>JAKOOJ010000005.1:96893413-98322580 GCA_022577455.1 Arizona elegans
AAACAATAACCTCTGTCTATCTTAGTGCCTTGGGGAGAATTCAATAGGGGGACAAAAATATCAAATCCAGTCAAAAACATCATAATGAGTCTTGACCAGCTGCAGCTTCCAAATGCTCTTCAAGGGTAGTCCCAGGTAAAGTGCATTGCAGAGTTCAGTCCAGAAGTAACAGTGAGTGACACCTGCTATTTCAATAAAAGTTGGTGCACTAGATAGAGCTGAGTGAAGTTTTCTTCAGCTATGGCTTCCTCCTGCTCCTCAAGAAAGAACTTTTAAGTGTAAGAAGAGCCCAGACTGGAGGGTCTTCTCCACCTAGATGAGGGCAACATAGTTCAGATTTAATTATAAATCACATTGAAGCAGGGGTGGGCTTCAAAATTTTTAGCAAAGGGTTCTCTGCCTGGTTGCTGGGTGTGCGTGGCCATGGTGGGTGTGGCTTAGTCAGCCTCCTGCACCACAGTGGGGGGGACATTTTTGCCCTCCCCAGGCTCCGGAAGCTTTTCTTGAGACTTCGGGAGGGCAAAAATGGCCTCCCCAGGCTCCGGAAGCCCTCTGGAGGCCGGAAATGGGCTCATTTCTGGCTTTCCCAAACTTCCAGTAGGCCCATTTTTTTGCCCCTCCCGAGCCTCCCCACACCCCCTGCACTTACCTGCATCCAAAACGGGCTGTGGGATTCCTGGGAGGGGCAGGATGGGTTGGGTGGGGCCAGCCAAGAGTGGGATTTGGGGGTTCTCCGAACTGCACAGAATCTTAGCTAGAAGTTCTCCCGAACCCCTGCGAATCCCCAGCAGCCCACCCCTGCATTGAAGGTAGCCAGCCTTTGAACTCCCTCTACTCCAGGGGTGGGTTCTAAATTTTTTTACTACCAGTTCTGTGGGCGTGGCTTATTTTGTGGGTGTGGTTTGGAGGTCATGTGACTAGGTGGGTGTGGCTAGGTGGTCAGAGTCATTTCTGGAAGGTCCTCACACTTACGACCAGTCCTCGCACTTACGACCCGACTCATTTGTTTGCTTTTAACACTGATCAGCTGTAGGACGGCCCTTTGAAGCCCAGCGGCAAGATTTTAAACATTTTTTTTCCCTCTAGTCATCAGCTGGGACTCAGGAGGCAGCAATAGATTGGGGGTGGGACCAAATAAAAGGTAAGAATAACGTGGGGGGGTGGGGGGGAGAACCGGTTCAGTGACATCATATCGTCACCGCTACCGGCTCGGCCGAACCGGACCGAACCAGGAGGAACCCACCACTGCTCTACTCCATTTTGTTGGGTGGAATTTCAACCTTTTTGTCCCCAAGCAGCTGGACTGAACATAATGTGGTAATAATAAGCAGGTAGAAATATCTAGTGTAATCTCCACACTGCTGGGCTAGCAAAATGATGCCATAAGCAGTACGCTATATACAAATATTGTATTCTCCAGAAATATTTCATTACAATCACATTGATTCTTAGTTTCCAGTTCAAGAATAACTGTTAATCGTCTGGAACAGAAGCTGAACTGAAGTATGGCTTTCTTTTCTCCTGGCCCTTGAGAAAGAAAGAAAAAGGATTATGTTATAAAGACCTTATCAGAATGGTAAAAGATTGCTGTGTTAGTGCTTCTTGGCTTAAACGTTTAGAAACACTCTTAATCTTTTAAAAACAGATTAAGGAATGGCACTGAGGCTGACAATCTGCCTGCTGAGTTCTGGGACGATGCAACTTGAAGCGGCGGAGATATTAAACCAAGATGTCTGTTTTTCTAGGAGAAATGTCAATGCACTATTAACTCCAGGAGAATTTCCACCATCTCCACTTACTCAAATGAACTATTTTGAAACCTGGTGATTACCTCTCCGGCTGCCTCAGCTACGGTTAGTTTTATCCAGGAGAAAGCAGGAGATGGCGAGATCTAATTTTGCCTTAGGCATGAAGGCTGTCTGGGTGACTCTGGGCCAATCACCAGGAGATAGGGACCTCTAGTCCTGCCTTAGGCATGAAAGATGACTGGGTGACTTTGGGCAAATCATCAGGAGACAGGGAATTCTAGTCCCTCCGTACCTACGAAAGACAGCTGGGTGACCTTGGCCCAGTCCCCCCCTCCCTCCCTCCCTCCCTCTCTCTCTCTTACTGTGTGTGTATGTGTCTCTCTCTCTGTCTCTCTCCCTCTGTCTCCCTCTGTCTCTGTCTCTCTCTGTGTGTGTCTTTCCCTCTCTCTCTCTCTCTCTCTCTCTCTCTCTCTCTCTCTCTCTCTCTCTCTCTCTCTCTCTCTCTCTCTCTCTGCCTTACTCCTCTCAAAGGTTTGCTTTTGTGAAGAAAATAAGCTTTGCAGTGCTTTTACAGCCCTCTCTAAGCGGTTTACAGAGTCAGCCTCTTGCCCCCAACAATCTGGCTCCTCATTTTACCCACCTCAGAAGGATGGAAGGCTGAGTCCACCTTGAGCCTGGTGAGATTCGAACTGCTGAACTGCAGCTAGCAGTCAGCTGAAGTAGCCTGCAGTACTGCTCTCTAACCACTGCACCACCTCAGAGGAACATGTGTTGCATATATTCACTACCCTGAATTATTTGTAAAAATAATAATGGTGGGCTATAAATAAATAAATAATTCTTTTTTTTTTTAATGGCCTATTTTATATTTTCCTCCAAGGAGCTAGCCCAGGGGTCAGCAACCTGTGGCTCTGGAGCTGCATGTGGCTCTTTCACCCCTCTGCTGTGGCTCCCTGTCACTCAAAATATGCATCACAACTGCCAATGTGCGACACCCACTGGCACATGATTTATTGAGCTTTTCAACCCCCGGTAGGCCAACCACGGATAAATCCAAGAAAAGTTTCAGAAGAAAAGAGAACATTTAATTCAACTACATATGCTAGTTTTGTGGCCGCTCGAGAAATAGTCAGGCACGGGAAGGGTTTTATGGCTCCCGGTGTTTTTTTTTTTTTCTGTGGGAAATGGGTCCAAATGGCTCTTTGAGTGTTTAAGGTTGCAGACCCCTGAGCTAGCCATTTACATGAAGTATACACGACTTGGCTGTAGCATGTGTGATTCCTGCGTGTATTTGCCTTAAAGGAGAGATGATTGGCTGTACCCATATCTGTAAATGAGAATGAGGATAGCATTTTCTTAATTGTAACTCATGGTTCGTTAATGTAATCCAGACCATCTGGAACTTTTTATGAGTTCCATGGTGCCAGTGTATTTCAAAAGACAGAGAGAAAGAGAGAGAGAGAGAGAGAGAGAGAGAGAGAGAGAGAGAGAGAGAGAGAGAGAGAGAGAGAGAGAGAGAGAGAGAGAGAGAGACTCTCTGTATTTAGATTGCTCTAGAATTGGAATAATAGGATGACAATCCCGTACTTTTTCTTATTATTGCTACCTATTTTAAGGAACAACTCCCAGATGAATCTAAATTGGCAGAATCTGTAAACCTGTGGGAATGGGAGAAGTTCTCACTGTACAGTATTCCTCATTTTCATCAGTTACTAAGTTTGAACAGTTGTTTCCTTCTCTTTTGTTGGGTTTTAAAGTTCTTTGTTAACTGACAAAACTGTTGAGAACAAATTGATTCAATTAAAAGAGTACAACGGAAAGATTTGTGAATGCTTAAGTGCACAATTTCTTAAAAGAATGCTCTACAATATTTCCCTTCTTGATGTTTGTAAAAGATCAATGCCCCAATATTAAGGGAACAGACAGTAAATGCCATCTGCAAAAGATGGATGAAAAATCCTGCAATGGGTGGTAGCTGAAATGCCGCCAGCCATGGCTGGGCACATTGTAAGAACTATGAACTCAATAGGCAGCATCTCTTTTTGCTGCCACAGCTATTGGGATTGAAACTGGTTTAAGATTAAATTTGAAGTGTATCAGAGTTTCTTGCATAAATCAAAGAGCCTTGGTAGTACAGTGGTCTAAGGCACCCTGTTATTAACACAGCTGACTGCAATTACTGCAGATTCGAATCTCGCCAGGCTCAAGGTTGACTCAGCCTTCCATCCTTTCTAAGGTAGGTAAATTGAGGACCCAGTTGTGGGGGCAATAAGATGACTTTGTATAAATATACAAAAGTATGAAGGCTATTGCTTAGCGCATTGTAAGCCGCTCTGAGTCTCCGGAGAAGGGCGGCATATAAATCAAATTAAAAAAAATAAATAAATCCAGAAGCACACACAGATAACTGATTCAACAGGATTCATTAACTTCTTTCTGTAAATAATAACAGATGGAGTAAGTTTTATAATACCAACAGCAGAGAACAGTTTCACTTCACTTCAGATCAGCTGTCAAGTTCAGGCAAAACACAAGGCAGGAGAGAACAGTTAGTTTCATTTCAGCAGAGCAGACAAGTTCAAGCTAGTTTCATTTTATATCTCAGAGCAGCCTGTTTAGTTTCAGTTTCAAGTCTCTGCACAGACTCAAAAGCTGCAGATGAAGACACGCCCTGGCTCCAGTCTGTCTCAGCTCCCAATTGACTGATTTAGTTGCTATGCCTATTCATTGGCTGACCTTGTTACCATGTCTCTGCCAGTTCATGAATAATCTGACAAAGTGTCCTGGCTCCACCACATAAACTCCTACTGTCCATAAGCAGGTTATAGTTTCAGTAACTTCTATATCTGCAGTTTTTCCTACTTTTCAGTCTGCTTCATCCAAGCTCACTTTCTGAGCGGTTCAAACCAACAAGACACATATACAGGAAATCCTTGATTTACAGCAGCTCATTTAGTGACCGTTCAAAGTTACAAAGGCACTGAACAAAGTGATTTATGAGTGGCTTTTCACACTTAAGGCTGTTTTGCAGTATCCCCATGGTCACATGGCCAAAGTTCAGACACTTGGTAACTAGTTCATATTTATGTCATGTGATCCCCTTTTGCGAATTTATGACAAGCAAAGTCAGTAGGGAAGTCAGATTCACTCTGCAACCATGTTGTTGTTAGTTGCGAAGTCGTGTCCGACCCATCGCGACCCCATGGACAACATTCCTCCAGGTCTTCCTGTCCTCTAACCATCCTCTGGAATCCATTTAATCTCACACCAACTGCTTCAGTGACTCCATCCAGCCACCTCGTTCTCTGCCGTCCCCTTCTTCTTTTGCCCTCCATCATTCCCAGCATTAGGCTCTTCTCCAGTGAGTCCTTCCTTCTCATTAGGTGGCCAAAGTATTTGAGTTTCATCTTCAGGATCTGGCCTTCTAAAGAGCAGTCAGGGCTGATCTCCTCTAGGACTGACTGGTTGGATCGCCTTGCAGTCCAAGGGATTCGCAGGAGTCTTCTCCAGCACCAGAGTTCAAAGGCCTCCATTCTTTGACACTCAGCCTTCCTTATAGCCCAACTTTCACAACCATTTTACTAACTTAACATTGGTTCCCTTAACAACTGTGGCAAGAACAGTTGTAAAAATTGGGCAAAGCTTATTTAACTGTTTCCTTCAGCAACAGAAAGTTTGAGCTCAATTGTGGTTGTAAGTCAAGGACTATCTGTACTTCAGAGCTGTTTCCAAATTCTGAAGAGCACTAACTTTAGCACACATCAGTATTCTCCCCACAACAGTTTTGGAGGTTCAATATATTAAAATAATGTTCCCCATGAGTTATGATTGTGCCTCTGCAAACAAAAGACTATAGAAATGACCATTTAGATCCGTTTCTACTGCATATATCCGTGATGGCGAATCTATGGCACGCGTGCCACAGGTGGCATGCGGAGCCATATCTGTGGGCACACGAGCGTTACTCTAGCTCAATTTTCGGGCCTTCTGGGCCCACTGGAAGTTTGGAAATGGGCTGTTTCTGGCCTCCAGAGGGCCTCCAGGGTGGGTGGGGAAGGCTGTTTTCGCCCTCCCCAGTCTCCCAGAAAGCCTCTGGAGCCTGGGGAGGGTGAAAAATGGGCCTACCGGGCCCACTGTGCCATTGTGTGCCAAAAGCGGGGGTCACAAGGGGGGTCATGTGCGCGTGCGACCCCCCACCCCCCCGTGCTCTGCCTGCTTTTGACACACGATGACAAAAAGGTTAGCCATCACTGGCATAAATAATCTATAAGGGTCTTAGGCCCTGCCTTGTTACTAGTGAAACATCTGGAAAATTCTGATCTTTTTGATGTAACTACTGTGATCACATCACCACAACTTACTTCTCCTGTACACAGCTAGATTTTGTTCTCCTGCCTGAAAATGGAACATAATCTGAGTGCCCAGTGATGAATCTACCACCAATTATAATATTCTCATCCTGTTTTGTGCATTTATTCTTATTTATTTTTAATGTTGTTGTTTTTTTAACTCAGGCCTGTGACCGTAATACATTCTATTCATTTATCTCTAGAATTTACTGCTTTGAAAATGATTTTTCGATGTGAAGAAGAAGAATAATTTTCTCACAGAGCAGTAAGATTACTTTTTATATACAGTATAAAAATTAAAACTCATTTTCTGCTGCTGTTGGATAAATTATGGATATTTTTTTTCCTTCTTTGTCAAGTCAGGGTAAGGCTCCAGAGGTGGGTTTCAGCAGATTCTGACCAGTTCTGGAGAACCGGTAGTGGAAATTTTGAGTAGCTAGGAGAACAGGTAGTAAAAATTCTGACTGGCCCCGCCCCCATCTATTCTCTGCCTCCCAAGTCCCAGATGATCGGGAGGAAATGGGGATTTTGCAGTATCCTTCCCCCTGAGTGGGGTGGGAATGGAGATTTTACAGTATCCTTCTCCTGCCATGCCCAGCAAGCCACGCCCACCAATCCATGCCATGCCCTCCAAGCCACACCCACAGAACCGGTAGTAAAAAAATTTGAAACCCACCACTGTAAGGCTCCAGTGAATATGGACAATATGGCTTTACTGTTAGAACTGAATAACCATTTATTACCTTGAAAATAAGTTTCTTTTCAAAATAGCTTCTTTTTTTGGGGGGGGAGAATGTTTTTACACACTTACAAAGAGAACTGCCTCAAACTGGTTCATACCATTTTAAAATGTTCAGGATTGTCTGTTTTTTTTTTTCCCCATTATCATTCAATTATACCTTCTGCTTTTGCCCAGAATGCACTCAAGACAGCAAATAATGAAGGGGAAAAAAAAACCCCACACAAATAAGGTGACAAAAACAGGTCAATGCCTTATTAACCAATTTGAAATGAAAAAGGCTGGCTAATTGGAAGACTTTGATTCCATTTTTAAAAGCAGAAGCGGTGGCAGCTGAGATCAATGGAAAACCTGTCCATAACTTGAGATCATCCAAGAGAAGATTTTTCCAATGTGTTCAACCCAGGGGTAAAATCCAGCATGTTCTGACAGGTTCTGGAGAACCGGTAGTGGAAATTTTGAGCAGTTCAGAGAACCGGCAAATGCCACCTCTGGCTGGCCCCAGAGTGGGGTGGGAATGGGGATTTTGCAATATCCTTCCCCTGGAGTCGGGTGAGAATGGGAATTTTGCAATATCTTTCCCCTGGAATTGGGTGGGAATGGAGATTTTGCAGCATCCTTCCCCTGCCTCGCCCACCAAGCCATGCCCACCAAGCCACACCCACAGAACCGGTAGTAAAAAAAAAATTGAATTTCACTACTGGTTCAACCAATGGAGCTAGGAAAGTGAGCACAGCTCTAAAAGGTTGTCTTCTGTTCATCTTAACATCAGGACCAGTTGATGTTGAGCACAAGGAATCAACCCCAATTACGTTGTTACAATGTCTACTTTCCCAGGACTGAGCCACTGTTTGTTGACTTCTCAAAGCTAATTCTCTAATTCTTCTACTAGAAGGAATGATCAGAGTTGGCTGTTGGACATAACTCTGCAAACACACTTGCTTGTTACTGGCACCACTCTTGAATCCAAAGACAATGGGGAAGACTCTTCTTTGTGGGCCTGTTCTTTCAGAGAGATTTCTTTTTTTAAAAAAAATATTTTTATTGAGTATTTTTGTTACAATATTTTGAGGATCAGACTCAATGATGAATTCAGAAGCAATTTCTTCAGTTAAAGAAGTGTTTATTCATAATAGGCATTCTACTTATTCTTGTCAGATTTACAGTGAGAAGCAAGCATGAGGTAAAAGCACTCTCTATTTATATCAAAGGGGAGGAGTCAAGGAAGGGGGTGATCACACATGAATACATTAAAGGAGGAGGAATAAATTAACCCTTTATATCCTGTACATATATACATATCTCTTGTTATAGAATAAGGCATTTACTTATGACAAATCCCCCTCTAAATGCCGATTCGACATATAACAATGATTGCATTCGGATTCAGAACTATATAGTACTTGTAATTTTGATGTCAAGTATTTGTGTTGTTTAGAAGGTAAAGGTTTAGTTAATATATCAGCTATTTGTTCTGAGGTTTCGCAGTGGATTGCTTTAATGAATCCATCCTGAGATAATTGTCTCACGTGTTTAAATTTGATATCTATATGTCTGGACCTTTGACCAATGGCGTCAGATCTTGATATTTCTATAGCCGCCTTATTATCTTCATGTATGACAAATGGTAGTATTGGATTCTTCCAAATATCAGATAATAAATCATTAAACCACACTAAATTATTTGAGGCTTTAGATAAACAGACGTATTCTGCCTCTGTTGTGGAAGTCGCTACTAAATCTTGCTTCCCAGTGTACCAGAATATTGGGCAATCATTTAAAAATAATACATAACCTGAGGTGCTCTTTCTACATTTGATGTCACCTGCCCAGTCTGCATCAGCGTAACTGGTGATAATAGGTTCTTTAATATTATTGGGTTCTAAGAGTAGGCAGAAATCCATGCTGTGTTTTAGATATCTTAGTATTCGTTTAACTGCTTCCCAATGATACATAAGTGGTTTACTTACATGTCTAGATAATAAATTAAGTGGCAGAGCTATATCAGGCCTGGTCCAATTAGATATATACAATAGAGAACCAATAATTGATCTATATAATGTATTGTTCTCGAACTCAGGTGAAGATTCATCCATATTCCTTAGAAAATCAGTCTGCATAGGAGTATCGCAAGGTTTGGCATCTCTTAAATTGCATTTTTCCAGAAGTTCTATAATTTTATCTCTCTGGGATAATTTGAATCCCTTTCTTGTTTTATTGATTTGAACTCCAAGGTATTTGTTTACCCTTCCTAGCGACTTTAAAGAGAAATGTTCACTTAGCTTGGATACAAATAAGTCTTTCTTTTCTTTATGTTTGCCTATATACAAAATATCATCCACATAGATTAACACAAATTCTAATGATTCACCTTCCTTTCTAACAAAAAAGCAATTGTCTGCAGTTGTGGCTTTGAAATCCATATTTTTAAGCACGCTGACTAGACATTCATACCAACGCTTGCCGGATTGTTTTAATCCGTACAAGCTTTTGTTAAGTAACCAGGTCTCATTTCTATTTGTACATTGGCTATGAGGTGCCCTTACATATATCTCTTTGTCGAGCTTTGCATATAAGTATGCAGTCTGCACATCATATTGAAAGACATCAAGATTGAGTATAGCCGCTATGACTAAAGCTGTCTTAACACTTTCGGTTCTTACAGTGGGAGAGTATGTGTCAGTGTAATCCTCAGGATATTTTTGAGCGTAACCTTGTGCGACTAATCTAGCTTTATATAATTTATTACCCTCTTCTAAATCTTTGATTTTGAATATCCATCTGGTGCCTATAATTGTCTTGTTCTCAGGGGCAGGGACTGGTGTAAATACACCTAATTCATGCAAGCTGTTCATTTCTTTTGTTATGGCTAATTCCCATTTCTCTCTTTCTTCCATGGGAAGTTTCAACACTTCCTCGTATGTGTTAGGTGTTGGTGTCTCGTCATTCACACACATTATATAATCCTTATACTTATTGGGTAATTGTTTTCTGTTACACCTGATTGTTCTTATTGGAATGCTCTCATTATCGTGTAAATACCTTGCTTCCTTTTTGGTTAATGAATCTGTTTTTATCCTGGTATGGTTACCTGTCCATGTTTTGTTTTTGTCATCATGTGTGTTATGTTCATGTTTCTCTCTTTCTATTCTGTCTTGTTGTTCAATATTTGGTTTTGTATTTTGGATTATCTCGTTAAGATGTATCTTAGACCAGTTGGCCTGTTCATGAAATACTGCTGTTCTTGAGACTATGAATTTGTTATTACTGTCAATAAATCTATATCCTTTTGTGCCTGTTTCGTATCCCATGAATCTGAGCCTTCTGGATACGTTATCTCCCTTACGTCTTAATTGTTTTGGTATTTGTACGTCTGCTGTAACTCCAAATATGTGCATGTGTGATATTTTTGGTTTCCTATTGTACATCACTTCGTATGGTGTTTTATTTAGGATGCTAGACCAGGTCCTATTTTGGGTATAGTTTGAATATAGTAATGCTTCTGACCAGAATTGTTTTCCTAAACCAGCATCTTCTAATGTACATCTAATCATGGTTTGCAGTGTTGAGTTCTTTCGTTCTACTGTACCATTCTGAAAAGCAGAAAATGGGCTAGTCGTGAAGTGTAGCATTCCTTTGTCTTTTATCCATTGTGAGAATTCTTTTGACATGAACTCGGATCCCCTATCTGTCATGATTTGTTTTATTTTGATATTGTGTTGTGTTTCTACACGTTTGTAAAATTCTTTGAATTTTTGGAAAGTTTCATCTTTGTGTTTTAAAGTATAAACAAATCCATAACGGCTATAGTCGTCTACAATAGTTAGGAAATATCTTTTTTTGTATGTGATGGATGGTGTTAATGGACCAACCAGATCCATATGTACCAGATCAAAAATTTGGTTAGAGGTCCTTGTTGCCCTCTTTGGTTTTGGGTTTGTTCTGAGTTTTGAGGATTTACATACTGAGCATTCCAAATAGTTTTTACAATCCTTTATTTTAACGCCATCAGCATGTTCAATCATTTTTTGTATTACAGGGAAACTTGCATGTCCCAATTTTCTATGCAACATGTGTGCACATTCATCATGAATTGGTTTGCCTATATTGGGTCTTTTGTTATTGTGTGTATCACTAGTGGCTGTGTCTTTGTGATTACAGTGTGTATTGGGTTCTTCATTGTCATTGTTGTTACTATGTTCACTGTCTATGTTGATGTCGTCATCAGTGTTTGTATTAATGTTATGCAACCATTTATCTTCTGTTACAAGGAAGGGTAGGCCCCCTTCGATAACTACACTATTCAATTTAGTCCCATCCTTTTCTAGTATTGCTTTTCCCCCAGAGAAGATTATATTTATGTTGGAATCTTGGCTTAATTTCACTGCACTAAGTATGTTATGTGATATTTCTGGTATCAACAATACCCCCTCTACTTTACCTAAACCAGGTATATTTACATCTCCTTTCCCTATGACTTGAACATTTTCTTGATTGGCTACTCTTATCATAAATTTATCATTTGTGAATGAAGACAGTATTTTCTTGTTATTTGTTGTATGATTAGTCGCCCCTGAATCTATGAGCCAAGTATTGTTTTTTGATTTTTGTGTGATGACATCGTTATGTTTATCTAATCCATTTAATGATCCTGATTTTCTGTCCCTTGAATTATCTCTATCCTTTCTGCGTTCTCTGTAGTTTGGGGAGTCTCTATATCTGTATCTATCAATAGATGATTGCCTGTCTTGATATCTACCCCTATAATCACGGTTTTGTCTTTCCCTATGAAACATGGGGCAATCTCCCTTAGAGTGTTTTCTGGATCCACAATTGTAACATTCAATTGTTTTTTGGTGATTCTCTTGGAAGGTTACCCCTTTTGCCTGTCTGTGTTCTGTGTATGCATTGTATCTACTTTTCCTCAAATTATCTTCAGCTATTAACTTATTTGACAGACTTTCTATGGATAAGTATCCTAGATTGATTGAGTCTAAGTGTGATATGTAGTTATCCCATGATGAATCTAATGAGTTAAGGATAACGCTTTTCATTGTCTGTTCTGATATTATTTCTCCTCTTAGATGTAATTCTGCTCTGGTTTTGTTTAAGGATATTAAATGTTCACTTATGGTGGTTCCAGATCTTAATTTGGCTGAAAAGAAATCTTTAGACATTCTAGTGGTTGTTGCTACACTTTCACTATGAAACAATTTAAACATGCATTGAATTATTTCTGAAACAGTAAGATTATGCTTAATACTGTAGTACATGGCAGGTGATATGCTAGAAATTATTAAATAGAATGCTCTGTGATGCAGGCAGTCTATTTTTAGAGTCCAAGGTCTTTTGGGAGGATTGGTTATAAAAAATAATAAATTTTCTTTCATAAAGACAACCTGAATTTGTTGACACCATTCCTGTAAATTGATGCCATCAATTCTAAGTTTTGGGAAATCACTAGGTAGATTCCCAATATTACTATTCCCACTACTTACAACTGTGGGTAGTCCATGGTCCTGTAGATGTTGAAAATTGCAGAATGGTGTGGGTATTCTGCTGATGAGCTTGAAAGGTTCTCCTTCTTCATAAAGTTCATTGTAGTTCTCTGTGTTCATCTGCGCATGCGCGTTGGTCATTTCTTTGCTGAAGCCGCTGGGAGAGGTTCTCTTTGCTGTAGCTCCCTCGTAGTGCTCTCCTTCTGATGATTCGGTCTCCGGCTCGATCTTGGGTGTTCTGCTGGCAGCTGTGGTTCTTCTCTTTTCTTTGGAGCTTTCTTGCTTGGAGTATTTTGTTCTTTGGATCGTTTGTAGTGTGGGGGAAATTTCGCAGGGCCCTCTGGGTTCAGGCGTCGTCATCATCGTTGTCCGGATCGAGTCGTGCAGGCTTTGAGGTGTCTGTTTATTTCTTCGTCTCTTTTGTATTTTTGCATTATTGGCTTTTATCGATTCTTTTGAAATTGTTAGACTTGTGCCAAACGTTTTAAATAGTTTTCTCATGGGTGTTTCGATTTCTTGTTCAGTGGATGATTCTTCTGTATCTGTTTCTGACTCTTCAGAAGAATAAATATATTTTTTGCTATTTTTTGTGTTTTTTCGCGCCAGAGTTTTTGAATGGTGCATTCTGATTGGTTCAGCCGTGTTCATTTCTGTGGCCGGTTGAAGAAAAGATGGCTGCCTTTCAAAATTTTGAGCGGGACCTCTGGTCTTGCTTCTGGTTATTTTTTCTTTCGTTGTAGGTTCGCTCACCATTTTTGTATTTTCGGGTTTGGCTTTTTCAATGTCTTTTTCTCTCGCTGCTCCATTTTCTTCCAAGAAGCCTCGGAGTTCCGCGATGAGTTTGTGGTCATCTTTTTGACTTTTTATTAGCCTCAGTATCTCCGATCTGAGGTCTTTGTCTTTTATTTTGTTCTCTTCTTGGTTGTCGGTTTCATCTGCTGTTTCTTCGATGTCTGTGGTGTTATCTTCAGATTCTTTGATTGTTGTATTTATTGGTTCATCGATCATTTCTTGATCTGTTTTTGTTTCTTTATCATTTGCCCTGGTATAGGGTCTTTCTTTTTTATTCTTGAGGTTTTCTTTCTTAGGCATGTTGGATTTTATTGAGTCAGTTCAACCATCGACTGCTACCAATTTGTTACAATATTTTGAGGATCAGACTCAATGATGAATTCAGAAGCAATTTCTTCAGTTAAAGAAGTGTTTATTCATAATAGGCATTCTACTTATTCTTGTCAGATTTACAGTGAGAAGCAAGCATGAGGTAAAAGCACTCTCTATTTATATCAAAGGGGAGGAGTCAAGGAAGGGGGTGATCACACATGAATACATTAAAGGAGGAGGAATAAATTAACCCTTTATATCCTGTACATATATACATATCTCTTGTTATAGAATAAGGCATTTACTTATGACAATTTTACATTTTAAAACCAAACACACAATAGCAAAAGAAGTCAAGAGACAGAAACAAAAAACAAAAAGACACGCACATCAGACATTAAAATACAATACTAACAACAGATATATACAATTTTACAACCTTCTGCATCGATTTTTGTCTTTCCTCTTAGCTTTTATCCTCCCGCTCCTTCTCTTTATTTTTAAATATTCATTATTGACTGTTTTGTTAGCAGGATCATTATTTACATTAATATCCAGTATGTTAATATCAAATTTTACTTTATATTCTTACTTCTTAATTTAATTTCTGTTTTCCAACCATGTATAAAACCTATTCCACACTTTATAATAATCCGAGTCTTCTCTTTCTTTGATCTCCATTGTTAATTTATCCATTTCGGCGCATTCGAGGATTTTCTTTATTATTGTTTCTTCCGATGGTGTATTGGTCGACTTCCACGTTTGTGCTAGAGTAATTCAGAGAAATTTCATCCCCATCAAAGAGGCTGCAGCCCAGTTCTGGAAGCCACAGCTATGCATGAAGTAGGAACTTGTTTTAGTTTTGTGGGTGGAACAAGAACGCTCTGATATTTCCAAGCTGTACAGCGATGGGAACTCGTAACAAGACCCAAAGCCATAAAACTAAGTGGAGTAGTAATTTATACTGATGGCTACCTGTCATCCAATTAATTTAAAGAACATGACCAGGGAGTATTTTCAAAATCATCATAAAATCACCATAGGAGGTAATTGGAACAACAATTCTCTCATCAACAAAATAATCAGCTTAATTATCAATTATCAGAAAAGCCCCAGGTTCTTATTTCAATAAATAAGTATTTCCCTAAAAGCATGTTCTTTAAATAGCACATGTAACAGACAATCTCAATCAATGTTCTTTTTGATTGGCATCTCCTGGCCTGATGCTTAATAATATATCAGAATTTCCATACTCCTGAGGTTGGCCAGGAATTTTGCAATACTTCCAAGCCAATATTCCTGCTTGGGAAAAAAATAATCTATTTCAACAATCCTGGGGGGCACTCTGGGCCTGCTTAGATTTGCAAGTCTATAGAGTTTTCATTGCATCTGTTAAATATTTTGCAAGAAGAGCCAAGTATCTCAGAAGAAAGTAGTTTCTGCTTTGTAGGGTGAAATCAGTTTAAAGGAGACTTGTCAGTTGAAAGGTCGGCAGTTCAGCGGTTCGAATCCCTAGTGCCCCATAACGGGGTGAGCTCCCGTTACTTGTCCCAGCTTCTGCCAACCTAGCAGTTCAAAAGCAGGTAAAAAATGCAAATAGAAAAATAGGGACCACCTTTGGTGGGAAGGTAACAGCGTTCCGTGCACCTTTGGCGTTTAGTCATGCCATAGAGACATCACTGGACAGCTCTGCTCTTTGGCTTTGAAACGGAGATGAGCACCGCCCCCTAGAGTCAGGAATGACTAGCACATATGCGCTAGGGGAACCTTTACCTTTACCTTGTTACCAATCTAGCAGGTATCTGCCTGTGTTTCCATAGAAGGTGAAGTTCCTCACAGATGTGATCAAGCAGAACGGTCTATGCCAGCAGTCACCAACCGGTGATCCACAGACCACTGGTGGTCTGTGAGAAAATTTTGGTGGTCCACAGAAAAAAATTTGCATTTTTTTATATTGCATTAAATGCTATTTATCTTTTAAAAAAATTCATATTAGTGGTCTGTGGGATTTAAAATTACGAATTTAGTGGTCCCTGAGGTCTGAAAGGTTGGTGACCCCTGGTCTATGCAGTGACCAAGAACCATCTAGGACAGGGGTCTCCAACCTTGGCAACTTTAAGCCTGGCGGACTTCAACTCCCAGAATTCCCCAGCCAGCTGGCTGGGGAATTCTGGGAGTTGAAGTCCGCCAGGCTTAAAGTTGCCAAAGTTGGAGACCTCTGATCTAGGGCACTTACATTTCATGTTGCTTTTCATTTTGGGGAGAAACCCCCTGGAGTCTTCATTCCAACGATTCTCTGACTACACAAAGTTTTCGTTTTGACTGAGGAAGTTACTTGGATGAGTAATGAAACGTCTTTAATAAACTTTGGTCTAGTTGCCATGATAGATACATTTACATGCATCTAAGACACTGCAACGTACAGCCTCTGAGAATTGTTGGTTGTGTTCTCTGGTAGAAGAGATTATTTGTAGATCAGGACTCAACTGTGGTGCCCTTGATGCTCTCTGAGCTTGGATGTTTTCTTCTCCTGCCTACCAACTAGGTAACATCATCAAGGCTAGAAAGGACTGGTGCTAGGCTCCCTTCTACCACTGATGAGGTTACCTAGTTGGGTAATGAAATGTCTGCAGGAAATCAACCAAGCTCAGAGAGTACCAAGGCCCCCTGTGTCCTCTGGGATGATTTATGTAAAGTGCACATGAGGTTCAACCAACGTGAGGGAAAAGATCTACTTCGTTGTACCAAATCTTTAATGAAATCTTGATTAAGTCACCTGCCATCTATTTTGCCTTGCATCTTCTGCATGATCCATATGCATACAGTATAAACTGCAACCGGTTCTTGTGTTTGGAGACGTTGGTTTTCCCTTCCAATCTAGCAGAAATATACCTTTTGTGGAAGGTTATTTAGTTAATGGTAAATGTGTGGAGCTGTAAAGAATAGCTCCACGCTGACAGTTCTGCAATTAACTTTTGTCAACGGCGCTGTAGTGTGTAGCTGTTCAGTAGGCAACATGCCCGTAAATAATACGTGACATTCAAGCTTTGTAAAATGAAATGTTATTGACACGCTTGGAAGATGTCCATGTACGAGATTTTGCTTTTACAAGATTTGCCATACAATAAAGCTAGCGAGGAAATAAGGGGAGGGAGGGAGGGAGGGAGGTAGTATGTCTGTGGTGCAAACGGCATTAAATGCAAAATTTCAACTGTGTGACATTAAATTACATCTTAATGAAGTTATACAAATGTCCTTTGTGCTTGGTAAACGAAGCCAGTCCGCCCAATTGTGCTTTTTTGTGCAGGAGGCGGGTATGAAACCTAGATTCATGAATAGCATGAATAGATTCATGCTATTAAATTTGCAAAGGGGGGTTCTAGGTTTTGGCAGCCAGGCCTCATTTTATTTCACTAAGTGTTCTTCATTGTACAGAAAGTTGCGTGGAAGACTTCAGACTAAAACCAGATCTCTTTTCAATTCTCTGAAAATTTAAATCAACGAGCTTCACATCTAGAATTCCCTTTATTTTATGTTCTGCAGCATTATCAATGCTATCTTCACCTGCCCTGAACTCTTACTCTTACTTAAGAATGAGATTAAGCAGTGCTCAAATTAGTTTATTGTCCGGTAATAAATGTTTTCTGCAGAACTACTATGCAGACTGTAAAAAGCCTCTGTGAATGTTCTCTAATTTTTAATCAACTTCCTTGATCCTTCAGATAACTTAAACTAAGAACTAAAAACTCCTGGAGTAGGGCATATTACAAAAACTAATAAATACACAAAGAAAACTGAGAATTGCGATTTAGATCAAGCGTGGGCATCAAAAAAGGTCATAGTCATTGTTTAAAGATAATTCTTATACCATCTCTTGTACCAAAACCTCAAACAGAAGTCTTGAACTCATGTAAAGCAAGAGGCCATAAAACCCTCAGAAGATCTTCTTGAGGGTTCAGTGCTTTACTTATTAGAGAAGAAGGACTACGACAACATAACTCTTTGTCACATATGTAATGTATTTACTCACCCTTTAAGTCAACGTAAGCCAAAGACCTCTGATTCCAGTAATGTGTGACCACACGTGGTGTCAGCCTCCATCTGTCCTTCGTTGATTTCAAAATGGATAGAGTTAGATCTCTTAAGAAAATCTTGGGATTGAGTATATTTTTACAAATGCAAGTGAAAAGCCATGACAAAGCACTTCCATGTTGTTGCATAATTGTGTCTAATGGAGTCACCAGGGTTAAGCTCAACTCAAAGGAATCTTATCTTTTTATTGTCTTCAAATGTGTCTCCGCAACATTTCATCGCATTCTGTTCCAGACGCTCCCCTGACTTTCAAGAGCAGATTTTTTTAGGCAATTGTATTAATGGAGTACAATTAATGAGCATTTTTTCCCCCAAGAAAAATAGTAGAACAGTCTGCCTGCAGAAATCTGCTGGAGGTACAACAAAGGGGAAATCAGCTGTCCATTTGTTTTATGATTCTTTTTCCACTACATTTGCAGAAATGTGGTGTTTGAGTGATTTTTAAGGGGAAGTAAATAAAAGCTGAAAAGTATGTACCCTCTGATGCGCAATCTGTCTCAAAGTTTTGCTTCTTTGATGGAAATGTTGCAGGCCATTAGTCCAGTGTGAAGAGGGAGCCTTGGGAGGTTTTATGAAAAATGATTGTGTACACAAAGCATATGGGTGACTGAGCGATTTTTTTATACACTCCAAAATATTTCTATTTAAAAAAAAAACACCCTCACAAGATATTCAGATTACTTGGTGCAAGATAAGTTCATGGATCGTCTTTTCTCAACCTGTTTACCTCTCAGGAATTTTGTATTAGAAATTGGACGCGCTGGCCAAGGCTTCTGAAAGTTATATTTTAACACATTTGAGGATGGGGAAGGCTGAGCTAAGAGTTGCATTTGAAACAAGCATGACCATGCTTGCTACACAAAGGTAGACCTTGACTTACGACCGCAATTGGGACTGAAATTTCCATTGCTAACCAAGGCAGTTGTTAAGTGAGATGTACCTGCAAACCATTTTTATTTATTTGTTTTTTGCAAACCTCAGTGCCAGCAAACCTTTTCTGCCACCAGTTGTTAAGCATTGAACTGCAATTGTTAAGTGACTCACACGGTTGTTAATCAAATCTGGTTTCCCCATTAACTCTGCTTGTGGGAAGCTGGCTGGGAAGGTCTCAAAGAGTGATCACGTGACTCAGGGATACTGCAATCATCATAAATACATGTCCACTGTCATCAGCCCGAATTGTCATCACTTATCGCAATGATTGTAAATGCGAGGACCAGTCAAAAGTCACTTTCTTCAGTGCTGTTGTAACTTTGAATAGTGGCTAAATGAATGCTTGTCAGTCAGGGGCTGCCTGATTACACAATTTCTTGTTTGTTCGCATGTCCGTGCAATGGGTTGGAAGAAGGGTTGCCTGGTAATTCAAGATATTTCCTTGCTATAAAGAGGTTAAATCTGTCCTTTGCCATTGTGTGCAGGAAGTCTTCAACTTTATTTTTTATTTTTATTTATTTGTCAAACACGTGTAAGATAACAGATATAAGTATAAACATGATTAGGAATACAGGATAAGAATACAAATACATGAGGACAATAGGACAGTAGGACTGGTTACAACCGTGACCAGGGGGGCTTTTGCCCAGATTCGTCTGGTGCGCCAGTTGCGCCCCTACCTGGACTGTGATGCCCTACACATAGTCACCCATGCACTCGTCACCTCCCGGATCGACTACTGCAATGCTCTCTACATGGGGCTGCCCGTGAAGACCACTCGGCGGATTCAGCTGGTGCAGAGTGCGGCTGTGCGGGTAGTAATGGGAGTGTCCCGACACTCTCATGTTACACCTCTCCTGCGGGACCTGAATTGGCTACCGGTTGCCCTCTGGGTGAGATTCAAGGTGCTGGTAATTACCTATAAAGCCCTACATGGCTTAGGCCCGGGGTATCTAAGGGACCATATGTGGCCAGCGACAGCTCCCCATCACCCGGTGCGTTCTCACATGGAGGGCCTCCTTGGGGTGCCGTTGGCCAGACAATGTTGGCTGGCGGCCCCTAGGGAGCGGGCCTTCTCTGTGGGCGCACCTACTCTGTGGAATCAGCTCCCCCTGGAGCTCTGGGTGGCCCCTAACCTTCGCTCTTACCGCCGTGACCTTAAAACATGGTTATTTCGCCTGGCTGGTTTGGACTGAAGGGGTTTTAAAGGGGATTTTAATGGTCTTTTTATTTTTATTTTTATTTTATTTTATTTTATTTTTGAACTTGTATACCGCCCTTCTCCCTGAGGACTCAGGGCGGTGAACAGGCAAATAAAAACATCAAATACAAATATTAAAATACAGTCAAAAATATATATAAATTTGGCCCCATTAATTAAAACAATAAACAAAAACAATTAAAAACACTTAAAAAGAGTTAGGCCAGCCCGGCTTGTTGGAAAAAGAAGGTTTTAAGGGCACGGCGGAAGGCAGTGAGGTCCTGGATTCTCCTTATCTCTGGGGCAGCTGATTCCAGAGGGTAGGTGCCCCCACAGAGAAGGCCCTCCCCCTGGGGGTCACCAACCTGCATTGTTTGGCTGATGGCACCCTGAGGAGGCCCTCTCTGTGGGAGCGCACGGATCGATGGGAGGTCGTCGGTGGCAGCAGGCGGTCTCGAAGATAGCTAGACCCTATGCCATGGAGCGCTTTAAAGGTGAGAACCAACACCTTGAAGCGCACCCGGAAGACCACCGGGAGCCAGTGCAGCTCGCGCAGGAGCGGTGTTACATGGGAGCGCCATGCTGCTCCCGTCACTACCCGCGCTGCTGCGTTCTGGACCAGTTGGAGCCTCCGGGTGCTCTTCAAGGGGAGCCCCATGTAGAGAGCGTTACAGTAATCAAGGCGAGAGGTCACGAGGGCATGAGTGACTGTGCACAGGGAATCCCGATCAAGAAAGGGCTGCAACTGGCGGATCAGGCGAACCTGATAAAAGGTATAATCTTATTGGGTTTTTTTAACATTGATTTTGCTTGTTTTATTGTTGTGAGCTGCCCTGAGTTCTTTTGGAGATAGGGTGCCATACAAGTTTAAATAACAGATAAATAAATAGGACAGGGACGGTAGGCATGCTGGTGCTCTTATTCACGCCCCTTACAGACTTCTTAGGAATGGGGTGAGGTCAACAGTAAGCAGTCTAAGGCTAAAGTTATGGGGGTTTGGGGATGTAACAACAGAGTCAGGTGGTGCATTCCAGGCATTGACCACTCTGTTGCTGAAGTCGTATTTTCTGCAATCAAATTTGGAGCGGTTTACCTTAAGCTTGTATCTATTGTGTGCTCGTGTATTATTGCGGTTAAAGCTGAAGTAGTCATTGACATATAGGATGTTGTAGCAGATAATTTTGTATACTACGCCTAGGTCAGACCAAAGGTGGTATAGTTCTAAGTTGTCTAAGCCCAAAATTTCAAGGCTGGTGGCATAAGGTATTCTGTTGTAAGCAGAGGAGTGGGGGACTCTTCTCGTGAAACAACTCTGGACTCGCTCAATTGTATTAATGTCTGATATACAGCGCGGGTTCCAGGCAGATGAGCTGTATTCGAGAATTGGTCTAGCAAAGGTTTTGTATGCCCTAGTACAATATTACCAGAGAAGAAGCTTCTCCTTGTTCTTCTGCTGAACAATGGTAGCAAGAGATCCTGAACTGTCAAATAAAGAACAAAGCCAGAGAAATGAGATGAAGAAACATACAAGAAACGATAGAACAGTTGGATACAAGTTTAGCAAGGGGAAAGCTGGAGAATTTTGCCTGTTGTACGTATTGAAGCAACGCCAAACTTTAATTCCCAGACTGCCTATTGGGTTGGGTACTTCTCTATGAAAAAACACTTCAGGATGGGAAAGCAAGGCATACAAAAATTCATAGTTGAGAGAAAAGTTGTTAGAAAAGAAATACCATATTTTACATATATTTTTTAAATATACTGTACATGTAGGAGAAAATGCAAAGCAATGTAAAGTGTATTGTGTGTGCTTCTTTTCAATGGCAAAGCATTCAATGGGATTATGGTGAATAAAATGATGTGTGCAATAATACAAGGAAGAAAATGATCTGTCCCTCCCTATCTGGAAATAAGAAATATTCTGTTCCACATCCACCCCACTCCATTCTCTTTCCTTAGCCAAGTCTCTTTGGGGCAACTTTATCTGGTTTTACGGATGTCTTGTCAGAGTTATGGAGATAAATTGCTCAAAATTTGCTTGGATGTCTTGGAATATAGTTAGATGAGCTCCAGGGAATTGGTACCGGTCCTAGGAAGGCAGCTACTCTACAATTTGTGCAACATGCTGGATAAATTCTCTGATTAGCACTTCACTTTAGGTACATAAAAGGGTATAAAAGTGTCAGCTCCTTGCTGAAGCGTTGATTAATTCCTGCATTAGGTGTGGGCTTGCATAATGCTTGGAGAATGGGATTCTTTCAGTGTTTCAACTAAAGCGGTAGCAGAATTTCATTTTCTGAAGCCAAAACCCCCACTCTGTGGCATTGACTCCATCCAAAAAAGGTTCTTCTTGGTTATTTTGAAAGATCCATTAAGGAAGAGTCTCATCTTAAAAATAAAGTGAATGAGAGAAGATTGTGCTACGAATAAAAATAGTGTGTTATGTCTTTTCTTCTAAATTGAGATTCCTGTTGGGTCTCTGAGGCTGTGGGGTATCATTCTGGAAGAACCCATCCAAGTTTTATATCCTGTGTAACATCCTTCAGCTATCTCCTAATTTATCTATTATATCTGCTAGAAATAAAATATTCTAAGCATATTATAGCCCAGAGTATGTGTGTTTTTTGCAGATCTACAGCATTCTAGTTGAATTATTTATTCCCTTGTTTTTTCTCTCCCCACCCCCCACCCCCATCTTTTCTCCCTCTCCAGGCTGTGGAAACTAATCTGGCTTCTAAAGATAGTCACTGGGTCTACGTAAATGAGGTAAGGAAATTATGCATCAATGGTTTCTTTTCTCCATCCATCTAATTCAGGGGTCTCCAAACTTGGCAACTTTAAGACTTGTGGACTTCAATTCCCAGAGTTCCTCAGCTAGCTTTGCTGGGAGTTGAAGTCCACAAGTCTTAAAGTTGCCAAGTTTGGAGACCCCTGATCTAATTGTTTCCAGCCAAGTATTTCTTCAGTTTTGCTGGCAGCAAACTAATTGATACTTTCCATAGTGACCTCAGTTCTCCACCCACTTCTCCAAATCGTAGCATATCCATTTTGAGCTCTCAGTAGATAAGATAGAATCACCACGTCCGATGAATCTCCCATGTATGTCATTGGAGGTAGAATCTCCTACCTGAAATCTGGCTGGTGGAGAAGCTGTATGAAGAGGCCCCACCTATCTGAGGTACAATATGATGGGAGTTGAAATGAGCATTGTCTGTTAGAGTTCTCCTTTGGTAGAACTGAAATAAGATTTTTTTTTTATTTCCATAAATAAGAGTTATGAGCTTGTTGTTGTTGTTGTTGAGAAGATCTGTGAATGTGTGAACTATTAATCAGTGGAGCAGCTTGCCTTCGGAAATTATGAGTGCTCCATTACTGAAGGTTTTCAAGAAGAGATTGGGCAGACATTTCTCTGAAATGGTATAGGACAGTGATGGCTAACCTTTTTGCCATTGCATGACAGGAGGGAGGCGGTGGGGTCGTGCGCGTGTGTACACACATAATTCTATGTGTCCCGCCCCCGTGTAAGTGCGTGTGACCCTCCCTCACTCCCCCCGCTCCTAGCACGTGATGGCCAGGTAGGCCCGTTTTTCTCTCTCACCTGGCTCCAGAGCCTCTCTAGGAGTCTGGGGAGGCCTTCCCCACCCACCCCCAGAGGTCCTCCAGAGACCAAAAACAGCCTATTTGCCAACTTCCAGTCCTACCGGATGTTGGCAAACAGACTGTTTCTGGCCTCTGGAGGGCCTCCGGGAGTGGGAAGGCCATTTTCGCCCTCCCCAGACTCCTAGAAAGGCTCTGGAGCCAGGTGAGAGAGAAAAACAGGTCTTCCCCACCCCACCCCACCCCCGAGGCCCTTTGGAATCAGGAAACAACTTGTTTCCTTACTTCTGGTGGGTCCATAAGGCCCGAAAATCAGTTGGCTGGGGTATGCATGCGTGCCGGAGCTGAGCTCCCGTGCCCACTGATATGGCTATGTGTACCACCTGTGGCACGCATGCCATAGGTTCACCATTACCGGTATAGGGCCTCCTGCTTGAGCAGTGGGTTGGAGTATAAGACCTCCAAAGTACCTTCCAACTCTGTTATTCTGTTATTCTATTTCATCAGGCATTCAAGGATTGATAGGGAATATGAATTTATTAATGTATCGAATGCAAGGAAGCTGTTATGATTGTGTTCTCCTCTTGGATGTTGTTACTGTGACATCAAATAGTGTATAATGTATTAAGTGCTGCTTTAACAATCTGCTTAGCTTAGCTTTTTTAATTGCAGTGGCATGAAAGCTCATTTAATAAGATAAATTTTCTTTAATTATGATGAACATCTCCCAACAAAAAGATGAATCATAGCCTATTCTTTGTCTTCATCTTTTTTCACAAAACAAACTTTAGCTCCCAGCATCTTCTAATAAACCTTCATCCTGGTGGGGAGCTGACTGGCCATCAGATGTTCAGAAACTGTTATTTCTTCAAACATCTACACTGCTTTGCAGAAATCTCTCCTTCCAAAGCTAGTTCTTCTTTGAATTTTCATTCAGAATGGGAACTGCTGGGCAGCCATCCAAATTTTGAGAAGTTGGATCAAAAGAGCCCTTCTTATTACAGGGGGGTGATGTTTTGCTAGAACGGGGACAGCTTCCACTTTGATTTGTTTCTATTCCTCCTGCTGTTCCTGGTATTTTTTCTCTTTCTCCCACAGCTTCAATATTTCTGTTGAAGCTAATACCACTTTATAATGCCTTGATAAGACCTCACCTGGAATACTGCATCCAGTTTTGATCAACATCAGACAAAGAAGATGTTGAGACTATAGAAAGAGTACAGAGAAAAGCAACAAAGCTGATTAGGGGACTGAGGCTAAGACCAATGGTTGCAGGAATTGAATATGTCTAATATAATGAAAAGAAGGACTAGGGATGACATGGTGTTCTAATATTTGAGGGACTGTCATAGAGAGGAGGGCGTCAACCTGTTTTCCAAAGGACCTGAAGACAGGACAAGAAGCAATGGATGGAAACTGGTCAAGGAAAGATCCAACCTAGAATTAAGGAGAAATTTCCTGACAGTGAGAATAATTAATCATTGGAATGACTTGTCTTCAGAAATTGTGGGTGCTCTATCACTGGAAGTTTCAAGAAGAGACAAGAGAGCCATTTCTCCAGAATTGTATAGTGTCTCCTGCTTGAATAGGGGATTGGACTAGAAGACCTCCAAGGTCCCTTCCAACTCTGTTATTCTGTTATTTTGGTACAGGCAGTTCAGAGATAAAGAATGAATAGTAGCTCTGATCTTTCCAGGAGGTTGTTCTGGTCATTTAGAAGAAATCTCATTTGTCTAAGTTAAGAACATGGTAGTTGTATTGTGTTTTTCTAAGAGAAATATGTGTTTATTATTTCATGCTAATGCATCATATAGAGAAGCTCAAGTTTCATTCCGGAGGTCTTTCTTCACTGTTTTGCCCGCCTTCATTTTTTTTTTTAGCAATCATTGGGGAGAAAGGCAGTCATATATGTTAGCAGAAACTATACATTGTTTTGCCTGGATAAGGATAATGTATGGAAATTAAAAGGCGGTGGTAGGTCTAAAATTGTTTCATCCAAAAAGTCATTTGAATCTTCTCCTGTCTCTGTGATGTTTATGGAACTGGTTCTTTTTGCTGTAATAGCTTGGTTAAAAAGAAATCACGAAAACACACAGAGGAAATGGGTATTTATACTCGCATAAATATAGTGCACTCTATAGCCCCTGCAACATTTATAGAGGATTAGTGTAGGTGTCGTGTCGAGCTGTGGTGATTTACTCTCTTCAAATGAAATGCAAGTGTAGGAGAGATGTGTGTTGCGTGAGGATGTATACACAATCCTTCATTCCGATTCATGATCGTGGATGGGAAAACATTTGTAAAGTTTACCTCTAAGCTACCAGTCGGCAGGTCATGAGGCAAGAATAAAATTAACTATCCATATAATATACCCTGTTTCCCCAAAAATAAGACCCAACCGGAAAACAAGTCCTCACATTATTTTTCAGGATGCTCGTAATATAAACCCTACCCCCAAAATAAGCCCCAGTTAAGATTGTCAGCCAGATGGGTGCTGTTGTGGCCCGCCAGTGGCCTGCGTCGGTTGTGGCTGATCCCGATGATGAGGAGGCTGGTGTGGTGTCGTGCCAGCAGCCTGTGCAGCCGGCACTCATGTCGGACAGCAAGGAGGCTGAAGAGGATGTGGTGCCAGAGGCAGAGACTCAGCCAGGGCCTCCAGAACCTGCAGAGGCTCCTTCAAGTGGAGAGAAAGAAGTGGAGGAGCCTCTTCTCAATGCTCGTGCAGGGCTGCCAAAAGGCAGGAATGGCTACTCAGGAGGAGGAGGTCTCCTCGGGAGTAAGGCTTGAGGATAATTGGCCACTCCCTTAGCCTATTTAAGTCACACGCTGTTAATAAGTTTCTTGCTGGAAACAACTTGTAATTATCATCAGAGCATTTTTGGAAAAGTCTTATCGTATCTAGTTTTCTGGGCTGGTTGCCAACCTTTGCTGGACTTTGGTTTATTCTTGCTACTTAATAAATTTGATAAGGACTGTTGGTGTGTGTCAATATCCTCGGGAATCTGGAGCTGGGGCAGAACAGGTGCATTTAGTACCGCATTTCCCCCAAAATAAGACCTAACTGGAAAATAAGCCCTAATGCATCTTTTGGAGCAAAAATTAACATAAGACCCAGTCTTACTTTTGGGGAAACATGGTAGTAAAGTTTTAGGAGAGGATTATGGGCAGGGGTGAAATCCAGCAGGTTCTGACAGATTCTGGAGAACTGGTAGCGGAAATTTTGAGCAGTTCGGAGAATCGGTAGCGGAAATTGTGAGTAGTTTGGAGAACCAGCAAATACCCACCTCTGGCTGGCCCCAGAGTGGGGTGGAAATGGAGATTTTACAATATCCTTCCCCGAGGAGTGGGGAGGGAATGGGGATTTTGCTGTATCCTTCCCCTGCCATGCCCACCAAGCCACACCACGCCCACCAAGCCATGCCCACAGAAACGGTAGTAAAAAAAAATGGATTTCACCACTGGTTATGGGTGAGTAATGAGTGCAAATAGCCACCTAATATCCAGTGAAAATCAGTTGCGAGCCAGGATTATTATATGGACTGTTTTAAATGCAGCTGACTTCAGGGGAACAATTAGATCGTTTCATAAAGTCCAGAATGCCTCATTTTGAAATCAAAAGTGGAAATCCTGGACTTTCTTGTTTAAGAAAGTTGCCTCTTTTAAAAAAGCGTCTTTGGGTGATGTTCTGGATGACTGAGAATCTCCATAGACAAAAGTAGAAATTGAGTAGATTTCTTAATTTTAAATATATAATAAGCTAATATATATATATATATTTTGACAATGTGATGGATTATCATTCTGGAATCTTCTCGGGATCCTGAGGAACTCTGCTTTATGTCTGTCAGAGGCCAAATCCCATTTGAATTTGACTCTGATCAAATTCATGGCGTGAATTTCAGCAGATTGAAAAGTCAATTTGTATATGAAGGGCAGCGTGAGCCAATAGTATTTTCTGCTATGACTGTAAATTTAGTCATGAATGTACGGATGCAGTTGATGTGAATTCTGTCCAAATTGTTGTTACCACTAAAAGATGATAAATATTTGTCTGTTTATGAAGTTGTAGTAGAATACTAGTTTCTGTCAAACTTTGCCCGTGGGTCCATCTAAAGAGGACATCTACATTTCTACTTTGGAAGGCAGCATTTCTATGTTAGTGTTAACAGTAGATCTACTTTTAAAATATATCTCTCTAAGGAGTAAGCCAACTTTTATTTCTTCCACATAGATATTTCTATATTTTAAAAGAAAGATTTGGGATATAATTAACTGAGCAGCAGCTGGGATTTATGTACAGTCAAAAGCACAGCAAATTGAAAGGACAAAGGGAGGCAGGATATGTGAGTGGCTTAATTTATAGAAAGTATAATTATTGGTGTTTGCTTTTCTTGAAAACAAGATATAAGTGAAAATGAGGGAGGGAGGGAGAGAGGGAGGAAATTTAATAAACTTTAAATATAAGATGAGATAAAATTCTGCAAATGCACTTCAATACATGTGAGTTGGCCTTGGCAAGGTCTTGTAACATGCATTGACTCTTTGTCCCCAAGGAAGAACAAATTAGATATTTATTTATTATCCAATTTTGTGGCCATCCAACTCATTAATAACTCTGGGCAGATTACAGATTTTTTAAAAAAGAATAAACATGTATACAAAATACAGAGTTGGATCGTGCTCCTAGGTGCAGTTTATCAAACTGTTATTTGTCATCACCATTTTTTTGTAATTTTAGATATGATACACTTGTAACCTAGACATAGATTGCTCTATTTGGATTTTACTCCTGGATTCTTCCAGTTTTATAGATGTGTTTTAATTCTGTCTCAGTTTGTATTGATTGATTTCTTAAGATAGATTTGTACTGTTCACAGCTCTCTCATGGACGCCCTTTATTAGTCTTGGGATTGTGTGTGTGACAACTTGCTGTGGACTTCTGTCAACTGGCTGGACAAATCCAATAGAAGTGGTTTGCTTGCTTGCTTGCTTGCTTGCTTGTTTGTTTGTTTGTTTGTTATATTTCTATGCGGCCCACTCTCCGAGGACTCTGGGCGGCTTACACCAAAGACAGTATACTAAATAGCATATTGCCCCCAACAATCTGGGTCCTCATTTTACCCACCTCGGAAGGATGGAAGGCTGAGTCAACCTTGAGCCGGTAAGATTTGATCCACTGATCTGCTGAACTAGCAGTCAGCTGAAGTAGCTGCAGTACTGCACTCTAACCACTGCGCCACCTCGGCTCATGGTTTGCTGTGGCTTACTTCTTTTTGGGCTGAAAGAAAGTGTTATTAATTAGGGCATCTTTCGGAAACTTGACAAAGTGACCAGTTCAATGTCACTCAGCTTCTTTTGTGCCTAAGATGGAAGTAAAATCAGGGGTGGGCTCCTGGAGGTTCAGCAGGGTTTGGGTGATCCTCTACCCAACGATCACCGGGGTTTGGCAAACCCCCAAATATCACTCCTGCTGGCCACGCCCACCCCAGGCCTCCCCTCCTGCCCCTCCCCTCCCAGGAGTCTCCATGCAGCCCGTTCAACATTCCAGATAAGTGCAGGGGCTGCGCGGAGGGTCTGGGAGGGCAAAAATGGGCCTACCGGAGGTTCCAGAAGTCCAGAAACAGGTCTGTTTCCGGCCTCCAGAGGGCCTCCAGACCCCGAGGGAAGCTTTTTTTGACCTCCCAGAGGCTCAAGGAAACCCTCCAGAGCCTGGGGAGGTGAAAAATCCCCCCCCCGTGGTGCAGGCGGCTGTCTAGGCCACACCCACTATGGCCACGCCCACCCAGCAACAGGGCAGCAAACCCGTTGCTAAAGGATCTGAAGCTCACCCCTGAGTAGAACCTGTGACTTGCTGAAGCTTTAACCACTACCCCTTGTAGTAGTGCTAGCCCTTGTACCAGTCGAAGACTGTAATAAACTGACTGACTGGCATGGGAGTTTGTCAAAGGGAGCTTTCAGGCTTTTAGATAATGAAACTTTGGATAATTTCTCAATCTATAAAGCCCTACATGGCTTAGGCCAAGGATATTTGGCAGACCACGTGCAGCCAGCAACAACTTCCCATTGCCCGGTTCGCACCCATAGGGAGGGCCTGCTCAGGGTACCGTTGGCTAGACAATGTCGGCTGGCGGCCCCCAGGGGTAGAGCCTTCTCTGTGGGCGCGCCCACCCTGTGGAATCAACTCTCCTTGGGGCTCCGGCTGGCCCCTGACCTTCGCACTTTCGGCCGCAAATTAAAAACTTGGTTATTCAAGTCCTCCAGCCCGGACTAATGGGGCTTTATATGGGTTTTTAACTTTTATCTGGTTTAATTAGATATTTTAACTTTGTACTGTGGTTATTGTGGATTTTATTGTTGTGAGCCACCCTGAGTCCGTTGGAGATAGGGCGGCATATAAGTTAAATAAAATAAAATAAATAAATAAAATAAATAAATGTTTTTTTTTAAAAAACATTAAAGCATACAGTCCAAAGTCAGGCTGAAATGGAAGAGACTTGAGTTCATGTTTTATTGTATCCATTGACCGGAGAATTGCCCTCTTCCTCAGATGCACAGCTTCAGCACAGACATGCATTCCTCTGTTATATGTTCACTCTCTATTTTTATTATCTTGATTGTGCAGATGAAAAGACATAGATCTGCCTTTAGTCGCATCAAGCCCAAATTGGTTGGGAAAGGTAATGGTTTTACATCGGTTTTTACAACGCTTCTTAGGATCTTTTTTAATTGGATAAACGCCCATGGCCAACAATAGAGCTTTTAAGAGTTTGGTTTATTACAAAGCTATGTGGTTGTTCTTTTGAAATACAAACATTAGAGATCTTTGGAAATGACATTGGGTTTTGGGTAGGATAATCAATAATACTTCCATGTCACTGTCTATGGAGATTCTCAGTCATTCAGGTCACAGTTGTCCTAAGGGTGCTTTTTCAAGCCTTTTTTGAGTCAGAACTTCTTAGATGAGAAGCAAAATGTCTTCAAGGAAAAACAAAGTCCAGTTGCCTTTCGAAAAAGCCCCTTTGGAACTTTCATGTCATTGTTGACATATCAAGGATATCAAATTGTGTGATATGCACAGATTATCGGCCTTTTATTGTCTGTTTTCATAATAGGTGATCTGTTCTTTGCAGCTGCATTATTTTATAGATTACATTAGAATAGGTCGATTGCTAAATTGAAAATACCAAAATTCAGGAAAATAAGCCATACCAGCCTAATCTAAAATCTCTCCTATGGGCATCCATATTGGCCAAGCCCCTCTATATGCTTGAAATAAAAGTGGCGATGCCAACATTTTACATTTTTTTGGAAATAAAAGAGCACAGTGTTTGTTTTGAATTCCTGCTGGTCCATTCAAAATATTATGAGAAGTTTGTTCTATGCACAATATCGAATCATTAGTTCCATTGTAGGGTTTGCTCTGATAAAACTCAGCCAATTTGGAACACTTTCTTTCCCTGAGTTTAAAACAACAACAAAAAACATTTGGCACAGTCCTATAAATCAGCTCTTCTTTCATATTTTGGAATAACTTTTAATTCACATGAGTTCTCATAGGCATGTCTATCACGTGGCAGATGAAAGCATAATGCAATTGTTTATTTAAAAGCATTTTGTGCTGGTTTTGTAAAAATTCCCTCTGGGGTCTTCCATCTCTAATGGTCCATTCAGACATCAAGTCATCACTCAAGTGATGAATATGCATCTGTGTACCAGCTTTTAGTATCTGCTAGCCTTATTCCTTGAGGACAATTTATATGCTATGATGCTGGATAGATTCTGGTGAACAGAGAGGCTTATGAAAGAAACAAGAGCATAGCCAAGAAGTTGCAGCTTCTATGCAAAGACCAGGAATGTGGGAATCAACACATCGATAAAATGCATTGAAACTTTTGTTTTGAAAATTATGTTATTGTTTGGGGAGGCAATCAGTGGAAAATGGAATGCATTAAAGAGTAATAATTCAGATGTTTCCATTATGTCTCGTATCCTTATCCCATTCCTAGTGCATGAAATATTGTCAAAAATATTAGCACGTAGCATCATATATGCATATCATGATTAGTTAATTCAACAATCTTGCGCTAGTTTTCCTGAAAGCCTCCAATTCAGCCGAAATATGAAAATGGAAATATAATTGCACTATGTTAGGATCATTTTTCCATACTTGCTTCTCTCTGGGTTCCAATGCATCCTTGATTTAATGTCTTTTCTCATCTCTTCCCAGTTCTGCAGCGCAACTTTTAGCACCTGCCTTTGTAATTTTGGCTATCAGGGGCCATGCTGTCCATTTGGGATAGTGATGGATGACTCTTTCTTTTGCTATTTCTGCCTAGATAGTGTCATTTCCATACATTGTTTTTGTGCCAGAGACTTTATTTCTCCCTTGTCTGATGTCATCCCCAGCTGATAAATACATAGGTGGCTATGATCTGTGGCTAAAAATTCATGTTCACATGAGAGATAGACCTCCCTGAAGATAGTAGATATCTGCAATTCCCATTGCTTCTCGCATAGCTAATGCAGATGGAAACGGTGCATATGAGCCTTAATCGGCCTTGTTGTCTAAATGCAATTCCTGAAATAATTTGAAATATCTTTTAGAGAGATAAATGTTTCTTTTTCCCACAGCTGCCTGTGGGAAAAAACAAGAAAGCATACAAGTAAATAACAGCCAATTTTAAAGATAATCTGGTTGTGAGATGGAAATCTTTCCTAAATGCCTATATTTAAGCTAATTTAATCATATGCCCGCCTTCCTTTGTGCTTTAATCTGCTAATACTTTTTCAGGTAGTCCTTGAGTTGTGACTGAAATGGAGCCTGTCTATAATTTGTGACCGTTGTAAAATGGGTTGCTTACATGATGATCCAATTTTAAAACCTTTTTTGTGCTTCATTAAGCAAATCACCATGGTTGCTAAGCAGTGGTGAAATCCAATTTTTTTTACTACCGGTTCTGTGGGCGTGGCTTGGTGGGCGTGGCAGGGGAAGGATATTGCAAAATCCCCATTTCCCGCCCCCCACTCCTGGGGGAAGGATATTGCAAAATCCCCATTCCCACCCCACTCTGGGGCCAGCCAGAGGTGGTATTTGCCGGTTCTCTGAACTGTTCAAAATTTCTGCTACCGGTTCTCCAGAACCTGTCAGAAGCTGCTGGATTTCACCCCTGTTGCTAAGTGAATCTGCGCTTGTTAAGCGAACCAATGGTTCATTATGGGCGTGGTTTTACACAAACTGAAAGTAAATGTCAGTTTTCAGCAAAACCATCATAAAACACAATCATATGACTTGGGATGCACCAAACGGCTGTAAATATGGCCCGGTTGCTGAGTGCTCAAACTGTGGGAGTGTCCCAAAGGGAGGTTCATCAGAATTTTGAATCTTCACTCAGTGACAGGTCATAAATCGAGGACAATTTACATTATCTCTTAGTACCTTGCTCAATAGTAGTAACTGTAAGAGGGATCTTGGAGTCCTAGTAGACAATTATTTAAATATGAGCCAGCCGTGTGCTGCAGCTGCCAAAAAACCAACCCAGTTCTAAGCTGCATAAACAGAGGGATTGAGTCAAGATCACATGAAGTGTTAATACCACTTTATAATGCCTTGGTAAGGCCACACTTAGAATACTGCATCCAGTTTTGATCACCACAATGTAAAAAAGATGTTGAGACTCTAGAAAGAGTTCAGAGAAGAGCAACAAAGATGATTAGGGGACTGGAGGCTAAAACATATAAAGAATGGTTGCAGGAACTGGGAATGTCTACTTTAATGAAAAGAAGGACTAGGGGAGACATGATAGCAGTCTTCCAATATCTTCCAATATCTCAGGGGCTGCCAGAAAGAAGAGGGAGTCAAAGCACCTGAGGGCAGGACAAGAAGCAACAGGTGGAAACTAATCAAGGAGAGAAGCAACCTGGAGCTAAGGGGAAATTTCCTGACAGTGAGAACAATTAATCAGTGGAACAACTTTATTTATTTATTATTTATTATTTAAATTTCTATACCGCCCTTCTCCTTTCGGACTCAGGGCGGTGAACAGCCAAGATAAAAACATCTATACAAACATCAGTTAAAAAATAAGTTAAAATAATTTATAAAATTTGGCCCATAATTTAAAACTTGTCAATTAAAATCAATATTAAAATATTAAAACTAACCCTAAAATCAAGACAGACCGGCTAACTGAAAAAAATGAGTTTTTAGGGCCTGACGAAAAATCCGAAGGTCGGAGATCACTCGTATCTCTGGGGGTAGATTGTTCCATAGGGTAGGTGCCACCAGAGAGAAGGCTCTCCTCCTGGGGGTCATCAGCCGGCATTGTCTGGCCGATGGCACCCTGAGGAGGCCCTCTCTGTGGGAGCGAACCGGTCGGTGGGAGACTATTGGTGGCAGAAGGCGGTCCCGTAAGTACCCTGGCCCTAAGCCATGGAGCGCTTTAAAGGTGATCACCAACACCTTGAAGCGCACCCGGAAGTCCACCGGAAGCCAATGCAGCTCGCACAGGAGAGGAGTCACATGGGAGCGCCCCGTCGCTCCCATAATCCTCCGCATAGCTGCATTCTGCACCAGTTGGAGCCTCCGGGTGTACCCCAAGGGGAGCCCCATGTAGAGAGCGTTACAATAGTCCAGACGAGAAGTGATGAGTGCTTGAGTGACCGTGCGTAGGGAGTCCCGGTCCAGAAAGGGGCGCAACTGGCGTATCAGGCGAACCTGACAAAAAGCCCCCCTGGCCACAGCTGTCATATGCCCTTCTAAGGACAGCCACGCATCCAGGAGGACACCCAAGTTGTGGGCCCTCTCCGTGGGGGCCAATGATTCGCCCCCAATAACCAGTGATGGCGTCAACTGGCTATACCGGGACCACTCGGTCTTGGAAGGGTTGAGTCGAAGCCTGTTTCTCCCCATCCAGACCCGCACGGCCTCCAGGCACTGGGACATCACTTCCAAGGCATCATTGGGATGGTCTGGGGTGGAAATGTACAGCTGAGTATCATCAGCATACTGATGGAACTCCACCCCAAAACCACGGATGATCTCACCCAGCGGCTTCACATAAATGTTGAACAGAAGGGGCGAGAGGACCGACCCTTGCGGCACCCCGCAAGCAAGGCGCCTTGGGGTCGACCGCTGCCCCCCTGTCAACACGGATTGCGACCGGTCGGAGAGATAGGAGGAGAACCACCGCAAAACGGTGCCCCCCACTCCCAGTCCCTCCAGCCGGCGCAACATGATACCATGGTCGATGGTATCAAAAGCCGCTGAGAGATCTAATAGGACCAGGATAGAGGAATAACCCCTATCCCGAGCCCTCCAGAGATCATCCACCAACTTGCCTCCAGAAGTTGTGAATGCTCCAACACTGGAAGTTTCTAAGAAGATATTGGATAACCATTTGCCTGAAGTGGTGTATGGTTTCCTGCCTAAGCAGGGGGTTGGACTAGAAGACCTCCAAGATCCCTTCCAACTCTGTTGTTCTAGGTTCTAGTCGCCTTTTTCCAGCAACACAAAAAAAGTCATCTTTTTTTTTTCTTAGGCAGCTGAAATTATGCACCCTGTTTTTAGGCTGAACATTGACCAGCATGATCCGAGCAGAATATAAAATGTTTGTGCTGTTCAGGGGCGTGAATGATGTAACGTTCCTGCACCGGGACCAGTGAATTGTAATACCAGGGAAATTGTACAACACGGTGCAATCCGTGTCTGCTCCTAGTAAGGCTTATTCCCAAGTAAGATCTACATAGGACTTTAGTCACAGTCAGCTATGCGGATAGTCTAATGAAACTTTAAATTCCTACTTAGACCTGAGTAAGCCTCAGTAACTGCTCTGCAAATTATTTTCAAGGGACTCTTAATCAGAGCACACTGGCCCAGCATTACAGACTACAGAAATTGACAGTGAACTGAAGCCTCTAAATTAACATGTTACTCTTTCGTCCTCCGCTGCTTTCTTCGACAAAGCCGTGCATTTTAATTTCTTCACGTATCTGAAGAAGGGAAAGCAGCTTTTCCCCTCTCCTCTGCTCCTTCGCATTGAACTCTCTCAAACACACAGCATGACACCATAGAATTTCCTTGTTCTTCTACATGGATGAAAGGAAGCCGAGCGTGAAAATGTCCCATGACATATTTTGCGGCTTTACAGTTTAGCCTGCAGAAGGAAATTGCGGTGTTGCCTCTCGGGGAAGTCTGCAGATATTCTCTATTCACTGACGGTTCTGCTCAGCTTTTCTTTAGGAGTTAAAACTTTCCTTTCTGACGTTGTATCCTAGCCAGGTTAAATATCATCAGCTGGGATCCAGGACACAGCCAAAGCCAGAGTCTGTTGCATACAAATTGGTCTCACTCAATTCTCTACGTTTCTCTCGATGTTCAGTTAAGAAATTTATTCCCTTCTTAACAGCTACTTTGCTTTTTTTAGTTATTTTTAATAGTCCATGGCAGGTTCTGATGGTTTGAGTTTGTTGTATTCTTTTGATTGCGTTATCGTGAGAGGGACGAATGGAAATTAATGTTGGGTTTTCCAAGTTATACAGTCTTGTGCTCTAAAAAAAAAGTCTAACATTTTTAACAGGATAACAGAGCTGAAAGGGACATTGGAGGAGCATTTGTAATGGTACCGGTTCGTACCGGTTCAGGCGAACTGGTAGCGGCAGCAGCGCAAGGCTTCGCCCACCCACCTGGACGCCATTACTTCCTGGTTTTAACCAGGAAGTAACCTGTTTTTGACCCTCTGTGCATGCGCAGAAGGCTTTGTGCATGCATAGAGGGTCTAAAATCAGACATGACGTGCACACACTTCCGAACCGGTAGGGAAGGTAAGTAGATTTCACCCCTGCTTGGAGGTCTTCGAATCCAACCTCCTGCCTAAGCAGGAGACCCTATACCATTTCAGACAAATGAAATGGTTGTCCAAACTCTTCTTAAAAACTTCCAGTATTGGAGCATTCACAACTTCTGGAGGCAAGTTGTTCCACTGATTAATTGCTCTCACTATCAGGAAATTCCTCCTTAGTTCTAGGTTGTTTCTCTCCTTGATTAGTTTCCATCCATTGCTTCTTGTTCTGCCTTCTTGTTCTGCCTTTGAAGAATAGGTTGTCCCCCTCTTCTTTGTAGCAGCCCCTCAAACATTGGGAGACTGCTTTCATGTTACCCTTGGTCCTTCTAGACATACCCAATCCTGCAACTGCTGTTCATATGTTTTAGCCTCCAGTCCCCTAATCATCTTTGTTGCTCTTCTCTGCACTCAACATTTAGTTTTATATGTCATTGCGACTAAACTGGATGCAGTATTCCAAGTGTGGTCTTACCAAGACATTATAAGGTGGCACTAACACTTCACGTGATCTTGATTCTATCCCTCCATTAATGCAGCCTAGGATTGCATTAGCTGGCAGCTACAGTTGTAAAATGATAATAATTTTTCTATGTTCATTGTTTGCATTATTTTTGCTGTAAGCTGCCCAGAGTCCCTTGGGAGTTGGGTGGCATAGAAATGCGATAAATTAAATTAAATTAAATTAATTGTCCACTAGGACTCTCAGATAGATCCCTCTCTCCCTCCCTCTCCCTCCCCCTCCCTCCCTCCCTCTCTCTCCCTTTTAATATTTTGTTATGGTACTATTTGGTGAGTAAGCATAAAGCATCTTTATGTGTACCAAACTCTGCTAACTATTCCTCATCTTTAAGAAATAGGTTGCTCCGTTAGAAACCCACAGAAGGAAGTGTAGGGAACTCATCCCTGGTGGTTTCAGCTCTAACCCTGCTGTAAACACAGCATATGAATCACCACATCCTTCATCCCCTTCATTGTCCCCAAAACTATTGTCCCCAAAACTATTAAAGTTTAATCATCATCATCTTCTTCTTTTTTTTCCCCTCAGGAACAGATTTTCCTGGAACTCTTTGTGGCGAAGTAAATTATTAATGTCATTAAAATTTATATTTTTTTTTCTGTCATTACCTCTAAGGAAGATGGGGAATTTAATGCGAAACATAATTGTCTCATTTTGCAGTTTGTGTTTTGGTACTCGCTGCTGCTAAAGTAGATTTAAATATCCCACCCTCCAAGCAAGCCATTGCTAGCGCAATAATTTACATTTCTTTCAGTGCAAATAAATAAATAAATAAATATACAAATAGGCGAACGAGCCTCTGAAAACTAATCCTTCTATTCAATATTCTAAATGTGGAGAACTTTTAATATTCTCATTCAGTGCTGACATGAGCTCCACCCACCCCCACTCCCAGCAGATTAATTATAAATCACCTGGCATCAAGCCAAACCAAATCCTAATTTGGCATAACCTAGGAAGTGTGATTGTTCTCGGTGATCCTTCTCCACGAAGGGTATTGAAAAATGTCTTTACGGAGGTTTTGAACTCTCCCCCACACCCCACACACACATCAAGAAGGGATTAATCTTCTATGGTGCTGAAACAACTAAAGTTCGTTTTCAGTGCAGCTTTTTAATTTAGGTCTTTCTCTTAAGGTAGCATGTTTCTCTCTATACATATAGACACACAGGCATATAGACATATAGATGCATAGATACATAAATGTATATACATGCATAGGCACATAGGTGCATAGACACATACACATAGAGATATAGGCACTTTTACATACAGTCATATAGATACATAAACATATAGATGAATAGACAAATAGGCATATAGACACAGACACATAGACATGTATGTACATACACATAGATGCATAGACTTACAATCACAGAGATATATAGACATATAGTCAAAGAAATACAGAACACATAGATGCATAGACACATAGATATATAGATGCATAGGCATATAGATATATAGCAATAGCACTTAGACTTATATACTGCTTCATAGTGCTTTACAGTTCTCTCTAAGCAGTTTACAGTGTCATCATAGTGCCCCCAACAATCTAGGTCCTCATTTTACCCACCTTGGAAGGATGGAAGGCTGAGTCAACCTCTACATAGATACATAGATACATAAACATATACATGCATAACAGAGGTGGGTTTCAGCAGGTTCTGACCAGTTCTGGAGAACCGGTAGCGGAAATTTTGAGTAGTTCGTAGAACCGGTAGTAAAAATTCTGACTGGCCCCACCCCCATCTATTCTCTGCCTCCCAAGTCTCAGCTGATTGGGAGGAAATGGAGATTTTGCAGTATCCTTCCCCTGGATTGGGGAGGGAATGGAGATTTTACAGTATCCTTCCCTTCCCATGCCCACCAAGCCACATGCACAGAACCGGTAGTAAAAAATTTTTGAAACCCATCACTGATGCATAATAGGCATAGAGCAATAAAGTAGCTTATTGAACACTTCATGTGTGGATCTGGTTGTTTGTGCCTATAGGTGGCCCTATGTAGAGTGCATTACAGTAGTCTATTCAAGAGGTGACCAAGACATGAGCAGAGTTCACTTCATTCCATCAAATGATGCAATTACTTCTAGATTTCTGGGGCTACAACTGAATTTTTGTGCTAGAATTCTGATGAGAACAAATTGAACACACAAACAGAGACACACTTTTAAAAATATTACTCCGAAGCATAAATTACATTAAAAGTCAGCAAAGCAGTGATTTTTAAGATCAGTGAGCCTCTGATTATGGCCCAGCAATTAATCCCTTTTCTGTGTCAAGGACCTCTGCACTTCCATTTGGGGCGGGAAAACGAAATGCCTTTCTGCATTTCTGATTGCATAGTGGAGGTAGTCAGAAAACAAATATCTTTGCAAACCTACTGAGAAACTATTTTCCATAACTGCTTATTATTTTGCCTGTAATCAGACATACAAAGAGAGAGAAAGAGCTGGGGATAGGTCAGGAAGGAGGCTTGGAAGGAGCAACGGGATAATCTCCTCCTCTTGAGATCCCTCTGGGAGGTTGATTGCCAAGTTGTCCAGATCATCTATATTTTTTTAGGACAACTATTTTTTTGTTTGTTGATATACTTGGTAAACAAATAATGTTCACCATACGTGGGATTTCATTCTGCATGATTCTGAGCAACAGAATTAGTGGTAAGTTGGAGTAATAGAGAGACGGGAACAGTTTGAAGTTAGAAATCCTCCCCCATAAAAATCCAATTTGCATAGAGCATTTGCATGCATGCATGCATGTGTGACGGCTGTTACCAGGGGGACCTTTTATCAGGTTCGCCTGATTCGCCAGTTGCGGCCCTTTCTTGATCAGGATTCCTTGTGCACAGTCACTCACGCCCTCGTCACCTCTCGCCTTGACTACTGCAACGCTCTCTACATGGGGCTCCCCTTGAAGAGCACCCGGAGGCTCCAGCTGGTCCAGAATGCAGCAGCGCGGGTAGTGATGGGAGCAACATGGCGCTCCCATGTAACACCGCTCCTGCGCGAGCTGCACTGGCTCCCGGTGGTCTTCCGGGTGCGCTTCAAGGTGTTGGTTATCACCTTTAAAGCGCTCCATGGCATAGGGCCTAGCTATCTCTGAGACCGCCTGCTGCTACCAACGACCTCCCATCGACCCGTGCGCTCCCACAGAGAGGGCCTCCTCAGGGTGCCATCAGCCAATCAATGTAGGCTGGTGACCCCCAGGGGGAGGGCCTTCTCTGTGGGGGCTCCCACCCTCTGAAATCAGTTGCCCCCGGAGATAAGGAGAATCCAGGACCTCAATGCCTTCCGTCGTTCCCTGAAAACCCATCTTTTCCAGCAAGCCGGGTTGGCTTAGAAGAAATTTTTAAATTTTTTAATTAGTTTGTGATTCTTAACTTTCGGCCCAAATCTATATATATTTTTAAATGTTTTAATATTTGTATTCTATGTTTTTTATCTTGGCTGTACACCGCCCTGAGTCCTCAGGGAGAAGGGCGGTATATAAATTGGAAATTAAATTAAATTAAATTAAATGTGTGGTAAAATTAAACAGAGTAGTGGTGTATGTTGTTATTTTGTTCAGGAGGTCATTTTTGAGGGGACAGACACTATTCTCTTGGTGGAAGAGTCAAAACTCCTGGGGATATTGCATCCTGCAATATCAAATATCAGTATTTAGTTCATGCAAGATCAGTAGAGAGAGCCTTCATCCTGTGCTTTGGAAGGAATGGATTCATGTGTGCACAATTGTCGAAGCGTGAATCAACCTCGTCCTCCCCCCCCCCCCGTGGGGAAACTGTAATTAATTAGAGGTGAATGGATCTTGTTTTCCATGCTGTATACTTTCAAAGAAAGAAAACCCGAATGTATTCTAAGAAACATTTTATTATAAAAGTAAAAAACTAGCTAACTACATTTTACCGGCAGTTATCTCATAGACGAACAAAGGAAGTATATATCAGGAAGTTAGAAAAGAAAGAATGTAGACATGCGCAGTAGTCCAATGTCTCACAAGACCAGTCTTATCTCAGTTGCTACAGATAAGTTCTCTGGCAGACTACCGTAAGTCTTAGGATGGAAGCTCAGCTGGCAAACACTTAATGCAGTGACAACAATAATGTGTGTGGATGTGGGTGGGTGGGTGGGTGCCTATGTCTATGTGTTCAGAGTGGTTGATATAACATAGAACCTTAGGAAAAAGCCAAATCAGAGTAGAATACAGAATGCAGAATGCAGGTTACAGAATAACAGAGTTAAAAGGGACCCTGGAGGTCTTCTAGTCCAACCTATATCAAGGAAACACAAATAGGCCCTGGACTTGCAGATGTGTACAGGTTCAGTATTCCTTCCTGCTGGCCATGGTAGTTGAAGCCAGTGGACTTGGTGGTTTTGAAATGGTGGAGGGACCCCTATCCCTTCTGCCCTGCTTAGGGGAATGAGGTGGGTGGGAGAAGGAACACATCCGTCAATTGGACTGTCACTTCTCTATGGGTTCACTGCTCCTTTTTACACTTCACAATGGAGGTCATGAATAGAGTTCGTTGTGGGGCAATTCAAAATGATCTCTTGGGACAAGAAGGACAAGGGCACACGTACATCTGGAAAGGATAATTATGGGTAAAACGCATGAGTTGAATTTCTCCAAATAAAATCTTAGGTATCATTTGACCAGTTGAAGTTGTCTGAAGTTTGCATGAACTTGCTTCAGCTGTTTTTCAAGGATGGGCATATTCATATTTAAAACAATAGCATGGATTTACATTTAAATCCATGGAATGGATTTATGTTTAAATTGGTACCATGGATTATCAGACCCAACCCAGCCTCTCCTTTCAGACTTTTTTCTCCCTTCCCCAAACAATTTGTTCATTATTTTATTCTTTAAAAAACTGTTTTAATCTTGGTGAAAGAGGACCAACTGTAAAGACCTTAGTAATAGTGTCACCTTGAATTGAGTAGGATTTGGTATAAGCTATCTGCAGGTATTTTACCTGGTGAAAAGTTGCAGATGCCTTCCTCCCTCCCCCTTCCTTCCTTCCTTCCTTCCTCCCTCCCTCCCCCTTCCTTTCCTTCCTTCCTTCCTCCCCCTTCCTTTCTTCCCCCCTTCCTTCCTTCCTCCATTCCTCCCCTTCCTTTCTTCCTTCCTTCCTTTCTTTCTTCCTTCCTTCCTTCCTCCCCCTTTCTTTCTTTCTTTCTTTCTTTCTTTCTTCCCTCCCTCCTTCCTTCCTTCCTTCTTCCCTCCCTCCCTTCCTTCCTTCCTCCATTCCTCCCCCTTCCTTCCTTCCTTTCTTTCTTCCTTCCTTCCTTCCTCCCCCTTTCTTTCTTTCTTTCTTTCTTTCTTTCTTCCTTCCTTTCTTTCTTCCCTCCCTCCTTCCTTCCTTCCTTCTTCCCTCCCTCCCTCCCCCTTCCTTCCTTCCTTCCTCCCTCCCTCCCCCCTTCCTTTCCTTCCTTCCTCCCCCTTTCTTTCTTCCCCCTTCCTTCCTTCCTTCCTCCCTCCCTCCCCCTTCCTTCCTTCCTTCCTCCATTCCTCCCCTTCCTTTCTTTCTTCCTTCCTTCCTTCCTTCCTCCCCCTTTCTTTCTTTCTTCCTTCCTTTCTTTCTTTCTTCCCTCCTTCCTTCCTTCCTTCCTTCCTTCCTTCCTTCTTCCCTCCCTCCCTTCCTTCCTTCCTCCATTCCTCCCCCTCCCTCCCTTCCTTTCTTTCTTCCTTCCTTCCTTCCTTCCTCCCTCTTTCTTTCTTTCTTCCTTCCTTCCTTCCTTCCTTCCTTCCTTCCTTCCTTCCTCCCTCCCCCCTCCCTCCCTCCCTCCCCCCTTCCCTTCCCTTCCCTTCCCTTCAGCGATGGGTTTCATATTATGTTACTACTGGTTTACCCTGCACGCGAGCCCAGTTTGCACATGCACCTGCCACACATGTGCCGGCCTTCCATGCATGCACTTTGTTCGCACACACACCTTCTGTGCCTGCACCCAGCCTCAAAAATCTGCCTGAATAGGATGGCATAGAGCCGGGGCGGGGGGGGGGCAGGCCCACCCATGCTTTCTGCTACCGGTTCAGGCAAACCGGTCCGAACCGGATGAATACCAACTCTGCTTCCCTTCCTCCCTCCCTCCCTTCCTCCACTCTTCTGCTAATCAGTTCTCCATGTTATGAGTAAATAAGACCTTTAATGTTAAATGTTTTTGTGTATCTTTACACAGCAGTCATCATTTATATATTGGTACATGAACCCTCCTCTCCCGACAAATGCCCAAAACCAATAAAGAAAGTTATCATGCTGAGGGCAAGTGTCTTATTTTGTTATCATGGAAATAACGTTGAGGCATCTCTTAACATTTCATCCAGATAATAATTGCTTATAAATGGCAGAGGTAATCTTTGTTCAAAACTTAAACAATGTGTGGACAGGGACATATTCCTGAGAGGTGGACATTTCTAATGAGCCTTTTTCCCATTAGGAAATCAGTGACAATGAAATCTTAGAACTGGTACACAGCGCTCTTGGACGGATGACCGTCATACGCCAGATCTTTCCTGCAACCCGTGAGAACAATCAGCGGTGCATGAGAAACAACCATAGGATATCATCCCTCCTCTGTGACCCACAGGAAGGTTACCTTCAAATGCTTCAGGTCAGTAGTAGATCTCAGGATCAAGATGATTCTTTTTTTTTTTCCCCTTAGGAAGGTGTCATGATGTGTGATCCTGCTAGAACAGGGGTCTGCAACCTTAAACACTCAAAGAGCCATTTGGACCCATTTCCCACAGAAAAGAAAACACCGGGAGCCACAAAACTTGGGTGGGCATGGCCAACTCAACGTCACTCACTTCCACCAGTCACATGACCCCCTAGCCATATCTACCCAACCGATCATTAGGGCAGAGAACCAGTTATTAAAAATCACCGGGAACCACAAAACCCTTTTGACATCTCTCTCTCCATCCCTCCCCCCCTCTCTCCCCCTCTCCTCACCTCTCTCTCTGTATCTCTCTATGTCTCTCTCTCTCTCCCCCCCTCTCTCTGTATCTCTCTGACTCTGCCCCAGCCACTTCTCCATCACCCGCTGTCACCCTTACCTTCTCAGGCCAGGCAAGGAGTGAGTGGGAGGGGAGGGCAAGGGGCAGGGCCAGCCAGTGGTGGGATTACCCGATAGGGAGCCACAGCAGAGGGCCCAAAGAGCCTCATGCAGCTCCAGAGCCACAGGTTGCTGACTCCTGCGCTAGACACTGCAACATTGTAGAGGAAAGAAAGGGTTAAATCTCAGAGTGCTCTGGTTATCAACAATTGGGGCATATATCATCAACCAATTGTATCCGCACCCCTTGAATCTCTCATGGGATGGTCTTTTGTGCAAAACAAATTGTGTTTCTTTTGCCAATGGTATCCATTTATGTCATAGGCTCAAATGTATGGGTCGTGGGAAAGGAATATAAGTTTTTTTCTTCTTCGAGAGTTACATTGAAACTTCGCTCTTACTGAATTTCATTGGAAACAGTGAAACATGATTTTCTGTTTGGTAGATTTGAACATAGGAAAATGTATTCACATAATCTGGAATTCTTGGATGGCAGATGTGATTCCAAAGAAAATTGAGTACTTCTAAAGAGCCTTGGTGGTGCAGCAGACTAAAGTGCTGTTAAGTGCTAACACTTAGCTGCCAGCTGCCTGCAATTAGTGCAAGTTCGAATCTCACCAGGCTCAAGGTTCACTCAGCCTTCCATCCTTTCGAGGTAGGTAAATTGAGGACCCGGATTATGGGGGCAATAAGGCAACTTTGTATAGAACAACACCGCTTGGGGGGCCCCAAAAGCCATAATAAGCAGGTATATACAAAAAAGTATGCAGGCTATTGCTATAATGCATTGTAAGCCGCCCTGAGTCTACGGAGAAGGGCGGCATATAAATTGGACTAATAAATAAATAAATAAATAAATTTTTGGATATTTACTTCCATGTCAACATGCCATATTTTTAAAAGTATACAAAATTGAACTATTCTGGCAAACCTCCTTAAAGAAAGGAATTTTGTATTTGATGGTGCCATTGTCAGAAGAAGAAAAAAATAACACAGAAAACAAAGTATATCTGAAGTATGTCTTAATAGCTCTATAGAGTGTGAATCATTTTAATATTTGTCTTTGCATGCTTTATTTTTATTTACTGGTTTTTCAAATTACCATAATCAACTAAGATTCCAATCAGTTAACAACCTAATGCATTAAATGTGTACCACTTGGATATAAAATTCATAAAGCTGTACAAATGAAGTCACCAACCATTACCTGAAAAATTATAAACATGACAATCCCACAATTTTCTCATGGAAACCTATATTTTAACCATAAACAGAATGAATGTCATCAAAGCAAGCACCAACAAAACTCGGGGAAAGCTCTTCTATAAAATACGATACAGCATCCAAAGAATGACTTGCTTGTCTTTGAGAAAATGTTCAGTCTCTTAGTCCAAAAACTGGGAATTTATTTGGAGATCTGAGCTCATGGGAATAAGTGAAGCTCCTATCATGGTTTTGTTTCTTCTCTTCTTTACTAACATTCATTGCTTGCTGAGGCAGTGATCACCGTTGGCTTCCCCCTAGCAAGCAACACACGTATTAAGCCATAATTCTGTTCAGTCATTTCCATCTAGCAGCGTATTTACTTTGAATTTAGGAAGCTCCGGCATTCTTGGACTTCTACAAGAACATGTTACAATTACAAATTTCATCTGAGTAACTTCTAGGAAAGAGTTGTACAGCCTGAGGCTCCAATTCCAAGCAGCCTCTAGAGGCTATCAGAAGTTTGTTCCCCATTAAATATGAAAAGACTCATGTTTTACTGTTGTCAATAGACTAAGCTATGTGGCACTTACCACCAATCTTTTGGTCCGTATCGTTTATTTGCTTGCTTGAATGATAGATTTTTATCTCAGATTTTCCTTTAGGAGATCGGGGGGGGGGGGGGGCGGGGGGGGGGGAGGAGGGAGGGCATTCTCCAGCCCCAACTTTAAGTCTCCAAATAACCCTGTTGGGCAGGCAGAGAGTGATTGGCCAAAGACACCTGTGGAGATTCAATGAATAGATCTGAAACTGGGTCTTCCTGATCCAATCCAGCATAATAACCAACCCCGGGAGGGACAGAGATAGATCTTATCTGTCGCTGTTTGGACATAATATCAAACTGAAGGCTACAACTTGGCAGCCCTATTCAGACAAAAACTATCTGTCTTTTTTCTGTGTAAAGTATCATACTGGGATTACTGCTTTAAAAGCTTGCCCAAAGATGATATTTCAACATGCCACTTAATCATCTCCATGATTTATTTCTTGTTCCATGCAAACATTTTTTTTTTTTGAGTTGCCCTAGGAGTCTCCTCTTTGCAAACAGATTGCATAGATCAAAGCAATTCTTTGCTCTGATCTGTAAGAATTAATGACCAGTACAATCTTGCTTCTCTAGCAGAACTAAAGGTCCTTCTACTTCAGCTAAAGCATCCCAAATGGGCCAAGGCCATCAACCTTGGCCTTGACCATCATTTCACTAGCAAAACAATTAAGAGTGACTTCTGTTAGTGCAATGGTGGTAGCATAGCTAGTTGCTGAGGCAAGTCATCTTTCTCAACTTTTCATCACAAAAGCCCCTTAGGCTGAGATTTGAAAGAGTTGCTGGAAGAACAATACCAGTGGCCCATAACAGAGTAAGCCACTTCCATGGTTAATATATTGGAAAAGTGTTGAGCTTACAAAGTCCCTGACGCTTATCCATGTTGATCTTCTTGCCTACATTATTGGTCAACAGCAATACTTGAATGTTTGTTCGTTCAGGACAGTAACAGTATATAAAACCATGGCCAATTTTATTTTTCCAACACAACTTTTGTTTTGGAAGTACAATGATGGCCCTTCTCAGTGATATAATATCTCCCAGTGTGTATACATCTTAGCAATTCAATTTTACTTCTCTATGGTCTTTTCTATAGCCACTTTCTGTTGAAAAGGAATTCTTTTTTGGTTAGATGATATAAATCCTTTCCTACTTCCCAGTTCTTCAAAGAAAGGTATCATGAGCTGATTGCTAGTGAGGCAAGAAAAGCAACGGGTCTCAAATCTTGCAGAGGTTTGCCAGAAAAGGTTTGCAAAACAGTGAAGTTCTCCCAAGTATTGAAATAGTCAGTTTTACAAGAATAATTAGGCGAAAACATCAGCAGTTCACTGCAGGGTTGAGAAGGCACACATTTCATACCAGTGGTTAAGAGCAGAAGATCAGATTTTCTGGTCCAAATAGAAGGCAGGATATTGAGATGTTCAGGCAACATTTGACAGTAACCTAGAGAGAGATTGTCACAGACATTGTCTCAAACAAAGGTCAAGTACAAGAAGTTCTTGACACCACCTTTGTACAATCAGGAGCTGTGAAACTCAGTTCTGGTATGCCTCTGATCCTGAGGTTTGGCTTCTCCCAAATTAGGTCATTCTGATGTCTCAACTCTTTCACTTCTCCCTCTTTTTCAAAGGAAGAAACATCTGAGAAAAAAATGTGACGAAGTCTGAGATTAAAAATTAAAGCCAGAATGTTTGTATCAACTATTATGTCTGTCTATATACATATAGTCATATAAATGCACTCACATTTGACTAAGACTGAATCTGTACCTGGGATCTCTAGAAATCTTTGCTAATGTTAGAAGGATGTTGATTTTGTCTGGGTGAGTTTAGATATACAACCATGAGTTACTGAAAAGTTGTTCCTTACTTGAAGGGTATGAAGAACAGAGACAGAGTGAGGTTATTTAAGGGGATATAACTGTTGTGTAAAGGAGAAAAGGAAATAAAAACTGAGTATCAAGAAAAACTCTTGACAGGGTAATCCATTAAACTATGGAAGAGCTTCTGAAAGAAGTGATAAAGGTCTTATCACTCAAGACTTAAAAATGAAAGTGGACAGTATAGCAGAAAATAGACGTGTAAAAATTGTATCTGTCAAGTTACTCAGAGATCATCTTCTTCCTAGCGCAGGGGCCTGCAACTTTAATTACTCAAAGAGCCATTTGGACCCGTTTCCCACAGAAAAAAAAAACACCGGGAGCCACAAAACCCTTCCCGTGCCTGACTATTTCTTGAGCGGCCACAAAACTAGCATTTGTAGTTGAATTAAATGTTCTGTTTTCTTCTGAAACTTTTCTCTTCTTGGATTTATCCATGGTTGCCCTACTGAGGGTTGAAAAGCTCAATAAATTGCGTGCCAGCGGGTGTTGCACATTGGCAGTTGTGACGCATATTTTGAGTGACAGGGAGCCACAGCAGAGGGGTGAAAGAGCCACATGCGGCTCCAGAGCCGCAGGTTGCTGACCCCTGTCCTAGCGTATTCCTGCAGGTGCAAGGTCTGCTTTTTGGATCATTGAACGCCACTTTGTACAGTCAGCTGCATCTCCAGGGCCCATGGCTTGCATATCTTTGTTGATGGTGTCTTGCCATCTCTGTTTTGGATGCCCACGAGGTCACCGGCCATTGACTTCTAGTTGGTAGGCAGTTTTGGCCACAGTGGAAGATGCTGCTCTCCGGACATGTCCATACCATCAATTTACTCAGATATGACACAGACTAAATTCATGTGAATTTTGTTCTGTATTTCTGTTATAAAAAATTGTGCAATTTAGTCTGTCCCTCCCTCCTTTTCTTTTACAGCGTAATTCATTGGCTGCACTGAAATGTTTGTTTCCCATAATTCATTGTTAATCTCCAAAAAAAAAAACAAACAAACAAACCAAGAAAGGCATGTTGAGGTTCTTCAAAGCAGTTTCCTTTATTGTTGCCCACCTATAAGGCAGCAATCTTGACAAAGTAAAGCAGACTACTAGCATCAATAAATATGTGCTCTGAGAACTCCTAGGGATGAGTTTTTTGAATCTCTTCCTCCCAGATTAGTTATCTAAACCTCTATATGCGACTTTTGGAGCTCAGGGTTGAAATGAGGGGTCTTTGGTGCTCTCTGAGCTTGGTTGTTTCATTTCATTTCATTTCATTTTCATTTTATTTTATTTTATTTATATACTGCCCTACTCCCGAAGGACTCAAAGCGGTGAACAGGCACAAGATAAAACACATAAAATTTAAGAGCAGAAGTAAAATCAAATTAAATCAATTTAGCCCAAGACAAATTTAAAACCCCAGGTTAAGAAAAAATTAAAATTTACATTAAAATTTACATTAAAAAGAGAATGGGAGAGGTTAGGCCAGACCAGTCTGGTGAAATAAAAAGGTCTTTAGAGCGCGGCAGAAGGTGCGTAGATCCAGGATCCTCCGTATCTTCGGGGGGAGCTCGTTCCAGATAGTAGGTGCCCCCACAGAGAAGGCTGTCCCCCTGGGGGCCACCAGATGACATTGTTTGGCCGACGGCACCCGGAGGAGTCCCTCTCTGTGACAGCATACCGGCCGGTGGGAGGCCGTTTGCAGCAGCAGGCGGTCCCGTAAATAACCAGGCCCTAAGCCATGGAGCGCTCTAAAGGTGGTAACCAAAACCTTGAAGCACACCCGGAAGACCACCGGGAGCCAGTGCAGCTCGTGCAAGAGAGGTGTTACATGGGGGCGCCACGTCGCTCCCATAACCACCCGCACGGCCGCACTCTGCGCCAGTTGGAGCCTCCGGGTGCTTCTCAAGTTTCCTTGCAGAAGTTTCATTATCCAAATTAGGTAACATCAGTGCTAGAAGGAGTGGGGGCTGTGAAAAAGAGCTGGGGTCCCCAACCTTTCTGGGTCCATGGACTGGCAGCAGTGGCGATGTGGAGAGGATGGTATTGGGCATGCAACTTAGATCCCACACATGCGCAAATGAAGCTTCACACACTCGCCCATCACTTCTACAGCCCAGTTCTCAACAGACCATGGACTGGTACCGGTCCATATAGATCAAGACAAGTAGACATTTTCAGGTTACTTCTGTCTGAGTTTTGTTAATTGGCAGTAGAGTTAGAAGAACAAAGGTGAGGCATTGTATGAAGGAGCCTAAGAAGATGCAATACCAGGGAAAATGAAGAACTTGCAAACGGAGAAGGATGGGGCTAGTTAAGGGGAGAAGTTGAAGGGGAGACTCTGAGCTCAAATAATTAAGACCAGATCAACATTTTGCCTAAAACCATCAGACTCTATAGGACAATTGTAAGTGTTTTTCCACCACCAGTCCATATGCCGTGAAACATAACGAGGTAGGCATGCCAACAGACTCTGCAGAATTATAATCCAGGGAAACAAAATATTCTACCCTAAAAACACCCATTTTCTCACCACGGCAAGCCATCTGCACAGATCATTTAACCTCCACTGATTGCCAGGCAGCAATCAGAAGCTAATTACGCTGCAAATATTGTTCCTTCATTATTACGATGGGCCTCTATTATTTCATATGGTATCAGCTTGCCTGGAGTGGTATTTGATCCTGGTGTTTTAAATCATTCAACAATTGCATGCATCTTGCAAGCCCATTCATCTTAGAAACAGGATTTAAAGCTAAAATTGATAGGATTAACCAATTATTCAATCGTTATCTATTAGGGCCCACAAATGCACAAACACGACCATTTGATCTGTATTCATGAGTTTCTCCCTCCAATCACATTGACATTTATAATCAGGTGGCAGGTTTTGGAGACGCTCAAGGGGGAATTAAAAATTAGAACAACAAAGAAAAATCATAGTTATCACTTTGCTGTCACATGTTGACAGTTCCTGGGGTACTTTGAGAGTCATAAAATAGAAACGGGCACTCACACATGGACTACTACAATCAGAAGTAGCCCCTCTGACTTTGGTTTGTAGCCTCTTGCTGAATTTGTCAACATCATTTCAATGGAGATACATCCTTTGAAGAGAGTCCAAATGTCACAACTTGACTTTGCTGTCAGACACGAATTCCAGGGAAAGAAGATACTAATCAGATGAACTGCTGAGCTGGTAGACAGGCCAACAAACACAACCGCAAAGCAACATATTCTTCAGCGGAGCAACACAGGTTCTTCTACTGAAGCTTTAGGAACAAATAAGACCCCAAGGTCTTGCCTCCTGGCCTTTCCCAGCCTGATATTGGAGTATGAGGAAGGGCCACCTCCACCTTCCCTGCTGGTGCTGGTACTCCAAGACCCAAGATATGTTTACAGAGAGGAACTGCACCATGTTTTTTTTTTTTTTTTCATTCAGCCTTGTCTCAGTAGTGTCCTCATTTGTTGTGGCCTGCCAGCGGATCTGGCAGCAGATTTGGACAGTGAGGAGGTTGGGGAGGAACAAGGGCCAGTCCTGGAATCTGGGGAAGGCTCTGATGAGGGCTCTGTGTCGGAGGCAGAGAGGGGGCCAAAGCCATATGCCAGTTATCAGCCACCTTCAGAGTTGGACATCAGTGAGGCAGATGAACAGCTGGAGCCTGTTCCTGATGTGCATATGCACAGAGTTGCCAGACAAAGGGAACAGCTAAAGAACAAGGGTCAACTTGGGAGTAAAGCCACAAGTGGACGATGAATGGCCCCTCCCAGAGGGAATAAAAGAGGAGCGAAAGGGGAGTGGAGTTTGCAGGAGACAATTCGTTCATTACTGCATTCTTGCCAAGTGTTGCGATGTCTGAAAGATATCAGCCTGGCCATTCTCCAAGCCTGATAAAAGTCGGTAATTGTGAACTATCTTGAAAGACTGTGGGAGAAGAAAGACTTTGCTGGAGAGGAATTCATTGTAAATTAAATAAAAGGGGTTTATCAGGACGAGGACTCAACTTTGTGCTGCTGGGGAAGTCTAGGTCAGAACATCATTGTTGCTTGAAGAGTTTCCCTCAAAACTGGCTTAGATTGTGTGGACAACCACAATAATAATGCCAATGAAGTTCAGGTGGAAAAGTTTTCTCAGGTGTTAAAAAAAAGTAAACAGAAAGGAAGGAGAAGGGGGGAAAAAAACTATTGCCTCACTTCATTTATATGAAATTAGTGTCTCTTTCCAAAGCGTGAAGAGGAAAACTCAGCAAGACTGCCAAAGAAAACTCCCCCTCCAGGGCGAAGCAGAGACCTTGTTTTATTTTGGGTTCCTTTTTGAACAATTCAAGCACGCTGCTGGAAAGATAATTCCTTAATTTCCTCTTTTCTCATGCTTGAGACCACCTGGGCAGCCGCTGCAGGATAGTGCAGCAAACTCACATGAATTCCTGATTATGGTCTGCCTGCAAGTCCAGAAAATTGGAATTGGTGGTGCTGCTCGAGGAAATGAGTCTGGGGGTGGCGATTGGTTCCCTCTTCACAATAGCCTCATTCTGGCAACAAAGCTGAGATGCTGTAAATATTATCTCCGACATGGGGAGATGTTTGTTTGGGGAAACAACCAATTTTATCTCCTTGAGGACATCAGGGAAAGGATTTTATTTTATTTAGTTATTTATTTCCCCAAACAGCAATATGGGATTGTGAATTGTAGCATTAAAAAAGAAAGGTGGCTGTCAGGCATCTCACAGAATCTCAGGGAAGGTGACAAGAAATGGGGGGGTAATTAAATTGACCTTCAGTCTGAAATAGAATTGTGGGGTTTTGTTCAGGGCATCAGAAAAGTAAGGAGTAAAAACACAGTACAGTAGGTTAGTACAGTAACTGAAATGGTGAGGGTTACTTCTGAAGAGACATCATCCTGCCAGCAAAAGTGCGTATAGTCCAGCCGATGGTTTTCCCAATTGCAATGTATGGCTGTGAAAGTTGGACCATAAGGAAGGCTGAGCACCAAAGAATTGAGACCTTTGAACTCTGGTGCTGGAGAAGACTCCTGTGAGTCCCTTGGACTGCAAGGCGATCCAACCGGTCAGTCCTAGAGGAGATCAACCCTGACTGCTCTTTAGAAGGCCAGATCCTGAAGCGGAAACTGAAATATTTTGGTCATCTAATGAGAAGAAAGGACTCACTAGAGAAGAGCCTAATGCTGGGAAAGACTGAGGGCAAAAGAAGAAGGGGACGGCAGAGAACGAGGTGGCTGGATGGAGTCACTGAAGCAGTCGGTGTGAGATTAAATGGACTCTGGGGGATGGTAGAGGACAGGAAGGCCTGGAGGAACATCGTTCATGGGGTCACGGTGGGTCGGACACGACTTCGCAACTAACAACAACTTCTGAAGATGGCCACAGGGCACCTATGCATGTGAGTCAAAGGCAAAACATGGTAATATTGCAGAGGAAATTATTATCAATATTAATGTAGAAACCATCCCTTTATTTGTTTTTACATATTGGCAAAGTGTTTATGTTACTTTGTTCAAGTGAATCAAAGTGACTTGCAAAAGGTTTCCAACAGTGAATGAACCAGAAAGGAGGAGATAACTACATATTTTATACACACATACAATATTGACTCAGTAATAACAATTTCTTAGCATCCTTTATTTTTGCTTTTTACAACCTGTTGCCCTCTAGCATGGTTGGACTTCTATTCCCAGTCAATTGCTGGAAACTGCTGGCTGATAGTTGAATTATATGTATTATACATGCACCCCCCCCCCCATAGAGATAGATAGATAGATGATAGATAGATAGATAGATAGATAGATAGATAGATAGATAGATAGATAGATAGATAGATAGATAGTTCCTTTTCTTGGGATGATTTGAAAACTATACATTAGTCTGAGTTAACTAATCTCAACAGATTTTGTTTTCATTATTTTCATTTCTCTTTCAGAGTTGTTTTGTAATCTGTTTTATTTAACTTTACACAATCCAAAATTGTGTCTTCTAATTATAGCCTTACGCTTTTCTACCAGCAAAATTGAAAGCATCTGTCTTCTTTAGTCTTTCTTATCAAATTGTACATCAAACTTGTCTTGCCATCCTTTAGAACTCCTGGACCAACTATTTCCCTCTTTGTAACATCAGGGGAAATCTTACTCAACATGGAAACACATATGCCAAAGTCATCCGGGAGAGAATCTGACACCGTCCTAAACAGAAGACATAAATTAGGTTTTAAATAACAAAGCATCTGGCAGTTAAGAATGACAAGCTGGCAAGAAAGCAGATGAAAGAAAGGAGGTGGTAAATCAGAAAGTTGCATCCTCAAACTTTGATTTGTTGGTAAAGGCACATCTGTCTTGTCTTGTTTGAAAACTCTAAGAAGTTTCCAAAGAAGCCTCTTTGCAAAGATTCGGTGGATTTGTTATTAATGTTTGTTTGATTGATCAATAAAGACATTGAAAGAGTCTTTATTAATCAATAGTACACAGCACGCATGTGGCAATTGAATATGACCCTAGAAGCTTTTTAAAAATAATTCTTAAAAGGTTTGAACTTTTGAAATATTTTGAAACTTTGGTGTCCTTGATGTTCTCTGAGCTTGGTGGTTTTCTCGCAGATGCTTTATTACCCAACATCTTCAGTGCTAGAAGGGAATGGGATTGGCTCTTATTTTTATATACTAGTGACCCAGTAGTGGGTTTCAATTTCGTTTGCTACCGGTTTGCTCACATGCGTGTGTGCGCTCGTGCGACGCTTCTGCGCATGTGCAGCAAGTGGACGGAGCCTCCCGCCACTACCGGTTTGCCCTATCCAGGGCGAACTGGTAGCAAACCACCATTGTAGTGACCACCTAAAATATTAGCAACCGAAGATGCTGCCATGTCTACTAGAGGCTTCTACATTCGGTACATGTTTTTTTAATCAGTGCAGTGATCTGTCCTCTGGGTTCAATCTCATGTCCTGTTAATTCACTTTTTTTTTTTTAAATTTGATTTATATGCCGCCCTTCTCCGGAGACTCAGGGCGGCTTACAATGCGCTAAGCAATAGCCTTCATCCTTTTGTATATTTATACAAAGTCAGCTTATTGCCCCCACAACTGGGTCCTCAATTTACCTACCTTAGAAAGGATGGAAGGCTGAGTCAACCTTGAGCCTTGGAGAGATTCGAACCTGCAGTAATTGCAGGCAGCTGGTCTTAATAACAGGGTGCTTTAGACCACTGTACTACCAAGGCTCTTATTTCACATAAACACTTTCCGTAAGGTCCTGAAGACATTTTTATTTCAGCAAGCCGGCCTGGCCTGAATAGGTTTTAGGGTTTTTTTTTAATTGTATTGCTAGGGGTTTTAAATTGGGGCGGCCGTTTAATTTAATTTATTTTTAATTATTTTAACTTTTATATTGTATGTTCTTTTAATTCTCGGCTGTTCACCACCCTGAGTCCCTTCAGGGAGAAGGGCGGGATATTAAATAAATAAATAAATAAATAAATAAATAAATAAATAAATAAATAAATAAATAAATAAATAATAAATAAATAAATGCAAGAAGATGCTGTGTGAACGGCTTTTAGAAGACATGTCTTCCTAGCATTCATCTCATCTTCTCCCTATCCCATTTCACCCCACCTGTCAGTTGCAAAGGATCAGGACCAGTTGCAGTTTAAAAGATCTGTTCACCCCAAGCTCATACACAAAAATCTAGTCAACACTAGATTTAGTTCAGCGCTAAATTGGTGCCAAGTAAGCATCATCGGAATTCAAGGGGATTGAACTTGGATCATTTATAGGAACTTAATGACTCCAAGCTGATGGTGTACTTCACTCCACCTCCAGCTCTGCCTGCTCTTCTTTTACACCACCAGAGAGACGGGTTAAGATTAGCCTTATCTCTTATTTATTTATTGTTTATTTATTGGTTCGATTTATATGCCACCCTTCTCCGGAGACTCAGGGCGGCTTACAATGTGTTAAGCAATAGCCTTCATACGTTTGTATATACCTGCTTAGTAGGGCTTTCGGCCCCCTCTAAGCAGTGTTCTTTTTTATACTGTTGTGGCCCCGCCCTCTGAGCCTGTCCCATCGGAGGAAGAAAGCTCCGAGCATGAGGAAGAGGAGTCAACCAGGCCTCCCTCTCCAGGCCCCTCCCCTCTGGCATTGTCTCAGGTGCCGGCCGAGGGAGAGGAGATTAGCAGGGAGACAGCTGGTTCGGATCAGAGTGACGAAGAAACATCATTCCTGGATGCACGCCTCCAAAGGCGTGATAAACGATTGCAGCATCTTAGGAGGCGTGCTAGGGATTAGAACTGAGTCACTGGACCACACCCCAGAGACTATATAATAGAGGGTAGTGGTCAGGGATCCTTGTGACGAACAAAAGTAAACCTTGGATAGTCACTAAAGCCTCGTCTGGAACTGCTGGGAGGAATATTATTTCTGCTTGGACTTTTTTGTACGTTAGTATCTTATCTTTCTGTTTGTGAAAATAAAGTCACTTGGCAGACGGTGTGTCTATCGCTGCCAAGTGGGAGATAAGACCTGGGTGCGTTCCAAAGTGTTTCCTTAACCCCCAGCTGGCTGTGTTTGTGTGTGTGTGGGGACAGGGACAGATCATATACAAAGTCAGCTTATTGCCCCCACAATCCTCATTTTATCTACCTCAAAAGAATGGAAGGCTGAGTCAATTCTTCTGGTTTTCTAATAATTTTCTTCCTTTTCTCAGACCCAAATCCTGCTATAGAAATGTTTTACAAGGTCTCCTTAATTAATCTACCCAGATCTGATTGTTCGCATTTGCCCATGGATCACTGGGCACTGCCCTCCATTGCTAGTTTAGAAAAGTACTAGGCTAATAATGTAAGGTCAGGCATTGCATGGACTTCCCTTATACTTGGGTTTAGCATTCTCCTAGAAGACAATTAAAGAGACGCGGTGGCTCAGTTGCTAAGACGCTGATCTTGTCAATAGAAAGGTTGGCAGTTCAGCAGTTCGAATCCCTAGTGCCGCGTAACGGGGTGAGCTCCCATTACTTGTCCCAGCTTCTGCCAACCTAGCAGTTCGAAAGCATGTAAAAAATGCAAGTAGAAAAATAGGGACCATCTTTGGTGGGAAGGGAACAGCGTTCCGTGCACCTTTGGCATTTAGTCATGCTGGCCACATGACCACGGAGATGTCTTCGGACAGTGCTGGCTCTTCAGCTTTGAAATGGAGATGAACACCGCCCCCTAGAGTCAGGAATGACTAGCACGTATGCGCGCGGGGAACCTTTACCTTTAAAAGACAATTAGTTCTATTTTAAGCACACATTGAACACATTGTTTTAACAGAGACGCAGATCTTATTTAAAGAAGGGGACTAGAACTATCTGCACAGAAGGTCAATTGAAACTGGGGAAAGAAAATTAGGTTTCAAGCTTTGTATTGCTGATCCTGTCCCCGATGAGTGCATTACAGGTTCCTCTGATAAAAGAAGAAATCAAGAAATAATTACTTAGAAAGCAGACTTATATTTGCAATGCATTCGCTTTATATCCACATTCTCCATCGTGCTACACCTTTTCAGTATGCCCTTCAGCAATTGAGTACCGACTGTTTGGCTTTGTCTCCATGCACAGGTCTCCAACCTCTATCTCTACGACAGCGTCCTCATGCTGGCCAATGCTTTCCACCGAAAGTTGGAAGACCGGAAATGGCACAGCATGGCAAGCTTGAATTGCATGAGAAAATCAACCAAACCTTGGAATGGAGGCCGATCCATGTTGGAGACAATCAAGAAGGTAATCAAACAGATCAGCCTTTCCAAGAGATATAGGCCAAGCAAGTCAGTTAGTTCTTGATCCCAAGGGAGAAAAGCAAATTCTTGGGTACATATACTAAATATCTAAAGCACAGAGGGCTTGAAAGAAAATCCTGGGGAGGGAAAAAACATCGATTTTTTTTCTGTCACTCAACTAGGTGAAACTTTTTCTTTAGGGTCATATCAGTGGATTGACGGGCATTATGGAATTCCAAGAAGATGGTGCTAATCCCTATGTCCAGTTCGAAATCCTTGGAACGAGCTACAGTGAAACATTTGGGAAAGATGTTCGAAGGGTAATTTTTCTTTCTTCTTCTGTTTCTTCCCCCTTCAGTTTATCTGGAGGACATGCTGGTTTTTTTACAGTACAATTTTATTTATTTTTTTAAAAATGAAAATGTTGGAAATATGTTTTATATCTATCTAGTTTTGTGTTTATTCAATGCTAGTATTTTCATCGCTTATGACTCCTTCTGACATGACATAGGAGACTGAAGAAGAGTTAACCCTCCTGTTGTGACTTAGGCCCAAGTAGTTATTACCAGACACAATCAGTCCTAAACAAACATATTTTTATTAGAACAGCTGAGAATTACTTCATTCTCAGCTTAGTCCAAATTAAGTCCAAAACAAATTCTTCATAAACAGTCCTTTGGCCTTATCACCAACCTTTGTCTTCTTTGGCACCCTGCCAAAGGTTTTTCTTGGCAAAACCCCACAAAGTTCAGAAGCAAGAGATGCTGACAAGAAACAAATGTAGCAATGTTGCTTTCCTACAAAGATCCTAGGAGCCGTTGCTGCTCTTTTAAGCCTTCTGGGAGGGGCCAATCATCTCCTGGCCTTACTCCTGAGTCATCCTTTTTGCTTTAGCTGCTCTTGCCTTCTGGCAGCTCTTTGCATGTGTGCACTAGGAACAGGCTCCCCCTGTTCCTCTGCCTCTCTGCTATCCGCCTCTGGAGGCTCCGGAGTCTGCACATCGCTCCCACATGGCCATAGCCCCATCTCTGCCTCTGACGCAGAGCCCTCGTCTGGGCCTTCCCATGACTCCAGGACTGGCCCATTATCCTCCCCAGTTTCCTCACAGTCCGACTCCGCTGCCAGCTCCGCAGGCTGCTGGCAGACCACAACATCTCCCTTTTTAAGATACTTGCCCAAATCTTCTCCTCCTGCCTCCTCCCACTCTCTCCCCCTCCCAACTCATGAAAGGATAGATAGGGATCCAGATCATTATGTGGGTGTTAATAGCAGGAATAAATAGTTGGAAAGGAAAGATTTAAGCTCATCCTACACTCTGCTGGCCACGGCATACTATCCATTCCCAAAGGTGCTAGGGCAGAGAATTAATGTCTTTCTAATATTAAATATTAAACGCATTAAAAGTTATATGCAACTGCATGCATTAAAGGAGACCAAATAACCCATAGCCTGACTCTGAGTATGGAACAAACCATGTTTGTTATATCCTTTGTTTTGCCTGGAGCTTGAATGCTGCTGTAATGCCTATGTTTATGCATTTTGCCTCTATTTAGCTACTCTTTGAGACTCAGAGGAGCAGCTGCATAAGGATTTTCTATATATGGACTTTATTATGTGGTTCTCCATTGCCCCAAGTTGACCTACTTTCTGTTGTAACCCAGGCCCAAGTAGGTAGTAGTCGACACAAACAGTTCCAAAACAAACAGACTTTATTAGAACAGCTGAAAATTAACTCATTCTCAGCGTAGTCCAAACTAAATTAAAACAAATTCTTCATAACACAAATTCTTCAGTCTAATCACCAACCTTGGTATAATTAGGCAAACTGCCAAAGGCTTCTCTTGGCAAAAGTTCAGAAACAAAAGACGCCGACCAGAGATAAGTGCAGCAAGACAAGAGCAAGTCTATCAACGTTGTTTTCTGACAAAGAACCCAAGAGCCATTGCTGGTCTTTTAAGCCTTATGGGAGGGTACAATCATCTCTTGGCCCTACTCCCGAGTCGTCCTCTTTGCTTTAGCTGCTCTTGCCTTCTGGCAGCTCCCCAATGGCCCCGGCCCCATCTCTGCCTTTGATGCAGAGCCCTCATCCCGGCCTTCCCCAGCCTCCAGGACTGGCCCATGTTCTTCCTCAGCCTCATCGCTGTCTGACTTGTTTGCCAGCTCCTCAGGCTGTTGGAGGACCACAACAGTTTCTTTCCATGGGGTGGACTTTATAATGGGAGCCACACTAATATTTTAAGAGTTGGGAGGTGTTTTGTATGCAACTTTTATGGAACAATTGAGCCACACAAACCTTTTTTTTTTTTTGGCTTTATTTCTTTGGAGTTCTAAATAATGGGTAACATTTCCAGGAGGAAGAAACTTTTCTGGGAAGGTTTGCCATATAATTTATGAAGAGTAGGAAGGTTGCCTTCCACCATTTCCTCATCCAAAGTAGGAGAAGGAGTGGCAGAATCTGGGGGTGGAGTCAAAAGAGGGATCAGCCTAGAATCCCTATGTAGCCACAAGTAGACTAAGTCCAACCTCCCTTGAATTCCATTGACCCTTATCTAACTCCAAGCAGGTGCTAACCATTAGTTGAGAAGACATCTGTGCATAGGCTTTTAGCAATACATCACTTTAATTGGACCCTCATGTGTAGACCTGGTCTTTAACCACCCTTCTCCAGCAGCCGAGCAGAGAAAGAGCCGAGCCAGCGCCAAACAGAGCATTTTCTCTCTCTCCGCCTCTCAAGATGCTGCCTCCACTGCTGCTGTTTCTTTTGGGGATTCCTACCCCTTGTCAGTTCAGTGAGGTGGTGGATGTGCTGGTGCCTGGAGGCTGTGAGGATCTGGATGGGAGTCAACAGGCTCAGACTTAACCCAGACAAGACCAAATGGTTCTGGGTATTGCCCCCTAAAGATTATGTCGATTGTCCATCCTTGGTTTGGGGAGGGGGAGAAAGTGCCCCCCTCAGAACGGGCTCGCAATTTGGGTGTCCTCCTAGACTCACAGCTGAGATTGGAACAACATCTGACGACTATAGCTAGGGGGATCTAGCTATAGCTAGGTCCCCCTAGCACAGATTCGTCTGGTTCGTCTGCACAGGTTCGTCTGGTGCACCAATTGCGACTCTACTTGGATCAGGAGGCTCTCCTCACAGTCACTCATGCCCTTGTCACCTCACGGTTAGATTATTGCAACGTGCTCTACATGGGGCTACCCTTGAAAAGTGTTCAGAGACTACAGTTGGTCCAGAATGCAACTGCGCGAGCTATTATGGGTGCACCTAGATACACCTACATTACACCAATTCTCCGTGAGCTGCACTGGCTCCCTATCAGTCTCCGGGCGCAATTCAAGGTGTTGGTTATTACCTTTAAAGCCCTACATGGCTCAGGGCCAGGCTATCTTCGAGACCGCCTTCTACCGCATAGCTCCTAATGACCGGTAAGATCCCACAGAGTTGGTCTCCTCCGGTTCCCATCAGCTAAACAATGTCGGCTGGCAGGCCCGCGGGGGAGGGCCTTCTCTGTGGCTGCCCTGGCTCTCTGGAACCAATTACCTCCTGAAATCCAGACCATCCCCACCCTATTGGCCTTCCGCAAAGCAGTGAAGACCTGGCTCTTCCAGCAGGCCTGGGGCCGTTAATCTCGTTATAGTGATCTTGCAAGACCCGGCCACAAATTGGAATGTATAGGTTTTAATGTTTTTTAAAACTTTTGTATGGGATATTGTTCACATTATTTTATTCTTTGTTGTTAACCACCCAGTCCCCCTCGGGAGTTGGGCGGCATAAAAAATGTGACTAATAAATAATAATAAATAAATACATAACACCAATTTTACTTAGAAGAGGAAGAAAACTCTGAGGAAAGTTGTCATGGTCTTCTGTGTCGTGAGCATCCTAACAGTATTGAATGCTTTGAAAATTTCCACAGTGATAAAATATACATAAGAATTTGATTCATTCTCTTTCTAGTGCAGTGCCTTGTAACCTCTGTTAAGGGTATTGAAATCCTCTGGGAATCCCTCAGTTGTCACTGCAATAGCTCCCATAACATAAAGTCCAGGCGACATTGACCTGCTAAATGACAATTTGGAAAAGGAAAAGCCAAGTAATGTACGGCTTTTTTTATTGTCAGAATGTATGAGCCTGAGACAGGATTGGACAGATTTGCACAATTCTTATTTTATTACTAAGTATTATTTTAATATTTGGTGGGGAAGACAGGACAGGGATATGCAGTGAGCTCACAGGTTTTCTTTATGTATTTTAAGAAATTCCTTGCAATAATTAAACAAATAAATTAGGCTTGAAAAATTTTAAATTACAGAATAATGACAATTAAAAATCAAATAATGACAATTAAAAATCAAATTATTGATTATTGCTGAGCACATTGTAAGCGACCCTGAGTCTCCGGAGAAGGGCGGCATATAAATCAATTTTTTTTTTAAAAAAAAAAAAAAGGAAGAAAAGAATCCTTAGATGGACATTTAACATTGGATTATTTTAGGCAGAGGGGGAGTCTTGAGAGACTAGCAAGTCCCACAGTTGCATGGACCCTCCGCACACAATTTTGTCTTCTAAAAAGTCAGTCTTTTCAACTCATTCTCAAGCCACCCCCCATGGTATGCAGTCTAAGCATATGCTGTATTTTAAGAGAAACATTCTTTTTTTGAATTGTAGCATTTATCTCTGGCTATTTAAGCCTTTCTTTCTAAAAATATCACTCGTTTCTTTAGATCAACCTTCCCAGCTTGCTTCTCACTTTCTAAATCAGCATGCAGACGTGATAATGCTTTTGATTCTCTTGGTTGGAGCAGAACGCGCTAAGAGATCTCCCTTGAGATATCTGGTGCCTTTACTATTAGATATCTCGTCCTTATTGCTATTTTTTTTCCCCTCTGAATTTCACAATTAGTAACAAAGATAGTTTAAAAATGGGGCACCTCATTTAGAAAGCTGGAAAGCTGAGTACATTTCTTTTAGAAATAGCAGTAGACTCAGGGGTGAAATCTAGCAGGTTCTGACAGGTTCTGGAGAACCGGTAGCAGAAATTTTGATTAGTTTGGAGAACCTGCAAATACCACCTCTGCTGGCCCCAGAGTGGGGAGGGAATGGAGATTTTGCAATATCCTTCCCCTGGAGTGGGGATTTTGCAGTATCCTTCCCCTGCCATGCCCACCAAGCCACGTCCATCAAGCCACACCACACCCACCAAGTCACATCCACCGAACCAGTAGTAAAAAAAATTGGATTTCACCACTGAGTAGACCCAACCATTTATAGTCATGGTCCATATTTGGTTTTAAGGGTTTTTTAAATATATATATATATATATGACCACACATTGTCACCACCACACATCCACGCAGAAAGCAGACTCAAACCCACACTGATAATGAGCCACGACCAAGGACCAGAAGCCAGACCGCAGCTGCATCATTAGCCACTTTAAACCCTCCAATCCATACATGAAGCAGACTGACACCCACCATGAAGAGCTCGCACGGCCACAAACACGAAGCCAAACAACAACAATGCAGCTCACCAGCTCAAATCCCCCTGCAACTCAGACTAAGCTGAGCACAACCAAGCCCCCACCCAAACAGAACACATCCCCAGCCAATCAGAGCACAACCAACCCCCCATCCAATCAGAGCACAGCCAAGCCCCTAACCAATCAGAACACACGCCACCCAATCAGAACACAGCCAAGTTCCCACCCAATCAGCTCAAACCCCCACTAGCAGTTAAAAGGAAGAGACAGCTGCGATCTCACATTGCTCCTGGAAGCACGAAGCCGAGAACACCAGCCTGAAGATGACGAATGAGACTTTGTCGAAACGTCGCCAAGACACTTCCAATTTTACGAGGGAGAAGACCCGAATAACCCAAAGACCTACATATATATATATATATATATATATATATATATATATATATATATATATATATATATATATATATATATATATATATATATATATATATATAAAATATATATCTGTGATGGTGTCTGGTAAAATTACAAACATTTTTCTCATGTGCTACAAAATCTGCAGTGCTCTTTGGAGTTAAAGCCAGAGAGGGAAATCATCTTACTTTATCAGAGTAATGAAAACTCAAAGCTACTGCTCTTTATTTCTGGAAACAAGTGAGATTGTTGAAGTTTGTTGCATCTTTGAGATGCTTCGTTTAATAGCGTGGAGAAATTGACTGACGAAAGTGAAATCTATCGAGGCCTCAATACGCTTTAATGATTTGAAGCAGTCTTTTAATTTTCAGTGCTTTGTGTTTATTGGTTGGTTGCCTAGATTTCTTTCCAAAAGACGGACGGCAGTATAAGTGTTTTTCTTAAATAAGAACCTTTATGATACTTCAGAAACAGAAGTAAAATGAAGGACTGTGTGTAGGAAAAGCAGTGATGTTTCTGTGAACACCATAACATCTCAGAGGTATGTGCCATTCTGTTGCCACCTCTTTTAAGCAAATGTGCATAGGTGATCAATCACATTTATTTCCTTATTAATTAATTAATTAATTAGTTCACCTTATTATTGCAATTTAAAAACAATTCAAAATAGAATTGAGAGGGGGGGAAGGAGAGAGAGAGATTAAAAATCTAAAACACCCTCAGCTATTGTACTGAATTACTAAGACTATTAAGTCAATTTCCAAAGCACAAACAGAACACTTCGATATTTTCAAAAATATTTCACTGTTTTCCGTAGTGACTAGAACATTAGGCTATGTAAGTGAACGATACCCTCCCTAAATCACTTCTAGCTACAACAACTGTGCTTTAGTCCACCTTGGGAATGAAATAGTTGTGTTTATTCATGGCCTCAAAAAAAGAACCCCATGCCTGTTCCAGGTAAATCACATAGAAGAGTTTGTTCAGGGAGTAATTCACCCTCCCCTCATATAGATGGTTAACCTTGGGCATGGACAGGTAAAGTGGCTTCTCTTGATGGACGGTGACACTTTCCAGTTAGGTCACCTGGATAACTGCTGGTATGTTCTAAGAAAGAACAAACATGGACACAAGTATTCTAAAGGTGAGGGTTGAAATAATGTAGAAGCAGAATAAAGATACAGCGACAATTAAACAAGAGCATTTAAAATAATGATTTCCTCCTACATTTGGTCTCTAAACACAATTTAGAAGTGTTTCATTATCCTCACAGACCACCTGGATATTGATTCTATAGCCTGGGGACTTTAACTCTGAAACCTGTGAATTATCACTCACAGAAACAGGATTTTTTTTTTTTTGACGTTTTTAAAAATGTTATTCAGAAAGTCAAAATAGAAGCTCATTTTTTTTTTTACAGAAACAAACCAAAATTAGACAAAACATTAAAAAGTGCATTAGAAAAGACAAAAAACACATATGCATATTTTGTCCCCCCCCCTAGTTAAATACTCATAAGTATATTGCAACAATAAACATGTCCTCTCCCTGCAAAGCAGGCCTACAATTTATTAACTTCTACATATCTACTTGCAACCAATGTAATCTGTCATCTTCTATACATAAGGAAAGGTAATTAACAGGTAATCCATTATCTCAGATCAGAGATAATGATTTCAGTGATTGGTGGTAGATAAGAATTTTTGGTACTGGTAGATAAGAAGCCACTGAAGTTTTTGTACAAGTTAAATACAATAATAGACTCTTGACAGAGAGGGCTTTGAAGTTTAACTTTGCTGATAGAAACAGGATTTTTACAGAATCCTGACTGAAACCAGCCAAGAATAAATAGCAAAACCAGCATAAACTAAGTCAGTGATGGCTAAGCTTTTTTTCCTCGGGTGCGTGCCCACACCCATAATGCAATGCCCCACACACATGCCCTGCCCCCCTGCAAAGGCGCATGTCAGGTTTTCAGGCCGTCTTCAAATAAATTGCGTCTCAAACAAAGTCTTTTTTGAAAGAAACTTCCATTTTATTTAGCATGGCAACTTTTACACTGACTCCATGCAGCCAGCACTGACGTGCTGACCCAAAATCCCTCCTCTTCCTTCCCCCATTCCTCTGCATACATTGGCCATCTTCCCAATCATTCACCCCTAATCTACTGCTCCAAGTCAAAGAATTTCCCCCCTCCCATCCATCTCCTAGGGGACATTATCTCCAGCTAAAATAAGTAGGTGAAAGGCAACTGTCCCGTTGCAGACACTTGCGTTCTCCTTCTTATGTCAGCACTAAATGCATCTTGACATGCTGACAGCGCATGCACCCCCCGTGCTCTTCCCCACACATATGCACTCGACACACACACATACATCCTGTACTCAATTTTGGGCCTAGCAGGCCACCCTGAAGCCTCCGGAGGCTGGAAACAGCCTGTTTTTCACTCTCTGGAAGCTCCGGAGGCTTTCCTGGAGCCTTCAGGAGGGTGAAAATGGCCTCCCCCAGCCCTCCGGAAGCCAGAAACAGCCCATTTCCGGACCTCCAGTAGGCCCAATTTTCATTCTCCCAGAGCCTCCGTGTGAGCCCTGTACTTACCTGGCATCCAAAACGGGCCGTGTGGAGATTCCTGGAAGGGGAGGGGCAGCATGGGCATGTGCGCAAATCTCCTGCATGTGCAGCAGAGACCCGAAAATCAGCTGGCCGGTGGGAGTCGAATGTGCATGTGCGGTGGATCTGACCTAGGAAAATGGCTTGTGTGCCCACAGAAATGGCTCCACGTGCCACCTGTGGCACGCGTGCCATCATGGAACTAAGTGAAAGGACACCGTAGAAAAGAAAAAAGGGGGGAAAGCATCAGCACTGAATACAGGAGAATTTAAAGCAAAGACGGAAAGTTTCAGAGTCCGCCAAAGAAGCAAACTCCAAGGGGAGCTCCAGAGCTACATCAAAAGCGGCCAGCAACAGAATCTTCCAGAGATGTTTTGCCTTGCAAAAAGAGACTGAAGTTGAGACAAAACAGTTGAAGTTGCTCATCAAAAAGTGGAGCCTATTTATAAGCTTTTGAGCCTGAAGTTTTCAGCACTGCAGTTGAATCCATCATGAATTATAGAAATGCAATACAATGTTTGTAGCGAATGTTACATTATGCCTGCAAGGCACCAGATACATCAGAATTGCAATCAGTAGTTTGAAACAGTTACAATCAAATTCAATCATACTTTGCAACATGTTTAATAGCTTTCGAACATAAGTGCTAAGTGCCTGGAATTTTTCCATATTAAAATACAAAAAAAAAAAAAAATCCTCGTGTTTTGTTCCTTTTCCATTGTGATTTTGATGTCCTTGAATTTCAGCATAAAATCGTTCTTAAACAATTGAAGTCAGCAACAAAGTCTAGTATAGCACCTAAATGGAAAGTCTAAAGCAGACAGCAATTATACATGGGCATAGGTCAGATTGATGACAACTCATATACAATATTTCAACACTTTTATATTTTCAGTAAGCTATTTTTCTTTCGTTACTTGACATATACATCCATACTATATGTAACTTGTTAATCTTTAAATGGCAGTTAATAGCCAAATGCAGGAAACACATATAAATTGGAAGAAATCAATTGCCATCTTATTCCACTTCCTTCAATTAATTCCTTTTCTTTCTTTCTTTTTTGTGGTTCTATACAATTTAATCTGTAATCAAATACAATCCAATAATAATAATAGTAACAATAATATTGCTTATAATGTTATACACACACACACACACACACACACACACTTAACACTGTTCTATTAATGTCTTCTTTTTTTTACATTTTTAATATTTTATTATAACACAATATGACAAACACAGAACATACAACATTTAAATATATCCTCTTTTTAACTAATGTTTCTTAGTGGTCTTCTTTCCTTTTTGTACCTTTCCCCGCATATCACTCTTACTATTTCATTTTCTTCATTGTCCCTTTTTCTTTGATTACATTGTATTTTCTAACACTAATAACCTTAGCTTTATACACTTCTATATATTTATTATATACATATTTTAGATTTTTAGATTCTCCCCTGTATTTTATTGTTCTTTATTTCTAGTCTCAAGCCATCCATACCATTTGTTCCAAATTATGTAATAGTCTGTCTCTTGTTTTTCTTTAATTTCTTTTGTTAATTTGTCCATCACGGCACATTCTAAAACTTTTTCTATCACTTCTTCATCTATTAATCAGTCTTAATTATAAATTTACTAACATCTGCTTCTGTTTTCTATCTATTTACAGTATAAAATAAGTCTCATGTTAAATAATATTCTGATTCCTCTTTGTTCTTAATTCTCATCGTTAACCTGTCCATTTCAGTGCAGTCTAGTATTTTCTTTATTAAATTTTCAATCAATCAATCAATCAATCAGAAAAGAGCTGGAAGGGACCTTGTAGGTCATCTAGTCCAACCCCCTGCTCAAGCAGGAAACCCTATATCGTTTCTGACAGATGGCTGTCCAGTCTCTTCTTAAAAGCCTCCAGTGATGAAGCACTCACAAGTTGTGCTGTCATTTCTTCTAACCACCTTTTTTATCTTTAACCAACATTTTTTTGCTATTGGACAAGTCCACTACATGTGGTAGTAGACCCCGGTATCTGTTTACATTTCCAGCACTCTGGCGATATGTTTTGGAACATCTTTGCCATTCCTTTTCTTTCTTATATCCTCTTACTTAAAATTTGTACAAACTGTCCCCTTTTATTGCCTGCATATTTAATCTTTCCTTCAAAGGGTAATAATAGAAGACATTTATGTTTTGTTCTCAAGAGTATTTTCCTACGTTCCTGGATTTCATTAATTTATACAGGTTATCAATACAATCTATCAATGTAGTCCAAAATACATGATATGCCAGTATAATTAGAAAGTAGGGAGCAAGTTTCTAAGTCCAATAAACAATCACTTCTATGGCCCCAATTCTTCTACTTTCCAACTGCTAGTTTTAGACAAAAATTAATTGAGAATACCACATTTGTTAAGGTTTTCTTTGAGGGCAGATTTGTAAACCTCTCAACCTCATGGCTATTTGATACTCCGTAGAGATCACAGCCAAATTATTTTATTATAGCCCCAAAAATGTATCTGTTACTGTAAACTCCCCCCCCCCATTTTTGTGCGTTTCTAAATTCTTTGGGTGGTAAGACATGTGGTAAGAAATTGGGGGAATTGGTTATATCAAAGAGGATTCACAACCTTGATGATGTGTTTGCAATGCAAGCACTATAATTTACTCATATAAAATTCACCAGCTGGAGGAAAGCAAAAATTACCTCAGCATCTAAATATTCCCCAAATGTCCACAAAATTAAAAAAAAAAAAAAGATATCCAAGAATACTGATAAAGGAATCCTCATTTTTTAAGAAAGAAAAATAAGTTTTAATTATGAACTTCTTCCTGGGTTATATCATTTTATATGCAAATACTGCTGGATACTACTACTCCTCCGATATTATTCATCAGGATCTGTTTTTTGATTTGAGAATGAACTGACCTACTGGCATTTGAGGCTTTTGATTTAGTCCTTCAGCATTACACTTGCAAATTACTGATTGCTTTAGATGCATAAGAATTAAGTTGCCATTTTGATTCATGAGTTTACTAAACAGTACTCCAAAAGAAAATCTACTTCCATCATTATTAGTAGTCCATATCCAGACAAAGTGGCATATGGCAAAATTAAGAGTGTGGTTAAGTATGCTCTCATTCTATCTACAGAGCCTTCTATATATAATAAATCGAAAGGAATAGTTGCATAGCATTTAGAGTTAGATGAGATGCTTTATGCAGTAATTAGCTTCAAAAGCAATTGAGTTAGATGCATTATTGCAGGGCTGAGGCACTTGCTTGCGAAGGAACTCAAGAGTAATGTGAGGTCTGAATTTCCCTTTTCACACATTTATACCAGAATAAATTAGGTTGAATGGGGTCTCTGTTCTTTGACACTTCAGTTGTATAAATACTTATTGCAACAGAAACCCTTTAGAGTTAAATGAGACTTACTCTGGGGAAGGATGTAGATTTTAGCTGCATTTAGATTCGAGGGCTAGTTTTTGGCAATTGAGCTTTACTTGCTTAAAGGTAAAGGTTCTCCTTGCACATATGTGCTAGTCATTCCCAACTCTAGGGGGCAGTGCTCATCTCTTTTTCAAAGCTGAAGAGCCAGCGTTGTCCGAAGAAGTCTCCGTGGTCATGTGGCCGGCATGACTAAACGCCAAAGGTGCAAGGAACCTTCCCACCAGTGGTGGGATTCAAGTAATTTAACAACCGGTTCTCTGCCTTAATGATTTCTTCCAACAACCAGTTTGCCAAACTGTTCAGAAAGTTAACAACCGGTTCTCCCGAATTGGTGCAAACTGGCTGAATCCCACCACTGCTTCCCACCAAAGGTAGTCCCTATTTTTCTACTTGCATTTTTTACATGCTTTTGAACTGCTAGGTTGGCAGAAGCTGGGACAAGGAACGGGAGCTCACCCCAATACGCGGCACTAGGGATTCAAACCGCTGAACTGTCGACCTTTCGATCGACAAGCTCAGCATCTTAGTCACTGAGCCACCACATCCTAAGTGCTTAGCTGCCCTAAAACCATGGAAGGTGTGGGGGACATAGAATATCCAATAGAAATGAGAAATTTTGCACAAAAGTTTGTGCGTGTGTGTCTGTGTGTATACTTTATAAAATTTATAGGCCACCCATCTTACCTCAGGATAAATCTGGGAGGCTCTCAATCACAAAAAATAAAACCATTTACATTAAAAGCATAAATAAGTTAATACGAAATCCAATTAAAGGAGGGAAAAGATGGCAGCAGGAAAATAATAAAATACAGGATGCAAATAAATAATAAATAAATAAACTATCACCCCTGAAATGAAGTATCTTTGAAAGCCCGCCCTTGAGACACTGAGGTCTAGATTTACCAGAGATGCTCAACCAGGTTTGTGGTTTATAAAAACAAAACCTGAAAAGAAGAAATCACAAGACATTATCGTTAGAAAGCTTCTTGGCCGGGATGAACTTGCACGAAAAGCTTTTTTTTTTAAAAAAAAAAAAAATTAAAGCAACGTCCTCAATTTAATTTCTGTAAAACGTAATTTAGTACCCTCTGAATAATTTACATTGATGCCTCTCTTTTGGCACAACTACTTCACCTGGGGAAAAAAGCCATGTCTTGTTCGGTTTGATTACCTGTTTATATCAGCTGCTGAAGATAATAGAAGATGACTCTCCAGGGTCTGTGTGAATCAACGGTAATCAGACATTTCAGTCTCAACTGAGGGCTGGCTTGCTAAGGTTCAGGGACCTCATTCTTTCTCTTTGCTCCAAGGAATTAGCAAAGCCAATGTGCTCGTTGCTAAGAATTTCTCTGCTGGATTAGGCCAAAGTTCTGTTCAACCCAACATGCTTATTGTGGCCAAATGTGTCTTGGGGAACTCATGAACTGGTCAGTGCCTCTGGAGATGCCTGACTAGGTGGCTCAGTGGCTAAGACACTGAGTTTGTCGATCAGAAAGGTCGGCAGTTCGGCGGTTCGAATCCCTAGCACAGGTCTCCTTCCTGAGCAGGGGGTTGGACTAAATGACCTCCAAGGTCCCTTCTAACTATGTTAATATTACTGTTATTGAGATTCTCAGTCATCCAAGTTATGATTGTTCTGAAAGTGCTTTTCAAAAGGTAACTGGACTTTTTTTTTTTTTTTTTTTTTTTTTGAGAAGATTTTGCTTCTCATCCAAGAAACTTATTAAGTCCTGTAGAAGAAGCTTCTTGGATGAGAAGCAAAACATTTTCAAGGGGGAAAAAAAAAAACCAAACCAAAAAAGTCCAGTTGCCTTTTGGCCAAGCACCTCTCCCAATTTCATTTTCTTCATTTGATAGGATGTATTCATGTAACCCAGTAGAATGTTTTTTTAAAAAAAATTGATTTATATGCCGCCCTTCTCCGAAGATTCAGGGCGGCTTACAATATGTTAAGCAATAGCCTTCATACTTTTGTATATTTATACAAAGTTAGCTTATTGCCCCCACAATCTGGGTCCTCATTTTACCTACCTTAGAAAGGATGGAAGGCTGAGTCAATCTTGAGCCGGGGGAGATTTGAACTTGCAGTAATTGCAGGCAGCTGGTGTTACTTAACAGTGCTTTAGTCTGCTGCTTTAGTCTGCTGCGCTACCAAGGCAGTGGTGGTTTTTATTTTTTTGTTTCCTATTTTGAATTGTTCCCGAAAGATGCTCCATCATCTCATAATGCTGCATGCTTCACAAGGGGAAAAACAATGTGTACTGTAGATGGAAAATTAGCTTATTTGACCGATGGCTATTCTAAAGCTCTTTATCCTGGTGGTGTGATATAGAATGTGTCCTCCAAAGAGGAATTGGGTATGATAAGCCATTCTACCAACAAAATGAAATAAAATGCATGATTAAGTTATTTAAGCAGGGGCACATTGTCGTCTCATAGGAACCAAGGTTACTGCAGAAGCCATTAGAAACTAGCTGCTGTCCTATATTGGGCGATGGTAGATCAGAAAGTTCTCTAGCTAAATTGTGTTCCCCTTGCCGAACTCTGCCTGATGATGTGTTTGGTTGCTGATAAGGCTTACTTGTAAAGTCAAGTTATCAAGAGCCTGGCATTGGAACAGTTTCAGGTTCCTGACAGCTCAGTGAAATAATGTTATTCCTAACCAGGATTATTTCACAAGGTCCAAATTCACACCTCACCTTCCTACTGCATTTAACTGCATGGTCTGACTAAAAGCATGTGATTTGCTTGGTGTTTGTTTAGTGAGTTGTATGAACTCAGGCCAAAAAAAAAAAAAGGAGTAAAACTGTGTGTGCAACATTTTGATAACCCCTGCCATTGCGGTGGTGCACTGGTAGAGGATATTTCGCATCTTTTAGCCCTTTGCTAAATAAATTAAACTCGGCCTCTGTTTGCAAGTGGAAGATCCCCATTTGCAAAACAAATATAACGCAAAAGAAAATGTCTCCTTCATAAGTGGTGGGGCAATTCTGGTGCAATCATAAAAGCTGATCAACATTGTCCATGGAATGGTGGTGGTTCTGGGGCATCATCTTCCTCTGAGAGCAGATTTGCAGCCTTCTCTGGAAGTGCCCCTGGGGGTTGGAATCCACAAAGCTCAAAACTGCCAGGGCTGAGAAAGAGTGACATAGACCAAAGTTCCAAAATCATGGTGCAATTGTCCTTTGGTTATCTTGTGGAAGAGTGTCCTTCTACCATTTAACGGATTAACAGAGTTGGAAGGGACCTTATAGGTCATCTAGTCCAACCCCCCGCCCAAGCAGGAGACCCTACACCATTGCTGACAAATGGCAGTCCAATCTCTTCTTGAAAGCCTCCAGTGAAGAAGCTCCCACAACTTCTGAAGGCAACTTCTGTTCCACTGGTTGACTGCGCTCACTGTCAGAAAATTTCTCCTTATTTCTAGGTTGAATCTCTTCTTGATCAGTTTTCATCCATTATTCCTTGTCTGGCTGTCAGGTGCTTTGGAAAATAGCTTGACCTCTTCATTTCTGTGGCAGCCCATCAAATATTGGAAGACTGCTATCATGTCTCCCCTGGTCCTTCTCTTCACTAGATTAGCCAGGCCCAGTTCCTGTAACCGGTCTTCATATGTTTTAGTCTCCAGTCCTCTAATCATCCTGGTTGCTCTTCTCTGCACTTTTCTAGAGTTTCAACATCTTTTTTATAGTGTGGTGACCAAAACTGGATGCAGTAGGTGTGGTCCTCACCTGATCTTGATTGTATCCCTCTGTTAATGCAATTTAGGATTGTGTTGGCTTTTTTTAGCTGCCGCTGCACACTGCTGGTTCATATTTAGCTGATTGTCCACTAAGACTCCAAGATCCCTCTCACAGTCACTGCTATTAAGCAGTGTCTTTTGCTATTAACTATTAACATGCTATTAACCATGTCTAATGCCCTCTTTCTAATGACTCTGAGATCTCCATAAAACCAAGGGAATCAGCCTTTGGAAAAGGAAAGGCCTGGAAGAACTTTTCCTCTTGGTGGATTGGTGTAGAAGGCAAGATATCCCATTCCTTTTCATTCTAAGGGCATAATTGCACTCACAGAACCAAAATGAAACCAACCTAATCAATCACTATTATACTCATTCCAACAGTAGCATAATGACTGCAGTATCTTCTTTGCTTGAAAGTTGAACATCTCTCTCTTTCTCTCTCTCTCTCTCTCTTCCTCCCTCTCCCCCTCCCTCCCTCCTTCCCTCCCCTCCCATTTATATGTACAGAAATGGCTTGGTATAAGAACCACAGCTTTTGTCCACTGTCCAAGGCTATGAAACCATTACAGACTATCCCTCCACAGTAAAATGGCTAGGACACTTATGTCTGCAAGGCAGCGTTATACCCCTCTAAACGAAATGATTATCCTTGTCATATTTGTGCTGGGTTGTGGATTACGCTGTCAAATGCTTTCAGTGTCTTTCTATAGTCAACATACTTTAATTAATTGAGAGAGAAAGAATAGGAAAGAGGGGGGAGCTAAGACCCTTTTCTTTTCTTTTCTTTTCTTTCTTTTTTTCTTCTTTTTTTGTATCAGCTTGCAAGCACAAAGCATTCATACCAATTTACAAAACTTCACCTGGCCAATGAATATTTCATTCCAGGTCTTATTTAGAATAGCTATTGCTTCTCTTTCTTTAGGAAAGTTTTCCTCCCATTACCAGTTATTTTTATGCATTTGGGGTTTTGGTGGTGTCAAAGCACAGTTTTGCTGTGACATGATTTCCTTCTATTTTGCTTTCCCCAACGAAATGCGGCTGTTGCATCTTTCATTTACAAAAAATAATCCATTGCCTAGTATTGAAGCAGTTAAGGGCTTTCTTGTATTTTGTGAAGAGGTGGCTCCTGACTAAATAAATTAGGAGTAATTTATTAGAAATTACTTTTGGAAAGAAAGTGAACTCAAGCTCTATGTGCTGCATTATAGTTATTTATGTGCCCTCAACCTAGTCCTTGAAGCCATTCAATGATGCACGTATCACCAATGTAATTGAGTCCATCCATCTTGCTACTGATCATCCTCTTCTTCTCTTTCCATCCACCTTTCCCACCATCAGAGCCTTCTCCAGAGCTGCTTACATAATGTATCTGAAGTAGGATAATCTGTACTTGATCATTTGTGCTTCCAGGGAGACTCTGAGTTGATTTTGTTTAATAACCCATTAGTTTGCTTTTGATCTCCTCAGGAAACTTCTTCAATACCATAGTACAAAACTATTACCGTATTTTTCGGAGTATAAGACGCACTTCCCCCCCCCAAAAAAAAGTGGCTGGAAATGTCTGTGCATCTTATACTGCGAATGTTGCCAAAGCCCCGCCCACACACCGGCCCCCACCCGTCACACATTTTTGGCCTTCACGCATCGCGTTTTGGCCTCCGCACACTCTGTTTTAGACCCATTCCAGGCTGCGGGGATTGCCACAACACATCGCCACCAATAGCCACCTCCGCATGTCGCATTTTCGGCCTTCACACGTTGCATTTTTAGCTCGTTCCAGGCTGCGGCGGCTATCCCCACCATCTGGAACAGGCCAAAAATTCAACACGCAGAGACCAAAAACGTGACATGCAGAGACGGCAATGGGCTATGGCAATCCCACCGTCTGGAACAGGCCAAAAACGCAACACGTGGAGACCAAAAACGTGACATGCAGAGGCGGCAATGGGCTATGACAATCCCACAGCCTGGAACAGTTGATTGGTGGTATTCCAGGAGGCCGATTCAATCGCCAATCAGCTGCTCGTGCTGAATCAGGCTGCGATAACGTGCTGAAGCTGAGAAGGCTGTTTGCTGCAAGGACGCTAGCCAAATGAATACTGATGGATGCTGGCAGGCAGAATTTTTTTTCTTGTTTTCCTCCCCAAAAACTAATGTGCGTCTTATACTCCCAAAAATATGGTGCTTTCTTCTTCAAGGCAGGATGTTTGTTTCCAGAGGCCATCAGATATTATAACCAGCCTGATGATGGAACTGGGTCTGCTTAGGGTTCATTACCCCACTTTTAAGCACTTAAGGGATCACATACTATTAGGTGGTCCAGCAGGCACTATGTACCCTCTTTTGAGAGGACATGTCTGACTTTGACTGGTCATCACAATAATGGATTAAGATCAGCTTCAGACATCCATCTCATCTCAATCTCTGGAGAAGAAACCTTCAAGTTCTGTGGTCAGCAGTTGTCCCTGACGAAATTGAAGTGTTCAGACAACGTTACTTGCTAATCTCAAACCTCAGTAGTTCATCCACTCTTTCCAGATCAGAGGTCTCCAAACTTGGCAACTTTAAGACTTGTGACTTCAACTCAACATAGCTGACAAGAATTCTGGGAGTTAAAGTCCACAAGTTGCCAGGTTTGGAGATCCCTATTTCAAATCATAGGTTAATCTGTGAGAGGATGACTAATTCTGTGTGAATTTACTTTGTTTTTATAATTCCACATTTTATATATTTGGAGTGGCTCCATCCTCTCTTTTTCCCTAGGCAGCCTTCTTATCTTTTAAATAGAACCTTCCAGAGGTTTGCTCATCCCCGTATATATGGCTCTTAAAGATAAAGCAAGCACTCACTGTTAATTTCTCCCCCCTTTAATTATCTCCTGAACAATAACATTGATTAACTTGAACTGAATGACCAGAACTTTTCCTAATAGATTGCAGAAACTCTAGGGCGAAAAGGGATTATAAATAAATCTGGGAAAACAAAACTAATTTTTAGAATGCACTTTAATAATGTCCATACATGGCCTTTACCTGTTATTGTTCTTAGTATTAATTTGATTTTACATTAACTATTTTTATTTTTTAATTAAATTAGTTTATGCTGCTCATCCTGCTGCAATCTGACTATTTGACTACCCCAAAATCACAAACGAAGTCATATAGAAGTTCTAAAAAAAATCAATTTCCATAGAATGATATGAGCAATTTAGTGAAGGATTAACATTTTTAAAAATAACACACATTGTAGGTCATTTTAATATATAACATTTGAAACCTGCCTTAAAAGCAAACGTGGATGACAGCCCCTAATCTGTGATGGATCACCCACTAAGAAACAATATATCCCCATTTTGGGAGGGAGTGATAAGTTAGAGGAACATAACTGTATAACGTATCAGTTTGAAATGGAGGAAAAGTAACAACACGTACTCAAAATTAGATAAGAAGTTACAAGATTTGCCAACAAGAAACCGCAAGTATTGGCAAAAGGACACGTAGGGCATGAGCAAGGCAAAGCTCCATAGACAAAAGGACACAGACTAAAAGCAAGTTAAAGGTAAAGGAAAACGTTCCCCTCACACATATGTGCTAGTCGTTCCTGACTCTAGGGGGCGGTGCTGATCTCCGTTTCAAAGCCGAAGAGCCAGCACTGTCCGAAGACGTCTCTGTGGTCATGTGGCTGGCATGACTCAACGCCAAAGGCACACGGAACGCTGTTACCTTCCCACCAAAGGTGGTCCCTATTTTTCTACTTTCATTTTTTTACGTGCTTTCGAACTGCTAGGGTGGCAGAAGCTGGGACAAGTAATGGGAGCTCACCCTGTTACACGGCACTAGGGATTCGAACCACTGAACTGCTGACCTTTTGATTGACAAGCTCAGCATCTTAGCCACTGAGCCACCGCGTCCCTTTTTAAAGCAAGGTAAAACCCCTCAGAAGGTAATAGCTTTCTGAACTTAGACTTCCCTATTTCTGAAAATCAACTGTATAAAAGATCATGTTTTGCTGTTGTTTAGGTCTTAGCTCCTTTAGAGGCTGGGGCTCTTTTGCTGAAGCGCTTCAATAAACGTTTTGCGAAAGTCCATCATGCGTGTCTAGCTCTGATTGGCTTCTGCACCAGGCTGAACCATTTTGGGGACAACAGCTGTTCTGACAGTTTGATAGATGTCAGGTCCCTAAGAGTGGGGTGGAGGGGGAATAAAACATTGAGAAAAAAGTTAACATGATTCTGATTATTCACTAAGAAGTTACATAAATAAATAAAAAAAAAAACATTAGTTGAAAAAGAGGAAAAGAAACTGCATTAGCAGTTATGTTAAATAAATTGTTTTATTGATCCTACCTTTAGGCCTTCAAGGGTCCCACTTATGTCTTTCATAGACACCCACACATTGTGCTTCTATGTAGCTCTTCCTGTGGCAGTTTTTCTTTATTTTCTTTAAATCAGGTGCTACTAACCTTATTCAGTTGTCTTTTTTTCATTGTTGTTCAGCTGAATGGAGAGCACAAATTCAGAAGTAAACAGCTTCCTGCAGTATTTATAATAATATTTATTTATGATGGGATAAAAACACCCAGTCCCAATTAAAACCTCCGGAAAATTGATTATTTAAATACAGCCGCTTTCTAACTGAAAGAGATTCAAGGTTTCCTGTATCATTCACGTACCTTAATTTAGCCTTGATTATTGGCACTTGAATGATGTACGCATTTGAAATGCTGGTTTGTACTTCTCATATTTTAGCTATCTACTTGAGACATCTTAAGTATAGGTCTGCCTTCTCCAAAGTATGAAGTACTCTTTGGTAGGGACTTCAAAACCGATGTTTGGGCGAAAGAGAGATGTTTGAATGACACTTTTGCTTGTTTTCATGTAAGCGTATCCCACTTATAGTCTCAAAAAGATGAAGGAAAAAAATAAGTGAGACCTTGTCATCTCTGGCAAAATGGCAAATTAATAATGAAAGAGTGACAGATAACACGTACAATTTTTGCTCTATTACTAGGAAGGAAGGAAGGAAGGAAGGAAGGAAGGAAGGAAGGAAGGAAGGAAGGAAGGAAGGGGAAGGGAAGGGAAGGGAAGGGAAGGGAAGGGAAGGGAAGGGAAGGGAAGGGAAGGGAAGGGAAGGAAGGAAGGAGTCTGTGTCGGAAAAGCTTGAGTTTGCCATGTTAGTTCTTAATATGTCAATATAGTTTATATTTTATATGTCTATAGTTTATATACAGAGAGAGAAAGCACGTGTAAGACAGACAGATAGATTGGTGAATTGATGTTTTATAAGGAAAGTTGTAACAACCTATATTAATATGATTAAACTTCCCTTCTTCATAAAGATTAGGCTAGTTTATGTGAATATATATGCAAGTGTAAATAAAATGTTGCTAGTTTTTAGATTCTTGCTAGTTTTATGATTCTGAAATTATTATTATTTTTTAAAGATGAATGCAATAACGAATCCCAACATTTGAACTGGTGTCTTTTCAAAAAACCAGAGTGGTGAAGGTGGGGTAGGAAAGTTAGCAAAGTTCAGAAAATTAAAGGATTGGTTTTGAGATTTTTCTCTCCAACATCAGCCCAGCATCAGCGATGACTGTCACCATGAGGTATATTATGCTGTGTTCAGGTGGCCCAGATAACTCATTATTCCAGGAAATAATCTTATTCCAAAGGTTTTTACTGGCAAAAGAAACCTATATTAGTGAGCATTAAGGATTTTAGTTCTTATAAATTACATTCTTTGAAAATCTCATTTCGACCCAGGAACTGAGATGATGTTAGAAGGCTCTGAGGATTCATTCTTCCTGAACAATAGACTGTCACCGATCAGTCTGAAAAGTAATTACTCCAAATTTAATTATTATACAAGCTCTTTGTCAGATAGGTAGAGCATGCCCAAAAGAGAGGTTGAAAGGGTGCCACGAAAGTGTACTCACTGACTGTGGCAGCAGAAGAGGGAAATTACACATGTTTTAATTGAGCTCTGCTTAGTCCTGGGATAGGTCAATTAAAGGATGCTACAAGGTGGGCCTTGTCTGCAAATCTCTCAGCGCCGACAGTGTAATAAAACCCATCACTGAAGCATCAAATTTGAAAGCAGAATATTATCTCTGATGCATTGCTGAGAAAAAGCCGGAGCCTCCTTACAATTCTGTACATTTTCCATCTCAATGGAAGCAAAAAAGGGGGCCTCTCCTTTGACAGAGAATACTGGGTTAAAAATCAGGGGTCCTTGGTGCTCTCTGAGCTTGGTTGTTTTCTTGCAGATGTTTCATTAGCCAAAAAATAATAATTTGGATGATGGCGTTCGGGAAAAAACTGTGCTTGTGTCTAGTTGTTCTGGTGTGCAGTTCTCTATAGTGTCTTTTTGAGGGTAGGAGTTGAAACAGTTTACGTCCAGGATGTGAGGGGTCTTGTAAATATTTTCACAGCCCTCTTTTTGACTTGTGCAGTATATAGGTCCTCCATGGAAGGCAGGTTGGTAGCAACTGTTTTTTCTGCAGTTCTAATTATCCTCTGAAGTCCGTGTCTGTCTTGTTGGGTTGCAGAGCCAAACCAGACAGTTATAGAGGTGCAGATGACAGACTCAATAATTCCTCTGTAAAACTGGATCAGCAGCTCTTTGGGCAGTTTGAGCTTTCTGAGTTGGCACAGAAAGAACATTCTTTGTTGTGCTTCTTTGATGATATTTTTGATGTTGGGTGCACAACATCAAATTTGTGCACAATACAGCACTTATAATGTTATCTAGTTTGGGTAATGAAATGTGTGCAAGAAAACAATCAAGCAGGATGCTACAGTCCTCCTCCTCCACCACCACTTCCTCCTCCTCCTCCTCCTCCTCCTCCTCCTCCTCCTCCTCCTCCTCCTCCTCCTCCTCCTCCTCCTCCTCCTCCTCCTCCTCCTCTTCTCCACTACCACCACCACCTAAACTGCTTTCTTCTAGCACTGATGATTTTCCCTAGCTGGGTCATGAAATATCTGCAAGAAAACAGCCAAGCTCAGAGGGCACCAAGAAGCACCTCTCCTTCTTCTCTGATCTGAAGGGGAAAAGCAGTTTGGAGGTTTTGTGGGCTGAGACAAACTGAGGAACTTGATACGTGAGATGCAGACACATATGGGCTCTAAATCACTTTTGGTGAGAAAAAGAAGTCTGTCCTAGCCCTAATCTTCTTGGGTCAACAAGAAAACTTTCTCAGGGACATTCATAATTACAGAGGAATCCCCCTAGAATGAAGTTGGATTGGATTCTACCTGGAGTTAAGAGAGAATGTTGTGTGCATTCTGTCCAGGGGTGGGCTTCAAAAATTTTAATAAGGGTGTCAGGTGTGCTTCCTTCAAAGTCCAGGAAAGAATAAACCAAACTCCATTATTTATAGAGTAATGTACTTTTACTAGAAAATGAAGTGAACGCAACCAAGGAAAAGCTGAAACTTCAGTAATAGGCACGAAAATTGCATATAGAAAGCATCCCCTCCCACTGTCCATCGTCAATCATCCAATCCAAAGGTTTTCCAGAGGTCAGGTGGAAGCACGTCTGGCATTGTCATCAATCAGGAATGCGATGACGGTTGACCTGATAGCCACTTCAGAGATTCGGTTTCGTTTCTTCGAAAAAACCCTCCAGCATGCTTCCCCCACCCCCCAGGCCCCGTAGCTCTCCCCTCCCGGTTTCTTCTGGCAGCCAAAGCAGAAAAGGCGGAGGCTGACAAAGGGGTTCTCTGCCCAGTTGATGGGTGGGTGTGGCCATGGTGGGCGTGGCCTAGTTGACCTCCTGCACCATGGTGTGTGGTTGCCCTCCCCAGGCTCCGGAGGTTTTCCTTGAACCTCTGGGAGGGCGAAAACAGCCTCCCCAGGCTCTGGAGACCCTCTGGAGGCTGAAAATGGCCCATTTCCAGACTTTCTGAACTTCTGGTAGACCCGTTTTTTGCCCTCCCTGAGCCTCCGTGCGTGCCCTGCACTTACCTGCATCCAAAATGGGCTGCGTGGCGACTCCTGGGAGGGGTGGGGTGGGGTGGGCGGATGCAGCCAGTAGTGGGATTTGGGGGTTCTCTGAACTGCACAGAATCTTAGCTAGAGGTTTCCCCGAACCCCTGTGAACCCCCAGCAGCCCACCCCTGATTCTGTCCATAGCAGAGGTAACTTAATGAAAAAAGTTTTCTTAAATCTGAAAAAAAAATTGTGCTAGTTTTGCAAGTTTGCTTTGGATCAGAATGAAATCTTTGTTTCACTCTTAAGTGGACCACATTTTTTGGGGGGGAATCAAATAATAAACTGTATTCAAAATATATGTGTCATATAAAACGACTCCAAATTTTTTTCAGAATGTCCAGCTACATTTACAATGCATGTTTGTAAGTCATATTTCTGTAATTAGGAAACAGCCTTAACTATGATTTTCACATCCCACATTGTTGATATTTTTTGAAACAGAATTATTGAGCCATTTTCCTAGTTTTCATGTGGGATCATTCTGGACATCATCTTTTGCTTGTTGATTTCAAATTTCATTTCTTCTTGGGTTGAAATGACAGTATAGATCATGTTTCTGAAGCTAAACAATTTTAACTAGGCCAAAGTAGCTATTGTTCAGGAATTGTGAACATTCAATGTGTCCTTTCCTTCTGTGTGGTGGAAATGAGTAAATGAATCTCACTGAGTAATTTGAAATAACATAGATAATACATACTTACATCAAGTATTGGCTGAGAAGAGCCACATACTTTGATACATGGATTTCTATTTCCCAGGTGATTTTTCCCGAGTGACGTCAAAATCTTTTCATGTCAATATATTGGGCGTCTTTTTTAATTCTATGCTTCTGTGTTTCCCATATCGCTTCTTTGTTGATAGGGACCATAAGTGTTGGTTACTTTTCAAACATGCAATATGATTGTATGTTGTTCATAAAGTATGACTGACTGAACTAAACTTCAGTATTTGTTTTTTATCTTTAACTTCAAGGGTTAAAGATGACATTGTGTTTATTCCATTTTGGTTACAAGAGTCATTTTTTTCTCCCCAAAGGAATTAATTCACCCAATAATGGGCAATATTTCAACAGGCACCAAGACAACAAGTTCAGGACCCAAAAAGATCTTGGCAGACTTGAACAATGGGCCCTATCCAACAAAATGAAATTTAATGTGGAGAAAAGCAAAGTTTTACACCTGGGCAGGAAAACCCAAAGGTACAAGTACAAATTAGGTGAAACCTGGCTCAAAAACAGTAACTGTGAGAGGGACCTTGGAGTCCTAGTGGACAATCACTTAAACATGAGTTAGCAGTGTGCAGAATCAGCCAAAAAAGTGAATACAATCCTTGGTTGTATAAACAGAGGAATAGAATCAAAATCACGTGAAGTATTAGTACCACTTTATAAAGTGGCTAAGACGCTGAGCTTGTCGATCGAAAGGTCAGCAGTTCAGTGGTTTGAATCCCTAGTGCCGCATAATGGGGTGAGCTCCCGTTCCTTGTCCCAGCTTCTGCCAACCTAGCAGTTCGAAAGCATGTAAAAAATGCAAGTAGAAAAATAGGGACCACCTTTGGTGGGAAGGTAACAGCGTTCTGTGTGCCTTTGGCATTTAGTCATGCCGGCCACCTGACCACGGAGACATCTTCAGACAGCGCTGGGTCTTCGGCTTTGAAACAGAGATGAGCACCACCCCCGGCCGGGAACAACTAGCACATATATGCAAAGGGAACCTTTACCTTTAAGGCCACACTTGGAATACTACATTCAGTTTTGGTCACCACATTACAAACAAAGATGTTGAGACTTTGGAAAAAGTGCATAGAAGAGCAACTAAGATGATTAAAGGCCTGGAGACTAAAACATATGAAGAACAGTTGCAGGATTTGGGTTTGGCTAGTCTAGAGAAAAGAATGACTAGGAGTGACATGATAGTGGTATTCCAGAATTTGAGAGGCTGCCACAAAGAAGAGGGGATCAATTTATTTTCCAAAGCACCAGAAGGCAAGACAAGAAACCCTGGATGGAAACTAATCAAGGGGAGAAGAAACCTGGAATTAAGGAGATACTTTCTCACAGTGAGGACAATTAACAAGTGGAACAGGTTGCCTTCAGAAGTTGGGGGTGCTTCATCACCGGAGGTTTTAAAGAAGAGACTGGACAGTCACTTGTCTAAAATGGTATAGGATCTCCTGCAAGGTCTTTTCCAGCTGTATTCTGATTCTAATCTTGAATTAGGTCGAAAGATCTATGGAAGACCTTGCCTTCAGAATAGTGTTTTTTTTTTTTCTAAGTTCCTCTGCTGTCCTTCAGAGAAATTAATTTTCTTCCATTCCCCAAGAGTGATGCTTACAGCAGTGTTTCTCAAACTTGGCAGCTTTAAGATGTGTGGACTTCAACTTCCAGAAACCTCTATGCTGGCTGGGGAATTCTGGGAGTTGAAGTCCACACATCTGGAAGTTGCAGAGGTTGAAAAAACAGTGGTCTAGAAGGTTCTTTCCTGTATAGTTTTCCTCTTTATCCCCACTTCACCAATCATGTTTTCTCTTTTTTTTTTTCCTCCTAATTATAAACCATCTCTTTAGTTTTGTATGTTGTGAGAAATGGTCACTCTAATTGTTGTCTCTGCTATATGTGCATCACAACTCATTTTTTTTTCTCCTTCTTATGATGATCTCTCCTTTCTCGTGTAGTCCATACTAGGAGCACCACCAATGCCCTTCTCTAATTTCTTGTTTTATTTCCATCAGCATTTTGCTGGCATGCTTCCTTTGAAGGCTACATTAATTGAAGCAATTTATTTCTACACAGTTGTACATGACATATTTATAACTCTCTGGGTCTAATTTTTAACAACTTGTGCTTACCTCTGCTTGAATGCTGCTTCTAATCAGTGTATATTGGATGTCATCTAAGACATGCTAGGGTGACCTCCCCAAGCATTCATGAGCCAACCCCAATTATCTCTCTTTGAGATGCCAACAGGATTGTGATGGCACGCAGCATTGTCTTCCTTGCAACAAGAATTAAAACAAGCTCGTGACCCACAACGTTAAGCTCACCCTGCTTATCATTTGTGTTGGCCCAATAAATCTCTTTTGTTCCTTTGGTTTAATTTTTTTATTTTTTGCTCCTGCCAGAGATTGTAAAAATAAAATAAAATAAAATAAAACTGGGGCTTGATATAGTGATGTTTCTCACAGTGCACCCCATGACTTTGATTCTCTTGCTTTGACACGTTGGGTCACAAGTTTTATTAGACTGATAAAGGAGTAGCTTATCCTCCATGCTCTTCCGAGTATAATTGAATTCTAGGTGCCCAGACTAGATACCTGAGATAAAATTCATTTCCCTGTCTACTTTTGGAAATTAAATATAAGCTTGGAAAATCAATACAGGAGAGGTAGGTTCAAAAATAAAACCAGTCAAAAGAATTCTTTTGAGAATGGGGAAAATTGTAACACAGGTGGCCCTCAACCTATGACCACAATTGAGTCCAAAATTCCTGTTGCTAAGTGAGACATTTGTCAAGTGAAGTTCACTCCATTTTATGATTTTTCTTGCCACAGTTGTTAAGTGAACACAGTTGTTAAGTTATTAAGGGAATCTGGCTTCCCTATTGACTTTGCTTGTGTTGTGACCCAGGCCCAAGTAGTTAGCATTAAATGCAAAAAGTTCGAAAAAGACTTTATTAGAACAGCTGAGAATTAACTCATTCTCAGCGTAGTCCAAACTAAATTAAAGCAAATTCTTTAAAACACCATTCCTCAGTTTATCACCGACCTTGGGATAATTAGGCAAACTGCCAAAGTCTTTTCTTGGCAAAAGTTCAGAAGCAGAAGACACCGACAAGAAATGAATACAGTGAAACAAGAAGCAAATCTCTCAGCGTTGTTTTCCGGCAAAGAGGCCAAGAGCCATTGCTGGTCTTTTAAGCCTTCTGGGAAGGGCCAATCATCTCTTGGCATTACTCCTGAGTCGTCCTCTCTGCTTTATCTGCTCCTGCCTTCTGGCAGCTCTTCTCATACGTGCACTAGGAACAGGCTCCTCCTGTTCCTCTGCCTCTCTACTGTCAGCCTCTGGAGGCTCCGGAGTCTGTGCATCACTTCCCAATGGCCCTGCCCCATCTCTGCCTCTGACACAGAGCCCTCATCCGGGCCTTCCCCAGCCTCCAGGACTGGCCCATGTTCTTCCTCAGCCTCATCGCTGTCCAACTCCGCTGGCAGCTCTGCAGGCTGCTGGCGGACCACAACAGCTTGTAAGGAGGTCGCAAAAGGGGATCACATGACCATGGACACTGCAACTATGTCATTACTATGAACCACTTGCCAAGCATCTGAATTTTGATCACGTGACTATCAGTGGTGGGTTTCAAAATTATTTACTACCGGTTCTGTGAGTGTGGCTTGGTGGGCGTGGCATGGCATGGCTTGGTGGGCGTGGCAAGGGAAGGATACTGTAAAATCTCCATTCCCTCCCCAATCCAGGGGAAGGTTACTGCAAAATCCCCATTTCCTCCCGATCAGCTGGGACTTGGGAGGCAGAGAAGAGATGCGGGCAGGGCCAGTCAGAGGTGGTATTTACCGGTTCTCTGAACTACTCAAAATTTCTGCTACCGGTTCTCCAGAACTGGTCAGAACCTGCTGAAACCCACCTCTGATGACCATCTATGGGGAAGCTGCAACAGCTGTTGTAATCCAAGGACTACCTGTAGTCTTCTATTATCAGTGTGGATTTGTTGGTATCTCTTTATCTCATGTAGCTTCTTTTTAAACTATGATTCTGTTTCCAAAGGACCAATTAAACTCAACACTCATTTACCTCACCAACCTGAAAAACGAGTTTTAGAGCCTGTTACATTAAAAACAGCCACTAATTTTTGTGAACAATTTGTTGGGAAGACCTACATTTGTTGGGAAGACCTACTTGATATGTTTCAGAATCTTTCTTATTCTGAAGATAATTAGATGATGAAGCTCTGATATTACATATCATTCAGTCTTGAAGGAGACTAATTGTTTGCCTTCAATTTTCTAGCCCTGGATTTTCTTCTTACCCTGAATGTATTCATATATTTAATTTGGAAGGATAACACTACCTCAAAATATATTCTCTGCCCCCGAATTAAATATATTAAAAGATAATTGTGTCATCTTAACAAAAGATGGAAAATTAATACTTCTGCCACAGTGTATCATTTTTCTTCATTTCTTCCGGTGGCTATTAACTATTAAACATGTCCTTTCGTTGTTTTATTTTTGCTATTTTTCATATATTTTTCTTTCATTTGGAGTAACTAAGCCATAGTTACTCTTCTCCATGTATGAATAATTACCTTTCCTTTATAATATAATAGGGTTATATTCAATCACCAGACAGTCTTCAAAATGCTGAAATTCTATTTATAAGAATTAAAGGACAGAGGTAAGTAGGTAGGTAGATAGGAAGGAAGGAAGGAAGGAAGGAAGGAAGGAAGGAAGGAAGGAAGGAAGGAAGGAAGAGATTAAATCAGCTACTAGCCATGCATGTTGCAATCTGTTGCAATTTATTAATCACTTCACAAATGTAGGAATTAGTGAAGTCAGTTAGATTGTTTCCCTCACACTATTTGTGTTTCAATTACAGAGAAATTTCCATTAATGAGTTCTGGTATATTCAAGAAGGAAGGCTGTTCAGCAGCAGCAACAAAAGCTTATTAAGAGAATGTATTGTTTAAACCTATTTTAAATATTTAATCTAATTGGCCTCTTTCTTAATCTGAATCATGAACAATACGGGTATTAAAAAGTATGGTCTTCAGTCTTCTTGATGATCTCTCCCCCTCCCCATGCCTCCTTTAATCCCACAAAGTGGGAGCAATTAAAATTAGTTGTGTGAGGTTATTTTGGTTTTTGCATAATTTGGAGCTTGAGTGGATCTTGAGTGAATGCAGAGCAAAATGGGAGTTTTAGCTCTTTCAGAGCCTGAAGGCATGTATTTCATGACTTAAAAACCTCCAAAACCTGGCCCAGTTTAGTTCTCGGCTCTACCCACTTTGTGAATGCAGGTGTCAAGTTTCGTGGTCGTCTCGAATAAAATGCATTTCAAACAGAATCTTTGCAGAAAAAACTCCTTTTTATTGAGCACGACATCCTAACATGACTCCATACAAAGCCAACACTGACGTCCAGCCCCAAAACCCTCCCTTTCCGTTCCCCACTCCCCTGTGCTCATTGACCATCTTCCAAGTCATTTACCCCTAATCTACTCCAACTCAAAGGAATTCCCCCCTCCCATCTCATCTCCTCGGAAACATTATCTCCAGGGAAAATAAGTAGGTGAAAAGTCAGCAATCCCTTTCCAGACGCCTTCGCTTCTCCTTCTTATGTCAGCACTAGAGTAAATGCAGGTTGAAGTGCTGACATCAGGTGTGTATCAGTGGTGAGTTGCTACCGGTTCGCCCCTGTTCGGCTCCACCCACCCACCCAAACATCATCAAATACGCTCTGCGCATGCACCGAAGCTCCTGGACATGCGCAGAAGTGGCATATGCATGAGCAAAGTGAGTGTGCGTGCAAGAGCGAACCGGTAGCAAAGGTAAGTGAAACTCACCACTGGTGTGTATGTGCCACCGAAAAGTTGGCACACACCATACATTGACATATTTCAGGCATCCTTGATGTGAATGAATAGAAAGAAACACTGATAAATCGGATAAGATATTAAACCTTCTGTTTTTAATATTATTAACTTTTCCCTCCTCCATGGAAAACTAAACCTGGATAACTCCAAAGGATTCCATACCAGTGCATAATCTATGTTGCTTATTTCTGTTAAAAATGTAGAAAATTGGTTCTACTTCAGGATGTGTTTTTTTCTCATACAGTTCAGCAGCTGAGCTCAGACAGTGGAATAGAAATACAGATTTCAATCTTTACTGTGTCTTGCTGAAATGGCTTTTCCAGCATATGTAATTCTCACTTTGACCCAGACACCGTTTTCACCTGTCTTTTTCCCATTATATGTCTCGATACGCCTTTTAGGAACTGCTAGAAATCTCTAGAAATAATATAAAGTTCCCGTATGATCAAATGTCATTCATTTATTTAGCATATTTATATACTTGGCTACCTCACAAAAATGTGACTCTTGGTAGTGTACACAATAACTACAATTAAAATCTCCATCACAGACTAAAAACACTCAACCATAAGAAAAAGATATGAGATGCGATAGATAGATAGATAGATAGATAGATAGATAGATAGATAGATAGATAGTATTCAGAACAATGTATAAAATAATAGAAAGACTGACCAAACTGTATTTTGGTCATTGAGCAATTAAAATACAATCAATAAAATAACACAAAACTAAACAGTGCATTCAGAAAACAGTTGGGATTATAATCTCAGAATTTTAAAAGTTACCATTCCAGAATGATGGAGTAAAGAATAAATACTGCTATCTTCTGGCAACTATATTTTCTGAACAATGGCTGTTTATGAAATGCAATCTACCATTGGCAAGGGCAGTAGTTTGTCATCATTCAATTTAGAAGTTATATCTGGCTTCACAAATCTTGGGGAAAAAGGGTAGCTAATATTGAAAAACAGAAACGAAAAACAAAGACTATAGCAATCTTATTGAATTGCCACAGGACATTCTCATTTCATTTAACCAAGCCAGAAATTAGTTTTTCAGGCAGTGATCTTGACAGACCAGTTGTCAAAAACAGGTCTATCTGCTTGCAAATTCATTGATCCTACAAGCCACACACGGTTTGCTAGAAAGTCAACAAATTTATGAAGAAATGGAATGGCTGGTAGCTCAAATTTCTCAAAAATGTAAAAGGTTTTATTTCTTATTTTACTTTTTAACCTTATCTGCAGTTTTGAACAAACTGTACAATGTTTCTCAGCCCACAATTTTATTTATTTATTCTTTTTTGGCCTTGTTTGGTTTTGTTTGCTGGCTGGTGTGAAATAAAGGGAAACAATTCAAATGCCTTTGAAAAAAAAAATTCCTCCTCTTCAGATTTCATTTATGAAGCCATTTTTGTATGCAAGAAGCAAACAGTTCTTTTCTTGCTTTTGAATGAAACATAATGGAGAATTTAACTTAAGCTTGCTGAGTTCCAGCACTCCTTTGCAAAGTCCCAGTTTTTGGAATAAAATTGTTTGGAACAACTGGGCCCTTGGTTTTTTTTTAAGTTAGGAAAGATTCCTTCTGTTCAAGAGGGAGGAAAAAATAACATTAAATGTAAGAGCTTCTGAATCCCAAGATGTTTTTGTGAGAAAAGGAAAAGGGGGCAATAGGTAATGTGGTTGGAAGGAAAGACTGAATGGACTTACTTTTTTCATCTTGGGAATGACAAGACACATTATTATGGCACCATGGAGAAGATCTGGATTTTTTTCTCAGACCAATAACGGCAGTAATAAATCTGGATATGTAATTGGCTTCACAACAGTCCACCTCCATTGAGAGTCGAGACCAAGGAATTTTTTTAAAAAAAACAAATACTCCTTAAAAATTCTCACAGTTGCTTTTAGTAATCAAGGTCACTGCTATTATTTTCTTCAATTTTCAGGCCAGTCTTGTAGTGCTTTCTTTCCACCAGCAGATGTCTCACTCCAATCCACAATGTTCTCAGAACAACAAAGTATCAAGCTTACAAAAGTATTTTAAATCTGCATAGAAAATATTTCTCTCGGATTTCTTTTCCTTTTATTATTTTTAGTTTCTCCAAATTCAGTTTTAAGTCCAATTATAAAATTTCCTTTCTTGGGCTTTGATATTTTAACCTCCTCTTCGTTCTTCCTTCAAGTGTCAAAACTGTCAAAGATATTTCAAATCCTCATAAATAGTACTTTCCCTCAGGTTTCTTTTTCTTGTATTAATTTTAATTTCTCCAAATCCAATTTTAAATCAAGTTATAAAGTTTTCTTTCTTGGGCTTTGGTACTTTAACTTTCTCTTTGTTCTTCTCCCTCCATTAAAATTCCAATTTTAATGCCAATTAGCCGCTCATTGTCACTCCGGGACACCTTTAATTTTTTTTAAAAAAATTCCTTTTTTACCTGTGAGTTGGCCAATCACTCAACCGGTACCAGCACTCTGTTCAAACACTGCTCCTGCACAAAAATCTTATTCCAGTTGCCCCAGCTTCAGAGCGGTCATTTTTTAATGGCCGCCATCCCTGCCGACAGTTCGAAAAGCTGCCTCTGACCTTTTGAGGAACTTGACTGTTCCTCTTGGCCATCAAAGGTGCTTCTCCTTCTTCACCATCCCTACAGGATGGTTCCAGTCCAAAGACACCCCCCCCCCCCCAAACAGTGGATTTGTCCAGCTGGATTTTCGCGGAGCTTGTCAGGGCCTGCAATTTTTCCAGCCAATCTCACCACGATGTTTCCGGTTTCTCCCAAGATGTTTGTGAGTTTTTGTAATCATATGGATTACTCTGAACCCATCAATGTTTCTCTCTTCCTTAAATCCTCCCTCCCTCCTTCTCATACTCTTACCCACACTGATTAGCTTAAGAAAGTACTTAACCCTATTTCACGATCACTGTACAGGAACAGGCAGCTTATGGACTGAAAAACACAGTTCAATCAGGGCTGCTCAGAAACCCCACTGTGAGACTTACCTCCAAAAAGGTGCATTTATGCAAATGTACTAAATAAACTATGCATCACATGGACAAAAAAGAATAGAGTAGCAGAAGAACAGTAAGAGTTTAAAGCAGATGTTTTTCTTTTTCCAATCTCAAAGTTCCTGCATGGTTAGGGGTAAGATTGAACAAAACTGGCTACAGGATTTTTTTTTTTTAACAGGATCTTACAGCTTGTGGTGTGTAAACCCCCTGACAAATGAAACAGCTAATACAGAGGGTAATACTTGATGAATTTATATTGAATTGAACATCCAAACCGTAAAACATTTTAGAGGTGCCCATTGTTCCCCGTAGTTCAGTCTCCTTGAAGGAGGTCACAGAAGACTGGTGGTGTTTTCTGTGATATATGGTTTATTTATACCTTCCTCCTTGCTGATCATAAGATGAAGGATTTATATGAAGAGCACTCCTAATAGACTCCTGTTCCCTGCTGGAGATCTTCAGGGAGCAAAGTCAGTTTTCTTTTTCTAAGAGGCAAGAATTTTTTTCAACTACACATTATGTGGTTGGTTGCACAGTGAGCCAGATGTTGAGACTGGATGGAAATGTTGTCAGTGCTTAGATTTTTTAAGTGCCATCCAAGGTTTTTTTGGGGTATGGTTCCCAGTAAGTCCACACCGGGACCATCATGGCCAATTTATGCCACAATCTTTCCACTTTGATTTTTAGATCTTGATACTTTCTGATTTTCTTCAATTCTTTGTCTCCTGTTCTACTACCCTTTGGTATTTCCACAGCAATTATCCATAGTTAAGATAATTGATGTGGCAATTATCAGTTTGTACTTGCAAATCTCACAGTGAAGAGTTTAATTTTTGATTAATTAATTAATATGTATTATTATTACGGTTCATCTCACACTTAGACTGGATTCAGCATTTTTATCCACCTATCCAGTCCTTCTCAATGACTTGGGATAGACAGATCAACATCTGTCTATTGTTTGATGGTGTTAAAGGACTCGTTACAAGATGTAAGCTGTTCCAAGGAAGGCTGCTTTTTGCAATTGACTGATGATGCAAATGAAGACCAACACCAGCTAAAGAACTGGCAGCTGTGATTCCACATTGTTGTATATATATAATAATAATTATGTACACCACTATGTGAAATCACAGCTGGTGTCGTGCCTTCATATGCATCAAGCTCTTATTATTTTTAGGAAGATGTGTTCAAATTTTAGGACGATGCATTGAAGGATAAAGAAGCATATGGCAGATGCTGAAAGTTATTATTTTTGCCTCATAGAATAAAAAGTTCTCAGAAAAGTGAAGACTATAACATTTTATTTGGATATAGATTGCATGCGAGTAAGAAAGCTGGGAGCGGCCTATGATGGGGAAGAAAATAGTCTGAAGAATAGGCTTCTGTGTTTCTTTGAGACCAGCTAGTGAAGTATAATTGTATAATCACAAATCCTGCTTTCATTGTGTTAGCTAAGAATCATTACTGTGGTACGAGTCTTCTATTGTTGTTGTTCAGTTGTAAGGGATGTCCAATTCTTCATGATCCCATGGACCACAGCACATCAGCTCCTCCCCATCCTCCACTATCTCCCAGAGTTTGCCCAAATTCATATTCATTGCATCAATGAGACCATCTAACCCTCTTATCCTCTGCTGTCCCCTTCTCCTTTCACCTTCCATCTTTCCCAACATCAGGGTCTTCTCCAAGGAGTCCTGTGTTCTCATTTGGTGGCCAAAATATTTGAGCTTCAGCTTCAGGATCTGTCCTTCCAAAGAACAATCAGGGTTGATTTCTGATTTGATCTCCTTGCAGTCCAAGGGACTCTCCAGAGTCTTCTCCAGCAACCCATGAAACTTATGGGGCACAGACTTTTCCCTGTTTCTGCATACATGTCATATGATTGGCCTAATATGTAGCACCTTAAGTAAAATCTGCCATTCAGGGGGACTTAGTGAGATTCAATTGTCTGAAATGTATTTGTCTTATAGTTGAATTCCACTGAACTCAGTGGAACTGAGTATTCTACACTGTCTGGAAGATAAGATCCAGGTGTGATTTAACCCTTACACTAAATTATATAAACTAAAAAAATATGAATAATTTGGGATTGCTATTAATCCTCAATCTGTCCCCAACTGGGGTGGAATGTAGTCTGGATTCCTAGGAGGAGAGGGAAGGGTCACGATGCAGAGGACAAAGATGCAGCAAAGCTTAGATCAGGGGAGTTAGACCTTGACACCTTTAAGAGTTGGGGACTTCAACTCCCAGAATTCCCCAGCTAGTATTCTGGGAATTGAAGTCCACAGGTATTAAAGGTGCCAAGGTTGGACACCCCTGGTTTAGGTAGCCTGGTCAGGAGAAAGTGGGTTAAGATGCTTCTCCCTAGCAGTTCTCAGACTATATCTATAGTGATGCAAAATAGCTGCTTCAGTTTGGCAAGATTTCTGTTTATAGGGAAGGAGCAAGCAAGGAAACTGCTCAGAAGTAATTCCACATGTCTTTCTCAGTTCTTGGGGCCTGTCACTGATTCTGGTTTTAATTTCAAAAGTCTTAAGTGTCAAAAAAAGATCAAATATAGTCATATGTATAATATGAGGACAAAATAGGACTAATTCCAGTCCAGACCTGGTAAAAACAGAATACTCTTCCATCCTAATCCTAAATTCAGGTTCATTGCACAAGGCTCTTAATACTCTTGCTAGTCTTAATTTATGAAGTTAGTTCAACATATTACCTTTTTTCCCTTTCCCTCTCTCTTTCTTTTATCCCGTGCCCACAGAAATGAAGGTAATCCTGTGGGCCATATTCCACAGTGAGGCATTATATTTCATGGTCTTTCCTACTGTACGATTCTATTCCTGTATCAAAATTTCCCTTGGGTGATATAGTTATGGTTTTCAATTTATTTCCCTTTCAATTCTTTGATTCTATAATTTGCGTTGCAGAAAAAACCAGCATCACCTTGGGAGTGTGAACCCGGATGAATGTGACTGAGGTTTCCAATCAGTTTTGATGGAGTAATGAGGCCCTGCCTTAAAATGAACAAATGCATTTTTTATGGGAACAAAAATAAGGAAATGGAGCCCTGTCAGTAAGAAGTGCTTGAGAGATGCACTTGAATGTGATTACTAGCAAATAGTATTTCACAGTGGTATTTCTGATACTGTAAATAGAAAGGAGTACAATGCTTTTATGTGTTTTAACCACTTAAAATTGCAGGTAAACAGTGCCTCGCTGACTATCTTGGCTCAAAAGCTAAGCTGGGGACTTCTGTAGATCACCATGGAATAACATGGTGCTGCAATAAACTGGGAAGTTGAAAAACATTCCAGAAGAAGTTAGCTATGTGTTGTGGCCTGCCAGTGGCCAGAGGAGCTAGCAGCAGAGTCGGACAGTGAGGAGGTTGGGGAGGAATATGGACAAGTCCTGGGGGCTGGTGAAAGCTCGGACGAGGGCTCTGCATCGGAGGCAGAGAGGGAGCTAGATAGCAGTGAGGCAGAGGAACAGCTGGAGCCTGTTCCCACTGTGCGCATGTGCAGAGCTGCCAAAAGACAAGAACAACTAAGAAAGCAGGGTTGACTTGGGAGTAAAGCCACACCTTGGAGGTGATTGTCCCCTCCCTTAGAAACAAAAGAGGAGCGGACGGGAAGTGGGCTTTTGCAGGAAACAATTCATTCATTCCGTGACTCTGAGATGCTCTGTTCCAAGTTTTGCCTTGTACTGCGTTTGGAAACTAGTTACGTGGCAGCTTGCCAAACGAGATAAGGTCTGTGTTGATAAATATTCCTTTGAAAAACTGTTCGGACAGGCCTTGCTGACTGTGAATGAAAGGAATTCACAGTTGTGTAAATAAAAGAGGTTTTGCCAGGACCAAGACTCTGCTTCCTGTTTTTTAAGGGAGCCTAGTTCAGAACACTATGTGTCTGCAATTATCAGGAAAACTTCATTTGACCACTAAGAAGAAAGTTTCAGTTGTCTGATAATGGCATTACTACTGTAGATGCAACTCCTGGTCAATCTTGACTGATTTCTAGGTTAGCTAAGCCCAGCAACATCTGGTTAATGTTGGGGTAGAAGACCACAAGGTGCTTCTAATATCACTTTTCTCCTGGCTACAAAACCACATGGAAATGCATCATGCACCTTTTGGAATTGGGACAATTTTGCATATTGTGGACACAAAATATTTATCAGAAACTCAGGTGGGTCCTGTTGATATGTACTCTGAATTGAACTGTCTTCCTGTTCTAACAATATAAATTTCCAATTAACAATTGTAGTTAAGAACTGGTCAGTGGAACTCATCATTAATAACATCAGTAGGGACATAGTAGAACGGAAAAAAGTTGTATGGATATATAATCTGAGTGGAAAAAAACAACACCACATTTTCTGTGTTTCTTCATTACTCAGTCACTTATAAAATGAGTCACCAAGTCAGAGCTCAAAGTTTTTAATTCTGGTTCTACTGTGTTTCCCCGAAAATAAGATCCTGTCTTATATTTTTTTGAACCCTGAAATAAGCGCTTGGCCTTATTTTCAGGGAGGTCTTATTATTTTGGGGCGTGTGGAGCAAGATGGGGTTCCTCTTGCCATCTTACCTGATTTCCAGCTCTGTCTCCCTAATCCTAACCAGAGGAAATGTTGGGGACTGGCTGCACATGCGTTGAAATATTTTCGGGGAGGGCTTATTTTTTGCGAAGGGCTTATTTTTGGGAAGGGCTTCTTTTTGGGGGAGGTCTTATTTTCAGGAAAACATGGTAAGATTTCTAGAATGTTCTTTAATTCTCTGGCCTGCTCCTTTTTTTGTACCTGTTTTGTATACCACAGAGATACTTTAGAGAAATAGACGATACTTTCCCCTCATTCCAGTTTTATTTCCATTTGCAGTTGGCAACGTGGGACTCCAAGAAGGGGCTGAACGGGAGCTTGCAAGAACGGCGTTTGGGCAGCGACCTACAAGGATTAACACTGAAAGTGGTGACTGTCTTGGTATGACCATGTTTGAACGGAGGAAGTAAAATGTCCAAAAATTATACTTGCTAGTATCTTTTTTTTAAAAAAAATTTTTTTTAAAGAATTCGATTATCGGTTGTCATTTGTAGAATGATGTGTTGCGTTTTTTTCCCACAGTGAGAGTCAAGAAAGTAACACCTTGAGTAAAACAAGATCTTGCAATAGTTGCGTGCAGCATATGTCTATATCACATATTTATTGCTAGGTTTACATTTCACTCTTATTCCAAGAGAAAGTTACAATTTTAAAATGGTAGAGCAAAAAATAAACATTATGAAGAAACGAGAGAAACATTTTATCTTTGATCACCAATGACCCCATCAGTGGCTGGTGATTTGGCATGGGCGTTCTTTCTTTGCATTCGTTTTCCCTCAGGATCTGCTGGTCGTTAGACCTCAAGAGACGTGACAGCAGGAAGAGTGAATGCAAATGCAGTATTAGCCCTTGTAGTTAGAGTAGGGCTAAGAAATAATTTCAACAGATGCTCATCCTCTGCAGGAGTTTCCCAGCATTTCTTGAATATCTTCTGAATATGTCCAATTAGTGACTTTTCCATCTTGGAGACCACAGCCTGATGACTACCTACCTGACTCATGGATAAAGTTTGTCTCTCTTTTACCCCTTAAGGCAGTGATGATTAACCTTTTTCTGACCAAGTGCCCAAAGTGCGCATGTGCGCAAGAATCCCCAAAATGCAATGCCCCCGGCACAAGCCCCCCCCCCACATGCACAGTAGAGACCAAAAGACCAGCTGGCTAGCAGGAGGCATGCACGCATGCGTGGCAGAGCTGAACTGGGGTGACGGCTCACATGCCTACAGAGGTGCGTCCCACCTCTCCCACGTGTGCCATAGGTTCGCCATCACGGCCTTAAGGCCTTCAGACATGTTGCTTTGAAGTAAGATTTAATTCTCCTTTGAGTGGGATTCCATAAATGAAATGGAGAAGGGCTTTTATTCTGTCCTTTGTGTTGTGCAGTGAAATAGCCCCCCCTCCCCACTTAAGCAAGCATCTGACCCCTTCAGTTATGGCAGGAGGTCTGTGGCCTTACATTCAACTGCAAGCAAGTTTTCTTCTCGCTCGTTTGACAATGGCAGATGGAACTTAGGCTGATTCGTGTGAATATTACACTTTTCAAATGATAAACCTGGTATTAAAATAGTGTCTTGTTTAGTCAATCCTGCTGACTTTAACCTCAGCACAATGATTAAGACACTATTATAATAATTATAAATCAACATTAGTATAACTATGGTATAAAATCCGTATTAAAAATTTCTATATAAAGATGAGAGAAATGTATGCAGAGCTTGTTTTCTCTCCCCAGATTTTCATGTGCAGAAATGGGGAGTCTGTTTCTGAATTTCCAATACCTCATCAAATCTCCTGATATTTCTCTTGGGTTTTGTCCAGTTTCTGGACGCTAATCAAAATAGAGGAAGAACTGCACTAAAAACTCAAATGTCCACCTTTAATCTAGTGATGGAGTCCTTGAGTAGAAAGCGCAAAGAATCATCAGTGGTGTACATTCCCTACTAATGTTGTGGTTGAATTAGCTTCATCTTTTCCTAGAGGATCCTCAAAATTTCTCAAGAAAAAAAATTGTTGACAGGGAGGAGACACCAATCTGTCAAAAAAAAAAACAAAAAAGGGCATCTATGCCTTTTTATCATTTTATTGCAAAATTTTCATTTGTATGTCAGCCTACCTGTGCAGTTTGCCTGTAAAGCAAAGCTACTCTACAGTCCATGAATTTATCTGATCCCCAAAACTGGACCTCAAATAATTTTGCTTCCCATCTGGGAAATTAGACACTCAGAATTCTTGAGTGTGGTTAATGACAGAATCAGATTTGGTTTCCTCCTAGTCACAGGTGTTCCAGAAATGAAGAAAGACTCCAGTAATGAAAAGTGGACATTTGTTGAAAGATATGTGAGCAATTGATGTTGCTCATGATGTTCTCAGAAGAACTTAGATAGAAGTGTCTTGCACATGTCTTCAGTTTTTAAACATCTATAGTTGTGTCTACTATGCCTAGCATAGAAATAACTATTGAAAACCACTGCAATCTCAATATGTTTTCCTTCTTTGTCAGAATTGTATAGTTCCACTGATTGTCTACTTGTTATGTCAAACACAACAGCAGGTTGTGGGATGCAAGCTTCCTTCCTGTCTAGCTACAACTTCTCTCCTGTGCTTCTCTTGGTTTTGGATCTCCCTTCAGATCATAGTTTAAGATAATTTAGGAGCTCCCCCCGAGATTTTTATTAGTGTAGGCTCTCCTGCATCATTTATCCTCTTTTCCCTCTCAAATTATTCAAGGTCATGATCATATCTCTCTCCAGTCAGAAGGTGAACTGGCCCATCCAAAGGTGATGTCACTACCAATGGGTGGAGTTTGCACTGGCAATAAAATCAACGGTTTGACAAATGAGCACCTTTCTCTGATTCATTTTGAAAGCAACACTTGATTGTGAGACTCTCTCTGTTCTTGTAACCACCATTATTAAGTTAAACATGCCTTAGGTTTAGCCACTTTAAGCTTCACCCCTGGATTAGCAATAACTGGAGGATGTCTCCCTCTTCATTCACAATTATTGTATTCTTGAGAAAAAACCAAAGACAAAACATGAAGCTTCAATTCTCCAGACCTGGCAACACAGCTTGTTGAGGTGCCATCAAAACTGTGAGTCAAGTTATTTTTACTTTGTAGTGTTGTAAGTCTCCTTTATAGATCAGTCTTGCTTTATTCTCAGGAAGAACCGTTTGTTATGGTGGCTGAGAATATCCTTGGGCAACCAAAACGTTATAAGGGCTTCTCCATTGATGTCCTGGATGCCCTTTCCAAGAATTTGGGCTTCAAGTATGAGATCTATCAGTCTCCTGATGGAAAATATGGACAACAGCTCCATAACAGCTCCTGGAATGGCATGATTGGTGAACTGATTAACAAGGTATGCCCCATAATATCTGGATTCTGTTTCTTTTAGGGGAGGGTTAAAAAAAACCATTTTTCCTTCTACATTGAACTGTCTTTCCTGTCCTAAAAATAAGACATTCCTCATTAACAGTGAAAGTTAAAGAAGTGGTCACTGGAACTCAGGGTTACTAATATCAATACAATAGAATTTTTTTTTTTAAATTGGCCAAATGTGATTGGACACACAAGGAATTTGTCTTTGGTGCATATGTTCTCAGTGTACATAAAAGAAAAGATACGTTCATAAAGAATCGTAAGGTACAACACTTAATGATAGTCATAGGGTACAAATAAGCAATCAGGAACAATGTCAATATAAATTGTAAGGATACCAGCAACAAAGTTACAGTTGTATAGTCATAAATGGAAGGAGATGGGTGCTGGGAACGATGAGAAGATTAATAGTAGTGCAAACTAGTAAATAGTTTGACAGTGTTGAGTGAATTATTTGTTTAGCAGAGTGATGGCGTTCAGGGGAAAATTGCTCTTGTGTCTAGTTGTTCTGGTGTGCAGTACTCTATAGCATCGTTTTGAGGGTAGGAGGTGAAACAGTTTATGTCCAGGATGCGAAGGGTCTGAAAATATTTTCACAGCCCTCTTTTTGACTCGTGCAGTATACAGGTCTTTAATGGAAGGCAGGTTGGTAGCAATTGTTTTTTTCATTCACTAGAAATGAAGATACAAGAAAGTCCTATGATCAAACATTTTTTTCTGGTATTATATTATGCACAAATTTCACAGTTTAGTTACTTTTTCCTATCAGTTAATTTTAGAAATCTATCTACTCCTCATCTCTGGGAAATTTTCCACGCATTATATTTAGCATAAAGTCTTTCACCTAAGAATATTTAACTAATATTTAGGTTTTAGGAAATGTTTAGTGGCCATAGATGAGCTGTATATAGCTAATGGAGCATTTTCTGATGTGGTTTACTTATGAAAAAAACCATTCCATTTTGTTGAAAACTATCTTTCATTTATGGTCTCCCCCCACCCCTGTAATACTATTTTATAGTGATCAGTTGAATAGCTTTCAAGGAAGAAAATATTGTTTGTTTATTTTAAAAAAACAGGCTTGAAAAATATAGAAAACCACAAAGTGATTGAGTCACATTTGAGTCTGAGTGAGTGGCATTGACTCGTAAGTATGTGCTACTAAAATAAGGCAGAAGACATTCCAGCAAAGAAATCTTAAAGAATACAGATACCAGAGTACATTTTGTTGCAAATGGTTCATTTCTGAGAAGGCTGAACATTGTCATAGCAATAGAAGAAAATGTTCTACAGTTCTCTGCCAATAATAAAACCTAACTATAGACATTGATCTTCAGTAATGTGATCATTCCCAAATCGTTTGCTTTACCGACTATACAATGCTCTCCTATTATCCAGCATTTCTACATGAAAAAAGTTTAGCATGCAAATATGAAACCAAAACACACGATCAGAAAACAGTTAATGATCACTCTAGTATGATGAAATATTCATATTTTTCTGCCCCTTTCAAGGCCATTGCAAATCTGCCTATGTGTCTTCTGAAGGTTTCTTACTCACAGAAATATTTTTTTACAAACTCCAGTGGCTCAGCGGGCACATAACACATTAAAATGTTCTCCTAGGAGCACATCTCACATATAATAAATTCTGTATGCATATTGGAAGGAGAGGGATTTTAGCAAAAATTTTAGCAAGGGGTTCTCTGTCCGGTTGCTGGGTGGGCGTGGCCATGGTGGGTGTGGCCTAGTCAGCCTCCTGCACCATAGCAGAGGGACGTTTTTGCCCTCCCAGGCTCCGGAGGCTTTCTTCCTGAACTGTTTAAATGTCAATATCCATATATATAATAGAAGTTTTGCATTTAAAGTTATTTTGCTATTAGGAAACCTTGGGGTGTATTTTCCCATTCAGGCTGAGAGTGGAAATTTAAGTTTTTCCTTAAAACCTCTTCTGTGCCGCTTACTCGAAAAATGACCGTAACAGAGAGAAGCGTTTTAAATTAATCTTCTGCCTCATGTGCTGGTGTGTTTGTTTTTTTTGTTTTGTTTTGTTTTTTTTGCACAAGGAAGTTATTTTTAGTGGCACAGCATTCAAACAAGCAATCTTAAAAATACAATCTGAGAATTGCTCTGGCAATTGGGCTGCATTATTTGATTGGCTTTTAATAGCTAAGCCCTTTCATCTCAGAATGAAAAAAAGAAAAGAAAAGAAGGTCGGAAATTATTTTTGCCTTCCTACATTACGGAGCCTGTCGCATTTCTGAAACAAATCTTCCAAGTTTGGAATTGCACCAGGCCAATTTTAGAAGAACATAGCAAATAGGGAAGCAGGAATGACTAACCGCTAACATAACAGAGAGAATAACAAAAAAGCAGCGTTGGAAGGTGCTCTGGAGGCCTTCTAGTCCAACTTCCTGCTCAAGCAGGAGGTCCTACACCATTTCAGACAAATGGTTATCCAACATCTTCTTAAAAGCTTCCAGTGTTGGGGCATTCACAACTTCTGCAGGCAAGTTGTTCCACTGATTAATTGTTCTCACTGTCAGGAAATTTCTCCTTAGTTCTAGGTTGCTTCTTTCCTTGATTAGTTTCCATCCATTGCATCTTGTCCTACCCTTCAGGTGCTTTGGAGAGTACCCCGCTCTTCCTTGTATTGCAATACTTGTATGATTTGGCTGACAAGTGGCATTACCTCCTATGCTACCTGTTTCTTGTCCACTGAGAAACCAGCAACAATTACAACCTCATCCTTCTGTCTGCTAGACAAGTTGAACCTTCCAGAGGGAATATGTGACTTCAGAGGAGCTCCCTTCTTTTATTTCCCCATCACACTGTCCCTTGTAGCAGATTTCTTCATTCCACTGGTAGGAAGGTAGACAGACCCATGGGAGGCCTTTTCATCATGTCTAAGTGTCCAAAGGTTTTGACAGAATAAGCTATGTTCATGCCACACCATGCCATAAATTCTTGAAGCAAAGCCTGATGGTTGCTGGAGGTAGACCCAGTATACTTTGCAGCAGAATCCTTCTTCTGCTTCCCTGACATGGCTGAGTTGTTGTGTTGTGGAATGCTGTTGACATGGCTCAGCATGTTGTGGCCTGCCAATGGCCAGCGGATCTGGCAGCAGATTCAGACAGTGAGGAGGTTGGGGAGGAACATGGGCCAGTCCTGGAATCTGGGGAAGGCTCTGACAAAAGCTCTGCATTGGAGGCAGAGAGGGGGCCAGGGCCATCTGACAGTTGCCAGCAGCAGATGTCAGCTGCCTTTGGAGTCTGACATCAGTGGGGCAGAAGAACAACTGGATCCTGTTCCCAGTGTGCACATGAGCAGAGTTGTCAGACGAAGGGAACAGCTATGGAACAAGGGTCAACTCAGGAGTAAAGCCACAGGTGGATGGTGAATGGCCCCTCCCATAGGGAATAAAGAGGACCGAAGGGGAGGGGAGTTTGCAGAAGACAATTAGTTCATTTGGGTGAAGATCTGTTCTAGTGGTGGGTTGCTACCGGTTCACCCGCGTTCAGGTGAACTGGTAGCAGTGGTGGCGAGAGGCTCCACCACCCCCACCTGGACATCATCAAATACGCTCTGTGCATGCGCAGAAGCTTTTGCACATGCACAAAAGTGGCACGTGCACACGAGCGAACCAGTAGCAAAGATAAGCGAAACCCACCACTGATCTGTTCCTGCATTCTTGCCGAGTATTGTTTGTTACAGTGTGGAGTGTGAAAAATATCAGCCTGGCCTCTCTCCAAGCCTGATAAAGGTCGGTAATTGTGAACTATCTTGAAAGACTGTGGGAGAGGAAAGAGTTTTTTTGGAGAGGAATTCACTGTAAATTAAATAAAAGGAGTTTATCAGGACGAGGGCTCGGCTTCGTGCTGCTGGGGAAGCTTAGGTCAGAACACAGCAAGGGGGTCTCACCACTCCTTCTCTTGTCTTCACAGAGAGCTGACCTGGCCATCTCCGCCATCACCATCACCCCTGAACGAGAGAGCGTGGTCGACTTCAGCAAGCGCTACATGGATTATTCCGTAGGCATTTTGATCAAGAAACCGGAGGAGAAAATCAACATCTTCTCTCTCTTTGCCCCCTTCGACTTTGCAGTGTGGACTTGCATAGCTGCGGCCATCCCGGTAGTTGGTGTCCTCATCTTCGTGTTGAACCGAATCCAAGCAGTCAGAGCCCAAAACTCCTCTCAGTCTGGAGCCTGCACTTCCTCCACGCTTCACAGCGCCATTTGGATTGTGTACGGAGCCTTTGTTCAACAAGGTACTCATTTGCATAATTGATCTCTGAATATTGATGTTTGAATATCTATGGAGTTCCTCAATCATCCAGGTCAAGGCTGTTCCAAATGTTTCCCCCCCCCCCCCCCCAAAAAAAAAAAGTAACTGAATTGAAGAATGCTTCTTGGATGAGAAGTGAAATGTTTTCAAAGATAAAACCAAGAAGTCCAGTTGCCTTTTGGAAAAAAAGCACCTTTGGGACACTTTGATGGTGATTCTCTACTTGGCTTTTAATTTGTGGAACAAATAAACCCTGACAAGCAACTATCTTGATGAGTAGATTGTGATTTATGGGGTAGTGAGGCCATCCGAGTAGGCCTTTGAAGCTGATTTCAAAAGCACATAAAACACTTTACACTTCTGTGTCTTGATACACTTGTCAAATTATGTCATTCTTAGAGTGGTTGGTTGTTCCTATCGCCCTGGGTTTTTTTCTTTTTTTAAAAAAAGAAGCACATGCAATAGTTCAATGATCTTTCAAGTTTACCAGAAAAAAGGACTGGTAAAAATCCATACAAGATGGGAGATGCTGCCACAGAAAAAAAAAAATAATCCATTGTTATTTGGCCACACACTTGCATTTTAAATACGTTGTCTTTTGTGGTTGATAACTTTTGTTATTTTTTTTGTTTTAAATGTTGTTAAGTGCTCATGGATTTTCACAGGATAAGGTTGAAATGCTTAAATGTATCTTGAATCAGTTTTTATAACCCTAGTTCCAGGTTATCGGAATAGCCCCATAAAATCCAACTGAGTTTGTGATATAACATCTCCTCAGTTTCCATACCTGAAGTCAATCTAATTTAGGGGTGTCAAACTCAAGGCCTGGGGGCCGGATCCAACCCACGGGGTGCTTCGATCTGGCTTGCGGTCCCTCCCTGGAAACAGTGAAAGACCGGTCCGCGTTGCCTCTGCCAGCAAAAACAGAGTTCAGGAGGCCCACCCGAGCTCCTTTTTCACTGGCAGAGGGCTGCAGGAGGTGGAAAATGGAGCCTGGGCAGGCCTCATGCGGCCTCCCCAAGCTCCATTTTCACTGGCATAGGACTGCAGGAGGCCGTTGCTTCCAAAACTGGAGCCCAGGTGGGCCCCACACAGCCTCCCTGAGCTCTGTTTTCGATGGAAGAGGGCTGAAGGAGGCTGTCACAGCCAAAATGGATGAGTGATGTCGAGCTGGCCATGTCCCCCCTGGCCATGTCCCTCCAGTCCCCCTGAGGTAAAACACAACCCTGATGTGGACCTCAATGAAATTGTGTTTGATACCCCTTGATCTAGTTGATCAGGAGAACCACAATCAGGTATAGGATCTATTTTGATTGTACCCTTTGAAGTTGTGGAAATCAGATGTTAATGCTGGCCTATAGTTTTTTGAGGGGGGAAAAATCCAGTTGGAAGGAGTGTGGCTTGAGAGTTGTTTCAATATGAATATGGGCGGCAAATAAATTTAATAAATAAAATCCAATTAAAATTGATCTTACTGGTGCTTCTGTATGCAAAAGTGATGGTAAGTAGAAGCTAGAGCAAACTTACAAACAGTCCTCAGACTAACATTCAGCAATGGAAAGATGTTGCTTTGCGCTATATCTACATCTGAAATACTGTGTCCGCATTATATTTGAAAAAGGATGTAACAGAACTTGGAAAAGTCTGGGTCAAGCACCATCCAATTTAGCTGAAAGAAAGTTTGAAACAGACAGACAACTGCATGATTGTGCTGCGAAATCCACTGCCACAACCTGTGATAATGGGTACTCCCTTGGATAGCTTTAAAAGAACGGTGTCAGTATCAGATTTGGAAGGGACCTTGGAGGTCATCTAGTCCAACCCCCTGCTCATCGGGAGACCTATACTAGGGATTCGAACTGCCGACCTTTCTGATCGACAAGCTCAGCGTCTTAGCCACTGAGCCACCTAGCCAGGCTAAAGAAGATGAGACCAATTCATGGGAGCCAGGTCTCTTAAGGGCTGTTGGTGTTGAAGATTCAGGCCTCCAAATATCATCTAGTAAGGAACAATGGCAGGAGAATAACATCTCTCCATCTCCTTCTTGGAAGCACCCAAGAAGCATTTGAATGGCCACTGAAAGAAATAGACTGCTGGGTTGACAGTAGCATGACTACTTCTAGGTTGTTAGGATGATCATATGATGTTACCCATCGTAAGATCATCCTAACTTCTGTGAGTGTTTTGCAATCTAAATATTATGCCTGCTTTCACTGGAGAAAGGGCCATATCCCCTAAGTACTGTAAGAGGAAACATTTCATCATGCAAAGAAAGTAAAAAAAAAAAATAATAAAACAAAATTTCTAAGAAGTGCATAATATTATCTTGTGGGCCCAGGCAAATTTCATCTAATTGGCCATTTCTTTTTGAAAAGCAGATACCTATATGGCTCTATAAAATGAGAATCTGTTCTTCTTTTACACTTTATTTATTTATTTATTTATTTATTTATTTATTTATTTATTTATTTATTTATTTAATTTGTATACCGCCCTTCTCCAACAGGACTCAGGGCAGTGAACAGCCATAGTAAAAACGTAACATATAAAATTTAAAAACAATTTAAAAAACATTAAATAATTTTGGCTATTCATTTAAAACAACCCGAATTTATTTATTTATTATTTATTATTTCAATTTGTATACCGCCCTACTCCCGAAGGACTCAGGGCGGTGAACAGCCATAGAATAAAACATATGAATACAAAATTTAAAATAAAATAAAATGAATTAAATAATTTGGCTGAAAATTTAAAACCCCAATAATTTAAGACAGAATTTAAAATTTCCATTTAAAAGGGGGAGAAACTTAGGTCAGGCCAGCTTGGTGAAATAAGAACGTCTTGAGCGCGCGACGGAAGGTACGCAGATCCGGGATCCTCCGTATCTCCGGGGGGAGCTCATTCCAGAGAGTAGGTGCTCCCACAGAGAAGGTTCTCCCCCTGGGGGCCGCCAGTCGACATTGTTTGGCCGATGGCACCCGGAGGAGCCCCTCTCTATGGGAGCGTACTGGTCGGTGGGAGGCTATTGGTGGTAGCAGGCGGTCCCGCAAATAACCAGGTCCTAAGCCATGGAGCACTCTAAAGGTGATAACCAAAATCTTGAAGCGCACTCAGAAGACCACCGGAAGCCAGTGCAGCTCGCGCAGGAGAGGTGTTACATGGGAGCGCCACGTCGCTCCCATTACCACCCGCGTGGCCGCACTCTGCCCCAGTTGGAGCCTCCGAGTGCTCCTCAAGGGGAGCCCCATGTAGAGAGTGTTACAATAGTCCAGACGGGAGGTGACGAGGGCATGAGTGACTGTATGTAGGGAGTCCCGATCTAGAAAGGGACCCAACTGGCGGATCAGGCGAACCTGATGAAAAATTCTCCCGGTCACGGCCGTCAAGTGCTCTTCTAAAGACAGCCGTGAATCCAGGAGGACACCCAAGTTGCGAGCCCTTTCCGTGTGGGCCAATGATTCGCCCCCAATAGTCAGCGATGGCACCCGCTGACTATATCGGGACGTCGGAAACCACAGCCACTTGGTCTTGGATGGGTTGAGTCTGAGCCTGTTTCTCCCCATCCAGATCCGTACGGCCTCCAGGCACCGGAACATCACTTAAAACCAATTATTAAAACCAATTACAAATTAAAACCGAAGGGATGGGATCAAGACCTTATCATTTCTCAGCAAGCAATTCTGATGCAATATATATTACAGGGTTTATTGGAGCTTATTCCACTAACCCTTAATTTCCGTAAGACAACTAGAGTGATCCAGGTACAGTTAAGTACATTTCAATCCCAATATTTTTAGAGGGAGAAATAAAATAAGCAGATATTAATTCTCTCTGCCCCTGATGTACAGCTGAAATTGTCTTGACTGGACCTTATTTATTCCTCTTCGCAAATGGTTAAGAGTATATTCTGGAGGAGAGAACATAATCCCAGTCCATGTTAGACTTTGCCAAATAACCTCTAAGAAAAAGGAGATCATTTTGGCTTGGTTTTCAGGCCAGTGGGCTTTTTCTATTTATTCATACGCAGAGACAGGCACCTATAACATAGCAGGGAGCAGAAGGGTTTTTAATCCTATGGATCTAAATCTGGATCTGTTGAAGAGACACTGAGCAAGCCAGGGGGAGGAGTCAAGCAGGGAATTAGTCTGGAATCCTTACATAGGCACAAGAGTTTAACCCACCTTGAATGCTTTTGAACCTTTTCAATGAATGTTAGGCGTGAACAACCACATCCTCACATGAAGAGTTCAATTAGCTAGTTTATTGCTCATTTTCTTTAACATAAATCTTTTTAGACTGGTGGTTTATACACCTGGGCCAGACTACATAAGATTCACCAGCATTCAAGGCAGATTGGACCTTTGCCTCTTACGTCTACATAAAGATTCCAGACTAATTCCCTGCTAGATTCCTCCCCCTGCTTAGCCAGTCTCCCTTCAACAGGATTCTCTCTATGCAGATACTCTATTTTGGAATAATCACCATCTTCTACCAGAGGTAAAATAACTGGCAGATATATCTTACCTTCCGTGTGGGCTTATTATCCACCTTCTTCTCATATGCTAACAAAGAAAAATCTCACTGTACCTGAGATGCATCAGTAACATCAGAAACGTGATTCATTGACAATACATCATTCAAATGAAACAGAATAGCATTAGAACTAAGATGAAAAACTATTCAAGGGGTTGCCCCCCTCCCTTTTAACCATTATTGTACTCCTTAGGATGCAATTTGCAAAGCTATTAAGTTTATTGAAGAAGCAGTGAGAGGCTAAACTTTTAATGAGAAATGTCACCTGTTACCCAATTGATGCGGTCATCTTGTGCACTTCAAAGAAAATAAACCAAAATATAATTTATATTATACATCTGTTCTATGGAGTAATCAAAATTCAGCTGGATAACAAATATGCTTTTAGAGGACAATAATTTAAATACCACTTCCCCGCCAATGGCAGCCCCTCTGGAACCACCTGTGCTTCGCCGGGCAAACACCACATACGCAAATAAGAATTCCTAAAACATTTTTTTTTAAAAAAAAAAAGGTTTAAAATCAGCAGCAGATGAGGCCATAGATCCTTTTTATGTCATAATAAAAATAAATAATGTATCTGGACACAGTTAGGCCCTCCTATCTTCAGTATGGGAGTTAGCTACTTTTTTCTGTTATATTTCTGTCTCTGATGTGCTGCTTACCACGCAGCATCAATCCACATTACCATTTAGCCTCACTAAGTGATCATTTTTATGCCACAGGGAAAGATCTATTTGACAATACATTTTCTCTGTGATCACTCTGATAAAACTGCCAGCCTGAATCTGAAATGAATTTGTAGACCTCCTTTCTAGGATAAGATATTTCAGAATGTGATGGGAAGCCAAGCAAGTTTCAGAAAAAAACAGCATCAAAGTTTCTGTGAGTTCCAACATCTCTAGATATAAATTACAATGAAACTTAAAGCAAATTTGGAGGGTTTCTTCCTGAGTGTCAGAGGAATCAAATGGTTGAAATGAAAATTTCTCAGCTAATTCTTTGATTTGGGGTTCAGTATGACTCATTTAAAATGTGTGATTTTTTTTCAGAACAATTGGAATATCCCTTTGAATTAGCTGAGACAAAAGTTCCTGGTCTGTACAATGTTTGAAAATTCATTCCCACACTTAAAAATTAGTTAATTCCTAGAAAGCTTAAAAATCCATTTTTCTTCTAAGCTTTCTTCTATAAGTTTTCCACATATAGTAGTGGCCAAAATTGTGGAAATCTTTTGGGAAAAGTGTATTTTCTAAAACTAGCTAATAACACCACTTTTTTGGAGTAGTACCATAAAATTATATATCAATGGAAAGATCATTTAATCAAGAATGTAATGCAATCACTTTTAGGAAGGATTTGCTATTAGAATAGCAGTTACAGTATAAAGAAGAAAAGTGAAACACGTAGAAAAAACGAGATATACAAAAATTATCACCATATCAGTTAATACTTAGTTGGGTAACCTTTAGCATGAATGACGTCCTTACAACATCTTCCGATGGAGTTAACCAAGTCTTTTAATTCTGCAGCTGTTATAATGTGAAACCAAGATTGAAGGATGGCTTCTATTAACTGGGTTTTATTGCTGGGTCGCTTCTGACAAACAAGTTTCTTCAGTCAGCTCCATCGATTTTCCATTGGATTAAGGCAGGGGTGAAATCTAAAATGTTTTGCTACCGGTTCTGTGGGCGTGGCTTAATTAGTGGGTGTGGCTTGGTGGTAAGGTGACTGGCAGGGCGTGGCTTGTTGGTCAGGTGGTTGTGGCCAAGTCAATGTCACTTCTTTGCCCTTTTTTAACCTACAAAACACAACACAACACAATTGGCTCACCCACAATATAAAAGCAGCTGTGCTAGACCCAAAATGGCCCCTGCAACAAGCAGGAACCTCACACAGCCACCAAAAGCCCAAAAAAACAACTTTCACACTTTACACACACACAACACAACACAACACAACTGGCTCACCCACAATATAAAAGCAGCTGTGCTAGACCCAAAATGGCCCCTGCAACAAGCAGGAACCTCACACAGCCACAAAAAGCCCCCCAAAAAACAACTTTCACACTTTACACACACACAACACAACACAACACAACTGGCTCACCCACAATGTAAAAGCAGCTGTGCTAGACCCAAAATGGCCCCTGCAACAAGCAGGAACCTCACACAGCCCCAAAAAGCCCCAAAAAACAACTTTCACACTTTACACACACAAAATTCCACATACAGCTTTGTGAGATTTTGTGTGTTTGTGTAATTAGAGTGAAACACTACAGAAACACACTAAATCTCAGAAAGCTGCACAAATGTTTTTTTTAATTTTTTTTTAAAATTTATTTTTATATAAAAGCAGCTAAATTTAAAACTTCCTAATCTTTAAATGGCTAGGTCTAAAAAAAGAACAACTAAAAAAAAACCCCAATTAACTATTTTTTTAAAGCTCCCAAAGGGGAAAAAAACTTACCCAATAGAACAGGGGTCTCCAACCTTGGCAATTTTAAGACTTGTAGACTTCAACTCCTAGAATTCCTCAGCCAGCTAGGGAGATTCAGTTGCTTGCTGATGCAATTGATTGCAGGGACGCAAGGCGTTGCGACCAGCAGCTAAGGTATGCAAGCTGAGGGGGGGAGGGGAAGGGATCGTCAGAGCCATTTAAAAGGAAAAAAAAGGCTCTGATGATTGTGCGGCTCAGCTGGGCATGGGGGGCGGGGCAGGGATTTTTGCTACTAGTTCTCTGAACTGCCCACCGCCATCGCTACCTACTCGCCCGAGACGGTCTGAACCGGGAGCATTTCATCCCTGGATTAAGGTCTGGGCTATTCCCAGGCCATTCCAGCAGTGGAATAGGATTATCTTGAAATTCAAAAAAAAAATAAATAAAAAAAAATGGTGTTATTAGCCATCAAACCTCAAAAATACAATTTTTCCAAAAGGTTTCCACAATTTTGGCCACTACTGTATAGTATTTTCTTTATCTTGGGAAAGCTGAACTTTTCCACTGATCCTCTAAAAGGGCAGCTCTAGGAACTTGGTTCCATTTGAGTTTTTTGCATCTACGGAAGTTTCCCGTTTCTGGAATCTGTATCTGTTTAAATACACATTGATAAAATTAGGGAATTCCAGAATTTGAGAATGGTTGAGTTTTCCTGACTCAATGATGAATGGACCATTGGATGAGCTGAAAGATCAAGTTAGAGGCTGATCGCCATGGAGAAAATCTATCTACCCTGTCTGGTTGCTAGGAGTTGAACATGATTCAATGACACAGAATCAGTCAAATTTCCCATGGTCGACTTACTGATGTGTATTTTTCTGGGTTTGTTTGCTATATAATGCCCAGAATCACAAGATAGTGAGATGGGTGGCACACAAATTTAACAATTTTTTTAAAAAAAAGCAAATACAGAATCATGACGCAATTGTGCAGGTCAGATTTGCTCAAGAAGCTAAATTAGATCGTTTGTGGCAATTTGTCATGGGCATCATAGCATAGCAAATGATAGATTGCTTGTAAAGAACCAAATCAAAGAAGCAAATAGATCAGAGAGAGTAGATCAAGAGAAGCTATAAAGGAGCCTGAGCCATTTAAAAATAATAATAATTCTTTAGATACAGGCTTCCAAAGATTTTTTCTTTCTTTCTTTTTTCCTTTGCTTAGGTGGTGAGTCAACAGTCAATTCCATGGCGATGCGGATTGTAATGGGGAGTTGGTGGCTCTTCACTCTTATTGTATGTTCATCTTATACGGCAAACCTAGCGGCATTTCTTACTGTCAATAGGATGGACAATCCAATTCGGTAAGAGTCTTTTCCCATTCTATTATCCAAAGTCTGAATTTTAAAGAAAAGAGTATGCAACAGGAGACAATATGTTTAACAAGCTTCTGGTATAGCATATTGGAATTACAAAGATCCTTCCTAGGTAATCAAGAAGCTCTATCCATCTCCCTCCTATAATCTAGAGCAGAGTTGCCAGAGCTGAATTCTAACATTCTTTTGAATCTGCTGTATGAATCCAAGTGGATCCAAGCCAAGTGGAAGGATACCATTAATTGAAGGCTGTTCATTTGTGCACTTGAGAGGCCCATCCACCATATGGCTGTCATTGTACAGTCTCGTTATGAAAACAAAAAATGCAGTGCTCAACATCTGGCCTTAATGTTTGTGGCATGTATTTGGAAAACCTCAGTTTGGCCTCTCGTTTCACATAAATTACCTGCGCATTATTTCACACATGTAAGGAACTTGCTGCCATGGGATGGGCGTTTGCTTCGGCTGCACAGAGCAGATGTCTTGGTGTTACTAAAAGGAGAGAGAGAGGGAGGGAGGGAGGGAGGGAGGGAAGGGAGGAAAGAAAGAAAGAAAGAAAGAAAGAAAGAAAGAAAGAAAGAAAGAAAGAAAGAAAGAAAGAAAGAAAAAGAAAGAAAGAAAGAAAGATGGTTTGTTGTGGTAGGCTAGAAAAATGATGCTTTCTCTTGGGCTGAAATGATTACAAATTCTACTGGGAGGGAGATTTCATACTTCTCAAACCCTTTTAGTTAACACTGATACATCTACATAGGGAAAAGCCAGCTCATCATTTAGTAGGGGCAAATAATACTTTCCTATTCTTTGCACGCTACATGAAATATTAATGTTAGTTATTTATTAATTAATGTTAGTTAGTTATTTATCATTCTTCTATCCCAAAACAACCAAGTGACTCTCAGTGGCTTATACAGAATGAAGAAAAGTTAAACCTTCTGACTGAAACCAGTTCTAGTCACAATTGCAGCTAAAGTATAAGCTCCGGAGAAGAACCACTAAAGTAACATAAACACATAAGAAAAGAATAAAATGATAATGTTTTTTTTTAAAAAAAGTAGAAAGATGGCATACTCTTAAGCATCATATATACGCTTAAAAAAACTTCCATACCAAATAGTTTGATCGTCAGCATTTTTCTTCAACTGTTGTGATCCACCAGCAGCCTGCGGAGCTGGCAGCAGAGTCAGACTGTGAGGAGTCTGGGGAGGAATATGGGCCAGTCCTGGAGTCTGGGGAAGGCCCGGATGAGAGCTCTGCATCGGAGGCAGAGATGGGGCCAGGGCCATCTGGGAGTGATGCGCGGACTCCGGAGCCCCCAGAGTCAGACAGCAGAGAGGCAGAGGAACAGGAGGACCCTGTTTCTAGTGTGTGCATGCGCAGAGCTGCCAGAAGGCACGAACAGTTAAAACAAAAGGGATGACTCAGGAGTAAGGCCTGGAGATGATTGGCTCCTCCCATAAGGCTTAAAAGAGAAGCAAAGGCATGTGGGCCCTTTGCAGGAAAGCAATGTTGAATAGAATAGAATAGAATAGAATAGAATAGAATAGAATAGAATAGAATAGAATAGAATAGAATAGAATAGAAGAATAGAATTTTTTATTGGCCGAGTGGCCAACTATTCTGCTGTATTGTTGTGTCCAGTATTCAGACTGTATTTTGGTTGGTTACTTTTAGACTAGTTTTAGTATTTTTGTCCACGTAACAAGCCCTTTCTAAGGATCTAGGACAGTGGTGAAATCTGAACCGGTTTGCCACCAGTTCGCTGGCTGCGCATGTGTGGCGCACGCCAAACGTGTGCTGCGTGCACACACATGCATGGTGTGCACCAAACATGTGCTGCACTCACAGTGCACACAAAATGCATGCTGCCCATTACGCACCAAATGCATGTAAAAAGGCTTGGGAAGGTAAATAGAACAGCGAGGGTGGGGGGAACAGCTGTGCCGCGCCATTTAGATTCACTAGAAAGCAGGATTTCCTGCTTTCTAGCAATTTTAAATCGTGCAGCACAGCTGATCATTGGAAATACCGGTTCAGATGAACCGGTAGCTTTTTTTTTACTACCGCTTTGCCCGAACCGGCACGAATCATTAAGGTTTCATTGCTGATCTAGGATAGACAGATGTTTATTATGGTTAATCTTCAATTCGATCCGCACTCTGGGACTGGTAAAAACTTAGCAGTTCAAGTCCTAGCCAAGGACCTAAAAGCTGTTAAGGTAGCGTCTGAGTATATAGACAGTTCCGAGTAGGGTGTTTTTTTTTCCCCCAAAATATTCAGGATATTCAGGTCTGATAAGATCAAAATTTCCATATATCTAGGCAGCCTTTCGGGTATTGTTCCAAGGGCCCCTATTACTATTCGTACAGCCATTGCTTTTTTCCTCCATAATTGCTCAAGTTCAATTTGCAAATCACAATGTTTTGTTATTTTTTTTCTAGCTGTTTCTCTTCAATATGCGCATCACCTAGTATTGCAATATCAATGAACCCGACTTTTTTTCTTTTCCACAATAGTGATGTCAGGCGTGTTGTGGGCCTAATATCTATTTGTTTGGATCCAAAAGTCCCAGAGGATCTTGACTTGCTCATTTTCAAGAACTTGGTCAATTTGGTGTTCCCAATAATTTTTGCTGCATTTGAACCCAAGCTTCTGGCCAAGCTTCCAATATATGACTTTGGCAACTCAATTACGATGTTGCAGGCAATTAGTCTGTGAGATTTTGCTGCAGCCACTGATAAGCTGATCCACTGTTTCATTTTTCTCATTGCATAAGCAACATTTGCTGTTGTTGCTGACATGTTGAATTTTTGCTTTCATGGAATTGGTCTGCAGGGCTTGTTCTTGGTTAGCCAAAATGAAGCCTTCGGTTTCTTTCTTCAGCACCTCTGCTCTCAACCCTCTCCATGTTAGCTTGGTGTCTACCTTTCCTTCAATGTCTTTCAAGTATTGACTGTGGATAGGCTTCTTTTTCCAGTTAGAAACTCGATGCTCAATTGCTTCCTTTCGACATATTGCTCTCAGTTTCACTGTTTTCAAGATATTTCCCTTGTCCACCTCCTTCAGCAGTGGCTCTTTTGCTTTTTTAATATAATCATTTACGCTGTTTTTTTCCTCTTCCACAGTTTGTTTCACCTGTAAGAGTCCTCTGCCACCCTGAGATCTAGGCAAGTACAATAGATCAATATCACTTTTTGGGTGCAGAGCATGATGCATTGTCATTAGTTTTCTTGTCTTTTGATCCAAGTTATCAAGTTCTAGGTCAAGCTCTGAGCAATAATTTTCCAATATTTTTGAAACACCACAGATTTATGTGTTCTTAACTGTGGAGAAAGTAACTGTAAGCAGGAACCCACTGTGTGTCAGATAGTTAGAATAGAATAACAGAATTGGAAGGGACCTTGGAGGTCTTCTAGTCCAACCCCCTGCCTAGGCAGGAAACCCTACACCATTTCAGATAAATGGTTATCCAACATCTTCTTAAAAATTTCCAGTGTTGGAGCATTCACAACTTCTGGAGGCAAGTTGTTCCACTGATTAATTGTTCTAACTGTCAGGAAATTTCTCCTTAGTTCTAAGTTGCTTCTCTCCTTAATTAGTTTCGACCCATTGCTTCTTGTCCTGCCCTCAGGTGCTTTGGAGAATAGCTTGACTCCCTCTTCTTTGTGGCAGCCCCTGAGATATTGGAACACTGCTATCATATCTCCCCTAGTCCTTCTTTTCATTAAAGCCATGCCCAATTCCTGCAACCGTTCTTCATATGTTTTAGCCTCCAGTCCCCTAATCATCTTGGTTGATCTTCTCTGCACTCTTTCTAGAATCTCAACATCTTTTTTACTTCATATAAGCCATTGATAATCTTGATTTACAGTTGGACATATCTTTGGGACAATGAAAGGGCTTTTCCATCTCATAAAGTAGTTTAGTAAATGTTGCCTACATTTCAGGTCCCTCACAATTTGTGAAAATAGATGTGCTTTTTCATCATTTCCCCAGAACCCACATCACTCATTCTACCAAGGAATTATCTGTTCCATCTACTTTTGCATATCCTGTTGCCTTCTTGAATCATCAGATGTTTCTCTGAGCTTAAAAATAAAAATAAAGGAGGAGGACATCTGCATCAGAGTCACCCTGAAGCACCTTCTGTCAGATTCAAGAGCTCTGAAAGGAGGGTGATTTTTCCCCTCTAAAATATCTCAGCCCTGAGATTAATGGGACTGACAGAGAGAAAGCCCTCTGCCAATTCTGGTTTCATAGTACAAACATTTTTCAGTTTTCAGAACAGGAGAAAGAAAAAGGCTTCCGAAACCATGTAAGTTATCCAGATCTTTGCAACTGGAGTATCATTGCTTTGCAAAACCATCCCAGTCATTCATTATTTAAATTTGCACCACTGGATTTGTTTACTCAACTAATTTGCTCCTTACCAGCTACTGTATGAAACTACCTAGATGCAACTTCCACATATTTTGACACTGGACATACTACAAGACTTTGCCTGAAATGAATTTTTCAGTTCAATAATGACCGAACTTTTTGCAGGTTCAATCATTCTCATTTTGGAAAAAGCAAAGTTTTGAGTTCTTCTTCCCCACTGCAAGGTAGAATTTGAACTAAAGAGGGTAAATACTTTCTGAAGGGAAAAGCTAAAGGTATCTTAAGAGGAGAAGGTAAGCTCTCTAAACATACTGAATCTCAACTTTTGGCTAATCAGAGTCATGGGCATTTCTATTATGTCTCAATTTGTTTTTCTTCATGTAGCTGATGATAAAAATATCAGGCAACTTTCCTGGACTATAATAGGAAGAGGAGACAGGACTGGAAAATAGCCTCATTTGGATATTATCAGATTGCAAAATTTTGGACAGGCTCTTCATGAAGATATCTAAGAGCTTTGGAGGCCATCCAGATACCAGTTTTAGTGGAAATTGCTTTGTAAAACTGCTCAACTTGGTCAGTCAATTAATTGAATGATCATCCAGTTTGGGGATCAGTCAATCCTGGTAATCTTCTTCTATTTGATTGGTTTTCACACTGGTCCTTATTTGTAATTTCTTCTATTTGTGTTTTAATTATTTGCCAAAATGGTTTTGCCTTATGGCAAGACCACCACATGTGATAATAAGTTCCTTTTTGGTGTTTACATTTCCAACATAGCGGAGAGGTATTTGGAAACATCTTTGCCAGTCTGGCAGGTGGGAGATACCACCTATAAAACATTTTAAATATATTTTCTTTATAGGGTACAGACATTGTTAGTTTGTAATTTATATTCCATAATTTCTCCCATTTATCTAATTCAATATTGTACCCAAAATTTTTCTCCCAAATTATCATGTTTTCTTTGACTACCTCTTCTTCCAATTTGTATCTTAATAAATAGTTATAATTTTTTTTATCAATTTGTCCTCTGTTCCCTGGAGAATTTGATCTAATTCATATGTTTCCTTTTGAAATCCAAATTGTGCCAAATTTGTCTTCTATCTAGATTTTATTTGCATATAGGGCCACCAATCAATGTCTGTACCCTGTTCTTTTAATTCCTGTCTTGTTCTTAATTCTCCTTGATTTTTTAACAAATCTTTGTAAGTCTTCATTTTACCAATATCTAGAGCATTTGGGTAAATTTGTGTCTCCATAGTGGATAGCCATTCCGGAATTTTATCATAATTGTTCTTTTTTATCCCCTCCCATGTCTGTAGCAATGCTTCCCTAATTAAATATCTTTATTTATGGCCTCCTTATTTGTCTTTCACTTTGTGCATAATACCAGGCTGATGGGGATTCTAAGAAGTTTCCCAGAGAAATTCTGTGTTTCTCAGCAGATTTGTAGAGCATCACACCCAGTGGTGGCTTCCTCCCGGTTCGGCCTGGTTCCACCAAGCTGGTAGCGGTGATGATATGACGTCACCGAACCGCCCCCCCCGCATTATTCTTACCTTTTATTTGCCCCCCCCAATTTATTGCTGCCTCCTGAGTCCCAGCTGATCGGCTAGAAAGAAAAATACTGTTTAAACTCTTGCCACGGGGCTTCAAAGGGCCGCCCTACAGCTGATCAGTGTTAAAAGGCAGTGTGGTGGTAGACCGGTGCCTCCAAAAACAAATGAGTAGACCGTGCCTGCAAAAACAAATGGGTAGACCAGTACAGCTCTGCAAGCATTTAAAAGCCTGGTAGACCAATACCTCTGCTAAATCCTAAAGAATTGTCACATGACCATCAAGCCACACCCACAAAATAAGCCACACCCACAGAACTGGTAGTAAAAAAAATTAGAACCCACCCCTGGTCACACCATGTTATACACACACACACCATACATAGTGTTGTGTTCCTATTTGTGTTCTAGATGTCTCTCTGGGATTTTTTTTAGAGACACTGCAAAATCATTCTTGCTCCTAAAATCGGAGAGATTATTGTTTGACTCCAATTCCTGCAGAGCACAGCAAATTGTCTTGATTGGTCATCTCCTCTGTTATATATTCTACATAAAATTTATGATAATGGTTACAACTGTCAAATAATGAGAGACAGATCAAATGGATTAAGGGAACTAACCAGCAATAGACAAAAATTGACCCAGCTTTTAAAAGCTAGAGTATCGCACACACATCTTTGCCAGCCAAGTTAGTAACAGTTGACTTGCTGAATCTAAATCAACTGCATTAGCCTTTCTTTAAAAAAAAAATCTCTGTTATTAATGTTTTAATAAATGAGGTTTCTGAAGCTGAGGGATTGAAGAAATGAGAATAAAGTAGGCAGAAGACAAATCTGCATACATAATCAAAGTAATTTTTTTGTTTTTATTTTAAATAAGAATATGTGTCAGTTGCCAGATATTTCTGATTTGGACAAAACAGCTTTCATGCTAACTTTGGAATATATTTAATTTACATAAAATAACTGAAAACTACGTCTGGGACTGAATTTTATTTGAAATCTGGATACAGTTTTTTTTTCTTTAATTACATTGTAAGAATTAAATATTTTGCTTTAATGAGCGTGTTTTCTTGTAAAGGCATAACTAGACAATTGGGCAGAGCAATTTCATGGATGAGGGAGAATGAAAAATCAAGGCAGAAGAACTGTTACTTTTCCTGGGCCCAGCCAAAATTGGATTGTTACTTTTCTTCTGACATTTTAGGTCAGTGATGGCTAACCTTTTCCAGACCGAGTGCCCAAAGCGCCCGAACCCCCAAAATGCAATGCACATGCAACCCCGTGCATGCACCCTGCCCCTATGCATGTGTGCATGTCCCACCTGTGCCTTCCCTCTTGTTGTGGCTCTCCAGTGGCCTGCGCGGATTGTGGCTGATCCTGATGACGAGGAGGCTGGTGTGATGTCGCGCCAGCAGCCTGTACAGCCGGCGCTCGAGTCGGACAACGAGGAGGCTGAAGAAGATGTGGTGCCAGAGGCAAAGATTCAGCCAGGACCTTCAGATCCTCCAGAGGCTCCTTCAAGTGAAGAGAGTGAAGTGGAGGAGCCTCTTCTTGATGCACGAGCACGCAGAGCTGCCAAAAGGCAGGAGTGGTTACTCAGGAGGAGGTCTCCTCGAGAGTAAGGCTTGGGGCTAATTGGCCACTCCCTTAGCCTATTTAAGTTTGCACACAGCTGGCAAAAGTTGCAAGAAACAACGTGTATTCGTCCGGTTGTTCGTTGAGCATTTGAGAGTGAATTTTCCTTGCAAACCTGGTTTCTGGGCTAATTGCCAACTCTTGTAAGCCTTTATCTAATCTTTGGAATTTCTGGAAGGCTGTTAAGGACATTTTTAGTAATAGCCTGCATTTGAAAAAGGCTGTGTTTGTAGTAAAAGGAGTTGTTCGGAGTTTTGTGTGTGCTACATTTCTTGGGTTCCATAGCTGGGGCAGAACACCTCTGTGCATGTGTACGTGGTCCCCTGCATGTATCCCCACCCCCCCACGCATGTGCACACACCCCCCACATACACCCCGCGCATGCATGGCCACAGCTGGCCAGTGGGAGGCGTGCACGCATGCGCAGCGGAGCTGAACTGGGGTGACGGCTCATGTCCCCACAGAGAGGGCACTGCGTGCCACCTCTGGCATGAGTGCCATAGATTCACCATCATAGTTTTAGGTCCTTCTCCATTTTTGTTTTCCACTAAAAACAAAACAGGTCTAGGGTGACATAATTTGCTCTCTATTCTGCAGTCAAGTTTAAATTGCTGGATGGTTTTGGATCTCAAGGAACATCTCAAGAACATCTTTGAAATAGACAAAAATGGCTCAGAAATTTCACCTTTCCCCCTTAATTATGACATTGTCCATCTTATGTCCCATTGCCCTTGGGCATCAAAAATAAGTATCAGCTTGTCCAAGTTTCTCTCTGTTCCATCTTATATTAAACAAAATCATCATTTTGAGTGTCTTTTCTTTTCTTTCTTAGGACTGGATAATCTTTCCTTAAGGCCTCCCTTAATGGCACTCTCAGTCCTGCCCTGCACCCAAGGTCAATTTTTTTTTCTGAACAAGAATCCACAAAATTAATTAATTCTGAATCCCCATGAAAAAATGGCTCCTTGTTTCTAACTAGAAAAGTTTGTGCTTTGATTGCACATATAGACTATTTTTCTAGTCATGAATCAAAACTCAGGTCAAGGTTGTCGATGCATTTTTTTTAAAAAAAATATTTCCTGTTGGTTGTGCTTTGGTTCCTTCAGTTTTATTCCTTCGTATTATTGTGCATGTAGTACATATATTAGAAGGGTGAAGAGATAGCATTTCTCATTTTATTTCCTAACAATTCTTAGTTGGGATGCCGGTTTGCACGAAATGGTCAAACCTTAATAGTGCTCAGGCTGTTTTCAAGAATATTGAAAGCTGCATTTCAAAGTATTTCCAGTAGTACTTAGTAAATAAATATAAAAGTCAGTAATTTCAAATCTCATTCCACCTAAATGGTATCTTAAATTTCACAAGCAACTCATTTTTTCTTTGCATTAAATAGGTGCTTTTTAATCAAATGTTCAATGTTCTCTATACAGTATATGTGTGCCACTTCAAGTATTTAGGGATATCAAAGTACACTTACTTCTTTTTTGCCCGCTCCTGTTTATTATAGCTAGAAATGTAATATTGATAATACTTATAATAAATACTAGTAGGAAACATTTTAAAGGCGCCCCTGTCTTGTGGCTTGAATGGAGGAAAGGGAGAAGAAGGAAGAAAGGAGCGGGGAAATGGAGGGAGGGAGGGAGGGGAAAATGGAGGGAAGGAAAGAAGGAAGGATCTAAAACTAACAATGATCCAAATGGAAATTTACAAAACCAGAGGCCTGCATTGTTCATTCCAAGAACTTCAGCAGGTCCCTTATCTTAACAGAACACCATTCTTCTTTAACCTTCTTCTAATAGAATGGCTCAGTGGCATGAGCAAAATAATGGAAACACATGATTGGGTATCCTAAAAGACCACATAGTATTAATTGTGCAAATAGCATCACCCATTTTTCCAAATCCTTTAATCTTTTTCAGAATTTTGTTTTGTGAATTTATACTTTCCTTCATTACTTGTATGCTCAAGTAATAAAAATGATCTATTTATTGTCTGTCTGTCTGTCTATCTAGGATCTGTCTATCTATCTATCTATCTATCTATCTATCTATCTATCTATCTATCTATCTACCTATCTATCTACCTATCTACCTACTTACCTACCTACCTATCTATCATCAACTAGCTAGCTAGCTAGCTACCTATCCCTGCCATCAATCACACAATCAAAATAGCTAGGCAACTTCCTTTAAAAATAGGCAGTCATTCCTGTTAAATAGTAAAAAAAAAATTAAAAAATTGTTCTATCAGGATCACAGCAGGATCTTGATAAGAACTCCATATGTTGCCTGGCTCCCTTGCCATTAAGACTCTGTTTATGCTTTGCCTCTTTTATGACATACGCCAAGAATAATAGCAGCATTTCAGCATTTTTAGAAATATTGCAGCTCCATAATGGCGGCAGTAAAGCCCTCCATAAAATTAAGGTATGGTAACTATTCCCAGTTCTGCATAACAGGCTAATTTGCAAATGTGACTGTTAATAAAAACTAGGAGGTGTTTAAATTCTAGGAGGACTTGAAATGAAAGATTCCAGTGTTTGTTGAAGCCTCGGATTAACTTTTAGGAGTGCTTATGGTGTTTATGTCAGCAGTGCAAGTTTCTGCCTTAGTTTAGAAGCCCTGCCAAACTGCACTTTTATCTGCTGCCAGCTGGATCGTTCCACAAGGCCTTTTGTGTATTTTATCCCTCTTTGTACACCAGGATGTTTGGTATAAGGAAAACGTAATGAAGGATGAAGTTGCCACTCTATTTGTCAAATGGTCTGGTGGTTTGCTCCTTCCTGAACCATTACAATATTAATGAGCATCGGGTTAGACTATGAGAATATTAATGAACATGACAGTGCAGGAAATGAACTATTGGCTTAGCGCAGCAGCTCATGGTCACAACAGCTTGTTTTAGCGTTTTAGGTAGGCATCAAAATTGGTAGCTCATTTGGGCTTCAGTGACAACGTTTGTTCTTTGGGAAGGCCTGCTTCAAAAAGCATTTTTCTAAATATATTGGCTTTCCCCAAGAGATTTTCAGCCAGGTAATAGAATAACAGAGTTGGAAGGGATTTTGGAGAACTTTTAGTCCAACACCCAGCTCAAGCAGGAGAACCTATACCAGTGATGGCTAACCTTTTTGCTGTCGCGTGCCAAAAGCAGGGGTGTTGTGAGCATTGCGTTTCCACACCCATAATTCAATGTGTCCTGCCCCCATGCTTGTGCATGCGACCCCTCCACGCTCCCCTTGCTTTTGGCATACAGTGGCACAGTGGGCTCAGTAGGCCTGTTTTTCACCCTCCCCAGGCTCCCAGGGGAAAGCCTCCCAGAGGCTTTCTTGGAGTCTGGGGAGGATGAAAACAGCCTTCCCCACGCCCCTGGAGGCCAGAAACAGCCTATTTCCTGACTTCCGGTGGGCCTGGAAGGCCTGAAAATCAGCTGGCCAGCATGTGAATGCATGCCGGAGCTGAGCTAGGGCAACACTTGCGTGCCCACCGATATGGTTCCGCTTGCTACCTGTGGCATGCGTACCATAGGTTCGCCATCACGGACCTATATCATTCCAGACAAGTGGTTGTACAGACTCTTCTTAAAAGCCTCCAGGGATGGAGCACTCGCAACTTCTGGAGGCAAGATGTTTCACTAATTAATTGTTCTCACTGTCAAGAAATTCCTCCTTAGTTGCTTCTAGGTTGCATCTCTCCTTGATTAGTTTCCATTTGTTGTTTCTTGCCTTTGCCTTCAGGTGCTTTGAAGAATAGGTTGACCCCCTCGTCTTTGTGGCAGCTCCTTAGATACTGGAACAGTGCTAATATTGGTATTGCTTATATTGGTATAAGCTCTGTATTATAATTTTTTGGCCTGTTTTTTTTTTTTTGTTGTTGTTTGTTTTTTGTTTGTTTTTTTAAAATTTGATTTATATGCCGCGCTTCTCCGGAGACTCAGGGCAGCTTACAATGCATTAAGCAATAGCCTTCATACTTTTGTATATTTTTATACAAAGTCAGCTTATTGCCCCCACAAACTGGGTCCTCATTTCACCTACCTTAGAAAGGATGGAAGGCTGAGTCAACCTTGAGCCTTGGAGAGATTCGAACCAGCAGAAATTGCAGGCAGCTGTGTTAATGACAGGGTGCACCAAACCACTAGTACCACTGTACTATCAAGGCTCTTGTTTGTTTGTAAATGACAAAGAATATGTCTTGCACTGTAAAAGGTGAGCTGCCTTGCTATGGTTCTTGCAGAGAACTCTGCAAGAGCTCTTGCCATAGCTCTTGCAGAGAAGATTCTTCTTCATATGCCGCTAAATTAGGCTTAAGCAACAATCCCTCTATAGAAGGAAAGCTAATCAAGTTTTGTCAGAGTGTATAGATTACAGCCAACACACAAGTAAATAATTCAGCAGGATTCATTTATAGAAGAAACTTCTTTATATACAATAATATAAAACATGATGCCTGTATGCAATACCCATGCAGCTCTTGTAACATGGTAGCAAGGACAAGGACAAGAAGTAGAAGTAGAAGCAAGGACCAGAACTAGAAGCAAGCTTATATACACAGAACAGTTGTATATAAGTTGTCTGACATGGGTCTCAGTCACCAAACAGTTCCCACTGGCTGACTTCTTGTTGTGGCTATTCTAGTTTATAAATTCTTATATCCTGACAAGTTTGAATATATGGGGCTTCATCCACTGTGGCGACATCATTTTGCAAACATTGTGGATATTCAGCCTGATTTTCCTCCACCTTCTTTCTGCTTATCTTCCTTTTCTTTTACTGAGATGATGGGACCCAGGACTGCGAATCCAGCACAACAAGAAAATGATGTAAGGCAGATGAATGAGCACCACTTTAAAGAGGAAAACTAGTTTAAAATATGCCAAGAAGCTTAATTTGATTAGAACCAGGGCAAATAAATGACATCCTGCTTAATGTGAGTTTATTGGTTAGTGCCATGAGACAGAAGGATGAAATCTCCAGTGACAAAATGGGTGGATATGAAAATTTTACTCTGTGTACTTCTTAATTCATCGCCTGCAGTTTATATTATGTCAGGCTCACTGAAATGACTTACTTCAGTAAAATGTAATGTGGGGGAGCTTGTGCCTCTTGTTTGTGGAAGTAGAAAATGCAATTGTGCCCATGTAACAAAACAAATCCTGTTAATTTGAAGCAGCCATCATTCAGGATCTGCATTCCGGTCTTCCTCCTGATGGTGCTAAAGTCTGGAAGAGTTTTGTTGCCGTAATTGTAGTTGATAGATTTCCAGGAAACCTGTGTTTGGGCAGGTGAGAAGGGATTAATTATTGTGAAGTTTTTGGATTTTGTTATTTTATTTTATTTTTATTTTATATCAAATTTATATACCGCCCTTCTCCCTAAGGACTCAGGGCGGTGTACAGCCAAATAAAAACATAAACTACAAACATTAACATACTGTTAAAAAGATATATATAAATTTGGCCCCGTAATTAAAAAACAATGACAAACCAGTTAAAAACATTTAAAAGTGTTAAGCCAGCCCGGCTTGCTGAAAAAAGAAGATTTTAAGGGCACGGCGGAAGGCACCAAGGTCTTGGATTCTCCTTATCTCTGGGGGCAGTTGGTTCCAGAGGATGGGTGCCCCCACAGAGAAGGCCCTCCCCCTGGGCGTCACCAGCCTACATTGTTTGGCTGATGGCACCCCGAGGAGGCCCTCTCTGTGGAAGCACACAGGTCGATGGGAGGCCGTCGGTAGCAGCAGGCGGTCTCGAAGATATCTAGGTCCTATGCCATGGAGCGCTTTAAAGGTGATAATCAACACCTTGAAGCGCACCCGGAAGACCACTGGGAGCCAGTGCAGCTCACGCAGGAGAGATCTTGTATGGGAGCGCCATGCAGCTCCCGTAACTACCCACACAGCTGCATTCTGGACCAGTTGGAGCCTCCAGGTGCTCTTCAAGGGGAGCCCCATGTAGAGAGCGTTGCAGTAGTCCAGGCGAGAGGTGACGAGGGCATGAGTGACTGTGTGCAGGGAATCCCGATCAAGAAAGGGCCGCAACTGGCGTATCAGGCGAACCTGATAAAAAGTCCCCCAGGCCACAGCCGTCAGATGTTCCTCCAAGGACAGCTTATATCATGAGAAAGATGAATGAGTGGCAAAGATGAACAGAAAGGAAAGCTATTTTTAGTATTTCTGATCCCATCCACCTACTTTACCTGATTCTCAGGTTGGCTTACAGTACAGATAAAGAAAAAACAATTAGGAAGAAATAAAGGAGAAAAACATATGTAGTGTTTATTTATGCTCTATAATAAATAGCTTACAATAAATAGGATGTTTACTTTAAAGATTTAAATGATTACTTTTTTCAGTAAAAGAGCTGTTAATGCCTGGAATGCACTACCAGACTCTGTGGTCTCATCCCCAAACCCCCAAAACTTTAACCTAAACCTGTCTACTGTTGACCTCACCCCATTCCTAAGAGGTCTGTAAGGGGCATGCATAAGAGCACCAACATGCCTACCAGGGGTGAAATGCTCCCGGTTCAGACTGGCTCGGGCGAATAGGTAGCGATGACGGTGGGCAGTTCGGAGAACCGGTAGCAAAAATCCCTGCCCCCGCCCCCCATGCCCAGCTGAGCCGCGCAATCATCAGAGGCTTTTTTTTCGAGCCAAGCTCTGATGAGCCCAGCTGAGTTGCCTGCCCACTCAGCTGGGATCGTCAGAGCCATTTAAAAGAAAAAAAGTTTTTTTTTTCTTTTAAATGGCTCTGACGATCCAAGCTCTGACGATCCCAGCTGAGTTGCCTGATCGGCAGAGGCTTTTTTAAAAACCCTCTGACGATCGGGCAACTCAGCTGGGATCGTCAGAGCCTTTTGAAAGCATTTTTTACATGGTTTTACATGTAAAAAATGGTTTTAAAAGTAAAAAAAAAAATTGGCCACGCCCACCCAGTCACATTACCCCCCCCCAAGCCACGCCCACAGAACCGGTAGTAACAAATTTTAGATTTCACCACTGTTGCCTACCGTCCCTGTCCTAATGTTCCCTTTAATTGTATTCATTTTATGTATTCAGTTCATGCTTTTACTTACATATATTATCTAATAAATAATAATTTGACATAAATAATAATAATAATAAATAAGATTCCATAATAACTTGGAGCAAAGCATGTGGATATAATGATATAATAATGATTGGAATCAAGTGAAGGTACATACGAGAAATCCATTCGTTTTGTTGCACTTTTCTACTTAATGGATATATTTGAAAGGATTTTCTCATTCAGCTGGCTTTACAGATGAATCACAACACTGAGAGACAACAATTAACCAAGAAGCATTTGTTTTATCTTAAATATTTAGTAAATACCATCTTGCCCATTTTCAGCCAGAAGAACAGGTAAAATCTCTCCTGATTTCTTAGAATTTGCAAAATCTTTCTGTGTTTTGAACAATAGTTACCAGCAGAAGAACACCGACTGTTCTTCTCAAGAACCTTAAATATAGGAAGCTCGGAAGGACAAAGGAAATTAATTATTAGACAAGGAAATATCCTATTATCAAGTTGAGGGTGCGTTTTTTCACAAGGTGGCCAGCCCATAAGATCCCAGGAAGTGGGATCTTTCTGTAGCAATATCTGCCCTCTGGAATGGGATCTCTTCTGAGATTCATGCATTTCCCACCCTGATGACAACCCAAAAATCCTTAAAAGGTAAAGTTAAGGTTCCCTTCACACATATGTGCTAGTCATTCCCGAATCTAGGGGGCGGTGCTCATCTCCGTTTCAAAGCCGAAAAGCCAGCGCTGTCCGAAGCCGTCTCCGTGGACATGTGGCCGGCATGACTAAATGCCAAAGATGCACGGAACGCTATTACCTTCCCACCAAAGGTGGTCCCTATTTTTCTACTTGCCTTTTTTACCTGCTTTCAAACTGCAAGATTGGCAGAAGCTGGGACAAGTAACGGGAGCTCACCCCGTTACGCGGCACTAGGGATTCGAACCGCTGAACTGCCGACCTTTCGGTCGACAAGCTCTTAGCCACTGAGCCACCGCATCCCTTAAAAGCCTTAAGGACCTTAAAAGCCTTAAGGACCTTAAAAAGCCTTACTATTTACCCAGGACATGGGATAAAGTAAAAGGAATCTCTTTGTTTGTGATGTTTATACTTGCTTTGTTGTTGGGGTGTTATCTTGTGATTATTTTGCATTCACTGTGGTACTAGTTTTGATTAATTTTACGTATTTTGCTACTTTTGTTATTTGTTATTGTAAGCCACTGAGAGTTGGAGTCAGGCAGAACACAACTGAATAAATACATATAAAGAAAGAATTCATATTCACCAGAGATCTAGGGTAGCAGCTTCCCCAGAAACAAGAATAATAATAATAAAAAACAAGGAATAATGGATGGAAACTGATCAAGGAGAGATTCAACCTCCTTTCTGACAGTGAGCACAATCAACCAATGGAACAGAAGTTGCCACTGGAAGTTGTGGGAGCTTCATCACTGGGAGCTTTCAAGAAGACACTGGATTGCCATCTGTCAAAAATGGTGTAGGGTCTCCTGCTTGAGTGGGGGGTTGGACTAGATGACCTATAAGATCCCTTCCAACTCTGTTACTCTGTTAAGAAACTTTCAAATCACAGTGAAACCGCACAGGTCTTATTTTAAAAAACAATAAATTCTAGCTTGCTCCTTTTTCCAAACCCACCTTGTGACAGGTAGGAAAATCCAGATGTGTGGAAATTCAACTCCCATAATTCATCAGGACAGTGCATGATTTGAGAAGACAGATTTAAACCTTAACTTTCCCCAAATGATGTTTACAGTGCAAAATTATGCACACTGAGCTCTAATTACTGATGATCAAAAGCAATCCGTTGAAACCATAAATGAGAAAAATCAAGTAGTTGCGTGATTTATTTCTATTTCATGAGAGAATGTTTGCCTGTGATTTTTCTGGGGCTCTGATTTTTTTTTTCCCCTCATGGCCTTTAGTAAAACACATGTTCCTTACATAGTGATATACAAGCAATATTAATCAGCTGACTGACTCTGTGCCTTTCAGAGAAGTCAGAGTTGAAAGCTCTAAAAGGAGAAAAGACTGGAGGAAGCCTACGTATGAATTAACTAAGCTACAGTCAAAAAATAATTAGTGGGAGATTTTAATTACCTAATCAGCTAGATGCATGTAGTTAAACAGATGAATTTACAGTTAACAAGATGAATGCAGCTTTAGTGGCCACCAAAGAAGAAGGAATAAATATCAATGCAGGAGAAGGAAATTAATATTTCAAATGTGCAGGGTGAAGGTGAACTTGTACTGGAGTTTCATGACAATTACAGTATATATTCCGTTGAGCAGAGGCTGGCATGGGAAGAATGTGCAACAATTTCCTGTCTAAGTTCAGCTGTTTAATTCATGTTGATCTTTCACATTCATCAGAGATCTGCTTCTTTGCTAATGTTGCAGGCCTGAGGTGGGAGATAATAGAAGGGGGTGAGACCGTTTGATCTCCCATTCTGACAGCTTTTCTGCCCGTCTTTGTATTACCCCAAGATGCTGTTTTGCTCTAATTGTATGTAATTAGTGAACAATAGATGCTTTCATGGTGAAAACACTGTCTAGCATCTTGCAAAAAAAGAAAAAGGAAAAGAATATACAGATATCGGAATGCATTTCACAGCGGTGTTAATGGGGACAAGAAGAGAGAAAGTATTTTTGTAAATGCTGCTTTGGTAGAGTTGTCTTTTATGTATTTCTTTGAGGCATTTTCCAGGTATTTCTCCTCTTATTCTTTATTAAAAGTGGCTGTAAATGGAAACAGGATTGGTGGTCTCGATTCTACCAAAGGTGATGGTTTATGTGCCAGAGAAGGAAGGGGAGGAGAAGAGGAAGAGAGGGGAGGAAGAGGAAGAGCAGGAGGAGAAAGAAGGGGAGAGGGAGGGAAGGAGGAGGAAGAAGAAGAGAAAGAGAAGGAGAAGGGGAAGAAAGAGGAGGATGCAGCTGGTTATGAAAGATGGGAAAATAGGCTTAGCGACGTAATCACGTACCTAATTTGTGGTGTTATGGGGCTGAGAGTCTTTGATAAACCTCTAAGAATCTGGATATACAAGTAACATCATTGATTCACATAAATCAAAAGAAAAACATGTAACACAATGGTGGCTTCATTAGCATGAAAATACTAAACAGGATAATATTAAAAGAACTGCAGAAACAAGGGGGAGTACTTAGACACTTGAGTGAATTTGCAAACTTATAAAACACAACTCAGAATATCAACTGAGCCTTATTAACTGCTGGGGAAATACAATTCAAAAAACCAAGAAGTCAAATGGATGCAAAATCCAAATGCAGTAATAGACACGCATCTGTGGGAATTTCAGTGAAACAACGTTCAATGTACCCCAAAGATAATACTTAGTATAACATGTTTTATCATTAATATAATGGTCACCTCCTGATGGCTAAAATGAACAGTTCATTCTCTAAAAATTGATAGAAATAGAATGAACAAACTGGGTCATTCTTTCATACTGAATTCCCATTATAGGCTTTAATATTTTTTTATTAAACTTTCTTAAACCATCTAACTCTTCGAGGTACACTGAATTTGCTTTGAGTAGGTTAACTAACACAAGAATATTGCTTTGTGCTTTTTGCTGGAAAGACTGCTTGATCCCTGCTAAATTAAGTTGTGGGAGTATAATTCTATGTCTAAAATAATTTCCTATTTTAAAAGTAAATATGACATAGAATAATGCTAAACTAAGAATGGAAACCTTTCTTAGACTACAAGTTAATACATACATTTGTACCACATCCAAAAACTGGGTTTCTCCATGCATAGAGTGCATATTTCAATTTTATGGTATGTTTAAGTTTGAATAGATTTTCAATAATATAGGTTGAATTTACTGTTCTTATCATACCATGCAGTTAGTTATACTGTGCTGACTACAATTCTGGATATTCATGCTTATCTTAGAGCTTAATAGCAATTCTCAGTCTCTACAATGATAAAATATATTCAGTGATTCATCCTTAACTAATGATATACTGGAAAATTATAATTTCCATCACATTTCAAATCCTTTGCTGTGCTTTACTTTTTTATTCCTGTTTCCTTTTTTTTAATATTTTCATATCTTCTTTAAACTGTCTAATAATAAAGTACAAAGAGAAAATCCAACCCACTGCAGAGCTGCAGAGATTAAAACTCCAAAGCACACGGTTATATCAAAGGAGATCCTACTTCAGGGATAAGCAACCTGTGGTCGCCTTTTCCATAGATGACCCTTTTTTCTCCTTCCAGTCCGATCTCTTTGACTATAACTACTTAAAATTGTTGGTACACTTGCCTGCTTCTTTGCTTTAGGAAATGCAGCCAATCTACAGCCAGTTTGGTTCTAGTGGCGAAGGTCCCAGAAAGCAGAGGACCATGAATTCTAGTCCCACTTTAGGCATGAAAGCATCTGGGTGTCTTTGAGCCAGTCCCTCTGTCTCAGTCCACCTCATCTCACAGCGTTGTTGCTGTGGAGAAAATAGGAGGAGGAAGATGTGTCGGACATATTTGTTGCTTTGAGTTATTTGTAAAAATAATAAAGGCGGAATAAGATTATTGTTCTTAGTTGCAAAGTCGTGTCTGACCCATCGCAACCCCATGGACAACATTCTTCCAGGCCTTCCTGCCCTCTACCATCCTCTGGAGTCCATTTAAGCTCACGTTGACTGCTTCAGTGACTCCATCCAGCCACCTCATTCTCTGTCATCCCCTTCTTCTTTTGCCCTCAGTCTTTCCCAGCATTAGGCTCTTCTCCTGTGAGTCCTTCCTTCTCATTAGGTGGCCAAAGTATTTTGAGTTCCATCTTCAGGATCTGGCCTTCTAAAGAGCAGTCAGGGTCTCCTCTAGGACTGACTGGTTGGATCGCCTTGCAATCCAAGAAACTCGCTGAGAGCTACAAATAAATAAATTGTATCCAAGGGATACAAATAAATAAATACAAATAGTGCAATGCATAGAGTTGTTGTTGTGAGCAAAATAGGACGAGGAAGGTATGTTGGATATGTTCAATGACTTGTGTTATTTGTAAAAATAATGAAAAGGTGGGATACAAATAAAAATAAACAAGCAATAAACAAAACTGTATTTTGCAGTAGGCTCATCACATCAAACCAACACTTAGACACAGATCTATGCACAAAGACAATGTGCCAATTAGAAGAACTTGAAAAAATTGTCTTCATTTGGGGTAGACCCTTGCCATTTTCCCTCCCCAGATGGGTGAGTGCAGCCTCTGACCACCAGAATCTTCTCATGGTTGCCCTGTCTTCTTGACCAACATAAAGACAGGACAACACTTCTTTTAATTAAAAAAAAAAGAGGGGAGGGGGGGGAAATCAAAAGAAAACAAGTAGGATTATTGATTATAGGCGTTTTGATATTTTTCTCCTGCAGAAAACTTTTTTTTCCCCAACCCATAAAGCTGACGTCTTTCCCTTCCTTCCAATAACTCTTCGATTCCTCTTGCATTTCAGAACATTTCAGGACCTTTCCAAGCAGATGGATGTCTCTTATGGCACAGTCAGAGATTCAGCCGTTTATGAGTACTTTAAAGCGAAAGGCACCAACCCTTTAGAGCAAGACAGCACTTTTGCTGAGCTGTGGAAGACCATCAGTAAGAACAACGGAGCTGATAACTGTGTAGCAAACCCTTCAGAAGGTATCAGAAAGGTAAGATGCAGGCGGGATTTAGTTTTTGATGTTGTCATCAAGAATAATACAAGCCCCTTTGATGCCGTGCAAAAAACGGCATTGGAGTAGAGATTGATTATTATTATTATCTCTTTTATTCATTAAACATGAAGCTCAGTCAACTGAACATTCAAAAATGTGTCACAAATACGAGTGACTGGTGCTAATGGATGATACAGGTTGCTGCCAGCGTCGTAGTATCAACCAAGTACCTTCTTAAGATATACGATGTTCCAAGTAGCTGTTTTTTGCAGTTCCGCTGGTGTTATTGCAGGAAACTGCAATTTGTTGTTATTATTATTATATACTTTATTCATTAAACATGAAATTCAGTCAACTGAACATTCAAAAATGTGTCACAAATACGAGTGACTGGTGCTAATGGATGATACAGGTTGCTGCCAGCGTCCTAGGTATCAACCAAGTATCTTCTTAAAATGTATGATGTTCCAAATAGCACAGTGTTTTGCAGTTCCTCTGGTATTATTGCAGGAAGCTGCAATTTTCTGATGTGTTTTGTAAAATTCTTGGACATGGTACCAAGTGCCCCAATGACAATGGGTATCACTGTTACATGTTTCATCCATAGCCGTGTAGTTTCGATCACCAGGTCGCGGTATTTCGTAATTTTTTTCCAGTTCTTTTTCTTCGACTCCGGCATCTCCTGGTACAGCGATATCAATAAACTGTACGCTTCGGCCCTCAACAACCATGATCTCTGGCGTGTTATGTTCCAAATGCCGATCCATCTGTATTTTTATTTTTATTATTATTATTAAATATATTTGCCACCTGCTTCACCATGGAGTTACTCTAGAGCGCTCACAACAATAAAAAAATTAAGAAATAAAAAGGAAGTTTAAACAAAGTAAAAGTAAAATAATAGAACAATAAAACAAAGTAAAAGAAAACGAAGAAAACACATCAATCTGACTAAGTAAAAAATAGGAGGTGGAATCTGCTGTCAATCCAGCAACAATAATAATCATTGCAACAATTGTTTTCTCAAGAAATCTGTGGACTGTTTATTACAAGATTTAAAAAAACCCACAAAGATAAAATAATGGATTTTTTGGGGGGAGATTTTTCTCAAAGCCACCTTATGGTTGGCAGTCCATTCCAGAGATTTATCCAAGCATGTATCATGGTCAGTGGCTTGCCTGTTGTAGGAATGGTTGAAAATAAAAATCAATTTGTTTTAGAAATGTTGGGGTGGGGGGGGGGAAGTATGCACAAAGGAATTTTGGTGTTTTTTTTCCCCTCTCTTCCTTCCCAACTCTTGGGCTTTTTGCATGAATGAAAACATTTAGATTTGCATTTTGACACATCGTGATCAGAGGGAAAGTCTTGGGACGCGTTTACTTGATCAATTAAGATGTCAATCAAACAGGAAGGCAGGGCTGAGAATGCCAGACAGTGTGGAAATGGGACACTGGAAATTAGAATTCCCACCTAGACTCACAAAGAAGCACAAATTTTCAGTGACAGACAATCTGGGCAACTGTGTAGAGTGATAAGACACGTCTGGATTTGCAGTTACAGCAGAAAGCTGAAAGGTGTGAGCTGATTGCAGAAAGTGTAGAAATTCTACAACTGAGTGCAGGTGACTCACGATAACCCTTCCCGGAGCCCCTTAAACTCCTATTAAGTGTTAGTGCTTCTTGCCAACATTATAATCTTGTACATGTAGCACATTTTTAATATATCTATCCTCGCTCTGAAAAATGCTGCCAAGTAAAAAATAAATCTGAAACACCTGCTGCCTGTAAATTTAAAAACCCTTTATTCTGTGGGCCAAGCGTTTATAGAGGAAGCACCTTTATACTTCTGTATTGTTGTTGTTTTTTGACTTCCCTCCCCCTCTTAGATAATTAGAATTGGGAAGAATGCTTGGAGAATAATGGATGAAGAGCCAAATTTATGCATCACATAACACATACCAGTTATTGGATAGATTTAAAAAGAGGAGGGGGGAATCAGACAGTCCCTGGTGTTCTGCCATTTTTTCACACATTCCTTGTTTCCAGCTGTAACTGATCCTTCCAATCTCACATTACATTTGCAAAAGTGTGGCATTTAAAAAAAAAAAAAATGCAAAGATTGAGGGCTTTCTTAACTTACTCTAAAATGTTTCCCTGTATTGTAGCTTGTATTGTATTGTAGATGTATTGGTTGACTAGGTGGCTCAGTGGCTAAGACACTGAGCTTGTCGATCAGAAAGGTTGGCAGTTCAGCGGTTCGAATCCCTAGTGCAGGTCTCCTGTGTGAGCAGGGAGTTGGAGTAGATGACCTCTAAGACCCCTTCCAACTCTGTTACTGTTTACTGTAGCGGTCTCTGGGATGCAAAGGCAGATGTCTGTTTAAGCTTTGTGCACATGGAAAACAATTGTTCTAATGTGTGAAGAGATGATAAAATAATATATCAAGGTTCCTGCCCATAATTTTTCCAGTCTTAAATCCCATCAAGAGTGGTTTGCCTGTGTTTCCATGCCTTTCACCCCTGATCTTGTAACGTGTCAATCCATTTAGTTCAACCCCCCCCCAAAGATCTATTTTTCACCGAATCATGGTACCTATCAATGTTGCTTTGTGTGATTGCAGCTCAGTATGATTTCCCCTGGAAAGCAAAAGAGGTTTTGCCTGGAGGGGGATCCCAGATTTGCTTTAGGCAAAGTTCCAATGGCAAGTCTAATCTTTCTAGCTCAAAATGAATAATAAAGACAGTGCAACGGACTCTTCAAATCACAGGGTGAACTACTGGCATTTCTAATACTCTGATAATCATTTGCATGTATTCAGAGAGCGAACAGTACGTGATCAGATTACATATTTCGAAAACGTTGCTTGCAAGACATTGTCTACATGGGTTCTCCTTGGAAAAAAGAATGAGTGGGAATATTCAGATACTTGTTGAAAGTGTTCTGCATCACAAATTTGATTCTCTCACCCTTGAATTCAGTTAGAATCCTCCCTTGACCTTAAAGAGCTTTAGATAGCACCTTTCTATAATTGCATTTCCTGAACAGTTTATTTGTAGCTCTGAAGTCCTGGGATAGTGGGTCAGATATATTGCCATCAAACATTTTAATTTTTTCTCAGTATGGCACCGTCATTTTTTTTTTTTTTTTGCTTCTCTAAATACTCGGAAATAAGTAAGAACTAGGCAGATTTTAGTCTGTACATTTCCATGTAATTGTTTATTGAAATTCATTTTTGGTATACCTGTCAAGCTGCAGGTGTTGACCAAGCATTCTTTTCCCGATGTGTAGTAGATGCATATATAACAACACAGCAAAGGGAAATATGTCCTCTTACAGTAGAGGGAAATAAGTCAAATTACAAGGTTGTGCAGACATGTCCAGAAATCTGTGTCTCCAAATGATCTGGAGATAGACCATTTCCAACTTGCTCCAAGGTCCAGAGTATCATTTGGAAAATCTCATAGTTGTGTTTAAAATTATGCATACAATTATTATTTTTTCCTTGGAAAAATTGCTACAATGAAATAAGCACCTTTTGAAATCCTTTTCTAGGCCTTCTAAAAAGGCCTTCTCTAGGTTTGGACATGTTTCCACTGAAGATCATTCTCTGTTATAAGATTGTGCACTTCATATGATCCCAGTGGAACAGGATGTTCCTACAGAGGGAGGGAGGGAACTGCCATCCGTTTCCAGAATAATATCTTGACTACAGTACATCTACATCTCGCCTGTGATTTTTGTTTTGGTCTAGAGAACTTAGCAGTATCATAATTATGCTTTCCAAACTCCATTATACTCATGGTGAGACCCTGTCCTTCATGGTCTTTATCCAACCCTTCACTGCTTCATCATTGCCCCAGGAAGTAAAAGACTGGATAGAGCAGGGGGCACGGCCAACTGATCGTTGGTGCTACCGTTTCGTCCAAATCGGTCTGAACCGGCTGAATTCCACCTCTGATTAAAACCTTCTTGTCTATTCAGATGGATGGCAAACTGCATTAGTTACTCCGAAACACCTTTGAGTTCAGATTTTAGTTGAGCTAGTTGTATATCCTTACAACCACTGAGAGTAAATAAGTACCAGTTTTTATTTCAAAGAAACACCCCCAAAATAGAAAACAGGATATCTGAATCCTACACTACTATACTCCTTATACTACTTTCTAAAAATGTAGTAGGTTTGGTGCTTTTTATTTATTTTTTTTCAAATGTAACTTTAGTTAAACTAATCTGGCTCTGTATTTTCCAAGTATTTTTGTGTTGTTTGCACAGCTTTTGTCTTAATATGCCAACTTGTGTAACATGTTGGATTTTGGTGGGTAACTGAGGATCCACTTCCCACATTTCTTGTGTCAAAGAGAGACAAGTAGCAAATTTCAGCTTCCTTTGTTCAAATTATGCTAATAAAATATGTTATGAAATATTTTTACTGAATAAGTAGGCAGTTAACGTGCCTGTATGACTATTTAGCATTTCTCTATTATATCAGATAAACAAACTCATAAATTTTCATAAGACTATAAAACAAGTCCCTTTTTATAAGGCAAACATCAATTTATTATAGATATTTATTTAACATTAATGTTTCATTATCGTCTTTGCAAACAGTTTAGAAAACCTCTTTAAACCATTTAGCAAACTGTTGGAGAATAAGAAGGCCATCTAAATTCAGATACCAATATTGTCAAACTAAATCTGATTTTTAGACCTAACATGTCTTGATTGTTTGATCCAGGGATGAAATCCAGCAAGTTCTGACAGGTTCTAGAGAACCAGTAGCAGAAATTTTGAGTAGTTTGGAGAACTGGCAAATACCACCTCTGGCTGGCCCCAGAGTGGGGTGGGAATGGAGATTTTGCAATATCCTTCCCCTGCCACGCCCACCAAACCACGCCCATAGAACCGGTAGTAAACAAATTTGGATTTCACCACTGGTCTGATCATAGTCCTAATATGTAACATTCATGTTTAAAATGTCATCCTTTTGTAACATTATTTTTTCATGTCTGGAAACTGTGATTTTCAGACCAAAGCCATTTTCCCACTTGAAAATGGAAGAGAAAATGCATTTTTATAGATGGAAAAAAATCATAATGGAAACTTGGACTATTTACTTCTTATAATAGACTATGTTATTTTTTTTTAACATGACTCATGGTGCTGTTTTATAGGCTGCATATTTGTGTGCAGACTTTTCATAAAAGCAATGCACAGAACTTCTAATGAGTCTGGGATCTGGGTGGGGGGGACCGTTTTATGCTCACTTAGCATCCATTAGCCTTGAGAACATGGCCATTCTTAAAACCTACTTGTGAACAGGATGGAAAGGCTTGTCAAGATGAATTGTTGCCCTAGTATTGATCAGTAAGTGGACTGGAATCTCAAAAAAGCCACTCAATGTTTGTTTAAGATTTCTGTTTTCAGTGTTTGAGACAGGAAAAGGAAACAAAATGAGGAGGCATAATTGTCTCCTTCCTATCTGCTTTTACAAACAAATTTTCCCCCTTCCCCCCCACCCATTCCCTTCCCCCCCCCCGCCCGACTTCCCAGAGCAAAATACAGGGTTTAACATTTAACAAACATAAACATAAACAAACATAAACAAACATAAACAAACATAAACAAACTAACTATAAGCTCTTCACTCCCCCTTACACGTTAACTCCCCCATACATATCAAAATATAAGAATATAAGATTTCACCTAAATATTTCATTCATAAGCTATTTGCAACTTTTTAGTCCCATATTTGTTTTGAATATAATCAATCCATCGTCTCCATTCCAATATGTATCTTTCATTCGAACAATCCTTCAAATATGCAGAGATTTTAGCCATCTCCACCAAATTAGCTACTTTTAATGTCCATTCTTCAATAGAAGGTAAGTCTTCCTTCTTCCAATACTGCGCCACCAAAAGTCTGGCTGCAGTTATTAAGTTCAGAATCAAATTAGTCTCTATAACTGCACAGTCTGTAATTATACCCAATAAAAACAACTGTGGAGTAAATTTTATCTTCTTTTTAAAAATATTTTGTATAATCTATCATATCTTAATCTAAAATGCCTTAATTTTTTTACATGTCCACCATATATGATAATACGTTGCATCATCACATTTACATCTCCAACATGTAGGTTGGATACATACAAGCTAACTTTTTGGGATCTAAATGCCATCTATAAAACATTTTGTAAAAATTTTCTCTCAAGTTTTGGGCTTGGGTAAATTTTACATTTCTGACCCATATTTTTTCCCATGTTTCCATCATTATTGGTTCCTCAATATTTTGTGCCCATTTTATCATACAGTCCTTCACTAACTCAGTTTCTGAATATATTTTTATCAATGCATTATACAACCTTTTGATATGCATTGGACTTTGATCCCTAATTTATTTTATCAAATTTTCCTCATTTTGCAAGATACCAATTTTCTGATCCTCTTTCCATCTATTGTACAACTGTCCATACTGAAACCAAGTTTGAATTATCCTTTCTTCCCTTAATACTTCTAAAGACTTTAACTGCAATGTACCTCTTTCCATAATAAGAAGCTCTTTGTAAATAATCGCATCTTGTTTCTGTTCTACACTTATATTCTTCAAACCTCTTACTCTTATGGCAAATTCCATCAACCTGTATTGTATCATCATCACCTCTAAGTCTGCCCTCTCCAGCTGTGTCTGAACCTCCCCCATTTTATTCTCCATGTTCACGTTGGATTGATTAATTTCCTCTAATCTTTCATCTAACCCTTCAATATGGCTTGCCAAACCCTGAAATGCAAAGATAATGTCTTCTCTAATTTCCTTATTTCGAACTTGGATTACATCTTTAATTTCTGCCATCTCTTCAGTCACCTCGTTCATTTTTTCAGTCACCTCCTTCATTTTTTCCTCAAAGGCAGAGGTAATTTTCCCCTCTAAAGTAAAGGCTTGTAGCTTTAAAGCTTGCTGCAAGGCTTCCAGTGTTAAAACTTGTGGTTCTACTGAGGCTGACAAAGATTGCGGTTTAGATGGTGGGGCAGGATAACTCCCGGTACTTTTGGGCACAGCAGTTTTTATTTGCCTGGAAGCCATTTTCCAATTTTCAGTTTCAATTTAAAACTTTTACAACAGCCAGCACAATAAGTTCAATAAATCGACTTAATTTCCAATTAGTTTCCAGTCCTCAATAAGTTTTAAATTTATCTGCAGTCCAATTTAATTCTTCTTTCTTTTAAAACAAATTTCAGTTATTATCAGCAAGGGCTGTCAGTGCTGAAGAGTACTTTACAATTAACTTTCATTACCATGCCCAATTAAAACTCGGCACCATTTCCTTTCACTTTCTTCCCTTGGCAATCAAGAAGGAAGTATTCAATACACAGGAGTTAAAGTTTAATACTTGCAATTAGAGTCCCTCCTGACTTCGCTCTGCCTGCTTTTGTATCCAGTATGTTGTAAAATTGTTGCAGGAGTGGTCGCGGCGTCTTGTTCTGCTTAAAGCAGAAGCATCCCGGGTCCGGAGCTTATGTCAGGCTTCCAGGGAGCTCTCACCCTTCAAGTCCCCAGAGTTGTTCCTGGGGCTCTTGGGGAGCTCTAGCCAAGCCTGGCTGCTCTCTTTCCCCCCTTTTCCCAAAGGGAAAGTTTCCAAGCCGCTAGACAGCTGATTTTTGCTGTTCTAGCGGCTTCAACAAGATCGCGGGTCTAGCGCTACGAAAGGAGCAGCCATTGACGCCTGCGGTGCCACCGGAAGTCCCCTAGGTTCCTTATTGTTGTTGTTGTTAGTTGCAAAGTCATGTCTGACCCTTCGCGACCTCATGGACAACGTTCCTCCAGGCTCTACCATCCTCTGGAGTCCATTTAAGCTCATGCCGACTACTTCAGTGACTTCATCTAGCCACCTCGTTCTCTGCTGTCCCCTTCTTCTTTTGCCCTCAATCTTTCCCAGCATTAGGCTCGTGTCCAGTGAGTCCTTCCTTCTCAATAGGTGGCCAAAGTATTTGAGTTTCATCTTGAGGATCTGGCCTTCTAGAGAGCAGTCAGGGTTGATCTCCTCTAGGACTGACCGGTTGGATCACCTTGCAGTCCAAGGGACTGGCAGGAGTCTTCTGCAGCACCAGAGTTCAAAGGCCTCAATTCTTTGGCGCTCTGCCTTCCTTATGGTCCAACGTTCACAGCCATACATTGCAACTGGGAAAACCATCGCTTTGACTATACACACTTTTGTTGGCAGGGTGATATCTCTGCTTTTTAGCAAGCTATCTAGATTTGCCATAGCTTTCCTCCCCAGGAGCAAGTATCTTTTAATTTCTTGGCGGCAGTCCCCATCTGCAGTGATCTTGGACCCCAGGAAAATAATGTCATTATGTAGATTCCTACTCAGACAAAACATTTTTGGATATTCCAGAGAGAATTCTTCCTTCCATTTATAACTCAACTGGCACTATTGCCATGATTGAACAGTGCAAAAAACATGCATTGATTGAGAAGACCAATGAAATTACATTTGCATATGGTTTGCAGAGCTCATGTAAATCATGTAACGTGTCTTTCAAAATGGTTTATTGAAATTTGGAGAGAAAGCAAATAAATCAGAGCTACCACGAAGCCTTCAGTGCTGGAACTATTTAATAAATTGAGCCTGATTGTGTTAATATCATGTGATTTTTTTTTCCAGTTCCAGAGTTAATTTCTACCTTTTATCTGCAAGTCAGAAAGATATACACATCAATCCTGATTTCAAACTTAGCACCCACTTTTTAAATCCAGCTGTGACAAACCATACCTCATTATAATTTCAAGGCAGGAGAAGGCATATTTTAGTTATATGTCTTTATATTTTTAAAATATGCCTTTGGAGAATGCATATTATTGTAAACAAGAAGCAATGGATGGAAACTAATCAAGGAGAGAAGCAACCTAGAACTCAGGAGAAATTTCCTGATAGTGAGAACAATTAATCAGTGGAATGACTTACCTCCAGAAATTGTGGATTTGTCAACACTGGAGATTTTTAAGAGATTGCATAGCCATTTGTCTGGAATGGTATAGGGAGTTGGACTAGAAGACCTCCAAGGTCCCTTCCAATTATGTTATTCTGTGCTTATCCTTGCTTGAAAATACAAAAAGAAAAGTTAATTGTTCTTCCCTGCATGATTATTTAAATGAAGAAAATAGAAACATGGCACCTTTTATTGCATTTAAATCAGACTAGTCTGACCTAGCTGATCTAGATGGGAAAAAAAGCTATTGGACTTTTTAGGATTTAGCTGAGAAAAGAAGTAAACAAACAAAAAGCTTCCAAGAATAAGACAATGGCAAACAAGGTTCATGTGAATGTGTATCTGTAAACATCAGGAGTCAAACTCAACTCAAGGGAATCACATGTTTGTCTACCTTTCAATATACAAAATAGCTGTTTGGCAAAGTAATGGAGCATGAAGCAGATGAACCTGGAGAATTATTTCTGCAAGCTCACTTCAGACAAGAGAAATAGGGGTGGACAGTGGTGACCGTTTTCACAGAAAGCTTTGTTACTGCAATTGGGCACTCAGGCATGTTAGTTGCCATCAACTTTTCTACACCGAATTGATCTTTCCAAGCTTTTTAAGTACGTTAGTGAAAGCAGCAATAGAGTCTCACCTCCCTCATTCAATATTCTGTATTGCTAACTCTGAATGAAGAACTAAAGAGCTTTTGCAACTCAAGGTTTTGGGTTGGCCCTTTCATTCATGCTGGAAAAGAAGACCAAGGCATTCTCCATTCCATTCGTTTCTCTTTGCAGCCCTGATTTCAGAAAGGGATGTTAGGAGGTTAGCTGTCTGTCTTATTGAGAACCTTCTGTTGATTGGGCAATTTTATTTCATTTTTTCTGAAAGGCCACACTTTGGTTTTCCTCATTCTGTTCATTCACCTTTCCTTTATCTTTCAAAATATCAACTAGGAGTTCTATACGCTCCAATTCTTGGCTGATACATGAGATTAAGAAAAAAAAAACTATCACTCTCCTTTATTCAGAAGGATTCAGATACCACTTTTTTTGACTAACAAATTAGATTAAAAGCCTGAACTCGGTTCATCAGAAGCTTATGCATTTTAATCAGGTTTATTAGTCTGAAAAGTTAACAGACTCCCAAATGTTTGCAAACATCATCTAACATCATCTAAAAGCCCTAGTAAGACCACACCTAGAGTCCTGCATCCAGCTTTGGTCACCACACTATAAAAAGAATGTTGAGACTCTAGAAAGAGTGCAGAGGAGAGCAACCAGGATGATTAGGGGACTGGAGACTAAAACATATGAAGAACGGTTGCAGGAACTGGGCCTGGCTAGTCTAGTGAAGAGAAGGACCAGGGGAGACATGATAACAGTGTTCCAATATTTGAGGGGCTGCCACAGAGAGGAGGGGGACAAGCTATTTATCAAGGCACCTGAAGGCCAGACAAGGAATAACAGATGGAAACTGACCAAGGAGAGATTCAACCCAGAAATAAGGAGGAACTTTCTGACAGTGAGAACAGTCAACCAGTGGAACAGAAGTTGCCTTCGGAAGTTGTGGGAGCTTTATTACTTGAGACTTTCAAGAAGAGATTGGCCTGTCATTTGTCAGAAATGGTGTAGAGTCTCCTGCTGAGCAGGGGGTTGGACTAGATGACCTATAAGACCAACTCTGTTAATCTGTAAGACTAACCTGGTTGTTGTGACTCCAGCTCCCGAGCCTGGCCTCATGGAGGAAAATGACTCTGAAAGTGATGGGGAGGAACTGACAAGGCCTCCCTCTCCAGGACCCTCCTTTCTGGCAACGCCTCAGCGGAAGGCCAGGAGGAAGGCATGTCGGGGCACCCACTAATAGGGAGTGATGAAGATCAATCTTGGATTGATCCCAGGCAGCGTCGGAGGGAGAGGCGTGCGCAGCAAAGGAAGAGGTGTGGAAGGGCCAGAGATTGCTGACTCACTGAGCCATGCCCCACAGGGGATAAAAGTGGGTGGGGTTGCTCTGCAGGCTCTGTGACGGACAAAAACTGCATATCGTGAGCTTCGGATGGGATATCTTTCGGAATTAAGGCTTGGACTTTGTGAATGACTTCTGACTACTCTTTGAACTCTTGGTTGCCCCAGCAACGGACTACAGATACACTGACTCCTGTTTCTAGAGGTGATAAGAAACTTGGCAGGCATTCGGAAAGTAGCTGCCAGAACTTTTATCTGTCAAAGGATTCAGGTCAGCTTGTAAAAATAAATTACTGGTAGACGTCTTTTGCTCATGTGTCTGCCTATGTGAGGTGTGGGGACAGAACAATGGTCTTCTTCTACCACATATTCCAACTGAGTCTCAGAGAAGGCATGTGTGATAAAGAGCACCCTTCTGCCTCCCTTGGCTTCACTGGAGGTAGCAATACTGTCAAGCTTAATTGATAGAATTTCCCCCAACCCTCACTCTCAAGAAATATTGGAATTGTAGTTTACAAAATGAACTGAATTGGGGCTAGAAATCTGTACCCACTTTTTTTCAAAGAAGCACAATTTACATTGGAGCATATTTTCTTGAGACAATAAGATAATAGATCAATCTTTTAAAGATTGCTTTTAAAGATTGCTTTAGATGAAAATTGCTGTTGTGTTTCTAAATTTATTTATTTATTAGTCATATTTGTATGCCGCTCACTCTCCAAGGACTCTGGGCGGCTTACACCAAAGACAGTATACTAAATAGCATATTGCCCCCAACAATCTGGGTCCTCATTTTACCCACCTCGGAAGGATGGAAGGCTGAGTTAACCTTGAGCCAGTGAGATTTGATCCGCACCACCTCGGCTCTAGTAGACTAGACTAGTATTTATGGATTAAGAGTTTACATGGTAGGGTCTACTAGTGATTACCTGGTAGGGTCTACTAGTAATCTAGTAGACCCTACCATGTAAACTCTTAATCCATAAATACTAATAACAATTGTGGTGCTCAGCAAGAAAATACGGTGTGGTGACCATAGTATTGTTCCACTTCTTATAAAAGAGGACAGGAGAATTTATTTAGTGACTGTTATTTTCAGCAGAAGCTACCTGGTTTAAATAGCATCTTGATAAAAATATTCAGTGCATAAATCCAAAGAAAAAGAGACACCCCAATGTTTATGGCAACACACTATTTAAGAATGCATCTAAAACTCAAACACCCAAGGACCAGGCTCAGAAAACATATAAACTTTTGTTTAATACTTTGGAAGTCTGCATTTATGATTCCTCATTTATTAGCATTAGAATCTCCAGGCCATCTGTTCCTCTGCGCTTTTTATATTCACTAGAGACTTAACAACATACTACTTAAATGCATTAGGAAGTCAATGATTATTTTAACCATGCGAAGTGATCTTATTTTTTTTTTCCTCATGAATTCCCATCCAGAGACATTTCTTACATCTTAAGTTAACGGAAATGATTTACATTCATTACAAACATACAGCCTGCAGGCGCTGTTTAGAATCCCAATTAAGACTGACATTTGCAGATGAGTTGTGTAGGTGTGTACTAATATAAGCCAATATTAGCCAAATGAATCTAGTGGGAAAATACAGTTCTTTGCCTCTGCCATGACATTCAGTGGAGGCTTCCTTTAACAGCTTATCGCTTCTCAAATTTCTGATAATGAAAACACGCTATTTGTTTGAAATAAAACTGGTTTCAGGCTTTATTATGATGAGCTGTTTTACTTTGTAACATTAAAGTAATCCACCAACTTTAATTAAAGTTTTGCATTATATTGCCGCATTCATTAGGGTAGATATCTTTTTTGTGCTTTCCCTTTTCTATTCTTTCCAAGAATTGGAGAATGAATTCCAAACTCGAGACGAGATGGGCGGCAAATAAATCTAATAGTAATGATAAATAATTAAAGTTAGGAGTTTCTAAGCCAGCATTTGGGAAGAGCTTCTGTGAAGCTGTAATGGACTTCGGGAATGACCTTGGAAATGCTGCCTAGGGCAGTGGTCACCAACTGGTGGTTTGTGGAGCATTGGTGGTCCACAAGACAATTTTGGTGGTTCACAGAAAAATTATTTCCATTTTTTATATTACACTAAATCAGGGGTCCTCAAACTATGGCCCCTAGGCCAGATACATGCAATGAACATATGTGTTGCTGCAGAGAGTCTCCCCCCTTGGGGTCTTCTGGTGTGGGTTGGAGGAGGGCAGAAATTCCTACTTGGGGTCTGTTTCAGCCTCCTGGTGTGGGGCTTTGGGCGAAGGCTGGAGGGAAGTGCCGCTGGTGGCGAAGAGCCGGAGGACCTTGTTCCAGTGGGAGTGCATCATGGCCTGGAACTGGTTGACCATCTCAGCCCGCTGAGCCTCCAGGCACCAGTACTTGGCCTTGCACTCCTGCAGGTCTTTCCTCTGCTTGGAAAGCCTATGCTCATAGTCCTCAGTGAGGCTTCTGCTGAGCCTCCTTCTCAGTCAGATCCAATTTGAACTGAGCTGTTTGACCAACTCTTTCTCATGGTGGCTGCTTAGCTCCAACAACTGCTTCCTGTTGGGGCCCTAAAGAGCCTGGGCAGGCAGGCAATGAGTGGCTGGGAGGTGAGGCGTAAGTAGAGGACAGCGAGGCACCCCTCAACATGAGTGACATTGAGTTGACCATGCCCACCCAGTCACATGACCACCTAACCACACCCATCCAGCCAGTCATTAGGCAGATCATATTAATAGTCCGCGGGATTTAAAATTATGAATTTAGTGGTCTCTGAGGTCCGAAAGAAGTTGGTGACCCCTGGCCTAGGGCATAGTCAAATAAGAGAGGGTGAATCCACAGCTGCATAAAGGAACAGAGAATGAATATTAAAAAGGATTCAGCCTACCCTACCAGACACTGGTAAAAAGCGATGGTGGAAGATTCTGAGAATCTTTGCTCTATTCTTCCAGTCATCAGCTGGTAACATTGCATTGGGCTGTACTACATCACAAGATTAGTATTGGCAAGACTAGACATACAGTAGTGGCCAAAATTGTGGAAACCTTTTGGGAAAAGTGTATTTTCTAAAACTAGCTAATAACACCACTTTTTTGGGGGTGGGGGGAGTAGTACCATAAAATTATATATCAATGGAAAGATAATTTAATCATGGATTTGCTATTAGAATAGCAGTTACAGTATAAAGAAGAAAAGTGAAACACGTAGAAAAAATGAGATATACAAAAATGATCACCCTGTCAGTTAATACTTAGTTGGGTAACCTTTAGCATGAATTATGGGCCTTACAAAGTCTTCCCATGGAGAAGTCTTTTAGTTCTGCAACTGTTATAATGTGAGACCAAGATTGAATGATGGCTTCTATTAACTGGGTTTTATTGCTGGGTCTGACTAACCAGTTTCTTTAGTCAGCTCCATAGATTTTCAGTCGGGTTAAGATCTGGGCTATTCCCAGACCATTCCAGCAGTGGAATAGGATTATCTTGAAACTCCAAAAAAAAAAAAAGAAAGAAAGAAAAAAAAAGTGGTGTTATTAGCCATCAACCCTTAAAAATACACTTTTCCCAAAAAGTTTCCACAATTTTGGCCACTACTGTATAGTATTTTCTTTATCTTGGGAAAACTGAACTTTTTCACTGATCCTCTAAAAGGGCAGCTCTAGGAACTTGGTTCCATTTGAGTTTTTTGCATCTATGGAAGAGTTTCCCGCTTCTGGAATCTGTATCTGTTTAAATACACATTTAAAAAAATAGGGAATTCCAGAATTTGAGAATGGTTGAGTTTTCCTGACTCAGTGATGATTGCACCATTGGATGAGCTGAAAGACTAAGTTAGAGATTGATCGCCATAGAGAAAATCTATCTACCCTGTCTAGTTGCGAGGAGTTGAGCATGATTCGATGATACAGAATAAGTCAAATTTCCCATGGTCAACTTACTGATGTGTATTTTTCTGGGTTTGTTTGCCATACAATGCCCAGAATCACATGACAGTGAGATGGGTGGCATACAAATTTAAAAATACACTTTCCCAAAAGGTTTCCACAATTTTGGTCACTACTGTATTCGGTCCTTAAATTAAAAAAAGAGCCATCTAAAAGATGCATATCTTCCTTTGCTAATCAGGCTGGGGCAATCAGCTTCAGAAGAGAGGGGAAGGGGGAAGTATGAGGTTTAGAATTCTTCCCAGAGCTTAGAAAATATATCCAAAACCTTATATGTACCCTGATTTGGAGGAAGATTTCTTAGGACAGGAGGGGAAAAAAACAAAGATTTTTGAGCACTTGGAGTCTGACCAGCTATGCCCGAGAACTTGAGGAAAACTTCAGAACTTGTGTGGATCAGTTCTAAAAGGGCATATGTGATTTATTTTTCAAAGTTATTTTCTATATCTTTTTTTTTTTTTTTTTTGCAGGCCAAGAAAGGCAACTACGCATTCTTGTGGGATGTGGCTGTGATAGAATATGCAGCCTTGACAGACGACGAGTGCTCTGTGACCATGATTGGGAATAGCATCAGTAGCAAGGGCTATGGGCTGGCTCTTCAACATGGCAGCCCGTACAGAGATCTCTTCTCGCAAAGGTAACCAAAGAGCAAGTGCGTCAACATGGTTCCTTAGCTTCATTTTTAGTCCTGAATTCTTTGCAGGTGAATCTGGGCTCTCATACTTTCTTCAGGGTGCCTCCAATTTAGCAATTTGGATGACTTAAGGGAGGCAGGAGAGACAGTGTTTATTCAACTACAATCTCTCCCCATTGAGGGGTAGATGGAAGGTAAGTGCACAATGCAACCAGTTAGACACAGTGGCTGCTGATGAGCAAAACTTTTAATAATTAGCAAGGACTGGATTACCTGCATGCAGGAAATCTAAATTAAGGGCAAAACCAAAGATTGAATATGTTGTTATTGTAGTAATTGCACGATAACAAAGTTGGGTTGATTCCTTCAACAGGATATTGTAGTAAGCCCAATTGATTTGCACATTATTGTTAAATGTTTTGGCTTTACAAATATTTTTTTCCCCTCTCTTTTTTTCTGATTGGGAGGGGCTGGATTGGATTCAGCCCTTGTTCTGGATAGGAGTTCTAGTCCAGCCAAATAGACACAGTTAATGACACAGTGACAAATAAAAGTATTTTACAGGGTGCACAAAAACCTTATCTGCTCTACCTAAATAGTTTTCTGCAAATACTAAGTTTTGGGTTATATTTTACACTGACAGAGATGCAAAGCCAAAATATTTACAGTCATTTATAAGCAGCACATCTCTGTAGCTAAGTTGTATCCTTTGTTGCTCCTGTAATACTACAACTGGGAGCTCAGCGGTACATGTCTAAGAATAATAGCCATGCACCATTAATGGTTATATATGGTCTACTCTTGGTCAGTGGTATAGTGAATTGTTAAATGCAATGTTTGCTTCAGCACCACTCCGCCTATGCAAACACCATGACTCACAAAAGTAAAATGAGTCATTGTATCCATAAATAACATGACACACAATTCTATGAAAATCTCAGAATATGTCCCCACATCTTGCAGAGCTGTTGGTAATCTTGCTATACTTATAGATGATCCTGCATCACCCTGACAACAAAGACAGCACCCCAGAGCTGTTCTCCTGTTCCTCGTAAGGAAACTGGGTTCCTTCATACGCAACCAAAGAATGGGGTGTCAACCTACATCATGTGCTCAGAGAAAACCAGGATTTCTAATCATTGCTCTAGCAAATTAAAATTAAAAATAATTGCATATAAACAGGAACTTAGAGGAGGGACATTCCTTGCTTTGTTGATATTTATGATTATAGCTGTGCCATTGTGTACTGCCAGAAGTTTGCACACCCATCTGTGGGATTTGCTTCTGAAATGGGCAGAGGTCATGAATAGGTTTCAAGAGTGAAAGTCAAAAGGATTGTCTCTTGACCACATGGTTCTCCAAAGCCACCTGTTTGTCAATAGTGCTTCTACCAGCATCAGTTATGGTAACATATTTTTTTTAATCCAATCCAATATTAAGATGCCTCCATCCAACTCTCCAACTTTGATGGTGTTAGTACTAATTTCATCTTACATTAACCATGCAAAGAAAAACCAGTTTACAATTCATGCCACCTTTCAATTCCTACTTTTTCTGTTCCACCTTGCTTTGTGTAGGCATTCTCAACTTCTGGTTTCTTCTGATCTAACTTTTATAGGATTCTAGAACTACAAGAAGCCGGGTACTTGGATGTCTTCAAGGAGAAATGGTGGCCACGGATGGGACGCTGTGACCTGAATAGCCACACCAACGCCCAGACGGATGGGAAAGCCTTGAAGTTGCACAGCTTTGCAGGGGTCTTCTGCATTTTAGCCATCGGCCTACTCCTGGCCTGCCTGGTGGCTGCCCTCGAGTTGTGGTGGAGCAGCAACCGTTGTCATCAAGAAACACCGAAGGAGGTCCATAACTTTTATTCTATCACAACTATGGGGAGGGTGTATAAAACATGGACCAAGGGGGAGAAAGAGAAAAGAGGTCTAAATGGAGGCATGAAAGTGTTAGGTGCCCTCAGTGGATCCTGGTGGAGATGAAGACATTGAAATACAGCAGAGGTCTTCAAACGTGGCAGCTTTAAGACTTGTGGACTTCAACTCCCAGAATAGTCCACACGTCTTAAAGCTGTCAAGTTTGAAGACCTCTGAAATACAGGGTGGTCTTGTTGGTTTTTTAAAAAAATATTAAATAATGCTTGTTTTCTTCTTTTTTTTCCCCCTTTGAAATCCCATATGTTTATGTCTTTATGGAAGGTGCCAAAATGTCAGCTCTGACAACTAAAGTCCTGTATTTATTTATAGAGCAGATACAACCTGGGAGGCAACAGCACCACAAACATTCCCGCATTGCCTCACCATTGTGCCTCAGCCTTGCCATGGAGAGACCATCTTTAGGGGTAAGAGAGTAGCTCAGCTGCCCTGCCTTTGGCCCCTTCCTTGAGCATGAAAGTCCAAGAGCTTTAGAAGTACAGAAACAACTTTATCTGGGTTTTTTTTCCAAAAAAAAAAAAAAAAGAATTCCATGTGAAACCCTCATTTTTCTTAAACCAAGTGGTCAATAGTCCAGGTTAGGGTTCTGTACCCAAACCAGGACATGCAGAAACCCTTTTCCTCTTGCATGCATGTGTTTATGACAAAGCACTGGGGAAAAATGTTCAGAAAAGTGCTCCCTTTTCTGGCCCCAGGACAATTAGCCTCAGACCGTGATGGTGAACCTATGGCATGCGCGCCATCGCCAGCTGCTTTTCCAGGTTTTGACGTACTGGCCAGTGTGCATGTGTGCACCAGAACCCGGAAGAGAGCAGCTGGCCGGTGCACATGCACACTGGACCAGGTGTCCGGTGCATGCACATGACAGAACCCAGAGAGCAGCTGGCTGCCGAGAGCATACACACCAGTCAGCTGCTCTCTTCCGGGTTCCAGCGGTCCGGCACGCACATGTGCACTCCAGTTTCAGCACTCGGTGCCAAAAAGGTTAGCTATCACTGGCCTAAGACAGTGATGGCTAACCTTTTTGCCATCGTGTGCCAGGAGGGGGGGGCGGAGGAGGGTTGCACGCTCATGTGCCCATGCGCATGCGTGTGCAACCCCCTCCCCCCCGCTCCTGGCACATGATGGTCTGGTAGGCCTGTTTTTCTTTCTTACCTGGTTTCAGATCCTCTCTGTGTATCTGGGAAGGGCGAAAACAGCCTTTCCCACTCCCTTGGAGGCCCTACGGAGGCTGAAAGGGCCCATTTCCCAACTCTTGGTGGGACAGGAAGTTACATTTTTTGCTGTCCCCAGCCTCCAGAACCTCTTTAGGAGTCTCTAGGAGCCTCTCTAGGAGTCTCTAGGAGCCTCTCTAGGAGTCTCTGGAGGCTGGGACAGGAAAAAAACATCACTTCCTGTCCCACCGGGAGTTGGGAAATGGGCCCGTTCAGCCTCCATAGGGCCTCCAAGGGAGTGGGAAAGGCTGTTTTCGCCCTTCCCAGATACACAGAGAGGATCTGGAGCCAGGTAAGAAAGAAAAACGGGCCTTCCCCACCCTGCCCCCAGGCCCTCCAGAGGCAGGAAACAGCCTGTTTCCCTACTTCTGGTGGGCCCAGAAGGTCCGAAAATCAGCTGGCCGGCACGTGCATGCGCCTCAGAGCTGAGCTGGCATGCCCACTAATATGGCTCCGCGTGCCACCTGTGGCACGCATGCCATAGGTTCACCATCATGGGCCTAAGATATTCCGCTTTAGCTAGGACCTGCATCCAATCTGTTAATGTAGCAAATGTAATAATGCTGCCCAGTGGTGTCATGGATTCCGAAGAGTTGCTTCCAGGGTTCAGGGGAAGGAAATAGCCACATGCTGACTCTTTTGTACTTGCCAAGCATGCTACGTCTACAAGCATATACAGCTCAATGTACGGCCATGTATAGCTAATGACTTCCCAATGAAGACACTCCATGTGTTGGAGATTGTGGAGACTTAGATAAGCAGTGAGGTTTGTGCAAAACTTTACTTTGACCCGCTGCATACAGTAGTGGCCAAAATTGTGGAAACCTTTTGAGAAAAGTGTATTTTCTAAAACCAGCTAATAACACCTCTTTTTTGGCGGGGAAGTAGTATCATAAAATTATATATCAATGGAAAGATAATTTAATCAAAAATGTAATGCAATAACTTTTATGAAGGATTTGCTATTAGAATAGCAGTCTAAAGAAGAAAAGTGAAACACATAGAAAAAATGAGATATACAAAAATTATCCCCATGTCAGTTAATATTTATTTTTATTTTATTTTATTTTATTTTGAATTTGTATACCACCCTTCTCCCTTAGGACTCAGGGCGGTGAACAGCCAAGTAAAAACATCAAATACAAATATTAAAATACAGTTAAAAATATATATAAATTTGGCCCCATTAATTAAAACGATAAACAAAACAATTAAAAACACTTAAAAACACTTAAAAAGAATTAGGCCAGCCCGGCTTGTTGGAAAAAGAAGGTTTTAAGGGCTCGGCGGAAGGCACTGAGGTCATGGATTCTCCTTATCTCTGCGGGCAACTGATTCCAGAGGATAAGTGCCCCCACAGAGAAAGCCCTCCCCCTGGGGGTCACCAGCCTGCATTGTTTGGCTGATGGCACCCCGAGGAGGCCCTCTCTGTGGGAGCGCACAGGTCGATGGGAGGTTGTCGGTGGCAGCAGGCGGTCTCGAAGATAGTTAGGCCCTATGCCATGGAGCACTTTAAAGGTGATAACCAACACCTTGAAGCGCACCCGGAAGACCACCGGGAGCCAGTGCAGCTCACGCAGGAGCGGTGTTACATGGGAGCGCCACGCTGCTCCCGTCACTACCCGCGCTGCTGCGTTATGGACCAGTTGGAGCCTCCGGGTGCTCTTCAAGGGGAGCCCTATGTAGAGAGCGTTGCAGTAATCAAGGTGAGAGGTTATGAGGGCATGAGTGACTGTGCACAGGGAATCCTGATCAAGAAAGGGCCGCAACTGGTGAATCAGGTGAACCTGATAAAAGGTCCCCCTGGTTACAGCCGTCAGATGTTCCTCCAAGGACAGCTGTGTATCCAGGAGGACTCCCAGATTGCGAGCCCTCTCTGTGGGGGCCAAAGACTCGCCCCCAATAGTCAGTGATGGAGTCAACTGACTATATCGGGATGCCGGGAACCACAGCCACAGTTTCCTCCAGGAAGTCTTGGAAGGGTTGAGCTTGAGCCTGTTCCTCCCCATCCAGATCCGTACAGCCTCCAGGCACTGGGACAACACTTCAAGGGCATCGTTGGGGTGGCCTGGGGTGGAGATGTACAGCTGAGTGTCATCAGCTTACTGATGGTATCTCACCCCAAAGCCACGGATGATCTCGCCCAGCGGCTTCACATAAATGTTGAACAAGAGGGGCGAGAGGACCGACCCTTGTAGCACCCCACAAGCAAGGTGCCTCGGGGTTGACCGCTGCCCTCCTGTCAACACAGATTGCGACCGGTCAGAGAGGTAGGAGGAGAACCACCGCAGAACGGTGCCCCCCACTCCCAACCCTGCCAACCGGTGCAGCATGATACCATGGTCGATGGTATCAAAAGCCGCTGAGAGATCTAACAGGACCAGAACAGAGGAGCAACCCCTGTCCCGAGTCCTCCAGAGATCATCAACCAACGCGACCAATGCCGTTTCCGTGCTGTGCCCAGGCCTGAAACCCGACTGGAACGGATCCAGATAGGATGTTTCCTCCAGGAATTGCGGAAACTGTCGCGCGACCACACTCTCAACAACCTTCGCCATAAAGCGAAGGTTGGAGACAGGACGATAGTTGGCCAATATTGCCGGATCCAGGGACGGCTTCTTGAGGAGAGGCCTCACCACCGCATCTTTCAAGGCCGTGGGGAAGTGACCCTCACTCAACGAAGCGTTGATAACACCCTGAAGCCAGCCTCGTATAACCTCCCGGGAGGCCAGTACCAACCAGGAGGGACACGGGTCCAGTAAACATGTGGCCGCACTAAGTCTCCCCAAAATCCTGTCCACATCATCGGGAGTCACATCATCAAACTCCTCCCAGATAACATTCTCAAGACTATTCCTCGTCACCCTGCCCTGATCTACCCAGTCAGAGTCCAAATCCCCCCGGATCTGAGCGATTTTGTCATACAGGTATTGTCCGAAATCCTCCACCCTGCCTTCCAAGGGATCCTCCCGCGCTCCAGAATGGGTAACCTTAGCTGGGTAACCTTTAGCATGAATTGCGGCCTTACAAAGTCTTCCCATGGAGTGAACCAAGTCTTTGAGTTCTGCAGCTGTTATAATGTGAAACCAAGATTGAAGGATTGCTTCTATTAAGTGGGTTTTATTGCTGGGTCACTTCTAACTAATCAGTTTCTTTAGTCAGCTTCATAGATTTTCCATTGGGTTAAGGTCTGGGCTATTCCCAGGCCATTCCAGCAGTGGAATAGGATTATCTTGAAACTCCCAAAAAAAAAAAAAAAAAAAAAAAAAAGTGGTGTTATTAGCCATCAAACCTCAAAAATACACTTTTCCCAAAATGTTTCCACAATTTTGATCATTACTGTAACAGTCTCTCTGCTCTGGAATGGAAAAAAAAGAGGATTTACTGCCCACAACAATTCTGTTTCAATTATTGAAAAGTAACCACCAAGGAAGGAAAATGACTCACACAAGATTTCAGGTTGTTCCTACCCCACACAGAGGTGAAGGAATTACAAGATGCGTACTCTACAATTCGTAGATGATCAAGTGAAGGGAGGGAGGCAACCGCAGAGAAGGATGTGGAGATCAAGGATAGTTCTACAAGTTCTTCTTGCAGTGCAGTTTTCTTTGTGGAGGAAAATACTATTAGGGTGGGGGACGGACACAGGTACAGAGAATGTGCTTTTGACACTGTACGATTCTTTTGTCCACGATGTAGGCCGAGGTATGATTGTTCATTCCCTCCATTAATACCACAATAATTAATTCTGACATATTAACAGGTTGAACCATCTCCCTTTCTCCTTTCTGCTATGTTTCTTAAAAAGGGGGTTCCTTTTTTTTTAATACACCGAATGAATAGCTTGCAAGCATTTGATAGAACGCAAATGAAATTTTCTACCATCCAAAGATTCCCTTGCAAACATTTCAAGCAGTAATGATCAACCTGTCATGAAAGCATCTTATACACACACACACACACACACACACACACACACACACACATACACACACACACAAAATGCAACAACTGTGTGCATCATCTCTCTGGTTGGCTCCTAGATGTGAAGGCATCTAAACCATCTTTTATTAAGAACTGATGTTTCCTTCCAGAGAGTTAGAACAGCTGCTACTTCCCAGTTGAGGAATATGCAGGACCCATCAAGGTTCATGTTTATTTGTCCCGGTGCCAGGAGCACTGCAGCAAATGGCTTGCCTGCCATGTAACAGCTCAACTGTCAAAGGCATCTTAATCTAATGTATCAGCTTATAATGCTATATTTGTCATCAACATCTGTGCAGCCTTCCCCCCCCCTCCATTAAAACAACAGAGAAGTCAGGGCCATGCTTTGCAGACAAGTCATATGAGCTTTTAGCATCTAGTTCCACAATGTTTTATTGTGAAAAACAAATTGTGTGTGTGTGTGTACATGCATGCACAGATGTGCATGTGGAATACATGGTTCCATTGGTCCATGAATGCAAGTAGAACTAGCAAAGCTGAGACCTTTAGGTTCGGTTGTCAATAGATTAGTGAAATAAAGCTAAAATTAAAACAGCAAAAGTTGCAACTTCACGTTATATAGCGTGTTCTTGGACATATTATTCTGCAGGTATCAAGCTAAACTCAGTGGGGCTGGCTTTGTAACTATACAAAGATAGTGGGAGAAGGAGTCAATAATTACTTTTTGCCATCTCTTAATTTTTTTTTTTTAATTTACCTACTTTCCCTCTACATTTTTATGACCATTTCTTTTCCAGTTCTGTTGCCTGTTTGTTGTGAAAGAAAAGTCGGATGGTTGTATTGTGGGATTTTCCCGTTCATTGTAACATTTGGGTACATTACAATAATACATAAAGAGGATTCCAAAACTTAACGTTTTACCAAAATCTATACAGGTAGAGATAGATACTGGCTGAAGTGCAAGAGGGGGAAAAAAACGAGAAAGCCACACTATCTGACCCTTTCTTCCTTCCCCCTTCTTTCTCACCACCCCCCATGGAGATTGCCCGTGAGGTGAGGCTGGGTCTCAGGACCATGGTGAGCATTTTTGTGATCACATGTGATCTAATCCAATGCTTGCAATCATTCCAGGATCCACCCCTGTCTGCCATTTCCATGCCTGCAGTGAATGCTCACCTACCATTGTGGAAAAGAGATGTCCTCAGCATTCAACTCTGCCATTTTCAAGCAGATCTTTCTTGGAGATCTGGGCATGCCAATCAAAACAGATCATTATGATCTGGTATTCCCAAGGATAACATCATCATTTATCTTCCTTTTGTGCTTCTCCTCTCATTGTTTTCAACCAGATCATTGATTCATCACTCCATGAACTATTACAGCTTTCCTCAACTTGGTGTCCTCCAGATATTTCGGCCAGGGAAGCCTTAGACTTCTTAGCCAGCATGCAAGCAGTTGTGGTACCTCTGGAGGGTTCAAGGGTAGGAAAAGCTCTTCAATTCAGTTTGTGGTATCTCCAGCATCTCATTCCCATGAGCTCCTGAACATTCCTTCCAGAAATCAAACCTGCATTTTTCTCCATACAGAGCCTGTGCTCTGCCATCACTCACAAATCTTGCCTTAAATATATGAAACCTGAAGGCCCTCCCCCACCTTTTTAACTGAAGAACTAGTATCCCAATCCAAACATGATTTAGGCACCCAGAAGCTATGTTTCACTATCCTCCACAGAGCCCTGAATGAATACTGTACAGTATATAAAGAAAATGCATAAATCATGCAAGATTTCGGCATCCTTGAGCAAATACTAATTCCTACTCTAATATACGTGTGTGTGTGATGCACATCATGTTTTCATATCTTTATGTCTGTTTAAATATATATAACATGCTGCTACATTCAAGGCAGATATCAGGAAAAAAAAAATATTATTTCTGATAAACAAAGCCAAGGAAGACACATGATAACGATCATTACAGCTGAGCGATGCTTTAATCCGGTCTTGTTCAGAAACTGGATGTGAAGTTAGAAAATTGAAATTAACAGAAAGCTCTTCCTTTTCCTTTTTTAAAGTTTGATATGAATTAAAGTTTGATTCACTGAGAAAGATACATTTCTTTTCTAGATTGGGAACATCTCAGTATAGGACTCGTTTCACACAGATATTTAAACTAGCTATATATTGAGTGCACATCAAGCTTCCTTGGTATCAACCAACAGAAAGGACCAATTGAGCTGCCTTCTTAACTATTTCATTCTGTCATGAAGAGTGTGGTTCAAAGATGTAATCATATGGTAACTTTACAGTTCTTCCTTGCCCACAGTTTAATAATGACCAGCTTTTCCAAAAGGTGATGGGTTTAGTGATAGGATCACCCCAGGGGGAAAAAAAGGCCCACAAAGCTCTTTTCCATGAAGCAAAACAGGGATGGGTTACTACAGGTTCGCCTCAGTTCGGGCGAACTGGTAGCGGTGGTAGCAGGAGGCTCCGCCTACCCATCCAGACATCATCAAAAATGCTCTGCGCATGTGCAGAACCTTCTACATATGCGCAGAAGTGTTGCACGCTTGCAAAGCACGCATGTGCACCCGCGCGCTCCCAATAGCGAACCGGTAGCGCCGGAATTTGAATCCCACTACTGAAGCAAAATGCTTTCTGGATGTTTCTTGCTACACATGGTGACACCCAGCAGACTGTCTGCAGCGAAAGAGCAAACCAGAGATCAGATGCTAGTAAAAGTAGTAAAAGGGAAAGAATAAAAGAATGCCACTTCCATGAAATACAATGTACTAAAAATATTGGTGCAGGGAACAAAGTGCCACCCAGCTGCATACCTTTTCCCATTTTTTATGAAGGAGAACGTCATGTACAACAATACAACAATATTTCTAATATACGTTTCTGTCTTTGAGGGGCTGTCCATAAATTGCACATTCCCATACACATATCAGTGCATTAAATTTGCAGTAAGGGCTTGCAAGATGCTAGACGTAGTAGCTGCAGTAATAAAGAGACACTGGTTGATCCTTTATAATGGGGTAATTAAATTGTAGAGGGTAAATCTTTTTCCGCCTGTTGCTTTCTCTCAGCTTGCTTAGCAATCTCGGGCTTCAAAAACATCACAGTGTTTTATTATTTTAAACGGTTGCATATCCCAAAAAAGAGGAATATCAAAGAAATACATATCCAAGTCAATAAAGGGATTGCAAATTTCAAAGCAAAATATTTCATATAATTTTGATCAGCAGGGACTTCATAAAACTTCTTGATCTTCTCCAAGTAGCTGTATGGAAAAGAGAGATTAAGGTAGACTTTGAAGTCATTTTTTTTTTTTTTTGCAACATATAAAATAAAAACTGAACCAAACCCTACAAACTGTATTTGAAATGCAGTCAGCAACGTGTATTTTATGTAGCATCAAGTGGTGTTTGACTAAGTCGGTTGCCAGATCTAAATTAATGAGCATAATTGAGTTTTATTTTTCCCATTCCTATATGCATTATGATTATACCTTACTCAGTATTGAAACCTTGACTAATGAGGATGTAAATTAATGTACATTAAAAACCAATTGCTTAACCACCCTATCTAGCTGGCTTAATAGCGGGTAGTGGGGACTCTAAAAATGGCAAATAAATATACACATTATTTCTGTTTCATCCCATCAGTGGGTTGATTATTATAGCAAAGCCCTTTTTTTCCTCTGTCAAATGTTGACAAGAACTGGAATTACAGCATTGCAAATGTAAAAACAAATTGGTAGTGACAAAGGCAGTGGATACAGAATTGCTAAATGAGTCACTTCTAGGCCATCCATTTTAGATGTGGGCTGACCTTCAGAGGGCCATGTTCTTTAGAAGTCCACAAAGGACACGTGAGACATTTACATTTTAAAAGCAAGTGGGAGCAGTTAAGACCTTGCATGTCACATAACCTTGGCAGAGGTTTGAAAAAGCTTCCACGTTCCTTAGAGTGCACAATTGTGTCTTATCTTTGTAGATGAAAGTTGCTAGCCATCCTGTATAACAATTGCACACCATTGTTTGGGAAATTGCTCACAATTTAAAATGGAGTGGAAAGTCCCAGAGTTTCCAGTTCCTTCCTTTCTTCCTTCCCTCCCTCCCTTCCCCTTCCTTCCTTCCTCTTCCTTCCTTCCTTCCTTCCTTTCTTTCTTTCTTTCTTTCTTTCTTTCTTTCTTTCTTTCTTTCTTTCTTTCTTTCTTTCTTTCTCTCTCTCTCTCTCTCTCTTCTCTCTCCCTCCCTCCCTCCCTTCTTTTCAAAGAGATAGATATAAAATTACAAGTTTAAAAGTGGCACAAAAGAAGCCCTTAAAATAACATTAAAGAAGTTACTTGCAACTCTCTTCAATATAGATGCAATTATAAAACAAAGCACTCTCTTGTTTTAGTTTAACAAAAAAACTGGATACAGAATTAAAATATAAAAGACATACATACTAAACAATCACACACACACACTCTATCTATCTATCTATCTATCTATCTATCTATCTATCTATCATCTATCATCTATCTAAATAAATAAAGGTAGAGATCTCTGTAATGGTAATTTAATACTCTGATGATGTCAGCAGATGCTGACGAAAGCTTAGTAGAATAAAATTTTAATTATTTTAGTTCTGGAGTTCGCAGAATGTCTGTTTCTTTCTTTACAAGTATACCTGGAACTCGTATTTTTAGAATAGTTTTTATATATCTATCTATCTATCTATCTATCTATCTATCTATCTATCTATCTATCTATCATAATATATATATAATATCACCCTAAATAAGCCACAGAACCCATAAATAACATCTTAATAGAGCCTTGGTAGTACAGTGGTCTAAGGCACCCTGTTATTAAGCTGGTTATTAAGACCAGCTGCCTGCAATTACTGCAGGTTCGAATCTCGCCAAGGCTCAAGGTTGACTCAGCCTTCCATCCTTTCTAAGGTAGGTAAATTGAGGACCCAGTTGTGGGGGCAATAAGCTGACTTTGTATAAATATACAAAAGTATGAAGGCTATTGCTTAACGCATTGTAAGCCGCCCTGAGTCTCTGGAGAAGGGCGGCATATAAATCAAATTAAAATAATAATAATAATAATAATAATAATAATAATAATAATAATAATAATAATAACAACAACAACAATTCCACCAATAAACATATTGCTAAATATTTCTATAATTAGATTATTTATAGAGAAATACACATGGCTGTTGTATATTTATATCAGTTCCCAAACTATCACTTTCACAAAGCAACAGCTTAATTCTTTATGAAAATCACACAGAAAGGCTCCACCTACCCCCCTGAAATGTTGCCATTGGTCTAGCTTCCAAATAACAAATCAAAACATCTGCAGCTACGGTATGGCCCCTATGTCAGATTATGGGGAACCAAACTGAGATTTTTCTACATCTCTCATGAGTTCTAGGCAGCACATCAGATATGATTAAATAAGTTCTGTAAGTCCAAGTCTGATCTCTGATATCTCTCAATGCTTCATTAAACATTAAGAGGCCATTGATTTCTGTCCATTTTAATACCTCGCCAGGCATGGGAAGTTAGCTTTTCTCACGATGCTGATTAATGATCCCAGTTCCTGAAAAATTAAGCGTGTAATGTCAGCCTGTGCTCAACTCAGTTGACTTATTTATTTATTTATTTATTTATTATTTATTAGTTCAATTTATATGCCACCTTTCTCCGAAGACTCAGGGCGGCTTACAATGCATTTACAATGACTTTAGGTTAGTTAGACCCTCATTGTGAGGATCAGGATCAGTATTTAGAGGGGTTTTCCTTTTTTCAGTAGCATAACAGAATATTTTATAATGCTAAATTATTCTGAGCTTCTTATTTTAAATCTTTCCAGGAACTGAACTCATTAATGTCACTTAACTCAAGTTTCAGAACTGTGATTTAACACAGCACTTTGTGCAGTAATGTGCATCATCACAAGTCCTATGGATGCAGAAAGAATCATGAATAGTTGATGCAAACAGACTTCACGGCCATTCTCATCCAGGGACCACTCAGTGGCCTGGATGCATTTGGCTAACTTCATACAACATATTGATAGCGTCCCACCACATCTCTGTCTAATGTGTTGCATGAATCCAACCCATGTGAACATTTACAGTTCAGGATCTTATGCAAATCCCCAAATATCCCACAGGTGCTTTATTTTCAAGAGGCAACTGGACTTTCTTTGAAGACGTTTCGCTTCTCATCCAAGAAGCTTCTTCTGCTCTGACTGGATGGTGGGGAATGGGAGGATTTGTAAACCCACAAATAGTTTAATTCAACCAATCATGCTTGGGGGAACTCAATCTTTAAGAATATTTCTATCTAGAACCATCCGCTGAATAGTTGGACCATGGATTTCATAACATTTTCCTTTGAATCAGTGTCTGTGTGATTGTGTTTAAGTCACACAACTCTTTAAGGCATATTATGTTCTGTGCCCAGATCTGTTAAGTTTTCTCCTTGGGGTAAATGCTACTTGATGAAAACTCATCATGGCAAACACATAAAACTGTTTTTTTTTATTATTATTAAAAAGTTTTTTTCATCAACATATTTAAACATACAGTCTCTTATCCATCATTAATCATTATTCATTCATCTTACCTTTTTACTTTCATTTGTTAATTGTTCGGGACTGCTCTTTTACCATTTCCTCTCCTTTATTTTACTATAACCTTTCCTCTTCCTCTTCCCTTCTCTTCCTTCTTCTATCTCTACTTTCCTCATTCCTCCTCTCCTTCCCTTTTCTACTTCCTCTCCCCTTTCCCCACTCCTCTCTTCTTCCTCCCTTTCTAACCCACTCTCTTACTCTTCTTTTCCCTTCCTTTTCTTCCTCTTTTTCCCTTTCTTCTGTTCTTCTCTCTCCTTACCTCCCTACTCCCCTCCTTCCCTCTCTCTACTTCTCTCTCCTTTTCCACTACCTTGTTTCCATTTTCAATTCAATCTAAAATGGTATTCGAGCAGCCCCAATTTTCTATTTACATACATCTTAATTTCAATTTTTTTGGCTTTATAATTACATCTCTTCTATCATTTTTGTTAACTTTCCCTTCGTTGCCTATATTTGAATTTTTCCCATGACAGATTTTTTTTTTAAAGCAAAAATGTTTCTATTCATGCAAATTCATAGTATTTACTTCTCTATCATTCTCTTCTCATCTCATTTTGTTCAAAAGTTGTAGAGGGAATTTTTCAATTTTTAAAAGCAACTTTTGGAGACTAAGAAACTGTATTGCAAGGATAGTTGTATGCCTTGAAAGAGATACAGGAAAAGTAACTACCCTAGATTTGATTAGAATCTACTGAATCCAAGCCATCACTGGATTTTTCTGATTAACATTATCTATTTCTTCAAATTAAAAAGTATCATTTTATTTTCCTACAGAAAGATAGAGATAGAGATATGGATATCCCAATATATAATTTCATTGCTTTGCAAAGTGGAAATTTATTTTTCCTTAGTTGAATTATAACATTCTTTTACCTGTTCAGTAAAGCAGGGTAGCTTTGGAGTTGATAGGATATTAATGTATTTTGGATCTTGAAATTCTGCAACTCTTTCTTCATGTATTCCATCTGTCTTACATTCTTGAAGAGATTTTGTTGAAATGGTGATAATGCTAAACCTCTAATAAGCTTGGATAGAAAGCAGAGTTAGTAGTTGCTAAGAGTGAAGCAGGGAGAAAGAGAGAATAGATAAAATAAAAGTATTTATATTCTGAATGGGAAAAATGGCATTTTTATTTATAGGCATCCTATCCCCATACAGTGATGGTGCATTGATGCTCTTCTGAATTTTGCATCTGGCAAGAACCAATTTATAATATAATAGTCCTGATGTGATTAAATTATCTTATTTTTTTTTAGTGGGGGGGAGAGCCATTTTGGCACTAAAAACAAAAGTTTATTTATTTATTTATTATTTATTTATTTATTAAATTTCTATACCGCCCTTCTCCAAATAGGACTCACGGCGGTGCACAGCCAAAGTAAAAACAGAGCATACAAAATTTAAAAACAGTATTAAAATAATTAAATATTTTGGCCGTAAATTAAAACAACCCAATTTAAAATCAATTTAAAATTTAACTCAAGCCAGCCCAGCTAGTTGAAATAAATAGGTTTTCAGGGCCCGACGAAAAATCCGGAGGTCTGTTATTGTACGTAACTCTGGGGGAAGGTTGTTCCAGAGGGTGGGCGCCGCCACAGAGAAGGCTTTCCCCCTGGGGGTCGCCAGCCGACATTGTCTGGCGGACGGCACCCTGAGGAGGCCCACTCTGTGCGAGCGTACTGGCCGGTGGGAGGTTATTGGTGGCAGAAGGCAGTCTCGTAAGAGGCCTCGTTAGAGGGCAGATCTTTTTTTCCTCCCTTTAAAAGCCAAATATTCAGACATGCTCCTAAGAGCCTCACAAAGGGTGCATTGCAGTGGTGAAATCCTACCGGTTCGCACCGGTTCAGGCAAACCAGTAGTGATAAAATCTATCGGTTCGGTGAACCAGTAGTGAAAAAAAGCTACCAGTTCGTCCGAAGCGGTATTTCTGATGATCAGCTGTGCCGTGCAATTTATATTCGCTAGAAAGCAGGAAATCCAGCTTTCTAGTGAATATAAATCGCGCGGCACAGCTGTTCCCTCCTCGCTTTTCTACTTACCTTCAAACGGCTCTTTTTTCAGCGTAAAGCACACATTTGGCGCGCACCACGCATGCATGGGCAGCAAACTGATAGCGACCTGTGGAGGATTTCACCACTGGTGCATTGTATAGGGTTAACTGGTATATATAATTGCCAATGAAAATTATGGCCTTGGTGCTAATGCCATGATTTGTACACTGATATTCAGTGCCACGTTAGAGAAAATGAAAGAAAGACTTATCAATGATGACATCGCAAGCTGTCCTCCATTTCCCATACTAGTACGTTAAATACCTTTTCCCAATAGGGCTTCTGGTGGATGACACAGAAAGCAGTAATTTGTCAGATGTAATGGTGCAGAGATCAGCCACAGAAGACCTTCTTCCCATATTGCCTTGATAATCTTGAAGCTTCACACTTCTAATCAAATAGCTATTTTTTTTTTAAAAAAAATAATCTTAGTGGAGATGTTGACATCTGTGTCTCTGTCTTTCAACTCTTAATAGGTTTGTTGCAGATAGATATAATTGGCTTACAATCTACAGTTGTCAAGAAGAATCTGTCCAAAAGGCCTCCATAATTATTAAGTTTAAAAAGGGGCGAAAAAAGCTTTCACATAGTTGCTTAGAACTGCTTCATGTTTTGGGAAAGGATAAAGAAATAGCAAATTTGAGGGAAGAGGGGAGATCTCATTGTTGTACAATTAATAACCAAACAAGAATTGTACACTTTCTTTCCAGGGTTTCAATGTTACTTGGTTGGGTGAGATAGATTTCTTATCATTATCCTCAAATCGTTGATGAATCAATACAGATAAATTGAGCAAAATGCAGAGACACAATGAGGTGAAAAATAAGGAAAGATAGTTTGAGTATGTGCTGAGAAGGAGAATTATAACTCAGGGCATAAATTAGTTATTATAGCAAGATGATATACACAGGCAGAGTCTTGACTGCTGAGTTTTATACTGCGTATTTTTAATTCAAAGTGAATATGGGTAATACATATCTTATATATCATATAAGATATATGAGATATATATCTACATTTATGGATCTATTATATAAAAACTTTATAGAGGTCTTTCTCACCCATTGTATTAAATATAAATCAGTTCCTTTCTATAATTCTCCAACACAGATAGGCAGACAAAAGTTGTTTGTAATAGGTCACCCTATCTCTAAATTATTGCATTTTGCTGATCTTCCATTAAAATTATGATGGTCTCATCGTCATTATTCAGCCCCTCTCTCCTAGCCACCTTATATGCAGGGCTCATAATAATTCATGTAAACAATGGAAGATCCAATTTTTTGAGGACTTAGGCTTTACTTGAATGTTATACCTGGAGACTGGAGGAAGAAAACAAAATTGATTGGGCCCAGATTCTGGATTTAGCTGCCCTGAGTGTTCGGAGAGGGGTGGCATATAAATTGAACTAATTAAATTAAATTAAATTAAATTAAATTTTAGCCCCTGCATCAGTGGTGGGTTGCTACCGGTTCTCCCTGGTTCTTGCGAACCGGCAGTGGAAATTTTGAGTAGTTCAGAGAACCAGTAAATACCACCTCTGCCTGGCCCCACTCCCAATCTATTTGCTGTCTCCTGACTCCCAGCTGATTGGCTAGAAGGAAAAAAATCAGGGCTCACTTGACAAAGAAGAGAAAAAAAACAAGATACCTTAGCTTTAAATTGAGAAGCCAAGAAGCCTCTCAATTGATCGGCTAGAACCGATCCGCTCCTTGTAAACCGCCCGGTGGTGGTAGATTGGCAATTGAGGCCAAGCTGCCTGAAAGTGATTTCCGATGCTCTCGGTGGTGGCAGAGCAGTAAAAAACTGTTTAAACTCTTGCCGCGGCACTTCAAAGGGCCAACCTACAGCTGATCAGTGTTAAAAGGTAGTGTGGTGGTAGACCAGTGCACTCCAAAAACAAATAGGTAGACCAGAATGCTCCACAAACAAATGGGTAGACTGGTACTGCTCTTCAAGCAGTTAAAAGCCTGGTAGATCAATACCTCTGCTAAATCCTAAATAATTGTTTGTCACATGGCCATCAAACCATGCCCACAAAATAAGCCACGCCCACAGAACCAGTAGTAAAAAAATTTAGAACCCACCCCTGCCCTGCATCAATGTACAATGGTGAATTGGGACTCTAGAACAAAAGAAGACTCAAGCTGATTAAATGATCTTCTCACACACACACTTACCCCTCCATCGAGAAGTCAAGTTTCAATCTGTGATTTACCAAAACTAATTCATTCAATGCATGACTGTATCTTTGTACTTCTAGTAGGTAACAAAAACAAAAGACAACCCAAACTGTCCGGTTGTCTGGAGCAGTATTCATCAATCTCAATACTTTACAATGGGTGTGGACCACAACCAGCTAGGGAATTGTGGGAGTTGAAAACCCCCTATCTTAAAGTTGCTGAGGTTGAGAGATATTGCTCCAGACCCAAAACCCACAAGTACGTAGAACTTCAGATAGAAGAGAAAATTAAATGGGAATCAGATACCCATTTAATCTCCTCTACATCTGTGAGGAATCCATCAACCGCTTTTGGAAGGGATTAATCTACTCATTCCCCCTTTCTTGCAGGATAAAGAAGTCAACCTAGAGCAAGTCCATCGGCGTATGAACAGTTTAATTGATGAAGACTTAGCTCACAAGCAACTGTCCCCCGCCTCCATCGAAATCTCAGCCTTGGAGATCGGTGGGATGTCATCCAGCCAGGCCCTGGAGCCTGTCCGTGAATATCAGAACACACAACTTTCTGTCACGTCTTTTTTACCTGAACAGACAGGACACGGGGGCAGCAGGACACTCTCCGGTGCCTCTGGGAGCAACCTGCAGCTGCCACTGAGCAGCACTGCCACAATACCCTCAATACAGTGTAAACACAGATCGCCGAATGGAGGACTATTTCGCCAAAGCCCCGTGAAGACCCCCATTCCCATGTCATTCCAGTCTGTGCCAGGCGGGATTATTCCAGAGGGCCTGGAACCATCCCACGGAACATCCATATAAAGGGAGTCATTGACCAGCAGAGATTTTTAATACAACGGGGGGAAATTTAAAAAAAAAAAAGACTCTTACATTTTTCTTGTACATATCTGTAAATAATGAAAGAATGAAGTGGGGTTAAAAAAAAAGTGTATTTTGAATATTCCCAATTTTCAAAGTCAGTAAAAAACAAACAAACAAAAATGCAAAAAAAAAAAGAAAGAAAAAAAAGAAAGAAAAAATGTACGAAAGACTTTGTAAATTTTGTTCTCTATGAATAAAAAAAAAAGGCAGAAGAACTTGTGAATCTTCTCAAGTGACAAAGACAACCTTTATTGGGACCAAAGGCAGGAAAAAATGTCTTTGGATTTTAACAAATGGTACTTTTTTCCCCCTCCTAATGTTTATTTTGATTTCTTGTTTTGGAAGCAGGGACAACTAACGCTTCTTGGGAATGGAGTCAGGGGAGAACCTGTCTACTTATTTTTCTCTTGTATTTGCTATTCTCTCATGCTCGCAGCTCTTCTGAAAGTTTAACGGGGTGGGTACCCCTGAAATGTTAACACCAGGCTGGTAATAAATGTGGCGTGGCCAAGTTTCCTTGCTGCGATTTAACAATGGGTACTGTCAACAAAGTTTTGAATGATAGGATCGATCCTTGATCCATTCTGAAATATATTTGGTTGGTGCAGAAGTATCCTTCATATAGAGGAAAAGTTTCAAGCCTGAGTTGGTGAGTGCTATCAATAACCAATGTTCATTCTAATCTCAGTTAAATAAGCTTCCAGCAATGTCATTGAAGATACATTGAAAACAAGTATAGGAGAACTACAAGTCAAGTGTTTGCTTGCAGACATTCCTCTTCATCCATCTAATTGGTACATGTCCAAAGGTTTCTGGTGGATCTAGATGAGATGGGGGTGTATATACAGTATATTAAACTTTTGCGGTTTATGATGAATGTGCAAGTTACTGCCAATATGGCTAATCAGAATTATTCTTCCTCTTCCTCATCCATTTAGTCGTACAGATACAACAAAAATGAATTATGGCTTCAGTGAATCAAGCACTGAGCAATTTTTCAAGTTTGATTTCAGTGATATGGTCAAAATAGACGATAATTTTTTTTGTGTTTGAAGATTTATTACATATTAGGGACAGTTTTGAAGAAGGAAGTGTAGTTCAAAATGTTGTACTTATAATGAGGAAACAAGGAATTTAGTTTGTTTCCTTTTCCACTTTCCCATGGGTTGGACTATACACAAATTTCAACATAGCACTCAACATAATGCTGAATTCTTATTCCTTCCATTAATATTTACAGTATATAGGCTTTGCTGCCAATTTCATGTGATGGGTCCACAGTTCTCAAACTCACGAGGGTGCTGTGGGATATTTTAAAGTACTAACTCAAGGTAGTTTTGGTCTAGAGCTGTTATGAAAAAAAAATACGGAAAAAATTATGGAACCTGAACTGAGAAAGTTTGGGATAGGTTATCATTGGTGGGATACAGAATAGGTGAAATGTCTTCATTTGATGTGTGGGAATCTCCAAATGGAACAACCTTTGTGATCATCCACTTTTAAGTCCATGCTGTCAGGGGAAGGAAGGAAGGAAGGGAAGGGAAGGGAAGGGAAGGGAGGGAGGGAGGGAGGGAGGGAGGGAGGAAGGAAGGAAGGAAGGAAGGAAGGAAGGAAGGAAGGAAGGAAGGAAGGAAGAAAGGCTCTCCCAAATCCCTTCACCATATTGTTCCTGTTTGTTCTCCGTCACTTCTCAAAGGCCTTATGAACACAAACTACTGATCATCTGAATTATTATTTACCTAATGTATTTGCAGATTCACACTGCTATTGTCTTCAAAAGGGAAATTAATTGCAGGATTAAACATGGATATTAAAATATCAGCTATTGCTTTCAACCAAAACACAAGATTGAGTTATTTTGGCTCTGCAAGCAATAGAAGTCATGTAAAAAAAATATATCTTCCTCTTTCCGTGTTGAGGTGGATGGCACTGCCATGGGAAAAATACAAAAAAAAGTACATTAAGAGGAAGGATAAATTTGACAGCTCAACGGCTGAAGTACGTATTAGAGGCCTTCAAGTTAGCATAAGAATTTGAAGTTTTATTTATAGCAAAATGCACAATGGCTGCTTCTAATCTGAATTTCCCAAATATATTTCAACTACTATATTTCCCCGAAAATAAGACCCTGTCTTAAATTTTTTTGAGCCCTGAAATAAGTACTTGGCCTTATTGCCATGTGCTCAAATGCCCGATTGGGTTTATTATCAGGGAATGTCTTATTTTGGGGGAAACAGGGTATTTGTGCAAAGGAGAAATTAATAAAGTACTAATAATGCTTTATCTTTCAGTAATGTCCTATTGCAGTGATTAAGGAAGGTGTCAGCTTTGGAAGCCATATTAGGCCAGAAGCTTCCATGCTGCCACCTTCTCATGTGTGGGAAAGTAGGAGGGGGAATTTAGTAGAGGGGTTGTCTGTAGACATAATAGCATTCTTCCTGTCGGTCAAGGTCAGGGCGATCCTGCATCTGGAGAAGGAGTGGTCGGAGTGCTGTCTCGAGATGGGACGGCAATTGATTGGAGCATGTGATTGACTGAGGAGTGAGGGGATGGTTTGGGGGTTTTTGATTTACTGAGGGAAAACCCAGACCTCTCCGATTCGGGTTTTCCCAGATGTACCAGTTTACCTATTCTAGTAAATGGAACTTTGAAAAATGATTGTTTCAGAGTTTTATATGGAGTTGGGGGTGTTGTGGTCCACCAGCAGCCTGCGAAGCTGGCAGGGGAGTCGGATAGTGATGAGGCTGAGGAAGAACATGGGCCAGACCTGGAGGCTGGGGAAGGCCCAGATGAGGGCTCTGCGTCAGAGGCAGAGATGGGGCCAGGACCATCAGGGAGTGAGGTGCGGACTTCAGAGCCCCTAGAGACTGATAGGAGTGAGGCAGAGGAACAGGAGGAGCCTGTTCCTAATGCACGCATGAGAAGAGCTGCCAGAAGGCAAGAGCAGCTCAAGCAAAAAGGACAACTCGGGAGTAGGGCCAAGAGATGATTGGCCCCTCCCATAAGGCTTAAAACAGACCAGTAACGGCGTTTGGGCTTTGCCAGAAAACAACGTTGACAGCTTCGTCGTCTTCTTCATCTATGTCTTGTATTTATTTTTGTATCTGTGACTTCTGAACTTTTGCCAAGAAAGGCCTTTGGCAGTTTGCCTAATTGGACCAAGGTTTGCGATAGGACTGAGGAATTTGTGTTGGGAGGAATTTGCTTTAATTTAGTTGAACGACACTGGGAATGAAGTAATTCTCAGCTGTTCGAATAAACAGTAGGACAGTTTGTCCTACTACTTACTTGGGCCTGGGTCACAACGGGGGTTTTCTGGAATGCTCTCAGGAGGCTTCTGTTCCTAAGGCCCATCAAAGCAGAACAGGGTGAAATATTTTTCTCTGAAGCCTTGAATAAAATTTTTAATACTAGCATGGTACAGTAAATTTTCAGTTGGCCCGGTTCAAGCCAGGCACTATAGCTTACTATACATCTAGAATGTGATCTAGATTTCATTATGATCCATTTGATCATCACTTTATTTATGCATTTATTTAGTCACCATTTGATTCTGTAGGCATCAAAGAGATGATGATGATGATGATGATGATGATGATGATGATGATGATGAAGACTTCTAAAGTGAGATCAGCTCAGAAGCAGGGTGGTAATGTAAGTGTAATGACTTGATCTATATCACTGCCAGCTTTAAAATAATTCAAATGGGAATTCAGTCCCTCTGTGTCACAATCACATGTGAAAATACTTTAACAGGCTGGACCTGAGATCCATGACACACAAAGGCCTAAAGTGCTAACCCAATTCTGGGTAGCATTAGATGAAGAATTATATGACAGACCTGTGGAATGGGATTCTCAGTGCTTAGCTGTTTTCTTTCAGAGGTTTCATTACCCAACTAGGTAACCTCATCAGTGATAGAAAGGAGTGGAGTTTGCTCTGTTCATCTACTAGTGACTTGCCCTGTCAGTGTTGGTGGGGCTGATTTTGATAGTTCCTTGACTAATAATAATAATAATAATAATAATAATAATAATAATAATAATAATAATAATAATAATAATAATAATAATAATAATAATAATTATTATTATTATTATTATTATTATTATTATTATTATTATTATTATTATTATTATTTTATTTCTATACTGCCCTTCTCCCGAAGGACTCAGGGCGGTGTACAGCCAATTTAAAAACACAAGACAAAACAATGATTAAAAATTAAAATAATTAAATAGATTTAGACAGTTGTTCAAGGTTTGATTGTTTATCTGAATAGGTAGTTCCTTGCAAGAAGTATGGTTTACTTCTTGATTGTTGGTCTAGTGCCGTGATGGTGAACCTATGGCATGCGTGCCACATGTGGCATGCAGAGCCCTTTCTGCGGGCATGCCAACCATCGCCCCAGCCCAGCTCCACCACACATGCACGCACCTTCCATCGGCCAGCTGGTCTTCGGGTCTCTGCCATGCATGCATGGGAGCAGGGCCTTCCCTGATGCCTCTCTGTGGCAGGAAAGCAGGAGAAAGCTAGGACGCGATGGGGGGAGAAACTGCAAAGATTGGAGGAAGCATGGAAGGCAGGAAGGCAGGAGGCGCTCAGTAGGGGGAGAAACTTTGGAGATCGTGGAAGGCAGGAAGCAGCTAGGACTCAATGGGGAGAGAAACTTTGGAGATATGGAAGGCAGGGGGCAGCTAGGATTCAATGGGTGAGAAACTTTGGAGATCAGAGAAGGCAGGAGGCAGCTATGATTTAATGGGGAAGAAACTGGAGATTGTGGAAGGCAGGAGGCAGCTAGGATTCGATGGGGGGAGAAACTTTGGAGATCGTGGAAGGCAGGAGGCAGCTAGGATTCGATGGGGGAGAAACTTTGGAGATCGTGGAAGGCAGGAGGCAGCTAGGATTCGATGGGGGGAGGAACTTTGGAGATCTTGGAAGGCAGGAGGCAGCTAGGATTCGATGGGGGGAGAAACTTTGGAGATCGTGGAAGGCAGGAGGCAGCTAGGATTCGATGGGGGGAGAAACTTTGGAGATCGTGGAAGGCAGGAGGCAGCTAGGATTCGATGGGGGGAGAAACTTTGGAGATCGTGGAAGGCAGGAGGCAGCTAGGATTCGATGGGGGGAGAAACTTTGGAGATCGTGGAAGGCAGGAGGCAGCTAGGATTCGATGGGGGAGAAACTTTGGAGATCGTGGAAGGCAGGAAGCAGCTAGGATTCGATGGGGGGAGAAACTTTGGAGATCGTGGAAGGCAGGAAGCAGCTAGGATTCGATGGGGGGAGAAACTTTGGAGATCGTGGAAGGCAGGAGGCAGCTAGGATTCGATGGGGGGAGAAACTTTGGAGATCGTGGAAGGCAGGAGGCAGCTAGGATTCGATGGGGGGAGAAACTTTGGAGATCGTGGAAGGCAGGAGGCAGCTAGGATTCGATGGGGGGAGAAACTTTGGAGATCGTGGAAGGCAGGAGGCAGCTAGGATTCGATGGGTGAGAAACTTTGGAAATCAGAGAAGGCAGAGAAGGCAGAGAAGGCAGCTATGATTTGATGGGGGGAGAAATTTTGGAGATCGTGGAAGGCAGGAGGCAGCTAGGATTAGTTGGGGAGAAACTTTGGAGTCCTAGCTACCTCCCACCTGCCCTATTTTGGGCCTGAAAAGCCTCCTGCACCAACTTATTTTTTTTTTTAATTTGATTTATATGCCGCCCTTCTCCGAAGACTCAGGGCGGCTTACAATGTGCTCAGCAATAGCCTTCATCCTTTTGTATATTTATACAAAGTCAGCTTATTCCCCCCACAACTGGGTCCTCATTTCACCTACCTTAGAAAGGATGGAAGGCTGAGTCAACCTTGAGCCTTGGCGAGATTCGAACCCTGCAGTAATTGTAGGCAGCTGGTCTTAATAACCAGCTTAATAACAGGGTGCCTTAAACCCCTGTACTACCAAGGTTTGGAAGCCAAAAAGGGGCCCAGGGCACATGCACAGGGGCACTCACATTGCATTTTGGGGGTTGTGGCACACGCACATGCATTCATGCGTGTGTGTGCATGCTTTGGGCACTCGGCACCAAAAAGGTTAACCATCACTGGTCTAGTGTTAATCTTGATGTCTATTTCTGCTCATGTGGGTGTTGATTGCTAGTTACGAAGGTGTTTTGGTCTTTTACCTTAATCAAGAAACCACCAAGTGCATTCTGCACTGGGAAGATCACACTCTGGGCATCCCATTTCAAGAAAGCTGTTGACAGGAAGTGAGCAGTCCAGATGGTATAGGGGACTTCAGTAAAAGGATGCTGTAGACAAAATCAGAGCCATTATTTCCCAGCAACTGAGACCAGTAATAAAATCTGAGATTGAAATGGACAGTATCTAAGTTTGATTAATAAAATAATACAGTAGTGGCCAACATTGTGGAAACCTTTTTGGGAAAAGAGTATGTTTGAGGTTTGATGGCTAATAACACCACTTTTTTAGGGGGAGTTTCAAGGTAATCATATTCCACTGCTGGAATGGCCTGGGAATAGCCCAGACCTTAACCCAATGGAAAATCTATGGAGCTGACTCAAGAAACTTGTTAGTCAGAAGTGACCCAGCAATGAAACCCAGTTAATAGAAGCAATCATTCAATCTTGGTTTCACATTATAACAGCTGCAGAACTAAAAGACTTGGTTCACTCCATGGGAAGATGTTGTAAGGCCGTCATTCATGCTAAAGGTTACCCAACGAAGGATTAACTGACATGGGGATCATTTTTGTATATCTCGTTTTTCTGTGTGTTTCACTTTTCTTCTTTATACTGTAACTGCTATTCTAATAGCAAACCCTTCATAAAATTTATTGCATTAGATTCTTGATTAAATTATATTTCCATTGATATATAGTTTTATGGTACTAGGCCCCCCAAAAATGGTGTTATTAGCTAGTTTTAGAAAATACACTTTTCCCAAAAGATTTCCACCATTTTGGCCACTACTGTAGATATGTTACAGCTACCTAGAAAACCCACGTTTCTTTCAAGAAATTTAACCTAGTGACACTTTTTGTGTGTGACTAAACCTACAGCATCACAGTAAGGAAATGTATGTTAAGGAGGTACTCATTTATCTATGAAATTACACTGATTATTCTCTTGATGTTATCAGACAAGGTTTGGCCTTTTTTGATCTACCTACAAGTTTAATATGGTTCCCAGAGATGCCAATTAATTGGTTAATCAGCGTAGGTGCAAAATCCTAGCTTGTTTAAGTATGGAAATAGGATTTATAAAATGTCACTATAATATTTTTAATTTTAGTTTTCAGTACTTTATTTCTTGCCTCTCACCAGGATTCTTTTTTAAAAAAAATTCTGCTCATAACAACTTATCAAAGATCAGCAAAAGGTTAAGTGAAGATAGATTAATTTTCTTTTTTGTAGAATTCATCCAGAATAGTTGACATTTTCTTACCCTTTTAGCTTTTAATAATTCCCCTAGTTCTTTAGCCATTGTCCTCTGGTTTTTTTTTTTTAAATGGACTTTTATGTATAAATTAGAATGTTGTAGCCATGAAATTATTAATGTTTTTTGGCCTGTAGTGAAAAACATATCACAACTTGTGACAGACAATATTCAAGCTACAAAACCATACAAAACTATAGAAATTCAATGTATGTGTTTTAAAAGAGTTTATAATAGTTGATTTCCTACTATTTTTAAATATTTGTATCAGTTTATAACTCAGAAAGTTGGATATTTTTTTTTATTGCAAAAGTTTTACAATTACATTTTCATCCCTTTCCCCCCCCCTCAAACCACCCCAAACTTCCCAACCTCCCTAACCCACCCTAACCCTCCCCTCCCCCCGGACTTCCTCACAGTATACTCATGTCAAATAAAAGGAAAAACCCTCCTTTATATATAAAACTTGAACCCCTCCCTCCCCCTTACAAGTTTTCATCTTCATTACATTAACCTATTTCTATCTTAATATAACATTTTCAAATAGATTTTCATCCTGATTGCCTTAAAAATATTTCTATCTTAATATAACATTTTCTAATAAATTTTCATCCTTAACCTTAAAAAATTTCTATCTTAATATAACATTTTCAAATAAAAGCTATTTGATACTTCCTAGTTTGATATTTGTTCTGAACATAATCTATCCACTTCTTCCATTCCCATTCATAAGTCTCTTGAGAACAATCTTTTAGATATGCTGAAACCTTCGCCATCTCTGCAAAACTGGCCATCTTCAAAGTCCATTCCTCAATCGTAGGCAGCGCTTCATTTTTCCAATATTTACCTATCAACAATCTTGCTGCTGTTATCATATACAATATCAATTTTGTTTCACCCGATGTAAAACCCTTAACTATACCCAATAAAAACAGTTGTGGAGAAAATTGAATTTTTTTCTTCAAAACATTCTGCATGACCCACCAAATTTTTATCCAAAAAGCCTTAACTTTCTTACAGGTCCACCAAACATGATAATATGTAGCGTCTAAACAATCACATCTCCAACATTTAGGCTGCACATTAGGGTACATACACGACAATTTTTTGGGGTCTAGATGCCATCTGTAAAACATTTTATAAAAATTTTCCCTCAGATTCTGCGACTGTGTAAATTTAACATTCTGAACCCAAATTTTTTCCCATGTTTCCAACATCACTGGTTCCTCAAAATTTTGTGCCCACTTAATCATGCAGTCTTTAACTAGTTCAGTTTCTGAATCCCTTTCTAACAAAACATTATAAAGTCTTTTGATATGCATTGGGCCTTTCTCTTTTATGTGTCTAACTAATTCTTCCTCATACATCATAATACCAGTTTTTTGGTCCTCTTTCCATCTCAATTGCAATTGATTATATTGTAACCAAGTTAGATTAATCCCTTCAGCCAACAATGTCTGTAATGTCTTCAGCTGCCATCTGCCCGCATCTGTAAAAAGAACCTCTTTGTATAAAAACCCCCCGAGTGACATTATATTTGTATTCCACAAAGTATGACCAAGATCCAGCCATAGCGGTATTTTATAATCCCAATTGTTTCGGTGCTTCTTCCAAACTCTCAACAAAGAATCTCTAAGTATATGGCTTTTGAATACTTTATCCACTTTACTGTCATAAAATAAGTAAGCGTGCCATCCAAATTCCAAATCAAAACTTTCTGCGTTTAGTATTCCAGTCTTTTTTCCTCCAAACCAGTCACTTAGTAAAGTCAAAGCTGCTGCATCATAATATAACTGTAGGTTTGGAAGTTTAAGACCTCCCCTTTCTGGAACATCTTGCATGATTTTCATTTTTACTCTTGGTTTTTTCTCGTTCCAGACAAACTTATTCACACCAGTTTGCCATACTTTTAGTTGTTTATCATTTTTGAGCACCGGAATCATTTGAAACAAAAAAAGAAATCTTGGCAAAATGTTCATCTTAACTGCTGCTATTCTTCCAAGTAGAGACAGCTGCAGTTTTTTCCAAGTCTCCATATCTTTTTGCACCTCTCGCCACAACGCCTCATAGTTATTTTGAAACAATTTCATATTTGATTCTGCAACCTGAACTCCTAGATATTTTACCTTTGGTACAATCTCAAAACCTGCCCTCCTTTCAAGCTCAAGTTTACGATCTTGTGTCATATTTTTAACTACCATCTTAGTTTTTTTCTGGTTCAATCTAAAACCTGAAACTTTACCATAGTCTTGTATAATGTCCTTCATCTGGATTATTGATTCCATTGGCTGTGTTAGGGTAACAACCAGATCGTCTGCAAATGCCTTTATTCTGTAATCCTCTTGCCTTATCATTATACCTTTCAAAGTATTAGAGTCCCTTATTGTGTTTAACAAGACTTCTAGTGTTAAAATAAACAACAGTGGGGACAACGGACATCCCTGTCTTGTTCCTTTTTCGATTTTAAACTCTGTTGTCAAACTTCCATTAATAATAATCTGTGCCTTTTGTTCTTGATAGATTGCTGAGACCGCCTGAGTAAATTGGTCCCCAAAATCCATCCTTTTTAAAGTCTTTAATAGAAAATTCCAGTCCACTTTATCAAAGGCCTTCTCTGCATCCAGAAAAACCAGCACTGCAGGGATCTGTTTATTCTTCTCAAGATATTCCAATAAATCTATTACTTGCCTTACATTATCATTCATGTGCCTACCCTCAATAAATCCCGCTTGATCATCATGAATCACCTTTTGAATTACTGGCATCAATCTGTAGGCTAATACTTTTGCGTAAATTTTATAATCCGTATTCAAGAGAGATATTGGTCTGTAGTTCTCTGGTTTTTTGGGACCTGCTTGTTCTTTTGGTATCAAAGAAATATAAGCTGTAGTCCATGATGGGGGTACTTTTCCCCCTTGTTGTATATTACAAAATAAGTCTCTAAGTTGTTCCACCATTTCTGCCTGCAGAGTTTTATAATACACTGCAGTCAGACCATCCGTTCCAGGAGCTTTAGCTGTTTTTAATTGTTTTATTGCTACTATTATCTCGTCCTCTGTTATAGGATAATTCATTCTTTCCTTTTGTTGCTCAGTGATTTTTGTAACTCTTTTGTTGTCTAAATATTTTTCTATAAGTCCATTCTGCACCTCCTCTCTGGCATATAGTTTAGTGTAATATTCAAGAAAAGCTTCTTTTATTAATTTCTGTTGAAAAACTTCTTTCCCTCCAATATCAATACTATCAATAGTCCGTATGCTCTGTTTCTTCCTTAATGTGTAAGCCAACCACCTGCCCGGTTTATTGGCGTTGCAGAATGTATTATGCTTCGCGTATTGTAAATTTGTTGCAACTTGTTCCGCTATAAGCATTTGGAATTGGTCTTTCAAAAGTTTTATGACACCAAGTATTCTTTCATCTGTTGGGTTTTTAATAAGTAACTGTTCTTTGTTCTTTATTTCTGCTTCCAATTCAAGTCTTTTCTTTTGTCGAATCAACCTATGTTTAGAGTTCATATATATAAGCACCCATCTCATATAAGCTTTGCTTGCGTCCCACACAATTTCCATTGGGGTGCCTTTATTCAAATTCATTTCAAAAAACTCTTTCAAATACTTTTTAAGTTCTATTATATTTTTTTCATATCTGAATAAGTTTTCATTTAATCTCCAAGAGCGTCTCTCAGTCTTGTGTGTCTCAATTTCTATCCACACTGGGCTATGATCAGTCAAAGTTCTTGGCAGAATCTTTGTTCTTTTTGTCCTGACAAGTAAATCATCAGACAACAAGATGAAGTCAATCCTGGAAAAGGATCTATGTCTGTCAGAGAAGAAAGTATAATCCAATTCTTTTGGGTTATGTATTCTCCAAATATCTTTTAATTCCAGATCTTCTTTCATATCAAAAAAAGTCTGTGGTAATCTAATCCTTGACTTCGCCAAAGTCTTTTTATCTAATTTAGAATCAATTACTCCATTCCAATCTCCCATAATTAAGATAGATCTGTAATCCCATTGAAGTATTTTCGTATGCAGCATTTTATAAAAATAGTCCTGTTATTGGTTAGGAGCATAAATTCCTATCAAAAGAATTTGATTATTAGCAGAAAGTAATTCAATTGCTACAAACCTGCCATCTTGATCAGCTTCTATAAGTTTGGCTGTTAATTTTTTATTTACGTAAATAACCACACCATTCTTTTTTTGGTTAGTTGAAGATATAAAATGTGTTCCTAGTTTGGAATTTTTCAAATAGTTTTGATCTTGAGCTGTAATATGCGTTTCTTGTAAACAAATTATATCATTATTATGTTGTTTTAAATATGCAAATACTTTCTTCCTTTTTTGTGTTACATTCAACCCATTCACATTCCAAGATAAACATTTAATCATCATTATTCTCCTTCTGGAGCAAAGAGCAGAACATTCGGATTTCATCCGAAATCTTCTGTCCTGCATTCCCCACGGCCCCAGCCTTTTCATCTTGTCTTTCCTGCTGTAACTTTTCTTTAAGTTGCTTGGCTTTTGCTCGGGTTATACGCTGGTCCTTCAGAAAGTTGAATATTAATGATTAGTTTTACAGAAGCTTTTAATTTTGCGATACCACTGATAAACAAATATTGTCCCATTATATTTGACAAAACTGGATTGAAAAGAAATGGTCCTTTATGTGTTATATTGATGGTTCTGAGGCCTGTTGAGGGCATTAAAAAACATTCTTGCTGTGAAAACCAAATATACGCTTTTAAATGCCAGAATTTTATGACATCCCCAAATCTCAAACTTTTTGGCATTGCCACTAAAAACCTTGGATAATGTCTTAAAAATGTGGGATCTCACAAGATTTTGACCATATTTTTGTTTAATTTAATTTTTCATAATTTTGTTGGTTCTCAACACACTATTGAAAAGAAGATCTGATGTATTAAATTGCTGATTCCTTACCTCACTCCACCTTATTGATGGCCCTGATAGATTTGGATGACTCTGCAATAATCTCCTAAAGGACAAGAGTGGCAGTCACAGTGCTTTACAAAAATTGGTCCATTGAACATCAATAGAATTGATATTTACAGCAACACTGCAGTACTCAATAGATCAAGTGCATCAGGCTCAAACAAAGCTTGATTTTTGAAGGAGACCAGGCTTATAAGAATAAGAATAAGAAAAGCTTTGCACCCCACTTTAGGAGGTTAAAACTATAGCTTCTTTCAAGAGCTTTAATCTAATCCAGCAGTCTTTTGTGGCTTGGTGCCCAAGCTAGGGGGAAAGGGGAACCAGGCTGCATAAGCGGCGTGCTGGTGTGCAACCATGCACGTGCAGCTGAACTTGCACAAGCATTTAGCTGCATGCATGTGCATGCATGCTATCCCACCATTCACGCAAGTCAAACTATGCGGACATGTGTGCACGCTTGGCCCGCCAGTTGCATGGTCCAGTACCAGTGGGAGCTGCTGCTAGTTCAGACCAATTCGAGCGAACCGGTAGTTCCAATGATCAGCTGGCCCCGCCCATCTGCTCCTGCCCTATCCTGTCCTATATTTCCTTCTTTCTGGTTTAGCTGATTCACCCGGCACAGCTGATTTCCGCATCTCCGCTGTTCTACTTACCAGGGTTGCCTTAGAAGGTAAGCAGCTGAGCTTCAAATTGTTGTATTTTGAACGCTGCACGCAAGTGCATCAGGCACGTGTGCACAAGTGCGCGGCCGGCGCACTCACTGAACCGGTTGTTAAACTAGTTGCAGCCCACCATTGCCCAGTTCCAAATAGGGCACGGCCCTGTAGTGGACTGCGGCCTAGAGTTTGAGGACCTCTGATTTAATCTGCTATATAAACATATCAAATTAAGAAAATTAAGAAACATGTCCATAAAAATATCCTGAATCAGTGGTGGGTTGCTCCCGGTTCTGTCCGGTTCTTGCGAACCAGTAGTAAAAGCGGCGAGAGGCTCCACCCACCCACCTGGACATCATCAGGTATGATCTGCGCATAGGCAGAAGTGTATTCTCCCATTGCAAACTGGTAGTAAGGGTAAGTAGAACCCACCCCTGTCCTGGACCCAAACTTTAATGAGATGTTGAGGCGCATCCAATTCATAGTCCAAATATTCTGAATAGCATCTGTATTATTCATTACTCATATTTTTGCTAGTTTTCACAAACTATCAAGCTAGTGTACAACAGGTAAACAGCAAACATCAAAACACCAGCAAGAAAACTCCTTTAAAGTGTTAAAATAATAAAATCCTGAAAGCTATTTTAAAGCTTTCAAGGCTCAAGGTTGACTCAGCCTTCCATCCTTTCTAAGGTAGGTAAATTGAGGACCCAGTTTGTGGGGGCAATAAGCTGACTTTGTAAAAATATACAAGGGTATATGAAGGCCACCCTGAGTCTCCGGAGAAGGGCGGCATATAAATCAAATTAAAAAAAAAAAAAAAAGGCCAAGAAGGTGCATAGCAAATTGCTTTTCTTGGAAAACCAAGGAAAAGAGATCATTCAAACTTTGAAAGAGATGTTGCCCAGACATCAGGATCTCAGCAAAATACAGAGGGACATCTACAATGAAGAGAGCTGTTCAGTGAAGCCTCGTGGGTCCACCATTTGACTCATTCTGCAGACACTTTTACAATACACGATTCAGCAGGGGGGAAAAACCCCACACACAATCTTCTAGATATCAGTCATCAGAAGAATTTAGGAGAGGAAGTGTGAACAGATTGAAGATCTTGGTCGTGTGCTACCAAAGGTGCTTTCTAAGACTACTCTGCCTGGGTGTGCAACGCAGATTGTTTTAAAGACTCCAGCTGCTGATTACAAGGTATGTAGAATATACTACAAGGTATGTAGAATATAATTGCTCATAATTTGATTTCTCTTTTGTGCCATTTAAAGGCACTGGTGCAAGCCAATCACTGGGCTGCAATTCACATGTTTGTGTCTTTGCTATCTAAACCTACCTAAGTCTTACTTTCTCTACTGCTTCTCCTGATCAACAAGGACTTAGCAGAGATCCTTTGCTCTCAGCAAGTAGCTGAATTAAAAAGAATGAGCTTTTGCAACACAGAAGCCTTTCCAACGGCAAGTTCTAATGGCAAGTTAATGAAAGAAAATGTGGTAAGTCAAGGTAACGATTCTTACAAGACAACCTTATTTATTTATATATTTAGCGGATGGCCTAAAGCATGTGTGCCGTCGCCCCAGGTCAGATCTCTGTGGCGTTTCTTTTGTGAGCTTCTGTTTCCCTGCAAATAGCGAAACAGAAGCTCACGAAAGAAAAAGATCTCACCTCTTGCCGCGCTGCCAGTATTGGGATGCCCCGCCTCTCACCGACCAGCTGGTCTTCGGGTCTCTGCTGCACATGCGTGCATGTCAGTGCATGCGTGTGCATGTCCATGCATGTACACATTCACATGCACCCACATACATCTTTCAGTTTGGGCACACGCGCGGGTGCAGTTTGGGCACTCGGTGTCTAAAAGGTTCGCCATTACTGATCTAGGCCATTTATCCAATTAAATGCAGTATTTGGTCATTGGAGAAAGACTTCTGTCCAGTCATGTCCAACTCTAAGGCACAGTACTCATCTCCGTTTCTTAGCTAAGGGAGCCAGCATTGTCCGAAGACAGATTCCATGGTTATGTGTCCTGCAAAACTATATGCCGAGGTACACGGAATGCTGTTTCCTTCCCACCAAAGTGGTACCTATTTATCTACTCACATTAGCATGCTTTCAAACTGCTAGTTGGGCAGAAGCTAGTAATGGGAACTCACCCCACCATGCAGTGCTCGGGTCTCGAACACGGGCTGTCAGTTTTCCAGCTGATAAGCCCAGCATGGCAGCTAGTCACTATGTGATCCAGTATCTGACAAGGAGCACCATTCAGAGTTTTCCAGCACTGGCAGGTGGCATCAAAACCCGCTAATTTTTGTGTTGGTTCAGATATATATTTTACTAGAATCTGGACGTTCGATAATCCAGTTGAATTTCCACTGGGATTTTATATTAAAGTTAGCCTTATAGAGCTGCTGTGCCAGTATCAGTATGTGTTTGTGTGTATGTGTGTGAGCGAGAGAGACGGGGCTTTTCCTGGATTTAAGCTTTCAAATTGATAAGTATGGCATATCAGTGTGTACTGCCAGTTGTGGGTTACTAATATTTTTTTTGTACACTTTGAGAAGAGCATCTTGTCATTGTAAGACTGGTGGGATAATATGGCTCAGTACGGGAACCCAGTGTCAAGTTTCGAGGTCGTCTCGAATAAAATGCACTTCAAACAAAATCTTTGAAGAAAAAACTCCTATTTATTGAGCACGACATCCTAACATGACTCCATACGAAGCCAACACTGACTTCCAGCCCCAAAACCCTCCCTTTCCGTTACCCACTCCCCTGCACTCATTGGCCATCTTCCAAGTCATTCTACCCCTAATCTACTCCAGCTCAAAGGAATTCCCCCCTCCCATCTCATCTCCTCGGAAACATTATCTCCAGGGAAAATAAGTAGGTGAAAAGTCATCCGTCCCTTTCCAGATGCCTCCGCTTCTCCTTCTTATGTCAGCACTAGAGTAAATGCAGGTTGAAGTGCTGACACCCAGCAGGTTGGCATGGTGTCAATGCACCATTTTTATCTGCATTGTATCATTTAGTCTGGCATCCAATTTATTTTTATGGCGGCTGTTCATCCAAACAGGGCCGCAATATTCAGCTGTAAAAGTAAAGTTAAGGTAAAGATTTCCCCTGTCCAGTTGTGTCTGATTCGGGAGCACAATGCTTATCTATGTTTCTTCGCCTAGGGAGCCAGCATTGTCCAATGGCCCTTCTGTGGCCATCATGACTATACACTGAGGCACATGGAACATAATTATCTTCCTCCCAAAGTGGTTCCTATTTATCTACATGCATTTGTATTAGGGGTGGGTTCTACTTACCTTTACTACTGGTTCGCATCGCTCCCACGCACATGTGTTAGCTTTGCTTGCGTGTCCACATGCTCTTCTGCACATGCGCAGAAGCTTCTGTGTATGTGCAGATCACCTATGATGATGTCTGGGTCAGTGGGCAGAGCCTCCCACCAGTTTTCCTACCGGTTCTTGTGAACCGGTCTGAACCGGGGGCAACCCACCACTGATTTGCATGCTTTCAAACTGCTAGGTGGGCAGGAGCTGGAGCAAGGAACGGGAGCTTATCCCATCATGTGGCACTTAGGTCTTGAATCTTAGCTTTACAGTGAGTCTTTAACCACTGAGCCATTGTGCCCCCTCATCCAGCTGATGTTCTGAGCTCCCTATTTAGTTCCACAAAGTTTAATGAGCTTAAGTATGTTATTTCCAGTATTAATTTTTGCTGCAGTATTTTCTATGTGTTTCTTGTAAGATAGAATTAGATCTAGCGTTATGGCAAGGTGTTTTGGAAAGGGGTTGCAAGGCAGCAGGCTCTTATTGAAGTATTCCTTCGGGGCATTTTTTGCTTGTTCATTATTAAGGTGGAAATGCCTTGTTTCTGTTCAGCAGAGCTTTTTAGGTCTTCTGTGAGGGAGCTGTCAGCATCCTCCACATGTTTCTCTTGGGCTCCTAGAGCCAGGTCATTCGCGTAAGTGAATTTCCATCCCTTGGTAACTGGAATGTCAGTTATGTGTAGATTGAACAACATGAAAACCAACGCGGAGCTCTGTGGTAAGCCATTATTCATTATACTTCTCCCTTTGCTTTCTCCCCACTCCCGTTATTATTTGAAAATCCCTGTCACTCAGCATATGATTAATAAGGTGGATAATCTTTTGACATGAAATGATCAGTTGTAGTTTATATAATAAGCCTTCCTCTCAGGCTGTGTTATAGACCACATTCAGGTACACAAAACGTGCTGTGGTTTTAAGGCCTTGTTGGGATCCTGCTTCAATGTGACTTGTTAGGCACAACACCTGGTCTTTGCAGTTTCTATTTTGTCAAAATCCTGCTTGTTCCACAGGAAGATGTTCTTCTATCATAGGACCGATCCTGTTTAGAAGTAATCTTTCTAAGAATTTATAGGTAAAGGTTCCCCTCGCACATATGTGCTAGTCGTTCCCGACTCTAGTGGGTGGTGCTCATCTCCGTTTCAAACCTGAAGAGCCAGCGCTGTCCGAAGACGTCTCCATGGTCATGTGGCCAGCATGACTCAATGCCAAAGGTGCACAGAACACTGTTACCTTCCCACCAAAGGTGGTCCCTATTTTTCTACTTGCAGTTTTTACGTGCTTTCGAACTGCTAGGTTGGCAGAAGCTGGGACAAGTAACGGGAGCTCACTCCGTTACGCAGCACTAGGGATTCGAACTGCTGAACTGCCAACCTTTCGATTGACAAGCTCAGCATGAGTGGAGCTTAAAAGGGCTATTGGTCAGCAGTTTTTAATGCCTTTCTCTGGAGGGGCCGAATGTCAGCCTCCGACTTTCTGCTTTGGCTACCATAAGAAACGGGGGAGGGAAGAGCGTGGGGGAGGGAAGCAAGCTGGTGGATTTTGAAGAAATGAAACCTAAGCACCGAAGTGGCTATCGGGTCAACCGTCATCACGTTCCTGATTGATGACGATGCCAGACGTGCTTCCACCTGACCTCTGGGAGACCTTTGGATTGGGTGATTGATGATGGACAGTGGGAGGGGATGCTTTCTATATACAACTTTCATGCCTATTGCTTTAGTTTCAGCTTTCCTTTGGTTGCGTTCATTTCATCTTCCAGTAAAAGTACATTACTCTATAAATATGGAGTTTGGCTCATTCTTTCCTGGACCTTGAAGGAAGCACACCTGACACCTGTCTTGTTCCAAGTAAACACAATCAGGAATTCATGTTGCCTGGATTTACATATACTTGGGTGGAAAGAGAGTCCTTGATTTCAGAAAGGTCATGAGAATCAAGGCATGGAGATGGATAGATGTGTGTATTTGTTTGTGTTTCCATGTTATTTATTTTCTTTCAGATCAAACTACCTTTCGGTCACCACTGTTGCTGTGAACTTCATGAAAATAATAAAATGCACCAAAGTTGGAAACAATACTTATAAGGTTCTTTTGATCGCTGATAGTCCTAGGAGGTGATCCTTGACTTCCAAGGGGGAATTGAAGAAATAACACTCCACTCTTATATTAAGAAACTATAACTGTTCAAATCGGTTTGCACTATACTGATCTTTAGCCCTTGGACCTATGTCTATTGCAAACTGGCTTCGAGAGAAAACACTGATGATATTTCAGACTGGCCTTGCTTCAAGACGACAAGCAGAATGTGGAGATTCTCAGTCATCTAAGGTCCTGGTTGTCCCAAAGATGCTTTTTCTTCAAGAGGCAACTGGACTTATTTGTTTTACTTTGAAGATGTTTCGCTTCGCATCCAAGAAGCTTCTTCAGCTCTGACTGGATGGTGGAGAATGGAAGGATTTATATTCTTTGCAGACAGCTGGCCATTTGCATCCTTTTAGAGAGTCATTGAGGCCACTTGGAGGTTATTCTGTGTCCTCGGGGTCACCGGAGTAGTGCAAATGAGTGTGGAGCCTTCTTGGAACTGCTGAAAGGACTGCGTTGTAGACTGGAGATAGATAATGTCATATCCACCCCCCTCTGTTGAGAGAGGGCTGTTCAATCCTGCAAGGAATATAAATCCATTCCCCATCATCCATGGTCATCAGTTCTTTACCCTCCTACCATCGGGAAGGAGATATAGAAGCATAGCCAGCCGCACAAACAGGCTGAAGAACAGTTTTTATCCATGGGCTGTCAGACTCCTGAATGAGAAATAACATCGTAACTACATAGTATGATGGACTGCAGGGCAGGCGCATTGTGTAACATGTTCACACTTGTGCAATAGGACTGGGTGTTTTGTTAATATGATTTATTGGGTTAGGGATTTTCTGTCTTCACTATGAGTTGTATTGTGTTGGGAGCGGGTGCACTGAGGGAGCTCCACCAATCTCATTGTACATACCTTGTGCACTGACAATAAAGATTTGAATTTGAAACGAAACGTCTTCAAAGAAAAACAAGCAAGTCCAGGTGTCTCTTGAAAAAGCACCTTCAAGGACAAGCAGAGTGATCCCTAAACCACGTGAACCAGGCAGCTTGAGAAGAGGAAATTTAATAATTAGCTTTCCTCTCATATCCTTTTTGCATTACTGGTTTTGCCATGCACCACTATGTCAGGGCAAGTTTTCAAGCTAATTACAGCATCTCACGAAAAGACAATGTAAAAACTTGCTGGGCTTTTGCTCTGGGAAAAAAAAGTTATTTAGCTAAAAGACAGTGTGTTCCTTTAACTGAGAAGAGCGAGGCAGGGCGATCAAACTTTTGTTTGGGGGGGGGAGTGCACTGCAAGGTGTTGGTTCTTGGAACAAACCCCACACTGGTTTTTTAATACGATCAAAACTGCCTCTTTGTGCATGTCAAAAACAAGACCAGTCACAGAGGGCTTCACATTTCTGCTTTAATGTAGCCACTGATCAACAGCCTGTAGCTCTGAAGGACTATTACAGGAATGAGGTTTATTCTTTATAAAATGAGATAAAAAGTGTGAACATATCAGAATAAGAAGGATGTGGTTGTGCACTACATCTCTGATGCCTTTATGCCTTTTCTTTTCAGAAGTATTTTTTTATATATATATACTTACTTCCATTGTAGCTGTTTCTGTGAGCAGAATTCCAATAATGCAAGAGGCTGCATTTAAACAGAATGAGGTACCTTGAGCTGAAACTTCAATTAGTTCACTATCCCCAAACTCCAAGTTATGGAACATTAGTTCCTGACACCCAGAGGTCAAATGCAATATATAAAGCTATCAACGTTAATCTTGATAAAGTTGCATTATTCTGTGCTTTTTTTTTTTTTTTTTTATTTTGCTCATTAAAAACCAGCAACGGCTGATGACTTTGTCCTCAACAATGTTGGTTTGACTTTCACAGAACTTCCACAGTGAGTTTACCCAGGTGGAAAGTTTGTTTGCATGAAGTAAGAACGTTGGAATGGCATCCACTTTGACTTGCATTCAAACGGAACATGAGGATGTATCATCAAGGGTTATTGTAGTTTTAAATCTCAAAATGCTAATTAAAAGCCAGTATAAATTCCCACAGGGGCTGTGCTTGTGAGGCACAAAAGACCAGGTCTAAATGTGAAGGAAAGTTTAACTGATTTATTGCTAAAAAACTCTGTACAGGAATCTTCTCACCTAATGGTTGGCTGCTTAGAGTTAGATAAAGGTCAACGGAAATCAAAGGGGGGTTGGGTTTGGTTTGCTTGTGGCTACATAGGGATTCCAGGCTAATGCTCCTTTTCTCTCTGCCCCCAGACTCTTATTCTATAGTCTGTGCATTGTTACAGGGAGTCATATTTGGATAAAAGTGTCAATTCTGAGATGCTCGTCAGTGCATTTGATGAACTATCTATTAAATGGGGAAAAACTCTTCAGTTCTGAAATTTGGGGAATAGTTTAGGGATGATCTAGGAATTCTAGATCTCTAAGTATATGTTAACTTGTAGGTGGGGGGATACTTTGTTTTGGAGAAATTGCTCTTGCAATGGCCTGGTTCACAAGAGGAGGTCTTGAAGAAACAGATGCATTTTGCATAGCCTTATATTGTGTCTTCTATTTCTCTCTCCACTCGCTTTTTAAAATATGGGATGAAAGTCTCCTTTGCGTCAGTCTTGATTCTCGGTGACTTCCTTGGTATATCTTTGTAGTTTCCTTGGCAGGACTATGGAAATGGTTTGTCATTGTGTCATTCTGAGATTTAATAACCTATTATTATCAGCTCTGGCATTCCCTGGAGGTCTGTCATTTGTATTCTAATCCGGCACAGGCTCCTGAGTTTCCATGTTCAGAAAAATTTGAACTGATGCCGTCCCTTGTCAAGGCTACACTTGTTTTAGGCCCACAAATTCTGTTGTTGTTGTTGTTAGTTGGGAAGTCATGTTTTATTTTTAAGGCTGTGTGTGAGCAATCTGTTCATGATAAAAGCTGCAGTGCTCTCTGAATGTTTGCTTGCAAATGTTTCATTACCCAACTGGGTAACATCATCAGCTCTAGAAGGGAGTGAGGTTTGCTCTCTATTTATATATATTAGGAGCCTTGGTGGCGCAGTGGACTAAGTGCTGTTAAAGTAGTACTTAGCTGCCAGCTGCCTGCAATTACTGCAAGTTCAAATCTCACCAGGCTCAAGGTTGATTCAGCCTTCCATCCTTTCGAGATAGGTAAAATGAGGACCCGGATTGTGGGGGCAATAAGCTGACTTTGTATAAAAAAGAACACCACGGGGGGGGGGGGGGGGCGGGGCGAAAGCCCTACTAAGCAGGTATATACAAAAGTATGAAGGCTATTGCTTAACGCATTGTAAGCCGTCCTGAGTCTCTGGAAAAGGGCGGCATATAAATCGAACTAATAAATAAATCATAAATAAATAAATAAATAAATAAATAAATAAATAAATAAATAAATAAATAAATAAATAAATAAATAAATAAATATTAGTGGTTTGCTTGTCAGTGTTGGAGGCAGTGGTGAAATCCAACTTTTTTTACTACTGATTATGTGGGCGTGGCTTGGGCATGGTGTAGCTTGGTGGGCGTGGCAGGGGAAGGATACTGTGAAATCTCCATTCCCACCCCACTCTGGGGCCAGCCAGAGGTGGTATTTGCCAGTTCTCCCAACTACTCAAAATTTTTGCTACTGGTTCTCCGAACTGCTCAAAATTTCCACTACCGGTTCTCCAGAACCTGCTGGATTTCACACCTGGTTGGAGGGAATGTTCTCATTGGTTCCTTGACTGAGTTATTGTTTACTGTTTGATTGTTGCTTTGGTATTAATCTTGACCTTAATCCTTGTTTATCTGGATATTGACTGCTGAGAGCAAACCCTTTTAGCACTGAAGATATTAAACCGGTTGGGTAATAAAATGTCTTCAAGAAAACAATCAAGCTCAGAGAGCACCAAGACCCCACAAACCACAAGATTCCATAACCCAGTGTGAAAGGTCTTGTTACTGGAGCTTGTGGAAGTCGATAAAAGTTTTCAATCACTCATTTGGAATAACTTCGCTTTCCTTCATGATCAGGAAAGTTGTCAGCCTGTTCATCGAACAATTACTAGCAAAATGATTAGGAAAACCTTGCCCAAATGAATTCAGACATATTTATTTATTTATTTATTTATTTATTTATTTATTTATTTATTTATTTATTTTTAAATTTATATACCGCCCTTCTCCCGAAGGACTCAGGGTGGTGAACAGCCAAAGGTAAAAACACAAAATACAAAATTTAAAAGCAATTTCAAATAAATTAAATAATTTGGTCCAGCAGTTTAAATACCCCATTAAAATTCAGATTAAAATTAATTTTTTTTTAAAATTTTAAAATTAGGCCAGCCCGGCTTGATGAAATAAGAAAGTCTTTAGGGCCTGGCGAAAAGTTCGTAAGTCCAGGATCGTCCGTATTTCTGGGGGGAGCTCGTTCCAGAAGGCAGGTGCTCCCACAGAGAAAGTTCTCCCCCTGGGGGCTGCCAGTCGACATTGTTTGATTGATGGCACCCCCAGGACCCCCTCTCTGTGGGAGCGTACTGGCCAGTGGGAGGCTCTTGGCGGCAAAAGGCGGTCTCATAGATATCCAGGTCCTAAGCCATGGAGTGCTCTAAAAGCAGTAACCAATACCTTGAATCGCACCCGAATGACCACCAGAAGCCAGTACAGCTCACGCAGGAGAGGTGTTACATGGGAGCGCCACGACGTTCCCATAATCACCCACGTGGCTGCATTCTGGACCAGTTGAAGCCTCTGGGTGCTCTTCAAGGGGAGCCCCATGTAGAGAGCATTAGAGTAGTCCAGGCGAGAAGTGACGAGGGCATGAGTGACCGTGAACAAGGAGTCCCGATCCAGAAAGGGACGCAACTGGTGAATCAGGTGAACCTGATAGAAAGCCCCCCTGGCCACCGCCGTCATATGTTCTTCTAAGGACAGCCGTGCATCCAGGAGGACATCCAAATTGTGAGCCCTCTCCGTGGGGGCCAATGACTTGACCCCAATAGTCAGAGATGGCACCAACTGACTATATTGGGACGCCGGAAACCACAGCCACTCGGTCTTGGATGGGTTGAGCCTGAGCCTGATTGGGTGCTTGATTGAAAGTGAGCAATTGTAGCAATTTATGAATGGACGCTTGGAGAGAATCTTCTGTCTGTTGCCAAGATCTGGACAACACAACACATCTCAACAATGCATATCTAAAGAGCCTAGGTGGTGCAGCGGACTAAAGTGCTGTTAAGTGCTAGCACTTAGCTGCCAGTTGCCTGCAATTAGTGCAAGTTCAAATCTCACCAGGCTCAAGGCTGACTCAGCGTTCCATCCTTTCGAGGTAGGTAAATTGAGGACCCAGATTGTGGGGGCAATAAGCCAACTTTGTATAGAACAACACCGCTTGGGGAGGGGGTGTCGAAAGCCCTAATAAGCAGGTATATACAAAAAAGTATGCAGGCTATTGCTATAATGCATTGTAAGCCGCCCTGAGTCTACGGAGAAGGGCGGCATATAAATTGGACTAATAAATAAATAAATAAATAAATAAATAAATAAATAAATAATAAATAACACTGAGGTTTATAGCAGTGGTGAAATCCAATTTTTTTTACTACCAGTTCTGTGGGCGTGTCTTGGCTTGGTGGGTGTGTCTTGGTGGGCGTGGCAGGGGAAGGATATTGCAAAATCTCCATTCCCACCCCACTCTGGGGCCAGCCAGAGGTGGTATTTGCTGGTTCTCCGAACTGCTCAAAATTTCTGCTACCCGTTCTCCAGAACCTGTTGGATTTCACCCCTGGTTTTTAGGTGTGCATTTGTCAAATTGACCAATAGTGGATCAACAAACTCATCTTTTTTCCTCCAAACAAGCATACTTCAGTGAAGATTGTGGCTACAATCTTGCCCCATTATTGTCAAAGTTTGTTTTTAGACAGAAACCTTTAATGGAAAGAGCTGAAAATGTTTTCTATTTACAGCTAGGTCTGAAATATTGCTTTTTAATTCGAATACAGGAGGCAATTTTTAAAAATGCAAATAAAGGCCAGATTAACTCGGATCAACCATGTATCAAGCTGTGGCCTTTTGCAGTTAAGGTTCATTCTTGTTTGCACAGCCTGCTTGTTTGTTATGTGCCAGCCAATCTGATCGCTAAACACAAAATGCAATTTTTTTTTATTATGCGGCCTTTTTTTAATTGTTTGATTTGTTACATGCAAATTGGTTCTGTGGTAGCCAAATGCCACCTTAATTAGTGGAAAAAAAAGGATTCTGAAACTTGGCCCCTGGCGCTCCCATTAGCTACTTCAAACAGTCTGCAGATTTGACTGCGTTTATTCAGAGTAATCTTAACTCTATTATTGATGCATATATTAATTTATGCATAGTATTACAGTGTGCAAACGTAGATAGACATAAGAGAATATTCTTTTCCAAGAATAGCAATGAATATCAGGGCTGTTTTCATTTTATGGCAGCTAGTAATTTTTTGCAGTTCTGGGCAATAGCATGGAATTAAGATGAGGATTATCAAATTGTCAAAATAGAACAGGACAGAAATATGTCATTGTTTAACGTCTCTCTGTGTGTGGGGTGGGGGGAGGGTTAGGCGTGTGTGTGAAGCTTAGGTTTTCCTGGGAATTGAACCAGCAAACTAAGATAAAAATAAATGCGGCTGCTTTTTTAATTAAAAAAATATAAAGGGAAACTTAATTATCAATGATTTAAAATTAGATTTTTATGTGCGAGAATTCCTTTCTCTTTTTGTTTTCTGTTTGATCAAAGAAAAATTTTACTAAGTTATTATTGGGTAAAACCTACTTCCTGGCTTTTGTTTTACAGTAACTTTTCTTCTTCTTCTTGTGAGCTGTTATTAATTAACAGCTAATTAACTAGCAGATAATTAAGTTTCCCTTTATATTTTTTTAATTAAAAAAACAGCCGCATTTATTTTTATCTTAGTTTGCTGGTTCAATTCCCAGGAAGCTTCACACACACACCTAATCCCCCACCCCCCACCCCCCCACACAGAGACAGACGTTAAACAATGACATATTTCTGTCCTGTTCTATTTTGACAATTTGATAATCCTCATCTTAATTCCATGCTATTGCCCAGAACTGCAAAAAATTATTAGCTGCCATAAAATGAAAACAGCCCTGATATTCATTGCTATTCTTGGAAAAAAATATTCTCTTATGTCTATCTACGTTTGCACACTGTAATACTATGCATAAATTAATATATGCATCAATAATAGAGTAAAAGATGCAAAGTACTCATAATTAAAAAAAAAGACGCAAATACTAGCATAATTATTTCAGGCAATTGGAAGAACCTTTGGAAAGCTGTGATATATAGGTAGTCCTCGAGTAACGATCACAATTGAGCCCAATATTTCTGTTGCTAAGCGAGTTTTGCTCCATTTTCTGACCTTTCTTCCCACGGTTGTTAAGTGAATCACTATAGTTGTTATGTTAGTAACTTGATTGTTAAGTGTATCTGGCTTCCTCATTGGATTTGCTTGTGAGAAGGTCACAAAAGGGGATCTCATGATCCCGGGACACTGCAACTGACATAAATTCATGCCAGTTGCTAAGCGTCTGAATTTTGATCACATAACCATGGGGTTCTGCAATGGCCATAAGTGTGAAAAGTGGTGATAAGTCACTTTTTTCAGTGTCATTGCAACTTTGAATAGTCACTAAATGAGGACTCCATGTATTTCTTTTGAAAACAATACTGAGGGTCTAATGAAGTAAACGAAACAGTCGTGAATTTATTTAATATTTTTTGACTGGATCAATAACCCACAGATGCTGCCTTCTCCAGTGTCTAAATGTTGCAGAAAATCAAAGGACTTAGACTTCGAGTTCAAGAGAAGCTTTATTTTCGCCAAAAGGTTCAGACAGAAAAGATGACCATCTAACATCTGAACAACGTTCTGATTAAGACATGCATTCTTATAATCTTCAAAAGCAGCAAAAACATGGAAATATGTTAAATCATTCCTATTGGCTAGGCCCCTTATTGCTGAGCAGAAAAGCTGATTCAGGCTGATCCATGTGGTTTTTAATTCTGCATTTTGACATGGAAGGAGAAAGTTAGCTAACTCTGCGGTTTGACTTTTTGAACACAGAAACTGTCTCTTACAATAACAAAGTCGAGGGACCTTTAGAGATCATCCAAGCCAACCCCGTATCATTTCACTCTTATATCCAAATCTCACTTTACGTCCTACTTTAAGTCAGTCTTAGCTGATCTGTGTCCATGTGTCTGTGTCTGTTCCTTTTTTTTTTTTTTGGCTTTATTCTACTGCAGCACTTTCTAAATTAAAATCAGCAATGAATAAATCAGAGCATCTGTCTTTTGTTGTCGTATGCCTGGGGAGCTATTTTTATAATTTCTCCCCAATGCTAGTGCACACCTTTTGCAGATGCCCTCGGTTTCTACATGTATTATCCATGATGAGCTCAGTGTTTGGCAGATTTAATTGCCAAAGAAATATCAGACAGATTCTTTTTTCTCCCCAACTCTGAAAAGTGGCAGTGGACCAGAAAGTTGATGGTGCAGCAGACTAAAGTGCTGTTAAATAGCACCAGCTGCCTGCAATTACTGCAAGTTCAAATCTCACCAGGCTCAAGGTTGACTCAGCCTTCCATCCTTTCGAGGTAGATAAATTGAGGACCCGGATTGTGGGGGCAATAAGTTGACTTTGTATAAAAAAGAACACCGCTTGGGGCCCCCGAAAGCCCTACTAAGCAGGTATATACAAAAGTATGAAGGCTATTGCTTAACGCATTGTAAGCTGCCCTGAGTCTCCAGAAAAGGGCGGCATATAAATCGAACCAATAAATAAATAAATAAATATAACAGAATAACAGAGTTGGAAGGGACCTTGGAGGTCTTCTAGTCCACCTCCTACTTAAGCAGGAAACCCTATATCATTTCAGACAAATGGTTATCCTATCTCTTCTTAAAAACTTCCAGTTTTGGAGCATTCACAACTTCTGAAGGCAAGTTGTTCCACTGATTAATTGTTCTCACTGTCAGGAAATTTCTCCTTAGTTCTAGGTTGCTTGATTAGTTTCTACCCATTGCTTCTTGTCCTGCCCTCAGGTGCTTTGGAATAGCTTGACTCCCTCTTCTTTGTGGCAGCCTCTGAGATATTGGAACACTGCTATCATGTCTTCCCTAGTCCTTCTCTTCATTAGATTAGACATACCCAAATTCCTACAACCATTCTTCATGTGTTTTAGTCATCTTTGTCACTGTTCTCTGAACTCTAAAGTCTCAACATCTTTTTTCCATTATGGTGACCAAAACTTGATGCAGTGTTTCAACCACTGGTGGTATTCATCCGGTTTGCACCGGTTCAGTAGTAACTTTTTGTGAACCGGCTGAATCCCACCACTGATTGCTATGCCTGGCCTCTCGCCCCTGTCCTCCCAGCCACTCCTCACCTCACCTCACCTCAAAGAGAAGAGGAGCCTTCTTATATGCATCGCCAACCTTTGCCCGGGTAAAGGCAAAGAAAGGTGTGTTCAAAGGCCATTACACCTGGGAGAAGGAAGGGAGAGGCAGAGGGTCACCGTGTTTCCCTGAGAAGAAGGGGCCCAACACATACCCTCCTTCCACACCCCGAAGTCGAGCCCACCCACCTGCCAAGAGTTCACCACTTTACACTTTAGATTATCTTAATTCTATCCCTATATGGTCTGACTATATGTTTGTTTGTGGTAGACTCTAGAGGAGCAAGAAAGAAGGTTGTGGGAAATAACTTGTACCTTCACTATCTTATCTTCATTCCTATCTTCTGTGACAGATTTGAGACACACCTGGTCTGAAAAGTATGAATATTAAAGATGGCTATTTGTATAATTCCCTGAAAAAGCAGATTTATAGATGTTCAGTAAATATATTCTCTCATTTATATGAATGAAACAGAATGGAAAACAATTATTTGATTAATGTAGATGATAATAGAATAGATTTGCTGTGGGTAAATATGGGGTAGTCTACTTTCCCCAGTTCCATCAATCAAGAATAGTACAGAATACACAAATATTGGGAGGAATAAAATTAGGCCTGCACCTCAAATGTGTCTGTCCAGGGGGTGCCCATGTGTCATCCATGGGCTGTGTGTTTGGATATTCTGAAAAAGTCAAGCCACTACTGCATAAGATCTCACACTTTTTAAAGGATGGGCACAATCAAATGGTCACGAGCAGCCTCTTTAGCTCTTTGACTCTACCCAACATATGTTCTTGCTCCTTCTTAAGTGCTCCTGTGATGTCAGAAGGGAAAGAATGAAAAGAGGAAAATAATTTACATTGTTCTAAAACTCCGTTTTTTTTTTTTTAAAAAAAAGGGTTTTGGGGTCAAGAAGGAGAACAATCATTTGTATACAAATCAGGAACTTCATGGCATTCAAGTAGATTGTAATTTCTATATCTTTTAGAAAGTAAGAAATTCTTCCTCCTCCTCTTCTTCTTCTTCTTCTCCTCTTCTTCCTCCTCCTCTTCTTCTTCTCTTCCTCCTCTCCTTCCCCTCTTCCTCCTCCTCCTCGTCTTCTCCTCCTCCTTCTCTTCTTCCCCTCCTTCTTTTCCTCTTCCTCCTCCTTCTCTTCTCCTCCTCCTTTTCCTCTTCCTCCTCCTCCTCCTCTTCTTCCTCCTCCTCTTCTCCTTCTCCTCCTCCTCTTCCCCTCCTCTTCTTCTCCTCATCCTCTTCTCCTTCTCCTCCTCTTCCCCCTCCTTTTCCTCTTCTTCCTCCTCTTCTTCTCCTCCTCCTCCTCTTCTTCTTCTCCTCCTCTTCCCCTCCTCCTCTTCCTCCTCTTCTTCCTCCTCTTCTCCTCCTCCTCTTCCTTTCCTCCTCTTCCTCTTCCTCCTCTTCCCCCCTCCTCCTCCTCTTTCCCCCCTCTCCTCCTCCTCTTTCCCTCTTCCTTTTTTACCACTTTGGGTGTCATGGGACATTCAAACAAGAAATTAATGGTATGAATCACAACCACACAACATTAATTTCCTATTGCTTTATGGAGTCTTTAAAAAGAAAGGGGAACAGCTAAATATAAAATCACACACATCTACCCCAGGCAGATATGCAGATTGATCAGTACTAAGCCATAACAAAATATGCCTACAGTAGCATGAATATTCATATTATTGTAGTTTGTAAATGTGGTTCCTTTCGGGGGAAAATCTGCACACCATGGTCAGTTTGATACGTTGCATAACCTTAGCCATTTTTGTACCATTATTTTTTGGTGGTGAAGGGAGAGTTCCATAAACTTCTTAGAACCACATCCGGACTGCTTAAGTATTCTTGGGTTGGATAATCATAATAATGTATTATGAAAACCTAATTAATTATTGAAAGGAGGTGAGTGGGAAAAACACGAAGGGCAGTGGATGAATGCCATTTTATATATTATTTACTCATTTTCATAATGTTAAATTAAAGTCAAATTCTTCAAAAAAAACAATTTAACCAGGCTGAGGCATTGTGGCAGAAAATGGAACATTCTACAGAAAGTAGCCTAAAATACAGTTTGTTTGTTTTTTTAAAAAAAATATTCCTAATCTAGTTAGCATCCAGTTGCATAAGGCTGTTCTAACCTCTTCCCAAACTGAAGACATCTTGGCTAGAATTTTTCTGCAGCTTATGCTTTTTGCTAATCTTAAGTATACTCCCTTTGCAGTATACTAATTTTAAGGGAGTGCATTTCCAAATTTCTTTTCTTTTGATTTCATACACAGAAATTATCAAAAACCTTCCGATTTTTGATAATAGTTCTGTTATTGAACTGGGTTGTTATCTCAGTGAGGCTACAGGCCTACTGCACTCTGCATTCAGAAATGCACAGATGATAGTTAGGATAGCAAATAAAACTTAAAGCCATAATTAATTGCAAAACATAACAAAAAGAAAAAAGAAAACCCCAGTAAATAAGGATTAGAAATAAAAAAGTCTTCCCAATTAAGAGAAATATATTTGCCTGCCATCCTAGCCTTACATGGTTTTGTAGGGAATTTCAAAACCTGGAAACCACCTGAGAAATACTACTGCATTTCTGAGTTGATTACTTGCAAACCTGTTGTGACCTAGGCTTCCTGAGTCATTAAAACACACCAGTAGTCCCCAAAACCTCTTTTATTGCAACAGCTGTGAATTCTGTTCATTCACAGCTGAGTCCCGAATTAGTTGCAAAAAGTCCTTTGGGAGAAGTCCTTTGAGATAATCACTAACCTTTATCTCCCTTGACACGTTGCCAAAGACCTACTTGGCAAAGTCACACGGAGTCCAGAATCAAACAGAGATGCCGACTAGGAACAGAATTAACAAAGTTGCTTTCCTGCAAAGGGCCCACGTGCCTTTGCTTCTCTTTTAAGCCTTATGGGAGGGGCCAATCACCTCCAGGCCTTACTTCTGAGTTGTCCCTTTTGTTTTAACTGTTCGTGCCTTCTGGCAGCTCTGCTCACATGTGCACTAGGAACAGGCTCCTCCTGTTCCTCTGCCTCTCTGCTGTCCGATTCTGGAATCTATGCATCACTCCCAGATGGCCCTGGCCCCATCTCTGCCTCTGACACAGAGCCCTCATCCGAGCCTTCCCCAGACTCCAGGACTGGCTCATGTTCCTCCCCAGCCTCCTCACTGTCTGACTCGGCTGCCAATTCCGCAAGCTGCTGGCGGACCACAACAAAACCTGAAGAAAGTCAAAATTACATAGCCATCTGTTTCATAATCCAAGGAGCTGTAACTCTGTAAGGCAGGGGTGTCAAACTGGCAGCCCACGGGCTGGATGAGTCACACACTGGCCACTCCCACTCCAGTGCCATGAAGGGGAAAAATGTCGCAATACGTCACATGATGGCAATGTGACTCAGCGAATTTAACACGTGCTGTAAGGTAACACAAAAGAAGCTTCTAGAGCAGGGGTGTCAAACTTGATTTCATTGAGAGTCACATCAGGTTTTTTTTATTATTATTATTTTTAGAGCAGAGGGCCAGCATCTTCTGAATTTTATATTGTTTTTTTTATTGAAAAGTTTTAAAAAGTTTTACAAACATTTCCCCTTCCCCCTCCCTCCTCCCCTTCCATCCCGCCCCTTCCCCTCCCTCTCCCTCCCCACACTTCCCAGAGCAAAATACAGGGTATAACATTTGACAATCATAAGCTAACATAAGATAATTATCTATAGACTCCTATCCCCCTCTTGAACTTTTAACTCCCCTTTTACTAAACTAAATTTAAGTACTTTATAAAATCTCTTTGATCATTCATATTTTATATTGTTTTTATTGTTTTTATATCACAAATTCCATTTCTAAATTGAACAGTGTGTTTTCTAGGTAACAAAAGTGTTAAAATTTAAACATCCTCATAATCATTATGATCATATCAACATACAAGCATATAGTAGATACTATCAATCATTGTTATAAAGTATACTACCTTCCACATTAACAAAATGTTTACTAATCAATTTTTCTTTCTCCTATAATCCATATTTCACATAAACCCATCCATCTGTTCTCTGTATCTATCGATGAACCATTTGTAAAAAAAAAAAAAAATCCCATGTCATAAAATATTCAGAATCTTCTTTTTCTTTAAGTTTTAGCGTTAACCTATCCACTTCTGCACATTCCATTATTTTTTAAATTATATTCTCATCTGTGGGGGTTTGGTTCATTTTTCCAATATTGTGCGTATACAATCCAGGGTTTTGATTGACCTCGGAGGGGCTGGGGAGCCATGGCCAGGGTAGGTGTGGCCAGGTTGAGTATGGTCAGCTTGACATCATTCATGTCGGGGCACCTGTGGTGGCCCAGGAGGGGCTGGGAGGATCCATAGTCCCCAGCAGAGGAAGGGGAGACCAGGGAGGGCACCAAACCCTTGTTCTCCAGAGGAGCCTCGCGGTCCCTCTCTGGCCACACAGAGGACCCCCCAATGATGGTGCAGGCTGTCCAGAGCCCTAAGCAGTAGAGGGCAAGTGCCCAGCCCGGCCCTTGACCTCCCAGGGTGCCCGGCTGTGCTTACCTCCTCCTCAAGGCTGCTGCTGTTCTTGTTCTCCTTGGCCAGGTTGCTCATGGTTTGTGCAGAAGGGCAAAGTGTGTGGATCAGAGGGAGGTCCATTCCCTCTCCACGCAAGGAAATGTGGCTTTTTAAACAAAGCATCCTCAGCAATAGGATGGGAAACCACCAGAAGAGATCAGGAGGAGGAGAAGACAAGGGGATGGCGAAAGGGCAGCAGGGCTGCTGTTGGCCAAGTGCTAAGCCAGGACCTTCCTTCCTTCCTTCCTTCCTTCCTTCCTTCCTTCCTTCCTTCCTTCCTTCCTTCCTTCCTTCCTTCCTTCCTTCCTTTTCTCTTCTTTTTCCTTCCCTCTTCATTTTCCTTCCTTCTTCTTTCTCCTCTTTCCTTCTTTTTTTCTTCCTTGCTCTTTCTCCCTCTTTCTTTCCTTTCCTTTGTCTTTTCTCTTTCCCTTTCTCCTTCTCTTCCCTTCTTGGATGCTCAAATGCAAAAGGGGAAACATTTCTCCTTTTGTTTTGTTTTGCTTTTAGTTTGTTTTGCTAGCCCTCTGCCAGGGAAAATAGAGCTGGGACGGGGGGCACACACTGGCAGAGGCATTGTGGGCCAGGCCTTCGCTGCTTCCAGGGTGGCCCTTTGGGCCAGATCTAAGCACCCCGTGGTCCAGTTCCAGCCTGCAGGCCTTGAGTTTGACACCCCTGATCTAGAGTATGACTTCAAAGTGCAGAGGAAGTGCAGAGCTGCCAGTTCTGAGCTGCAAAAAATTGAGATGACATTTGATAGAAGACAAAGAGACAGAGAAAGTTTCTTCTCTAGCATGTCAGTTTTTGCAGCAGTAGCTTGTAGCTCTTTGCAAAGAATTTTCATTGTAGTATGTGGTCCAACTTCAACCTTTGGTCTTTTTGGATATTTTCCTAAGTTTTTGCAATTAATCCTTTTTTGGTGGTGGCGTGGAGTGTCCACTTTCACTGGACACTACCTCGTCCCAAGAAAGTCCTTGAAATTTCAGGTCAATAATACAGATTACTTCCTGAGTGGATTTATCTGTCTTGATCCTATAAATTAATGGCATCATTTTATCACCCTCATTTTACTTGAATCAGCAGAGGACAGCGACTTAGGGAATATGACTAAGGAACATTCGCTTTCTGCCAACAGTTATTTTCCCAAGTAGGCAATTTACTGCAAGGGTGCAGGTTGAGATCAGACCAACCTGACAATTTTAATTTCACTTACTCTCTCATTCTTCCAGCCATAAATTGGTCAGTTTCTGTTTTGGCATCTATGGTGCTTTTGTGCTTTTTATAATTCATTTTGCACTCAAGTTTTCTCTGCTATAGAAAGCCATGCTCTGTTTTGTTTGGGGGTGTGAATAGATCCTCATCTCATGCCTTCTTCAGCAACGATGGCTGAATTTGAAGGTTCTTCTTTATAGCCATTTAATTAGACACAATGATCACTTCAACTCTAATAAGAACTCTGAGTCTCGGAATATTTGTGTTAAGTTGGGTGAATGAGGATGCAGCAAGCCAGAGTAGTGAGTGACAACAGCTCTTTATTATAGGGTGAGACTCCAGCAACTGACCTGGGGAGCCAGCTCCCTTTATATACCTTGCAGCTGTGGTGGTCAGCCAATCAGCTGAGGGTCAGTTAATTCGAACTTCCCGCCAAACAAACCTATCTACATAACACTCCTCCCCTCCCAGAAGTCACTTGGGGGGTTATTTGCATATATAGTCTCTCAGGTGACTAGGGCGTGTGTGAGTCCTAGCTGACCTGCGCAGTTCAGTCGGAGGGGCGGCATTGAGCAGGTTGGAGGGACTTTCTGTTTCTCCCTGCTCAGCCAATGAGGCCTCCGGGACCTCCTCGTGGGCGGCGACTTCTCCGGCTGTTGGGACTACCTCGACGGGGCGGCGCTGGATGCCAGAGTCCTCAGCTAAGTCCTCCGCTCTACTCGGGCTAGTGGTTTGTGCTTCTGGTTGGTAGTCGTAGTCGGAGATGGGGTCGTCTAATGTATCTTCGGTGTCTGTGGTTACTCTTTTTCTTAATTGGTCAATGTGCCTGCGCCAAACTCTCCCGTCCCCCATGTCTACCCTGTATGACTTGGGGCCTGTGATTTCTGTGATTGTTCCGGCCTCCCAGAGTGGGCCCTGTCCATAGTTTCTAGCGTGTACCGGTGTTCCTATGGTGAACTCTCTAAGTTTCCTCTCCCCCCCCCCTTGAAGACCTCTGGGGAGTAGTTGGGGTTGAGTCTGTCTAGTATTCCCCGGAGTTTCCGCCCCATTAGTAGTTCGGCCGGACTTCGGCCTGTGGCTGTACAGGGTGTGGAGTGCTGGGCTATTAAGAATTTGTCTACCCTTTCCTGCCAGTCTCCAGGGCTTAAGCGTGAAAGAGCCTCCTTTGCTGACCTCACAAATCTCTCCGCCTGTCCGTTACTAGCCGGGTGAAACGGGGCAGAAAGGACATGTCTGACCCCAAGTCCCGCTAAGTACCCCTCGAACTGTGTTGCGGTGAACTGTGGCCCATTATCTGACACTAGGATGTCCGGTAACCCATGTGTGGCGAATAACTGTCTTAGCTCTCTGATGGTTGCGTCGGTGGTAGTGGCCTTCATTAGCTTGATCTCCAGCCATTTGGAGAATGCGTCTACGACGACCATGAAGGTCTGTCCATGGAATGGGCCTGCAAAGTCAATATGTATTCTGGACCAGGGTCCCTGGGGCCTTTCCCACTCCCTCACGGGTGCCGTTGGCGGGTCTGATCTGGACTCTTGGCAGGGCTGGCATCTCCCCACCCACTCTGTAATGTCTGCATCCATGCTGGGCCACCAGACGTAGCTCCTGGCTAGCCCCTTCATTCTCACAATCCCAGGGTGCCCCTCATGTAACAACGTTAAAACTTTTTCCCTTAAGCGTGAGGGAATAACAACCCGATCGCCCCATAGTAAACAACCCCCTTGCATTGTCAATTCGTCTCGTTTTCCCGCGAACGGTTTAAATTCCCCGCTTCCAATCTTTTCCGGCCACCCCCTCATGACCCAACTTGCGACTGTCCGGATCACGTGGTCCTTGGTTGAGGCTCTTGCAACCTCGGCTGATGTTATGGGCCCAGAGTCCAAAACGTCTATCAGCAGGATGGGGATGCCGGGTGTGGGGTCTTCTAGGCTGTCAGGTAGTGGGCATCGGCTGAGTGCGTCCGCGTTGCCCATGTTCGCCCCTGGTTGATGTACCAGGCGATAGGAGTATGCTGCGAGGAAGATGGCCCAGTGTGTCATCCTGGGCGACAGTGCTGCCGGGGTTGGTCGATCTCCCGCGAGGAGACCCAAGAGTGGTCGATGGTCTGTGATTAGCTCAAAATCCCTCCCGAACAAGTACTCGTGGAATTTCTTTACTCCCGAAACGGCGGCGAGGGCCTCCTTGTCGAGCTGGCTGTAATTTCGCTCGGCACTTGATAGAGTTTGGGAGTAATATGCAATGGGTGCTTCCAGGCCATTCGGGAGTCTATGGCTCAGGACGGCTCCCACCCCGAATGGGGACGCGTCACATGCTAGAACAAGGGGAAGCGTTGCGTTGTATTGAATTAAGAAGCTTTCAGCTGATAGTAGTTTCTTAATGCCGGCGAATGCCCTGTCTTCAGCCTCCCCCCATTTCCAAGTGGCTTTCTTGGTTAACAGTCTATGTAGGGGTTCTGCCACTGTTGCCTTGTCTTTGAGGAAGATGGCGTAAAAATTTAATAGTCCCAGGAAGGCCTGTAACTCTGCCTTGTCCTTGGGGGTGGGTGCTTCTCTGATTGCCCTGATCTTGCTCTCTGTGGGGTGTATGCCGGTGCCATCTACTCTGTATCCCAGGAATTCGACTGAGGGGACTGCGATCATGCATTTATTGCGTTTTACTCTGAGTCCCGCGTCCCTGAATTTCCTTAGGACCTCCCTCAGCCTTTCTCTTAGCTGCTGCTCATTGTCCGCGGTGATGAGCACGTCATCAAAATAGGGCACCACCCTGGGGATCCCTTGTAGAAGCTGTTCCATGGTACTTTGGAACAGCCCGGGGGCCACGCTTACTCCGAATTGCAAACGGGTGCACTTGAAGGCCCCTCTGTGGGTTACGATAGTCTGTGCCTCTGCGGTAGCGCCATCTACTGGCAGCTGCTGGTACGCCTGCGCCAGATCGAGTTTTGCGAATATCTTGCCGGGGCCCAGGGAATGTAGTAAGTGGTGAACGACTGGCACTGGATAGGCGCTCTGCTGCAGGGCCTTATTAATTGTGCATTTATAATCAGCACATATGCGCACTGACCCGTCCGGCTTGACCGGTGTCACAATTGGGGTCTCCCATTTGGCGTGGTCAACTGGAACGAGCACCCCTTGTTTGATCAATTTATCCAGCTCAATGTCTATTTTGGGCTTCAGGGCAAATGGTACCCGCCTGGGCTTTAAACGGATGGGTGCGATGTTGGGGTCTAGATTAAATGAAATCGGGGTCCCCACATACTTGCCAAGCCTCTCGTTGAACACGTCCTGGAACTCCTGCATCAGGTCTTCCTTCAGGGTGCTTCGAACATTCCTTACTCCGGTGAATCCCATGCCTAGGGCTCTAAACCAGTCCATGCCCAGGAGGCTGGGAAGGTTGTCGCTGACGATGGTGAGGGGCAGTTTCTCGGTAAACTCCCCGTACTGGACTTGGAACTCGCCTCTGCTTTCGACGGGTATGCGGTTCCCTTGGTAATCCTTCAGTCTGCGAAGCTGTGGCTGGAGCTGTCGCTTGTGTGCGCTGGGGATGACTCTCTTTAGGTTTTCCCAAGACATGATGGATATCGGCGATCCCGTGTCTATCTCCATCTGGCACTCCCGACCCTCGATCTCGACTGTGGTGTAGGTCTTTTCTCCAGGCGAGGTGCAGGTCCGTGCGATGCGAATGGTGTAGGCCTCAGCGTCTTCAAATTTTGTGCCCTTCCGGTTTCCGCCATCCCTGTTGGGCCTTCGGTGTGGCACCGTCTCGGATTGGGCCGTTTGGCCACGTGGTCTGTAGCTCTGGTGTGTTTTCGACCTACAGACTCTAGCGATGTGGCCCCTCTTCTCACAGGAACGGCAAACGGCGTCCCTGAACTTACAGTTCTGTCGTGAGTGGGACCCTCCACAGCTGGCGCATCCATCTCTGGGCTCCCTCCGGGCTGTGCGGGACTGCTCGGTGCGGTAGACCTCTTCTTCAGACTCCCCCTCGCTCGCGGTGCTTACGGCCTCTCGATGCACTGGCGCCGTCTTCTGCGTTGTTTTGGTTAGGTGGGAGCTCTTTAATCTCTCGGCGGCCTTTACTGATGACTCTTGCACCCTGGCCTCGTCTAGCGCGATGAGTAGAGTCAGGTTTGACCTCGCAAGCAGCCTCCTCTGGAGCCAGCTATCTCTCACTCCGCAAATTAGTTGCTCTAGGAGCATCTCATCCAGGTCTCGGTACTCACATTGGGTTGCGGCCTTACGCAGGGCAGCGACGTACTTGCTGATCGATTCTCCCTCCTGCTGGAGCCGTTGCCGGAATTCGTAGCGCTGCACGTACTTCGATGGCATTGGTGCATAGTGGTCTTTCAGCAGGGTCTGTAGCGTCAACCAGGAAATGTTGTGGACTGAATTCGGCTCCGACAATGCTTCGGCTGTGTCGAAAACCCTTGGCCCGCAGTGACTCAGGAACAGGGCTTTCTTCCGAACGTCCGGTAGCCCTTGCATGTCGTTAGCCACCATGAAGCACTCGAACCGGGACATGTAGGATCCCCACTTCTCTTCCTTGGGGTCGAAAGGCACTGGCGAGGTGTAGGCAGACATCGCTTCGGGATTCTCCTGTGTTCCGCTCACTCGTCTGACTGGATTCGGATGCAGTATCGGGTCCCCTTCTCTGAACGTGGCTTCAGCTCCTTTGCGTGTGGCTTCAGCTCTTTCTCTGCTTCTGGCCTCAAAATCCCACCTTCGTCGCCAATGTTAAGTTGGGTGAATGAGGACGCAGCAAGCCAGAGTAGTGAGTGACAACAGCTCTTTATTATAGGGTGAGACTCCAGCAACTGACCTGGGGAGCCAGCTCCCTTTATATACCTTGCAGCTGTGGTGGTCAGCCAATCAGCTGAGGGTCAGTTAATTCGAACTTCCCGCCAAACAAACCTATCTACATAACAATTTGGGCAATGGCCAACCTCTACTTAAATTTCCAAAAACCTTTCCTGGTTGCCTATAATTCTAAAAATAAAACTGGATTGGACTCTTCTTATCTTGACCCAAAACAGATGCATCCTGTTACTCACTGTTTATTGTACCCCAAATGTCATGTATATCCCCAGATAACAAATGCTGCTTCCTTTATTACCCTTGAGGCGTCTTCCAGTCCCTTATCTTCTTATGTTTTGTCTTGAGACACTGACCAGAGAACATGAATGTGTTAGTGGGTGTTTATTATTTCCTCTCCTCTTTGATCCTTCCAAACTGATGGAGGTTAGTTCCTATGTGTTAAATGTAACACTCCCTGATATGCATATGCAATTGGATTGTATAAATACTTGTCATGAAGGACCCCTCGGGGTTCAGATTTTTTGTTTGCCTTTGGGCTGTTGAACCGTGCACAAGAAACTCTTTCCTGCATTGAAGAGCTTGGCCTGGTCCCGTTTCTGCAACACCTTCAGCAAATAAAGAAAATCCAGCATCTGTGGAGTACGATGGTCAGTAGCAATGATGGGTTTCTATCGGTAGCAGTGGTGCTGGGAGGCGCTGCCCACCTGTCCGGACGTCATCACGGATGTAAACCCACTACTGGTCTGTAGGACACTTTGCTCTTCAATGGGAAGGATCCAAGCAGAGGGAAGAAAGTTATAGTAACCAGGCCCTTATCTCAGGTGTCTCTTCTTTGTTCAGTGCATGTGGCTTTTCTGGGCAAGATTATGTATTATTTTATGTTATCATCAGTGAAGGATTTCATTGTAAAGGAATGGAAGAAATAAACTTCCTTCCAAGGAATCGACTTCTAACTTTGTTTTTTTCTCAATTTCTTTTCCGACGAATGTTTCAACTCCTGAACCCTCTAATTTCCTTTGCATGTCACTTTAGACCTTTCACAGAATAGGGCAACCATATCTTGAAATGTGCTATAGGTGCACATTTACCTTTGATCTATTTGTCCCTGAACTAAAAATATGGGCGGGTATGAAAGCTGCCCATCCACCTTTTCTTTCTTTGGGTTCGACAAACACTTATTTTCTTTATTGGAAAGGTAGAGTATGATACGTCTGTGGATTTGCATCCTCATGTTTGTGCTTTTCCTTGGCCAAGCTTACTTTTTTATGCACTGCTTTTCTTTCATCTTCTGGATGGATCTTCCTGTCACATGGATACAACATTTGACCATGTAGTTGAAAAATGTTACTGTTCCAGAGAAATGGAAGTAGCTAATCACAAAATGTCTGCTGATGCATCGTTCTTTTGAGCATCCATTTGTGGCTGTGATGTGACGCTGCAGTGTCAGAAACAACCTGACACTGTTAACAGGGCTTAAGTGCACTGCAATGCAGGAAGAATGGAGATGTTTGCATCAGACAACTATCGGAGTATTCTCTGCATATATTTGTAGTGTGCAGAAAAGCTTTTTCTCACTCAGTCATTTTAAAAATGATTGAATGGGAATTAAGTTGTTCTCAAAAGCCAGAAGGGGAATAACCCCTCCAAGACCGAGTGGCTGTGGTTTCCGGCGTCCCGTTATAGCCAGCTGGTTCCATTGCTGACTATTGGGGATGAGATCTTGGCCCCCTCAGAGAGGGCTCGCAACTTGGGTGTCCTCCTGGATGCACAACTGTCTCTAGAAGATCATGTGATGGCTGTGGCCAGGGGGGCTTTTTATCAGGTTCGCCTGATTCACCAGTTGCGTCCCTTTCTGGATTGGGACTCCTTACGCACAGTCACTCATGCCCTCATCACTTCCCGTCTGGACTACTGTAATGCTTTCTACATGGGGCTCCCCTTGAAGAGCACCCAGAGGCTCCAACTGGTCCAGAATGCGGCCGCGCGGGTGATTATGGGAGCGACACAGCGCTCCCATGTAACACCTCTCCTGCACGAGCTGCACTGGCTCCCATGGTCTTCCAGGCGTGATTCAAGGTGTTGGTTACCATCTTTAGAGCACTCCATGGCTTAGGACCTGGGTACTTACGAGACCGCCTTCTGCTACCGACCAGTATGCTCCCACAGAGAGGGACTCCTCAGGGTACCGTTGGTCAAACAATGTCGAATGGCGATCCCCAGGGGGAGAGCCTGCTCTGTGAGGGCACCCACCCTTTGGAATGAATTGCCCCCGGAGATACAGATGATCCCTGACCTATGCACCTTTCGCCGTGCCCTCAAGACGTTATTGTTCCAATAAGCTGGGCTGGCCTAAACATTAATTTTAATGGGTTGCTTTTGTTTTTTAATGATGTCGGGGCCAAATTATTTAATATGTTTTTAAATTGTTTTTATATTTTATATGTGTTTGTTTTATTTTTGGCTGTGCGCCGTCCTGAGTCCTTCGGGAGAAGGGCGGTATAAAAATTAGATTAAATAAATAAATTAAATAAATAAATAAAGAATTAACCAAAAAGAATGTAATCCAATTATTGCAACTCTTAGGTGATCGAAGCATATATTTGCCATTATAAAAGGAATTTCTATAATTTCTTCCCTAATATTTCCTGTTGCTAGTCCTCAAGGTACTGTCAATCAGAATGAAGAAGAATTACTTGTGCACGAATGGGTTCTGCAGATGTATTGGTCATGGATCTATGGAGTTTCCACCAAAGCTGATCATGAGCCACACACCCTGATTACACACAACCACCTTAATGGTCACTTTAGACCTTTAAGGTTAGGGTTAGTCTATAGGTCGGTGGAGATATGGAAGGTCCTCAGTTGTGTTCTAAGAATGGGAGAAGGACCTTAAGTCTGAAGCTCATCTTAGTGAGATCCCATATGACTCTTCCATTTGCTTATGGAACATTGTCCAGCTTAAACTGTATGTCTGAATAGATTGAAGGTGGGCACTTCTAGGTGGCTGGAAGAAGGGCTAGGACAATGCAGTGGAGATCCTTTCCTTTTTTTGGTTCTGTAACCCTGTGACAAATTTTATTTGATAATTTACATATCAAATCTAAAGACCGCCCATCTCACAGGCAGAGCAACCGGGTGAAATTAATTGTGGAGGGCGAGACTCTTTTTGACTCACTTTGAATTAAAACTTCAGTGTGTATATGTGTGCATATGTATATAAATATAAACACGTATAAAATTTATACTTGCCCTGGATCAATTTAGCTCTGGCATACTTGCATCCCATTTTCAGCATCATTATGTATTTACACCAAAGTAAATGCCCCATGCAGCTTGTAATTACTCATGTCACCAGGGGATTTGAAAATATGGGGAAGTGTGGCTTCCAAACTGATTAAGAAAGAAGGGATTTAAAATTACAGGAAAGTGGCTTTGCGTGTTGCTATTTCTGCTTTTCAAGCAGAAGCATTAAGCGAGCAACAATCCTTGACAGACAGGAACGTATCAAGATAGATTACCAAATATTTACTGAGTAACTCAAGTAGAACAGGAACTTCATATTTTTAAAAAATGTTATATTAATACTCAGCCACTCAGATCTGACTGCTGAGGAATATTAATAAGTATGCTAACATTTGTTAAATGAAGGAACAAATAAAAGCATCGTCTATGAGGCACATTTGGAAAAGTCAACAGACAAAGAAGACAGACATTGTCTCATACAAATAGGTACCACTTAACATTCAGAATGAAGCAGTAATTAAAAACAGACTGAACTAAGCACCACTTTTTACAAACCAGGTCTGTTTTCTAAATTGCCAGGAACGTTGAGGGATATTTAAGATGGATTCACTGACAAAATCCACTCTTAATGGATGCTGAGGTTGACACTGGAAGATAGATAAAGCTTTGTTCTTCCCATTTTCAGTTCATTGCACTGTAAATTGTATGTCTGAATAGGTTAAAGATGGGCATTGTTTGGTTCTCTTTGATAGATCTTTTCAACTATAATGCAATTCTAGGCAAGTTTGGGATATTCCTCATATTCAGACAAACATCTAGTTGAATTTGTTGTTCTTTGAGTAAGAGTAAAAACATTTTTCATAAGGATTTCATGAACCTTTTCCTTTAGGAGAAGCTGTACCAACTTGCCACATTTTTAACCGATATTTTATTGTGCTGAAGAACTCTCACAAACGTTTTCCAAAGTTGCTGAAGAAGAATTTCAGCCAACTACTCAGGAAAAATAGGTATATTGATTGAAGATAGAGATGAGGCCTTTGATGAATTAGTCAGACTGTTAAAAATAGGATTTTAGAGAGTGTATCACTTCGTATCATTTATGTAATTTGCAATCTGCTTACTTATACTTACCGTATTTTTCAGAGTATAAGACGCACCTTCCCCCCCCCCCAAAAGAGGCTGAAAATTTGGGTGCATCTTATATTTCGAATGTAGCTTTTTCTTTTTTTTTTATTGAAAAAGTTTTTCAAATACAAATTTTTCCCCTTTTCCCCCCTCCTCTCTAATCCCCCTCCCCCTTCCCTCCCCCTGTGACTTCTTCATAATAAAACCCAAATTCATAACAGATTATATAATACTTTACCATCCACTTATTCCATCCCCATGTACTGACCCTTTCTTTCTAATAAAATTATCATATCCCCCTTATACTATACATTTCAAAGTGACATTCTACTATAACATTATATAATAACTCCTAACTTAACATAATAATATTATTGTATCTCCCAATTTAGCGATTTCTGCTCATAATCTACCCTTTTTCTACCCCCCATACATATATCTCTTAAGTCAAATCTTTTATGTATATTAATATAACATTTCAAAACAACCTTCCACTATAAAACTATATAATAAATCCTAATTTAACATTTATTCAGTTCATAATCTACCCATTTCCTTCACCCCCATCATTATATCTCTTAACTCAAATCTTTTACATATATTCATATCTAAACATAATATCCCTTTTTTTAAAACTAAACAATCAATAAACTAACCTGTCTCCACCCACTTTCCTACAAGACTACCATACTTAATAAATCTTAATATCTTTATTCTTCTGCCCACTCCACTAAAAAATATTCCCTTATATAAATAAAATCCTCTTAAAAAGACTTTAAGCTTGTAATCCATATAATATCTTCTGTAATGTCTTTCAGCTAGATTATAAACTCCATCACCCATGTAAGGGTAACATCACATCCTAATTTCAACAGTATTTTCGGTATCTTCAATTACCATCTGCCCCCATCAATAGCAAATATTTTCATATTCAAAAAAAAAAAAAATCAAAAAAAAAAAAAAACCCACCCGAGTGACTTTATATTTGTATTCCATATAGTGTCTGTAGAGGTGTCTTTTATCCAGATTATTAATTCCAACCACCGTAATAGGGTAACAACCAGATCTTCTGTGTGCCCCAGTCCCGTAACTCTCTTGCCTTGTAGCTCAGCATAAACATAGTATATTTATCAAAAAATCCAAAAAAAAAAAAAAGATAGTTCCAATCCATTCAATTTAAGGCCCTTTTCACATCCCAAAAGTTCAGCACTGCAGAGGTCTGTCACTCTCCTCAGGATAAAATAAACCAATACTTTGCCAATTATCTTTTCATATATTCAATCATCTCTTAAATAACTGGCATTACACTGTTGTTTAGTTTAAAAGTTTTTGTTTTTGTGAGACCTGCTTCTTCTTTTCTTGACTTTTTGTGGGTTGGATCTCCATCCTGAATTCCTTTCTGTAGATTGTATATCGACTATTTGGTTTTCATGCTGGTCTATAACTTGATCTTGTTGGTTTTGCTTTTGTGGCTTAAATCTTTCTGGTTCTATAAATTGTATATCAACTGATTGATTTCCATGCTGGTTTGTGACTTGATAAGTCGTTACTTTAGAATCCGGAACTGCCTCTCTTGTATTAAATAGTCCAGCTGAGACCTCTGAGAGAGAATCCAAAAGCGGCTCATCTGTAGAGACCTCTGTAAATTGTTGTTTCTTCATTACTTCCATCTCCTTCTGCTTTTCTTGAATTTCTATCTCTTGTTGGTTTTGCTTTTTAAGGACCTTATAGTAAAATTCTTCTGCTTTTTCAACAGTATTTAACTGATATCTTTCTCCTTGATATCTCAATATTATACCCACTGGAACATCCCACCTGAATAAAATATTTTATTTCTTTAGCTCAGTCACCAAAAGTCCAAATTTCTTTCTATCATTTAACATCTTAGGCGGCAATTCTTTATATATCCAGATTTTTCTCCCATACAGTTGTGGAGTAGAATTAAAGGATTTTTGCACAATATCATTTCTTATTTCTTTATCTGTAAAGTAAATCACCACATCTCTAGGCAGTTGCCTTTGCTTTGCAATCCAAGAATTTACTCTATAGGCCTTGTCAATTTTACAAGATACCTCCTCAGGATGAACCTTTAAAATCCCAGCCAGAACTTGAGCAGATATTTTTCTTAGATCATCTCTGTTGTTTTCCTGTAACCCTCTCATTCTGATCGCAAATTCTGTGAGCCTGTATTGCATCATTACAACTTCTCTTTCAATCCCTTGCTTTATATCTTCTGCATTGTAAGTCTCGTGACCAGCTTCCTTTTTAGACTTTACTTCTAAACTATTGTCTTGAATATTTATCAAATCATTTTCAATTCTTTGTATTTTATTGTCCAAATTATAAACCTTATCATCAACTTCCTCCATTTTAGACTCTAGTAATTTGATATTTGTATCCATCTTTATAACAACTTCTGAAAAAGCATTAGTCACTGTTACAATCTTTCGTTGCAGATTATCATACTTTAGTTGTATCATTTCTTTAATTTCCTGCTTTAATTTTTCAAATTTCTGGTTCATAGTCTCATGATATTTTGCCATTTCCTCCTGAAGAAATTCTTTTAAATTAAAACCATTCTGCAAAGTCTGTAGGTTCAAAGCTTGTTCACTGCTTGTCTATCAGGCTTTATAAGTTTTAATGCCATCCTGCCAACAAACTCTTTTTTAAAAAAAGGAAAACTTTTCCCCAAACAAGATCAAGTACAAATCTCCAAGAAAAAAGGAACTTAAAATAACTATTTTTCTTCCAAATTGTAACCAGCACTATTTATTCCGCTACTTAGTAGCTGTTACGGAAGGACTCTCACTTTCGGCTTTCTTCTACTTCCCAAGCCTCAGCAGTCGCCATTTTAAAGTTTTTTTCTCCTTCACTCTAAAATGCTTATAAATTCATTAAGGATACTTGCAATTTAGGGTCCCAAGTCCAAGTCTCATCTTTTTTAATTAATCCATCTGTTAGGTTCGTTGATTGATCCGGTTCCAACGCCTAGCTCTGCAAGAAGGCAGAGTTCTCCCGATGCCCGGAGTAGCGGCGAGCGGGAATAGGGAGCCACAACCTGCTCGTCCTCAAGAGTTAAAAAAAAAAACTCTGGGGACTTCGCAGAGGGCTCTACCTGCCCTCGCCTGCTCTGACTCACATTTCCATCAGGAAATGGAGTTTTTCGAGCCGCCTTTCAGGTGTAAAGGTGGCTCTTTACAGGCATTGGGGCTGGCGGTCTCAAAGGACCATCTGGCGGCAGCGGAAGCCAGACCGGAAGTCGAATGTAGTTTTTTCTAAGCTTTTTTCCAGCCCTAACGAGGCACTAACGAAGTGCTAGCGAGTGAAGCAATCTTCCCAGCTTTGCCTATTCTCCGCTGTGCTTTAATGAGGCCCTAGCGAGTGAAGCGATCTCCATGCTTTGCTCCAACTCTCAGCTGTTCTTTAGCTTTTCTTCAGCCCTAATTAGGCGCTAGCCAAGTGAAGCGATCTCCCCCTCCCCCAGTGCTTTGCCTTCTAAGCTGTGCCTTAGAAACTGTTTTTTTATCCCCAAGCAGGGGATAAAAAACCCAGCAAACTAATGTGTTGAAGCTAACCAGATTAAGGATGCTAGCCAGATGAATACCTGGTAGGCAGATTTTTTTCCCCCTATTTTCCTCCCCAAAAACTAAGCTGCGTCTTGTACTCTGAAAAATATGGTACCTACTCTGGAAAATGTCCAGAGAAAAAGAAATTTGGGCAAGAGAAGGGTTCCCCCCCCCCCTTACAAGTTAGGTTTCTGAAAGAGAAATAATGGGATATTTCATTGTTTTATTTATTTATTTATTTATTTATTTATTTATTTATTTATTTATTTATTTATTGGTTCGATTTATATGCCGCCCTTCTCCGGAGATTCAGGGCGGCTTACAATGCATTAAGCAATAGCCTTCATACTTTTGTACTGTATATACCTGCTTAGTAGGGCTTTCGGCCCCCCCAAGCGGTGTTCTTTTTTATACAAAGTCAGCTTATTGCCCCTACAATCCAGGTCCTCATTTTACCTACCTTGAAAGGATGGAAGGCTGAGTCAACCTTGAGCCTGATGAGATTTGAACTTGCAGTAATTGCAGGCAGCTGGTGCTACTTAACAGCACTTTAGTCTGCTACGCCATCAAATTATGTTTAATTTGAAGCACTGTCTCTTCAAAGTAAGGGAAATGGGATTGCGGTCAGCTCTCAGTTGTGTTGGGATTGTCACCTTACTTCAGTTATGAAAATCTAATTCAGTTTTGTTGCAAAAAATGATTTTTTTTCGTTAAATAAATACAGAGTCCATAGGCAAGAGATAGAGATGTTTCGGTCTCTTCACCTTATTTGGAGCCTGACTGTGACTTCGTATGGAATAAGCAGAGCCAAGGAATTCTCAGATATTGTATTTTCCTTCATGAATAGGTAGATCTGAATCAGAGCTTAACTGTTCTACCATTCAGAAGGCTTGTCAATTTGAGAGTGCCAAAGATACTCATCTGTCAAACTTCTATTAAGATCTGTCAATCTCTTCCTTGTATTCTAGGATAATGGCTGTGAGAAAAGACCTGGACATTATTTTAAGATTATCTTGCACCTACACTGAGGTTTAGATCTACCGATGTTGATTCTGAGGGCCTTGTCTATCCTTTTGTGGCACAGTCAAAGGCACAAAAATTTGTGAAGTCAATTATGTACACAGAATTTCAGGAATGTCCTTCTGCAACCCCATTGCCAGAAAGTAATAGGGGGAATTTGATTTGGAGGTAGAAGATTTCCTACTAAATTAGAAGACAAGGAAACATAAAACTTTCTGGGAAGAGGTTGCAATAGAACTTGTGGAAGTGAATTGGAGAGTTTGATAGAGTTGATAACACACACAAACACACACAAACACAAATGTGATATATATCTGAAGAGAAATGAAAATGTTCTTTAGCGTTTGGGAATGTACTTAAAGAACATTTGGGTAGCACATGTTCAATGAAAACTGAAGGGAAAGAAAAGGTAGAAAAAATATGAAAAGAGCTACAGTACTTCTGGTATTATTATTTTATTCCAGTTAATTCCTCTAGCTAGTTATTACTATAACAATGATATTCACTCCTTAACCACTTTAGAAAAACATGCTGCCTGAAGAAAAGTTTAAGGTTTTCCTTTGTTCCCCGGCAGCTAGGTAGGAGTTCTCAAAATTATGCTCATTTGCCAGTGCAAGACAAATGTTAGAAAGAATGGGAAAATGTGCCGATAGGGTTTAGCTATGCTGAGGTAATAATGCCATAAATAAGAGAATCAATCTTGCCCTTGACAAATTTCCACGAAAAATATCTAAAAGAAATCAATGTTCATTGCAATGTGATAATTGTGAAACATTTAGCTGTGTTTTGCTGTGAGTTTCTTTCAACCTTCCTTCAATATTTCCTTTTCAGCCCCTCTTTCAAAATAAAATTGGTCCAAATTACAGCAAATGGGTATATTAGGGTAATGTCATGTATCAACAATGTGCCTGAACAATTTATTTTGGTTATAGGTAGCTTCTTTGAGAAGTTAACTTCTTTAAAGACATACCATGTTTTCCCGAAAATAAGAACCTGTTTTATATTTTTTTGAACCCTGAAATAAGCGCTTGGCCTTATTGCCATGAGCTCAAAAGCCTGATTGTGCTTATTATCAGGGGATGTCTTATTTTGGGAGAAACAGGGTATTATTCATAAAGGATATTTTCCTCAAAATATACAGCGGAAATTTATGAAAAATTCAATGTATCCTATTCACTCACATCCAAAGCTAATAAATGCAGAAGACTGTTGAAGTTTCAACGGTGTTAAAGATGATTCAAGTGAATTATAGTATTCATTTTGTTCTCTATGGTGTTTAGGATTAAAAACCTAAAGACACAAATTAAGCATTTTGGGGGATGAAATTGAGAAATTGGCTCTCAGTAGATGGTTCTATTTTTCACCACAGATAAAAAGCTTGAGCCGGTACAGCTTGAACCTTGCTAAACTTTATGACTCATTGGTTGTTAACACTTAGTGAGAGTTTGGCAAAGGATGCTTTACCTGATAGCAATGTGATTTCAAAAATATTTGTTCGAGTGGAGAATCAAATCTGCTTTTAACTTTTGAAAGACTAAATATATCAGGTAGTATCACGGTCCCTTTACACGAGTAGCAGTTGCCATTATCGTATTTTTCAGACTATCAGACGCACCGGACTATAAGATGCGCCTAGATTTAGAGGAGGAAAACAAGAAAAATAATAGTTTTGACCTCTGTATGTCCCGTTTTCATCCTCCCTGGCTCCCGGAAGCACTTTGCAGGCCAAAAACAGGCCCATTTTTGGCTTCCCAAACCCTCTGCACATCCCATTTATGCTACCCAGACTAACTTCTTATGATATGGTAGCCATATAAATTTGATGAATAAATCATTTTTGCCAGATTACCTTCAGAAATAGAGGAGGCAGAAGGGAGAACTAAGGAACCTTCTACATAAATCTCTATCTTCTTTTTTCACCAGCACCTCCCAGTGTCACTTGCTATTTGAATAAAGGCAACTGCACAATTGGAGGAAGATGGAAGATGCTCTTGTTGAGATCAATGGTCAAGAAACACATGGCTGATGCAAGGAAAGGAGGAGGAAAGTGAACAAAGAAAGAGAATCTACAACACAGGAATCGGTTTCAAAAGTTATTTTTGCCTTCGATAGACGACAACGAAGCTTGACACACAATGAATGTTGACAGACAAAAACTAAATAGCCAAGAGGTTAGGCTAAATATAAGCAGCCCAGATAGCCTCTAGAGATTGGATAGCAAAGATATGAATGGTAAATATCTATATTTTGTGAAGCAACTGTTTTTGATGGGAATTTTTAATGGTAGCCTCAGGCCTTCTGAATATTAAGGGAGAGAGAGGTGATAAGTGTTGTAGTGTTCTTACTCCTTTCCTGTGGTGGTAGGAAGTAATCATGCATGACAGTGCTGATGATTCCTTTTCTGGATTCAGGAATGTCCCTATTATACAGACTTTTTAAAAGTTAGCTGCATTCAGCCAAGAAGAATGATTTAGAAGCTTGAAATACACCTGGTGAATGGTCAACACGCTTTCCTATTCTTTCCCTTTTTCTTTTTCTTTTTTTTAAATTTTAAAATAAAAAAAATCTTTAATTTAAAAATTAATTTATTTTAATTATTATTTTTTAATTCAACAACTCCAGGCAGCAAGTTAAAAATAACAATGAAAGCATCGTCCTCAACAATAGCAACAAAAGGAAAAACATAAAAGAACTGGGGCCACACACATGTCCACATGAACAGACTGTTAAAATGAGCCTCACCGTACACCGCGCTGCTGGCTGGGGGATTCTGGGAGTTGAAGTCCACCCATCTTCAAGCTACCAAGGTTGAGAAACACTGCCTTAGAGCCATGTTGGTGAACCTATGGAACGCATGCAGGAAGCGGCACACAGAACCATCCCATGAAGGATGCGCACCGGTCAAGCGGTTGTCGCGCGCGTGGGATCACCGAAACCCGGAAGAGCAGCATTCCATCACGTATGCGCAACGCAGCATCTGAACTTCTGGGTTTATGTTGTGCACAGTGCGTGTCTGTGCCGGAAACCGGAAGTTCGGGTGCCGGCTTGCACATGCGCGAAGGAATGCTGCTCTTCTGGGTTTTGGCTCTCCCACGCATGCAAAGGCTAGCGAGGCTGCGCGACCCAGGCGGGATGGTTTTGCATGCCATTTCTGACATGCATGCCAGCACGCGGTGACGTAAGAGTTTAGCCATTACTGCTCTAGAGTTAAGCACAAGCTCTAGACTGATAAATATAGCAAGAAAGAAAAAAAATGCATGAACATAGTAAAAATGACTTCAAGATCTTGGACTTCATAGCTCAAAAGTTCCTGTTTGGCTCTTTGTTGACAAAAGCCTAATTAAGAATTACCAATCAATGGGTATTATACCAAATATGCATTTCTTTAACACACACTTAAACCTACAGTCATGTTAACAATGACACATTATTCTGTATCAGGCCCATCACAATAGCACACTCAGTGTTTTAAGACACATAGAGAGGTGGGACAAGGTTCAAAAACGGAAAGAGATAACCTGTACATTTCTTGATCTATGTTGAATTTCTTCCTCGCAATATAGAGCTTTTAGAATGGACATCATACCATCCTTGATTAATTGGAAGCTTTGGGTTCAAAGTTTTGAACCAATTATATTTACGGTTTCAATAATCACGCTGGAAGTAACAAGCTGGGGACAACCAATCATACTGAAGTATTTTTGAGCTGAAAAAATTACAAAGAATTTCAGCCAATAGGAGGTTTAAGAGGTTGCTTTGTCTGTGATGGCGAACCTATGGCACGTGTGCCACAGGTGGCACACATAGCCATATCAGTGGGCATGCCAGGACAGCTCTGACGCACATGCGTGCTCCAGCCAGCTGATTTTCGGGCCTTCTGAGCCCACCGGAAGTAGGAAAACAGGCTGTTTCCTGCCTCCACAGGGAGTTGTGGAGGTGGGAAATGCCTGTTTTTCTTTTTTACTTGGCTCCAGATCCTCTCTATGCGTTTGGGGAGGGTGAAAACAGTTTCCCTACCCCCTTGGAGGCCCTCTGGAGGCCCAAAATGGCCCATTTCCCAACTTCCAGTTGGACAGGAAGTGACTTTTTTGCTGTCCCCAGCCTCCAGAGACTCCTAGAGAGGCTCTCCAGGCTGGTGACAACAAAAAAAAAATCACTTCCTGTCCCACTGGAAGTTGGGAAACAGGCCTTTATGGGCCTCCAGAGGGCCTCCGAGAGGGTGGGAAAGGCTGTTTTTGCCCTCCCCAGATGCATAGAGAGGATCTGGAGCCAGGTGAGAAAGAAAAATGGACCTACCAGGTCATCGCGTGCCAGGAGTGGGGGGGAGAGGGTCACGCACACATGCGCGGGGCGGAGCGCATAGAATAATAGGTGTGGGTGAATCTCCCCTGCCCCCCCTTCCTGGCACACAATGGCAAAAAGGTTAGCCATCACTGTCCTAAGGCCTTCTAGGCAACTATTGAAAGTCAATAAGCAGATACTGTTTTTGTGGAATTCATGATAAAGAGACAGGTAGCAATCAAATGGAAATAATACTAAATATTGTACTGTTAATATTAGCAAGAAAAGACACAAATGTTAATATGTACTTTAAAATATAATATTGTTCTGACCCGGCTCCCAAACATGACAAACCCTCTGTAGTTAAATCCTTTTTTGGGAGCACCCCCAGCAAAAAGTTTCTCTCTCACACACACACACATACACAGCAGGCTAACAAATCTGTCCACGGCAGGGAGATGAATAATTGTTTACCACACCTATTCATTTCCACCCCCTGCCTTTTATCCCCAGAGCTAGGGTGGGGTTCACTAGCAGTGGTGGCTCTTCCGTCCCAAGGACCGGCCCATAGATTTCCACTGCTCTCCTCTCCTCTGCCTTCTGCGCATCCATGCATCAGACACTGGACCCAGCTGTTCCTCCTCTTCCTCATCAGCCGCCTCCAGACCTGGGGGCTGTTGACTCTCCACCTGAGGGCTGAGGGCCCAGGCTCTGCCTCTGTCTCTATCTCTGACAGCTCCATTCCCTCTTCCCCCTTGGAGCTCTCAGGCTGCCTTGATGCTATTTCTGACTCCCACGCCTCCTCCTCCTCTGATTTGGCTGCTGGAGGGGCCAGCAGCTGACAGGCCACAACAAATATGCTCTTATTATATTTATTGAAGAAGGAAAGAAAACAACAACAATAATTTAAATTAATTCTACATCTGTGAAATGCAGAATATACAATAGCGATTGCAATTTGCTTTTTTAAGAGTGTTGCCAACTGAAGGTTAAAAATAGAAGAATAAGTGTTTTCTAATAAAGAGGAAGAGAGTTAATTTTAGTTTTCAGAAGACAAGATGCCGGTCATACTTTGTTGGACAGAGTTTTCTAAACATTATTCAGCAAAATCTTGTCAGATTAATACTGGTCTCATTCCCAGATTGAGATTTTAAAAACAGTTTTAAAGACTTAAAAACAGTGAATAGAAGTTAACATGCATGTACAGAATTCAACATTTTCAAAGGCAAAACTGAACACCAATTGATCTGTACCAATTTTTATCAATCATTTGAGGAAGACCTGGGTCAGAAACTGATCTGATTGGGAGATGGTCATCATTTCTCCCCAGAGGTTCAAAAGAAATAAGGACATCTCAACATGTGTACAGTAGCTCTGCCCTTTTCCGTTGTTCTCCTTCTCTTCCTCCTAGTCAGGGTAAGAAATCCCTTCTCTGACCTAGGCTTCCTGAGAAAGCATAAATCACAATTTTAGTCTCAAAAAACCTCTTTTATTGAGATGGTTTTTAATGATTCACAAACAGTCTGTGAAGATTCCAACAGATGTCTGCTTGAGTTGACACAGTCTTTCAGGATAATGTCGATAAGCACCCACCTTTATATCCCTTGAAACGCTGCCAGAGACCTAATTGCCAATTAGTTTTGCAAGGCCAAACGGAGCACAGAGTCAAATGAGCTTCTCAGAGCTTGAATTGACTATATGAACTCATTGCTTCCTGCAAAGGCTCATGTCCGTTTGCTCCTCTGTTATGTCTTATGGGAGGGGCCAATCATCTCTAAGCCTTACTCCCGAGTCGCCCTTTTTTTCCTTAATTATTCTTGCCTACTGGCAGCTCTGCGCATGCACACATTTGGAACAGGCTCACACTGTTCTTCTGCTTCGCTGATGTCAGATTCCGGAGGCTCCGGAGGCAGTACATAACTACCAGATGGCCCTGGCCCCTTCTCTGCCTCCGATTCAGAGTCCTTGTCTGAGCCTTCCCCTGTTGTGGCCCCGCCCTCTGAGCCTGTCCCATCGGAGGAAGAAAGCTCCGAGCATGAGGAAGAGGAGTCAACCAGGCCTCCCTCTCCAGGCCCCTCCCCTCTGGCATTGTCTCAGGTGCCGGCCGAGGGAGAGGAGATCAGCAGGGAGACAGCTGGTTCGGATCAGAGTGACGAAGAAACATCATTCCTGGACGCACGCCTCCGAAGGCGTGATAAACGATTGCAGCAGCTTAGGAGGCGTGCTAGGGATTAGAACTGAGTCACTGGACCACACCCCAGAGACTATATAATAGAGGGTAGTGGTCAGTGATCCGTGTGACAAACAAAAGCAAACCTTGGATAGTCACTAAAGCCTCGTCCGGAACTGCTGAGAGAAAGATTTAAAGTGTCGGACATTTGGACTCTTGAGTATGTATCTTTCTGTTTTACTGAGAAAATAAAGTCACTTGGCAGACAGTGTGTCTATCGCTGCCAAGTGGGAGATAAGACCTGGGTGCGTTCCAAAGTGTTTCCTTAACCCTCGGCTGGCTGTGTTTGTGTGTGTGTGGGGACGGGGACAGATCATCCCCAGACTGCAGGACTGGCCTACGTTCCTCCCCAACCTCCTCATTGTTCAAATCTTCTGCAAGCTCCACAGGCCGCTGGCGGACCACAACAATACCAAGGTTGTGGGAATGACTTTGGGGAAAGGAAAGAAGAAAGATTGCTCAGGAAAAGCGAGGCAGGAGCCCCCAGTGGTTTAACGGTCAGAGAAAGAAACTTAGGAAGGACCTGCTGTAATGGATCAAGCTGTTAAAAGAGACAGTGAGAAGTTTGTATTTTCAGACTTGCAAGATTGTTGTCAGCCCTCTCAGGTAAACCACACAGGAAGACCAACCAGGTGAGTTAAATCTGTTTTATTGTAGGGCTACATTAACAAAATTTTGCAAGTATTTTATAATCTGATAATGATAAGACAACATACAATGGTAGAGGCCACAATGATATCATCACTACAGGTCTTTCACATGAAGATGCAGCTGACATAAAGTACATAATTTATAATTTTGGGTGTGAAGTCATTTGCTGCCTTGCCTTACCTTGCCTTCTTTATCCTTCCCTTCCCTTCCTTTCCTTTCCCTTTCCTTCTTCATATTACTGAATGAAAGTAAGATAATCTGGTTTATAGAATAAAACCAATAAGCAGCCAGTTTTGAGATTCATATTTTAGGATCCTTAATAGATATTTTGGTCTCCTTCAAAGGAATCTTATTCTTTTCCAGTGTTGAACAAGGATAGGATGCATTGATGAGTCAGTTCCATGCTACCTGCTTAGGAGGTTCTTTCCCATGATTGTATTATATGGTGTTTCAAGAGGTGGTTTAGCTTACATACTTCCTTGTTAGCTTCTGTTAATTGGTTTGTTTGTTTGTTTGTTTGTTTAGCATATGGTGTTGGTACATGAAAACCAGTAGACCACAATGTTATTACAGAGTAGCAATTTGGTTGCCTAAGATTGCTAGTTTGTTCAGTTCACATTTGCACACTATCAAAGGTGCACTAAAGAGGGTGAACTAGCTCTGCATACAGAACAGCTAAGAGCATTGTGTGAGTGTGTTGGCATCATGCAGGGCTTTTTCTCCACTGGTATTTTGCCTCGCATTTGGTCCAGTCTGGCACTGGTTGGTTTCTTGCTTCCCCCTTAGTCCCACTAGGATGGTACTTATTTATCTACTTGCATTTTGCATGCTTTCAAACTGCTAGGTTGGCAGAAGCTGAGGCAAGGGTTGGGAACTCACTCTATCACATGGTGCTAGGACTCGAACTGCTGGAGTTCAGAGAACTGACCTTCTGCCATCAACAAATCCAGCAACTTTGACCTGCTGAGCCACCACGCCTCTGTTAATTGTTCATAAATGGAGATTACTATATGTAGAACTAGTAAACAATCTTTAGCCACTGTAGTAACTCCATATTTGAGTTAGGACAGTGGAGGTTCAGATTTTTGTGTCTCCCTATATCTAATTGTACTCTGTCCTCAATAGATACTAACTTTTAGTTCTCTTGGTCAAGCCTTGCATATTTATTGTATGAGAATGTAACTCACTTGAGGAGTGGGCATGTTGGACCTACTCTTCTGTAGTGGGTTGTGTAAGGTCCGGCCTCTCCTCCTCCTTCAAGAAAGTAAAGACTCTTGAAACTTTAGCATTTCAAAAGGAACTTTTTATTGAACTGGAGTGATAGCAAGACGAAAGAAAAGCAGACTCTGAAGTCCCTCAGGCAATAGAGTTAGGAAAAAAGAATTAGAAAACCCTCCCTTCAATCCGATGTGGAGTCAGCCAATCTGCAGGTGTGGAGATGTTATTGTAATGACCGTCCTGAGAACTTGATAAGGAAACTTTCTCAGGGTCATCCTCTGTCGGCTTTCGAAGCGATGCAACCCACATGCCCTTACATTCCCCAAAAGGTGAAAAAATCCCAGGGCACCTAAGCGCCAGGATAAAGGTTATAAATCAATAGGGTAGAGGCTGTGAGGTATATAAGGAAGAGAGTAATAAACTAAATAATATATCCAGCTCCCCCTACTCTCGAAGAATGGCAGCATCACGATAGGGATCTGACAGATTGCCTAGAAGGTTTTTAGTGCTCTCCTTTATCTCAGAACTCTTCCTGCATAAATATATTCTTGGGTTTTCTTTTACATTTCCTTGACTTAAGTTTGGATGACTTTTGCTTGCTGTTATGTCCCCTTGGCAATGGCAGATGAGCCGTTGTCACAGAGACAGCGGACACTGCTCCATGGGGTGATTAAAAACAATTGCAATTAAAAATAAAAACTGTGCCGTCTCTTCTTCCTGTTGCTTGAGAAATCAGCCTCAATTTCGCAACAGGGGAGGCATAAAATAAAAATAAGGAATAAAATTAAAATGAAACTCTGACAAGTGGATAACAGGGCAGAAGTAAATGTAGAGATAAGAACAAGCTAAATGTACAGAAAAGATAATAAAACGGGAAAAGAAGAAAGATGCAAACATGAAAATTGATTCTCAAAGTAGATGCTACTTCGACTCATTATGTTCCTCATTGAGTAAGGATTTTATTTTTTTTAGTTGTTTGAGAGATGTATACACTGTCCCATTCAGTCATGGATGATCATTCTAAGTGGCCTACAACCACAGCCAAAAATAGAAATGGCAAGGGAACAAAACCTAAAAACGAAGAGTCCTGAGAAATAACAACAACCAAAAACTGCAATGCCAGACAGGAGTTGGTCATTCCCTCTGACCAAAACTGGAGGGAAATTAATCAAAGAGAGAACTAAGGAGAAATTTCCTAACAGTGAGAAGAATTAATCAGTGGAACAGCTTGCCTCTAGAAGTTGTGGGTGCTCCATTACTGGAGTCTTCTAAGAAGAAATTGGACCACCACTTGTCTGAAATGATACAGGGTCTCCTGCTTGGACAACCTCCAAGGTCCTTTCCAACTCGGGGGGGGGGAATCAGCCAGGTCTGGAGGGCTCAATACAGCTAGGGTGAGGACCAGAGGTGATATTCAGCAGGTTCTGACCAGTTCTGGAGAACTGGTAGTGGAAATTTTGAGTAGTTCGGAGAACCGGTAAATACCACCTCTGACTGGCCCTGCCCCCATCTATTCTCTGCCTCCCGAGTCTCAACTGATTGGGAAGAAATGGGGATTTTGCAGTAACCTTCACCTGGATTGGGGAAGGAATGGGGATTTTACAGTATCCTTCCCTTGCCATGCCCACCAAGCCACACCCACCAAGCCATGCCATGCCCACAGAACCAGTAGTAAAATTTTTTGAATCCCACCACTGTTGAGGACCAGAGGAATCTGAGGGATAGATGTTATTCCAGAGGACAAGCAAGATTTCCATTTCATGATAGACACCATTTGTGATTCTTGTAGTTACAATAACATCACAGTTGATTCATACGAAACAGCAGAAAAGCATTCCCTCAGAGGAATGTTCTCTATCGAATTTACAAGAGGTTTATTCACACTTAGTGAAAAGGGATTAGCTTTGAGTTCATCTGGAAGGCTGTCATAACTGATAATGGTATCCCCAGATACTGAAGCTGATCTGGGATTTCTTTTTCTGTGCAGTTATAACTGGGAATTTATTGCTGAAATAAAGGCAGTATTGATGAAGTTGCTATTTATGCATTAGTTAGCTGCAAACAGCATCTCTTCAACATCCAGAGAAGTTCAAACTGTGCAAAAGGAAACTATGCTAGCAACTATTAGCAAATCTTTCCAGATATCAGTTGTAACTTTTGAATGTTGTAGAATTATTTTTGATAGTAGGCATTTGTCTTTATTTAGGATGCGTGCTCTGCTGATTATTTCAATATAATCTCAAGACTAATCCATCTGAAGGCTTTGTTGATGGTTCTTTACAATGCTTGACTGCTATGTATTTTATTTTTATTTTTTTTGTATTGTATAGTCTACTTAGGGTCAGGTATGTGAGATAGGCAGCTATATAAATTGAATGAGAGAATGAATGAATGAATTTGTTTAACAGATAAACAGCAGTCACATATATGGATACTGTCAGTGTTCCAAATAATGCACCTATAGAAAACAAACTCCAAGGCACTCAAGCTCCTCAAAAAACAGTTTATTGGATACATCATATTGACACAAACTGGTGAAAGCCAACTCTGAGGTTTCCTGCGGCTTTCACCTAATTAAAAGTAGAAGTTTTCTCCCTAAATCACTGGTCATGCTGTCCAATCCAGGTGCTGGCCGGTTGCTGGGTTACTGGCTCCTCCTCTGGCCAGCCACCTGTGAGAATGTCCTTGGCTCCCACAGGAAAACTTTATTTATATATATATATATACATATACATATACATATACATATACATATACATATACATATACATATACATATACATATACATATACATATACATATACATATACATATATATATATAATTTTATAAACAAACAAACATACATAATCAATCATTCAGTATATCATCTAGATGTTTCTATTTTGTCTTCATCTTCTTCTTACTCCTCCGATTTTCATCGTTTCTTTATTTACATTTATCTATATCTCTTCTCTAACCAATTTTAAAATTGTCCCCATACCTTATAATATTCTGAATCCTCTTTCTTTAATTATCAAAGTCAGTCTATTCATTTCTGCACAATCTAATATTTTCTTAATTACTTCATCTTCTGAGAGGATTTTCTTTACTTTCCATCTTTGCGCAAATACTATCCTCGCTGCAGTTATTACATGTGTAATCAAATATACCTTTTCTTTGCTAATTTTCGCTGGAAGGATACCCAATAGGAACAGTTCAGGTTTTAAACCAAGATGTTGTTCAAGCATTTCTTCTCACCATGTTTTAATTCTAATCCAATAATTTCTCGCTTCTGGACATGTCCACCACATATTATAGTATGGTCCTGGTGTCTGATGGAATTTCCAACATTTAGCTGATTTGTCTTTAAATATTTTTGCCAATTTTTCAGGTGGCACATGCCATCTATAAAACATTTTATATTGGTTCACTTTATATGCTGTGGACATTGTTAATTTATAATTCCTTTCCCATAGCTGCTGCCATTTATCTAGTTCAATTGAATGTCCAATTTTTTTTTAATTTTTATTTTTTATTTATTTTGTTAGGCTTATATGCCGCCCTATCTCCAATGGACTCAGGGCGGCTCACAACAATAAAACCACAATCCAATGCAAGTTAAAATGCCTAATTAAACAAATACATGTAAAACCCATAAAAACCCCATCAGTCCAGGCCGGGGAACTCAAATAGCCACATTTTTAATTCGCAGCGAAAGGTGCAAAGGTCAGGGGCCAGCCGAAGCCCCAAGGGAAGTTGATTCCAGAGGGTGGGTGCACCTACAGAGAAGGCTCTACTCCTGGGGGCCGCCAGCCAACATTGTCTCGCCGACGGCACCCTGAGCAGGCCCTCCCTATGGACACGAACCAGGCGATGGGATGTTGTTGCTGGCTGCAGGTGGTCTGCCAAATATCCTGGGCCTAAGCCATGTAGGCCTTTATAGGTCATCACCTGCACCTTGAATCTCACCCGGAGGGCAACCGGTAACCAATGCAGGTCGCATAGGAGGGATGTTACATGGGAGTATTGGGATTCTCCCATCACAACCTGCGCGGACGCATTTTGCACCAGCTGAAGCCTCCGAGTGGTCCTCAAGGGCAGCCCCATGTAGAGAGCATTACAGTAGTCCATATGGGAGGTGACTAGCGCATGGGTGACTGTGCGTAGGGCATCCGGGTCCAGGTAGGGGTGCAACTGGCGCACCAGACGAATCTGGGCGTATGCCCCCCTGGTCACGGTTATTATATGATTTTCTAAACTCAACCGTGAGTCCAGGAGGACACCCAAGTTGCGTGCCCTGTCTACAGGGGGTAAAACTTCACCCCCTATAGCCAGCGATGGAATCTCTCCCATGGACCGAGATGCCGGTACCCACAGCCACTCAGTCTTGGCCAGGTTGAGTCAAAGTCTGTTCCTTCCCATCCAGACCCATACCGCTTCCAGGCACCGGGCCATCACATCGAGGGCATCACTGGGCTTGTTTGCCCAAGCTATCATTGCTTTTTGCCCAAGCTATCATTGTTTCCTTTACTTGCTCTTCTTCCAAATTAATACTAAATAAGAAGTTGTAGGAAAACTTTACTGTTTAGGCTACAAAACCCCATCTAACCATTTTCCCCCTCCCGCTGCTTGTGGCAACCCTGAAGTCTCCAAGATGGCTTCAGCCAGGTTCACTTCAGGGATTGACATCTTTATTCTTGGTGTCCACGTGAGTGAGTGTAAGTGTATATATACTAAATATTAAAAGTTTGTTTCTAAGGATACTTTCATTCCATAATTTCTGAACATGAGAAGCATTTCTTCCTTTTGTCTACTGTAAATTTCCCAGAGAACAATTTTTTTTTATTTTTTTAATTTGATTTATATGCCGCCCTTCTCCGGAGACTCAGGGCGGCTTACAATGCGTTAAGCAATAGCCTTCATACTTTTGTATATTTTATACAAAGTCAGCTTATTGCCCCCACAAACTGGGTCCTCATTAATTAGGTCCTCAACAATTAGTAGATGCTTTGTTGTTCAGTCACTAAGTTGTGTCCGACTCTTCACGACTCCATGGACACAGCATGCCAGGCCCCCCTGTCCTCCACTGACTCACAGAGTTTGGCCAAATTCATATTCCTTGAGTTGATGACCCTATCTAACATCCTCTGCCATCCCCTTCTTCTTTTGCCTTCCATCTTTCCCAAAAATATGGTCTTTTCCAAGGAGTCCTTCCTTCTCATTTGGTTGCCAAAGTAGTTGAGCTTCAGCTTCAGTATCTGAATATGGGGTACCATCTTTTTATTTTTATTTTTTTATTAAATTTCTATGTCACCCATCCCACTCACAGCAACTCTGGAGAGCTTACAATATAATCAAACGTTAAATATACCTTGGCTTAAAGCTGTTGTCGAGATGTGGGTGTGTGGGTGTGTGGGTGTTTGGTAACATTTTAGGAATGAGAGTGCACTTCAAACATCTGGATGCAATATCCTCTTAGGTAAGAAGCATAAATGTGTAGCTTTAATTAAGCAGATGGATTACTTGGATGAGGAGGTGTCAGCACTTCTGTGAATCTTTGTCCCTGTGCAATAGTCTTTGTTCAAGAATCATTTCTTTTCGGGGAACAGACCCAGCTAAGAGGAAATGCTTACAAAATGGATAAGGACAGCAACTTAAAATATAGCTCTTCAAAGGACCTCGGTTTGTGTAGCTGTGGGGTAAAACAACTGTTAGTTATCTGTAGAGATAAGACTTAAACTCCAACAAAATTCAATCTGCTGTAAGAACAGGAAGGAAGGCAGGAAGGAAGGAGAGGCAAGCAAACTGCAAATGCATAAGGAAAGTAATTTATCGACTGCAAGTGGAAAAAGCAAGATTTGTCCTTGTTTTAAAAGACTGTTCTTTATTTTGTATAACAACAGGGTTGTGGACACCGCAAGAGTTTTAAAAGTGGCAGAGAAGGCTGGAGTATGTACAGAAGTTTTAAGGAATTAAATTGAGCTGCCAGGATGTGTTAAAAGGTGAGATAGAAGGAACTGCAATTCATATACATCAAATGCACCCTTGGTTGGACAAGGGGAGGATGGAAATAAAACTTAGAAATGCTTTGATAACGACAGTAGGACTTTCTATTCTGTTCTGTTCTATTTTCCTTTTTTTTTAATGATTTATATGCCGCCCTTCTCCAGAGACTCAGGGGGGCTTACAATGCGTTAAGCAATAGCCTTCATACTTATGTATATTTATACAAAGTCAGCTTATTGCCCCCACAAATGAGGACAAATTGGGTCCTCATTTAACCTACCTTAGAAAGGATGGAAGGCTGAGTCAACCTTGAGCCTGGTGAGATTCGAATTTACAGTAATTGCAGACAGCTGATGTTAATCACGATGCTTTTAGTCTGCTGAGCTACCAGGCCCGTATATTTAATTATAATTTGATTTTTTTCCCCACACCCATCCCTCCCCCTTTATTTTGTATTAAATGTTGTGGAGAACAATATTTGAATCTTACCATTAAGAAAGATAGGATAATAAAACATATTTTTTCAATAAATGCGAAAAGATAGGGAGAACAGATTATGCATTAGCAATAAACTGCAGATGTAACTAATTACTTTTCAGACATGAGATTTCAGCTTTACAGACTGTGAGCGGGGACATCTCTCTTACAGAAAATTTCTAAATAAGGAAAAATAATATGACCCACCGAATAGAATTCACTTTAATTGCAATATCTCAGTGTCACTCATTTGGGTATTATCCTTCTCATGAAAATGATCAAATGCATACATTATATTTGGCCCGACAGCTTTGACCATAGAAATAGCTACTGCAGAGTCCAAATTCTTCAGTAATTGGCCAAACTCACTAGATTCCTTTATTTTCACTTTCATTATTAAAAAGAAATTTTTTCAGCTGTTTTATGCTGGAGGCTTGGAAGAAATGCAGGAGAACCATTAATACTACCACCCCTTAGCAAAGCAGGCATGTGATCAGCAGGAAAGGATGTAGAGATATTCATTTATTTCCATTGTTGCGAAGATTTCTGAGTGCCTTATGGGCAGGAAAGGAGAAAGCTGGTAGTAGCGATAATAAGCTGATTTAATAAATAATATAAGTCTTTATTCCCAAATGGAAGGATTGGTGCCTTATCTTTTGTAGAACTCATTTTGATTCAGTTTTCTGTACAATAATTTTCCTATTGTACAGAGGCATTGTCAAATTTCTGGCTATGGAGTGAAGATTCTTGTGATAGCCAGATAACCTGTTGTAAGACTCTAAACTGTTTCTCAGATATATTAAAATACTTAGCACAAAAGAGTTCAGGATGCAGGAACAAAGAAAGTGAGATAAATAAGCAAAATTTATCCCAATTTGAAAACCAACCCATGTGTCTGATTTATGTACTGATTATTAAGACCAAAGGAAACCGTTGTCCCCTTCCAGTTGTCTCAGATGTGATAGTTTCTCAGATGTGGATATTAAACACGGTACATCACTTGTGGAAGAAATGATTTGAAAACATGACTTGTAATAAAATCCTGGAATTCAAGCTATGACACAACCCCCAGGCATACCATATTCTCAAGTCCACAGGCTTCACTAACTGATGCACACAGTGCAATCTGGAACAGATAATAATATCGCCTCTGAAGATGATAAATGCATGGTATCCCGTGTTATTAGTTATGAGAAATGTGCTGGGAGAAGATTTGGAAACAGATGTAACTGCTATCAACAGTGGTACCAAGACAGGTGTAAAAAGATAAGGCAAATGTGTTTCCTAGCGAGTTTAGAATACAAATGACTCTTGCTAATTTCCATGAAAAATAGAAGTGTGTAGTACATGAAGCCAAGATCATACTAGAAGGAGCAAATAGAAAGAATCACACATCAAAGTAGAATGGCAATCAGAGAGCTAATCAACTAAAGAAGGATAATTGATCATAGCTGAAGCTTATATCTAAAAAAGGACAGCAAGAAAATCTTGATTCCCATGCATAGAATTAGCTTGGACTTTGTCCTTTACTAGTAAAGGATTTGCAGAAGAAAAGCGGAAGACAGAATTGCTATAGCAATTATAATCCCAGAGTAGGCAGCCAAATATGCAATTATTTTTGATTTAATGGATAGTGCAAGGCCATAATTATGTCACTTTTTAACTGATAGAGGAAGATCACAGATATTTACTTACCTTAAGAATGTCCCTTTCTTGATCCAACATTAGGCGCCAGAGAGGATTTATAGAAACAATTAACGTGACACAAGTAAAACAGTAATAAATCCATAAAAGCTGAGGGAAAAAACAGACCACAAAATGGTAAAGGTAGAAAACCAAATTCTTAATGAAGAAAGAAATACGGGTAGATGGATAAGGTAGTTAAGGGTAGGCCACACATAAAGCTCACAAAGAAAGCCAATGATTCTCATCCCATTCCAAAACATTTGATGGTTTCTCTTTCCTAGAGGGAAGGAAATCATTCCATCCAGATGTTGCTGAATTTCAGTAGTCAAAAGACCCCAATAACTGGGGTAATAAGGGACGATCACATCCTCGTTGGGTCATCAGGCCTGGGGACTGTGCTGCCCCACTCACTTACTTGTATATGTCAATGTTGGTTTAGAGAGAGCTTCACCCAACAGTTCTGTTTCAGGTTTCAGCTCATCCACAGCTGCTAGATTAGAACAGCAATTGGCTCGAGACCAAGTAGATAACAAGGAAATGAGCATGTGGCAAAATCAAAACAGTCTCGGGAATAAAGGCTTTGCCTGGGTAGTTTCAAAAGAGAGGCCGAAATCCAATCTGAGGTTTGGAGCCTCCAATTAGGTCTGTCAGCCACTCCAAGTTTCAGGGTTTACGAGTAGAATTCACAGGAGTTCAGAGAGTCGTTTCCAAGGGAAGCTAGTCATGAACAAGTCCCAGACTAAACTTCCAGACAATGGCCAATTAGGCCATCAAACAGATAACTAGTTGCTCAAACAGGGTCCAAAACACAAACACAAAGTCTCCCAGCAACTTAAACTAAATCCATGTAGCTCACAAACTGTAGAGTCTCGGAAACACAAACAAACATCTGGTCACACACATTGCTTCCAGCAATGCCTCCCTCTGCCTGCTAAATAACTTCCGATTCAGCCCATCAAAAGAGTGGGGCCTTTTCCCGAGCAATCTGGCAGACCTCCGCTTCTCTGTCCTGTGTACTATGGGATCCACCATGGCAGGCAGCTCCTCCCCCTCTTCCTCACTGGCCTGTAAACTCTCCCCATCCGAGACCTTTTCTGCTGGCAGTTCAGGGTCAATAATCCGATTCTCCCTCGAGCCAGCCTCTGAGGAAGAAGTGGAGGAACCATCATCCACAGGAGACATCATAGGGACCTCAGGAGTTTGGAGAATTATTAAGGTGGCTACACTGCTATTTACAATCTCTCCACCTAATATTCCTTCTTTTATAGTTTTGCTTTTATAGTTTTTAAAGTTTAAATAAGTATAATCATGATGATTTAGGATGGATTAATTAGCTACTTTTAACATTGTTTTATGCCACTTAAGATCATTTAGTGTGAGATGGAGCTATATAAATTTGATAAATAAATGATCATTTACTTCCTTCCATCTACAGACAAGCCCCTTGATTATGAGAAAATCCGAAGCTCTACCTGTTAGAATTTGCAGCAATCCAACCAGCACACAAGTAAATAATTCAGCAGGATTCATGTATAAAAGAAACTTCTTTATATACAGTAATATAAAGCATGATGCATATATACAATACCCATGCAGCAGAAGCCAGAACCAGAACTCAGAATCCAGAAGCACAGAACCTATATAATCACAGAAGCAATAAAATCTTATATATATATATATATATATATATATATATATATATATATATATATATACACATATACATATACATATACATATACATATACATATACATATACATATACATATACATATACATATACATATACATATACATATATATATATATATATATATATATATATATATATATATATATATATATATATAATGGCTCTCAGTCACCAAACAGTTCCCATTGACTGACTTGTTGTTATGGCTACCCCAGCTCATAATTTCTTATATACTGATACTACCAGCTATGGTCCACAAAGATTTTGTCCAAATTATTCTGCCAATCTTTCTGCAATTATTCTCAGTCAAGGTCAGTCATTGTGTCTGGGAACGATTGTCTAATGTACCTCCCCTTAGGAGAGGAGCAAGGAACCATTTTTCAGGTAAAAGACCAAGTCCTAGACTTTATAAGAGGTGTATCCCAGGTGTTTCAGGACTCATAAATAATGCCAGGACCAAAACTACATTTGACTTAGCTTCATTTAAATGTAATTAAAGTGAATTAATCAACTCTAGTTGCTGTACTCTGCAGTTAATAATCTTTTTTTCCTCTAACATCAAAAAAACTGATGAAGACATATATTTGTTTATTTGATTTATACCCTACCTTTCATTCAGAGACTCAAGGCAGCATATACAATGCAGTTGCTATCGATTTGCTTTCAAGTCAGTTTTGGCAACTACATGAAGAAGTCGATTTTCTTGGCAACATATTCAGAAATGGCTTGCTAGTTCTTTTTTCCTAGAGTTGGGTGAGAGTGATTCCGGTCATGGAAAATTTACATCCTTAGATTTCACTCCTTAGTCCTCAGCAGACCTTACAAATACATACCGAATATTGATCAAAACTCCAATATTCTGTCAAAAAAAAAATATATATTTATTTTCAATAAATGCCCAAGAAATATGATTTTTGAGGAAAACATGCTGTATACAATTCACATTCAGCCATCCATATTCATAAAATCATTTAAGGAAGGGCACAAGCCTTTTAAAAAGACAGATTAAGTTACATAAAACCCAATCTGATCAAAGATTAAAGCTGTTTTAAGACCTTGACAAAAGAGAAAGCTTAGCTTAGCTCTGAAAAGAGAAGCGTGAAGAGCATGTTATTTTCATTTTCTTGAAACTGACCTGGAATTCAAGACTATATAAAATGGCAGAACAGTTTTGTATGGTTCTGTAATAGCTTCAAAAATTGCTTATGTGTTGGGCTGGGTGAAACTGGCCCCGGCTACTTGGTCTCTGGATGCATAGCCTTAGAAATTATTCAACCAAGATGGTGTAAAAGCTATGTTGATCATAAGAGCTCATAGTAGTTACAGTAACATCACAGGTGATTCATAGCAGTAGTGGGTTTTAGAACAGCCTGCATTTTAAAGCCTCCCCCTCAGCAGTTTGTTGCTATCCATTCGCTATGCTATTCCGTGCATGCGCCCAGCCTCAAAACCATGCCTAAATAGGACGGCATAGAGCCGGGGTGAAATCCAGCAGGTTCTGAAAGGTTCTGGAGAACAGGTAGTGGAAATTTTGAGTAGTTTGGAGAACTGGCAAATATCACCTCTGGCTGCCCCCAGAGAGGGATGGGAATGGAGATTTTGCAATATCCTTCCCCCAGGAGTGTGGAGGGAATGGGGATTTTGCAGTATGCTTTTCCTACCACGCCCACCAAGCCACACCACACCCACCAAACCACACCCACAGAACCAGTAGTAAAAAAAAATTAGATTTAACCGCAATCTCCGCTACTGGTTCGTCTGAACCAGTACGAACCAGGCTGAATACCACCTCTGCTGCTCCCTCTATACATTGCTGTAGATGATCCTTTGAGATGGGTTCTTACAAAATGAGGCGTTGAAAGTTGTTGAGTATGCTGGTTGACTAGCGCTGCTGAGTGTTGATTGGAGCAGCCGCTAGCAACAAAAGTAGCGGGAAATATCAGCTGTCGGATTGGTTACACTATCTGACAGCTAGCTATAAAAAGCCAGTTAGAAGTTTTGTTCTCTTCTTCTGTACTGTCTCTCTCTCTTACGAGACATGTTAGCCACGAGCCGGTTGTGTTAATAAACAGTTGTTACAGAGGCCTGCCTCAGTGTGTGTGTGTCTCACCGAATACACAACATTTGGCGACGAAGGTAGGATATCACTGAGGCGGCCTGTTACTTCATACTTCTGATCGGTCGATTCGTTTGGCAGCCGAGGGGAAGAGCGTCCCACAGGCCATCCATCCTGAGGTAAAAATGGCTGTTGCTCTGCCACAATTTACGCAGTTTGAACCTGCTTCTGAAACATGGGATGAATATGTAGAAAGGTTCGAATGCTTCCTCCAGGCCAAAGATCTAGCAGATCTATCGAGTGCCAGAAAGAGAGGCTATTTCCTGAGCTCGTGTGGCCGGGAAATTTTTAGAACGGCCAAGGCCCTGGCCGCTCCACAACCCGTTTTTTCGGTGCCGTGGGAAACGTTACTAGCCAAATTAAAAAATCATTACGCTCCTACGCCCTCTAAAATCGCCCGGCGCCATGCGTTCCATCAGCGAGCTCAGAGGGTTGGCGAGTCCGTGAACGACTACATGGCCTCATTGCGATTGGCTGCACTTCACTGTGAATTCCGTGAGCTGGACGATATGCTTTTGGACCAGCTTGTGTGCAGCGTCAGAGACCTCAAACTGCAGCAGAGATTATTGGCTCGATCAGACCTGACACTGCCAATAGCCATGGATGAGGCCAGAGCGGCCGAAATGTCAGCTCAATCGTCAGCAGAAATCCAACGTGCCCAGCCCACGGGGGGGCCTCCACCTGCACTCCCACATGCTGTTCACTACGAGAGTTCGGATGCTGAGGACGCTGCCATGCCAGATGGTGAGGTGGGACGCCTCAAGACGATGCGCAAACCCCAGCGGCTCGTTCTGCCCAAACCGCTTCAGGGCAACTGCTTTGGTTGCGGCGGCCAGCACAATCGTGCAGACTGCCGATTCAAAACAGCCATCTGCCGGCGTTGCGGCAAGCGTGGTCATCTGTCATGCGTATGCCGGGCTGCCCTTCCTCGTTCTGAAGAGCCCGGGGAGCCCGTGCCAAAGCTGCGGAAAACGAAGAGGATCGTCCGCCGGGAGAATGCTGTTGACCTGTCCCAGGACTCTGAGGTCGATGCTGTTGGTGTCAGTCACGCATCTGCGAGACAACCGGGGTCCAAAATCTATCTTGAGGTCTTTCTGGAGTCCGCTCCCTGCCGAATGGAGGTGGACACTGGCTCTTCCCGGTCGCTGATTGCTTGGTCCACGCTCAAGGCTCTGGTCCCCGCCTTTCCGAGGAAACGACTGCGACCCTGCACTGTCAAACTGAAAGACTATCAGGGTCGCCCAATCCCCACTCTGGGCTGCGGGTTCTTTTCTGTATCTTATGGTTCTTTTGCAGGTTCTCTTCCATTGATCGTTGTTCGAGATAGTCTTCCCACATTGCTGGGCTTAGACTGGTTCGCTGCTCTCAACTTGGGGGTGTCTGGCGTCCATGCCACCGGCATGGACATTGCTGCGGAGCTGACCCGAGAGTTTGCTGAGGTTTTTGATGGCCAATTGGGTAAATACAAAGGGCTACCCATTTCGTTTTCTCTAGACCCCCAGATAGCCCCAATCAGACTTAAGCCTCGCAGGGTGCCCCTAGCTCTGCAGGCCAGGGTAGATCAAGAGCTAGATAAGTTGATAGCGCAAGGTGTCCTGCAGCCAGTTGAATATTCCAAGTGGGAGACCCCGATAGTAATCCCCTTGAAATTTGAAATGGACGTTTTGCAAAATATTAAAGTTATCTCTGCAAGAAACAGGCATATAAAAGTCAGCACAGTTGAACCCTGCTTTGGGATCCAATCTATCCATTAGATAGCACCATACCATCCTAAGGCAAGAATGAAGACACTTTTTTAGGGGTGGAATGATCACAAATAGGTGGTCAGAGTTGATGCATTTGTCCATGGCACAATTCAGATTGCTGTTCTGCTTCAAGAGGAGGGAGGATATTGTGGAGGTAGAATGAGGACATTTGCAACCCAATGCAGGTGCAACCCTGTTGCTATCTAACAAATGATTCCTCCCAATTATCACAATACCCATCTTTCTCTCCCTCCCTCCCTCCCTCCCTCCCTCCCTCCCTCTCTCTCTCTCTCTCTCTCTCTCTCTCATCAGACTGAAAGAAGCTATTATTCAGACTTCAAGATGTACAGAAACTGCAGGGGGCAACAGTTAATTTTATCAGCAGTCTGATAGGGGACTGTACAAGTTGTTAAAGGATTTTGTGTATGGTGCGGCTGCAGAGATCAGGTAAATGCCACAAGAATGTTAAAAAGGTCATTGCATGCATGATGAAGTCATCGCCCCAAAGACAGAATTCCATGTTTGTGTGAAGCAAGTTCAGAATCTGCACTATTGGGACGATGACATCAAATGACATGATATCACATGATACCCCCTGTCCTACATGGGCACCCATGTGCTGTCATTTGTGTTTGGGTCCTAAAGCTCTGAATGCCATCTTATAACAGAGGAGAAACAGATTCAGAAGGAATCAATTTACTTCAGTCCAGTTGCTGACATTTAAAATCCACAATTACATATTGATCAAACCCAGAAAAATTAGCACAGATCAAATAATTGGGTTTTTTAAAAAAAATCATTGCTAGTTATTTTTCAGAGAAGGAATAAATATTTATTTAAACGTATTGCTCACCCAACTCCAGTGCACTCTGGAAATAAAGGTAAATAAGGAGGTAAAAACGCTGATTTCTCATTAATAGCATAACTGCAAATGCAAAATTGAAGGAGGGCTCGCAAGATTTGATTTGCCTTCATTTTCAGACTGTCACAATCTAAGACAGAGGTCTTCAAAGTTTGTGGACCCCTGATCTAAGAGGTGAAAACAATGCAAACCAATGATGCAAATATTGGTGCACAGATCTACATGATTCAATCACCTTGTACATTTTTCTCATGTGCTGAGACTGAACTACGTTGTACAATGCAAAAGCTTGTTTTTGCTATCTATAAACATATTTAAACAATCTCATATGTGCCCAGTTAGGATTCAGACAACAAAGATGGATTTCGGATGGCTTCGACCAATTTCCATTCAATCACTATATTGTGGTAATCTAAAATATCATTGCTACTTCACACATCTCGAATGGCTGCAAGTTTGTTAATTATACTGAATATTCATGGCAGTGAATCGTATCGATCAGTTCTCATTGCAACTGGCTACCTGGTTTTCATCAGAGTGCAACAGGAAATGTAGAGAAAGTTGGCTTTGTCAATGCTTGGTAATATACTGATATTCTTAGCTAAAGCTGGTCCAGAAAAAATATTTTGGAAAGAGAAACTGGAGCTTAATAACCGTCAACATTGTATTGCAGTAAATCACTGCCTTGATCCGACTGTAACTAACTGAAAAAAATCTCACAAGGCAGTTATTTATCTACTGCTGAAGTTGTAATTGGAAGGATTTTTTTCATGACTTCTAATTTCTTTGCAAGAGTTGGGATAGGTGTCTTAAATTTTGTATGGTGGCACAATATGAATGGTGTAAGCCAAATACAGGTATTTACAGCAGGGGTGGGTTCTACTTATCTTTACTACCAGTTTGCAATGGAGCCACACACCTGCAAGCACTTCTGTACATGCGCAGAAGCTTTCTGATGACATCGGGGGTCGGTGGGCGGAGCCTCCCACTGGTTTTACTACCCGTTCCTGTGAACCGGTCTGACCAGAGGGCAACTCACCAGTGATTTACAGGATTATGTGTTAGACGTTACCAAAAAGTCATATTTTAAGTAATGGTAAACACACTTTCATATTGTTTGTTTGTTTTTCTTGTTTCTGAATATTTTCTAATATTCAGTGCTTTCTGATTTTGCCCTCTGCTTTTCAGTTGGATTTTTATGCAAGTTGATCTAGGGATCCAAAACCAATTTGAAAGTACTAGGTAGCAGATTTAGTTTAAAAGTGGTTGAGAAAATTATCTCTTATGCTGATTTGCAGATTGTGGAGGTGAAACTCTTGCTCATCTACTCAGTTGTCTTTCTCCCCAACCTATTTTAAAAGCAGCTGAAAAGTTTATTTTCTTTTGTGTGAGATATGAAGTGTCTTTTATATTTTGCAGCAAATCAGAAGCAAAAACAATGTTGTTTTTTTGACATATGCATCATCAGACTGAGTGCAGTTGGGAAATCTAATAAGATTGACTGTGATCAGTGCTGGGTTTCAATTTTTTTTTTACTGCCGGTTCTGTGGGTGTGGCTTGGTGGGCGTGGCATGGCTTGGTGGGCATGGCTTGGTGGGCGTAGCAGTGGAAGGTTACTGCAAAATCCCCATTTCCTCCCAATCAGCTGGGACTCGGAAGGCAGATAATAGATGGGGGCGGGGCCAGTCAGAATTTTAACTACCGGTTCTCCGAACTACTCAAAATTTCTGCTACCGGTTCTCCAGAACTGCCCAAAAGCTGCTGAAACCCATCTCTGATTGTGATGTATAATAATGGTTTATCTCCAGGTGTTTCCTATACAGATGTTCATAAGTGACTGTGCTGCCTTTATCAGCCTTGGTGTGATGAAGGAGAATAATAATGAAGTGATGCATTTAATCAAAATTACTCATACATCAGAATGATCCATAGCTCCATTTCTCAGCAGAAGGCTTTTTTAAGGGTAATTCTCTAACGATCCCCGCTCCTCTGATATAATCACAGGAAGAAGGAAGAGCTGCTAAAGTGAACCTAGTTTTCCCAACGGGAAAATTATGGTGTACTGGGCAAAATGAGAGAAAACTAAATGGAAGTAATTAAATTCTCCGGTAATTTATTCAGAGGCCTCTGAGTTGGAGTTGCCTTATGGTGGCTGTTTGAAGAAATGGCATTTCCTCTTGTGTGCAGTTCTTCCAAGGACATTCCAGAGGTTTATTTTATTCTATCGGTCTATTTTATCCATGGATTTTCCTTCCTATTCTTTCAAGCTGGCTAACCGTGATAATTTCTAATCCTTCATTCCCTTGTGTCACATGACCAAAGCATGTAAGATTTGGCTTGCTGCTGTTATCTCAAAGGAGCAGTCAGCTTTGGTTTTCTCTAAGATCGATTAATTGTCTCTTTCCACAATCCAAGCTGCTCTTCACCGTCTCCACATCCACAATCTGAAGGTGTTTATCTTATTTCTCTTGTATTTTCTCAGGGTTTCATTTTCACAGCCCTAGATTGCCTTTTGAGCATCCCAACCTTTGTTGTCATTGAAATATTCTTATCCTTCCTTCTCTACTAAAGGAGAATATTTCTAGCTAAGGGTTGAAATGAGGGGCACCTTCAGTCTGATGATGTTACGTAGTTTGGGTATTGAAAGGTCTCCGAGAAAAAAAACAAGCTCTGAGAGAATCAAGGACCCCTTTATTCTCTGCTCTTTTCCCCTTTCCCTTTCAGTTACTCAGCCCAAGAAAACCAGAATATCTAATGTGCTTATTGGTTCTAACTGAGCACCTCTCTTAGTGTGTAAGTTCTTCCCTCTCCAATCTTCCCAAGAAAGCAGGACTCTTGAAACTATAGTTGTTCCAAATAATAATAATAATAATAATAATAATAATAATAATAATAATAATAATAATAATAATAATAATAATAATTTTATTTCTATACCGCCCTTCTCCCGAAGGACTCAGGGCGGTGTACAGCCTATTTAAAAACATAAGACAAAACAGTAATTAAAATTTAAAATGATTAAATAAATTTGGCTCAATTAAAACCCCAGAAATTTAAAATACCCCAATTTAAAACTATTATGTTGATAGGCCGGCCTGGCGGAACAACAGGGTCTTCAGTGCGCAGTGAAACACCCGGAGGTCGGAGATCTTATGTATTTCCGGGGGCAGTTCATTCCACAGGTCTGGGGCTCTCACAGAGAAGGCCCTCCCCCTAGGTGTCGCCAGCCGACATAACTTGGCTGATGGCACCCTGAGGAGACCCTCTCTGTGGGAGCGAACTGGTCGGTGGGAGGCTATTGGTGGCAGAAGACGGTTTTGAAGGTACCCGGGTCCTATGCCATGGAGCGCTTTAAAGGTGGTAACCAACACCTTGAATCACACCCGGAAGACCACTGAGAGCCAGTGCAGCTCGCGCAGGAGGGATGTCACGTGGGCACAACGAGTTGCGCCCATAACCACCCGCATGGCCGCATTCTGGACCAGCTGGAGCCTCTGAGTGCTTTTCAAGGGGAGCCCCATGTAGAGAGCATTACAATAGTCCAACTGGGAGGTAACAAGGGCGTGAGTGACCGTGCGCAGGGCATCCCGGTCCAGAAAGGGCTGCAACTGGCGGATCAGGCAAACCTGATAAAAGGCCCCCCTGGCCACAGCCGTCATATGCTCTTCTAAAGACAGCCGCGCATCCAGGAGGACACCCAGATTGTGAGTCCTCTCCGTGGGGGGCAAAGATTCACCCCCAATAGTCAGCGATGGCACCTGTTGACTATATCGGGGCACCGGAAGCCACAGCCACTCGGTCTTGGAGGGGTTGAGTCTGAGCCTGTTCCTCCCCATCCAGACCCGCACGGCCTCCAGGCAGCGAGACATCACATCAAGGGCATCGTTGGGGTGGTCCGAGGTGGAGATGTACAGCTGAGTATCATCAGCGTACAGATGACACTTCACCCCAAAACCACGGATGATCTCATCCAGCGGCTTCACATAAATGTTGAACAGGAGGGGCGAGAGGACCAACCCTTGCGGCACTCCCCATGCGAGACGCCTCGAGGTCGACCTATGTCCCCCTGCCAACACAAACTACGAGCGGTCGGACAGGAAGGAGTAGAACCACCGCAGAACAGTGCCCCCTATTCCTAACCCCCTCAACCGCTGCAGCATGATACCATGACCGATGGTATCAAAAGCCGCTGAGAGATCTAATAGGACTAGGACAGAGGAGCAGCCCCTGTCCCGAGCCCAAAAGGAACTTTTATTGGAAGTTTGTAATAACAAGAGATCTGGGCAAGAACTGAAGCTTCTCACTTAAAACCAGCTATTTAAAGCAATGCTAAGCAAACCCCTCCAATGCTGCATCATTGCAGGGAAACAGAAACAGAAACATCATATAGAGATTAACACAGTAAGGCAGGAAACAGAAACAGAAACTTCATATACAGATCATGCCATTCCTCCCTCCTTCCTCCTACCAAAATGCCAGGGTCCCCATAGAAATATCTGGGACTTGATATAGTGACATCTTTTTTGAATATCAATTGTTCCTTTGCACACATACAAATGCAACATTTCTTCTTGAGTTACAATTGCTTATGATTTCATTCTGCTCCATTCATTCACTAGAACCCATTCTAGTAGCAATTGGTTGTTGTTGTTAGTTGCGAAGTCGTGTCCGACCCACTGTGACTCCATGGACAATGTTCCTCCGGGTCTTCCTGTCCTCTACCATTCTCTGGAGTCCATTTAAGATTATGCAGACTGCTTCAGTGACTCCATCCAGCCACTTCGTTCTCTGCCGTCCCCTTCTTCTTTCGCCCTCAATCATTCCCAGCATTAGGCTCTTCTCCAGGGAGTCCTTCCTTCTCATCAGGTGGCCAAAGTATTTGAGTTTCATCTTCAGGATCTGGCCTTCTAAAGAGCAGCCAGGGTTGATCTCCTCTAGGACTGACCGGTTTGATCACCTTGCAGTCCAAAGGACTCGCAGTCTTCTCCAGCACCAGAGTTCAAAGGCCTCCATTCTTTGGCGCTCAGCCTTTCTTATGGCCCAACTTTCACAGCCATACATTGCAACTGGGAAAACCACAGCCTTCACTATATGCACTTTTTTTGGCAGGTGATGTCTCTGCTTTTTAGCAATTGGTCCAACACTGCAATTATTTCCATTAAAAGTTTTAGTTAGTTGTTATGGTCAAATGTTACCAACACAGTCTTTGCCTTGCCACTGCATTGCCAGCCTATTTACATATTTATTTACATTTAACAGCTTGGACTCCTTCTGAACAATTCTAGATGCACAAGTTCTTCTCTTGTTCTTCATTTGTTTTAGAAACTCAAACATCTCCCTCCAGATTGCAGTTCTGCTGTGAGCAGACTGCATTCATTGACACGGACTGAACTTTTCATGCTAAAGTGATGTTCCTGCTCCAGATAACGTTCCATTCGCACAAGTACCTTCCCTTGCTTATTGTTTCTGTGACTTTGTTTACAAAAAAGGCTGCATTAAACCCTGTCTTCAAGGCCTAGGCACTGAGTGTACGTCTGCATTTTAACTTCTGCATCTTTCAAATAGCTTGACTAGCTCTCCATCTGGATGCATAGATTAGCTTACTATTCAAACCCTCCCTTTATAACACAAACTTATTTTTTACACACAAACACACACTCCCTTAACAGGGCAAACTCCCCCTGGAGTGTTTGTCTGAATATGTGATCATAGCTTCCCATTTGAAGTTTGCTTCGCCTTTTTTTTTCGCCTGTTCTTCTTTGCTGTTTGGTATTTTTGGAAGGGAATCTAGTTGTGAAAAAAGGTGTGAGAGGAAATTATAGGGTAGCAACTGGTCACAGAAATGACTCTTGCTCTCTTTCTGAACTTTTCAACCCAATGAAAATGTCAGAGATAAATTATGTAAAGGGCTTGGACTTTACACAGACATCAGCAGAAGAACTGTCCAAAAAGCTGAAGAGTTACAGAACAGGACTGAATCTGGGGTATTCTCTGGGGAGACGCTGGCAGAGGAAGACTGAGCTGGAAGCAGGGTCAGATCAGGCTGCAGCGGATTAGAGTTAGTCCTTGACTTACAACCTTTCATTTAGTGACCATCTGAAGTTACAACAGCACTGAAAAAAATGACTCATGATTGTTTTTCACATGGCCATTGCAACATCCTCATGGTCACGTGGTCAAAAACTGCTTGGCAACTGGCTCATATTTATGACGGTTGCAGTGTCCCGGGGTCATGTGATCACTTTTTGAAATCTCCTGACAAGCAAAGTCAATGGGGAAGCCAAGATTCACTTTACAACTGTGTCACTAACTTAACTGCAGAGATTCACTTAACAAGTGTCGCAAGAAAAGTCGTAAAATGGAGCAAAATCTCACTTAACCACTCTCTCAATTAGCAACAGAAATTTTGGGCTCAATTGTGGTGGTAAATTGAGGACTAATTCCTGAAAAATCCCACTAGTGCATCCTAAGAGGAGCCACTCAGAATATTCCAAGCATCCTTACTTCCTTGTCACTTGACTCCCAAAGGGACCATAGGGTGCAAACCTTATGCTTCCTAGTAATCATGGACATACAGTTACCCATTGCTGATAAATAGATCTAAGATTATTACAACTGTTATAATCTGTCTCTCTCCCTCTCTCCTCCTCCTCCTCCCTCAATCCCTCCCTCTCCCCCCTCTCTCTCTGAAAGTGCAAAATTCCTAGGACAGGGGTCGGCAACCCAGAGCTCTGGAGCCCCATGTGGCTCTTTCATCCCTCTGCTGCGGCTCCCTGCCACTGGTCGGCTCCACAATTGATAGGGCTTTTGGTTAGGACAGGTAAGGGAAAAAGGATGCCATGCTAGGAGGAGACTCTATGGTGGGGGAAACAGACTTCCAGTCGGCAGAGGAAAAAGGATGCCATGCTAGGAAGAGACACTATGGTGGGGGACTTCTGGTCGGCTCCAGAATTGAATGTGGGGGCTTCCAGTTAGGACCTTTGTAGATCTTTGAGTGATTAAGGTTGCTGACCCCTGTCCTAGGAAAATGACATTCATTGTCACCATGTTGGAGAAAATTCTTCAAATCCGTCAAGGATCATCTGTTGCTATGCATCTATTGCAGCTTCCTAGAGGTTTTCTGTCTTGACTTTATCCATGAATGAAGGAAAGGAAATGCAAGGGAGAGCTATGTTTACTTATTCCCAGGACTCTCACTTCCTTTCACCCCCCTCCTCTCAAGACTTTTCTTTCCTGCTCTCCCGAGTGTAGTCAATCTTCCAAATTTTTTATGAGTGCAGACATATCACTGCTCGGCTGGAAATCTGTTTTTCCCCTTTAATATTTTATCTCGCACACAGAGTGTTATCCTAAGTGCCAATTAACTGCAGGACATAGGCATTGATTGATCATTTAAGCCATGTGTGAAAAAAAACACTTCTTTCAGGGGCTGAATGGCTATGCAATCAATGGGATCTTGCATTGTTCCTTCCAAGTATTTAATAGGAACAAGCTAACATCAAATGTCTCCTTTGTTATAACCTATTGGATCATTAGCCCCCAAATTCCGCCATGTCACCATCAATCCAAAGTTAATTATTAGGCAAAGTATAATAGCGAATAGACTGAGATGTTGATTTTTTTGAAGGCTCATCAAGAGGAAGGTGGGCTGAAACAATACACAGAGCAAGAAGGATGATGGCAGGTCCAAATATTATCATTATTCAATTTACTGTTGTTGGAATATGCATAGATGTGAGGAGAGCAACTGAAAGTAGAATGTACACCAGGGATGTCAAACTCAATTTCATTGAGGGTTGCATCAGGGTTGTGTTTGACCTTGGGGTGGAGGCATGGCCAGCTTGGCATCACTCGTGTCAGGGACACCTTATTTTATTTATTTATTTTATTTTATTGAATTTCTATACCGCCCTTCTCCCAAAGGACTCAGGGCAGTGTACAGCCAGAAATAAAACCATAACAATATAAAAATTAAAAGCAATGAAAACAATTAAATAAATTGGCCAAAAACTCTAATAAAACAACCCATTAAAATAGTTAGGCCAGCCCTACTTGTTGGAATAATAATGTTTTTAGGGTGCGACGAAAGGTACGAAGGTCGAGAATCCTACGAATCTCCGGGGGCAGCTCATTCCAGAGGGTAGGGGCCCCCACAGAGAATGTTCTCCCCCTGGGGGTCATCAGCCGACCTGTGGTGGCCTCTGCCAGTGAAAAGAGGCTGCCAAGCTCCATTTTATTTGTTTGTTTGTTTGTTTGTTTATTTATTTATTTGTCAACAAGTATGAGGAAACAAGTAACAGTATAGATATAGACATGGACACATGAAAAGAATTGGCACAAATAAAAGGATATAAATAGGCAAAACATAGTCATAAACACATAGAATGAGTACATATAAATGGGAACAGTAGGACAGGGACGGAAGGCACACTGGTGCATAGGTCTTAGGGACCTACGGTAGACAGTTTAAGGTAAAAGGCATGGGGATTAGCAAGACTAACAATAGGATCAGGTAGAGTGTTCCAGACATTTACTACTCTATTGCAGAAGTCATATTTCCTACAATCAAGATTAGAGCGAATGACATTGAGTTTGAATCTATGGATAGCCCTTAGTGTTATTACAGTTGAAATTAAAGTACTCATTTACAGGTAGGACATTTTGGTAAATAATCTTCTGAACTAAGCTAAGTATGCTGTCTAACTAACATAGACAGCATAGTTTGAGTCTATCCAGACCTAAAATTTCAAGCCTGGTGGTATAGGGAATTTTATTTCGAGCAGAAAATTTTATTTTCAGCTGTAACGGCTTCCTGCAACCCTCTGCCAGCGAAAATAGAGCTCTGGAGGAGCACAAGCAGCCCTCCTGAGTTCCATTTTCGCTGACAGAGGCACCATGGGCTGGTCCTTTGCTGTTTCCAGGCAGCCCCATGGGCCAAATCTGGCCCCCGGGCCTTGAGTTTTACGCAGGCCCTGATATACACCATATATTTCTTATGGACTGAAGATGTATTTACCTGTTCAAAGCTTAAACACATGTAATCACCATTGACAATGAAAACCAGACACACCACTAGAAGCTAAAATCATAAGACTACATTTGATTTACTTTGGCCATATCGTGCATGCAAATTCATTGGAGAAGTCAGTGATGCTTCGAATGGTTAATGGCCCCAGAAGAAGGGGCAACAAAGAACAAACTGGCTTGATACCATCAAAACTGATACAAAAATGAACCTCTAACAACTGAAAGAAGCCGTGCTTGATAGGGTAGCATGGAGAGCACTTGCTTATAAAGTCTCCAAGAGTTGGACATGACTGAATGGTTAAAACAAGAACAAATAATGAATACATTTGATGGTGCTTTAACTTCCATAGGCTCATATGAGTAGGATGGGGTTTTGCAGGACTCTTCTAAACCATCATCAGGACAGAGGTGGGCTGTACATAATTAAACAACCTTTGCCTAGTGCAGAACCGAAAATGTATGTGCGTGCCTTCCGCACTTGCGTTCGGCTTCAAACACACGTGTCAGGTTTCGATATCGTCTTCAAATAAAATAAATTGCATTTCCAAACAGATAGTCTTTGAAGAAATCTTTCATTTTATTAAGAACGACAATCTGGCCCCGATCGTGGTGTAGCTAGCTCTGGCTTCCTGACCCCAGACCCTCCCTTTCTGTTCCCCAAATCTCTGCGTCTCATTGGCCTTCTTCCAAATCACTCTCCCCATATCTACTACTTAAGCTCCCAGGAATGCCCCCCCTCCCATCTCATCTCCTAGGGGATATTATCTTCAGGGAAAATAAGTAGGTGAGAAGTCAAGCGTCCTCTTGCCAGCTGTCCCCTCTTCTCTTTCTTAGGTCAGCACTAGAGTAAATGTAGGTTGAAGTGCTGACAACATGTCAATTTCATGCGTGTGGCTTCTAGCACACCTTCTTGGGCAGCCGTGGTGAGTAGTGCAGGCTAGGTGCGGAAATCAGCTGGGCTGTGAAGGTGGGGCAAGCAAGCCAGAGAATGAGATATATAGGATGGGATAGTGTCAGGTCGGGTGGGTGGGCCCAGCCAGTGGTCAGAACTACCGGTTTTCCCGAACCAGCCCGAACTGGCAGCAGCCCACCTCTGCATCAGGAACACTAAACTTTGGTACCCCCCCCCCCCACTTTAGTAATCTATCCAGATTCACCAGAGAAATAGATCAGAGGAACAATACATGAAGACTGCCTGGTATTCATACCACTTAGTCTCCTCTGTGTAAGGAGTCTGGAAGGGTTCTTAGAGAGGAGTGGGAACATCAAAGGCCAATAGGACATAATTAAGGTTGCTATTTTTTGGGAGATTCTTTTCATCCATTTTTTTTGCCCTTCCTCACAAAGAACATATGACATTTAAGATAATTCAGCATGTTGTATTGTGCTGGCCATGGCAAAAATTAAAAATGTCAATGACATCCATGGTGAGGACTCTTGTTGTGTTTGAGATAATTCAAAACTACAAAGAGGGGCAGATATTTAAAGCAAAGAAAGAGAGAGAATGACAGACAGAGGCTAGCTTAGTTAGAGGAAGGGTGCATGAGACACCATATGAAATGTTTCACTTATGTTATTCATGAGAGTGTTTAAGAGAGTTGTGGGGGGGGGGACACTTTCAGAAAGGATCAACTGAAAGTCACATTCAGGTGGCCCACATTTTTTTTTAATTGCATCAGGGAAATCTGATCCCACTTTTGAAAGTGAGGATGGACATACTGTATTTTTCAGAGTATAAGACTCACCTTTTTCCCCCCTAAAAGGGGGTAAAAATTTGGGTGCATGTTATACACCAAATGTAGCCCTGCCCACCCACTGGCCCCCACCCTTTGGCCTCTGCCTCCTAGCAGTTACCTCCTTGCAGCAAGCAGCAAGAAGAAACAGCTCGTTTCAGCTTTAGCACAGCCTAATTAGCACAAGTTGATTGGATCAGCCTCCTGACTCTCAGCTGTTTTGCTCTCAGCTGTTTTGCCCCAGCCTCTGCTGCTTACTGTAAGGAGGTAAATTGCTGGAGCAGATTTTTGTTTTCTTATGCTAATCAAGCTATGCTGAAAACGAAAACAAAAGTAAAGCAGGCTGTTTGCTGTTTGCTGCAACGAGGCAAAATTGCTGGGAGGCAAAGGCAGATTTCTTTTTTTTGTTTTCCTCACCAAAAAAGGTAGGTGTGTCTTATAGTCCGGAGCGTCTTATACTCCGAAAAATATGGTAATTCATCTCTCTGCAGACACAACCACAAACATGAGACAGGCAGGTCAAAAATTGATCCATTTTTTGTTTCTCTCTTTTTTTTTTTTATTGAAAAAGTTTTCAAATACAAGTTTTTCCCCCTTTTCCCCCCCTCTTCCCTAACCCCCCCTCACCACCCATCCCCCCCTGTGACTTCTTCTCAACAATACATAATATCTTTCCTTTCCCTTACTCCCTCCTCAGAATACTGACCCTTAGCATATTATTCTTATAACTCCCATTTTTACGATAATCTGCCCTTTTTCTCCTCCCCTAAACTTATAGTGTATTATTACAATTTAACATTTAATCTTTTATATATATATTAATATAACATTTTAAAGCGGCCTTCTCCCTACATCCAAATTTAACATTTATTCAGTTCTATCCAATTCCTCCACTCCCCTAAATATATGACTTAAAGATCCTTTTTCTTAGACTAATCAATCAGTAAACTAACCTATTTCAACCCTTCAATTCCTACAAAATCATGCAATACAATTCTAAATATAATCCACTGCCCACTTTACTAAGATATACACATATCTATATATGCATTCCATTTTGTAAAAAGAAAAAAGACAATAACTTTAAATTTATAATCCATATAATATCTTCTTTGGTGTCTTTCCACTGGATTGTTAAATCCATCACCCATAATAGGGTAAAATAACATGCTGGTGCAACAGTTTGTTCAAAATCTTCAATCATCTTCTGCCCCCATCAGTAGTAGATATCCTCGTATATATATAAAAGTAAAAACAACCACCCGAGTGACATTATAATTATATCCATATAGTTATAGTTGTGGTATTCATCAGGATTGTTGATTCCCATCATCCTAATGGGTAACATCCAGATCTTCTGCATGCCCCAGCGTGACTCTCTTGCCTTGTAACTCAAAATAATTATAATATATTTACCAGTAAAAGAAATCCAGAGTAGATAATTCAAATCCAACAAGGTAAGGCTCTTTTCACATCCCAAAATCACGGCATTACAGAGATCTGCCACAATCCTCAGGATAGTATTAAACAATTGTTCGCCTCCACTATCTTTTCAGATATTCATTCATTTTTTAAAGTCCCTGGCTTCACTGTTGCTTGGTTTAGAAACTGCTGTTTCTATGAGATCTATTTCTTTTCTTTTTCTTTTGCGGGTTGAATTTCCATCCTCGTTTTGTGCCTACCAATTGTGTGTCGGTTGATCGATTTTCATTCTGCTTTATGAGTTGATCTTGTTGGGTTAGTTTTGTCATCTCATCTTTCTTCTCCATCACTTGTATATCAACTGGTTGATTTGCGCACTTGTCTGTGACTTGGTGGTTCATCGCATTGGAGTCGGATGACACTGCTCTCTTATTTATAGACAGTCTAGCTGGGGTATCCAGGGAGTCCAAAGACAATTTATCCACCACAGCCTCTGTAATTTGATATTTTCCTTTTGTTTCCAACTCCTTTTGCTTATCCTGTATTGTGCCTAAAGATGTTAAGTTCATTTTTTAAAATTTTTTGATAAAATTCTTCCGCTTTTTCAACAGTGTTCAGCTGATATCTTACTCCTTGGTGTCTCAATATTAAACCAACTGGGGCATCCCACCTAAATAGGATATTTCTTTTTTTTAACTCAGTCACTAGAAAGCCAAATTTCTTCCTCTCCGTTAGCATCTTAGTCGGGAGCTCCTTAAAAATCCAAATCTTTCTTCCATGAAATTGCAAAGTAGAATTAAAAGAGTTCTGCACAATATTATTCCTAATTTCTTTATCTGTAAAATAGATCACCACATCTCTAGGCAATTGCCTTTGCTTTGCCAACCAGGAGTTTATTCTATAAATTCTATCAATCCTGCAAAACACTTCATCAGGTTGAACCTTTAAAATCCCAGCCAGAATTTCAGAAGATATTTTCCTTAAGTCATCTCTATTATTTTCCTGCAGACCTCTCAGTCTAATTGCATATTCTGTAAAATTATATTGAATCATTAAAACTTCTCTTTCAATCCTCTGTTGCACATTTTCTTCATTACCAGTCTTTTGGTCAACCTCCATTTTAGGTTTGTCTTCTGAGCTATTATCCTGAATGTTTACCAAATCCTTTTTAATTTTTTGAATCTTGTCATCCAAATTCTCCTCAGTTTCCTTCATTTTAGACTCTAATAATTTAGTCTTTGCATCCAACCGAATCAGAAAGTCTGATAAACCATTAGCTGTATTTAAAATCTTTCGATTCAAAAAGTCAAACTTTGATTTCACCAATTCACCAATTTCTTTAATTTCCTGCTTAAATTTTTCGAGTTGCTGGTTCACAATCTCATCCCTTCTTACAATCTCTTCAAGAAGAAATTCTATTATATTAAAATCAGGTTTCTGACACTGGAGAGTTACAACTTGTTGATGTAATTTATTAATGGGGGAAATCCCCCCCCCATTTGTCTAGCTGTGTAAGTCCCAATGCCATTTCCCACACAGACAAGATTTAGTGGAAAAGAGAGAGAGAGAAAAAAAAGGCTTGTTTCCAACCAAGATCAATATCAGATCCCCAGGAAAAAAAAAGAAAAAAAAAGCAAGAGTGAGAGTGAGGTTTTGCCTCAATTACGGCCAGAAGTATTCATTCCGCTAATTTGTAATAGAAAACGGAAGGACTTTCCCTTTTCAGCCTCTCTTCAAGCCTCAGCAATCGCCATTTTAAAAAATCTTTTTTCCTTTCACTTCTTAAACAACTTCAGTAACTTTTCTAAAATAAGAAAAAAAAATACTTGCGCCTCAGGGTCAGCGATCCAGCTCACGTCTTCTTAAATTAGTTTAACAAGTTTACAGGCTTGCTTTTGCCACCTAGCTCTGCGTGTAGCAGAGATCTCCCAGAGCCCGGAGCATCGGCTGGGGATACGGGGAGTCTCTTCCGCTCCGTCCCAAAAGTAAAAAAAAAAACTTTTGGGATTAGGCAGAGGACTCAACCCACCCCAGCCTGCTCTATCTCCGTTTCCTCATGGAAACGGAGTTTTTTCGAGCCGCCATACCGCTATAAAGGCGGCTCTTTACAGGCAGTGGGTGCGACGATCCCAAAGGAGCGTGCAGCGGGGACAAACTTCCTGTTGACTTGACTTCCTGTTTGCATTTTTTGTTTCTCAATGGAACTATCAGTCCAATCTTTTACTGAGAATTTTAATGTAATGTCAGGCTCCAAGTAATGCCCCCATCACAAATCGATGCACACATCACAAACCTCCTCTGGTCAGCCAGATGTTGGAAGGTGGTTGACTCATCAGTTAGGAATGCTGTTTTGACTGAAGACTCCATCCCCCCCTTCAGCTCCAAACTGTGTCAAGCTGAATGCATGTCAGAATGCCTAAGGATACAAACTATCCCACACCCCAATCAAATTCAGGCTTGACAGGCTGCCCCCCTCTCAACAGAAGGAACAACCCTGCAAAGATAAAACAATGTGGGGCTAGTCAGTACCACTAGCCTGTACTTTATCTCTGGAGGTTAAAGTTGCTACTATTTTCTGAGGCCTATTTTCACTATGATACCTACAGGTCTTTTATAATTTTTGTGACGGTATAACAACCATCCCTGACTTTATGTCTTTGAGATATGTTGGACTTCTTCTTCCATAATCCCCAGCCACCCTTTAGCCAGGACAACTGGGGATTTTAGAAACAGAAGTCTCACCTACCCTCTTTATCACACCAATTTCATTTCCTGTAAATGTCCTCTTTCTGTTTCTTTTCTTTTTTCTTTTTTGTTACGAACCATTTAGTCATTAACTTTAACAATATTGATGCATTCTTCCCACGCATTTTGAGTACTTTATTAAACAACAGAAGAGGAGTTATGAGCCCCTTCTCTGGGCTATGATGCATTTCTGCATTACCGGTACTGTATAAATAAAGGGACGCTTCATTGTTGGGTGAGAGATTTATGAAGGAAGTACAGGATGGTTGGGAGCAAAAAGCGAGGAACTCTCACAGAAGCATATTGACAAGGAAACAAAGATAGATGAATGAGCAAACGCAGAAGACATACACTCATACCTATTCAAACAGCATACGGTTATCAATATATGGACAATGCTGGTGGGGAGGTATTGTTGCCAATTTATTTCCTTCATGTCAGCTGCTCAAAGTGTTCTGAGCAAAATAAAGAGGGAGGTGGAAAGGACAAAGAGAAGAAAAAATGTATATTTGGGGGCAAAAAGCATGAATCTTTTGTTCAAATGGAAACATTGGGATGGGAACAGAGCTTTTGTGTAAGAATAGAACAGTAATGGGTTTCAAACATTTCTACTACCGGTTCTGTGGGTGTGGCTTGGTGGGCGTGGCATGGCTTGGTGGGTGTGGCAGGGGAAGGATACTGTAAAATCTCCATTCCCTCCCCACTCCAGGGGACGGTTACTACAAAATCCCCATTTTCTCCCGATCAGCTGGGACTTGGGAGGCAGAGAATAGATGGGGGCGGGGCCAGTCAGAATCTTTACTACCGGTTCTCGGAACTACTCAAAATTTCCGCTACCAGTTCTCCAGATCTGGTCAGAACCTGCTGAAACTCACCTCTGGAATAAAAGTAACTTCTGCCTGATCCCTATAGCTCTTCCTTGGTTGATGGACCCAATTCTTTCCACGGACAGGTATCTATGAATCGTAATTTGAGGTGTGCCAGTATTCCCAGAAGCCAAACAAGAGAAGTAAATGAATCTGATGAATTTACTCCATGCAAGGGGATCAATCACCCTTAGAATGTGTGGTGTGACTATTCTTAAGTGTGTGGCCCTGTGGAACATCTCAAAGACTAGAGGCATTCAATTTGCTGGAGGGCAGCCTTGCCCCTAACCAGCTGTTCATGCCTCCCCCCCCCATGGATTTCTGTTCTTGGGTCTTGATGGTGAGCTAACTCATATTTGTCATTTTGTTGTGTTGATAGTTTCTCATATTGGGGATTAGCCCTATCCACACAGAAAAAAATATCAGAATATTACAAGCAGTGACATAATGTGATAATGTTCATGATGGTGATAGGGATGATAGAGGAGGAGGAGGAGGAGGAGGAGGAGGAGGAGGAGGGGGAGACCATATCTCTGCACTGTTGTTCCCCCTCAGAATTGTAGTGCATTCGCTTTCCTTTTTTTAGTCTAACTAGCTGATAACCTGGTGTTGCCCGGGTATTTATTTATCCCAGTCCTGTATTAGACAGGAAGAGCAACTTCACCCTGAACCCTGATTTTGGTGAGAATTAAATTAGTTAAAAATTGTTTTCCCTGTGCCCCCAGAAGCGTCAAGTTAACTAATACCACCTTGTTGTTTTGCTAGTTGATCCATGATCATTTGGTATGCCTTTTTCTGATCTTGATTTAGAAGTGGCTTCTTGTCTGTGATATATGCACTAAGCTGTTCGATATTTGTCCTCAAGAATAATCAAAGCCTTGTTGGAAATGTCTGGACCAAATGTAATTTCTAATGTTGGATTTTCCTCCTGACCAGAGGGAGCCCCTTGTGGAGTACTGTGAAGCCGTTACCATGGCAACTCCACTGTGTTGTACAGTAGAAGCCATTTTAAGGCACAAACAGCCTGTATCTTAACAGAACACACACCTCAAGGAATGTTAGGGGTTTCCAGACAGTAAGTCATCTGTGTACCAAGTTTGGTTGAAATTGCTCGAGGTGGTCCAGAGTTATGCTGGAACATACACAGAGAGAGAGAGAGAGCCATTTATATACACATACATCATATACATATACATATACATATACATATACAGATGCAGATGCAGATACAGAGATGATAGATAGATTTACAGGAAGGATTTGCCTATAGACTCATCCATATGAGAGATGTGTGAGTGTCCAAACAACCTTCTGAAGGTGTAAATCTGGAGGACTGAAGACTGCAGTTTTCACTCAGGTCCATCCACCCTGAGTAAAACAGAGGCCTGGCTGAGTGTCAGTTCAATCAAACTCTATGCTGGACCACCCACTCATCGCTCATTGAACGTCTGTTGGCACCAGTGGTGGGTTCCTCCCGGTTTGGCCCGGTTCAGCCAAGCCGGTAGCAGTGACGATATGACATCACTGAACGGTTCTCTTTGTTCGGGACCTGGGCCCTCCCGCCCCCCTCCATGTTATTCTTACCTTTTATTTGGCCCCGCCCCCAATTTTTCGCTGCCTCCCGAGTCCCAGCTGATCAGCTGGAAGGAAAAAAACTGTTTAAACTCTTGCCGCAGGGCTTCAAAGGGCCGCCCTACAGCTGATCAGTGTTAAAAGGCAGTGTGGTGGTAGACCGGTGCCTCCAAAAACAAATGGGTAGACCAGTGTCTCCAAAAACAAATGAGTAGACCGGTGCCTCCAAAAACAAATGAGTAGACTGAAACGCTCCAAGAACAAATGGGTAGACCAGTACAGCTCTGCAAGCAGTTAAAAGCCTGGTAGACCAGTACCTCTCCTAAATCCTAAAGAATTGTCACATGACCATCAAACCACGCTCACAAAATAAGCCATGCCCACAGAACCGGTAGTAAAAAAATTTAGAACCCATCCCTGGTTGGCACATGTATCTGTTGTCCCAGGAAATTAAGACTGGAATTTTGATGGAGAGATGGAGAACATTACAAAGCAGCCCTTTCAAAGATTTGCCCAGTAATCATAACTGGAGTCTTTCCACATCTAGAAAAACCTCCCTCTCTCTGTCTGCGCTCTGCCGAGTGCAGGAAATGAAATCTGCCAAACAAAGGAACTAAAGTTCATTTCTTATTTTTCATTTGTCCCTGGAGACTTAGACAGCTATCGGAGCTGGTATAACCTTTCACTTCGGATCCATCGCCGTATTTCTACTATTTGATGCCCGTGAATCTCCATTGCACATTTGCAAACATTTTCTTTTCACAATTGACTACTGTGTGAGTCTTTGTGGACTTCAGATGACCTTTAGACACATTACGCTCCTTCACAATTCATTTTGCTCAGGAACTTTGAAGGCCCAAAATGTTCATAAATGGGAAAGAAAATTATGGAAGAATGGGGACTAAATAAATGATATTCAACCATAAATTGGAAAAACGATTATAGAATATATTAGAGATACAATTGATTATACATCAATTGATGTCCATATATATATATATATATATATATATATATATATATATATATATATATATATATATATACATATACATACAGTAGCCCTCAATTTATGACTACAATTGAGCCGAACATTTCCAATGATTGAGCAAGACAATCGTTAACTGAACTTTGCCCAATTTTATGACCTTTCTTGCTATGGTTGTTAAGTGAATCACAGCAGTTCTTAAGTTAGTAGCACAGTTGTTAAATGTATCTGGCTTCCCCATTGACTTTGCTTGTCAGGAGGTCACAAAAGTGGATCACATGATCCTGGGACACTGCAACCATTATAAATATGAGTAATCTGACAAGCATCTGAATTTTGATCATGTGACCATGAGGATGCTGCAACAGTCATAAGTGTGTAAAGCAGTCATAAGCAGTGGTGGGATTCAAATAATTTAACAGTTCTCTGCCCTAATGACTGGCTGGGTGGGCGTCGCCATGGTGGTCATGGCCAGAGGGTATGACAGGCCTTCTCCACTCCCCTGGGAGCAAAAATAGGCCAAGGGGGACATGCCTCCACCCACACCCTGTTTTGGGCCTAGGAGGTCTCCCTGAAGCCTCCTGGGAGTGAAAATGGGCATGGAGGGGCAGTCTGCACCCCCCGTGCCCCATTTTGGGCCTAGTAGGCCTCTCTGCACTTACCTGGGAGCCAAAATGGGGCATGTGGGGACTCTTGGAAGGGGTAGGGAGGGGAGGGGCAAGCCAGCAATTTAACTACCAGTTTGCCTGAACCGGCCTGAACTGGCTGAATCCCACCACTGGTCATAAATCACCTTTTTCAGTGCCGTTGTGAATTCAAATGATCACTAAACAATTGGTTCTAAATTGAGGATTACCTGTATATGTTGCAGCCTGCTCCCTGTCCATTTTTCTATGCTGATGAATGAGTATTTGTTTCTCACATGTAACTTTCTAATGCACACCCTTTCATATGTGACATCCCTTAATAAGTTTTTTTAAAATGCAAAGCCCTCTAATATAGGCAATGCAATTTTCGCAAATATATGGATGGTCCTTCTGGGTAGTTTTCCAAAATATGTGTACATTTTTTAGAATGCAGAATTATGGATGCTTGCAGGATTTTAGCATTGCCATTTATTTATCTTGTAGCAGACTTTGCTTTGAAAGAGATCTATTTCCATCTGAGATGGATCCATGGGAAGTTTCTCTGATATCCCTAGGATCCATTGATAGTTGCCCCATTCTGTGCCAATTCTTCAGTTTGGATTAACAGAATAACAGAATTGGAAGGGATCTTGAAGGTCTTCTAGTCCAACCCCCTGCTCAGGCAGGAAACTCTATACCATGGTTGTCTGATCCAGTGGTGGGTATCAAATAATTTAACAACTGATTCTGTGCCCTAAGGACCAGCTGGGTAGGTATGGATGGGTGGGCATGTGACTGGGTGGGCATGACCAACTTGACATCACTCATGTCGAGGGACGCCTCACCTCACCCGGCCTCGCCTCACCTCGCCACACCCGGCCCCACCGTGCCCCTCGCAGCCACTCCTTGTCATGCCTGGCCTCACCTTGCCTCGCCTGGCCCTTGCCTCACCTCTCAGCCACCCACCTCGCCTCCTGGCCTTTCCCCTCACCTCCTGGCCACTCGCTCATTTCTGTGGTGTTGGTGCCCTCAAGAGCAGCAATGAGCTCGGGTGAGCACTGGCTGTGGGAAGAGAATCCCGGGAGAAGCACGTTCCTTGGAGAAAGTGGGAAGAAAAAGAAAGGACACGGGGGAGACGTTGCCGTGGATGGAGGAGATGGTGCCGTCGCCTACCTGACTGCTTGTACTGCTTCCCTAAAACCACGATGCCACCACTACCACTACCACCAACACCCCTCCTTCTCTTCCTGACCTCGCGACTTGCCAAGAATTCAATCTGGAGTCGCTCAGTTGAATTTTCACCTCAAAGCGGATGAGGCAGCTTATGATATTGGGAGGACGGAGGGTGAGGCAATCGTGTCCCAGATGAGGTGGAGGTTTAGCTTGGGGAGGAAACTGTCTGAGCCATGAATTAGCCACTCATGCACACATGAGGTGAAGAGTGGCTGAGAGGGGAGGCGTGGTGAGGTGTGGTGCGGCAAGGTTCAGCTGGTTCGCCAAACTCCACCAAAAATTAGTTACTGGTTACACTGAACCACTGCAAACTGGCTGAATCCCGCCACTGGTCCAATCTCTTCTTAAAAGCCTCCAGTTTTGAAGTACCTACAACTTCTGGAGGCAAATAGTTCCACTGATTAATTGTTCTCACTAAGGAACAATTAATTAACTAAGGAAATTTCTCCTTAGGTTGTTTTTCTCCTTGATTAGTTTCCCTCCATTGCTTCTTGTCCTGCCCTCAGCTGCTTTGGAGAATAGCTTGACTCCCTCTTCTTTGTGGCAGCCCCTGAGATATTGGAACACTTGGTATCATGTCTCCCCTAGTCCTTCTTTTCATTAGACTAGACATACCCAATTCCAGCAATCGCTCTTTATATGGTTAGAACAATACCTGTTGCAGGTAGACTACTGAAAAATCCTGTACTAAAAATCTGGCCTCAACATAAAGTCTGTTTATTTCTTTGTGCAGAATTTGATTAAAAGTTTTCTCATTGTCATTACTTTCTCTAATAGTGGCATCTGGTCTTGCTTCTGACGATCGTGCATTGAAATGAAGAAAAAGGCAGCTGAGCTCTTTTGGTATCAGGCAGCGTTGTAAGGGAAATTGCTAACGCATGATGATGAAAGAATTTAAAATATCGACATTGTGCCAAATAAATTCATTGTAATTAAATTCCATTCCATTTTAAAGCATAAAGAGCCCAATGAATTAAGGATGGAGGTGCTTGAAACTCAAGAGAACTGTCTTAATTGAAAGACTTACTTTGAAGAGTTTATGTGGTAACAAAGCCAGGTAAAGAAAAGATGCTGTACAATCATATGTGATATTTACAGCTCACTTGCTGTAAAGATCCAACAGAGTCCATTTTGAAAAGGGAGGAGGAAAATAGTTCAGCCAACTTTTATTTTTCCTTTTGATACTTTTACTTACTTGCAGCATTCTATGAAATATTATTTGTGATAGCAATGAGAAGAAGGATCCTTAACAGTGAAAAACACCCACTGGGTTCTTGTGTTGGGAAACAACAATCCAGTGGTGAAATGTAAAATTTGTTACTACTGATTTTATGGGCGTGGCTTGGTGGGGGGTAATGTGACTGGGTGGACGTGGCCAACTTTTTTTTTTTTTTTTACTTTTAAAAGCATTTTTTCTATAACCTCTTCAGCTGAAGAGGTTGTAGAAAAAATGCTTTTAAAAGGCTCTGACGATCCCAACTGAGCCACGCGATCATCAGAGGGTATTTTTTTAACTTTTAAAAACATTTTTTCGGCCAAAGAAAAAATGCTTTTAAAAGTAAAAAAAAAAAAAAAGCCTCTGATGATCGCGTGGCTCAACTGGGCATGGGGGGGGGGGGGCAGGCAGGGATTTCTGCTACCTGTTCTCCGAACCACCCACCACCATCGCTACTGGATCGGGCGATCTGGTCCAAACTGGGAGCATTTCACCCCTGCAACAATCCTATTTCAATATGATGTATTCAACCAAGGAAATTCCCAACAAAGAAAATGTTGCAATGGCTGCAAATATAGAGCTTTAAAAAAAAATCACAGCAAATTATTTCACTTGCTGCTCAACAATACTCTTACAGAATTTAGTGAAACTTACTTCCAGATAAATGTACAGTATATAGCAGGAATGGATAAACCAACCAATATTTTGGATTTCAATTCTTAATAATGAGTAATTCAGCCTTTCCATGTTCACAGACATTATACCAATTTTGAGAGTTAGACATAGGTTAATGATTGTTTTATTTTTTGATGAATTTTTTGGTGCTCAACTATTTGCTGTTAGTTCAAGATACTTTGCTTCCCGGTGTCTCTTACATCTAAGGGCACTAGTCTTTGGAGAAGACATGTTATACCATTAATCACTAGTTTTACAACATCTGAATTGCAAATAGCTTTGCAACCACTAGATGGCTGCAAAGTGTCCATAGTATCTCTTTGCTGCACCTAGTGGTCATCTGCTACCTTGCAGTTGCCCTGGTGTATATCACCCAAAACATGTCTACCTTTTATGGTTCTTTGCTCACCTTTTATCTTACACTGTATGAATCAATCCAATACATACATTCTTGGAGAGACATGTCTAATTTCCTACTCAGCCTCTGTTCTACAACTAGTTGCCTCCATAACTGCGACAATTAGCCCCCAAACCAAAAGGCAGTTTTGAAATATTATATGCATATCATAACAAACTGTTTTTTCTACTAAAAGTAGTTCTCTTACATAGAATAATACAGTGGTACCTTGGTACTCAACTGCTTTGAAACTCATTGAATTAGGTACTCAATGCATTTTGACGTGAACATTTTGTCTCAGTATTCATAGTTTGTTTGGGACTCAATGCACAAGTTAGAACTTGTTGGTGTTGGCTGCCCTGTGACTCACTATTTTATACTTTATGGGGGAAAAATGTTTGCTGCTCATTGTTTGATACTCATTGCATCTCCGAGAACCAATTAACAATGAGTACTGAAGTATCACAGTATATTCTTCCAGGCATTGTCTTCATGAAGTAGAAAACACTGGCCATTTCTATATAGAAAAGCGAAAAATAATGTTTGCATCCCAAAGCCGAATCTTAAACTTCCACAGCTACTCTTCCAGGCTACAGTAGCAAAAGCAATAGCACCTGGACTTGTATATTGCTTCATTGTGCTTTTACAGCCCTCTCTAAGCGGTTTACAGAGTCAGCCTATTGCCCCCAACAATCTGGGTCCTCATTTGACTCACCTTGAAAGGATGGAAGGCTGAGTCAACCTTGAGCCTGGTGAGATTTGAACTGCCAAATTGCAGGCAGCTGGCAGTCAGCAGAAGTAGCCTGCAGTACTAGACTCTAACCACTGTGCCACCGTGGCTCATTATAGTATATAGTAATTATATATTCTCCTCACCTAGCTCTGCAGAGACTTCATAAAGTTCTATTTCTATAGGGAATGAATAGATATCATCATAAAGAGGAGAGGGATCTTAACTTTTTTTCTCCCAAAGCCTATTTTGAGTTCCTCCAACTTAGCTCAACAACAGGAAACTTTATTTTGTACCAGAGGTGACACAATCTTATCCTTTGCATCCACAACCCAGGCCATCATTTAAGCAACACCTTTCACCTTCATAAAAGCAGCAGCAGCTTGATGAGTCCCATTATTCCATCCCTATCTTAAATATAGCATACAGGGAGAGAGAAGACTGATTGTCAGGCCCTGTGTAAAAGGAAGGAAAACATTAGCAATTAAGATCTATTCACTCCTCGCTTAAATCTCCGTCCTGCTTAACAGCAGCAATACAGATTTGTCTCTAACCATTCCGTTCACTCTGCCCTGAGATCTGATTCTCTATTTGTCTAAGGAAAATCAAAGAGAAAACTTTTATAGCTTTTTTAAAAGCTTCTTTTAAGACAGAGAAGTAGGGCATCTGGAAGTTGTGTTAGAAGAAATCTGCCAATGTGGCAAAATCCAAATAAATTCTCCTCCATGTTTTTGAACAAGTTAATTTGGGGGGACAGGCCTCCCTGCCCCTTTAAATCAATCTGAAGTTGAGCTATTTTTGAGAAAACCTAAGTTAGGCCACATGGTGGCCAAGCATTAAAGGTGGAAGAAGTTCTAAGTCACCTTTGACACACACCTGCACAGTCTAAGTTCCAAGACTTGTAATGAACAGTGACAATAACAACATATAGACCATAATAATAGCAGCTGTCAGCACAAGATGTGAGGTTTTCCTATCTGAGGATTCAGTTTGGAATACTCCAGGAGTTGGAAATTCACCATCAGGCACACTGGCTGTCTCACCAACTTAGGTTCCAGCAAGCTGTGGTGTGTTGTTAAAACTTTGCCTACTCCGGAGAGTATCCTCTTGCTAGGAAGGCAGGATGGTGAACATCTGACCCAAGTAGTCATAGGCAATGCTTAGCACATCAGGATGGGCACATAATTCACTTTATTCTACATTGTCCATCTTCCTTGAGTGGATGCTCAGCAAATGATAAGGTAAAGGTAAAGATGCCCATGCGTGCTAGTCATTTCTGGCGCTAGGGGTGGTGCTCATCTCCGTTTCTAAGCTGAAGAGCCAGCACTGTTTGAAGATGTCTCAATGGTCATGTGGCCGGCATGACTCAACGTCAAAGGCTCACAGAACGCTGTTACCTTCCCACCAAAGGTGGTCCCTATTTTTCTACCTGCATTTTTTACATGCTTTCGAACTGATAGGTTGGCAGAAGCTGGGACAAGTAACGGGAGCTCATTCCATTACGTGGTACCAGGCATTCGAACCGTTGAATTGCCGACCTTCTGATCGACAAACTCAGTGTCTTAGCCAATGAGCCACTGCATCCCTCAGCAAATGATACAACTCAGAATTGTGGTGGTAGAAGTCAACACTGCAACTGAAGTCAAGTGAACAAATGTTATCTCTTTGAAGACACCACAGAAGCTATTCCAATTCTGCTTTATTGTTATAGGACATAGTAGCAGAACCTCTAAAGGTCCATCCTTCTTCAAGGGAATCAAGAATGGACAACCTTGCATGTCTTCCTCATTTCTTCTCTTTCAGAAAGAAGCGGATGTTCTTATAAAAGCTGCTGAATATTTTCTTTAGGGTGTCTCCTTACTCCCCAAAGACACAAACCTTGTGTCCAAAGCTTTCAGAAGCTGGGTTATACTAAGCTTTGGAGTTCCTCCTAGGCCATTGGTCTGCAACCTTAAACAATCAAAGAGCCATTTGGACCCGTTTCCCATAGAAAGAAAAACACCGGGAGCCACAAAACCCTTCCCGTGCCTGACTATTTCTTAAGCGGCCACAAAACTAGCATATGTAGTTGAATTAAATGTTCAGTTTTCTTCTGAAACTTTTCTTTTCTTATTTATTTATTTATTTTATTTTATTTCGAATTTATATACCGCACCTTCTCCCAAGGGACTCAGGGCGGTGTACAGTCAGATAAAAACGTACAATACAAACATTAAAAACAATTAAAAGAATATATATTAATTTGGCCCCAGTTTAAAATGACAAACAAATTAAAAATTAAAAATTTAAAAATATGTTAAGCCAGCCCGGCTTGATGAAAAAAGAAAGTTTTAAGGGCACTGTGGAAGGCACTGAGGTCTTGGATTCTCCTTATCTCTGGGGGCAGCTGATTCCAGAGGGTAGGTGCCCCCACAGAGAAGGCCCTCCCCCTGGGGGTCACCAGCCTACATTTTTTGGCTGATGGCACCCCGAGGAGGCCCTCTCTGTGGGAGCGCACAGGTTGGTGGGAGGTTGTTGGTAGCAGCAGGTGGTCTCGAAGATAACTAGGTCTTGGATTTATCCATGGTTGGCCTACCGGGGGTTGAAAAGCTCAATAAATCGCATGCCAGCAAGTGTCACACATTGGCAGTTGTGACACCTATTTTGAGTGACAGGGAGCCACAGCAGAGAGGTGAAAGAGCCACATGCAGCTCCAGAGCTGCAGGTTGCTGACCTCTGCCCTAGACTTTAGCTCTGGAAGCTATGGCGTGGAAAAACCATAGCTACAAGGAGCCATCTTTTGCAGGTGTGGTGGTTTGGTGAAGAAAGTGTGTTCAACTTTCTGTCCCAGATACATGGTCGCTGCAGGAGAGGGGCTGTATAACACACCAAGCTTTGCTTTGCTTTGCTTTTTAAGATGAGTTTTAAACAATGGTTTTGTTAAGGGATTTGTGTGTGTGCAGAGGGGTAGTGGCTTTGTCGGAAAGGTTATTGTGCCAAAACGCTTCTTCAAGGCTTCAACCAAGCTTAACAGCATACATTTTTCTCTTTGGGGTTTCTATTTTAAAGGAGGTTACATTTCTGGGAACGTTTAGTGGCCACATCTGCCCATTTCGAAATTTGTAAGAGTTTCTGGATTTTCATACTACATGATGAATGTTACCAGCCATATTAATTGACATGTTTGACTCCTGGCTATAAATCTTTGCAGATCTCATTTTATCATCCTCTTTGGGTCACCCCTAGAGCTACAAGATGGTAATTGCTTCAAAACTAAGGGATGCTAGAGATTTTTGTGGGCAGATTTTTCTCAACAGTCGAAATCAGCATTGGTTTAACAATGGCTATGGAATAAGTTCTTATACAAATGGCAAAATGCTCACTGCAGCTATAAACTCAGGAATTTGGGTTTAAAACCCACTGTTTAGATTGAAGGAGAACTTGCAAATGTGGGGCTTCTGGCCCTATGGTTGCCAGATATACTAAAGGTTAAGGTAAAGGTTCCCCTCGCACATACGTGCTAGTCATTCCCGACACTAGGGGGTGGTGCTTATCTCGGTTTCAAAGCCGAAGAGCCAGCACTGTCTGAAGACGTCTCCGTGGTCATGTGGCCAGCATGACTAAATGCCATAGAGCCAAGGTGGCACGGTGGTTAGAGTGCAGTACTGCAGCTACTTCAGCTGACCGCTAGTTCAGCAGATCAGCGGATCAAATCTCACTGGCTCAAGGTTGACTCAGCCTTCCAACCTTCCGAGGTGGGTAAAATGAGGACCCAGATTGTTGAGGGCAATATGCTATTTAGTATACTGTCTTTGGTGTAAGCCGCCCAGAGTCCTCGGAGAGTGGGCAGCATAGAAATATGAATAATAAAATAAATAAAATAAAATATGAATAATAAATAAAGGCACACGAAACTGTTACCTTCCCACCAAAAGTGGTCCCTACTTATCTATGTTGCAATATTTTCAGGATCAGACTCAACAATTAAAGTAAGAATAGTATGTTTAAATAAAGCTCTGTTTAATCACAGATGGCATTCTATATTCACTGAATATTCACAAATAGAAGCACTGAAAAATGGCATACAGCTCCTTATATATACAAGGGGAGGAGCTAGATATGGGAGTGGTTAGACATACATACATTAAGCAATGGAAATAAGTTAACTCTTGATATACTGTACAGATACTATTTACATGATGGAGAATAAAGCATTTACTTGTGACAAATCCCCCTCTAAATGCTGATTCGACATATGACAATAATTACATTCAGATTCAGAACAATATAAAACTTGTAGCTTGGTAGTTAAGTATTTGTATTGTTTAGAAGGTAAAGGTTTTGTCAAGATGTCAGCTATTTGCTCTGATGTTTCACAATGAATAGCTTTAATAAATCCGTCTTGTGATAATTGCCTTACATGTTTGAATTTTATATCTATATGTCTAGATCGCTGTCCAATAGCATCAGATCTAGATATTTCGATGGCAGCTTTGTTATCTTCATGTATGATATAAGGCAATGAAGGTTTTTTCCAAATATTAGACAATAAATCATTAAACCATACTAGGTTATTTGATGCTTTAGACAGACAGACATATTCTGCCTCAGTAGTTGATGTAGCTACCAAATCTTGTTTACCAGTGTACCAGTAAACTGGGCAGCCGTTAAGGAAAAATATATAGCCAGATGTACTTTTTCTACAAGTGACATCACCAGCCCAATCTGCATCTGCATAACATGTGAGAATGGGTTCATTTGTATTATTGGGTTCTAATAACAAGCAGAAGTCTAAGCTATTTTTTAAGTATCTTAATATCCTCTTGACAGCTTCCCAATGGTATGATAATGGTTTACTGACATGTCTGGATAATAAGTTAAGGGGTAAAGCAATATCAGGTCTAGTCCAGTTAGAGATATAGAGAAGAGAGCCGATAACAGACCTATACAATGTGTTATCTTTAAATTCTGGAGATGACTCATCAGTGTTTCTTAGAAAATCAGCCTGCATGGGAGTATCACATGGTTTGGCATCATTTAGGTTACATTTGTTTAAGAGTTCTATAATTTTATCCCTTTGGGAAAGTTTGAATCCCTTCTTTGTTTTGCTGATTTGAACACCAAGATATTTGTTTACTTTCCCTAATGATTTTAAGGAAAAGTGTTCATTGAGTTTTGTTACAAAAGTTTCTCTCCTTTTTGTATCTTTGCCTATATATAGAATATCATCAACATAAATCAATACAAATTCTGGAGAATCACCTTCACTCTTAACAAAGAAACAATTGTCAGCAGTAGTGGCAACAAAGTTCATAGTTTTAAGTACTTTGACTAAACATTCATACCATCGCTTGCCAGATTGTTTCAATCCGTATAGACTTTTGTTTAATAGCCATATATCATTTTTGTTTGTATATTGACTATGAGGAGCTCTTACATATATATCTTTATCTAATTTGGCATGTAAATATGCAGTTTGTATATCATATTGAAATACCTCGAGATTAAGTGCTGATGCTATAACTAGAGCTGTTTTAACACTCTCAGTTCTTACAGTAGGAGAGTAAGTGTCTGTATAATCCTCAGGATATCTTTGAGCATAACCTTGTGCGACTAGTCTGGCTTTATACAGTGTGTTACCTCCTTCCAAATTTTTAATTTTATATATCCACCTGGTACCAATAATAGTCTTATCCCTTGGGGCTTGTGTGGGTGTAAAAACATTCAATTCTTGTAAGCTATTCATCTCCTTGGTCATTGCTGATTCCCACTTTTCTCTTTCTTTGGGGGGAAGTTTCAGCACTTCTTCATAAATGTTTGGTGTTACTATTTCTCCATTCATACACATTACATAATCTTTGTATTTATTAGGCACCTGATTTCTGTTACTTCTGGTTGTTCTCACTGGTATACTATCATTGTCATGTAAATACCTTGCTTCCTTTTTTGTTACTGAATCAGTTTTTATTTTGTGTTGACTATTCGTCCATGTTCTAACTTTGTTTTTGTGTGTGCTGTTATTGTTTTTCTTTTCAATATTCTCATTTTGATGTTCACTGTCTGAATTGGTGTTTGGGAATATTTCATTAAGGTGTATTTTGGACCAATTGGCCTGTTCATGAAATACTGCTGTTCTTGAAATTATGAATCTGTTATTGTTATCAATAAATCTGTATCCTTTTGTGCCTGTTTCGTATCCCATGAATTTAAGTCTTCTGGATACGTTTTCACCTTTACGCCTTAATTGTTTAGGTATATGTACGTCTGCAGTGACTCCAAATATATGCATGTGTGTTAACTTAGGTTTCCTACCGTACATTACTTCATATGGTGTTTTATTCACTATGCTGGACCAAGTCCTATTTTGGGTATAATTGGAAAATTGTAAAGCTTCTGACCAGAATTGTTTACCTAAACCAGCATCTTCTAATGTGGATCTAATCATGGTTTGTAGTGTTGAGTTCTTTCTCTCTACCACTCTGTTCTGGAATGCAGAGAAAGGACTAGATGTGTAATGCAACATCCCTTTATCTTTTAGCCATCGTGAGAATTCGTTTGACATGAACTCACATCCTCTATCTGTCATAATTTGTTTTATTCTAATGTTGTGTTGTGTCTCTATGCGTTTGTAAAATTCTTTGAATTTCTGAAATGTTTCATCCTTATGTCTTAATGTGTAGACAAACCCATAACGACTATAGTCATCCACAATGGTGAGAAAATAGCGTTTTTTATATGTGATTGATGGTGTCAATGGGCCAACTAAGTCCATGTGTACTAATTCAAAGATTTGTTTGGTTGACCTGGTTGATTTTTTGGGCCTGGGGCTAGTTTTGAGTTTTGTGGATTTACACACTGAGCATTCTAGATAGTTTTTACAGTTTTTTATTTTAACACCATCAGCATGTTCAATCATTTTTTGTACTACAGGAAAACTAGCATGTCCTAATTTTCTATGTAAGATATGGGCACATTCATCATGAATAGGTTTGCCTATATTAGGTCTTTTATCATTAGATGAGTTTTTGTTGTTATGAACTACCTCATGTTCCTCATTATCACTATTACTATTTTCTTCGTTATTTATGTCATTGTCATCCTCTATGTTGGAATCAATATTGTGTAAACATCTTTCATTTGTTATTAAGTAAGGTAAGCCTCCTTTTATAATGACAGTACCTACGCTTGTTTCATTTTTCTTTAAAGCTGCATTTCCTTTTGAAAAGACTATGTTTATGCCAGATTCTCTGCTTAGTTTTATTGCACTAAGTATGTTATGAGGTATTTCAGGTATTAATAATACCCCCTCTATTTTTCCCAGGCCAGGTAAGATTATATTTCCTCTACCTATGACTTGGACCTTCTCTTGATTAGCTACTTTGATTATAAATTTATCTTCAACAAACGAAGATAATATATTTTTGTTGTGTGTAGTGTGATTTGTTGCACCAGAGTCAATGAGCCAATTGTTATCTTCTGGTCTATGTATGTTGTTGTTGTTGTGTTTGTTCAGTCCATTCAATGAACCAGATTTTCTATCTCTTGAATCATCTCTACCCCCTCTATGTTCCTTATAGATGGGTGGACTTCTATATCTATGTCTGTCAGTGGATGACTGTCTGTTGTGATATCTATCTCTATGATCTGTCCTATGTTTATCTCTGAGGAATTTAGGACAATCTCTTCTATTATGCTCTTTGGACCCACAAGTATGGCATTTGATTGGTTCATGGTACCTTTCTTGAATGCCATTTTCTTATATTGCTTATGCTCTATGTGATTATTATAACGATTTCTTCTCGAATTGTCTTCAGCTATCAATCTATTAGAAAGGTTTTCTATGGATAAATACCCTAAATTGATTGTATCTAAATGGGATATATAATTATTCCAAGATGGGTCTAATGAATTGATAATAACACTTTTCATTGTTTGATCTGAAATTATTTCTCCTCTTAGTTGTAATTCTGCTCTGACTTTGTTTAAGTATATTAAATGTTCACTTATGGTGACCCCAGATTTTAACCTGGCTGAAAAGAAATCCTTAGACATTCTTGTTGTAGTGGCTACACTATCACTGTGAAACAGCTTAAACATGTATTGAACAATTTCTGATACAGTTAGATTTGACTTAATACTATGATACATAGCAGGAGATATACTGGATATTAGTAAGAAAAATGCTCTTTGGTGTAGGCAGTCCAATCTTAAAGTCCAAGGTCTTTTTGGAGGGTTAGTAATGAAAAACAATAAATTTTCTTTCATAAAGACAACTTGGAGCTGTTGGCACCACTCTTGTAAATTAACACCATCTACCCTCAGTTTTGGGAAATCATTGGGTAAATTCCCAATGTTGTTAGCTCCATTACTTACAACTGGAGGAAGTCCATGGTCTTCTAAGTGTTGGTAACCGCAGAATGGCATGGGGATGCTAGCGACGACTTTAAATGGCAGTCTCTGTCTTTCTCTTGCTTCGAAGCTGTCTGTGTAGTTTACATGCGCATTGTCCATTTCGCTCCTGAAGTCATGGTGAAAGGTGCTCTTCGCTGCAGCTCCCTCGCATTGTTCTTCTTCGGAAGACTCGGTCTCTGGTTCAGCCTTGGGAGTCCTGGTGGCGATGGGAGTCCTTTTATTGAGAGCGCTGGTCTCTGGAATTGTTTGCAGCGTAGGTTGGTATCTGCAGGGCTCTCTGGGTTCAGGCGTCGATGCTTTCGCTGTCTGCATAGAGGCGTGCAATCTTCGGGAAGTTCGTTTACTCATTGTTCTTTCTTTTGTTTTTTTTACTGCAGTTTTTCGCTGATTCTTTAGTTATTTTCAATTTTGACCCAAAAGTTGCAAAAAGCATTTTCATTGCAGACTCTACTTGATTTTCTATTGATTCTTCTTCAGTCTCTGTGTCAGACTCTTCTGATGTATGGATCTTTTCTCTTTTGTTTTTTGCATCAAGTAAGTCCTTTCGTGCCAGATATTTTGAATCTTGTCTTCTGATTGGCTCTTCATTGCTTAGACTGAAAGTTCGTTGAAACCAAGATGGCTGCCATTCAAAATTTTGCGCGGGACCGTTGTTCTTCTCCTTCGTTGCATTTTTGTCTGTAGACAAATCGCTCACCTTTTTTGAGTCTTTATTTTCATCTGTAACGATGTGCTTTTCTCTTGCTGCTCCGCTTTTTTTCAGTAAGTCTTGGAGGTTCGCGATGAGGTTTTCATCGTTCTTTTGATCTTTTAAAAGTTTTAGTATTTCTGACCTGAGTTTGTTATTTTCTATTTCGTTTTCTTTTTGATCATTGTTCTCATCGATTATTTCTTCGTTGTCTGTAGTACAGTCTTCAGATTCTCTCGATATTTCAGTTGCGTATTCATCAATTATTTCTTGTTCTGCTTCCATTTCTTTAGTATATGCCCTGGTGTTGGGTCTTATTTTTTTGCTTTTTGATTTTTCTCTCTCAGACATTGTTGAATTTTTTATTGAGTCAATTAACCATCCTCTGCTACCAAATTGTTGCAATATTTTCAGGATCAGACTCAATAATTAAAGTAAGAATAGTATGTTTAAATAAAGCTCTGTTTAATCACAAATGGCATTCTATATTCACTGAATATTCACAAATAGAAGCACTGAAAAATGGCATACAGCTCCTTATATATACAAGGGGAGGAGCTAGATATGGGAGTGGTTAGACATACATACATTAAGCAATGGAAATAAGTTAACTCTTGATATACTGTACAGATACTATTTACATGATGGAGAATAAAGCATTTACTTGTGACAATCTATTTGCCTTTTTTACGTGCATTCAAACTGCTAGATTGGCAGAAGCTGGGACAAGTAACGGGAACTCACCCCATTATGCGACACTAGGGATTTGAACCACTGAGCTGCCGACCTTTTGATTGACAAGCTCAGCGTCTTACCCACTGAGCCACTGAGTCCCTATGCCAGATATACTACAGAAGTGTAAATGTTGGACACCATGTTCATCTTCAGCCATGGACGTTCTCTGCCTTACCTTGGAGCAGTCTACCTCACCCTTTTGAAGGGAGATTTCACATAAGAAATCTGCTCCTAAAGTTAAAATGGAATAGAAAAGGGTTCAGATTGAAAGGAGCCAGTCCTTAAATTTTAAATTACTATTTTGGAGTGATTTTCCTTAATTTCCAATTGGGAAATACAGCTGGATAAGAGAAGCAACCAGCTTGTTGGAGAAAAGTTGAGGAAGTTCCCTTCCCAGACACGTCTTCATGCTTAAAAATAATTTTTTCTTCTGGGTAAAAACAGTTGTAATGATGCCATCTGCAAGGCTCCAATTCCTTGTGGTACAAGTCAATTTCTCACCGTATAATAGTTCTCTGAAATCTCTAAACTTAATCGCTTCTCTGACAAATGCCAGACATAAATACTGGCAAGTATCTCTGAAATGAATAAATGTTACACAATCCATCAGTCTCATACAGTAAGCGGGAATTGTGTGTGAAACAATACATAACATAATTTATTTAACCAAGACTACATAAAAGCAAGAAACCTATTTAATGAGGGGCAGGAAACAAATGCCCAAACATACTCATTTTCCTCAAATATTAATCCTCTCTTCCTCTCTGTTAGATTATTTTTCTACCTCTTTGCAGTCAACCAGAGGCCACTCATATTTTTGAACCCCAAATAAGGTAGCAATAGCACTTAGCCATAGCACCTGGACTTGTATACTGCTTCATAGTGCTTTTACAGCCTCTCTAAGCGGTTTATAGAGTTCAGCCTATTGCCCCCAACAATCTGGGTCCTTGTTTTACCCACCTCAGAAGGATGGAAAGCTGAGTCAACCTTGAGCCTGGTGAGATTTGAACTGCTGGCAGCTGGTGATCAGCAGAAGTAGCCTGCAGTACTGCACTCTAACCACTGCGCCATTGCAGCCCTATTCAGGGGAACAGAAATTATCTTTCAGTACATAGTAACAACTTCTTCCTTGACCTGGAAGTGAAAGTTTCACATCTTGGTCTGTGTCTGGTTTTCAAATCATTTGTACTTTTTTTTTTAAAAAAAATGATTTATATGCCGCCCTTCTCCGGAGACTCAGGGCGGCTTACAATGCGTTAAGCAATAGCCTTCATTCTTTTGTATATTTTATATAAAGTCAGCTTATTGCCCCCACAAACTGGGTCCTCATTTCACCTACCTTAGAAAGGATGGAAGGCTGAGTCAACCTTGAGCCTTGGAGAGATTCGAACCAGCAGAAATTGCAGGCAGCTGTGTTAATAACAGGGTGCATTAAACCACTGTACTATCAAGGCTCTTGGATTGATCTGTGAATTTAGTGGCGTTGACTAAATTGTAGATAGCCAAAGATGGTAATGGACCTTCACTGGCACCCACATGGAGGAAAACGGGGAGAAAGGGGAAGTTTGACAGGAACTAACATTTATTTAAGCAACTTCTAAAAAACAAGATTCACCTGCTTGTGTTTCTACAAGAATCCTCCACTTAGTGAAATCATTTTAAATATGTATTCTTACAGACCCCAACTGTCTCCTTGATCCAAGATAGTTTTGCTCAGCTATGATTGTGTATATCTGTCTAATTGGGAAAAGAAAAAGGGAAATAAACCCTACCTTGTGCAGCAATATATTGCAAGAGTTGCTTTCTCAACTGGCAGCAGGCCTACTGCAACGTGGAAGCTCCAATTTATCTACATTTTCATTCCCACCTTCCCTTTCTTGTCCTCTCAGCAGTCCATCCACATTGTGTTCCATCAGAAGTTTGCTGGATATTTCTGGGTATTTTTGTGGTGAACCTCAGATTTTTTTTAAAAAAAAAAATGTGGGATTTTAGGATTGATTTTCATAGGCAGCTCTTCACTCCATCTCTGGATAGATTTAAAAACTGCTTCCCTATATGATAGTAGTGGCTAAAATTGTGGAAAACTTTTGGGAAAAGTGCATTTTTGAGGTTTGATGGCTAATAACACCACTTTTTTTTGGGTGGGGGAGTTTCAAGATAATCCTATTCCACTGCTGGAATGGCCTGGGAATAGCCCAGACCTTCACCCAATTGAAAATCTATGAAGCTGACTAAAGAAACTTGTTAGTCAGAAGCGACCCAGCAATAAAACCCAGTTAATAGAAGCAATCTTTCAATCTTGGTTTCACATGATAACAGATGCAGAACTAAAAGACTTGGTTCACTCCATGGGAAGACGTTGTAAGGCCGTAATTCATGCTAAAGGTTACTCAACTAAGTATTAACAGACATGGGGATCATTTTTGTATATCTCATTTTTTCTATGGTGATAATTTTTTCTTCTTTATACTGTAACTGCTTTTCTAATAGCAAACACTTCCTAAAAGTTATTGCAATACATTCTTGATTAAATGATCTTTCCAACGGTATATGATTTTATGGTACTACTCCCCAAAAAAGTGGTGTTATTAGCTAGTTTTAGAAAAAACACTTTCCCCAAAAAGTTTCCACAATTTTGGCCACTACTGTAATCAAGGCACTGTCTTCAAAAAAGCAAAGCTAACCTGGTGAGAAGCCCTTGGCCAGTGCTAATTGGTGAATATGGGATTCATTTAGTAGGTTCCCAATATTTGTTGCATTTTACTACCAAAATAAATCTTTGGCTTGGCTTTACAGTTGCTTGCAGTTGTTTGGAAGTTGAGTCATGTCCGCTGGAATTCTTTCCTTTTTTGGTTTAAAACATTTCACTGCTTATCCAAGTAGCTTCTTCCGTTTGAGCAAGTTGGTTAGAGGGATTTAGGAGCAGCAGTCCTTAACAGTTCTCTGCCTACTCACCTAATGAGCCTATTCAGACTAGGTAAGAATAGAAACCACCCTGGGGCAGGGGTGGGATTTAGCCGGTTCAGACTGGTTCAAGCAAACCGGATGCTAATTTTACATCTGGTTCATTGAACCAGTAGTTGCAAGGGATTTAGCCGGTTCGGACTGGTTCAAGCAAACCGGATGCTAATTCTACATCTGGTTCGTTGAACCAGTAGTTGCAAGGGATTTAGCTGGTTCAGACTGGTTCAAGCAAACCGGATGCTAATTTTACATCTGGTTCGCTGAACCAGTAGTTGCAAGGACTGACTGGCTCCACTCACTCCACCCCACCGCTCCCAGCAGTCTCCACGTGGCCCAGCAGTCTCCATGTGGCCCATCCAAAATGGTAAGTGCAGCACCTGCACAGAGGTCTGGGAGGGCAAAAAATGGGCCTCCCAGAAGTTCTGGGTGTCTGGAAATTAGCCTGTTTCCAGCCTCCAGAGCCCAGGGGAGGCCATTTTCGTCCTCCCAGACACTCGAAGAAAGCTTCCGGAGCCTGGGGAGGGCGAAAAACAGGCCTCCCGGAAGTTCCAGAAGTCTGGAAATGGGCCTGTTTCCAGCCTCCCGAGGGCCTCTGGAGCCCAGGGGAGGCCATTTTTGCCTCCTGGAGGCTCGAGGAAAGCCTCTGGAGCCTGAGGAGGGTGAAAAATGGGCCTCTTGAGTAGGACATGCCCACCAGGGCCATGCCCACCCAGCAACTGGGCAGAGAACCGGTTGCTAAAATTTTTGAATCCCATCCCTGCACTGGGGGGATATATGTGGGGTCCCCCTAACCAATGTGCTTAGATTGAAGAAGCTATTTGGATAAGCAGTAAAACATTTCAAACCAAAAAAAGAAAGGAAGCCCAGACAACTTTACCCGGATGACTGAAAATCTTCATTGACACATTGCTTGTAGTTGTTATAGGCACTGCCTGTTATTTTAAGCCATCTCGAGGGCCGTATGGATTCTCTTCCATGTCTTAATCGTCGACTTTATTATCAAAATTCTTTGTCATTTGCAGCTTGAAAATTTTGTTCTTCCTAGAACTTTTCTTCCAACTCAATTTTGCTGAAACAAAACTATTCTCAAACATTTTGCTTTTGCTACTGCATATAATTTTTTTGAGAATATGGTACAATAAATTAGGCCTGCAGTAATTTTATTAAGGTAAGACAAACAGATATAAAGCTGGGTGAAACTTGACTGCCTTATTATCATTAGAAAACATAAACACTGATTTATAAGCAGTGTAAAATTAAACAAGAATTTTCAAAGGAAAACTAGATTAATATCGTAAAGTGATCTTAACTGCTATGGGAATCAATTCTGTTAATATTTATCACTGCAAAAGTAGCTAGTGTGATATTTGCACTAGAGTTTTAGCGGACCAAAGGTGTTAGCAGAGACAGAGTCAAAAAGTCTAGTTAGTCATTTTGATTCACTTCTAGTTGTGAAGTGAACCATTTTGGTACTTGCTTTACAGTGTCCTGAAATGAGATACTTTCACACAATGTAATCTTAGTACTGCTTAATACTAAAGCACAAACTGAAATCCATGGAGAATAATTCAAAGTTAACAAAAGATTTTGCAGCCTTTTAATCAGGGGTGAAATGCTACCGGTTCGCTCCGGTTTGGGCAAACTGGTAATGATAAAAACTACCAGTTCGGGAGAATCAATAGTAAAAAAATGATTTAAAAAGTAAAAAAAAATGGTTCTGACTATCACAGCTGTGCTGCGCGATCGTTGGAACCTTTTTTTTTTACTTTTTTAAAGCATTTTTTTTACTACTTATTCACCTGAACCAGTAGTAAAAAAACTGCTTTAAAAAAGTTTTTTTAAAAAGTTGACCATGCCCACCCAGTCACATGACCACCCCACCAAGCCACGCCCACAGAACTGGTAGCAACAAATTTTACATTTCACCACTGCTTTTAACACTTTAAACAGCCCTAAGTCATACATTCTTAAAAGTGAAAGTCACATTAGAAGTGACAAAAAACTTGTATCAATAAAGGCACCAGCCTGAGACTCACTTATCTAAGGGTCAGCCCTACTGAACACAGTCAGATGCACTTCTGACTTGTGTAAAGCTGAAAACCCTGTGGACACAAATGTAAAAGTTGTCAGTGTATGAAAGTTCATGAATTGGAATAGACATGGTAACAGGACAGCCAATGAGGACTGTTTGGGGACCCAGATAGCTCGGAGCCTGGTTGTGGCTTAGGTTGACTGATTTGTATATAAGAGTTGCTTTGTCCTTGCAATATAGCCGCTGTAGCTTCTTGTATAGCTTCTGTGTTTCTGTCTTCTGAGTTCTGGTTCTGGCTTCTGCTACATGGGCATTGTATACATATATATTATATATTATTGTATATAAAGAAGTTTCTTATATAAATGAATCCTGCTGAATTATTTACTTGTGTGCTGGTTGGATTGCTGCAAACTCTAACAAAGGTGAAGTGCATTGAACATGGGTTTTGTTCTTAAGTTTGCATAGAATTAACAATTCCTTTTATGATAATAAAAGCATTGTTTTTTTCTATACCACAAAGTGACAGGTGGGTGTGGCTTGGTGGGCATGGCAGGGGAAGGATACAGGGTTCAGGGAAGGGGCGGGGGGGGTAGCGGTTGTTATAAAGGAAGGTCTTGGTCCGAAGGAGGCCACTGTGCCTCAGATAGCCGGATGTGAGTCCCTCTTTGTGAAGTGGGGTCATGGGGTGCAGGTGAGCCTGCTGATCATGTACCTGGCTCCCTGCCACGTGACAACGGCCCTGCCTGAACTGCTCAATATGATAGCCAGGATGGCGGTTGATACCCCCAGACTTATGGTTATGTGGGATTTCAACCTGCCGTCCGTTGGTGAAACGTCTGAGGCGGCTTGGGAGTTCATGGCTTCCATGACGGCCATGGACCTGACCCAGTTAGTTCATGGCCCTACACACATAGGGGGACACACTCTGGACTTGGTTTTCATCTCTAGCCAGTGGCTGAATGGTTTAGATATAGGGGATGTAGTGATTAAACCCTTGTCATGGTCTGACCATTCTCTCCTTCAACTTGACCTTCAAACCGCTACACCCCGCTGCAGGGAGGCGAAACTGACTAGGTGGTTCTGCCCCAGGCACCTGATGGATCCTGATAGGTTCCAGATGAAGCTTGGGCCATTCCCTGAGGCTCTGGCTCACAACCCAGCTGAAGACCTGGTGGCCGCCTGGGATAGGGCGGCCACTGGAGCTTTGGACCGTGTCGTGCCTTTGCGGCTTCTGACCCGCCACCGATCTCACTTAGCTCCCTGGTTCTCTAAGGAGATGAGGGAGATGAAACGTGGGAAAAGACGCCTAGAGAGCAGTTGGAGGGCCAGCCTTTCTGAATCCGACCGAACACTGGTAAGGTCTCATATTAAGACCTACCTAGTGGCGATAAAAACGGCAAAGTTTAATTATTTTTCCATTCTTATCACGTCTGCAGATAACTGCCCAGCCGCCCTGTTCAGGGTGACCCACTCCCTGCTCCATCCAGGAGCGCGGGAGGATCCCTTGGAGGGCAGGGCTGAGGATTTTGTGCAGTATCTGCATGACAAAGTCACTCAAATTTGGGAAGGCCTGGACTCTGACTGGATAGATACAGGCGTGGTGACGGAGACAGGTCTTGACAGCGTTATCTAGGAGGAATTTGACCCAGTGACCCCTGAAAACGTGGACAGGATTCTGGGTAGACTTAGCATGGCCACATGTTTATTGGACCCGTGTCCCTCCTGATTGCTGCTGGCTTCCCAGGAGGTTACAGGAGGCTGGCTCCAAGGGGTTGTTAACGCTTCTTTGAGAGAGGGCTACTTTCCCACGGCCTTGATTTGATTTGATTTGATTATATTTTTATACTGCCCTTCTCCCGAAGGACTCAGGGCGGTGAACAGCCATAATAAAACAATATACAAGACAAATTTAAAAACCATATTAAAATAATTCAATTTTTGGCCAAATTTAAAATTCCCATTCAACAACCCTTATAAAACCATGTTAAAAACCCATATTTAAAACCCGATTAAAATTATTGTCCCATCAGACCGGCTTGCTGGAATAATAGGGTCTTCAGCGCATGACAGAAGGTACGGAGGTCGAGGATCCTTCGTATATCCGGGGGCAATTCGTTCCATAGGGCAGGAGCCCCCACAGAGAAGGCTCTCCCCCTGGGAGTAACCAGTCAACATTGTTTGGCCGACAGCACCCTGAGGAGGCCCTCTCTGTGGGAGCGTATCGGTCGGTGGGAGGCAGTCAGTGGCAGCAAGCGGTCCTGTAAATATCCAGGTTCTAAGCCATGGAGCACTTTAAAGGTAGTAACCAACACCTTGAAATGCACCCGGAAGACCACCAGAAGCCAGTGCAGCTCGCGCAAGAGATGTGTTACACGGGAGTGACAAGTCGCCCCCATTATCACTCGCACAGCCATATTCTGGACCAGTTGGAGTCTCCGGGTGCTTCTCAAGGGGAGCCCCATGTAGAGAGCATTTCAATAGTCCAGACGGGAAGTGACGAGGACATGGATGACTGTGCGCAAGGCGTTCCGATTCAGAAAGGGACGCAACTGGGAGATCAGGCGAACCTGATAAAAAGCCCCCCTGGTTACGGCCGTCATATGATCATCCAACGACAGCCATGAGTCCAGGAGGATGCCCAAGTTGCGAGCCCTCTCTGAGGGGGCTAAGATCTCATCCCCAATAGCCAGTGATGGTTCTACCTGGCTATATCGGGACGTTGAAAGAGGTGGTGGTGAGGCCCCTCCTCAAGAAGCCCTCCTTGGATCCGGCTGTTTTAGCAAATTATCGTCCAGTCTCCAACCTTCGCTTTGTGGTGAAGGTTGTTGAGAGTGTGGTGGCGCAACAGTTCTCCCAGTACCTGGATGAAGCGGTCTATCTCAATCTGTTCCAGTCGAGCTTCAGGCCTAGGCACAGCACGGAAACAGCATTGGTCACATTGGTTGATGATCTCTGGAGGGCTTGGGACAGGGGTTGTTCCTCTTGTCCTGGTCCTGTTAGATCTCTCAGCAGCTTTTGATACCATCGAACATGGTATCATGCTGCACCGGTAGGAGGGGTTAGGGGTGGGGGACACCGTGTTGTGGTGGTTCTCCTCTTTCCTCTCTGACCGGTCGCAGTTTGTGTTGACGGGGGGCCAGAGGTCGACCCCGAGGCGCCTTGTATGTGGGGTGCCACAGGGGTCGGTCCTCTCGCCCCTTCTGTTCAACATTTATGTGAAGCCGCTGGATGAGATCATCTGTGGTTTCGGGGTGAAGTACCATCAGTACGCTGATGATACTCAGCTGTACATCTCCACCCCGGACCACCCCAATAATGCCTTTGACGTGATGTCCCGGTGTCTGGAGGCCATATGGATCTGGATGGGGAGAAACAGGCTCAAGCTCAACCCATCCAAGACTGAGTGGCTCTGGCTTCCGGCATCCCGATATAGTCAGTTGGTGCCATCTCTGACTATTGGGGGTGAGTTGTTGGCCCCCACAGAGAGGGCTCGCAACTTGGGTGTCCTCCTGGATGTATGGCTGTCTTTAGAAGAGCATGTGACGGCCGTGGCCAGGGGGGCTTTTTATCAGGTTCGCCTGATTTGCCAGTTGCGTCCCTTTCTGGATCAGGACTCCTTACGCATGGTCACTCATGCCCTCTTTACTTCCCACCTGGACTACTGCAATGCTCTCTACATGGGGCTCCCCTTGAAGAGCACCTGGAGGCTCCAACTGGTCCAGAATGTGGCCGCGCAGGTGATTATGGGAGCGTCATGGCGCTCCCATGTAACACCTCTCCTGCGTGAGCTGCACTGGCTCCCGGTGGTCCTCCGGGTGCGATTCAAGGTGTTGGTGACCACCTTTAGAGCATTCCATGGATATTTACAGGACCGCCTTCTGCCACCGAGAGCCTCCCACCGACCAGTACGCTCCCACAGAGAGGGCTCCTTTGGGTGCCGTCGGTCAAACAATGTTGACTGGCAGCCCCCAGGGGGAGAGCTTTCTCTGTGGGAGCACCTGCACTCTGGAACAAGTTCCTCCCAGAGATACGGATGGTTCCAGACTTATGTACTTTCCGTCGGGCCCTCAAAACCTTTTTATTTCATCAAGTCGAGCTGGCCTAATCTCTCCAACTGTGTATTTTAATTTGGATTGTTAATGGTGGATTTTAACTGTCGGGCCAAATTGTTTAATTTAATTTTAAATTGTTTTTATATTTTGTATTTGATGTTTTTTACTTCTGGTTGTTCACCACCGTGAGTCCTTCGGGAGAAGGGCGGTATATAAATTTAAAAATTAAATTAAATTAAATTAAATTAAATTAAATTAAATTAAATTAAATTAAATTAAATTAAATTAAATTAAATTAAATTAAATTAAATTAAATTAAAAAATTAAATTAAATTAAATTAAATTAAATTAAATTAAATTAAATTAAATTAAATTAAATTAAATTAAATTAAATTAAATTAAATTAAATTAAATTAAATTAAATTAAATTAAATTAAATTAAATTAAATTAAATTAAATTAAATTAAATTAAATTAAATTAAATTAAATTAAATTACTGGAAAATCCCCATTCCCACCCACTCCAGGGAAAGGATGCTGCAAAATCTCCATTCCCTGGGGGAATGGATATTGCAAAATCTCCATCCCACCCCACTCCTGGGGGAAGGATATTACAAAATCTCCATTTCTATCCCACTCTGGGGCCAGCTAGAGGTGGTATTTGCTGGTTCTCCGAACTACTCACGATTTCCGCTACCGGTTCTCCAGAACCTGTCAGAACCTGCTGGATTTCACCCCTGGAGTCAACTGTTTGGCTTGTTTATCAAGCATGGAAGATAATTGACAAGAAATCCTGATCATCATTCAATGTACCAGTTTGGTCTCTGGGTGGATTGGCAAGTATAAAGTAGATATTTGCAGCAGTTGAAGCAACATTGGAACAAATTGGGCATTCTTGAGTTAATGAAAACACCAAGTTTTCTCAAATGGCAAATCTGGCTCTGGTTATTTTCATGTAACCTTTCCAGAGTGAGTGACTCCAACATGCAATATTTTCTTACAAGAAAATTCACCTCCAACTAGGAAAAACATGTCTGTGTTTCAAGGATTCGGTTGTCTTCTCTGAGCCCACGCGGTGTTGAATCATAGATACTGTGAAACTTCACGGTCCTTAATCAGTTCATGGGCATCCCATGAATGTTCTCTCCAGTTGTCAGTATAATTTCTTTCTCATTTTCAAGAACCTTCCCACCTAAGGCAAGTAATGTTCATTATAAAAGCGTTTTTCCTTTTTTTCTTTGGAAAAGCATGCACATTGAAATGTAACCCTTAAATAGATTCCCAAAGGAATCGACTAAATGAAAGTATCCATATAACCAGGAGCCCAGTATGGTATTGCACATTGACACCATCTGAATTCATTCTTTCTTTCTTTCTTTCTTTCTTTCTTTCTTTCTTTCTTTCTTTCTTTCTTTCTTTCTTTCTTTTTCTTTCTCTCTCTCTCTCTCTCTTTCTCTCTCTCTCTCTCTTTCTTTCTCCTCCTCCTCCTCCTCCTCCTCCTCCTCCTCCTCTCCCTCCCTCCCTCCCTCCCTCCCTGAAAAATACAGAAATACAGTATTTCTGCTACATGAAAGAGACTGGAAAATCTATGTATAAGCTGCATTGTAAGAAAAGAAGAAAGCATTAGGAATCCACAGAATGTCTTAAGGTTATTATGCCAGTTTCTCTGGATAATCTTGGACCTTCTTTTAATTTCATGTGCTATCAGACTGAATCATCATCATCATCTTCATCCTCATCTCTAAATTCATAGCTTAGCATTGGTCTTCTGTCCCCAAATTCTGGCTTTAAAAATGCTTGAGCTGTGTTCTTCATGATTACATAGGCATGGCTGCACAGTTGTCTTGCTAACATGGTGGAAATGCCTTGGCATTGTATCCTTTCAGGATGGTTTCCCACTTTACTTTAGTCAACAAACCTGATTTCTTGTAGAGACCGCCCCCCCCCCCGCCATCCAAGTATCAAGCAGATTTGACCTTGTTTAGTTTCTGAGCCAGATAATCAGCCAAGTGCCAAGTTGTATGGAAAAATCAAAAGAATATCACCGTGAAACTGAAATTAATTTATAGGCTTTATCATTTCCACTGCTTCTGGTCCATTATTTAAACTGGACACACAGATCCTTCAAGAGTAGAAAGAGGATTTCATCTGTAGACCCTCAGATGCCAAACTCAGAAAGTAACAAGATCATTGGTGAAGGACTGTAAATTTTGCAGTAACCTTCCCCTGGAGTCAGGTGGGAATGGAGATTTTACAGTATCCTTCCCCTGGAGTGGGGATTAAGGGGTTTTTTAATTAGGGTTTTTAATAAATTTTTAAGGGGAACCGGGAGGATGACCAAAGGGGATGGGGGGGTTAATCCACCAAGGTCAGAGCCGAGCCCGGCACGGGGTAACGGTTTGGAGGACACTGGACGAGGGAATGGGGAGGGGGCGGAGGGCTATCCCAATGAGGGTAATACCATCAGCACGGTGGCTGGGAGGGGCAGATATGGCGGGAGCAGGGGGCCATATCATGTGTTGGGTATGCGCACTTGCTGTTTGAGAGCAATTGCGCGCCCCGGCCCCCAAAGCTCCCCTCGGATACTAGGTGGCTCAGATACTCGGGACCTGGGCCTGCGGTTGATGCTGTGCAACGCTAGGTCTGTGGTAAATAAGGCCCCCCTCATCCACGATCTTATCCAGGAGGGGGGAGCGGACCTGGCCGGTATTACAGAGACCTGGTTGGGACCGGAGGGAGGAGTCCCTCTGGTCGAGATGTGCCCACCAGGTTTCAGAGCATACCATCAACCGAGAGCCCAGGGGAGGGGCGGGGGGGGTAGCGGTTATTATTAAAGAAGGTCTTGGTTCGAGGGAGATCACTGTGCCTCAGATTGCTGGATGTGAATCCCTCTTCGTGAGATGGGGTCTTGGGGTTCAGATGGGCTTGCTGTTTGCGTACCTGGCTCCCTGCCGCGTGGCAGCAGCCCTGCCTGAGCTACTCGACGTGATAGCCACGGTGGCAATTGATACACCCAGGCTTGTGGTCATGGGTGATTTCAACTTGCCATCCGTTGGTGAAACGTCTGGGATGGCTCGGGAGTTCATGGCTTCCATGACGGCCATGGACCTGACCCAGTTAGTTCATGGCCCCACTCACGGGGGGGGGGGGACACACTCTAGACTTGATTTTCGTCTCTGGCCAGTGGTTGAGTGATCTTGTTATAGGGGATATAGACATGGAACCCTTGTCATGGTCAGATCACTCACTCCTTCGTCTGGACCTTCGTACCGATACACCCCGCCGCAGGGAGGCGGACCCAATTAGATGGGTCTGCCCCAGGCGCCTGATGGATCCTGATAGGTTCCAGACGGAGCTTGGGCCAATTCCCGATGATCTGGCACACGACTCGGCCGAGGACCTAGTAGCTGCCTGGGATCGGGCGGCTGGTGGGGCCTTGGATCGAGTCGTGCCTTTGCGGCCTCTGACCCGGTGTCGATCCCTTACGGCTCCTTGGTTCACCGAGGAGCTGAGGGAGATGAAACGCCGGAAAAGACGCCTAGAGAGCGGTTGGAGGGCCAGTCGCGCTGAATCTGACCGAACACTGGTAAGGTCGCATATTAAGACCTACCTAGTGGCGATAAAGACGGCAAAGTTCAATTACTTTTCCGCCTCTATTGCGTCATCAGGAAATCATCCGGCAGCCCTGTTCAGGGTAACCCACTCCCTGCTCCATCTGGGAGTGCGGGAGGATCCCTTGGAAGGCAGGGTGGAGGATTTCGGACAATACCTGTATGACAAAATCGCTCAGATCCGGGGGGACTTGGACTCTGACTGGGTAGATCAGGGCAGGGTGACGAGGAATAGTCTTGAGAATGTTATCTGGGAGGAGTTTGACGCTGTGACTCACGATGATGTGGACAGGATTTTGGGGAGACTTAGTGTGGCCACATGTTTATTGGACCCCTGTCCCTCCTGGTTGGTACTGGCCTCCCGGGAGGTTACACGAGGCTGGCTCCAGGGTGTTATCAACGCTTCGTTGAGTGAGGGTCACTTCCCCATGGCCTTGAAAGAGGCGGTGGTGAGGCCTCTCCTCAAGAAGCCGTCCCTGGATCCGGCAATATTGGCTAACTATCGTCCTGTCTCCAACCTTCACTTTCTGGCGAAGGTTGTTGAGAGTGTGGTCGCGTGACAGTTTCCGCAATTCCTGGAGGAAACATCCTATCTGGATCCGTTCCAGTCTGGTTTCAGGCCTGGGCACAGCATGGAAACGGCATTGGTCGCGTTGGTCGATGATCTCTGGAGGGCTTGGGACAGGGGTTGTTCCTCTGTTCTGGTCCTGTTAGACCTCTCAGCGGCTTTTGATACCATCGACCATGGTATCATGCTGCACCGGTTGGAAGAGTTGGGGATGGGGGGCACCGTGTTACGGTGGTTCTCCTCCTTTCTCTCCGACCGGTCGCAGTTCGTGTTGGCAGGGGGGCAGAGGTCGACCTCGAGGCCTCTTATATGTGGAGTGCCTCAGGGGTCGGTCCTCTCGCCCCTCCTGTTCAACATTTATGTGAAGCCGCTGGGCGAGATCATCCGTGGCTTTGGGGTGAGATACCATCAGTACGCTGATGACACTCAGCTGTACATTTCCACCCCAGGCCACCCCAACGATGTCCTTGAAGTGATGTCCCAGTGCCTGGAGGCTGTACGGATCTGGATGGGGAGGAACAGACTCAAGCTCAACCCTTCCAAGACTGAGTGGCTGTGGTTCCCGGCATCCCGATATAGTCAGTTGACTCCATCACTGACTATTGGGGGCGAGTCTTTGGCCCCCACAGAGAGGGCTCGCAATCTGGGCGTCCTCCTGGATACGCAGCTGTCTTTGGAGGAACATCTGACGGCTGTAACCAGGGGGACCTTTTATCAGGTCCGCCTGATCCGCCAGTTGCGGCCCTTTCTTGATCGGGATTCCTTGTGCACAGTCACTCACGCCCTCGTGACCTCTCGCCTTGACTACTGTAACGCTCTCTACATGGGGCTCCCCTTGAAGAGCACCCGGAGGCTCCAACTGGTCCAGAACGCAGCAGCGCGGGTAGTGATGGGAGCAGCATGGCGCTCCCATGTAACACCGCTCCTGCGCGAGCTGCACTGGCTCCCGGTGGTCTTCCGGGTGCGCTTCAAGGTGTTGGTTCTCACCTTTAAAGCACTCCATGGCATAGGGCCTAGCTATCTTCGAGACCGCCTGCTGCCACCGACAACCTCCCATCGACCCGTGCGCTCCCACAGAGAGGGCCTCCTCGGGGTGCCATCAGCCAAACAATGTAGGCTGGTGACCCCCAGGGGGAGGGTCTTCTCTGTGGGGGCACCTACCCTCTGGAATCAGCTGCCCCCAGAGATAAGGAGAATCCAGGACCTCAGTGCCTTCCGCCGTGCCCTTAAAACCTTCTTTTTCCAACAAGCCGGGCTGGCCTAACTCTTTTTAAATGTTTTTAATTGTTTTTGTTTTTGTTTATTGTTTTAATTAATGGGGCCAAATTTATACATATTTTTAACTGTATTTTAATATTTGTATTTGATGTTTTTATTTGCCTGTTCACCACCCTGAGTCCTCAGGGAGAAGGGCGGTATACAAGTTCAAAAATAAAATAAAATAAAATAAAATAAAGAGTAGAAAGAGGCTTTCATCTGTAGACCCTCAGATGCCAAACTCAGAAAGTAACAAGATCATTGGTGAAGGACTGTAAATTTTGCAGTAACCTTCCCCTGGAGTCAGGTGGGAATGGAGATTTTACAGTATCCTTCCCCTGGAGTGGGGTGGGAATGGAGATTTTACAGTATCCTTCCCCTGGGGTGCGGAGGGAATGGAGATTTTACAGTATCCTTCCCCTGGAGTGGGGTGGGAATGGAGATTTTACAATATTCTTCCCCTGGAGTGGGAAGGGAATTGGGATTTTACAGTATCCTTCCCCTGGAGTGGGGAGGGAATGGAGATTTTACAGTATCCTTCCCTTGGAATGGGGAGGGAATGGGGAGGGAATGGGGATTTTACAGTATCCTTCCCCTGGAGTGGGGAGGGAATGGAGATTTTACAGTATCCTTCCCCTGGAGTGGGGAGGGAATGGGGATTTTACAGTATCCTTCCCCTGGAGTGGGGAGGGAATGGAGATTTTACAGTATCCTTCCCCTGCAATGCCCACCAAGCCATGCCCACCAAGCCACATCACGGCCACAGAACCGGCAGTAAAAAAATTTGAATCCCACCACTGACTGTAACAACTGTGAACTAGAAAGAGGACATCTGAATGTGATCCAGCCACAGCCCCAAAGGAAAAGCTTTCACTACCCCTCCCTATTGAGGAAAATCCAGTAGATATTCATTCACAACAGTTAACTCGCATCCAGAAGATACTCCACCTTCACAGTTCTTTTTTTTTTTTTTTTAATTGATTTATATGCCGCCCTTCTCCGGAGACTCAGGGCGGCTTACAATGCATTAAGCAATAGCCTTCCTACTTTTGTATATTTATACAAAGTCAGCTTATTGCCCCCACAAACTGGGTCCTCAATTTACCTACCTTAGAAAGGATGGAAGGTGTTATGTATTGATACATTTCAGCGGGAGTTTCAAACCTGCCTAAGTTTCTGATTGGCTGACAGTCCCTCCTGGATTGTATATAAGGAGGGCTGCAGCCTCTGAGTTTTTGCTGAAGTCTCACTGTATATTAAAGAGCTGTTGTCACTTGCTTGGTTGTGCCTCTCATTATTCCTGAACCACTTCATTGGCGATGAAGGTGGGATAGAGGCCACAAGAAGCGAACCAGTGAGACCACGAGCTTCAGCTAGGCGACGAGGCGAACTACAGGAGGCATACCGAACATGTCTGCCTACGTTCCGCCCAAGCCTTTTGATCCAACCCGCGAAAAATGGGTCTCGTACCTAACGAGGTTTGAGTGCTCGCTTGAAGCCAGCGACATGCAGGGACTCTCCGCTAATCGGAAGAGAGCCCTCTTCCTAAGCCACTGTGGACCGGACGTGTTCGAGATGGCAGAGTCACTTTGTGAGCCAACGCCGGTCCAGACCGTCTCCTGGAACACCCTGATGGCAACCCTCCGGGCTCACTACGCTCCCGTGCCCTCCAAGTTCGTGCAACGATACCAACTCAGACAGCGCATACAGCGAGAGGGAGAACCGGTCAGCGTTTACATGGCGACCCTGCGTAAAGCCGCAACTCATTGCGACTATAGGGACTTGGATGATGCGTTGCTTGAGCAACTAATCTGTGGTGTTTGGGACATTAGGCTACAACGGCGCTTGCTCGCCAAGCCTGATTTAACGCTTGCTGGAGCCCTAGACGAGGCCAGGGCTCATGAAGCTTCCACAAAAGCCGCAGAAACGCTGCAGCGTCCACTGACCAGCAAAGACAGTCCCAAGTCTGCACCAGTGCACAGGGAAGACGCCGGATCCAGCTTGGAGTCCGAGTCAGATGAGGACGTCTTCTGAATAGAGCACCAGAGAAAAGATGCAGGCAGCCCCCGGCAAAACTGCCCCAGCTGTGGCGGGCACCATGATAGACTGTCCTGCAAATACAGAGAGGCTATTTGCAGGCGTTGCGAGAAAAAAGGGCACTTGGCGCGAGTCTGTAGAGCTATTCTGCCCAGAAAACACCAACCACGTGAGTGCCGCAGCCAACCAGAATCGACGCGCCAGAAGCATCCAATGAGAGAAGGAGGCGCGAAGAAGCGGCGCAAATTTGAACCGTGAGATGGCCGCAGCATACACATAGACCAGGCCAGCACGGCGATCGAGTACAAAGTCAGCACGGTGGTCGAAATCAACGGCAAGCCATGCTCGATGGAGATTGACACCGGATCAGCTCTCTCCATAATGTCGTGTGCAACCCTAAAGACCATCCTGCCGTCGTTCCAGAAGGACCAGCTATCCAAGCAAAGACTGCGCATCCTAGATTACCAGGGGAACCGGGTCCTCCTCGAAGGCGTAGGCACGTTCCGAGTCACCTACGGAGACTACAAAAAAGACCTGCCGCTGACCATCGTCATAAAGCAGCTGCCAAGCCTTCTAGGCATGGGGTGGTTCCGAGCCCTCGGCATGGGTTTCACCGGCATCCACCAAATGTCCGAGCTATCACTGAAGGACAGCCTCCTGAGCGAGTTCCAGGACGTCTTCGGGGACACGTTGGGCAAGTATGTGGGAACCCCTATTTCCCTAAACTTAGACCCCAACGTAGCCCAAATAAGACTTAAAGCCAGACGGGTGCCTTTCGCATTGAAACCAAAGATCGATGCAGAACTGGACAAATTAATTAAACAAGAGGTGTTAGTCCCCGTCGACCATGCAAAATGGGAGACCCCCATAGTGACCCCAGTAAAGTCTGACGGCTCAATCAGGATTTGCACTGACTACAAGTGCACGATCAACAAGGCTTTGCAGCCGAGCGCCTATCTGGTGCCGATCGTGCATCATCTACTACACTCCCTGGGGCCCGGAAATTTTTTTGCCAAATTAGACCTAGCTCAGGCCTATCAACAATTACCAGTCGACGATGCCACGGCAGAGGCACAAACAATTGTAACTCATAGGGGTGCATTCAAATGCACCAGGCTCCAGTTTGGGGTGAGCGTCGCACCCGGCCTATTTCAAAGCACCATGGAGCACCTTTTGCAAGGGCTCCCTGGGGTGGTGCCTTATTTTGACGATGTTCTAGTCAGCGCTCAGGACGAACGTCAGCTAGGGGACTGAGTAAGGAATGTCCTTTCCCGATTTAGAGAAGCGGGACTTAAATTAAAGAAAAATAAGTGCATGATCACTGTCCCCTCTGTGGAGTTTCTGGGGTACAGGGTGGATGGCACAAGCATCCACCCTACCGAAAGCAAGGTAAGAGCTATTAAGAGTGTACCAGCCCCCAAAACTAAAGCGGAGCTCCAAGCCTTCCTTGGACTGCTCAATTTTTACTCAATGTTTCTGAAGGACAAGGCTACCATCGCAGATCCCCTACACAAACTATTGGGGAAAAATGTACCATGGGTGTGGGGGAAACCACAAACAGCCGCTTTTGAGGCGGTAAAAAGACTTCTATCTGAAGACAGTTTCCTAATCCAATACAACTCAGCGCTACCGCTTGTATTGGTTTGTGACGCCTTCCCCGTAGGAGTTGGTGCCGTCCTAGGCCATAGACTGCCAAACGGCCTAGAGGCGCCCATTGCGTTTTACTCTCGCACCCTGTCAAGCGCAGAGCGGAACTATAGTCAGTTGGACAGAGAGGCTCTGGCTGCAATTGCGGGGGTTAAAAAGTTCCACGAATACCTCTATGGCTGTCAATTCGAACTTGTGACTGACCACCAACCCTTGCTGGGACTTTTGGCCGGTGATAGGCCCACCCCCGCTGCTCTGTCCCCACGTTTGACCAGGTGGGCCATTTTCCTGTCGGCCTACTCGTACCAACTTGTCCATCAACCCGGACGGACTTTGGGCCATGTGGACGCCCTCAGCCACTGCCCCCTACCCAACCTACTTGCCAACCCCACGCCGGAAGCCCCCGTCCTTCTGCTAGACGCTATGACTTTGGGACCTATCTCCTCTTGCGAGGTGGCAAAAGCCTCTGCTAGAGACCCTGTTATTCGTACTGTGATGGGTTGGGTCCTCAAGGGGTGGCTGGTCAAAGTGGACGGTGGGGTGTACCAAGGTTATGTTAACAAACATAACGAACTGTTTATGCAAAGGGGTTGCTTGTTGTGGGGTGACAAGGTGGTAGTACCAACCAAACTAAGAACAAGGGTCTTAGAATTACTGCACGAAGGGCACCCAGGCATTGTCAGAATGAAAAGTTTAGCCCGCAGTTATGTGTGGTGGTCCAACATGGATCAAGTCATCTCCGAGTGGGTGGGGAAGTGCAGACCCTGCCAGGAGTCTCGCCCCGATCCCCCGGTAGCGCCCATCCAAGAGTGGGAAAAACCAAAAGGGCCATGGGGGAGGATCCACATTGATTTTGCCGGCCCCTTCCACGGGCAAACATTTTTAATTGTAGTCGATGCCTTTTCAAAATGGCTCGAAATAATTCTAATGCCTTCAACCACAGCCGAAGCAGTCATCAAAGTCCTGAGGAAGCTATTTGCCACCCATGGCCTACCGGATACTCTGGTATCTGACAACAGCCCTCAATTCACAGCAACCCTGTTTGAGGGCTACTTGGCCGGACTGGGCATCCGCCATGCCCTAGCGGCCCCTTTCCATCCGGCTTCTAACGGATTGGCCAAACGTTTCATAAGAACGGCCAAAGAAGCATTGTCCAGGCTAGATAACGGGGACTGGCAGGCCAGGATAGACCAATTCTTAGCTGTCCAGCATGCCACACCATCCATGGCCACAGGGAGAAGCCCAGCCGAGCTCCTCATGGGCAGGAAGCTTCGGTGCGTGTTAGACAGGCTTCACCCTAATTACTCGCACGAAAATTTCAAGGGAGAGGCCACCGGACTAAGACAGTTCCAGGTTGGGTCCCTGGTGTTCACTCGCAATTATGCTAGCGGACCTCTATGGGTTGCAGGAACCATAGTGGGCATAACAGGCCCAAAGTCTTACATGGTAGACGTAGGAGTAGACAGACTCTGGAAGCGCCACATAGACCAACTTAGAAAAAGGATAGTCGGCGAAGCAAACATCAATTTAGACATCTCCGAACCTAACTACAACAACTTTCCCAAAACAGCTAACTCAAGCCCGGGTTCGCGAGAATACTTAGCTGACAAGCCCTGGTTCCAGCGCTGCCCCAGCGAGTCGCCACTCCCAACCGGGGATAACCACGCCCCGGACAAAATCCAGGAGGTTCCATTGGCGGAGCCGGGAGAGACAGAAAGTCCCTCTGACCAGCTCGATGCCCCACCAAACACTGAACTGCGCAGGTCAATAAGAACGAGAACTCGTCCAGGGCACCTGCGAGATTTTGTGTGTACTTATGTAAATATTTGAGTGTTAGTGCCTTCTGGGAGGGGAGGGGTGTTATGTATTGATACATTTCAGCGGGAGTTTCAAACCTGCCTACGTTTCTGATTGGCTGACAGTCCTTCCAGGATTGTATATAAGGAGGGCTGCAGCCTCTGAGTTTTTGCTGAAGTCTCACTGTATATTAAAGAGCTGTTGTCACTTGCTTGGTTGTGCCTCTCGTTATTCCCGAACCACTTCAGAAGGCTGAGTCAACCTTGAGCCTGGCGAGATTCGATTTTGCTTTAATTGCAGACAGCTGGTGTTAAATTACAGTGCTCTGTCTGTTGAGCTATCCAGGCTCTGTCTGGAAAGTGGAAAGTTCTTCTTTCCACTATATGTGGGCACTACACACAACAGTCAAGGAAGCTTTACGGTGCTTTTCAGAGTCCCTGGAATATTTAGAACAGTTTCTAGCTATGGCTGGATTATCTTCTAAAATTATTTTGCAGCATTTCAATTTGTTATCCTCTCCCTTCTGTTATCTTTTTCTTTTTTTTCTCATCTGAGCTGCAATAATATAGCACCTAACTTTAATGTTGGCAAGCAGGAAACTCATTGAGTTTCCGCAGTAGAGTTCTGGCTTAAAGTGATGGGTGAAGCTATCATTCATCCCTTCAAACATCATTTATTCCTTTAACCCATTAGGATGATACAGCTTGAAAGACTCAAGATCTGCTGTCTGAAATTAGTATTACTGTTTTTCGGAAGTGCAGATTGCTTCGTGGTAGTTTGCTACATCTCATCCAGGGCCATAGATGTCAGCAATTTTATGATCAGTTCCTGCAGTTTTACCATTTCTTAGATCGACATTAACTCAAGGCTCAGGCAAGTTTATGATTTTCTACATAAAAGCAGATAATTTTGTGAACTCAAGCCATTTCCCCCCAACTCCTGCAGGTCTAATTTGTAGTCAAATTGCGGCAGCTGTGCCAGTCTCAAAAAAAAAAACCATTTGTCACTCATTGGCGATGTTGTCAGACACCCAATCGAAGGGTCAATCAAGATTGTCACTCGGTAGAAATCCAATTGCCAGGAAGAGGTGGAGAGTGTCAGACTGCGATGCAACAACCTGGAGGCAAGAGGGCATTAAAGTACACATTGAGTAGTTTTGCAATTTTCCAAAACAAGCAAACACCTTTGCAAGGAACCAAGGAGGGCTTGAGTGAATTCTCTGCTCAGTGAAGCTATTTTCTTAATGTCAGAAGGTGCACAAAAAGACACCTCCCTCAAGCCCTTATTTGAATGTATGCAATACTAGTTTAATCTGAAACTTTTTTAAAAAAATAATAATATTTATTGAATTTTCAAACATTAAAATACACAATACAAAAAATAGAAAAGAGCAAAAAAAAATGGAAAACTATAACACTCAACAAAAACAGAGGAAAAACAAACACATCGAAGCTTAAACACTAATAACAGCTTTTCTATATTGGTATCTCTATCCTAATTAACTTCCATACACAAATTCTACTTCTATCTATCACTATCGTACTTTATATCCTTATCTAAGTTGTAGTAACTTCTATTCACAATTCGGTTTCGTCACATAATATTGCTCACTTTTTAGCTTTACTCTCCAGCCAGGAATACCATCTATTCCAGATTAAATAATATTCGGTGTCTTCCCTTTCCTTAATTTCCATGGATGATCTGTCCATTTCTGTGCATTAGATCTGTCTAATCTGAAACTTTTAAGAAGAACATTTTGTGGGTGTCGTATTGATGAAAGGATGTGTCTATGTAGAAGGGGATACATTCAGATGAAAGATTCTCTTTGCTAAATACCACCTCTGAACCAGTGATGAAATCTAAAATTTATTACTACTGGTTCTGTGGGCGTGGCTTGGTGGTGGTGGGGTAATGTGACTGGGTGGGCGTGGCCAATTTTTTTTAACTTTTAAAACCATTTTTTCTACAACCACTTTGGTGAAGAGGTTGTAAATAAATGCTTTCAAAAGGCTCTGACAATCCCAACTGAGTTACCTGATTGGCAGAGGCTTTTTTTTCTTTTAAATGCCTCTGGCGATCCAAGCTGAGCCGCGCGATATCAGAGGCTTTTTTTTTTTTTACTTTTAAAAGCATTTTTTTGGCCAAAGAGGTTGTAGAAAAAATGCTTTTAAAAGTAAAAAAAAAAAGCCTCTGATGATTGTGTGGCTCAGTTGGGCCTGGGGGTGGGGGAGGGATTTTTGCTACCGGTTCTTCGAACCACCTGCCTCCATCGCTACCAGATCGCGCGATCGCGCGGTCCAAACCTGGAGCATTTCACCCCTGCTTTGAACTTAAGCCACGCCTACGTTCACATTAAAAGAGCACCTCTAGCGGAAGGGAAGGATAGAGTATGGACAATGCTTTCATAAAATAATGGTTTTCCTGAATTTTTCAGAAGCTGGAAAACCAATGCTGGTCAGACAGAAAATAACCTAGGCCAGCACCCATGGAGATGAGCAAGGTTAAATCTTTTCTCCAAGGCAACTGAATAAAGAAATCTGAAATTAATGAAAGAAATTGTGTGGAACAAGAGGATGCAGCTTAAGCAAGGCAAGGAAAAGAAAGCAAAGGTAGTATAGTAATATAATATCTGGTCGAGATAAGAATTGCCAACCAGGGTTAGATGGGATTGTAATCTTCCTTAAATATTAGATTCACAATTTGCATTTCATTTTGCAAAATGCAAATGATGATAGCAATGAAGTGTGCATTTTTCAGATTAGCTATTTCCAAAGCACCTGAAGGCCAGACACGGAATAATGGATGGAAACTGATCAAGGAGAGATTCAACCTAGAAATAAGGAAAAATCTTCTGACAGTGAGAGCAATCAACCCATGGAACAGAAGTTGCCTTCGGAAGTTGTGGGAGCTTCATCACTGGAGGCTTTCAAGAAGTGACTGGACTGCCATCTGTCAGAAAAGATGAAGGGTCTCCTGCTTGGGCAGGGGGTTGACCTAAAAGACCTACAAGAGCCTTTCCAACTCTGTTATTCTATTGTTATCCATTACAGTGTTTTTCAGATTGGCAGCTTTACGATGTGTGGATTTCAGGTCTCAGAATTCCCAAGCCAACCATGAAAGAAACTGATCTCTTATAATAGAAGTGTTAGAGGAGTCTTCATTTGGGACATAATTCTGAAGCGAGTTTATTGTTCAAGAGGAGTAGTTGACAGCATTTGATTTCAAAGGCTATTACTCAGTTCCCAGCCACTTTTCACATTTTATCATCCTCAAGCAACCTGCTCACTGATAAAGTCATATATAATATCATCTGAAAATCAATATTGCTCCCAGGTGGATTTCAAGATATTATTATTATTATTATGGTTGGTTGTACAGTCAGCCAGATGTTCAGACTGGATTTGGCATTTTTGTCCACCTATCGAGTCCTTCCCAAAGATTTGCAATAGCCAGATGTTGACATTTAATAATATTAAAGGTATTGTGGCATCCTGTAAGCAGTTCAAGTCAAGCTGCCTTTTGCAATTGACTGATGGCACTTTTTTCAATGCCGATGGCATTCAAGTGTGCTCCAGTTATTCCTGGTCTTGTATTATTTGGTGCTGAATTACTTTTTTTTTAAATAAATGTGCTTTTTTAAAAATGATGTAGCATCTGAATTGAATCAGGTATTGCTTAATAGCCAAAGTTAAACAAAAAGTGTTGAAAGCATTTGCAGGGACACAACTGTGTAAACGACAATAATAGCACAGTTTCCAATGGATTTCAATGCAGCTTAATAGCTACGATAAAAAAAAAAATAGCTATTGCATCCAAATTATTGGTCCGGCATCAGACAGAAACCTGTCGGGAGCAATCAGTAGCTCTAATATTCACAAAGTCTACTTTCAGGTATTTAAATGGAGCCATAAACTCAGTGCATTTCATATAAAATAGCACCTAATAATTACCATTTAGATCTTAAATGCAAATTTACACCTTTGCAGCCCACTGAGCTAAACATACAGAACAGTAGCATAACCAGTCTTTCTAAGAACTGTGCATTATGTTTGGTACCTCTGAAAGATGCCCACAATCACATTATTAACGAATGAATTTTGTATATCATTAACCAGCATCTTCTCTTTCATATTTGAGATTGGGGACACATTCATTTTCTGATAGTTTCATCCATCGCAAAAATAGGTAGCTAAGAGAAACATGCGACTCCATCCTACAATTACTCTTTCCTTCCCCACCCAATGCTTTCTTATGGTTGTTGTGATACATTATCAGAAAATCTGATTTCCTTTGTGCAGTGAACAGCATGCTACATCCTCAGCACCTATTAGCCACTTCGATAAACTGCATCTGTTTGAAAGGAAAGAGCATTTCCTAACTGGAAGAGAACGGCAAATATGTTTGCAAATAAACACCGTGGCATTTTCGATGCGGAACTGAAAAGTGTGATACACATTTTGGCAGGGTCAAATTAATCAGACATCAACTTGGAAGCAAAATCTTTAGATTATGATTCTATCCTTAAGTCTGTGGACATAAAGCTCATTTACTGCAGTGGGGTTTACTTCTGAGTAAATATGCATATTATTAAGTAACACTGTAATAATTAATTAAGCATTGTGTAATTTTTTAGTATGCAAATGGTTGAAGACAGTCCATGCGAAAGACAATTCAGCTAGTGATTACTGTTGCAAAGAACTATTAGTATGATAGTAAATGAAGGTGGAAATTAGACAGAGCAGAAATACAGAAATACAGATACAGAGAGATATATCTGGAAATCTGCTAGTGAAGAATATGGGGTGATGCTGACTGACTGATTGATTGACTTATTGAGGTCTCAGGGTATATTTAAACTTTGAATAATATTCCGAAGCTATAATGCATAATGAACCTCATTGCAGACACCAACTGAACAAGACAATTTATTAAAGGTCTCAAGTTGGAATTCATCCATGCACCCATAAAAATATGCAATACCGAACTGGCATAATAATACATAATTGACTGCTGATATATTGATTATTAGGGGACGCGATGGCTCAGCAACTAAAGATGCTGAACTTGTCAGCTGGAAAGCTGATAGCCCGATTTTGAGACCCGAGTGCCACACAACAGAGTGAACTCCTATTACTTTCCCCAATTTCTGCCCACAAAGCAGTCCAAAATCCTCATTTCAACCCTGAAGTACAAATATTCTTCTTTAAAGTTCAGTTCTTTATTTGCTTACATCCAACAGACAGAATCTTGCCGGATGAACCCCTTTCTACTTCTCATCCCAACGGATCTACCTGGCAGATTCTCGGGAGAGGCTATGGTAAATCTAGGGACACGGTGGCTGAGCTTATCGATCGAAAGGTTGGCCGTTCAGCAGTTCGAAACCCTAGTGCCGCGGAATGGGGTGAGCTCCCGTTACTTGTCCCAGCTTCTGCCAACCAAAGGTATTCCATGCACCTTTGGCATTTAGTTATGCCGGCCACATGACCACGGAGACATCTTCGGACAGCGCTGGCTCTTCAGCTTTGAAACGGAGATGAGCACTGCTCCCTAGAGTTGGGAATGACTAGCACATATGTGCGAGGGGAACTTTTATCTTTACCTCATGGTAAATCTCTTCCTATGTTTTCAATCCATCTCTGGGCTGGGCTGCTTTTGGTCCCCAGCCTCACCTCCACCTCTTTTCCTTCTGCTTCACTCCGGCCCACCCCACCATCTCCCCCTTCATAGACACCATCCATTACAATTAGTCACCTGAATCTTTCCAAACTTTGTAGCCACATTTTTAGGTAGAAGAGCAAGATACAAACCCCCCCTCTCTAATTAAATAAATCAGTAGAGTGAATAAGTGAACTCCAAGATAGAATATTTTACCGATGGATAAAAAATCATTGTGAAATGTAAGTGCTATGATGTTTATTAAGAACAGATCAGGATGACAGCTGATTACTCTGGAGTTTGTTAATCATGGCACTGAGTCAGGGCAAGATTTCTCACCTTTATGAATGATATTTTTGGGGAAAAATGGTCTTTCAAAGGTATTTCTGATCATAGGGAAAAAAAGGATTGACAGATGCTTAAATTAATAAGCATATTAATTTAATAGTTATGGGAGCTGCATGACGCTCCCACATAACACCTCTCCTGCGTGAGCTGCACTGGCTCCCAGTGGTCTTCCGTGTGCGCTTCAAGGTTTTGGTTACCACCTTTAGAGTGCTCCATGGCTAAGGACCTGGTTATTTACGGGACCGCCTACTACCACAAACAGCCTCCCACCGGCCGGTACGCTCTCATAGAGAGGGGCTCCTCCGGGTGCCGTCAGCCAAGCAGTGTCGACTGGCGGCCCCCAGGGGGAGGGCCTTCTCTGTGGGGGCACCCACTATCTGGAACGAGCTCCCCCCGGAGATACGGAGGATCCTGGATCTGCGCATTTTCCGCCGTGCTCTTAAGACCCTCTTATTCCAGCAAGCCGGCCTGGCCTAATTTTTTTCTCCCCTTTCTTTTAAATTTTTTAAACTGAAATTTTAATTTATTTTAAATTATTGGGATTTTAATTGTCATGGGCTAAATTATTTAATTTGGTTTTAAATTGTTTCTAACTTTTGTATTTCTGTATTTTATCCTGTGCCTGTTCACCGCCCTGAGTCCTTCGGGAGTAGGGCGGTATACAAATTTAATAAAACAAACAAATAAAACAAACAAGGTGTTGGTTATCACCTTTAAAGCGCTCCATGGTATAGGACCTGGATATCTTCGAGACCACCTGCTGCTACCAATGGCCTCCCACTGACCTGTGCGCTCCCACAGAGAGGGCCTCCTCAGGGTGCCATCGGCCAAGCAATGTAGACTGGTGGCGCCCAGGGGGAGGGCCTTCTCTGTGGGGGCAGTTGCCCTCTGGAATCAACTGCCCCCAGAAATACGAAGAATTCATGACCTCGGTGCCTTCCGCCGTGCCCTGAAGACCTTTCTTTTTCAGCAAGCTGGGCTGGCTTAACACTTTTTAAAAAATTTTTAATAGGTTTGTTATTGTTCTTTTAATTATGGGGCCAAACGCATATATATCTTTTTAACTGTATTTTAATGTTTGTATCTATGTTTTTGTTTTACTTTGGCTGTACACCACCCTGAGTCCTTCAGGAGAAGGGCAGTATATAAATTTGATAATAAATAAATAAATATGTTTTTTTTTTCTCCCCTCCTGGATTTTTTTCTAACTATTCCATTCTCATTTCAGGTGAAAAAGTTGGAGCCCATTTTAAAACATCTGCAGAGCTATCACTGCTGATAATTATGCTTCGAGTAACATGGTAAGAAAAGCAGTAAGGAAGGAAGGAACCCCACCAATATTTTTAAATATGAAAACAACTCAATTTGAAAAAGATGTCTGTAGCGGGCAAGCAACACTGACAGTGAGTAAAATTCAATTCTCTTTCAATTATAATGATACAGATAAATGGTATCTTCACCAAGGTTCCAGGAATATATTTGTTCAATGTGTAAAGAAAAGAACAGCAATTTCTACAACGTGATGCATTCATTCTTCTCCCCCATTCCATTTAAAAGATCCAGACTGACATTCACCCTCCCTAAAACCCCCTAACAATTCTAAAACAGAGTGCAGAATATTTTGATGGTGGTACTAAGGAAAGAGTGACATCTTAAAAACTTAGCCAGATCAGACCATGGGCCATCTTACTCCAGCCTCTTCTTTCCCATAGCAGGCAACCAGATGCTTCTGGAATTGTCCCAAGGAGAAAGTAGAAGGTAAGGAACACTGCAATTAAAACATATTCTTCTCCTGCTGGGGTTCCTCTGCAAAGATTTGGAAGTTTTCTCAGAGATGCTTTTAAGTTAGGTAATTCAGAAAAAGCACTTAATCCTTAAGGATTGACCAGCCTCTCCATCTTGAAGTTCTTCCATTTTAGAGACTTCCAACTTGATGGTGTTCATTGTGTGTTGAAGTAATGAGATCTATAGATCAGTTATGTGTTCTGTTGAACAAATGTGTCAACTTGTAAAGCAGTCCTGGTCTACTCTTGAATTGCAATAGGCAGGGGGGACGGACTGATGGAGCAGCATAGCAGCTACAACAAGAAGCACATTCCATACTTTTCTCAAGGCTGTATCCCAGGTTACCAGAACCAGCAGGAAAGACATGTGGGAAATGCTCCATTGGAGAATGTGATTTATGACACACCCTGGGAGGGGGGGGCAGAAACAGGGTCATAGTTGGGCCATAAATTACGTAGGATTAGAGCTGACTTCACTTGGGTACATGCTGACATGTTGCTCCTAATAAATAACTGGATTTCTTTTGACACTTGGCTCGAGGCTCATGATTTAATTAGGATATCCATGGGAACCCTGACAAAATACACTATTGTGACTATCTTAAAACTTTTTCCAAAAGGCAGCTGGACTTTCTTGGTCAGTTAGAACTGAAGAAGCAAAACGTTTTCAAAGGAAAAAAAAAAAACCAAGAAAGTCCAACCCTGACCCAAATAATGGAGAATCTCCATAGACATCCTAAAAATCATTTTATTCAGCATCATTATATGAATCCTCATCAATGGCTCACTTACACACACTTGTTATTCTCTCACTAATATTAACTCAGATGGTTATTTTCATGCTGTCTTCTGTGGAAGGTATTAGAAACCCTTGATGGTTTTGGCTGCCTTTTTGTTCTTTTTCAAGCTCTATTATAACTTTTTTTTCAAAATACAGCTAATAAAACTGGACATCATCATAGCCCATAGACTGAAGAAATCATAGTTTTATATGTGGTCATTCAATCTCAGGAATTTTATTTTTAATTCTCTGACAGAAATTTTCTATTTTTGTACCTCAGTTTTTATTGAGTTCTCCATATTTTTGGTTTATTTTGTACAAATGTTTGCTACTTCGCTTTAATACAAATGAGACAGGTTATTAAAGTAAGGTACAATAAGACACAGGAGCAGAGTCAGCTCATGGTCACATTGCCTGAATTTACCAGAACAATTGCTCTCTATTTGGACTGGAAGAGATTGGAGTAATGAAATAAAACTCCAATTTACCTGACTCCTTAATTAATTAAATTAAAAACCTCCAAGGAAGACTCCCATATCCCATTTTTTTCTCTGAAAAAGGAACAGGTACTTGTGAGAATGTGGTGTTTAGCTATCGCAGTAAACATTGATCTACTCTTCTTTCTTGTAATGAGTTCTTCGAATTTCACAAGGATAAGAGCTTTCTAAACTTTGCTACCATGTTTTCCTGAAAATAAAACTGGGTCTTATATTAATTTTTGCTCCAAAAGATGCATTAGGGCAGTGATGCCTAACCTTTTGGTCACCGCGTGCCAAAAGCAGGGGTCGCGCGCGCACCCACATCCATAATTCTATGCACCCCGCCCCCCTGTGCATGTGTGTGTGCCTCCCCCCCATGGTCCCCACAATTTTGGCACACGATGGCATGGTGGGCCTGGTAGGCCTGTTTTTTGCCCACCCCAGGCTCCAGAGGCTTTCTAGGAGCCTGGGGAGGGGGAAAACCACCTTCCCCACCCCCTCAGAGGCCCTCCGAAGGCCGGAAACAGCTGTTTCCAAACTTCCGGTGGGCCTAAAAGGTTCAAAAATCAGCTGGCAAGTGCGCGCATGCGTGCCAGAGGTAAGCTCGTGTGCCCACCAATATGGCTCCACGTGCCACCTGTGGTACGCGTGCCATAGGTTCGCCATCACGACATTAGGGCTTATTTTCTGGTTAGGTCTTATTTTGGTGGAAATCCAGTACTAAATACATCCATCTGGCTGACAATCTTAACTGGGGCTTATTTTGGGGGTAGGGCTTATATTACGAGCATCCTGAAAAATCATGCTAAGATTTATTTTCCGCTTGGGTCCTATTTTCGAGGAAACAGGGTAAGTAACTCATGGACATTGCTCAGCAGTTCTTGCAAGAATAAATATGTACTTAAACTTCCTATAAAAACCAAACCCCTCAATTTTGCCCTGAGAATCCATTCTTGCCTAACAGTGATATCTAGAAAGAAGCTAAGCTACGTTTCCTTTTTAAAAACTCTATAAACTGACGATAACATGCAAGTTTAGAGTTTGCAACACTTCCCTCACCACCACCCCACCCCACTTAAAAATAACCATGCAGGGTTTTTTGGGTCAAAAGCCAACTGCTCAGTTTCTCCCCAGATTAAAGAAAGTGACTGTCTCGTTAATGTTGAAAAGGGCAGCTGGCAAAGCACTGTTTTTAGAGCAGATTAACCCATTTACACAAAATGCAGCTCCTTTCCTCTCTCCAAGCAAATCTGATTTCTCTAATAAGGAGCCAACATTAAAATTTAGCACACATCACAGAAATAATGTTACCTCACATCTCTTAGCAAAAATGGTCAACCTCCACACAAACTTTGAACTGAAAGTCTCAGATTCAAGACAAATATATATTTGCAATAATCAGGGCTCCCTTTCAACTTTAAAGACAGCCTATTTGAAAGTTGATGTGGTGAAAGTTACTCGGGTAAAGAGGTAATGCTTCAAAGACAAGTAATCCCATTGAAGAAAAATATCAAATCATATCTCAGTGGAGGAGAGTCACTAGGTAGAAACAGGTACCAGTTCAAAAGGGGAGCAATGTCTGTCTTCCCACTGAGGAATCAGTGATGAGATAGTAAAGCCAGCCTTTTCTCTTTCCACCTGCCCTACTTTTAATAGCATTTCATCCGCATATTTTAAAAGGAAATTATATTTGCCAAACCACGTGGTTTTATTGTAAGATGACCCCTTATTTTGCACAAAGTTACAGTACTATATTGCAATGTTACCTATTATCTAAATTGAAAACGACCAAGTTACAATCTTTATCCCAAAGCTGATTTTCCAAAGACAACTGGACTTTTGTTTTTGCTCGACGACATTTCGCTCCTCATTCAAGGAGCTTCTTCAGTTCTGACATCCAAGAAGCTTCTTCAGAACTGAAATTTGGTCTTTAGAACTGAAGAGGCTTCTTGGATGAGAAGCAAAATGTCTTAAAGGAAAAACAAAGTCCAGTTGCCTTTTGAAAAAGCACCTTTTTGGATAACCATGACCTGGATGACTGAGAATCTCCATAGACATTTAGAGTCTTTATCTTCTCAATTGGTCATTTCCCATTGTGTAACACACAGATACTACCTTTTAGTACCTGCATCAACATATGTACAACAGTTGTGGATTTCTACCTGCAAAAGACCAAATTTCAAAGCCAAGGAACATTACACCTACATTCAGCTCCATCCCTTACGTCCATCACACAGAGTCTAATACTGTACATCACAAAACCCTTTTTCCTCCTTATCAGGATTCAACAATAAAAAAGACCACATATACATATTTCTGTACATGTTTCACTTCTTTCCACCATTAGCCAAGTTTCGGTGTTCTCATTATCCACTGATTTCCTTATACCCATTGTCACAGGCACTCTCTCCTTCCCAGCAGCAATATTCTCATTTCCCCTGCTTTACATATCCTGCCAGAAATAAATGAATTAACCTCACAATGTGACTTCGTAATATGATTATGTGGCCGTAAAAAAAAGGGGGGGGGAACGCATCTAAAAAACCAACAGCATTGTAACATACTTATCCAAACCACATTCAGATATTTCTGGGAGCTGTAGATAAAATGAATAGCATGTTAACGTTTAATGGACATGCCAGATTTCCATTGTAATATGCTAACCCTCTTTGAAAATATACACAGTTTGCTTCCAGATGAAAATTCAGATGCTGAACAAATTCTAATGGGGCTCCTTTAGCAATGAAAAGTGAACGAAACCACCAATTTTTTAAAGAAGCAATTCTGAACAGCAGTGGCTATCAGTTCTGACAAGATGCTAACACCTGTCCCATAATTTTGCACTAAAGGTAGTATCAGAGCTTCTTCCGTCTCAGGTAATTGCCCTGCAAAGAGCCAGGGAAGAGGAGTCATTTCAGAGGTCCATTTAAATACAAATTTGGAACAGGCCAATAGACCAAGTAGAGGCATGTTCAACTGGATTATGATCGATACATTTCTGTAAAGAGATGATGATGATAATGATAATCAGTTGTGTCCAACTCATGGTGATTATATGGACCAGGCTATCACATCAGATAGCCATATGGAATATCAGAGGAATGAGTCAGGGTAAATTAGGTAAAAGTAAAAGTAAAGGTTCCCCCATACATGTGTGCTAGTCGTTCCCAACTCTAGGGGGCAGTGCTCATCTCCATTTCTAAGCCGAAGAGCCAGCGCTGTCTGAAGACGTCTCCGTGGTCATGTGGCTGGTATGACTCAATGCCAAAGGCACACAGATGCTGTTACCTTCCCACCAAAGGTGGTCCCTATTTTTCTACTTGCCTTTTTTGCATGCTTTCGAACTGCTAGGTTGGCAGAAGCTGGGACAAGTAACGGGAGCTCACCCCATTACGCGGCACTAGGGATTCGAACCGCCCAACTGCTGTCCTTTCAATCGACAAGCTCAGCATCTTAGCCACTGAGCCATCGCATCCCTTTTAACAATCATAGCGGGGGGGAGCATAAAATTTTGCATAACCCACTTAACAACTATCTTGCTTAGTAATGGAAATTACTGGTAGTAAAACCGGTGGGAGGCTCCGCCCACCGTCCCCAACGTCATCAAAAGACTTCCATGCATGCGCAGAAGCTTTTGCGCTTCCGCAGAAGAGCACGTGGCCCTGCTGTAAACCAGTAGTAAAGGTAAGTAGAACCCACCTCTGGGCTGCAGGGAGGCATACTAGGCCCAAAATGGGGCATGGGGGGGGCTGCGTGCCCTCACAGCCCGTTTTTGCTCCCAAGGGGGGATGCAGGAGGCTGAGTGCTGGCTGTCATACCCCCTGGCCACACCCACCATGGCCATACCCCATTGTGGTTGGTTGTAAACCAAGGACTGGCTACATGTGAGAAGATCTTTGAACAAGAACCAGCAAAATCTAATCGACCGTATACTGAAATTTTGTAAAAAAAATAATAATGCTCCTATTCAGTCTTCCTACTGTTTAGTTTCTGATTTCTCTTTTGTCCCCCCCCCCCCCCGCTTCTCTGGTTTCTTTCTTTCTTTCTTTTTAAAGGAGAGTTCATTTACAGAACCAGTTGAATGGTATCAGGTCCACTGACAACACTTGGTCTATGAAGGTACCACTTTTCCTGTTTTGTCCAACTTTTTAATCTCAGCAAGAAGATTCCCTTCCAGCTTTCCTTGCCTGGAGGAAGTTCATGAGGGACTATTTTGTCTTGGGCCAATTTGAAGACATCATCCAGATGTTGCCTAATCTGGCTCATTCCTTCCCTTCATCCCAGACAATTTTGCACCAATCTACAGTAGTGGCCAAAATGGTGGAAACCTTTTGAGAAAAGTGTATTTTCTAAAACTAGCTAATAACACCACTTTTTGGGGGGGAGTAGCACCATAAAATTATATATCAATGGAAAGATGATTTAATCAAGACTGTAATGCAATAACTTTTATGAAGGATTTGCTATTGGAATAGCAGTTACAGTATAAAGAAGAAAAGTGAAACATGTAGAAAAAATGAGAGATACAAAAATTATCACCATAGAAAAAACGAGATATACAAAAATGATCACCATGTCAGTTAATCCTTATTGGGTAACCTTTAGTATGAATTATGGCCTTTCAACATCTTCCCATGGAGTGCACCAAGTCTTTTAGTTCTTCAGCTGTTATAATAATGTGAAACCAAGATGGAATGAATGCTTCTATTAACTGGGTTTTATTCCTGGGTCACTTCTGACTAACACTGAGTTAGTCTGAGTTCTTTAGTCGGCTCCATAGATTTTTCAATTTATTTATTGTTTATTTATTTATTGGTTCGATTTATATGCCGCCCTTTTCCGAGACTCAGGGCGGTTTATAATGCATTAAGCAATAGCCTTCATACTTTTGTATATACCTGCTTCGTAGGGCTTTCGGCCCCTCCTAAGCAGTGTTCTTTTTTTTATACAAAGTCAGCTTATTGCCCCCACAAACCGGGTCCTCATTTTACCTACCTCGAAAGGATGAAAGGCTGAGTCAACCTTGAGTCTGGTGAGATTTGAACTTGCAATAATTGCAGGCAGCTGGTGTTACTTAACAGCTTTAGTCTGCTACGCCACCAAGGGTCTTTGGGTTAAGGTCTGGGCTATTCAAAAAAAAAAAAGTGGTGTTATTAACCATCAAACCTCAAAAAAAGGTTTCCACAATTTTGGCCACTACTTTATTTAAGAAAAGAGTAAAAGGGATCTATGGCTCAGATGAAGCTAAAGATTAAAAAGTGAATATAAAGATTTGGAGACGATGCAAATAAGCACAAGAACCAACCCGCATAGGTTCCACAGGGCACAGGAGATGTTGGGGATGAAGGCTAACAAGGAAAAGAAAAGGAAAGTTGAGTTTGAGATACACTCCCTTTGATGCTTACATTTTCCTTCTTGCCATTTGGTGGGCATTTCACGAGCTACCTGTAAATCTTGTTTCAAAACAGCATCTTTATTCAAAATAAGGCAGGGGAATATAAATTACGCTCCCTGGATTGAATTGTTCACAGCATACATGCCAATCAACGGTGATGATATTCATTTAGCTGCCGGTAATTAATCTTTAGCAAAATGGAGTTCTGTAGTAAATCTTAATTATGACCAGATGTGTTTCAATGCAGACTTTCAACCCTTCAATTGCCCAATATGGCCTCACTTGCTTTTTGAATATAGATCATTAATTAACTCAGTAAATAATCACAGGCCTGCTTTAAGCATAATGAGGGATCTATTAACTCCGCTCAAAATTCTGCGGGCAGGAGAAATTGGTGGGAAAGCAAACAGTTTTTAGCACAGGAAGAAGCATCAGTGGGTGTCCCGTAGCTGCTTTCTAGTGGGTTTCCACAGTTGTGAGTCAGTGCATTGCAACTGCTGTTTCATTGCCAGGTCAAAGCAATGGTTCAGGAATACTTTGCGTGAATTAGAACCCCTCATTTCAACCCCGAGATACAAATATTCTCCATGATTGTTGTTGTCATTGTTTTTAATCTTTATGGATGCCCAGCACTGAAGGAGGTCTTATTGTCAAACAGAAGTCCATATAAATGCATTTCTAGATTGCAATTAGATCTGGACAAGGAGAAATAAGTAGGATATCTTGGGAAGCCATTATCGGTAAGCCAAGCAGATGGCTGTTGTATAGACTTTTTCCTCATATGGTTCTGTGGAAATTTTCTCTCCCTGGACTTTAAGAACCTCCAAGAAAATTTGAGGAAACTTTTGAATGGTACACACATTGTATATTTCATTTACACAAGGAATTGATTCCGTTTCATTATTTTTTATGTTGTTCTCAATGGCCACATTATTTCTTATATTATCACCATACTATTTTCCTCCTCCCCCACTCCTCCTCCTCCTCTCTATAAAGTGATCTCACCTTCCAATGCTATTTATGGTGTGACCTATAATTTCAGAGAGCTGCTAATCTCTCTAAATCTTCCCTGACAGACACAAAAGGCTTTCTAGAGATTGTTTTCCACACCCAATAATTTCCCCTGTGGCCTTTCATGTGTTGAAAAGCCACAACTTCTAGGTTTGTTCATTGACCATGTTTGCTGGGGTGGCTAGGAGCTGTTATTTCAGCAGCACTTGGAGACCTTCCAGTGAGACATGTAAATAGTCCTTTAGATCTGTTTCAGCAAATCAGCTGTCTCTTTTATTTCAACGGAAGATTATGCAGAGACAAAGTTATGTCTAGACAAAGCTCTGGTTCTGGATATGTCCATCAAGCATTTATTAAAAATCTCATCACACAAGAGAAAGTGATGAGGGTCAAAACTAAAATAAAGAAGGTGACACTGACAGTAAGTCTGTTGACCTCAAGGGTCAACGAGTTAAGAGAAAGAACAGATTAAACCCAGATTTAGAAAAGTGGAGGGAAGGGCAGTGCAAGCTCTCTCAAATGTGCAAGAAAGATTTTCAAGGAAGAGTTACAAAATGAGACCAGTGAAGGTACAAAAGAGAAAACCAACATTGAGAAGAAAATCCTTCCAAGTGTGCAATCCACAGGGCTTACAGACCTTTGAAATGCTTTCCCAAGTTTTGCATTTAGGATTAATTTAGCTCCAGAGTTCACCTCTTTATGAATTCTAATGGTCATAATTCAGTCACCGACAGTTGAGAAGGTTTCCATTGCTCTAGCATGTTTCTTGCTTACAGTAAACAACTCTCACCATTTGTTTTCCTGATATCATATCCTGAATAATAGACAGCAAAGTCCTCAGACTGGAATAGGCCATTGTCTCACAAGTGTAGCTCACTGACACCAATGAGATGGTTGTTAAGCAAAGCACTGCAAATGTTCAGTGAATTCTGCAGTTCTTAAGCGAATCTGGCTTTCCCCATGTGATGTGAGATGGGAAGGTCACAAACTGTGATCACATGACACCAGGATACTGCCACTGTCATAAATCCATGTCCATTGCTAAACTCTTGGGTTTTGATTATGTAACCTAGAGTGCTGCCATAGCCATAACTATGATGACCGGTCATAAATCATTTTTTTTTTCAGTGCTGTTGCAACTTCAAATGCTCACTAAATGAATGGTTGTAAATCGAGGAGCACTGGGATGTTCTCCTTCACCCCACAATGTTCTTGCAACTTTTTTTTTTTTTTTTTTTTGCCCTTGATTAAAAAAGAGACAAAATGAGTCTCTGGGCCTTATTAGCTATGCAAATTGAGACAAGCACTTGTGAATCTTGAACTCCTACAGATTTCCACCCAGAATCTGGATTATACTCTAGGTAGAACTTAATGGGCTGGAACGCAGCTATTTCAGAGATCACTTTATACTCCTCATCTGTGGAAGCCATTGATGGACCAGGAAAATGCTGAAGAGAACATTTAACATTCTCTGAAAAAGTTTTACAGCTCTCTTAAATAGCCTCCTTGAGAATTATGGCACTAAAATTTGCAATTAGGGTGGTGCACCAATTTGGATTGGATTCTAAAAAGGCACTTCACAGCACATATCTGTGCCCATATAACTCTATAACACCTGTCCATAACTTCTTAAATGTTTGTTAAATGTGGTGAATACATCTTTCAACTTTATTTACTTTTTCATCTCTTGACTTCTTTCAAGATGGTTGAATGCAACAGCCTCCCGACTATCCAGCAACAAACCTAAGTTGTGTTGAAGCTGGCCACAGTTAAAGCTGGCCTCAGCCTAAAGGTTAATATATTTTAAACCTGTTCAACAGCAATAGGCATCATTTTTTTCCTGTTTGGTTTCCTGGGAAAATTCAGAAGAATGATCTTTGACTTGGTTTTGAGGTCTCTTATCATCACTATCATTCCTCTGTAGAACTGAGCTGCTGATTCAGTTCTACAGAGGAATTATTGAGTCTGTCATCTGCACTTCTATAACTGTCTGGTTTGGCTCTGCATCCCAACAAAACAGACACAGATTTCAATGGATAATTAGAACTGCAGAAAAAAAAATTGCTACCAATCTTCCTTCCATTGAGGACCTGTATACTGCACGAGTCAAAAAGAGGGCTGTGAAAATATCTATAGACCCCTCGCATCCTGGACATAAATTGTTTCAACTTCTATCCTCAAAACGACGCTATAGAGCATTGCACACCAAAACAACTAGACACAAATACAGTATTTTCCCCAACATCATCACTCTGCTAAACAAATAATTCCCTCAACATTGTCGAATAATTTACTAAGACTGCATTACTACTATTCTCCTCTTCCTTACTAGTATCTATCTCTTCCCACTTATTACTATAACCATGTTTCTTGTATCTTTCAATTTATATTGTTTTACTTGTTTCCTAGTACGATTTGATAACCTAGTACGATTTGAAATAAGGTTACTTATTAGTAACCTTGACTATCACTAAGTGTTGTATCTTTTTTTTTTTTGCAAAAAGTTTTTTATTTTTTAAACAAAAACAACATAAAAACATCATCCTTCCAAACAATTACAGACAGTATTTCGATCGGTTAAAATCATTTCGTGCTCTCAAAATTTTCAAAATCTCATTATATGACAAATGTTCTTTCCTCTAACAAAAAACAAGTGTTTAAACATTTTATCCAAATTTCATTTCATATATAATATTTCATTTCCATGCTTTATTATCTATCCATTGATAAAATAGCTCCCATATCAAATAATATTGTTTGTCTTCCTGTTCTCTTTGGTGCATATGCTCTCAGTGTCCATAAGGAGAATAAAATACATTCATCAAGAATAAAAAGATACAATACAACAACACACTAAGTGTTGTATCTTTTTATTCTTGATGAATGTATTTTATTCTCCTTATCTGAGAGCATATGCACCAAAGACAAATTCCTTGTGTGTCCAATCACACTTGGCCAATAAAGAATTCTATCCTATCCTATCCTATCCTATCCTATCCTATCCTATCCTATCCTATCCTATCCTATCCTATCCTATTCTATTCTATCACTAGGTTTTGTGGAGTGTCAGAAGAGTTGTCGTAGCAATTTGGCAAGCTTGGTCTGTCCTAGAAAGGGCCACTCATTACTGAAGTGATGCTGTGGGTGAAGACTGTTATTATCTAAATATATTCAGAGGCAACAAGATGGCACAGCATGATAGGCAGCTACAGAGACAGATGCTAGAACCAACCCCAAGGTCCTCATAGCCTTCCCACCTCAAATACATGCATACATAAAAATGTCATCAGTAAGTTTCCACCTAAGAGGAAGCCTTACGCAGATAGCCTAAAAGAATAATCCTGGTCTTACTAAGTATGTTGAGAACTGAGGGATTAAAGCCCAAAGCAATGACAACCACCTCAGAAGAGATTTAATAGGAAGAGAGTTTAAGGAGGTGTTGAACCTCCTTGGCTTCTTACTTAGGTCAAGATGGGGAATCTACTACACCATTCACATGCACACCAGTATTTGCCATATAAGAAAGCCAAGAAGCAACGTTTTCTTTGGTGGACCTAGAAGATTATCAACAAATCTGCAAAGTACTTGGAAAGGCTGCAAAGCCATTTGACAATTGCCTTTGTTTGTTGCTTCAAAGAGGTCCCAGGCTTTGTTCTTTGTCAAGTGGAAGTGCTCCTCCTCAAGGGCTTCATGAAATGGTTATGTGTGCCATGTGGTTATTCTGAGGAGCCTGAGTGACGTAGGAGGTTAATGCCTCCTACTAAGGCAGCATTTAATATCCAGCTGCCTGCAATTACTGCGAGTTCAATTCTCACCAGGCTCAAGGTCGACTCAGCCTTCCATCCTTTCTAAGGTGGGTAAAATGAGGACCCGATTTGTGGGGGCAATAAGCTGACTTGTATAAAAAATATACAAAAGTATGAAGGCTATTGCTTAACGCATTGTAAGCTGCCCTGAGTCTCCGGAGAAGGGCGGCATATAAAAATAAATAAATAAAATCCTTCCTTGGTCAGGTTAAATCTCCTTCCTCTGTAAAATGGAGGACCACTTAGCCCATGTTTGCAACATTATCACACGTCTCAGCAATATGGACAAGAGAATGAATTGTGATGGAGGTGCCATGTTTAGTAGAATCCCTTGCTGGTGTGGGAGGGAACCCTTATGCATTTCAGTTGTGTGTTTTTTAAACACTCTAGGCTTAATGGTCTTCTGCCTGTATTCCAGGGGTGAACTTCGACCAGCTAGGACCGGCTTGGATGAACCGGTAGGGACAATTTGAATTGGTTCTCTGAACCGGTAAAAACTGGTTGGCCCCTTCCATGCCCACCCACTTGCCCAGTCACCGCTCATCCCTTCTGGATGCTCGCTCGCCCCTTCCGGTCACTCGACCAATTCAACATTAAATGCTGCAGCAGAGAGAATCCAAATTTTTCTCCCTCCATTCACAGCGGAGCTGCTGAAGCCTGTCCCTTTAAGGTAGTCCCCAGGAGGGAGAGGGCCAGGGGAGGACCATAAAGGGAGCAGCATTCACTATGAGCCCTTCTCATGTTCATACACACATTATTTTCCTACAGGGTTCTGTGGGCATGGCTTGGTGGGGGAGGTCATGTGACTGAGTTGGCATGGCAATGAGCGACATTGAGTTGGCCATGCCCACTCAGTCACAGGACACCCCCCGCCACACCCACAGAACCAGTAGGGAAAAAAAATGAATTTTTTCCCTACCGGTTTTTACACTACTGCTGTATTCCCAGTTTCTGATGGCAAATGGGCTTCACTTAACTTGCTTCACAGCATCAGACATTACCCCATACATTGTGGGTGCTCCATCACTGGAGGCATTTAAAAAGACACCGGATATCCATTTCTCTGAAATATTACATGGTCTGAAGTGTTACCTGGCAGGGAGTTGGACAAGAAGACTTCCAAGGTTCCTTCCAACTCTGTAATTCTATGGTACTAAGACCTTTCCTGCCTGCAGAAATAGGAGATCTGGAAAGTGAATCCAAAGGAGTCATGGGTCTTGATTTTCCCAGTCTTGCTAATGTCCTTTGGAGTGCTAATGGACATCATTGTAAGTGAAAGCTCCAGAGCACTTCAGTAGAAGGCTCTGAATGAGTTGAGTGCCTCTGGATTACTTCATCCTTCCCAAATTGCCTTGATGAGTTGACCATGGGTCAAAATGAATTCCGATAGCTACTGAAAAGAGGCTTCATAAAAAAATACTCCATGGAGGCTCTACCACCTCGCTGTATGGATAGATTCCTCTTTCCCTGCCTCTCAAACTCCCTGCCTGTCTACAGACCCCCCCTTTTTTTTAAACATTTGAAACTTCTCAGTGTGTTAGCAAATCTTAAGATAAATGCAAGAGGGAATTAAAAGATAAGGTGAGCTCGCCCAAACCCCAATCCTATAATGGAAATACTTAAAAAAAAAAACAAAAAAAAACCACACACACAGCATAATGTTGCTATTATAATTACAGATTATGCTCAGTTGCCAGAGCCCTACCATAGTCTTAAGAATTATGCACAGCTTTAATAAAATAAAGAGCTTTAAATAAGTGAGGCCCCGCTCGGAAACAAAGATAAAACTTCATTCCGTGGGAAAAAAAAATAACAATCTCAGAAGAATCCCGGGGTACATTTTGTTAAAGATAAAAGTGAGAAGGAGGGGTTGATTTGTTCCCAAAACCGCCCCTGAATACAAATAGTTCGTAACAACAGGAGCCTGATTGTAGCTTATATTTTGCTATTGATTCCAAAGTTCATCTAACTACAGGGGCATTTTTAAAGATGCTCTTAAAATATATTAACCGCATTCTTCACTTCCCCAAAGATCAAACTGTGAATAAGTTTCATTATTCTGATTGTTAGGGTTGATTTTTTTTAAAAAAAACCCAAAACTCTGTATTATGCACAAAATATGTTTTTTTTAAAAAAATACATATTCACCTAACTTCTAGGACAGTGGCATAAGGATATATTAGGAATATTTTTAAATGTTCTGCTTGATGGGGTTCGCAACTTGGGCATCCTCCTGGACTCACGGCTGTCTTTAGAAGAGCATATGGCCAGGAGGACTTTTTATCACGTTCGCCTGATTCGCCAGTTGCGTCCCTTTCTGGATCGGGACTCGTTACGCATGGTCACTCACGCCCTTGTCACCTCACGCCTGGATTATTGTAATGCTCTCTACATGGGGCTCCCCTTGAGAAGCACCCGAAGGCTCCAACTGGTCCAGAATGCGGCCGCACGGGTGGTAATGGGAGCAATGTGGCGCTCTCATGTAACCCCCCTCCTGTGCGAGCTGCACTGGCTCCCAGTGGTCTTCTGGGTGCACTTCAAGGTTTTGGTTACTATCTTTAGAGCGCTCCATGGCTTAGGACCAGGGTACTTACGAGACCGCCTCCTGCCACCAATAGCCTCTCACCGACCAGTTCGCTCCCATAGAGAGGGACTCCTCAGGGTGCCGTCGGCCAAACAATGTCGACTGACGGCCCCCAGGGGGAGAGCCTTCTCTGTGAGGGCACCTACCATCTGGAACGGGCTTCCCCCGGAGTCACGAAACATCCAAGACTTATTGGCACGGCATATTCCGCCGTGCCCTGAAAACATTTCTATTCCAACAAGCTGGTCTGGCCTAACTCTCCCTTTTTAATTTGGCTTTTAAACTGGCTTTTAAATTGGGTTTTAAACCTCTTTAGATAAATTTGGTTGTTCTTAATCTTTGAGCCTAAATTACTTAATCTGTTTCTTAATAGTTTTTAACTTCTATATGTATTTGTATTTATTATGGCTGTTCACCGCCCTGAGTCCTTCGGGAGTAGGGCGGTATACAAATATGAAAAATAAAAAATAAAATAAAATAAATATTCTCTGGAGGGCCACCAATGATATGATGCGGTGCTCAGCAAAACCACACTTAACATATGTCTACCACACATCTAAAGGGTGTTTTCATTTGCAGCATGCCATACATGCCAAAGGTACAGCCTGTCGGATGGTTAGAAGAACTAATTGGTGAGCAGTTTTAAAATTGTCAATCCATCCTCTTTTAAACAAATTTGAGTCCTATGTTACAATGCTCTCCTTTGTCCCCAGGATGACTGTTCACCTGAATTATTCTTCAACAAATACTTTCTTTGCTCTCCGGCTGAAATTTTTATCTGGATAATGTTCATTGCAGTTTTACAAGGGATGTGACCTTATTTCTCTCCTATAATTTTATTCTAAGGTGGATTTTGAGAGAGCTGTGCTACAGACAATTTTCCTTTTCTGTGTCTGTATATTACTGAAGTTCAACTTCTGGGCAGGAAGCTCACCTTGCATTATATTTGATAAAACTCCTAGAAAAGGTGGTGGCGCAGCAAACTAAAGCACTGTTGTTAACATCAGCTGCCTGCAATTACTGCAAGTTCAAATCTCACCAGGCTCAAGGTTGACTCAGCCTTCCATCCTTTCTAAGGTAGGTAAAATGAGGACCCGGATTGTGGGGGCAATAAGCTGACTTTGTATAAATATACAAAAGTATGAAGGCTATTGCTTAACGCATTGTAAACCGGCTTGAGTCTCCGGAGAAGGGCGGCATATAAATCAAATTAAAAAAATAAAATAAATTAGAACTGCCACTTAAAGTATTGTCAGTAAGTATATTAGAGTATTTTTGTCAAATCTGTAGTTTAGATTCATACCTATCACACATAAACGATATGGTGAAAAAAACCTGAATCTCTTTTCTTTTTCAAATAAAAAATAATAATACTATTGTCTTAATAGAGGACAATATTTGTTGCTTAGGGTTGAAAAAAGGGGTCTTTTTTCAACCCTAACACTCTGAGTTTGGTTGTTTTCTCAGACGTTCCATTGCCCATCTGGCAGAGGTGGGTTTCAGCAGGTTCTGATCAGTTCTGCAGAACCGGTAGGAGAAATTTTGAGTAGTTTGGAGAACCGGTAAATACCACCTCTGTCTGGCCCCACCCCCATCTATTCTCTTTCTTTCTTTTATCTTTCTTTCTTTTTCTTTTATTAGATTTATATACCGCCCTACTCCCGAAGGACTCAGGGCGGTGAACAGGCACAAAATAAAATACATAAATACAAAACTTAAAAGATATAATTAAAACCAGATTAAATAATTTAGCCCAAGACAATTAAAAATCCCAAAATTTAAAACAAATTAAAATTTCAATGTAAAAGAATTTTAAAACAGGGGAGAAAATTAGGCCAGGCCGGGCTATTCTCTGCCTCCCAAGTCCCAGCTGATCGGGAGGAAATGGGGATTTTGCAGTAATCTTTCTCTGCCATGCCCACCAAGCCTCGCCCACGGAGGGAAAAATAGATCAATATTTGGCAGAGGCGGAGCTCCCGCAAATAACAGAGGAAGAGAAGGAGATGCTCAATGCCAAGATAACAACCGAAGAGTTCAAAAAAGCCCTGTCCAAACTTAAAAACAACAAATCACCTGGCCCAGACGGATTCCCAGGAGAAATATACAAAAAACTGGAAGAAATTCTACAACCAAAATTAATGGAAATTTTTAACGAGGTTTTGACGGGCTCTAAAATTCCTGATTCATGGAGGGAAGCCCATGTTACACTGCTGCCGAAAGAAGGTGCCGACCCCAAAAAAATTCAAAACTACAGACCAATCTCACTTCTAAACACCGACTATAAATTATTTATGTGTATAATGGCAGAAAGAACTAAAAAAATATTAAATAATTGGATTCACAAAGATCAAAATGGTTTTCTCCCGGGACGACAAATTAGGGATAATTTGAGAATTGTACTAGATACTCTAGAATACTATGAAGAACACCCAGAAAAGCAGTTGGCCTTAGTCTTTTTGGATGCCCAAAAGGCATTCGACAACCTAAATTGGAATTTTATGACCAAACAAATTAAAATAATAGGATTTGGGCAAAACTTCGAAAAAATGATAAAAACTATCTATGACAATCAGAGGGCGAGCATTTTAGTAAATGGAGACAGGACAAGAACCTTCCAAATTAAGAAAGGAGTAAGGCAAGGCTGTCCCTTGTCACCGCTACTATTCATTTTGGCCCTGGAAGTTTTGCTACGAAACATTAGAAACAACGAGGAAATCAAAGGCCTGAGAATTAGAAAAGAGACTTATAAAACACAAGCCTTCGCGGACGACGTGGCGCTAATATTAGAAGATCCATTGATATCTGGACAAAAAGTATTAGAGGAACTGGGTAAATATGGAGAGGTGGCAGGCCTTAAACTGAATAAATCTAAAACCAAAATACTTACTAAAAATGTAACTGAGTCACAGAAGAAAGAGATAGAAGAAACTTTGGGCCTACAAGTAGTCCCAAAAATAAAATACCTAGGAATTTGGTTAACCAAAAGGTGTTCTTCCCTAAAAGAAGATAATTATTCCCCACTAATCAATAAATTAAAACAAGATTTGGATAGATGGAAAAAGATTAAATTATCACTTATAGGCAAAATTGCGGCAATCAAGATGAACATTCTCCCCAAGATTTTATTTTTATACCAAAACCTACCAGTAATTTTAGAGAAAAAATTTTTTTTAGAATTAAATAAGACCATTAGGGAATTTGTTTGGGAAGGGAAAAAATCAAGGATCTCACTTAAAATTCTACAGGAAAAAAGGAACGTGGGAGGATTTGGACTCCCAAATTGGAAAACGTATTATAGAGCGGCAAAGTTGATATGGATAAAGGATTGGATCACCTTGGAGAATAAGAGAATTTTAGTGTTAGAAGGTCATGACCTACAGAAAGGGTGGCATGCATATCTATGGGACAAAGACAATAAAAAGAAAACTTACTTCCACAGGCATAAAATCAGGGACTCCCTAATACAAACGTGGGTGGGGATCAGGCAGAGATACTATACCAAGGTCCCAATTTGGCTTTCCACGGTAGAGGCAATGATTTACCCCAACAGGTGGGGAATGGAGAAACTGTACAGATACAAAGACATTGTCGATGGAGGGGGAAACATTAAATCAAATGAAGTTCTGAGAGATCAAGGTATAACCTTAGACTGGTGGACCTACCTACAAATAAAATCAAGATACCAGAAAGATAAAGACGAGTATGGCTTAGAATCAGGATATAATGGATTAGACAAAATTTTGATGGGACAAGGGAATAAAGCGTTGGCCAAGCTGTATAACTATCTATCGGATGAAGATAGAGATGAGGATATAATTAGAAACCAATTGAGAGCATGGGAGAGAAATATTGGACACAGTTTGGACCTTAATGAATGGGAAGAAGCCTGGAACAAAAATTATAAATTAACTAGAGCAGCCACGTATAAGGAAAACCATTATAAAATGCTTCACAGGTGGTATTTAGCACCTGCAAGATTAGCAAAGATGTTCCCCAATGCACAGCCAAATTGTTGGAAATGTGGCCATGGTCATGGAACCTTCTTTCATATGTGGTGGACATGCCCCGAAGCAAAAAGGTACTGGAGCAAAATTCGGAGATGGTTGAAAGATATACTCAAAGAAGAAATTGATTTGAATCCAGAAATATTTCTCCTGGGAATGGCAAAGAAAGGGCATGGAAAGAAAAAGGTCCATCTCCTAATACACATAGCTACAGCTGCCAGACTAGCATACGCTCAATATTGGAAAAAGAAAGACCTACCACCAGATGACCTTATAATTAATAAAATATTAGAGTGTGCAGAGATAAGTAAATTAACACACGAGATAAATGATGACGAAAACTCTGATTATGATACTGTGTGGGGAAGATGGTACGAATGGATAAATGATAGAATTAAGAAAGGAATAAACGGTGCAGAGATTAATCTGAAATGTGCAGTATAAATGACACCAGATACTTACTTATGTATATATGTAAAAACACTGAGAATCCGATGTTAAATAGAATTGTGACTATATTTTATTTGTGTAAAAAAAAAAAAAACCAATAAAAATTGTATTCAAAAAAAAAAAAAAAAAGAACTGGTAGTAAAAAAATTTGAATCCCACCACTGCCATCTGGGTAACATCATCAATGCACTATTGCACTATTGTCTTTTTTGAAAAACACCAGTGTTTATGCTCTTACAAACGGATGTGTTATTATTGTGCATTTTCCTAATCAGAGAGTGTTAAAAACAGATGCAATGCTTAGCTGAGAGAACCTCCTGCCCCTAATCCCTTCAAAAATCCCAACGTCTTAAAACTCTCCATCGTGAATAAAGTTTCCATTTTCGGAAATTTTAAATAACTTATTTTGTTCTGCTGTCCTAAATACATCCTACGTCTCAGGCTGGAAGGAAGAGTTAATTGAAATGCGCTCCTCCATGACCAAGGTGAATTCATCTAGTTTAATCTCTTTTGATTGGCATCCGCAGGTTTTCTTCATTGAGATGAATATTCTTCTTTTGTTTCCACCATTCTTCTGGAAAATTCTAGGCCTTCATCTTGCAGAAGCACCCGAAATATATATTTTTTATTCCCCAACTGGTTTTCCTTTTGGCTGGGTCATTTGTTCCTGCAGACTGCAAATGCATGTGTCTTTGATAGCTTCAGCTAGAAATCATTGCAAGCTATGGAAAAATTTTCATTTAGCCTTCACTGTTAAATAGCTCCAATTTTTGCTCGAATGGTGCCACAAAATTGGCATCACTGTTTTCTGAACAACTGAATTAGGGAAATGCTATTAAATATAGATGTGATGATGATGATGATGGTGATGATGATGATGATGATATCCATTCAATCGTGTCTGACTCCTGGCGATTCTATGGGTCAGTTTTCTCTACCTCTTCTGACCTTGCCCCGCTTCTTTGAGTTGTTCTACGCTCTGGCTCTTGTCAGCTTTGATGGTGTTCAGCCCCTGAGGTTTTTTTGGCAGCCTGGTTTCCTTTTCCCACTAATTCTTCCAAACATAATTGCTTTTTCCTGTGAATTCCCCCGCATGACATGGCCAAAGTAAATGAGACAATATAGCTGTAGGGAATCACAAAAGAAAGAAGAATCCAACTTTTTTTTTTTTTACAATATTCCTTTCCGAGTTTTGGATCTGTGCATGATGAGAACAAAGTTAAGAGAATCTTGGTCAGAATTGAGTTTAACATGAATAGGAATCCTTGATCAAAGGAAGAGTGGATGGTATGCCAGAGCACAGGGAAAGTGTTTTGCTTCCTCCAAGGGCCACAGAGATCCAGTTTATGTATTTCATACTTCATTTGTGAAGACTGGTCTCATTTAACCTACAGAGACCTGAACAGTAGTGGGATTCAACCGGTTCGCACCATTTCGGCCAAAATGGTTGTTAAATTGCTGGCTGGCCCCTCCCCTCCCCGCCCCTTCCAGAAGTCCCCATGCGAGCCCCATTTTGGCTCCCAGGTAAGTGCAGGGAGGCCTACTAGGCCCAAAATTGGGAGCAGGGGGGGTTGTTGCGGTCCCTCTGTGGCCCATTTCTGCTCCCAGGGGGCTGCAGGGAGGCCTACTAGGCCCAAAATGGGACACAGGGGGTTGCGGTGTGCCCCCCCCCATGGCCCGTTTTTGCTCCCAGGGGGCTGCAGGGAGACCTACTTGACCCAAAACGGGGCATAGGGGGCATCGCCCCCCGCAGGCCATTTTTGCTCCCATGGGAGTGCAGGAGGCCAAGTAGTGGTGGGTTGCTCCTGGTTCGGCCTGGTTTGGTTGAGCCAGTAGCGGTGACGCTATTACATCACCGAACCGGTTCTCTTTCTTCGGGAGCTGGGCCCTCCCACTCACCCCTTATATTTCTTCTTTTTTCGCCCAGCTGAGAAGTGCGGCAGAGTGGATTGCCGCACCTCAGCTGGGCAGATTCGCAATGCGTTTGCGCAAAGCACGCGACTGAAGAGGTGATTGCATGCAAAGTGCGCACACAAAGAGAACTGGTAGTAAAGCCGGTTAGAACCCACCCCTGAGGCCGAGTGCTGCATTTCACAGCCCCTGGCCACACCCACCCAGCCGGTCATTAGGGCAGAGAACCAGTTGTTAAATTATATGAATCCCACCACTGGACCTGAACAAATTAAGACAGGCCTGTGTCTTCATTTCTAATGGTGCCAGTACAGCTAGACTTGAGGGAAAAAAGACCACACCCCAAAACCAGAGACTTTTGTTTAGGCTTAATGGACAAAGAACTTGGGGGGAAAAGATCTGAAACTTTGCTGTGATATAGGTTGACAGCAGCAAGAATGCTTTAGGCACAAAAATGGAAAGATACTTGAATTCCCCCAATGGATGAATGGCTGGAGAAATAGACGGAACTAGCAGAGATGGCTAAATGAACTGCTTTAATCAAAGAAACATTCAACTTTGTTTTTCTTGGAAAACACTTCTGGATTTTGTGCTTGAGATGGAAAAAAAAACCCTGAAAATTTGACTTTGGGTTTTGCTGATTAGCTAGGCTTGTTGTTATAGAAATGGCTAGTACATATAAGTATATAAAAGTAGAAAGTTGAGGCTGTAATGTTAATAGCAATAACAATAGCATTTAGACTTATATACCACTTCACAGTGCTTTACAGCCCTCTTGTTCTGTCCCCCTTCCCCACACAGGCAAACACATAACCAGGCACGCCTGCCAAGATTTTATTAAGCAATCAGACTAGGAACCCTTGCAGATAAGAGTTTTGGCAGTAAACTGCGAAATGTCTGCCAAGTCAGTTTTCACTCACAGTCAGCAAGAGAGAGTTTATTCTCAGTCCGGTCCAATAGCAAAAAGTAATCCATGAAGCAAGAATTGGCCAAGGTCCAATCTAAATATGTACAAGCCAGATTCCAAGTAACACGATGTGACTCTCAGGTTTTTAACTTTGACCGTCACAAAGCCTGAAGAGCAATCACACCCACTTTTATTCCTTGTGGGGTGTGGTTCAGTGACTCAGCTCAATCTCTGGCCCTCCCACACCTCTTTCGTTACTGTGCATGCTTCTCTCTCCGACGCTGCCTGGGATCAAGCCAGGATTCATCATCCTCGCTCCCTATCTGTTGTTCCAATATGCTTTCCTCCTGGCATATCCTAGGCTGTTCCTCTTGGCCTTTGGATGGAACCTGAGGCATTGCTAGAAAGGAAGGTCCTGGAGAGGGAGGCCTTGTCAGTTCCTCTGTAAGGACAGGCTCAGGAGTCGGGGTCACAACACCTCTCTAAGCAGTTTAAAGAGTCAGCTTATTGCCCCCAACAATCTGGCTCCTCATTTTACCCACCTCGGAAGAATGGAAGGCTGAGTCCACCTTGAGCCTGGTGAGATTCGAACTGCCAAATTGCAGGCAGCCGGCAGAAATAGCTTGCACTACTGCATTCTAACCACTGCACCACCGCAACTCTTAATATTTTATTCTACTGTGCTAAAAAGAATTGGAAGTCAGTGTGTTTTTCTTTTCTTTTTCCTCTTTACCCCAGACTTTTTTCTCTTCCCCCTTTCCTCTCCCATGTCCCCACTATTTTCACTTTTTAAAAAATATTTTATACCTTGATAAACTTAATAAAATTATTATAAAAAATAAAGACCTCCCCACCCCAAATAGACCAGTTCCAATTTACTGTATTTAAGCCACCACTGGATAATTGAGCCCAAAGTCTAAAATTCTTTTACCTGCACAATTGCTCACCCATTGAAGGGTTATATTAATTGAGTGACTCACACCTATAATTACTTGCAGCCATCTGTGAAAAGAAAGATTTCTGGGCTATAGAAATAAACTGTTAGTGCCCCGGGGCTTTTTTTAAAAAAAATTGTTTTTACCTATTCCTTTTTTCCCCCTTTCTCTTCAAAATAAGCATGGATAAGCAAAGCTACTGGAATCCAATAGGATCATTCGTTGATTCCTGCTTCAGATATTTTTCAGTATAAAGCAACACTTATAAAGCCAGTGGGAGAATCCTTTAACAGCATTAATGTTTAATTTAGAAACAATAGCATAGCCGGCCTTGACAATAATCTTCTAGGGAATATTCCTGATCACACTGCCAACATATTTAGATTCTGCCTGACATCAGTTGGATACATTAACAAGGATGTTAATTATGGATGTCAAAGGGCTAAATTGAGTCAAACTGTGGGCACTGCCCTTCATGTTTTAGATTGCCTCTAGGAAATATCTACTATCACTTGCAATATCCTGCTGGTGAGATAAGTTAAGCCTGCCAAATTAATATTCTTTGCAAGGAGGAAGGGATGGAGACAGAGAAGGAAAAGGAAAAGGAAGATGGAGATAGGAAGAGAAAGGGGAGAAGGAGAAGCTGCTGTAAACTGGAAATAAAGAATTTAAGGTCTTGTTAGTTTTATAGACTTATCTGAAAATAATGGCCTTCCAATTTTGATATCAATTTCACTAGGAACACACTAATTGCAATCCTGTTATTCCCCCATCAAAACACCTATTGCCTTTGAAGAGAGTTTTTTTTTTTTTTTTAATTTAATGAAATTAGAAAGTAAACTCTTAGCTGTGAGGGTTGAACTGGATCGGTTTGGCTCTGACTGCCTTAATGCCTGGTGCCTTAAAAAATATTTGTCTCATGCTACGTATAGCAGGCATACCATTAATTATCCCAACACATCTAATTACTGTTTTCTTAAATAACAACCAGGCCATATGTAAATGATTGTAAAAGCATTAACGCTGCATTGTGTGAAAAATTGCGGTAGCAAACAGATTGGATGATTGAACACTGTTAAGGGTGTACGTTTCCAATTGGTTCAGAAGTTGAAACTGGGGTGGACAGGCATGGTGCTTAAGTGAAGCTGGCAACCTCTGACCCACAGATGAAATGGGAACTGGATAATTAAAACTTCATCTGCTGCACTGCTGAGTAGTGGCCAAGTGCTGATTGGAGAGTTCTTAGCCAAATGTTGAGTTTCTGTTCAGTCTCGGGCAGATCATAACGCTGCCCTTCTCCTACCTCCAATCCAAAAATGTAAATAATTGGATTTATCTTGTCTCAGTAATCACTAGTGTGAGGAAGGACAGGAATCCTCACCTAACATGAGGCCTTGCAAAGACAGTGCAATCAAGGAAAGTGTATTTCAAAGAAACTGTAATGAAGGCAATTACCAAATTTTTTTGGACTATATGACTCTCCGGACTATAAGATGCTCCTAGATATTGGGGAGGAAAACAAGAAAAAAAAAATCTGCCTCTGCCTCCCAGCAATTTGCCTCCTTGCAGCAAACAGCCTGGTCAGCTTCAGCACAGCCTGATTTGGCACAAGCAGCTGATTGGCGGTTGGATCTGTCTCCTGTAATATCACCAATCAGCTGTTCCAGGCTGCAGGGATCACCACCACCCATCGCCGCCATTGCTACCCATCGCTTCTGCAGCCTTTTGCTGCCTGCTTGCACCCCATTTTTGGCCTCCCCGTGCACATTTTTCACTTCTGTGTACTCCATTTGTAGTCCATTCCAGGTGATGGGGATCCCCGCTGCCTATCCCTGTCATCTGGAACAGGCTGAAAATGGGGCACGTGGAGGTGGCGATAGCAGCAATGAGCGGCGACAGGTGGTGGCGATCCCTGCAGCCTGGAACAGCTGATAGGCATTATTCCAGGAGGCAGATCCAACCGCCAATCAGCTGCTTGTGCTAAATCAGGCTGTGCTGAAGCTGACCAGGCTGTTTGCTGTTTGCTGCAAGGAGGCAAATTGCTGGGGGGCAGAAGCCAAAGGGTGAGGGCTGGGGCTTCAGCAACATTTGCTCTATACAGACATTTCCATGCACTTTGGGGGAGGGGAAGTGCATCTTATACACCAAAAAATATGGCATATTTCAAAGCTTGACCTATTTAAGAAATGCACCTTATGTGCTTACTTCTATCTCTCTATACATCTTAATGCATATTTATTATTATTATTATTATTATTATTATTATTAATCCATCCATCCATCCCATTTCTATAGCCACCAATATCCATCCATGAGTCTGTGGGGGAGGGGGGGTACTTACAATTCAAAAAATATCCTACAGTTAAAAACAATAAAAACTCACCCAAAGTAAACATGCACAGCAGTGGAGATAATAATAACAGTAACAGAGTTGGAAGGGACCTTGGAGGACATCTAGTCCAACACCCTGCTCATGCAGGAGACCCATACTAGGGATTCGAACTGCTAACCTTTCCGATCGACAAGCTCAGTGTTTTAGCCCCTGATCCAACTAGCCAGGCAAGCTACTTGCCAATTAACAATAAAGCCAGGAATTGGGGTCCTTGACACATACAGCATCCCAGGCATATGATATGATATGATATGATATGATATGATATGATATGATATGAATAGAATAGAATAGAATAGAATAGAATAGAATAGAATAGAATAGAATAGAATAGAATAGAATAGAATAGAATAGAATAGAATAGAATAGAATAGAATAGAATTCTTTATTGGCCAAGTGTGATTGGACACACAAGGAATTTGTCTTTGGTGCATATGCTCTCAGTATACATAAAAGAAAAGATACATTCATCAAGAATCATAAGGTACAACACTTAATGATAGTCATAGGGTACAAATAAGCAGTCGAATCATATTAGGAAACAGTCAATATAAATAGTAAGGATACCAGCAACAAGGTTACAGTCATACAGTCATAAGTGGGAGGAGATGGGTGATAGGAATGATGAGAAGATTAATAGTAATGCAGTCTTAGTGAATAGCTTGACAGTGTTGAGGGAATTATTTGTTTAGCAAGAGTGATGGCGTTCGGGAAAAAACTGTCCTTGGGTCTAGTTGTTCTGGTGTGCAGTGCTCTATAGCATCGTTTTGAGGGTAGGAGTTGAAACCATTTATGTCCAGAATGTGAGGGGTCTGTAAATATTTTCACAGCCCTCTTTTTGACTCATGAAGTATACAGGTCCTCAATGGAAGGTTGGTAACAATTGTTTTTTCTGCAGTTCTAATTATCCTCAGTAGTCTGTGTCGTCTTGTTGGGTTGCAGAACCAAACCAGACAGTTATGGAGGTGCAGATGACAGACTCAATAATTCCTCTGTAGAACTGGATCAGCAGCTCCTTCGGCAGTTTGAACATTCTGAGTTGGCACAGAAAGAACATTCTTTGTTGTGCTTTTTTGATGACGTTTTTGATGTTGGGTGTCCATTTTAGGTCATGAGATATGATAGAACCTAGAAATTTGAAGGTCTCTACTATTGATACTGTGTTGTCTAGTATTGTGAGAGGTGGAAGTATGGAAGGATTTCTCCTAAAGTCTACCACCATTTTTACGGTTTTGAGTGTGTTCAATTCCAGATTGTTCCGGTCACACCACGAGGCTAGTTGTTCAACCTCCCGTCTGTATGCGGATTTATCATTGTCTCGAATGAGACCGATCACTGTTGTGTCATCTGCGAACTTCAGTAGTTTAACAGATGGATCATTTGAGATGCAGTCATTGTGGGGGCCCTGTGCTAATTGTACAGGTATCTGATGTGATTCTGCTTAGCTTCACCTGCTGCTTCCTGTCTGTTAGGAAGCTTATGATCCATTTACAAGTGTGTTCAGGTACCGCTAGCTGGTTTAGCTTAGTTAGAAAAATGTCTGGAATGATGGTGTTGAATGCTGAACTAAAGTCTACAAAGAGGACCCTTCTGTAGGTCTTTGGAGATTCAAGATATTGTAAGATGTAGTGCAGAGCCATATTAACAGCATCATCTGTTGATCTATTTGCTTGGTATGCAAATTGCAGGGGGTCTAACAGTGGATCCGTGATGGTTTACAAGTGAGACAGCACTAGCCTTTCAAAGGTTTTCATAACTACAGATGTTAAAGCAACTGGTCTGTAGTCATTCAGTTCCTTGATGGTGGGCTTCTTCGACACTGGGATGACAGTAGAGCATTTGAAGCAAGAAGGAACATAGCACATCTCTAGCAATTTATTGAAAATACAGGTGAAGATGGGGGCCAATTGGTCAGCACAGACTTTTAAGCAAGAAGGAATTATCTTGTCTGGGCCTGGAGCTTTTCCTGGCTTTTGTCTGTGAAATAGGTCTTGCACTTCCTTTTCTGTGATCACTAGGGGTTGTGAACCCATTGGGATGGGGTCAGTTATAGGAGGCTTGGCTGTTGTTGGTGTGTTTGAGATGGGGGTTGTGGAGATAGGTGGCTGTAGTTTCCTTTCAAACCTGTAGTAAAACACGTTCAGGTCATCAGCCAGTTGTTTTTTTTTTTTTTTAAATTTGATTTATATGCCGCCCTTCTCTGGAGACTCAGGGCAGCTTACAATGTGTTAAGCAATAGCCTTCATTCTTTTGTATATTTTATACAAAGTCAGCTTATTGCCCCCACAAACTGGGTCCTCATTTCACCTACCTTAGAAAGGATGGAAGGCTGAGTCAATCTTGAGCCTTGGAGAGATTTGAACCAGCAGAAATTGCAGGCAGCTGTGTTAATAACAGGGTGCATTAAACCACTGTACTATCAAGGCTCTTTGATTGTTGTTGTTGATTTCCTTTGGCCTGATTTCCTTTAGCCTGGAAAGGAGGTTTGCCATAGCCGGTGATATTTTCAAGAGTTTTTTCCACATGTTTGCTGGTTCATTTGTTGCGAACTGATTCTTTTCTTTTCAGAATAGCTTCTTTTTGCTGCTCTGATCTCCCTTGTTAATACATTTCTGGCCTGATTGTACAGCATTTTATCACCTTTTCCATAGGCTTCCTCTTTGGAACAACATAGCTGCTTAAGTTTAGCTGCGAACCAAGGTTTGTTGTTACTGTATATCCGTAAATTCCTGGTGGGTACACATAGGTCTTCACAGAAGCTGACATATGATGTTACAGTCTCTGTGAGTTCATCTAAATCTGCAGAGGTACTTTCGAAAACATTCCAATCAGTGCAGTCAAGGCAGGGCTGTAGCTTTAATTTTGCCTCCTCCATCCAGGTCTTCACTGATTTAATTGTTGGTTTTGTGGTTTTAAGTCTTTGCCTGTAAGCAGGTACAAGGTAAATCATGCAACGATCAGAGGGTCCCACAACTGCTCATGGTAAGGACAGATAAGCATCTTTTAGTGTTGTGTAGCAATGGTCTAAAGTATTCTTGCCTCTAGTGGGACAATTGACAAGCTGAAAGTATTTTGGTAGCTCTTTCCTTAAGTTTGCCTTGTTTAGATCTCCCAAAATAATGGCCAGTGACAGCAGTAAAAACAGCCAGGTTTTTAAAGTCTTGTGAAAGGCCAAGGACTGAGGCAATTCTCATTTCTAAGGGGAGGATATTCCACAGAGCAGGGGCCACTGCAGAAAAGGCCCTTTCTTTTCACAGATGGCTGCAAGTAATTATAGGCACGAGTCATTCAATTAATATAATCTTTCAGTCAGTGAGCAATTGTGCATGTAAAAGAATTTTAGATGTTGGGCTCAATTATCCCACTTTGGCTTTCCAGTATTATCTTATTTATTTAAACATGGTAAACTAGAACTGATCTATTTGGGGTGGGGGTCTTTTTTATAGTAATTTTCTAACTTAAATATTTATTTATTTATTTATTTTGTCACATTTCTATGCCGCCCCACTCCCAAGGGACTCTGGACAGCTTACAACAGAGAATAAAACAATGCAACAATATCCTATGCAAAAGTGAAAAGAAGACATTAAAACATTAAAATGTTAAAACACATACACTCCAATTTATGGCCGGATCTCACAAGATCACTATAACGAGATTAACGGCCCCAGGCCTGCTGGAAGAGCCAGGTCTTCACTGCTTTGCGGAAGGCCAATAGGGTGGGGATGGTCTGGATTTCAGGAGGTAATTGGTTCCAGAGAGCCAGGGCAGCCACAGAGAAGGCCCTCCCCCACGGGCCTGCCAGCCGACATTGTTTAGCTGATGGGAACCGGAGGAGACCGACTCTGTGGGATCTTACTGGTCGCTGGGAGCTATGTGGTAGAAAGCGGTCTCGAAGATAGCCTGGCCTGAGCCATTTAGGGCTTTAAAGGTAATAACCAACACCTTGAATTGCACCCGGAGACTGATAGGGAGCCAGTGCAGCTCGCAGAGAATTGGTGTAATGTGGATGTATCTAGGTGCACCCACTATAACTCGTGTGGCTGCATTCTGGACCAATTGTAGTCTCCAAACACTTTTCTAGGGTAGCCCCATGTAGAGTGTGCTGCAATAGTCCAACCGTGAGGTGACAAGGGCATGAGTGACTGTGAGGAGAGCCTCCTGATCCAAGTAGGGTTGCAATTGATGCACCAGACGAACCTGTGCAAAGGTCCCCCTAGCTACAGCTGTCAGATGTTGTTCCAATCTCAGCTGTGAGTCTAGGAGGACACCCAAATTGCGATCCCGTTCTGAGGGGGGCACTTTCTCTCCCCCCAGAACCAAGGATGGACAATCAATAAATAGCTATTTATTTATCCTGCTACAACATTTCTCTCTCTCTCTCTCTCTCTCTCTCTCTCTCTCTCTCTCTCTCCTTCCTTCCTTCCTTCCTTCCTTCCTTCCTTCCTTCCTTCCATGACATCCAGGATCAGCTGCCTGACTGGTAGGTCTGGACTTCATCATCAATTTTCTCCTACTTTTCATCTTCTTAATGGCACATTGTGCTTCTGTCAGACTCTTTTATCATAATATTCTATTTGGTCCTTAGCTCTTGTAAAATATTTGCTCATAGAGGATAATTCCAATTATATTATCATGTCTTTCTACAACTTAATTGTGTTAGACATTGAACTGCCATGCCCACTGCTATTAGCTCCAGTCACCAAGTCTCTCTATAAGCAAGCAAGGAAGGAATGAAGGAAGCAACCAACCAACAAATCAACCAACCATCAATTCGGTCTCTCTATAAATGAAGCGGTGGCTCAGTGGCTAAAACGCTGACCTTGTCGATTGAAAGGTCGGCAGTTCAGTGGTTCGAATCCCTAGTACCACATAACAGGGTGAGCTCCCGTTACTTATCCCAGCTTCTGCCAACCTAGCAGTTCGAAAGCACATAAAAATGCAAATAGAAAAATAGGGACCACCTTTGGTGGGAAGGTAACAGCATTCCATGCACCTTTGGCATTTGGTCATACTGGCCACATGACCATGGAGACATCTTTGGACAGCGCTGGGCTCTTCGGCTTTGAAACCGAGATGAGCACTGCTCCCTAGAGTCGGGAACGACTAGCACATATGTGCGAGGGGAACCTTTACCTTTACCTTTACCTTATAAATGCTGAAAAGAAGAGGAGTGCTGATGGATTTGATCAGAGGGGATACTTTTAACTCAGTATTCTATTTTAGAGTGATTTCTCTTATTCTAAGCTATTTCATGTGACCTTGCAAAGATCACTAACAAATGCCCAGGATAAATTTCCATTCCCAACCAACATATAATTTTCAACAAGAAGGTGCACTTTAACATATTGGAATCTTAAAAAGAAACAAAAACGGGTATTGTTTTCTTTTTCAATCACAGTACATCGTAATTTTTCCATAATGAAACGGAATATTTTCAGAGTGAGCTTTCATCTATAGTGGATACTCAGTCATAATGACTAGCAAATTACCACAGAGAGGAGCAGGGGAAAAAACTTGCAGACAGGGTCATATATCACAGCGCAACACATTATTACACAAGGGGGCGGGAGAGAATCAATTACCCAAATTTAGGCATATTTTAGACAAAACAATAAAACCCAAAAGGTCATTTTGAAATCAAGTAATGTCATGAATAATTATAAAGAAAAGGGAAGGGATAATATTGCCCCATATCAGATGTGCTGTGGTTTACAGTCTTTAAATGTAATGTAGTAGCATATTTTCTTCTATTCTGGTTGTACAGTTTAACAGGCAAATAAAAAAGATGGATGATTTATTTCCTTCCTTCCTTCCTTCTTACCTACCTGTCTTCCCATTCCCATTTCCCTCCCTCCCCTCTTTCCTTCCTTCCTTCCTTCCTTCCTTCCTTCCTTCCTTCCTTCCTTCCTTCCTCCCTCCCTCCCTCCCTCCCTCCTGATTGCAGCATATAAAGGAGAGAAAGTTATTTGCATGTAAAAACCCACCAGGCAATCAACCAACTAAAAAAAATTAAATTAAATAACTACTCTCTCCATGTTCTAATCTACTCAGACTATATACTGTATATTTAATGACATTATTCTCTTAATTAAAAATGGAAGTAAATTTAATTTAATGTAATGATATTAATTAACAGATTAGCTGAATCTCTTCTGAGCTCTGGAAGTCCTTCAAGATCTGGTTATGTGATCAGCCTGGGATCCCCAACGAACCAGACATGCTTAGATGGCTCTATTGCTGAAGTGATCATTTTTATCTTTTTTTTTGCCTAGGGTTTGTATATTCATTTTTATGGTATTTCTTTTACTGTGGGTTTTTATATCTGTTGTTTTTGAATTTGTTTTATTGAACTGTTGTGTATTGGCCAGAGTTGTTTTATGTGAGTTGGGCTGCTATACAAATTTTATTAATCAATCAATAAAAATAATGTAATTTTATTTAATGTAGTTACACTCTAGATGTTGGAAGCTGTTCAAAGATGATCTGAAGTCAAGAATTGTACTATCCTTCATATTATGGAGAGCATCTCTGCTCAACATTTCCAGCTTTCTGCAAAAAGCAATCTATTCAACAATGTTGACTAGACCCTTCCTAACACAACTCTTTCTTGATTAGAAAAATATTTAAGGATCTATCTATTAAATCAAATAGTATCGACAACACAAACAACATTTGAGAGCAGTCGATATAAAGGATAAACATTTCACTGCAGTTACAGACCAAATCTTTATCATCCAGCAAAGAGGAAATAGCTGAAACCTTTGGGCTACTGATAGAAAATTCAAGTGCTGGAAAATCACTACAAAGCAACCAACAATAGTAGAGATTTTAACAGAGGTGTATGGTCACAGGTAATTCCAAAGGATTATTAAAATTTGAAAATGGAGAAACAAGATCAAATAATAATGGAAAAGAGATGAGATTAAAGGATCCCTAAAATAACTTGCTGACCTTTAAATATGCCAGTCAATCAATCTCTCCTGTGATCTTTCAGCCAATTTGGAGAGGACTATTAAAGGTCTATTAATTTGTATGGCAAGATCTTAGTTAAACAAACTCAGTTATATCCCTCTGCTCTGCCTCTTTGTTGTATCCATTGAGAATTATTTGAATTTTCAACATCAAAATATCGCTGAATAAATGGACAGTACTTCAGATGGAAAAGAAATCAAAGGCAGGAGTTCTATTCCTTCCTGGCAGAACTGAATTATGGCCGAGAAGCTTCCACTCCACATAATCAAGTCAAAGGCAAAGCAAGTTGAAATGATACCTGCTAGGAACAGAGTCAAGTAAATAAGGTGCTAAGGCCTACAAAATAGATCCTAGAGATAGATAGATAGATAGATAGATAGATAGATAGATAGATAGATAGATAGATAGATAGATGATAGATAGATAGATAGATAGATAGATAGATAGATAGATAGATGGATAGACAGACAATGATAGTTAGCTAGCTGGATGGATGGATAGAGGGATAGATGATAGCAGGATAAACATGATAGAGGGATAGACAGTTGATAGATGATAGATAGACAAAGATAGATAGATAGATAGATAGATAGATGATAGATAGATAGATAGATAGATAGATAGATAGATAGATAGATAGAGATAGACAGACAGACAAACAGGCAGACCGACAGACAGACAAATGGATGGATGGGTGAATGAATGATAGATAGATAAATAGATTTTTTAAAGCTATACAGTGCTACACAATGCCACTCAAATACTAAACATGTTAGGGAAAAGATGACATAAAGCAGGGAACTGATATGTAAATATGGCCCTATGCTTAATGCAGATTGAATTTACAGTGAAGCGAAGGCGGGCCAACTTTCAATAAAGCTGGTGCTTCTGAGAGAAAAATCACAGCAGGGCCTGCCTGAGACACTGTCACATGTAGCCACCAAATTTAGAGACGCTGGAGACATGAGGATGGAGCGGGACAACTATATTCTGCCCTTGACTTTATCTGTGCCTCATACAGAGGGTCCTCAACCCCAATTGGGACTGGAATTTTGGTCATAAGTCATGAAAGATGTACGTCAAGACGCCTCTAGAACTGGGCCCAAATTTACAACTCTTTTAGTTAAAGAAGTAAGAAAATGAAGTTGTTTTGAAAATCCTGCTTTCTTTCTTTAAAATGTAATTGATGTTCTTTAGGAATATTGAAGAAAAGTATTATTCATGTTAAAACCAGGTGAATGTGATGAAATTAACCACAGTTGTTTACAGTAAACATCTATGTTCTACTATGTGGAAATGATTAACTCTAGAGCTTATTTCTGTTAAATTATACATTAGCTGTTCAGTTTACAGTGTTTAGGATTGACTTGTTGGAGATTTTAGTTGTTTTCTTCAGGTTCCTTAAATGACATTGTAATTAATTATAGAATTTTCTGCAACTTTTGTCTTTTTCAAAGCTCAGAATACAAATTTAGTTTGACTCGCATTATAACATATTTATTAGTTGGCAAGGATACTTTGAGGTGAACATTTTATTCTCTTCCAGTATTTTTTTAATCTATTGTTGGCATAATTCTGCTCTTGTATTTCCAGCAGGTGAATGAATTTTGGAGAAGGGGAAAAAAAACCCTCTACAAAGACGAATGACTCCAATTGAAGTGTAAAATGAAGAAAACCCAAACGTTACATCTTTTTGCAGCTTAAATCTGCCTGCTACAAACTACCATTGTATAAAGTTGACAGGGAAGGGAGGGAGGGAAGGGAGGGAGGGAGGGAGGGAGGGAGTGAGTTTCTTGGATTTGGGCAAGTATAGTAGTAGCCAAAATTGTGGAAACCTTTTGGGAAAAGTGTATTGTATTTTTGATACAATTGATGGCTAATAACAACCACTTTTTTTGGGGGGGGAGTTTCAAGATAATCCTATTCCACTGCTGGAATGGCCTGGGAATAGCCCAGACCTTAACCCAGTTGAAAATCTATGGAGCCGACTAAAGAAACTTGTTAGTCAGAAGCGACCCAGCAATAAAACCCAGTTAATAGAAACCATCATTCCATCTTGGTTTCAGATTATAACAGCTGCAGAACTAAAAGACTTGGTTCACTCCATGGGAAGACGTTGTAAGGCCCTAATTCATGATAAAGGTTACCCAACTAAGTATTAAGTAGCAGGGTGATAATTTTTGTATATCTCATTTTTTCTATGGTGATAATTTTTTATATATCTCATTTTTTTCTATGTGTTTCACTTTTCTTCTTTATACTGTAACTTCTATTCCAATAGCAAATCCTACATAAAAGTTATTGCATTACATTTCTGATTAAATCATCTTTCCATTGATATATAATTTTATGGTACTACTCCAAAAAAGTGGTGTTATTAGCTAGTTTTAGAAAATACACTTTTCCCTAAAGGTTTCCACAATTTTGGCCACTACTGTAATTATGTAATAAATAGTGAAAAAAATATTGTCAGCTCTTGACCATTTTAATTCTATCTTAACTTGATCAGGAGAAACAAAACCTCTCCGCTAGTGGATTTTTGTTGTATACATGATGTACAATGACAAAAAAGGCTTTGAACTTTGACTCTCTGAATTACCTTTTATCTCATCTTTGTCTTCTGTAACCTCTTCCATGGATTTCAGTTTCCACTTATTGCACGTGACTTCAGTTGGTATTCCAGAACTATGGCATTCATATGGGCTGCTCTTTATCAGACTTGATATGATGCCTTCTGCATGTACTAAAGTCTGTAGAAGGCATCAAGAACTGTATGAAGTGGAGATGGAACAATGGAAATAACAGTGATTGATGAATTAAATTGGGGGAAAATGTATTAAGAGAGTTGGAAGAGACGTTTGAAAGGGAGATAGGAGGCAGGGAAATTTTGGGAACTAGGCGGTAGAGGTGAGAGAAATACCCAGATTGAACAGCCAAGAAGCAGATTCTGACAGAGATAGAGATCCAGGAGAGGAATTTGGGAGGCAAGTTAAAAAAAAAAAAAAGCATAGCAATTAAAGTATTGAAGCGGGAAAGGGATGATGGATAGATGATTTTTCTTTACTGTTGTTTTGATTTGCTTTCCCTTTTCTCTTTCTCTCTCTCTCTCTCTTTGTAGGTAGGTGACATGATTAGAAGTTAGGTAGGATAGAAAGAAAATGTTTTTTGTTTTTTTTAGTAAAAGGTGATATGATTAAAAGTTAGAATAAGTGACAGAAATAAGAGAAGGGGGAATGTATATAATAAATATAATATAATAAAACAAAAGTAACAAAAAGAGAAAATGGGATAATTGAATAATGACAGATTGCAACTTATATTATAATGGTGTATCATTATTAGAACTATATAAGTCAATTGAATCTAATAATTATGATTAATTTTACTAGTTTTATTTACAGTATATTAGAATGTTGGACTCCCAGGTGCCACACTGTTCACACATTGATTTAATATGTATGTAAAAAATAAAAAACTTTTTTTAAAAAAAGAACTGTATGAAGTGGCAGCAGGGTTTACTCCTTTACTACAACCACACTTTTAATCCAAAGAAAGTATGGGGAGAAAAACAAAAGCCATCCAAAGGCTGATTTTAGCCCAATATTAATTATAGATCTGCCCTGAAGAAAACCAATTAGCCCTTTGTAACTCGATCATGACTTTGCAATGAATCAAATCTCTCCTTGTCTTCTGGCTTCTCATTAACAGCTCTAACAAGGTCAAGGGACCAGCCGGCTTGGAATCAATTGCTCCATTTCCTGACCAAAGAAGTGATCTCCAGGACTTTCATAGAATTAAAGATTAGTGGCATTTAGCAATGTGATTTATTGAGGAAATTTGAACTAATTTAGCAGGAAGTACATGTCCAACTACTAATAGTAGCTGTTGGTCATAAATCTTAGGAGGAGGGTGCTACTAGTAACCACATGCTCTATTGTGATAGTTCCTATGGTGCTGTCTTCAAGATTATTATTATTATTATTATTATTATTATTATTATTATTATTATTATCATCATCATCATCATCATCATCATCATCATCATCATCATTCTACTTCTGTTCCTTGGATTTTTGCTGAGTTGCTATCCACAAAGGATGAAGTGATTATTCAATTTACTGAAGAGCATTTAAAACAACAACAACACTGGAATGGGCAAGCTTACTATTTTGCAAGGTAGATAGGAACATGTATAGAATTACAGTATAACAGCGTCAGAAGGGACCTTGGAAGTCAGATAGATAGATAGATAGATAGATAGGTAGATAGATAGATAGATAGATAGAATTCTTTATTGGCCAAGTGTGATTGGACACACAAGGAATTTGTCTTTGGTGCATATGCTCTCAGTGTACATAAAAAGAGAAGATATATTCATCAAGAATCATATGGTACAACACTTAATGATAGTCATAGGGTACAAATAAGCAATCAAATCATACTAAGAAACAATCAATATAAATCATAAGGATACAGCAACAAGTTACAGTCATACAGTCATAAATGGGAGGAGATGGGTGATAGGAACGATGAGAAGATTAATAGTAATAGTAATGCAGACTTAGTGAATAGTTTGACTCTGTTGGGGGAATTATTTATTTAGCAGAGTGATGGTGTTCAGGAAAAAAAAACTGTTCTTGTGTCTAGTTGTTTCGGTGTGCAGTGCTCTATAGTGTTGTTTTGTGGGGAGGAGTTGAAACAATTTATGTCCAGGATGCGAGGGGTCTGTAAATATTTCCACAGCCCTCTTTTAGACTTGTGCAGTATACAGGTCCTCAATGGAAGGCAGGTTGGTAGCAATTGTTTTTTCTGCAGTTCTAATTATTCTCTGAAGTCCGTGTCTGTCTTGTTGGGTTGCAGAACCAAACCAGACACTTATGGAGGTACAGAAGTCAAACTCCATAATTCTAGTCCAAACCCCCACCCAAGCAGAAGACCTTATACCATTTCACACAAATGGCTGTCCAATCTCTTCTTAAAAACCCGAGAGCACCCATAGGGTCTTCTGCTTCCCTGCCCTCTCAACTCCTTTTCTCCTTGATTTTCTCCTTTTTTCTGGCTTCCTGCCTAAGCCCATGACACATAGATTCTCAATTTGCATTAAGTTTTTACAGTGCCTTCCATTGCAGAGGACTCGTGCACCACTTAACAGGAGATAATTTGTCTTCAGGAATCTGAATGTCTCCATAATTTTTCTGTTGATGCTGTGATGATATACCGCGTGCATCCAGAGGCTCTTCATTAATGTGCTCTCTTCTATTCCTTGAGTCAGCAGAAAAGTTAGGTCAGTATAAATTGTCAGCTGCCTTGACAGCTAAACCCCATTCTGCTTCAGTAATGAGGTTGGCAACTGTCCTTTCACTTGTAGAGCATGATAACTTCAGGAAATCAATTTGAGGATTCTCATGGCTTCATTTCCCCTCTACCGAGCATGGTCTGTTGGCAAGAAAAATAAGAAAAATGGGAGGGATTGGAGAACTGTAGATGAGTGTCAAATGATTCCTTTCAAGTAGTCTAAGTGAAAAGCTACAGAAGCTTTCCACCTTCTCTGTAGCACAAGAGACCTGTGGTCCTCAACACAATTCCAACGCTCTTTCAAAAGAGAGTTAAACCTAAGCATATAAGGAGTCCACAAAATGTCTAGTTTTTAGATCTGCAAATGACTCTGGGAAGTGTCTGTTTTTTTCCTACACTCCAAGCCAAAATGGTGGTGGACAATTGGGCCTAGCCACAGAAGAGTGAGGACAATGCCTGCAGCAGCTGAAGATGACCAGTAGAAGATGGACCAATGCCTTATCTTTAACAACTACATAGTTGGGAAAGCAACTTGCATCATTATCTCAAAAGACAGAAAGCAGTACTTCAATGCTCAAACAACTACACATTATAAGTGTTGTGGCCTGCCAGATTCAGACAATGGATGCTCTGCATCGGATGCAGAGATAGGGCAAGGGCCGTCCAACATTTCCCAGCCATCAGAGAGGCAACTGCCTTTGGAAGCTGATATGAGTGAGGAGGAAGAACAGCTGGGACCTGTTCCAGATGCACGTATGTGCAGAGCAGTTAGGAGAGGTGAACAATGGAGGACAAGGAGTTGACTTGGAAAGCAAAGCACACGTGGACACTGAATGGCCCCTCCCCTGCTGGGGAATAAATAGAAGGAAAGGGGAGTGGTTGTCGTAGGAGACAACCATTCGTATTTCTGAAGATTTTGCTCATGGTGTTTTGTGCCACAAAGACTGCTTGCCAGAACTTAATTTGCAGCCTTTCAACTGGGAGCTCACAGCCTTGCAATTATCACAAGGAACTGATAAGGTCTATTACTGCAGTGAACTCCTTGAAGGACTCTTGCCTGGATTTTTCAGTAGGTGAATGCAATTAATTCATAAGAGGTAAATAAAGAGGGGTTTTTTTGTGACAAGGAGTCTCTTTCTTGCTGCTACTAAGGCTGGGTCAGAACAATATGTATGGCATGAGTCCAGGGTACTTGAGGAATCATCTCACCCCATTGGGACTGGCCTGCCCCACCCATGCCAACAGAGGAGGCATGCTATGAGCACCTTTGGTCAAGGACTTCTGGTTGGTGGGGTCCAGGAGGAGGTCTTTCTCTGTCGTGGCTCCGGCCCTCTGGAGCATCTCACTCTCTGATGTGAGATTGACTCCCATCCTCCTGATCTTCTGAAGGACCCTGAAGACCTCTCTCTACCAGATGGCTTGGGGACCTAATGGAGGAAACCTTTGAGGTGGTTGTTGAATTAAAAGGCATTCTTACCTGCCCACCCTCGTGCATCCTATTCCCTCCCTCCCCATCTTTTAACTACATGTTATAGCAATAGCAATAGCCCTTAGACTTATATACCGCTTCACAGTGCTTTACAGCCCTCTCTAAATGGTTTACAGAGTCAGCATATTTTCCCCAACAATCTGGGTCCTCATTTTACCAACCTCAGAAGGATGGAAGGCTGGATCAACCTTGAGCTGGTGAGAATCGAACTGCCAAATTGCAGGCAGTCAGCAGAAGTAGCCTGCAAGTACAGCATTCTAACCACTGCACCACCTCGGCTCTCTTATCTTGATTGGATTTATAATTTTATGATTGGGAAGGTATCTATTTGTTAGTATTTTAATATTTTAGTACTGGAAGTCACCCAGAGTAATTTGCTACAAGATGGGTGGCAAATTTATTCAGTAAAGTCAATCAGCCAGTCAATCAGTCAGTCAGCCAGTCAGTCTGTCTGTCTGTCTTTAGGCTGAGAAATGAACCCTCACAAGGACCAGTGGTGGATTTTTACTGGTTCAGCCCGGTTAGGGCAAACTGGTAGCGATGGCAGGAGGCTCCGCCCACCTGCCCAGACGTCATCATGGGCGTTCTGCGCAGGTGCTCAAACCAGTAGTGAAGGTAAGTGAAACCCATCACCGATAAGAACATGTCATTTAAAAGTATTTAAAAGTATTCATGGGGCAACCAAAACTGTAGTTGAATGTGAAAATGAAGCCTACAAAAGTTTGTTGCCGAATTTGTGGGTTCACTAAAGTAACTTTCTCAAGAGGTCAGTTTCTGTTTGTCCTTGCAGATATGTGACTGGTTTTATACATCCATGCCAATTCCTTTGATGACCGTGTGGCATTGCATGCTGGCAGTTGTCGAGGGGGCCGTGGCAGGTTGGCTGAGCATCTAACCAAACTCTATTCATTTGCACCTGTCAATCAGAGAGACCAGATGTGCTTAGATGGAGAAAATTATTGACAAGCTGAAATAATTGACATTTAAATTGCATGCTGTCTCAGACACAAGCAGCCAAAGCTAAAATATGACATTTACTTCTAATCTTTGTTGGAATGATTGGGGAGAGGAATATTGGCTGACTTCTAAAAGCACTTCTTTTGGTATTAAAAATGGCACTTCCGTATAACTGTTATCATATTTTAAAAAGTGTTAAAAACAGGTTCGACAGCAAATTATTCTCGGAATATTTCTTTAAATATAAACACATGTATCTATGCTAACTTGTTATTTGCTTCCTTTTACTTTGATCATATATCTGGAGCAGTGGTGAAATCCAATTTTTTTTACTACCGGTTCTGTGGGTGTGGCTTGGTGGGCGTGGTGTGACTTGGTGGGCATGGCAGGGGAAGGATACTGCAAAATCTCCATTCCCTCCCCACTCTGGGGCCAGCCAGAGGTAGTATTTACTGGTACTCCAAACTACTCAAAATTTCTGCTACCGGTTCTCCAGAACCTGTTAGAACCTGCTGGATTTCACCCCTGATCTGGAGCTTCTTAAGGACCAAATGTTTTCAAAACCAAATTGTTTGCTTTATACATGTCCAGGTTATGTCATTCATGTTCTTTTCTCTCAAAAGACTGTGACTTCAAGAGTAGTTTCCCTGCCCAAGAGACTGTTCTGCATGAAGGATTGTAAGTTTATGCAATATTTTCCACTGCAAGCAGCCAGGAATCGCAATCTGGGTATCTCCCATATGTGAGGAGAAGTTCCACCAGGTGTAGGTTTTCATCCTTCACAAAGGAGACAGGTTTCTTTCTTTTTACATCAAAAGGATGAGAAAAAGAACCAGAATGACACAGTTCCAATTTGCCACTATATGAGGTCTTCATTTGGAGTATTGGATGGAATTCCGATATTGTTTATTTATTTATTAGTTTGTCAAACATGTACAAGATAGCAGATATGAATATGAACATGGACATGGACATGAACGAAGGAAATGAATACAAATAAATGGGGACAGTAGGATAGGGATGGTAGGCACGCTGGTGTGCTTATGCACACCCCCTTTACGGACCTCTTAGGAATGGGGTGAGGTCCACGGTAGACAGTTTAAGGTTGAAGCTGTGAGGGTTTGAGGATGTAACAACGGAGTCAGGTAGTGCATTCCAGGCATTGACCACTCTGTTGCTGAAGTCGTATTTTCTGCAATCGAGTTTGGAGCGGTTTACCTTGAGTTTGTATCAATTGTTTGCCTGTGTATTATTGAGGTTGAAGCTGAAGAAGTCGTAAGATATTGTAGTAGAAAATTGTGTGTACTATGCTTAGATCAGACTGCAGGCAGTACAGTTCCAGATTGTCCAAGCCCAAAATTTCAAGCCTGGTGGCATAAGGGATTCTATTGTGAGTAGAGGAGTGAAGTACTCTTCTCGTGAAATACTTTTGGACCCGCTTAGTCGTATTAATGTCTGATATCCAGTGTGGATTCCAGGCAGATGAGCTGTATTCTAGAATTGGTCTGGCAAAGGTTTTGTATGCCCTAGTTAGCAATACAATGTTACCAGAGAAGAAGCTTCACAAAATTAGGTTAACAACTCTTAATGCCTTTTTGGCAATGCTTTTACAGTGAGCTCTAGGGCTTAGATCATTTGAGATGAGTACTCCTAGGTCCTTGACAGAATGAGGATCGTCTATGAGGTCGTATCTGCCCAACTTGTATTTGGTGTTCTGATTTTTATTGCCAATGTGTAGGACAGAGCATTTGTTGGTTGAGATTTGGAGTTGCCAAATGCGCAACCATTCTGACACATGGTCAAGGTAGCTTTGTAGGGCAGCAGCATTGTCAGTGGTGTTAAATAATTTTTCATCATCAGCGAAGAGAACACAGCTGCTTTTAATATGATCGCATAGATTGTTATTTCAATGAATGCATTTTACTAATCTGAGCTCTGAGAAACTTATTTGTAGGATTTGCAACTTCCAGCCCAGCTCATTAATAAGAATGCTTAACAAGGTTGCTTCGTAAACATTTATATAATATGTGAAAATTAGGAACAGAGAAGTATGATGTATATAATCAGAATAATCAAATTTCTCTGTCACAGATTTCATCACCAAAGATACTACAACTTCCTTTGTGGGTGGAAATACATACCTCTCCACAGTTAAAGCAGCTGCATGAGGAGCAACTGAACAGCTTTTCCCTGCTCTGGGAGTTTTGGATTTTAACACTCTTAAGAAGTAAGTTCACATTCAATGTGAACAGAACATGTTGTCTCCTGTAGCAATATGGATGTCAGAATTTTGATCTGCCTGTCAACAGGATCTTCTGAGGCAAGCAGGAAGTTGATGCCATGGAAGGCTACAGGAATGGTCTGCTGCAGTCATGGCTTGTGTAAAGTTAAGACCATCTCAAAAGCCCTGCAGATGTTCCCTAGTTGGGGAATGAAACATCTGCAAGAAAACAGCCAAGCTCAGAGAGCATGAAGGACTGATGCTCAAGTTCAACCCTTGCACTACAAATATTCTTCTTTATTGGCATCTCAAAAGCTCCAAGCAACAGTTACCAGTCAAGCTCTACCCTTTGTCAAAGAGCATGATTCCCCAAATATCGCTCTTTTGGTTGGCAATCAGTGGTGAAATGCTGACGGTTTAACAACCGGTTTGGTGAGAAGAACCATCCAAGAGAATCCTGAGGAGGCTTCCATGGACTTCCAGATGCCAGCTGCAGGTTCAGTCTAATGAAGTTACCTAATTTACCTCATGAAAATGTCTGCAAGAAAACAATCATGCTCAGAGAGCACCAAGGACCCCTCAGCCTTGAACCTGGTTCAAGGTTCAACCTCTCCTTGAACCAGGAGCCATCTAACTTCATCTCTCCAAAACTCCTGTGAAGGTGGAATGGAATGGAATGGAATGGAATGGAATGGAATAGAATAGAATAGAATAGAATAGAATAGAATAGAATAGAATAGAATAGAATAGAATAGAATAGAATAGAATAGAATAGAATAGAAATATGGGATAAGATAGGATAGGATAGGATATAGAATAGAAAAGAATAATAAAGAAAGAATATAAAATAATTAGAACAGAACAGAACAGAATAGAACAGAAATATGGGATAGAATAGAACAAAACAACAGAACAGAACAGAACAGAATAGAACAGAACAGAACAGAACAGAACAGAACAGAACAGAACAGAACAGAAATATGGGATAGGATAGGATAGGATAGGATGGAATGGAATGGAATGGAATGGAATGGAATGGAATGGAATGGAATGGAATAGAATAGAATAGAATAGAATAGAATAGAATAGAATAGAATAGAATAGAATATGGGATAAGGGGATAGGATAGGATAGGATAGGATAGGATAGAATATAGAATAGAATAGAATAATGAAGAAAGAATATAAAATAATTAGAACAGAACAGAACAGAACAGAACAGAACAGAACAGAACAGAATATAATAGAATAGAATAGAATAGAATAGAATAGAATAGAATAGAATAGAATAGAATAGAATAGAATAGAATAGAAATACGGGATAGGATAGAATAGAATAGAATAGAAATATGGGATAAGATAGGATAGGATAGGATAGGATAGGATAGAATATAGAATAGAATAGAATAATGAAGAAAGAATATAAAATAATTAGAACAGAACAGAATAGAACAGAAATATGAGATAGAATAGAATAGAACAGAACAGAACAGAACAGAACAGAACAGAATAGAACAGAACAGAAATATGGGATAGAATAGAGTAGAATAAAATAGAATGGAATGGAATGGAATGGAATGGAATGGAATGGAATGGAATAGAATAGAATAGAATAGAATAGAATAGAATAGAATAGAATAGAATAGAATAGAATAGAATAGAAATATGGGATAAAATAGGATAGGATAGGATAGGATAGGATAGGATAGGATAGGATAGGAGATAGAATAGAACAGAATAATGAACATAGCATAGCATAGCATAGCATAGCATAGCATAGCATAGCATAGCATAGCATAGAAGAGAAGAGAAGAGAAGAGAACAGAATAACAGAGTTGGAAGTGACCTTCTAGTCCAACCCCCTGCTTAGGCAGGAAATCCTACACCACTTCAGACAAATGGTTATACAACATCTAGGTAGGAACAATTGAAATGGGGGATGATCTGGAAATAAATGTGAATTGTGCCTTTTGCTTTATCTAATGAAGGTTTTTTTTAAAAAAAAAATTAAGGAAAATTAAAAGAAAGATTAATTAGACAATGCACTTTATCCTCCCACTCTGATACCAGATAGGAAAGTCTCCCTCACCCTTTAAGGAGGTTGATAAGAAACCCATCCTGATTTACAGTGAGCTGCTTCTACCCGAAATAGCTGTAAATTTCATTGCCGGTTTTAGAACAAGTGTTTCAATTATGGTTGTCATTAAGAGGAAGTGGGAAGTGATAAAAGGAAAAGGGAATCAATAGTCAGTCCAAAGAAAACTACTTGATTTTTTTTTGTTTTTGTTTTTTGACAAAAAGCAATAGAGAAAGGTTTGGTGTGCGTGTAGGTTTTAAAAAAAGATGAAGAAACAGCAGGAAGTTTTGGAGCCCTGGCTTATCATGAGATCCCACATTTATAGCTCGGGTTGAAGATGCAAACCTCCTGGGAATAAAGATATTTTATGTATGTATGTTTGTTTGTGATCAGGCATGCATATATTTATTTATTTCTAAAATTTACCAGCTGCCCATCTTACCTCTGGGTAAGCTTACAATATTAAAACTTTACATAACTTAATAATATAAATACAGTACTATAAAAATAATAGAAGATGGGGGGAGTAATAGGATGAGAGGGGGAGAGGGGGAGATCTATTGTTAATCTATCAACCATCCCAAATGTGATACTCCTCTGTTGGAGCTGCAGAGCCAGGTTTTTAAGCTCTTACAAAAGATCACAATGGTTGGGGCCAAACTTACTCTGAGGTGGGGGCAAGATCAGTGGTGAAATCCAATTTTTTTTTACTACCAGTTCTGTGGATGTGGCTTGTTGGGCATGGCTTGGTGGGCGTGGCAGGGGAAGGATACTGCAAAATCCCCATTCCCACCCCTCTCTGGGGCCAGCCAGAGGTGGTATTTGCCGGTTCTCCAAACTGCTCAAAATTTCTGCTACTGGTTCTCCAGAACCTGTCAGAATCTGTTGGATTTCACCCCTGGGCAAGATGTTCCAAAGGGTAGGCACAATGACAGGGATCACCCTTTTCCTGGACCCCGCCAGCCAGAATACCCTGGCCGATGAGGCCCAAGTATGTTTCCCCTGCCAGCAAAAATGGAGTGGGCCAATCCCAATGAGATGAGACAGTCCTTCAAGTAGCTGGGACCCATGCCATGAAGCATGGCTTTAAGGGTGATTACCGCCACTTTGAATTGGACCCAAATTTGGCAGCCAGTGTACCTCGCAGAGCAGTGGTGTTAAATGGGCCACCCCAGGGGTCCCCAAAACTGCCATGCTGCTGTACTCTGCACCAGGTGTAGATTCCCAAGATATAGTGAACAGGACAATGTCACAGTGGAAGGCAGAGAAAAATAGCTCAATAAATGGAAAATATATACAGTATAGGAAACATGAGTGAAATTTTTTCTCTCTCTCTCTGAGAGACAGAGACAGAGACAGACAGAGAGAAAGGGAGAGAGAGATATAGACACACACACACACACACACACAGAGAGAGAGAGAGAGAGAGAGAGAGAGAGAGAGAGAGAGAGAGAGAGAGAGAGAGAGAGAGAGAGAGAGTATGAGAATCTCCTTTGGAGACTTAAATGAAGCTGAACAGACCTTGATTCCTCACAGTGTGAGGTTCCTTTTTAGGTGTCAATTGTTTCTAATTTGTACTTCAAAGTCAAGTCACTCGTTAAGGTAAACTTTCACAGCAGGCCCCATCGCTCAAGTGGAGGGAGGCACGGATACAGATATTTCATGCTGAGAGCCCACAAGCCCAAGAGGAGACCAAAGAATGATATGAAAACAAAATTGTAGAGGCAGGAGGTGGTTACCTGTCTCATTTCTGATCTAGGCACCATGAGACAAGAACATTTCCAAACTGATTGGTCTTTTGAAGGGAAAGGGGATGGAGACTTAGGAAACGAGATGCCTGTCATTCAAATTGTGAAAGAATAAAACACTGACTCCACCAGCTCCCTTCAGTTAAAAGGACTATTTGGCTACGAGTGATGTTTTCCGTACACAAAATTCAGGATCCATAGCAGACAGCTGAGATGTTTTAAATGGGTGGGACAGCTATTATAGAATACATAAACAGAATGTGTATTTCAAAATCTCTTGCTCTTTTACTGTGGCACCTCTAAAGAGAGGCTTTGTTTCCAGCCTTCAATCTTAATCAATAAATACAGAAATAATTTAATTGTATTTAATGAATACAATCATATGCTGGCACATTCCCAAATTTTTGGAAGATGTTCAGAGATGCGCCGAAGATCAAGAATTCTACCATCCTTGGTATTATGGAGAACAACTCTACTCAGTAATTCCAGCTTTCCGTAGATAATATGTTCAACAATGCTGATTTTTCTTTTAGAGTAAGTCTTCCATATTAGTTAATAAAAACCACCCACATTACTTATTGAATCCCAAACATTAGGTAAGATTGCTGGTTTACAGTTCCTCCAGTGCTGCTTTCTCCTTTACACAATTCCCACTGTTTAGGTTGGAATTTTCCTGACCCTCCTAAAGTCCTCAATGGAAATCTATCTGACATGCTACCTGTCAGGTTTCAAAATAAGACTCCAAACCTTGATGATGATGGTTAGAAGATGCTTTATCGGTACAGACTGACATCCATAAATAATGAAAGGAAATATTGTTGGAGCTATTGCTCCATGTTCCCCACCACCTTATAAAGTCTTGTGCCTAAGCAGCCCATTAAAGCAGCCCCACCCTTCTACCCTCACTCCTAATCCATGGCCTACCCGCCTACACCCTGGTCACACCCACCTCATTCCTACCTACTTCCTACTGCGTACAGGGAATGTCAGCAAGCTACAATCACCCCCAATCAGCCCCAGTCCTGCCAGCACTTTCATCTCCCAGTTCAGGCCAGCACTTTCAGGGCTGCTAGGCTCACTCCTTCCCTCTGGGAGCCTCCTATCGCTTAGAGATGCTTGCAATTCAACAGCAGAGAAGGCTGCCAGTGCTTTATGACATCATCCTTCCCTTCAGGAATGAGAGTAGGCTGTAGCATGGGCTGGCGGCCTCCTGGAGGAAGTAGGATCAAGGTTAGCTTGGTGGGCTGTGGCAGCTCCCGCTGGGCCGGGGCTGACACTACCTTCTTTATTTTTCTTCCCCTTCCATCTTTCCTAAGGAGCCCAGGATAGTATACTACATGTCGACATGATAGCCTAATTCCTTTCCTCGGCATCAATAGAGGGAGCAGGCAAATAGAAAAATCAATTGCAAAATGCAATGGATTGTGCTGATCAGTTAATTTTATCAAGCAACTTTACAGCTGGATTTCGAAGAATGGGAAATGGAAGCACTGCTGGTGCTTCAAAAAGCCAATGACATTTGATCTCGTACTGATGAGATGATTGATAGTGCTGGAAGAAATGTCCATCTGAGTTCAATTCCAAGTGGGGAAAAAGACACTGGAAACATGGAGACTGCTTGGAAAGATGGTCTTTAATGGAGGACAGGATCACATGCCTTGATGATGTCCTTGATGATGACCTTCGAGACCGACTTCTGCCACCAATAGCCTCCCACCGGCCAGTTCGCTCCCACAGAGAGGGTCTCCTCAGGGTGCCATCAGCCAAGTTATGTTGGCTGGCAACACCCAGGGGAAGGGCCTTCTCTGTGAGAGCCCCAGCCCTGTGGAATGAACTGCCCCCGGAAATACGTAAGATCTCCGACCTCCGGGTGTTTCGCTGCGCACTGAAGACCCTGTTGTTCCGCCAGGCCGGGCTATCAACATAATAATTTTAAATTGGGGTATTTTAAATTTTCAGGGTTTTAAACCGGGCCAAATCTATTTAATTATTTTAATTTTTAATCATTGTTTCGAAATGTGTTTTTAAATTGGCTATACACCGCCCTGAGTCCTTCGGGAGAAGGGCAGTATAGAAATAAAATATTATTATTATTATTATTATTATTATTATTATTATTATTATTATTATTATTATTATTATTATTATATTGGGTGAAGAAAAAGGGCAGAGATGTTGAGAGTGCCTGGGTTTTATACCCTCTCTGGGCTTTTGAATTTGAGCTTGTGTTCTGGTTGGTTGTCAGACTCCCATGGGGCCATGCAGGGGTAACTTTGTAGGTTGTCTTTTGAGTCCCAGGCTTGATTGACTCTTGCTGGGTGATGATGTAGTGAAAGGGCTTTGGGCAATTCCTACTATGGCTCTGCCTGAAGGAGGTAGATCTTTGTTATGTAGAATAGACTGGTCCAGGCCTTAATGGCCCATTGAGAAAGGTGTGTGGGAGGGGGAGGGGGCAGGGAGCTGCTTTGTCTTTAAAACATGTGTCTCCTTTTCTCATCCAGGAAGATAAACTAGACTAGACTAGACTAGAATAGAATAAAATACAATTCTTTATTGGCCACATAAGGAATTTGTCTTAGTGCATACACTCTCAGTGTACATAAAAGAAGAGATACATTCGTCAAGAATCATAAGGTCCAACACTTAACCGTAGTCAAAGGGAACAAATAAGCAATTAAATCATATTAGGAAACAGTGAATATAAATCTTAAGGATACCAGCAATAAGGTTACAGTCATGCAGTCATAAGTGGGAGGAGATGGGTGATAGGAACGATGAGAAGACTAATAGTAATGCAGACTTAGTAAATAGTTTGACAGCGTTGAGGGAATTATTTGTTTAGCAGAGCGATGGTATTCAGGAAAAAAACTGTCCCTGTGTCTAGTGGTTTTGATGTGCAGTGCTCTATAGTATCTTTTTGAGGGTAGGAGTTGAAACAGTTTATGTCCAGGATGCGAGGGGTCTGTAAATGTTCTGCCTTTTTAATATTTAATAATATTCTACCTTTTTAATATTTCCCAGAATATTTCATTCTTCTAGGAGGGGTATGGGTGCTAACTTCCTACAATGGAAATACTGTGAAAAAAAAGGGGGTGTCCAACCCTGGCAACTTTAAAACTTGTGGACTTGAGAACTAGGATGATTGGCTGGGGAATTCCAGAAGTTCCGGAAGGTGAGCCGAGGTGGCGCAGTGGTTAGAGTGCAGTACTGCAGCTACTTCAGCTGACTGCTAGTTCAGCAGATCAGCGGATCGAATCTCACCGGCTCAAGGTTGACTCAGCCTTCCATCCTTCCAAGGTGGGTAAAATGAGGACCCAAATTGTTGGGGGCAATATGCTATTTAGTATACTGTCTTTGGTGTAAGCTGCCCAGAGTCCTCAGAGAGTGGGCGGCATAGAAATACGGATAAGAAAGAAAGTTGAAAATTCACAAGTCTTAAAGTTTCCAAGGTTAGTCAACCCTGCTGTAAAACCTCAGTTGTAGAAACCATTTTGAGGGACAGGGGCGGGAGGGAGTGTCCATTACATCTGAATCACCCTCATTTATTTTCTTGCCATCATTACATAACTGATGTTTTCTATCATTTGCATCGCTTTAGATCCTTGGCATCACTATATAATGATAACAATGATGGTGTAATTGAATGCCAGTAATATAAACAACTTTTAATAAAAATACACCTAACATAAATTGTATCTATTGGCAAGATTGCTTTGGAAATAATAGACTTTCTGCCTCATTGGGAAGTGAAGTCATTAGTAAAAGTTTTGGAATCCAAAGTCTGCTGAATGGAAGTTAGAGAATGGAGGTTTTATTACATTTAATTGACCTTGGTTCTCTGTTTAGTTTTTATGACTATTTCTGCTGATACAATCATTGTAGTACAGACCTGGGCATTTCATGGCCCCTTGGCCCTTTGGCTGCTCCTTTCTGGCCTGCAAGAGTTTAATTGGAAATTAGAAATCAAATGTAAATAAGATGTAAAATGTATTATTACCAGTAACAGCGTATCAAAACCATATAATTTACTGCTTTTTATAAAATGTCAAAATTGATATCACACAGAATTCCGTTCAGCCTATTGGTTCTTAACCCTCCGCAACAATCCAGTTTCTCATGTGAACTCTTGGGAAAATTAATTGCCCACCCAGTGGTGGGTTGCTACTAGTTTGCCCTAGTTCGGGCAAACCGGTAGCAGCAGCAGCGGGAGGCTCCGCCCACTCGGCAGGGCATCATGAAAGTGCGCGAGCAAACTGGTAGCAAAGGTAAATGAAACCCACCCCTGTGCCCACCCCTTCTGTAGTAAAGGGTATATGTCTCCTATAGTTCCTGGAACCTCGTTGCAGGTAGCAGCTCTCATTTCATAGCAGGTTTTTCCACCAATCACTGGATAGATTTTGTCTTGTCATGTCATCATATTTATTTTCTTTTCTTTCTTTTTTTTGAGACAGGTTTTCTTCCTCTTCCTCTTCTTCCTTAATGTTCACTTAACTTTGCAAAAGTAATTATATTCTGCTCATTCTCCACCAGCTGGTATTTACTTCATCCTCCATCAGGCATCAACAGAGCATAGTGCTGAAAGACAGAAATATTACTCTGGCAAGCATAAATATTTCATTTTTCACACCACAAATGTGCTGATGATTTATTAATTAGCCTGAAGGCCTGCTGCTCTTGCATAGTTGAGTAGCAAAAAAAAACCAACCCCAAAAACCTCAGCCTAGATAACTGAGAAGATCTACAACATGTGGTTCTATAGAGGGCAGAAGAGAATAAAAATAATGTAACCGGTGGCACAACTGGAAGCTAAATAAGGCTTCCATTAGATCAAGAAAAAAAGCTGAGCAGGAAACACCTTGTTAACAATTTTGTTATCAATATAGTATCTAGATGACAGGCTAAGAACTTGTAAACAGATTAGTTTGAGTAAGTTTTGGCCCATGTTGTAAGGGGTGGGAAATTAATATTGTCGTATTGTATTAGTCAGCATTCAACTAGAGAGGATGTTATATGTATATATGTTAATCTTTTTAAAAAAGACCCTTTATCTTTTTAATGTCTTTTATTTTTAATTTGATTTATATGCCGCCCTTCTCCGGAGACTCAGGGCGGCTAACAATGTACTAAGCAATAGCCTTCATCCTTTTTGTGTATTTATACAAAGTCAGCTTATTGCCCCCACAACTGGGTCTTGTTTGTTGTGTTTTTTTTTTCCTTTTTTTATATTTTGGTGTTTTGTATTTTAACTTTCCTTGAATCAGCTAACAATTACAAAAAAAAAAAAAAAAGGAAACCTCGGCCACTATCTTTGTTGGATGGAAATGATGTGCATGTGGTTCAAATTACTTTCTCCTCTTTTCTCTTCTCCAGTGCTTCAGTCACTATGAAGTTCTTTCTGGTAAGGAGTTCCCATGTAGGCAGCGATGGGATTCAGCCGGTTCGCACAGGTTCTACTGAACCGGTTGTTAACTTTTTGCGCAGTTCGGTGAACCAGCTGATCCCACCACTGGCTGGCCCCTCCCCTCGCCCCTCCCCTCCCAGTCACCCCTCTCCTGACCTGAGAAGGTAAGGGAGATGGCAGGAGAGGCCGACTTACTTTGGGTGGGGCTGGAAATCTCCACTGTAGAGGGTGATAAAAGAAGTGGTGTAAGAAGTAGCACAGCTCTCACCAACCAGTGTGGGAAAATGGCACTGTTATGGCAAGGTGGGGCAGCGCAGGAGGGTGAAGCAGCAGTAATGGCAGGAGCCTTAGCACGGAGCAAAGTGCTCCTGTACTTGCCTTTGCGCAGCAAAAGCATTCCACATTCATCGCGGTACATTTGTGCTCAAGGCAGCCCTCACCTACTGCTGCCGCTGCTGCCATTTCCGCCTCATGGCCGAAGTGGCCTGCTCACTGCTCTCACAGCGCCTTTCACGGCACAGTGAAATTTAGTGTGCTTCACAATGTGGGAGATAGGGTCCCCTCCTCCTCCTGGAGCCCATTATGAGACAGAGCCACAATGCAACCCTGCCCCACTTGCCCTTGGCAACAGCAGTGGCAGTGGCGGCACAGATCAGGTCAGTGAGCAGGTCATTAGGTGGCATTGGTGAATGCGGCAGGCCAGTGTCTTGGTGTTGTGGCTCCGTTACCTGAGCCTGTGTCATCGGCAGGAGAGGACTCCGAGAGTGAAGGAGAGGAGTTGGCAAGGCCTCCCTCTCCAGGACCCTCCTCTCTGGCAATGCCTTCGGTGTCTGCTGAAGGGCAAGAGATAGGGCCGGGGCCAAGTATGTCCAGGCAGCCACAGGTGGACAGTGATGAGGAAGATGAGTCTTGGCTGGATCCTCGGCAGCGTCACAGAGATAAGCGCGCACAACAGAAGAAAAGGCATGCCAGAGATTAAGCTGAGTCACTGGACCACACCCCACAGGGTATAAAAGGGGGTGAGATGGCCATTCAGACTCTGTGATGGACAAAACTAACTACTCTCGAGTCACATTGCATCTTTGGAAACAACATTATCGGCCTTGGATTTATTTTACGAACTGGACAATTCTTGACTGTGGGTATTTTGTTTATTGAGTAAAAGTTCTTGACAAGCAGCTACTGCGTTGCTGCCAAGCATCTTATCGGAAGAATTGGTTGTCTGCCAGTTTATTTAACCCCCGGCTGTCTGTTTCTGTGCATGTGTGGGACGGGGACAGAACACTTGGGGCAGAGAGCAGGTCATATGTCTCCCCAAGTGACTGAGGCAGTGGTGACATCTGAACCGGTTTACTACTGGTTTGCTGGCTGCGCATGCTGGCTGCCAAACACACATGTGCAGTGCGCACCACACACCAAATGTGAGGTGTGGGCACGCACGCACATAGTGCACACCAAAAGGAGGCTTGGGAAGGTAAGTAGAACAGCGTGTGGGGGATCAGCTGTGGTGCGCGATCGTCAGAGCCTTTTTTTACCTTTTAAAAGCAGGAAGTAACCACACCCAGGCGGGTGGGCGGAGCCTTGCACCGCCATCGCTACCGGTTCTCCGAACCACCCGCCACGATCGCTACCAGATCTCAGTGAGGCCCAGCAAGAGATGAGATGCTGGACAATCAGACCTGGCCGCTTCTCTCTGCCGCAGTGCTTCCTGGATGTGGCTTACAGCTCCAACCACAAAGCAGCGGGAGGCAAGGGCTGTCTTGAGTGCAAGTGTACTGCAACAAAGGCAGAAGGCTATTGCTGTGCAAAGGCAGGTACAGGAGCTCCAGCCATTGCCACCGCCGCTTTGGCCCACCTGCGCCGCCCCACCTCGCTGTGAGTGATGTTGAGTTGGCCACGTCCACTCAGTCACATAACATCCCACCCCAGCCACGCCTACCCAGCCGGTCATTAGGGAGAACCGGTTGTTAAATTATTTGAATTGCATCACTGCATGTAGTGAAATTAAGAAAATCAATACAGTTTTGTCAGTCTGCTTCTTCAAACTATTACTCTCCTCCATGGTTTCTGCAAGAAATCACATCCATAACTTTCCTCCGGAGGAAGTGGGAGGAAATTATTGATTTCCCAATCATAATGAAAACATAATGCAAACACACCACTGATGGGGAGTGAAAATAGAACTGATATTGCCAAATGGAACCAAATTTGCAGCTGTTTGCTGAGGAGATAAATATTTCTTGCTTCTGTTTTTTTTTTCCCCTATACTTTCTGCGATATCCAAAATACACATTATCATTTGCCTTCCGAGTGAGAGATGTCAAATATATCTCCACATTCAAATGTCCTCCTGATTTGATTTGCTACTCCGTTTAACTTGATGGACCCTTCGGCATAATTTTCAGCCCTGACCCATCTGTCTACATTCTTAGCACTTTCTCAGATAGTTATATATTTGATAAGCATATAAAAATACCTGTGAAAGATCACACCATAATAAATCATGAGGCTTCAGTCAAAGGCTGAGTTAAGCCTTCTTTTTTCTTTTATCTTTTTTTTTGCTTTTTTTTTATTGCAAAAGTTTTACAATTACATTTTCACCCCCTTTTTCCCCCCCCACTACCCCCCCCAAACTTCCCAACCTCCCCAGCCCACCCTAACCCTCCCCTCCCCCCAGACTTCCTAGTATGCTCATGTCAGATAAAAGGAAAAAACCCTCCTTTGTATATAAAACTTGAACCCCTCCCTCCCCCTTACAAATTTTCATCTTCATTACATTAACCTATTTCTATCTTGGTATATCATTTTCAGATAAATTTTCATCCTGATTACCTTAAAAATATTTCTATCATAATGTAACATTTTCTAACAAATTTTTATCCTCAACCCTAAAATGTTTCTATCTTATATAACATTTTTAAATAAAGGCTATTTGATACTTCCTAGTTTGATATTTATGCTGAACATAATTTATCCACTTCTTCCATTCCCATTCATAAGTCTCTTGAGAACAATCTTTTAAATATGCTGAAATCTTCGCCATCTCCGCAAAACTGGCCATCTTCAAAGTCCATTCCTCAATCGAAGGCAGCGCTTCATTTTTCCAGTATTTACCTATCAACAATCTTGCTGCAGTTATCATGTACAATATCATTTTTGTTTCCCCCAATGTAAAACCCTTAACTATACCCAATAAAAACAGTTGTGGAGAAAATTGAATTTTTCTCTTCAAAACATTCTGCATGACCCACCAAATTTTTACCCAAAAAGCCTTAACTTTCTTACAGGTCCACCAAACATGATAATATGTAGCGTCTAAGCAGTCACATCTCCAACATTTAGGCTGGGCACTAGGGTACATACACGACAATTTTTTTGGATCTAAATGCCATCTATAAAACATTTTATAGAAATTTTCCCGCAGATTCTGCGACTGTGTAAATTTAACATTCTGAACCCAAATTTTTTCCCATGTTTCCAACATCACTGGTTCCTCAAAATTTTGTGCCCACTTAACCATGCAGTCTTTAACTAGTTCAGTTTCTGAGTCCCTTTCTAACAAGACATTATAAAGTCTTTTAATATGCATTGGGCCTTTCTCTTTTATATGTCTAACTAATTCTTCCTCATACATCATAATACCAGTTTTTTGGTCCTCTTTCCATCTCAATTGCAGTTGATTATATTGTAACCAAGTTAAATTAATCCCTTCAGCCAACAATGTCTGTAATGTCTTCAGCTGCCATCTGCCCGCATCTGTAAAAAGAACCTCTTTATATAAAAACCCCCCGAGTGACATTATATTTGTATTCCACAAGGTATGACCAAGATCCAGCCATAGCGGTATTTTATAATTCCAGTTGTTTCGGTGCTTCTTCCAAACTCTCAGCAAAGAATCTCTAAGTATATGGCTTTTAAATACTTTATCCACTTTGCTGTCATAAAATAAGTAAGCGTGCCATCCAAATTCCAGATCAAAACTTTCTGCATTCAATATTCCAGTCTTTTTTCCTCCAAACCAATCACTTACTAAAGTCAAAGCTGTTGCATCATAATATAATTGTAGGTTTGGAAGTTTGAGACCTCCCCTTTCTGGGATGTCTTGCATAATTTTCATTTTTACTCTTGGTTTTTTCTCGTTCCAGACAAATTTGTTGATACCAGTTTGCCATGCTTTTAGTTGTTTATCATTTTTGAGCACCGGAATCATTTGAAACAAAAAAAGAAATCTTGGCAAAATGTTCATCTTAACTGCTGCTATTCTTCCAAGTAAAGACAGCTGCAGTTTTTTCCAAATCTCCATATCTTTTTGCACCTCTCGCCACAACGCCTCATAGTTATTTTGAAACAATTTCATATTTGATTCTGCAACCTGAACTCCTAGATATTTTACCTTTGGTACAATCTCAAAACCTGCCCTCCTTTCTAACTCCAGTTTACGATCTTGTGTCATATTTTTAACTACCATCTTAGTTTTTCTCTGATTCAATCTGAAACCTGAAACTTTACCAAAGTCTTGTATAATGTCCTTCATCTGGATTATCGATTCCATTGGCTGTGTTAGGGTAACAACCAGATCGTCTGCAAATGCCTTTATTCTGTAATCCTCTTGCCTTATCATTATACCTTTCAATGTGTTAGAATCCCTTATTGTATTTAACAAGACTTCTAATGTTAAAATGAACAACAATGGGGACAGTGGACATCCCTGTCTTGTACCTTTTTCAATTTTAAACTCTGTTGTCAAACTTCCATTGATAATGATCTGTGCCTTTTGCTCTTGATAAATTGCTGAGACCGCCTGTATATATTGGTCCCCAAAGTCCATCTTTTTTAATGTCTTTAATAGAAAATTCCAATCCACTCTATCAAAGGCCTTCTCTGCATCCAGAAAGACCAGCACTGCAGGGATCTGTTTATTCTTCTCAAGATATTCCAATAAATCTATTACTTGCCTTACATTGTCCTTCATGTGCCTACCCTCAATAAATCCCGCTTGGTCATCATGAATCACCTTTTGAATTACTGGCATCAGTCTGTTGGCTAATACTTTTGCGTAAATTTTATAATCCGTATTCAAAAGAGATATTGGTCTGTAATTCTCCGGTTTTTTAGGACCTGCTTGCTCTTTTGGTATCAAAGAAATATAAGCTGTAGTCCACGATGGAGGTACTTTTCCCCCTTGTTGTATGTTGCAAAATAAGTCTCTGAGTTGTTCCACCATTTCTGCCTGTAAAGTTTTATAATACACTGCTGTCAGACCATCCGTTCCAGGAGCTTTGGCTGTTTTTAATTGTTTTATTGCTGCTATTATCTCCTCCTCTGTTATGGGATAATCCATTCTTTCCTTTTGTTGTTCAGTGATTTTTGTAACTCTTTTATTGTCCAAATATTTTTCTATAAGTCCATTCTGCACCTCCTCTCTGGCATATAGTTTAGTGTAATATTGAAGAAAGGCTTCTTTTATTAAATTCTGTTGAAAAACTTCTTTCCCCCCAATATCAACACTATCAATAGTCCGTATGCTTTGTTTCTTCCTTAATGTGTAAGCCAACCACCTGCCTGGTTTATTAGCATTGCAGAATGTATTATGCTTCGCATATTGTAAGTTTGTTGCAACTTGTTCCGCTATAAGCATTTGGAATTGGTCTTTCAGAAGTTTTATAACACTAAGTATTCTTTCATCTGTTGGATTTTTAATAAGTAACTGTTCTTTGTCCTTTATTTCTGCTTCCAATTCAAGTCTTTTCTTTTGTCGAATCCGCTTATGTTTAGAGTTCATATATATAAGCACCCCTCTCATATAAGCTTTGCTTGCGTCCCACACAATTTCCATTGGGGTGCCTTTATTCAAGTTCATTTCAAAAAACTCTTTCAGATGCTTTTTAAGTTCTATTATATTTTTCTCATATCTAAACAAGTTTTCATTTAATCTCCAAGAGCGTCTCTCATTCTTACATGTCTCAATTTCTATCCAGACTGGACTGTGATCAGTCAAAGTTCTTGGCAGAATCTTTGTTCTTTTTGTCCTAACAAGTAAGTCATCAGACAACAAAATAAAATCAATCCTGGAAAAGGATCTATGTCTGTCAGAAAAGAAAGTATAGTCCAGTTCTTTTGGGTTATGTATTCTCCAAATATCTTTTAATTCCAGGTCTTCTTTCATATCAAAAAAAGTCTGTGGTAATCTAATTCTTGATTTTGCCAAAGTCTTTTTATCTAATTTAGAGTCAATTACTCCATTCCAGTCTCCCATAATTAAAATAGATCTATAATCCCATTGAAGTATTTTAGTATGCAGCATTTTATAAAAATAGTCCTGTTGTTGATTAGGAGCATAAATTCCTATCAGAAGAATTTGACTATTAGCAGAAAGTAATTCAATTGCTACAAACCTACCATCTTGATCAGCTTCTATAAGTTTGGCTGTTAATTTTTTGTTTACGTAAATAACCACACCATTCTTTTTTTGGTTAGTTGAGGATATAAAATGTGTTCCTAATTTGGAATTTTTCAAATAGTTTTGATCTTGAACTGTAATATGCGTTTCTTGTAAACAAATTATATCATTATTATGTTGTTTTAAATATGCAAATACTTTCTTCCTTTTTTGTGTTACATTCAACCCGTTCACATTCCAAGATAAACATTTAATCATCCTTATTCTCCTTCTGGAGCGAAGCGCAGAACCTTAGGATTTCATCTGAGACCCTCTGTCCTGCATTTCCCCCAGCCCCAGCCTTGTCTTGTCTCTCCTGCTGTAACTTTTCTTTGAGTTCCTTGGCTTTTGCTCGAGTTATACGCTGATCCTTAACTTCAGCCGCCCAAACCAGCTCCGAGATTGGGGAAGGTTCCAGCAAAGGCTCATCCAGAAAACCTCCTTCAGCACCCTTCAACTCTGCTAATTCCTGCTTAGATTGTTGTTGCCATTCTTGAGGTTGCTTCTTATCACTCTCTTTAATCTCCAAAACTGTAGATGTGCGTGGGGATGGAGTTCTTTCTTTAAAGATATCATTATAAAATTGCTCCGCCTTCTCCACAGTATTCAGACGGTGTTTCTCTCCCTTATATCTCAAAATTATGCCAGTTGGGGCATCCCAACGAAATGGGATTTGATTACTCTGCAGTTCTTTAACAAGAAAACCATACTCTTTTCTAGATTTCAACATCTTGGGTGGGAGCTCCTTGTAGACTGTAATCTTGGATCCACTCACTTGCACAGAAGTGAGAAAAGATTTTTGCAAAATGTCATTTCTTATTGCTCTGTCTGTAAAATATATGACCACATCTCTAGGCAGTTGTCTTTGTCTGGCCACCCACGAGTTAACTCTATAAATTTTATCTATTTTAGAAAAAACCATCTCGGGTTCAACTTTTAAAATCACAGCTAGGGCTTCGGCACAGACCTGTCTCAAATCTTGTCTCTCCTCTTCTCTAATTCCTCGAAGCCTTATAGCAAATTCCATTGCACGAAATTGCATCATAACCATATCATTCTCAACTCTCTGCATCTTGTCATCAACATCAAGAAATTTATGATCATTATTTTTCATCTTAGCATTAACTTCTGATTTAAATTCATCCACTTTTGTCTCAACTTTCATAATAAATCCTGCCAGACCAGACGCCACATCCGTTATTTTTTTGGTCACCATCTTTTGGCTCTGCTGCATTTCCTGCATAATTTCCTGTTGTGACTTTTGAATTTTTTCATCTATTTTATTTATTTTGTCATCCATGTCTTGAAATTTCTCATCCAAAATATTTGAGATGAATTCTTTTAGTTCTCCCATATCCAAATCTTTTTTTTGGGCTTGTGGCTGCGTATCCTGCTTACGTGGGGGGGATCCCCCCCCTGTTTTGCCTTCCTGCTTTTTTGAAGCCATCCTGCCACGTGAGCTAGCTTTCTTAAAAAGGGAGGGTCCGCCTCTTCTGCCACCTCCACAATACCTTCTAAAAAAGTCCCCCAGAATTACTCAAAACAAAGCTATAATGCAGCAAAGACAAGTAAAAGGGAGAGATTTTCCTCTTATTTCTGTTGCAGCCGGAGCAACTCTGTAACAACTTTTTAACTTTGTAGCAAGACAAGATAACTTCACCAATCCACACCCACTAATTCATTTGCTGAGCGCCATATTTTTTCAATCACTTTCACTCATTCCGAGACTTTCACTTCAGTAAAAAAAGTTCAGCAAAGGACTAATACTTGCAGTTCAAAATTTCAGGGTTCAAGTGGATTGCGGATGTTTATTTGAGTTATTTCCTCGCTCTTTAAAGGTTCCCTGAGATCGGCTTGTTCTGCAAAAGCAGAAGACGTCCCACGCCGCCCGGAGTTTCAGCAGGTTGTAAGGGAGCCGCGCCTGCTTCCTCCCCAGAAACAGTTCCCTGGGGGGGTTGCAGGGGCTCTACCTGTGCCCTGCTGCCTCTTCTTCTTTAATCCTAAGGATTTCGAAGATTTCGAGCCGCTTCGCAGTCAGGAAGCGGCTCTACAAGCGGCGGGGGTGGCGGTGCTAAAAGAAAGCACCGTCGCCGCCGAAGACGAGAAAACCGGAAGTCCAGAGTTAAGCCTTCTTCACAGGTTTAAGGAGCATACAAAGTCACCAGCTGTTTGGACCCCAGAACCCCATATCTGGGATCCATGCCCATGCATCAACATGCATGGTCAATCTCTTTCATCTGGTTCTATGCGGCACGCACGATATGAAGTAGAAAAACCCAAAAATGAAAATACGTTTATGTATTTATTTATTTTAAATACAGGCATGTGCACAGGAAAATCCAGTAAAGCAGAGTAAAACAGCTTGATAGCTACATCTAGTCTCTAACAAGTGAACAAGCATGCTATTTCTGACAAATTGTGGCTGAGAGATACAAAGATAAGGATTGGGGAAATGATAATTTGGATTAGAAGTCTAAAATTCACAGAAAGCCTCAAGCTTTTCAAGAATATCAGAGCACCGTTGTCAGTAGATGTTCTATCCAGAAGATTCTAGCACAGCAGGTTCTTATAGCAGAAATTAAACTGAGATCAATTATTAAATCACTGCAGAACCACATGCAATTTATCTATGGAGCTTCTCAGTCCTCCAGGTCACAGTTGTCCCAAAGGTGCTTTTTCAAAAAGCGACTCGACTTTCATTGTTTTTCCTCGAAGACGTTTCGCTTCTCATCCAAGAAGCCCCTTCAATTCTGCTTCAGAATTAAAGAAGCTTCTGGGATGAAAAGCGAAATGTCTAAAAGCAAAATCAAAGAAAGTACAGTTGACTTTTGAAAAAGCACCTTTGGGACACATACATGCAATTTAGGGGCTGAAAAAAAAATCTCTAAATGGTAATAGAACCATGGCAGACAACAGAATGAGAGCAATCGTTTTGAAAAAGAAATGGAGTCAGAAAAATCAAATGAGGACCTGCACATGAGCAAAACATGAAGAAAGAAAAGGCTATGGTGTAGTATTTCTTCTCAATCCATGCCCATGGTCCAGTAGTGGTTTTCACTTACCTTTGCTACAGGTACGGGACTGTGAGCGTGCACATGTTCATGCTCGGTTTGCTTGTGCATGGTGCTTCTGCGCATGTGCAGAGCGTCCGTGGGCAGAGCCTCCCACTGCCGCCGCTACCGGTTTGCCCGAACTGGGGCAAACCAGTAGAAACCCACCACTGCCCTTTTATTACGAAGCATGATGATACTGGAATGGTCTGCTTTTCCTACAAGCTGTTTTTATTTAATTTGATCTAAGACAGGGGTATCAAACTTGATTTCATTGAGGGCCGCATCAGGGTTATGTTTGACCTCAGAGGGCCGAGGTGGGCATGACCAGATCGACATCACTCCTGTCAGGGGCACCTGTAGTGGCCCGAGTGTTCTGCTAGTGAAAACAGGTCCCCAAGCTCCATTTTCAGCTGCCACAGCCTCTTGCAACCCTCTCCCAGTGAAAACGGGGAGCCTCCTGCAGAGGCTTGCAGGAAGCTGTGGCATCTGAAAATGGAACTCAGGAGACCGTTTTCACTGGCAGAAGCACCAAAGGCCAGTCCTTCACTGTTTCCAGGGTGGCCCCGTTGGCCAAATCTAAGTACCCCGCGGGCTGGATCCAGCCCCCAGGCCTTGAGTTTGACACCCCAATCTACAGAGGGATGTTCCCCTAATTAGATACCCAGAACAGTGTCTGCTTTTCTGAACTCTGAGCTACCATGTTTCCCTGAAAATAAGACCCTGTCTTATATTTTTTGAACCCCGAAATAAGTGCTTGGCCTTATTTTTGGAGAGGTCTTATTATTTTTGGGCATGTGGAACAAGACGGGGCTCCCTTGCCATCTTGCCTGATTTCCAGCTCTGTCACCCTAACCCTAACCAGAGGAAATTGCAGGGATCTGCTGTGCATGTAGTTAAATATTTTCGGGGAGGGCTTATTTTCGGGGAGGGCTTATTTTTGGGGAGGGTGTTATTTTCAGGGGGGGTTAATTCAGCGCTTGCGCTCAAAAGCCTGATTGGGCTTATTATCTGGGGAGGTCTTATTTTCAGGGAAACACGGTACTTTCTTTCCTCTCTTTCAGCTTACACTCAAAAGTAATACATTTGGGGAAAATATTTAACGATTGCAGCCCATGGGGGCAGCAATATTCCATTTCCCCTGTGAGATAGCCTTATTTCCTAAGAGTTCTGCTTCAAGAATGGCTGCAAAGTAGCTGAATTGCTTCTTTTTTTGGCAGCAATGGCTTTTTGTTGAAGAGAGGGACAGAAAGAACCTTCATTTAACATGTTGAAAGCCAGATGAATATTTAGAGGTTCCTTTCCTCTCTCTCTCCCCCCAATCCCTTGATTAATGGAGTCTTCAATCCACACATTTTAAAAATGTTGGGTAGTGGGGGAATCTGGGAATCTCATGGCAGGAGTTTTACAGAATGGTGGCATCAGAAATTCTATTTAAATGGATGGACTGGGAAGCTCCATTTGTAAAATGGTTTAACAGTGACAGTAACAAAGTTGGAAGGAAGGAGGAGATGATGTAAATAATGAAGTAGGAGATATGTAAATTTGTATGTAGAGCAAGGAATAGATTACTTATTAACTTGATTTGGACGTAAATGTTAGAAACCAGAGACATTGAACAATGTAAATTGTTTTACTTTTAAAACTAAAATAATAATAATAATAATAATAATAATAATAATAATAATAATAATAATAAACAAAGTTGGAAGGGACTTTGGAAATCATTTAGTCCAACCTGCTCATGCAGGAGACCCTGTACTATTTCAGACAGGTGGCTGTTCAGTCTTCTCTTAAAAACCTCCAGTGATGAAGCACCTACAACTTCTGGTGGCAAGCTGTTCCACTGGTTAGTTGTTCTCACTGTTAGGAAGTTTCTCCTTAGTTCCAGATTGCTTCTCTCCTTGATTAGTTTCCATCCATTGTTCCTTGTCTTGCCTTCAGGTACTTTGGTAAATACGTTGACTCCTTAAAAGTTGCAAGGCATGTGTCCAGAAAGCACCAACTCCACAAGAGGATGAAAAGACTCATAACCTGCAAGATCTTGACTCAATTTCAGTAAAGGGTCCAACCCTAAATGAAAATCCTCTGTTCCTGAGTTTCTCGTCCCCCTACTGAAGATCAACCAGCTCAGTGGTGGGTTCTAACCAGTTTTACCACTTGTTTGCATTGTGTACGCACTTTGTGCGCAATCGCCGCACAAAGGCTCACTTCGTTTGCACGCGTGCCTGTCAGGGTGGCAATTAATCCCATTCTGCTTTTCAGTAATTGCATCTTGATTAGAGAATGGATTGAGGCTTTTCCTTGAAGTATACTTTAAGAAAATAAACCCGAAAATATATTTTCTGAGGAAAAATTCATTTATTTGTTATAAAGAAAATAAAACATCTTACTAATCTAATTAGTTACATCTTGGCAAAGCTTTCCCGGCCACCTCTCTTGGCCGGAGAACAAAGAAAGATAGAAGAAAATGAAGGAATGTGGACATGCGCAGTTAGCTTAGAGATAAGAACTTGGCAAGCTACGGTAAGTCTGAAAGTTCCAAAATAAGAGCTCAGCTGGTAAATACAAAAACGCAGTGACAGTGTCAAACTTGCACCTTGCGCAAGCACATTGACTAAAAAAAACAGCTGAGGCATGGCAATCCACTCTGCCGCACCTTACAGCTGAGCTAAAAACAAAAGAAATAAAGGTAGGTATAGCGCGGGGGTGGCAGGAAGGGCCCAACTGACGTTCAGAGAGAACAAGTTCGCTCTCCTATCAAGATTTCCACTACCGGCTCTCCCGAACCGGGGAGAACCGGTAGCAACCCACCATTGAACCAGCTCTTCCTTTCTCTCATTTTCCACTTGAGTTCAGTTAATCCACCAGCCCAGCATGCAAGAGCCACCTATTCTAGTCTCTCTTACTTCTTCAAACTCACTTCCCAAGCATTCTCAAAGATTGTCAGCAAATTCTGTGCAGGTAGTCCTTGATTTCCATCAGTTCATTTAGGGAAGTGTTTCTCAACCTTGGTAGCTTGAAGATGGGTGGACTTCAACTCCCAGAATCCCCCAGCCAGCAGCGCTGGCTGGGGGATTCTAGGAGTTGAAGACCACCCATCTTCAAGCTACCAAGGTAGAGAAACACTGATTTAGGAAATGTTTGAAGTTACAACAGCACTGAAAAAAAAGAGACCTATGACCGTTCTTCACATTTGCGACCATTGCAGCATCCCAAGGTCACATGATCAAAAATTTATGACTCATATTTATGACAGTTGCAGTGTCCTGGGTCATGTGATCCCCTTTTGCGACCTTCTGACAAGCAAAGTCAACAGGGAAGCCAGATTCACTTAACAATTGTATTACTAACTCAACAATTGGAGTGATTCACTTAACTGTGGGGGGAAAAAATCCTAAAATGGGTCAAAACTCACTTTACAAATGTCTCACTTAGCATCAGAAATTTTGGGACCAATTGTGGTCATAAGTTGAGGACTAAATGTACACCCCACAAATATGCAGATGGCGACTGGTTCCTGCTTTCTCCAATGGCGTCCCCATTACGCATCTCTAACCATTTTACACACTGGTTGTCAGCCTCAGCTTTGCCTGCTTCAGCTGCCATAAGAAACGGGGGGTGGGATTAGTTATGGAGCAAAGGGTGGGAAGAAGCAAGAGGTGTTTTTTTTTTTCCTTGTAGGATGTGTCTTCATGAGAAACGAAATTGGATCTTCAAAAGGAGACGGCTGACCAACTGCCCTACATTCCTGATGAATGACGCTGCCAGACGTGTTGCCACCTGATCTTTGGAAGACCTTTGGATTGGCTGATGATTTATGAACACGAGGGGGGGACAAGCTTAGTAGATGCATTTTGCGCGTTTTGCTCACTTCCAGCTTTACCTGGGTTGCTATCATTTCATGTTCAGTAAAAGTACTAAATTCTTCAAAATGTTTGAGTTTGGGTTTTTCTTTCCTGGATACTGAAGGAAGCATACCTGACACTGGTCCTGAAGTTTTAGTTGCCTTAATTCTTCTTCCCATTTCATCAATATGTTAACTTTATTTCATCCTTTTACCTTTCTGCTTTTCATGATACTTTCTGAGTTCAGTAGCATGGGGTATGATCTTCGCAACTGGCTGACAAACAGAATTCAACGAGCAGTCCTTAATAGGTTTAAGTCTACATGGAGGGAAGTAAGCAGTGGGGTACCACAAGGTTCCGTCTTAGGCCCAGTACTCTTTAATATTTTCATAAACAACTTAGATGAGGGAATAGAAGGGAAACTTACTAAATTTGCAGATGATACTAAACTGACAGGAATAGCTAACACTCTAGAACAGTGATGGCGAACCTTTTCGGCACCGAGTGCCCAAACTAGAACACTCATATGCCACAACCCTGAAAGCTTGAAGACCAGCTGGCTGGTGCACATGCACGCAACAGCCAGCTGATATTCACGCGTGCCGGAGTGCCAGAAACCCAAAGACCAGATGGCATGCGCACCAGCGAGCTGGTCTTCGAGCTTCCAGGGCTCCAGTGCACAAGTGCATTCCCGTTTTAGGCAACTTGGTTCAGAAGAGCAGCTGGCAATGGTGCGCATGTCCACAGAGAGGGCTCTGCATGCCACCTCTGGCCGGCGTGCCATAGGTTCGCCATCACGGCCCTAGAAGATAGGCTCAAGATCCCGATGGATCTTGATGAACTTGAACACTGGGCCCTATCTAAGAAAATGAAATTCAGTGTAGAGAAAAGTAAAGTCTGACACTTAGGTAAGAAAAACCAAAAGTACACATATAAACTGGGTGAAACCAGGCTTAATAGCAGTACCTGTGAGATGGATTTGGAGTCTTAGTGGACAACCAGCTAAATATGAACCAGCAGTGTGCAGCGGCAGCCAAAAAAGCCAATTAACAGAATGATACAATCAAGATCAAGTGAGGTATGAATAGCACTCTATAAAGTCTTAGTAAGAACACACCTAGAGTAGTCTGACTAGGTGGGTCAGTGGCTAAGACACTGAGCTTATTCATCAGAAAGGGCAACATAGTTTGGTGATTTGAATCCCTAATACATGTCTCCTGCATGAGCAGGGGGTTGGACTAGATGACCTCTAAGTTCCCTTCTAACTCTGTAACTGTTACTGCTGCTGTTACTGCATCCAGTTTTGGTCACCACGCTATAAGAAAGATGTTGAGACTCTAGAAAAAGTGCAGAGAACAGCAACCAGGATGATTAGGGGACTGGAGGCTAAAACATACAATGAACGGTTGCAGGAACTGGGCCTGGCTAGTCTTGTGAAAAGAAGGACCAGGGGAGACATGATAGCAGTCTTCCAATATTTGAGCGGCTGCCACAGAGAGGAGAGGATCAAGCTATTTTCCAAAGCCCCTGAAGGCCAGACAAGGAATAATGGATGGAAACTGACCAAGGAGCGATTCAACCTAGAAATAAGGAAGAACTTTCTGACAGTGAGAGCAATCAACCCATGGAACAGAAGTTGCCTTCGGAAGTTGTGGGAGCTTCATCACTGGAAGCTTTCAAGAAGAGATTGGACTACCATTTGTCAGAAATGGTGTAAGGTCTCCTGCTTGGGTGGGGGGTGGGACTGGATGACCTACAAGGTCCCTTCCAACTCTGTTAATCTGTAATCTTCCAAATATTCATTTATGAACTATCTGGGTATTGATGAAATTAGACTAATTCCTGTGTCCAAGAAATTAGTCGATGATGATGATGATGATGATGATGATGATGATGATGATTAGTTCATCTTTAGTGAGATTCACAGCCTTTGAGGCTGGTTAATAGCTCAGCAGCTCGAGTCCTAACCAAGGACCTAGGAACTGTTAAGGTATCGTCGGAGGATGTAAGCTGTTCTGTGTAAGGTGGTTTTTTGTAGAGTCAAAATGTTCAAATCCGGCAAATTTAGAATTTCTAAATAGCGGGGTAGCCCTTTGGGTATTGCTCCAAGGGTTCCAATTACAATCAGGACAACACACAATTTCTTTTTCCACAGTCGCTCAACTTCAATTTGCAAATCCCGGTACTTTGTGATTTTTTCTTGCTGCTTATCTTCAATCTGTGCATCACCAGGTATTGCAATGTCAATGAACCATACTTTTTTCTTTTCAACTATTGTTATGTCAGGTGTGTTGTGGACCAAGTGCCTGTCAGTCTGAATCCTAAAGTCCCACAAGATCTTGAGTTTCTCATTCTCTAAAACTTTCTCAACCTGATGTTCCCAGTGGTTTTTGCTGTACTCAAATCCAAACTTCTGGCACAATTTCCAGTGAAGGATCTTAGCAACACGGTCATGGCGTTGTAGGTAGTCAGTTTGTGAAATTTTGCTGCACCCACTGATCAGGTGGTCGACTGTCTCATCTTTCTCATTGCAGAGGCGGCATTTGCTGTTGGTGGTAACATGTTGAATTTTTGCCTTCATGCAGTTTGTGGCTAAGGCTTGTTTTTGAGCTGCCAAAATAAAGCTTTCTGTTTCTTTTTTCAGTACTCCTGATCTTAACCAGTTCCAAATTAGTTTCTGGTCAGCTTTGCCTTCAATACTTTTCAAGTATTGGCCATGCAGAGCTTTGCTTTTCCAATTTTCAGCTCGCTGCTCAGTTACTTCTTTCTTATATTCTGCTTTTGTTTTAGTTGTCTTTAAAAGGCCTCCTTTATTTACTTCCTTAATCATTGGTTCTTCACTTTTCTGGATTTAATCATTCAAGCTGCGTTTTTCTTCTTCCACAGTCTGCTTTACTTGTAGGAGTCCTCGACCACCCTCTGCTCTTGGTAAATATAATTGGTCAACATCACTTTTAGGGTGCAAGGCATGATTCATTGTCATAAGCTTCCTTGTTTTTCTGTCCAAATTGTCTAACTCCATCTGGGTCCAGTCAATTATTCCTGCAGAGTATCTAATCACAGGTATAGCCCAGGTATTTATGGCTTTTATGATGTGTGCTCCACTCAGTTTGGACATTAATATCTTACAAATTCGCCGAATGTACTTGGCTGAAGTTAATTCCTTGACTTTATTATGCATTAAGTCAGGCTTCTAAAATCCCCAAGTACTTGTAGCCTTCTTCTGATTTTACTGCCTTTATCATTTCTTCATTCTCTAGTTCTATTCCATCCTCTTCTATGATCTTGCCTGCTTTGGTTGCTATTGTTGCACATTTGTCAATTCCAAACTGCATACCAATGTCTTGGCTGAATTCTTTTGTGTTTTCAATTAATAAATTCAGTTCAGCTTTTGTTTTACCAAACAGCTTCAAATCATCCATGTACATCAAGTGCGAGATTTTCAGTCCTTTATTTGCAAGTTTGTATCCACAGTTCATCTTCTTCAAAATGATTGTCAGTAGTAGCATTGAGAGTATAAAAAGTAGGGGTGAAAGGGAATCGCCCTGGAAAATGCCTCATTTAATTTCAACTTCACCCAGTTCTTCTTCATTAGCCATAAGTTTTGTTTTCCAGAGGTTCATTGAAGATTCCATGAATTTTTGTATGTTGCTGCTGATGCCTAAAATTTCCAAGCATTTCTTGATCCAGCTATGGGGAACTGAATCAAATGCTTTCTTATAGTCTATCCAAGCCATGAACAGGTTGGTTCGTCTTTTCTTTGAGTTCTTTAGGATTAGCTTATCAATCAGCAATTGATCCTTTGTTCCTCTTGAGTTTTTGCAGCATCCTTTCTGTTCTACAGGAAGCAAGTTATTTCCTTCCAGGTATCCATAGATTTGGTTTGCAATGATACCAGTATTATTATTATTACTATTATTACTATTATTATTAGTATTATTAGTATTAGTATTTAATCTTTGGTGAGATTCACAGCCTTTGAGACTGGTTAATAGTTCAGCTTGTATGTTGTATGTTGTATATTGTTGTTGTTGTTATTATTATTTTAAAATAATAAAAAAATAAAAAAAAATTAAAAAGGGAGAGGCATTCTCTTCTCATTACAGTTGCAGACACATTTTATTTGTAGCATTTGTGGGGAGGAGTATTTGCTATGTGGCTTTCTATATTTAGCACTGATCACATTATATTCACTATTTAATTGTAGCTGGAGTTGTGTAACAGAAGTCAAGGAATTACTGTGAACTTCTTATTTCCTTTTCATATATATGAAAGTAGGGTCACCAGCTAATTAATTCAGATATAAGAAATCCTCAAAGCAAGATGTTGTTTCTATTTTTAAAGTAATTGTGCTAATAGATTTTACATAGCTAATAAGAAATATATTCAAAGAAAGAAGAAAAAGAACCATAGTGAGGTAAGTGTAAAAAAGAAAAGAAAAAGACAGAAAAAATAAAATAAAAAAGTTTTAAATATACAGCATATGTATTTTTGTGTGTGTATATATAGATATATAATATATATGCAGAGCATATCCATGAACACTAGTTAGCAGTCAGAAAATTATGATGAAAACTCATCTATCTATCTATCTATCTATCTATCTATCTATCTATCTATCTACCATCTATAGGTAGATGGATAGATAGATAGATGATAGACAGATATAGATAAAGATATAATAATGATAGATAGATAGATAGATAGATAGATAGATAGATAGATAGATAGATAGATAAATGGATGGATGATAGATAGAGATATAATAATGATAGATAGGTAGATATAATGATAGATGGATGGATGGATGGGTGGGTGATAGATAGATATGGATAGAGATATAATAATGATAGATGGGTGGGTGGGTGGCTGGATGGCTGGATGGGTGGGTTGGTGGATGGATGGATAGATAGATAGATAGCTGGATGGATGGATAGATGATAGATAGATATGAATAGAGATATACTAATGATAGATATCGATAGAGATAAAATAATGATAGATCGATATGAATAGAGATATAAATGATAGATAGATATGGATAGAGATATAATAATGATAGATAGATAGATAGATAGATGATAGATAGATGTGGATAGAGATATAATAATGATAGATAGATGGATGAATGGATAGATAGGTAGATAGATAGATAGATAGATAGATAGATAGATAGATAGATAGATAGATAGATAAGTAGATAGATGGATGGATAGATAGATAGATAGATAGATAGATAGATAGATAGGTGGGTGGGTGGATGATAGATAGATAGATATGGATAGAGATATAATAATGATAGATAGATGGATGAATGGATAGATAGATAGATGGGTGGGTGGATAGATAGATAGATAGATAGATAGATAGATAGATAGATAGATAGATAGAATGTTAGATAGCTAATAGATAGACAGAGATAGATGTAGGATGCTCACAGTTTCACAATGGAAAGTATGGATTAAGTCTGTTTCTGTGTTTTGAGATAAAGGATCATGTTTTCTGACTCCTAGCTGATGTTCATGGATGTGATCTGCTAATCTTCTGCCTGTTTCTCCGACATAGTGGTTGTTACAGTTCTGATGGTCTATGTTGTAGATGACGTCCGGTTTCTTTTTCCTTTTTGGACTTTTGGGTCTTTTGGTTTACTTAAGATGTTTCGGAGAACTAGAGTTGATATGCCATGGTGATTTCAGTTTTAACATTGAACCAAATTATTGCTGACTGTTCCTAGGATTACGTGTTCTATCATTTCAAAGTGTTGCCTATCACTGAATTAGTGAGTTGGGTGTCTCCTAAGAACCAACACACAGAATAATGAATGAGATTCAATCGTAGCAGTGAACGATGCTAGACAATTAAGAATTTCTCTTCAGTATGTCTTCAAATACTAATTGGCTGCCAAGCCAGTGGTGGCATTCAGCAAGTTTGGACCAGTTCAGGCGAACTGGTAGTGGCAACCTATGGGTGGGTCCGCCCACCCGCCCCAAGTGCTATGCTGTCCTATTTAGCCATGCAAAACATATGCACGGAAGGCACATGTGCTCACATTTTCGGTGCATGGCAAACCGGTGGTAAACGTATGTGAAACCCACCTCTGTGCCAAGCCTATCAAGATAGGGTGGGGTGGGCGTGGCCAGGGTGGGTGTAGCCAGCTTACCGTCATTCATATCAAGGGTGTCTGTGGTGGCCTGAGTGCTCTGCCAGGAAAAACGGGCTCCCAAGCAACATTTCTGGCTGTGACGGCCTCCTGCAACCCTCTGCAAGTGAAAATGGAGCTTGGGCGGGCCACATGAAGCCCTCCCGAGCTCTGTTTTCTCTGGCAGAGGCACCACGTGTCAGTCCATCACTGTTCCCAGGGCAGCCCTATGAGCCAGATATAAGCATCTTGCAGGCTGGCCTGCGGAGCTGGCAGCAGAGTCGGACAGCGATGAGACCGAGGAAGAACATGGGCCAGTCCTGGAGGCTGGGGAAGGCCCGGATGAGGGCTCTGCGTCGGAGACAGAGATGGGGCCAGGGCCATCGGGGAGTGATGTGCGGACTCCGGAGCCTCCAGAGGCTGACAATAGAGAGGCAGAGGAACAGGAGGAGCCTGTTCCTAGTGCATGTATTAGAAGAGCTGCCAGAAGGCAAGAGCAGCTAAAGCAAAGAGGACAACAGGAGTAGGGCCAAGAGATGATTGTACCCTCCCATAAGGCTTAAAAGACCAGCAATGATTCTTGGGCTCTTTGTCGGAAAACAATGTTGATAGACTTGTTCTTGTCTTGCTGCACTTATATCCGATCGGCGTCTTCTGCTTCTGAACTTTTGCCAAGAGAAGCCTTTGGCAGTTTGCCTAATTATACCAAGGTTGGTGATTAGACTGAAGAATTTGTGTTATGAAGAATTTGTTTTGATTTAGCTTGGACTACACTGAGAATGAGTTAATTCTCAATTGTTCTAATAAAGTCTGTTTGTTTTGGAACTGTTTGCATCGACTACTACCTACTTGGGCCTGGGTCACAACATATATACACCACACAATATATAATATTATTTATACACACACACATATATATACACACACACACACACACACATATGTATATATATAACAAAATATTTTCATAACAATACACAGAATTAATAGAGAAGCCATATAGAATGTATGTATCTATGTACAATATGTCTCTCTCTCTCTCTCTCTCTCTCTCTCTCTCTCTCTCTCTCTCTCTCTCTCTGTGTGTGTGTGTGTGTGTGTGTGTGTGTGTGTAAAGGCTCCCCTGCACATGCGTGTTACTCATTTCCGGCTCTAGGGGGCAGTGCTCATCTCCATTTCAAAGCCGAAGAGCCAGCACTATCCGAAGACGTCTCCATGGTTATGTGGCCAGCAGGACTCAACGCCAAAGGTGCTCAAAATGCTATTCTCTTCCCACCAAAGGTGGTCCCTATTTTTCTACTTGTATTTTTTACATGCTTTCGAACTGCTAGGTTGGCAGAAGCTGGGATAAGTAACGGGAGCTCACCCTGTTACGCGGCACTAGGGATTCAAACCACTGAACTGCCAACCTTTTGATCGACAAGCTCAGCATCTCAGCCACTGAGCCACTGTGTCCCCTCTGTGTATGTGTGTAAGTTTGTGTGTATAAATATATATATATATATATAGTGTGTATATATATATATATATATATATATATATATATATATATATATATATACACACACATACACACACATGCATATATACATACTGTACATAGATACATACATACTATATGGCTTCTCTATGAATTCTGTGTATTGTTATGAAAATATTTTGATCTTTAATCCTTGTCTGAAGATATTTTTTCTCCATAGTCTCTCAGTGCAAGTCCACGTTTGAATGAGTCTTTCTCCATCATTTTTGTTTTGGCTGACAGTTTGATCAGAATATCCTCAAATTATAAATTATGGGTTGCTCTTCCCTAAATTAGGAAAGCATCCATGCATCAGTCAACTATGTGAATGCCCCATCTCTATGAAATGTTCCCTTATATTAGCTCTTGGTGACAGATGGATGCAGATGTCATTTCCTACTGTATGTACAATCTTAGATGAATGTGTATGCACAGAACATCCTTTATATTTTAAGATATTCAAATTTATATCACTTTGGCTATATCAATATATATTTTGTATCTAACTAAACGCTAAGATTTAGGAAATTTAAAAAATGCATTTTCATAACGATCCATCCATGTGTGGTAGAAAAACAACAATACAAAAGCCACAATAGAGCAATAGGTCTGGTTCCCAAACAAAATAGATACCATAATAAAAACAACCAAATTAAAACATTCCGTTGATATTTCTGTGGGTATAATTCTTGAACGAAAGATAAGCATGCATATATATTTTTAGAAGGAATGTTTGCTCTCTTTTTTCATTTGCTTGACAATGAGTTCATTCATCTAAAGAATGTTCCAAGCTATTCTATGTCAAGTATAAATAAGAAGATAAGCCAGCTTCTCCATTTCATCCTTGTAGTGATGATTAAATCTAATAACATATCAGTCTTGAGGATTTGGGAGAGAAAAGTGGTTTAGGTTTTTGGCTTTTAAAATCACTGTTTGTTAGTTTGTGGATATTTGCTTTCCTGGGGCTCATTCTTCCCACCCCATTGAAATGTAGGAAAGTATATTTCTCTGCATTTCCTTTTCTGCACTTCAGAAATGAGACCGATAAGACAAGTAGGGTATGATGAATGAAAACAATACCAGGTGTCATTTATTAGCAGTGTTACGATATCTCAGGGGGTTGCCACAAAGAAGACTATTCAAACTATTCTCCAAAGCACCTGAGGGTAGAACAAGAAGCAATGGGTGGAAACTAATCAAGGAGAGAAGCAACTTAGAACTAAGGAGAAATTTCCTGACAGTGAGAACAATTAATCAAATGGAAAAACTTGCCTCCAGAAGTTGTGAGTGCTTCAACACTGGAGGCTTTTAAGAAAAGTTTGCACAACCATTTGTCTGAAGTGGTATAGGGTTTCCTGCCTAAGCAGTGGGTTGGACTAGAAGACCTCCAAGATCCCTTCCAACTCTGTTATTCTATTCTATTCCAGGTTGACAGTGCAGTTCTTAGGACTGCAAAGGTGTCAATGAGTGCCTTCTTTGATACCTACAAAATAGCACCACCCAAGGCTTAAGCGGAACGGCCCTAAGATCTCTAACTATTCAATAGCGGGAAGATGAAATACCAATGGAAAATATTGATGGAAAAAAGTCTATTGGGGAAAGGGCTGAATAACAAGCCCTAAACGTGAATACATTTTTTTCTTCATTGGCCCCATTTCAGGAGGGTACAAAAGGTCTTCATGAGTTCTGTACAGGGATATGTTTCATGAGCTGCAGAGTTCATCTCTGAGAGCTTCAATAACAGTATTATTGCTCCTAGTAGGAAATACCACCAGAGCTTCTAAGTTCTTCGTATAACAAATTAGCCTCCATGGACATGGTGTAAAAGGAATCCCCTGAAAAACTGAACTCCACTTCTCAAATAAATAAAGAACCTCTGTTCACAGTAGCAAGACAGAGGATGAATCTCTCAAGGGACAGACTTATGGCTCAACTGCAGAAAACCACCTGATCCACCCAGTCCTCTCCCAATGTGTGCATTGTTTAAAGCCAGATGGACAATGGGGTGTGGCCTCCATTGGTTCTGCAACCCAGCAAGACAGACACAGACTTCAGAGGATAATTAGAACTGCAGAAAAAACAATTACTACTAACCCGCCTTCCATTGAGGACCTGTATAATGCATGAGTCAAAAAGTGAGCTATGAAAATATTTACAGACCCCTCACATCCTGGACATAAATTGTTTCAACTCCTACCCTCAAAATGACGCTATAGAGCACTGCACACCAAAACAACAAGACACAAGGACAGTTTTCCCTGAACGCCTTCACTCTGCTAAACAACTAATTCCCTCAACACTGTCAAACTAGTTACCAAGTCTGCATTACTATTAATCTTCTCATCATTCCTATCACCCATCTCCTCCCACTTATGACTGTATGACTTAACCTTGTTGCTGGTATCCTTAAGATTTATATAGACTGTTTCCTAATGTGATTTGATTGCTTATTTGTTCCCTATGATTCTTGATGAATGTATTTTTTTTTCTTTTTATGTACACTGAGAGCATATGCACCAAAGACAAATTCCTTGTGTGTCAATCACACTTGGCTAATAAAGAATTCTCTTCTCTTCTCTTCTCTTCTCTTCTCTTCTCTTCTCTTCTCGTCTCGTCTCGTCTCGTCTCGTCTCGTCTCGTCTCATCTCTTCCATATTCCATATTCCATATTCCATATTCCATATTCCATATTCCATATTCCATATTCCATATTCCATTCTATTCTATTCTATTCTATTCTATTCTATTCTATTCTATTCTATTCTATTCTATTCTATTCTATTCTATTCTATTCTATTCTATTCTATTCTTTGCAAATTGTTGGTACAGCCAAAGGAGAAGAATAAGCTACAAAACAACTACAGGCCACACCTTACACACAACAAAAAACTGCATTCTCATTCCATCTGTAGTTGTGCGAAAAGGTTGGGAATACAAAATATCCTGTTTTTTAAAACTGCAGCTAGTAGTTCGGGGCTGTTGACTTTATTGAAGATATGTCCCAGCTCTTGAAAATAAAACCAGACGACTTTTTCTCCCTCTATGTTCTGTTCTGGCGGCCCCTATGAACTGTTCCAGATGGGGTTTTTCCCCCTTTTATCACTTACGGTGAAAGAAATGAATGAGTTTCAGGAAATTCAGAATATTTCCCCCCCCTTTTTTTTTCTTTTTGAAAGGAATGAGTTAGAACAGTGATGGCGAACCTTTTAGATACCAAGTGCACAAACTTGTGCGTGCATGGGTGCGTGCCCAAATGGAAAAATGTGTGCGTGCACACGAACCCAGACATGTGTCAACATGTGCACATGCATGTGAGGACATGTGCAGGCATGTGCACACACATGCGCAGACATGTGTGCATATACACAGTAGAGACCCAAAGACCAGCTGGCTGGCAGGAGGTGGGGCATCCCAACACTGGCAGTGTGGCAAGAGGTAAGATCTTTTTCTTGCATGAGCTTCTGTTTTGTTGTTTGCAGGGAAACAGAAGCTCACAAAAGAAGTGCCACGGAGATCTGACCTGGGATGATGGCACCCGTGCCAGCGGAGAGGGCTCTGTGTGTCACCTCTGGAACGCCTGTCACCAGTTCTCCATCATGGAGTTAGAAGATTGAGATCCTGACATATGGAAAGACATGGAAGAAAAGCTGGTCTATCTCAAGGGTGCTGCAGATGAAATTTTATCCATTTTGCAGAAATCAAACAGCAATGCCATGCACTAAAAAATTGTAATTCAGGACGAATAACGTTGCCGACCAATTTCTGGAGCTCTTGCTACTTCTTCATAGGATAAGTGTCTTGGGCTATAATTCTCTCTCTCTCTTCCTGTCGCATAATCCAATGAGCCTCTACAAACTCCTGAAGAACAAAGCAATCGGCCTTTTTCCAGCTCTCCCTCTAGACAATCTCACACAGGATTATCTTTGCTGTAATCCTTGGCAAATTGGACTTCTCTCTGTGTAAAATAATACTGTGGGTGAACAGAATGAGAGACCCCAATTTGGGTCACAGTTTATTCTGAATCTGGAGTATTTCTTCAATTGTCTGTTCCTTTAGCTGACTCTGTCCTTTTAAATGTACTACATGGCTAACTTGGGTTGATAGAATAACAACTCCTGATTAAAGCAATTGCATACGATCATATCCAGGCAGGTGAACCTATCAAGAAGAAAAACAAAGCTTTCTCTCTCTCTCTCTCATTAAAATATGTTTCAGAATAAGAGGACTGTGGTGGGGATTGAAGCAGAGAAGAAGTGAAATCCTACTTAATAGAATAAGGGACCTTGGAGGTCTTCTTGCTCAAGCAGGAAACCCTAAACTCATGATGGTGAACCTATGGCATGCAGCACCCTCTCTGATGGCACACAAGCCATCGCCCCAGTTCAGCTCTGCCATGCATACTCACGTGCCTCCCGCCGGCCAGCTGGTCTTCGGGTCTCTGCTGTACATGCACAGGGGGGCGCATGCAGGGGTGTGTGGAGCATGCAGGGGGGCACATGGGCATGTGCAGAGGGTGGGGCATGTGTGGGGGCTGTTCATGCATGCACAGGGGCTGCATGTGTGGGGGGTGGGGCACATGCGCTGGGGTGGGGTGCATGCGGTAGATGTGTGCATGTGTGTGAGGTACACACACATGCAGGGGGTTGCGCGCGCATGCATGGGGGTGGTGTATGGGCACGGGGATGGGGAACATGCACGTGGGGCCCACGCATGCACATTGCATTTTGGGGGTTCAGGCACGTGTGTGCATTTGGGCGCACACACTTTGGGCACTCAGTCCAGAAAAGGTTAGCCATCACTGCCCTATTGTCAGGTTTCGAGGTCGTCTCAAATAAATTGCATTTCAAACAAAGTCTTTGAAGAAAAAATTCCCATTTATTAAGCACGACATTCTACCTCCGACTCATCGAAGCCAACACTGACTTCCAGACCCAAAACCCTCCCTTTCCATTCCCCACTCCCCTGCACTCATTGGCCATCTTCCAAGTCATTCTACCCCTAATCTACCACTCCAGCTCAAAGGAATTTCCCCCCTCCCATCCCATCTCCTAGGGGATATTATCTTCAGGGAAAATAAGTAGGTGAAAAGTCAAACGTCCCTTTCCAGGCGCCTCCACTTCTCCTTCTTATGTCAGCACTAGAGTAAATGCAGCCTGAAGTGCTGACACCTATACCATTTCAGACAAATGGTTGTCCAATCTCTTCTTGAAAACCTCCTTTGATGGAGGTTTGATGGAGCACCCACAACTTCTGAAGGCAAGTCCTTCCATTGATTAAATGTTCCCACTGTCAAGAAATTTCTCCTTAACTTGATGTTTCCTAGGGAACATAAGAACAAGGAAAGAAATGAAAGAATGATACAATGGCATTACTGAATCACAAAGTCAATTCAGAGAAAGAGTATGCTGGCTCCCTTCCCCCCTCCCCCTGCCCAACCACCAGATGGGCAACTACATGGTTTTATACTCATTGACAGTCTTTCTCAAAACACACACACAAACAATCCAAAATGAGCCCATTTTCAGGGGACAGAATTTCACTCCATCCTTTCATTCTATTGTCCTGTCTGATGTGCATTATGCTTTCCTGCCTGCATTCAATTTATGTTTTACTTGTTATTCTGTTTTCTTAGTTCAATTATTTATGATTTTGTTTCGAATCCAGGCTAAGCTGCCTTTGTCCTCTCTTATTATTGTATGAGCTGTCTTGTATAGAAAATAGAAAACAATAACATGCCATGATGAAAAAGAAATAGTACAAATTACTGTGCAAAGCGGAGGGAATGGATGAACTCTCTGATCAAGGTTTCATTTTTAAAAATATTCAGGCATCTTTCAAATCCCCAGATTTTAATTCCAAAACCCTTGAACCAGTGTGGCCAATGATAAGTGATGATAATTACAGTTCAAAACATTTAAAGGATCCCAGATTGGTCTATCTCAGTCTAAGGAAATAAAATCACATTTTGCCTGATTTTTTATTTTTGTCAAAAGCACTTACAAATTATAGACATATAGTATCCAACACTGAGCAAATAAAATAGATCATAGACATACAGAACGTGTAAAAAATACATAGAATAAATAGAATTAAAACTAAATGACATTTTATTTCTCCAGCGTGAGATCTTCCTCTGTACATATTGATCATAGCATCTGTGAGATGGATTGTACTTCTCCACATTCATACAAAGTATCTTCTATAGCCCCATTTTCTTAGATTGTATAGATATGTTGTCTGATACTTGCAAGATAATGAAGCAATATCTCAGCTGGATAAACCCTTTTCTTCTCTAGATGGCACCCATTTCATGAGAGGTTTCCCATAACATTCGCCAATCTCAGTCTTCCATTCATCTATCTATCTATCTATAAAAAGGCTATATGTATGTATATATATTCCAGCATAACTCTGGAATGCCCTGAGTAATTTCAACCAAACTTGGTACACAGATGACTTACTACCTGGAAACAAATATTGGGGGGGGGGGGAGAGAGAGAGATACCCCTGGGGTGTGTGTGTGTGTGTGTGTGTGTGTGTGTGTGTGTTCCAGCATAACGGGAATGCCTGGGCTGTTAAGGAGAGTGAGTGCTGCGTTCTAGAGCGACAATTGTTTGTGATGTCAGTTCCTTAACAGCTTCCTCTGGAAAACCAGCCATGACATTTGCCCTCCAGTGGACCAATGGGGAAGTGTCTGATGGATTTGAGGCAAAGTGCCAGGATCGTAGACAAGGTGGGAAAGAGGAGCAAATGGGAAGGGGAAGTGAGAGGGCAGGGATGATGGGCATGGGAGTAGGGGTAAGAAAAGCCTCACTCAATGGCTTCCTGTCAGACAAAGACTTTGATATCTATAAATACCTGGGCAATGCTGGATTATCAGATAGTATCTAATATTTTTTGCCTGAACCTCTCAAAATCCAAATTCATCTCAAAATTCTCTCCCTCTCATCCGTTTTTGTGAGTTGCACAACTCAGTAAGTCTTGCAAATTTGACAGCACTGAAACTAGATTGACTGCCAGTTGAAATATCTGGAGTCTGTTCCATCCAGTAAATGTTATGCACCATTATCATTTAAATGATGGGATGGAGGCCGGGGCTCTCCCAGAGGCCTTTAGTTGTGTTGGTGTAGAAACACGAGTTTCTTCCTGCTTTTAATTTATCTCACCTTGAGTGCAAATGATTATCTAACCAACCAGCTCTGGAAGATCCTGTTTTGCTATAAGTAATCATCTTTGGGATTTGTGTAATAATCTCCATACTCCTGCCTGTTCTTTATCAGATAGATGGATTTCTTTTCAAGAAGAAATGCAAGAATCAATTCACAATTAGAAGACACTCTGCGAGGAGCTGTCTGCATGGAGCAGGTCTTGGAGATAGGTCTTCAAAACTTTTTGCTCTTCTTCAAAAGGCATGCCGAGATGTGAGTTTGAAGCAGGGCTATTAAATTTGGCCTGCAAAACAGTTGATTTTGGCAGCCCAGATTAGTAACTCTGAACTGCTTTATTTAAGCAGTCTAATGGCATTGATGATGACACTTAGGTAGAGTTGCAGAAATCCAGAGAGCTATTCTATGCTGCTATCCAAAGAATTGTTATAACTCATTTATTCTACGGTTTGAGAGCATAGAGCATCCATCTATTCCTCTGTTATTTTATACTTCTAGCATTCAAGGCTCCTGGAGAATGGAAGTTGGAAGTTATACTGGACAGTTTTTAAGTTTAAAAACTTTTAAGAAGACAACCTCTGGTGGGTTGCACATTTTGTTGCAACTGGTTCACTGCGTGCAATCGCTTTGTGCACACTCACGGATGCCTTCTGCACATACATGCCTTCCACGCATACATGCCTTCTGTGCATGCACCTATCCTTCCATGCACGCGCCCATCCTTTTGCGCATGCACCCGTCCTTCCGCATATGCACCTGGCCTTAAAAATGTCCCTAAATAGGACAGCATAGAGCCGGGGTGGGGATGGGCAGGCCCACCCACGATTTCTGATACCAGTTCAGGCGAATCAGTCTGAACCAGCTGAATACCATCTCTGAAGACAACCATTTGTCCGGAATGATATAGGGCCTCCTGTCTGAGCAGGGGGTTGGACTATAAGACCTCTAAGGTCCCTTCCAACTCTGTTATTCTGTTACACATCTCTGTTCCTGAAATGTAGGCCTAGGCAGATCCAGAACAAAGTTAGACAAATATCTTTTTCTTCACATGAACTTTAGATGGAAGCAAAGAGATGTAGGAAACTGAATTAGTTGTCATCCAGATTTTTGCAGCTCTGGAATGATAGGCTTAGCAACCTTTCAACTCACATGTAAGTCTAAACTCTGGCCTCAATGGATCATCCCAGTTGAGCTATAAGGTAAAGGTAAAGGTTCCCCTCACACATATGTGCTAGTCGTTCCTGACTCTAGGGGGCGGTGCTCATCTCCATTTCAAAGCCAAAGAGCCAGCACTGTCCGAAGACGTCTCTGTGGTCATGTGGCCGGCATGACTCAATGCCAAAGGCGCACGGAACGCTGTTACCTTCCCACCAAAGGTGGTTCCTATTTTTCTACTTGCATTTTTTACGTGCTTTCAAACTGCTAGGTTGGCAGAAGCTGGGACAAGTAATGGGAGCTCACCCCATTACGCGGCACTAGGGATTTGAACCACTGAACTGCTGACCTTTTGATGTTATTTCAGCAGGGAGTTAAATCCATCAGAATCTTTACAATTGGGCAAAGCATGTTTCAGATTAAGCTCTTCCTCTTCGAAGAGTCAAGAAGGACTTTAAACGAGTCCTCACCTAATTCTTTCGCTTTGGTTTCTGAGGGCCAATCTTTAAACCCAAAGTTACCAAGAAACCACAAATCACCTTCTGGGGAAATAGTCTCCAATCTTGTCTTCATCTAAATTTTCAAGAAAGTATTGTAAAAAAAAATAATCTGTGGGAATTTTTCCCCAAAGTAAAATAATATCCGTTATGATGGAATACTTCAGAATCTGGATGGCCGTATTATTCACCAGCTCTACTATCGTCCTTCAAAAATGTTCCTCAGCTCAAAAATTGCATTACAAAATTGCATCTATGGGGAAACAATAGATGAAAGGTTTTGCATTAAAATTAAAAGATTTTTTAAAACTAATCTATAAGGAATTGCAAAAAAAAAAATATTACAAATAATGTTTGAATGCCACTGGGATGCAGGCTAGCTTGAAACAAATGACACAAAATACAGTCTATCTAGACAAGGGCCGATGTTTTGCATTAATCAAATCCCTTGCATTTATTTGCATTCATATAATTTCATGACAGGCTTGTGCCCAGAGACCAACCTATCAGCATGTTAACATAATCATTCTCTTTTCTCTTGGAGACCTCCAGAAAGGAAACACTCCACAGATTCAAAACACCAGAAAGGCAGAAACAGGAAGGAAGAACAGTCTCTCGTGTTCACTTTCCCCTTTGAAAAAATGAAGATAAAAATAAAAACCAGTTCCTTGTTGCACACACCGCCAAACACAGAACAAGAGGCCGATGACCATGTCTCATGAATAACTAAAGCTGACCTGGAATAATGATCTTGTAAACCTCTTTTCTGGTCAAGTCATGACTATTTCTGAGTCATACCTGATTTTATGGGGATTTTTTTTTTCCCAAAGAGACCACTCCAGTTGTTAAGGCAGGGGTGTCAAACTCGATTGAGGGCTGCATCAGGGTTGTGTTTGATCTCGTGGGGCTGGATAGGCATGGTGGGGTGGGTGTGACCAGGGTGGGCATGGCTAGCTTGATGTCACTAGTGTCAGGGGACAGCTGAGGTGGCCTGGGTGGAGCTGGGGGAATCCTCCTGCAGCCCTCTGCCAGCGCCCTCCCGAGCTCCGTTTTCACTGGCAGAGGCACTGCATGGTGGTCCTTCACTATTTCCAGGGCGGCCCCATGGGCCAGATCTAAGCACCCCATGGGTCAGATCTGACCCTTGAGTTTGACACCTCTGAGTTAAGGGAATCACACAATCATTAAGCAAATCCAGCTTCCTCCTTCTGTCCCTGTCAGAAGCTGGTGGGAAGGGTCATAAATGGTGATCAGATGACCCTAGTGTGAAGTTTCCGAAAGATGCCCTAATTAATTCATGAGCCATGAGCCAAGCTTCAAAAGAAATAAAGTCATTTATTAGGAGCACCATTTCGGCAATATTTGGATGCAGTTAGAACTAATCCCATGTAGATTTACGTTCCCCTACGACCCTGTCTCTTCTCTCCTCCCTGGCCATGTCATAAATCACATTCTCCAATTACCCACTTGGGCTAGCTGTGAAATCCAACACCCTCCTTCTGATTGCGGAAGAAAGCATGTATGGAATGTAGCTTCTGTTAGGGAAATCAATTAGCTCTATCAGTTCTCCCTCCCTCCTGCTCTTGGCAACTTGAAAACTTTGCAAGTTGACACCTGGGACACTGCAACCATCGTACGTGCCTATAGGTTATCAAGCCTTGATGGTACAGTGGTTTAATGCACCCTGTTATTAACACAGCTGCCTGCAATTTCTGCTGGTTCGAATCTCTCCAAGGCTCAGGGTCGACTCAGCCTTCCATCCTTTCTAAGGTAGGTGAAATGAGGACCCAGTTTGTGGGGGCAATAAGCTGACTTTGTATAAAATATACAAAAGTATGAAGGCTATTGCTTAACGCATTGTAAGCCGCCCTGAGTCTCCGGAGAAGGGCGGCATATAAATCAAATTTAAAAAAAAAAAAAAAAGCGCACAAATTTAGATTCTGGTGATGCCACAATGGTCATACATGGGAGGGAGGGAGTTGTAACTTTGAATGGTCACTAATGGTTGTGAGTTGAGGACTGTCTATGTCAGTGATGGTGAACCTATGGCATGCGTGCCACAGGTGGCACACAGAGCCCTCTCTGCGGGCACGCAAACTCAGCTCCACATGTGCGCGTGCCTCCCGCTGGCCAGCTGACTTTTGGGTCTCTGCTGTGCATGTGCGGGTGGCAGGGCACATGCAGGAGATGCACGCAAATGCCCGGGTGGTGGTGGTGTCATGTGCACATGCCTGGGGGCAGGGAGAACCCCCCCCGCAGCCAGTTTTGGGCCTAGCAGGCCTCCTTGCAGCCTCCTGGGACCAAAAACGGGTCGTGGGGGGGGCACACACGCATATGCAGGGGTGGGGGCAAGGGAGCACGAGGGGCATGTACACATGCGTGGGGGTGGGGGGTCATGCACACATTGCATTATAGGTGCACGCACGCACTTTCAGCACACAATAACAAAAAGGTTAGCCATCACTCATCTATGTTCTATTCCTTCACTTTAGTCCTTTGAACATTATTTGAAACCCGCAGTTTTAATCTGCCACGGCTTCTACCACATGTTTGAATTTATGTTGTGCTACAGAGAAGATGAAACTTCTTTTTTTCTCATTCCAGAACTTACTAGAATCCGACATAAGATGGGTGGCTATATAAATATTTTAAAAATACATAAATAGTAAATAAATCAAAGTTCCCGCTCCAGAGATACTCAGAAGGCCGGATTAGATAGATGTTGGTTTGATCCAACAGGATGCTTCTCTATCCACAAAATAATAAACTTACTGTCATATATGCCTGACACCATCAATCCAGTTAGGAAAATGCTACATTTTGGATAGCCTTACATTTAAAAAGAAAAGAAAAGAAAAATAGAAACCATCGATAACAAATATATTACTCTTCCATTGCATGGTTTACTCTTGGCCATCCGAACAAGGCACAGTCAGTTAAAAAAAGATGCAGCTTTTCTCCAGAGACGAATTGCCTGCTAAAGTTTATTTGCTTCTGGTTTTGCTTTGTTTTGCTTTTTTCCACCTCCCTGCAGTCCCGATGGACACTGAATGCCCAGCAGCCATTTCAGTGGGATTCCTCTGATTGGTGCATTGCATAAACAAGTTAGAGGTCAGCTGCAGTTGTGACTGGATCGGCTGTAGCTTGGCTGACATTGAACAGCCCCAAAGAGGCCCCAGACAAGTTGTCATTACACCGGACGAGCTGTAGCACCTGAAGAGAGAATACAAATCCCATCCTTCCCTGCCTCAAAGGATTCCCATTGCTGGCATGAGGCCTCACTCAGAATTCTTGCTTCTTTGCGTGTGACTTTTATTTTTATTTATTTTTTAAATGCTAAGGTTTCAAATTTCTTTTTTTGGCTCTACTGGTATTAATATATCTATTTAAGCAGATTTATATAGCTTCCCAATTCACTCACTGGAACCCCAGGAAGCATGCCCCATAAAAAAAACCAAATTCTAAACATTATTTCTATCCAAAGATTATGAAAATAATATCCAAACACTCCACTTTCTTTTCTTTTTAATTTTGCAAAATATATTATCCTATCTTATTTAGAATTGCAATGTCTGGCTGTGAAACTTGGACCATAAGAAAGACTGAGCGCCAAAGAATGGAGGCCTTTGAACTCTGGTGCTGGAGAAGACTCCTGCGAGTCCCTTGGACTGCAAGGCGATCAAACCGGTCAGTCCTAGAGGAGATCAACCCTGACTGCTTTTTGGGAGGCCAGATCCTGAAGAGGAAATTCAAATCCTTTGGCCACCTAATGAGAAGGAAGGACTCACTGGAGAAGAGCCTAATGCTGGGAACGATTGAGGGCAAAAAAAGAAGGGGACGGCAGAGAACGAGGTGGCTGGATGGAGTCACTGAAGCAGTCGGCATGAGCTTAAATGGACTCCGGAGGATGGTAGAGGACAGGAAGGCATGGAGGAACATTGTCCATGAGGTTGCTATGGGTCGGACACGACTTCGCGACTAACAACAACAATTATTTTGCTCTAATGTTTTACTTACTTTGGATGCCATGTATATTCCCAAGAAATAAAAAGCAGAAATCCATTTATTGGACCAAGATGGCATCTTTTTGGGAGGTGGAAAGGGGGAAAGAAAATTATCCAAATGGGTTTTTTTCCCCTTAAAATATTTTTTTAGCAGAGAATATCAGCTTCCCCTCCCGCCCCATCACAATTTCCCCAGGACACTTATTCTTTGATCCAGAAGAAAAGATCAAGAGAATGAAAGCAAGGGTTGAATATCCTTCTCATTGCTAAATAGTTTTTCTGATTCTAAAATCATTGCCATTATTGTGTCAAATTAAGGGGAAAGGTGTTCTGGAGAATAAACAGGTATTATCTGTAATCTGTTTGCTTCAGCCATCCAGGTGTGTTATGATCTTGTGCATTGATCTTGTGAGCGGTGTAAAAATCAAAATGTCAAACGTACTATTAAAAAAAGAAAAGAAATGTCAACCAATATAGGACTGTAGGAAATTAAGAAATAGCACCCATTAGTCACAAAGGATGAAGGGACCCAGGATGGACTGGGTCATAGAAAAAAAAACATTTCCCATTGAACCATTCTCCTTAAAGCACAGTTGGAACTAAATATTACTCAGAAGCACACTTCTCCTCATATAGGCCTTCAAAATATTTTGCAAAAAGTAAAATAAAAATCCATTGAATGTAACCTCACTATTTGAAAGAGGATGCAAGAAATAAAAAAGGTGTTTCCAAAACCCACACGGGAATGGAAGTCAGAACCACCTGAAAGAGCAACAGGCCCTGGACTGGCTTTCATCAGAACAGTCTCCGAAAGCTGGGCTATTCAGAAGTCCATGTGCTGAACCAGGTTTGTGAGAAGATGGCACTTTGGTTAAGGCTGCCAGATCTGGGCTGGGAAAAGCCAGAAGATCTCCAGATGAAAGTCAATATTTATTCTTGATCCATTCTTAGAACATAGAATTACAGAGTTGGAAGGGACCTTGGAGATCATCTAGTCCGGGGGTGACATTCATTGAGGGCTGCATCAGTATTGTGGCCATCGTGGGGGGCCTGGGCATGACCAGCTTGACATCGGTCACATTGGTGGTGGGCCCAGTGTGGGATTGGGCAGGGCTGAGGTCTCTGGCAGAAGAGGGCAGGACCAGGGAGGGTGCCAGGGCCTGATCCACCAGAGGAACAAAGACAGACATAGGGGTTGCCACGAGGCAGCCCAGCCGGTCCCATCATCACCATGCTGTGCTCCCTGTATGTTCTGCCCCCGCCATCCAACCTCATTCTTCAGCAAGCCTACTGCCTGTCCCCCCACCACTCGTGAAAGCCACTGGTGAACCCGAAGAGGCAGCTGAGAATCAGCCCACAGCCCACGCAGCACAGGTGAGTCCAAGTCTCGCGACTGCCAGGCTGATGCTCCAAGGCACCCAATCAGGTCTGCCAGATGCCTGGGTGGCCACGCAGCCTGCCAGATGCACAACTGCCTGCTCTGTTCCAGCCGTGGTGGCTGCGGACCAAGACATATTGTGGGGTTGCCCAGCTGGTCACCACCACACTGCAATCCCCTGTTTGCTTGGCCCCTTCCCTCAAACATCATCCTCCAGAAAGCCTGCTGCCTGACTGCCCTTCCCCCAACAGCCCCGGCTTGCGGGAGGACGAGGTTTGAGGAAGGGGGCCTGAGCACACAGGAGCTGCAGCATGGCAGTGACCAATTGGGCTGACTCACCACAACCAGGGGGTGCGACCGAGGTGGCAGAGCAGTCCTGTGGTTCAGATCTAAGGCTGAGCATGTTCCGCCCGGATGGCTGGAAGCAGGTTGTAGATTGGCACCTGTTCGGCCTAGGCTGGGCTGAGACTCTGCAGGCCGGTCCTTCCCTGCTTCCAGGGCAGCCCTGCAGGCTGGATTGAATCACCTCACAGGCTGGATGCGGGACGTTGGCCTTGAGTTTGACACCTCTGATCTAGTCCACTTCCCTCTACAAGCATGAGAGTCTATACCATTTCAGACAAGTGGCTCTCAAGTCTCTTCTTGAAAGCTTCCAGATGGGGCTGTTGTGGCTCTGACCCCCAAGCCCGTCTTATCGGAGGAAGAAGGCTCTGAAAGGGAAGGAGAGGAGTTGGCTGGGCCTCCCTCTCCAGGACCCTCCTCTCTGGCAATGCCTCAGGTGTCTCCCGACGGAGAAGAGATTGGCCAGGAGCCAGGTATCCCTGCGCAGGCGCAGTTAGACAGTGACGGGGATGAGTCTTGGCTGGATCCCCACCAGCGTTGGAGAGATAAGCGCATGCAACAGAAGAAAAGGTGTGCCAGAGATTAGGCTGAATCACTGGACCACACCCCACAGGGTATAAAAGGGAGCGTGGTGGCCAGTCAAGCCTTGTGATGAACAAAGCTGAAAGCTTCCATGCCATTCTGCATTGCCGGACTTTTGCTATAGGCTTTGCTGGATTATATTTGGACTTAACTTACTCTGTAATTATTGAACATTTTACTTTGAGAAGTAACGGAGAGAAGTTATCTCTTCCCTTCGTGAGTAATAAACTCTTGGCAGGCAGCCAGTAGGTTGCTGCCAAGTTCCGTTATCATAAGGATTTTGTCGGCTGGTTTGGTTTTTAACTCTTGGAAGTCTGTTGGTGTGTGTGTGGGTGACGGGGACAGAACAGGGGCATTCACAACTTCTGGAGGCAAGGCATTCCACTGGTTAATTGTTCTCACTGTTAGGAAATTTCTTCTTGGTTTGTTCTCTCCTTGGTTAGTTTCTATCCATTGTTTCTTGTCCTGCCTTCTCATGCTTTGGAAAAACAGTTTGCCCCTCTCATCTTTGTGACAAATACGAAGAACACTGCTGTCATATTTCCCCTAGTCCTTCTTTTCACCAGACTAGACATGCCCAATTCCTGCAACTGTTCTTCATATGTCTTAGTCTCCAGCCCCCTAATCATCTTTGTTGTTCTTTTCCGCACTCTTGGTCTTCTTTATGACCATCTCATGGCCAATCATAAGTTCTCAGATGGATTTTGCCAAGCTTATTTTAGGAGAGAAGGCAATCTCGAACATGGAGTGCATCTGTCTCCTTTTCAAATTGCTTTGGAAGGAGGTGACAGTTGTAAGGAGCATGGCATTATCAAAGTCGATGGGATCCTCATTTCTAACTTTGGAGATCTGGGGGAGATTTTTGTATCTGAAGGTTAATTTCCTATTATTTTCCCCTGAATGTAAGAAATGTGTGTCTATCATGCTATTTGTTTCCAGGATAAGTGAACTTGTGGCAAGCACAGAAAGAGTAACAAATAATAAGCCAAAGTAATTAAAGGCATGAGAAAAGAAAGAAAATGAAATCCTATTTACTCCAAACCCACTCATTATAACTCTCCCTGCCTTTTTGCCTTTGCGAGCCATGCTTACTTCCACTGCCAGCTCAATCATCGTCTTTAGTTCTTTAAACTTCTTGTGAGTCTTGTTAAGGATCTTATGAGCTGGGAAAGTTCCTTCAGCTGGGACTTTCTTTCTGTTCTCCTTCCTTTTGATTAGGGGTGAAATGCTACCGGTTTGGGCCGGTTCGCCCAAACCAGTAGTAAAAAAAAAATACTTTAAAAAGTATGACAATCAGCTGTGTTGCACGATCGTTGGAACTATTTTTTTAAACTTTTATTTTAGCATTTTTATATTACCTATTCTCCCAAACCGGTAGTAAAAAAATGTTAAAAAAAAAAAAAAACTTCCGATGATCAGCTGTGAGCTTCCTGCTTTTTGCAGGGGTCATTTTGTGTGAAGTCCAGCTGCTTTTACATTGTGTATGAGTCAGTTGTGCAGCCACACCCACCCGCTCACATGACCACCAATCCACGCCCACTCGGTCACATGACCACCAATCCATGCCCACTCGGTCCCATGACTACCAAGCCACGCCCACTTGGTCACATGACCACCAATCCATGCCCACTCGGACACAGGACCACCAAGCCACGCCCACCAAGCCATCCCCACAGAATTGGTAAGGAAAACTTTTGAATTTCACCACTGCTTTTGACTCATTTACTCTTCCATCTACTATTTGTTTTTGTGACTCAAACCTCATTCCCTCTTCCCCCCTTATATGGGGAAAAATTACCCCAACCTACTTCTTTTATACTTTGGTACTCAATCAACATCTGTTCCATATTGTGTGTTCCTATTTCCTCTGGTTATGCTGCACACACTCTTTTTAAGCTCATGAATACAACACAATATTGGTCCCACTGACTTTCTACTAAAACACAGAAATACAAAATTTAAAATAGATTAAAACAGATTAAACAATTTGGCTCAATTTTAAAAATATCCCATAATTAAACAAATTAAAATTAGTGTTTAAAATTTAAATTTTAAAATTTTAAAAGGGAGAAGTTTTAGGCCAGGCCAGCTTGATGAAATAAAAACGGCGGAAGGTGCGCAGATCCGGGATCCTCCGTATCTCCAGGGGGAGCTCGTTCCAGATCGTAGGTGCCCCCACAGAGAAGGCTCTCCCCCTGGGGGCCGCCAGTCGACATTGTTTGGCCGACGGCACCCGGAGGAGCCCCTCTCTATGGGAGCGTACTGGCCGGTGGGAGGCTATTGGTGGTAGCAGGCGGTCCCGTAAATAACCAGGTCCTAAGCCATGGAGCGCTTGAAAGGTGGTAACCAGAACCTTGAAGCGCACTTGGAAGACCACCGGGAGCCAGTGCAGCTCGCGCAGGAGAGGTGTTACATGGGAGCTCCACGTTGCTCCCATAACCACCCGCGCGGCCGCACTCTGCGCCAGTTGGAGCCTCCGAGTGCACCTCAAGGGGAGCCCCATGTAGAGACCGTTACAATAGTCCAGATGAGAGGTGACGAGGGCATGAGTGACCGTGTGTAGGGAGTCCCGATCTAGAAAGGGACGCAACTGGCGAATCAGGCGAACCTGATGAAAAATCCTCCCGGATTCACGTTTCTAAGAAAAACGTGATAAATGCACTTTTATGCGCCTTCGTTTTTTTCTTGCTTTTGAAAGATTATGTTTAGCAACAATAAAAAGAGAAAAACTTTTGTAATAATTTCTCTCTTTCCCTCCCTCTCCCTCTTTCCCCCCTCTCTTTCTCTTCCCCTCCCTCTCTCTCTCCCTCCCTCTCCTCCCTCCCTCCCTCTCTCTTTCCCTCCCTCTCTCTCTCCCCCTCCCTCTCTCTCCCCCTCCCTCTCTCTCCCCCTCCTTCCCTCCCTCTCTCTTTCCCTCCCTCCCTCTCTCTTTCCCTCCCTCCCTCTCTCTCCCTCCCTTCCTCCCCCTCTCTCTTTCCCTCCCTCCCTCCCTCTCTTCCCCCTGTGGGAGAAATGCAATGGAGCTGGGCTGGGGCAACGGCGCACGTGCCCACAGAGAGAGCTCTGAGTGCCACCTCTGGCACGCGTGCCATAGGTTCACCAACACTGGTATAGGATCCTTCTGCCTGAGCAAGGGTGTGAACTAGCAGATTTCCAAGGTCCTTTCTGACTCTGTTGTTCTGTTATCTTCCTCCCTTATCTTTCTTAAACTTTTCTTTTCATTCAGACAACATGACAGGCAAGGTGGAATCCATTTCCTCCTCATTTTATTCAGCAACCGTTTCATCAATCCTCATCTTTCCAATGGCTCTTATTTCAATCCAAAGAACGCAACAGGTTTCTCGAGCATCTGTTGCAAGTGTTAAAGCTGCACAAACCATAACATTCATCCACTTTGCCGTTTCTAAGGTACCAAGTGGCCGTTCTTCTAAATAGCAGCAAGGTGAAAACAGCTGGATCTCTTCAAAAATTCATAACGGTTTCCCAGTCTTTCAATGTTTATGCTATGATGGACAATTATTTGAACACCTGGTTTTCTTCAGCCCCTGATACAAACTCACAGGCCTTTTGTAGCATTATTATGCAGGCATCAACAAGGAACATTCAACAAACAATATTAAGTGATTACGAGCAGCTAGGCAAGCAAGTCAAGGAGTGTTGAGACTCATCTAACATCATCTAAAAGCCCTAGTTAGACCACACCTAGAGTACTTCATCCAGCTTTGGCCACCACACTATAAAAAAGATGTGGAGACTCTAGAAAGAGTGCAGAGGAGAGCAACCAAGATGATTATGGGACTGGAGACTAAAACATATGAAGAATAGTTGCAGGAACTGGGCATGGCTAGTCTAGGGAAGAGAAGGACCAGGGGAGACATGATACCAATATTTGAGGGACTGCCACAGAGAGGAGGTGGTCAAGCTATTCTCCAAAGCACCCAAAGGCCAGACAAGGAATAATTTGCCCCCTCGGAGAGGGCTTGCAATCTAGGAGTCCTCCTGGATACGCAGCTGTCCTTGGAGGAACATCTGACAGCTGTAGCCAGGGGGACTTTTTGTCAGGTTCGCCTGATACGCCAGTTGCGGCCCTTCCTAGATCGGGACTCCTTGTGCACAGTCACTCATACCCTCGTCACCTCTCGCCTGGACTACTGCAATGCTCTCTACATGGGGCTCCCCTTGAAGGGAACCTGGAGGCTCCAACTGGTCCAGAATGCGGCTGCGCGGGTAGTCACGGGAGCCACATGGCGCTCCCATACAACACCTCTCCTGTGTGAGCTGCACTGGCTCCCAGTGGTCTTCTGGGTGCACTTCAAGGTGTTGGTTATCACCTTTAAAGCGCTCCATGGCATAGGACCTAGATATCTTTGAGACCGCCTGCTGCTATCGACGGCCTCCCATCATCCCGTGTGCTCCCACAGAGAGGGCCTCCTCAGGGTGCCATCAGCCAATCAATGTAGGCTGGTGACCCCCAGGGGGAGGGCCTTTTCTGTGGGGGCACCTACCCTCTGGAACCAGCTGCCCCCAGAGATAAGGAGAATCCAAGACCTCAGTGCCTTCCGCCGTGCCCTTAAAACTTTCTTTTTTCAGTAAGCCGGGCTGGCCTAACACTTTTTTCTAAATGTTTTTAATTGTTTTGTCATTGCTTTTAATTATGGGGCCAAATATATATATATATATATCTTTTTAATTGTATTTTAATGTTTGTAGTTTATGTTTTTACTTTGGCTGTACACCGCCCTGAGTCCTCAGGGAGAAGGGCGGTATATAAATTTGATATAAAATAAATAAAATAAATAAATAAATAAATAAATAATGGATTGAAACTGAACAAGGAGAGGTTCAACCTGGCAATAAGGAGAAATTTTCTGATCATGAGAACAATCAACCAGTGGAATAACTTGTCTTCAGAAGTTGTGGGAACTTCATCACTGAAGGCTTTCAAGAAGAGATTGGGTGGATGCACCCCACCCAAGCATTTGTCATAATGCTTGGGTGGGGTCGGCGGTTGGGTGGGGTGGATTAGATGACTTCCAAGGTCCCTTCCAACTCTGTTAATCCAAATGGGAGAAACGGAAGGGGAAAAGTAACAAGGAGAAAACAACCAGGAATAAGAAGGATGAATTTGATTACTGCAAAAACATGAAGGGCCAAGTTGGGGACAGATCATCCTGCAGAAGGTCAGTCTATGTGGTTACTAACAGTCAAAATCAACTTGATGGCAGTTAGCCAAGGAAAAAAGACTCTCTAGCTTTTTCTTCCTTTAATAAATCTTTGTCTTCCTGACTTCCATTTCAGAGAGAGAGAGAGAGAGAGAGAGAGAGAGAGAGAGAGAGAGAGAGAGAGAGAGAGAAAAGAAGAAGAAGAAGAAGAAGAAGAAGAAGAAGAAGAAGAAGAAGAAGAAGAAGAAGAAGAAGAAGAAGAAGAAGAAGAAGAAGTAGTAGTAGTAGTAGTAGTAGTAGTAGTAGTAGTAGTAGTAGTAGTACAGGTACCACCATTCATTTTGTGACCGTTCAAAGTTACAGGGGCACTGAAAAAAAAAGACTTATGACCATTTTTCACAATTATGACCATTGCAGCATCCCCATGATCATGCGATCAAAATCCAGCTGCTTTTGTGACTTTCTGACAAGCAAAATCAAGGGGGAAGCCAGATTCACTCAACAACCGTGTGACTAATTGAACAATTACACTGATTCACTTAACAATGGTTTCTAGAAAGGTTGTAAAATGGGAAAAAACTCATTTAACAACTGTCTCACGTAGTAACAGAAACTTTGGGCTCAGTTGTAGTTGTAAGTCGAGGACTACCTGTACAAAATATATAGTATATAGGACTTTTACCTCCCCACCCCCAACCTGGGACATTTTCAAAAGTCTTCTAGGATTCCACTTCCACATCTATAAATGCTCAGCTGGCTTTTAACAGATTTAATAGATTTAACAGATTAACAGAGTTGGAAGGGACCTTGTAGTTCATCTAGTCCAACCCCCCAACCAAGCAGGAGACCCTACACCATTTCTGACAAATGGCAGTCCAGTCTCTTCTTGAAAGCCTCCAGTGATGAAGCTTCCACAATTTCTGAATGCACCTTCTGTTCCATTGGTTGATTGTTCTCATTGTCAGGAAACTTTACTCCTTATTTCTAGGTTGAATCTCTCCTTGTTCAGTTTCCATCCATTATTCCTTGTCTGGCCTACAGGTGCTTTGGAAAATAGCTTGACCCCCTCTTCTCTGTGGCAGCCCCTCAAATATTGGAAGACTGATATCTTATCTCCCCTGGTCCTTCTCTTCCCTAGGCTAGCCATGCCCAGTTCCTGCAACCATTAATCATATGTTTTAGTCTCCAGTCCCCTAATCATCCTGGTTGCTCTCCTCTGCACCTTTTCTAGAGTCTCAACATCTTCTTATAGTGTGGTGACCAAAACTGGATGCAGTACTCTAGTTGTGGCCTTACCAAGGCTTGTTTCTCATTAAAACTGAGTGCCCACTCTTTACCTAACTACTTCTCTTTGTGAATTTTTTTCACAAAACCAAGCCAGAAACTTGAACAGTGTGAGTTTGAACACGAGTAGCTTACTCATTTAATCCTTTCAATCAATTTGTCTCTTGATGTTTTGCAGGATGGGCCTCATTTACGGTTTTAGGGACAAAAAAGAAAATAGGCAAAACAATTCCCACAGTGCAGAATTCTATCCAGGGTGTAGAACATGGCAAGAACCTATGAGTTAATTACATCCAGATTCTATCCAACCCGGTGTGCCAAAGAAGTCTTGGACTCAAGCTTCTGTAGAAGCATAACTTCTACCAGTTCAATGCTACATGAGCCTATTTCCTTGTGCAGAGTGACCAGGAAACCTGCAAAGTAGAATCATGTTTCCTTCTTGCACCACAATTAGACAGGATTAGCAGCACTCTCTACATTTTTAGGAGTAGGAGAACAAAGTTTCTGAAGACAGGCGCACATGTCTTTCTCTAGTTTTTAGCTGAAGAGATAGCTATATATCTCAATATTTGTGGGGCTACCACAAAGAAGAGGGATCAAATTATTTTCAAAGCACTGGAAGGCAAGAACAATGGATGGAAACTAAACAAGGAGAGAAGCAACCTAAAACTAAGGAGAAATTTCCTAACGGTGAGAACAATTAACCAGTGGTATGGCTTGCCTCAGAGGTTGTAGGTACTCTATCACTGGAGGCTTTAAAGAAGAGACTGGACAGTCTTTTGTATGAAATAGCAATAGCAATAGCACTTAGACTTATATACCGCTTCATAGTGCTTTACAGCTCTCTATAAATGATTTACAGAATCAGTTTATTGCCCCCAACAATCTGGGTCCTAATTTTACCAACCTCAGAAGGATGGAAGGCTGAGTCAGCCTTAAGCCGGTTAGAATCGAACTCCTAGCAGTGGGCAGAGTTAGCCTGCAGTACTGCATTCTAACCACTATGCCACCACAGTGCAGTGGTATAGAGCTGTGATAATAAACCTATGACACGCATGCCACGGGTGGCACACAGAGCCCTCTCTGTGGGCACACGAGCTGTCACCCCAGTTCAGCTCTGTTGGGCATGCGCGCGCACCTCCCACTGGCAGCCGGTTGTCAGGTCTCTGCTGCGCATGTGCAGGGGTGGGACGCATGTGGGAGCCTGTGTGCATGCATGGGGGTTGGGATCGGGGTGGGTTCTACTTACCTTTACTACCGGTTTGCAACGGGGCCGCATGTGCAGAAGCGTTCTGATGACATCGGGGTCAGTGGGTGGAGCCTCCCGCCGGTTTTACTACCAGTTCTATAGAACCGGTGCAAATCGGGGGCAACCCACCACTGGTCAGGATGCGTGCAGGAGGTGGGGTGCATGCGCGGGGCACACGCACATTGCATTTGGGGGTTCAGGGTGCACATTTGCACGCACATGCTTTGGACATTCGATCTGGAAAAGGTTAGCTATCACTGGTATAGGGTCTCCTGCTCAGGTTGGACTAGAAAACTTTCAAGGTCCCTTCCACCTCTATTATTCTACATTTTATGTTATTGCAGTAGACATAGCCCATGGTTAATCCTTAATTTAAAAGACCATTTTGTTTAAAAACTCAAAGCCCAAAAAAAGCTATAGACCCCACAGCTACTGAGTTTTAAAATAATATAATAATAATAATAAGGGAGAGAAATCCATAAAATTCTGAGTCAGCCCTGAAATATCTTAAAGAACGTCAGGTTTCACATCTGGCTGTGAATGAAAATAGATTGTTTCTTGGAACACACAGTTTATGGACTGCCCACACAGTTCAAGTTTGCTGCAAAAAGAAATTCTGGACATTGTAAAATTTCAGTAGATGTCTTCATGAAGGATTGTTGTTGTTTTCTCCTTGTTGTTAATATCTTTAGTAGCATTTCCTTCTGCATTTAATCTCTGCCTGAGACAGACTTCTTAGTCCCACTGTGTGTTTGGTTTTGTGGTATCAAGGATAGCTTTATTGTTGGGTTTTTGTTTTGAGTTTTGCAAAGTTTTTGACTCAATCATCTTTATACACCTCACTGTGTTATGGACAAGATGCTACATTGTTACCATGATGTCTCCTGATGAATCACCTCCCAAAAATACTACCAGCAATTCAATCTTGGTCCAAACCATAAGTTACATAATGGTATAATTTGTTGTGAAAAACAGACTCAGGGCAGCTTACAATGCGTTAAGCAATAGCCTTCATACTTTTGTATATTTTTATACAAAGTCATCTTATTGCCCCCACAACCGGGTCCTCATTTTACCCACCTTAGAAAGGATGGAAGGCTGAGTCGACCTTGAGCCTGGTGAGAATTGAACTCGTAGTAATTGCAGGCAGCTGGATGTTAAATGCTGCCTTAGTAGGAGGCATTAGCCTCCTACGCCACTCAGGCTCCTATGTTTCTGATTCATCTGATTCATCTAATCTACTTCAAATGCCACTTTAAATCAGTTACGGGTAACTTCTAAGTTGTTGGTGGCTACAACGACAACTTTCCCAAAGATCTGAAGGCTCACTGGAGAACATCCAATGATGCAAGAAACATCTTCAGAAGATGCCTGGCCCTGTATGGAAAAGATTAGAGGGTGGAATGAGAATTTAGATGACATTTGTATGGTCATCACCTACAAACTCAGCTATGTTATGAACAGCTGTGTGAAAACCAGATAGCATTTCCCTAGTAAGATTTGTCCTTATAATAGAAAAACCATTATTGTTTTGGTTGTCTTGAAAAACATGTCCCAAGGCTGCTTTTCCAAAAGGCGACTGGTCTTTGTTTTTTTCCTTGAAAAGGAAAAAGCACCTTTTCAAAAAGCACCTTTGGGATAACCATGAGCTGGGTGACTGAGAATCTCCACCGACGTCTGAAAAACTTCTTAAACAATCTTCTTTTTCTTTTCATTCTCTTGAAGTCCAACAATTGTTTGAATCCTCTTGGAATACATGGCAATTCTAATTAACAGTCTTGGAATGCCTGATTTTGTTCATTACCATCAGCTACAACAAGGACTGTATTATCTCTAAATGAATAGCAGGGTAATAAAATGGATTGGATCACTCTGCTGGAGAGAGAGAGAGAGAGAGAGAGAGAGAGAGAGAGAGAGAGAGAGAGAGAGAGAGAGAGAAAGAGAGAGAGGCAGAGAGAGAGGGAGAGAGAGACAGACAGACAGAGACAGACAGACAGAGAGAGACAGAAAGAGAGAGACAGAGACAGACAGAGAGAGACACAGAGAGACACAGAGACAGGGAGACAGAGACAGAGAGACAAAGAGAGAGAGAGAGAGAGAGACAGACAGATAAAGAGAGAAAGAGAGAAAGTGACGGACAGAGAGAGAGAGAGAAAGAAAGAGACAGACAGAGATAGACAAAAAGAAAGAGACAGACAGAGAGAGACAGACAGCGAGACAGACAGACAGAGAGAGACAGAGAGAGACAGAGAGAGAGACACAAACACACACACACAGATTTAAAGGAAGAGAAGCTGGTATGCATAGGGAGCTGTTATGTATTGATACTTTTAAGCGGGAGTTTCAAACCTGCCTACGTTTCTGATTGGCTGACAGTCTCTCCAGGATTGTATATAAGGAGGACTGCAGCCTCTGAGTTTTTGCTGAAGTCTCACTGTATATTAAAGAGCTGTTGTCACTTGCTTGCTTGTGCCTCTCGTCATTCCCGAACCACTTCATTGGCGACGAAGGTGGGATAGAGGCTACAAGAAGCCAACCAGTGAGACCACGAGCTTCAGCTAGGCGACGAGGCGAACCACAGGAGACATACCGGACATGTCTGCCTACGTTCCGCCCAAGCCTTTTGATCCGACCCGCGAAAAATGGGTCTCGTACCTAACAAGGTTTGAATGCTCGCTAGAAGCCAGCGACATGCAGGGCCTCTCGGCTAATCGAAAGAGAGCCCTATTCCTAAGCCACTGCAGACCGGACGTGTTCGAGATGGCCGAGTCACTGTGTGAGCCAACGCCGGTTCAAACAGTCTCATGGGACACCTTGATGGCAACTCTCCGGGCTCACTACGCTCCCGTCCCCTCCAAGTTCGTGCAGCGATACCAACTGAGGCAGCGCGTCCAACGAGAGGGAGAGCCGGTCAGCGCATACATGGCCAGCCTGAGAAAAGCCGCAACTCATTGCGACTACAGAGACTTGGATGATGCGTTGCTTGAGCAACTGATCTGTGGTGTTCGGGACATTAGGCTGCAACGGCGTCTGCTCGCCAAGCCTGATCTGACGCTTGCCGGAGCCCTTGACGAGGCCAGGGCTCACGAAGCCTCCACAAAGGCCGCTGAAACGCTACAGCGTCCGCCGACCAACAAAGACAGCCCCAAGTCTGCCCCGGTGCACAGAGAAGACGCCGGATCCAGCTCGGAGTCCGAGTCGGATGAGGACGTCTTCCGAACAGAACACCGGAGAAAAGACACTGGCAGCCCCCGGCGAAGCTGTCCCAGCTGTGGCGGGCACCATGATAGACTGTCCTGCAAATACAGAGAGGCTATTTGCAGGCGTTGCGAGAAGAAAGGGCACTTGGCGCGAGTCTGCAGAGCCACTCTGCCCAGAAGACTCAAACCACATGAGCGCCGCAGCCAACCGGAATCAGCGCGCCAGAAGCAGCCAACGAGAGAAGGCGGCGCGAAAAAACGGCGCGAATTTGAACCGCGAGATGGCCGCAGCATACACATCGACCAGGCCAGCACAACGGTCGAGGACAAAGTCAGCACGGTGGTCGAGATCAACGGAAGACCGTGCTCGATGGAGATCGACACCGGATCAGCTCTCTCCATCATGTCGTGGACAACCCTAAAGACCCTCCTGCCGTCGTTCCGGAAGGATCAACTCTCCAGACAGAGACTGCGCATCCTAGACTACCAGGGGAACCGAGTCCCCCTCGAAGGCGTGGGCACGTTCCGGGTCACCTACGGAGACTACGAAAGAGACCTGCCGCTGACCATCGTCACGAAGCAGCTGCCGAGCCTCCTGGGCATGGGGTGGTTCCGAGCCCTTGGCATGGGCTTCACCGGCGTCCACCTGATGTCCAAGTCAACCCTGAAAGACAGCCTCCTGTCCGAGTTCCAGGACGTTTTCGGGGACACATTGGGCAAGTATGTGGGGACCCCTATTTCACTAAACTTAGACCCCAACGTAGCCCAAGTAAGACTAAAGGCCAGAAGAGTGCCGTTCGCATTGAAACCAAAGATCGATGCAGAACTGGACAAACTGATTAAGCAAGGGGTGTTGGTTCCCGTTGACCATGCCAAGTGGGAGACCCCCATAGTCACCCCAGTTAAGTCCGACGGCTCAATCAGAATTTGCGCCGACTACAAGTGCACGATCAACAAGGCTTTGCAGCCGAGCGCCTATCCGGTGCCGATCGTGCACCATCTACTACACTCCCTGGGCCCCGGAAAAATTTTTGCCAAATTAGACCTGGCCCAAGCCTATCAACAGTTACCGGTCGACGACGCCACGGCAGAGGCGCAAACGATCGTGACTCATAGGGGTGCATTTAAATGCACCAGGCTCCAATTTGGGGTGAGCGTCGCACCCGGCTTATTTCAAAGCACCATGGAGCGCCTGTTGCAAGGACTTCTGGGAGTAGTCCCCTATTTCGATGACGTCTTAGTCAGCGCCCAAGACGAACACCAGCTAGGGGACAGGGTACGGAACGTCCTGTCCAGATTCAGAGAAGCGGGACTAAGACTTAAAAAGAACAAGTGCAGAATAGCGGTCCCCTCGGTAGAATTTCTGGGGTACAGGGTGGACGGCACAGGCATCCACCCTACCGAAAGCAAGGTGAGGGCCATCAAAAGCGCACCAGCCCCCAAATCCAAAGCTGAGCTCCAAGCCTTCCTTGGACTGCTAAATTTCTACTCAATGTTCCTAAGAGATAAGGCCACGGTCGCTGATCCCCTTCACAAACTCTTAGGGAAGAATGTACCATGGGTCTGGGGGAAACCGCAAGTGGCCGCTTTTGAGGCAGTAAAAAAACTCCTATCTGAGGACAGTTTCCTGATCCAATACAATGCAGAGCTGCCGCTCGTCTTAGTTTGCGACGCCTCCCCCGTAGGAGTTGGTGCCGTCCTAGGCCATAGACTGCCGAACGGCCTAGAGGCACCCATTGCCTTCTACTCCCGAACTCTGTCCAGCACAGAACGAAACTATAGCCAATTGGACAGAGAGGCTCTGGCTGCGATTGCGGGGGTTAAGAAGTTCCACGAATACCTCTATGGCCGAAAATTCGAACTTGTGACTGACCATAGACCGTTGCTAGGACTGCTAGCAGGCGACAGGCCAACCCCCGCTGCCCTCTCCCCCCGTTTAACTAGATGGGCGATTTTCTTATCGGCCTACTCGTACCAGCTCGTCCATCGGCCTGGGCGGACCCTGGGTCATGCGGATGCCCTTAGCCGTTGCCCCCTTCCTGACCTGCTGGACAACCCAACACCGGAAACCTCCGTCCTGTTGTTGGACACGTTGACCTTGGGGCCCATCTCCTCCGGCGAGGTGGCGAAGGCATCAAATAGAGACCCTGTTATCCGGACTGTTATGGGTTGGGTTTTGAAAGGGTGGCCGGACAAGGTGGTCGGGGAGGAGTACCAAGGTTTTGCCAACAAACGAAATGAACTGTTTACGCAAGGGGGGTGCTTACTGTGGGGTGACAGAGTGGTAATTCCAGCAAAACTACGAGATAGAGTTTTAGAATTATTGCACGAAGGGCATCCTGGCATCGTTAGGATGAAGTGCTTAGCCCGCAGCTATGTCTGGTGGCCCAACATGGACCAGGTCATTTCCGAGTGGGTGGGGAAGTGCAGACCCTGCCAGGAGTCTCGCCCCGATCCCCCAGTAGCGCCCATCCGAGAGTGGGAGAAACCAAAAGGCCCATGGGGGAGGATCCACATTGATTTTGCCGGCCCGTTCCATGGCCAAACGTTTTTAATAGTAGTGGATGCCTTTTCAAAATGGCTCGAAATTGTATTAATGCCATCCACAACGGCCGAAGCGGTTATCAAGGCCCTAAGAAAGTTGTTTGCCACCCACGGCCTGCCGGATACCTTGGTATCGGACAATGGGCCCCAATTTACAGCAACCCTTTTCGAAGGCTACTTGGCCGGCCTGGGGATCCGCCATGCCCTATCAGCCCCATTTCACCCGGCTTCCAACGGATTGGCTGAACGATTTGTCAGGACAGCCAAGGAAGCACTGTCCAGATTAGACAATGGGGACTGGCAGGCCAGGATAGATCAATTCCTTGCGGTTCAGCATGCATCACCATGCACAGCAACTGGGAGAAGCCCAGCAGAGCTCCTCATGGGGAGAAAGCTCCGGTGCGTGTTGGACAGGCTTCACCCTAACTATTCGCACGAAAACTTTAAGGGAGAGACCTGTGGCTTAAGGCAGTTTCAGGTCGGGTCCCCGGTGTTCGCTCGCAATTATGCCAGCGGTCCTCTGTGGGTTGCAGGAACCATAGTGGGGATCACAGGCCCAAAATCATACACGGTGGACGTGGGGGTAGATAGACTCTGGAAGCGCCACATAGACCAACTTAGGAAACGGGTGGTTGGCGAGGCAAACATCAACGCAGACATGTCCGAGCCTAACTATGACCACTTCTCCAAAACAGCTAACTCAAGCCCGGGGCCGCGAGAATACTTAGCTGACAAGCCCTGGTTCCAGCGCCGCCCCAGCGAGTCGCCACTCCCAGCCGGGAATAACCACGCCCCGGACAAAATCCAGGAGGTTCCATTGGCGGAGCCGGGAGAGACAAAGAGTCCCTCCGACCAGCTCGACGCCTCACCAAACACTGAACTGCGCAGGTCAACTAGGGCGAGAACTCAGCCTAAGCACCTGCGAGACTTTGTTTGTACATATGTTAATTTTTGAGTGTTAGTGCCTTCTGGGAAGGGAGGGGTGTTATGTATTGATACTTTTAAGCGGGAGTTTCAAACCTGCCTACGTTTCTGATTGGCTGACAGTCTCTCCAGGATTGTATATAAGGAGGACTGCAGCCTCTGAGTTTTTGCTGAAGTCTCACTGTATATTAAAGAGCTGTTGTCACTTGCTTGCTTGTGCCTCTCGTCATTCCCGAACCACTTCAGGAGCTTTGTGAGTAGGTATAGTTTCCCGGAGCAGAGAATGTTATGTCAATCACTAATTGCCACTTCACTCTAAGCATCAACAGTGCAAAGCAAGATGTCTGCAGAGCTATAGAAAAGTTGTGCAAATAAAAGGGTGCAGAGGATAGGAGAATAGATTGCAGCTGGTGGAGGGAAGTCCATTACTTAAATTGTAATACTCTGGTTTTCAGTAAACCCTTTTATTTAGCCAGGATATCTCATGCATTTGGGTAACACCCACTGAGTGCAAACCAGAAGTGGCCCTGACAGTATGTCTCATCAGGCTTCCTTCAGCAGATCTTCAGCAGATCTTCCTGCAGTATCTCCCTGCATGGAGACAGATCTTCAAGGTCAAGAGAAGACACATGCTAGAAAGTGGTTCAGAGGTTGTTTGGGCTCAGAAAGATCTAGTGCAGTTGTGGCTAACCTTTTTGTCATCGCGTGCCAAAAGTGAGGAGAGAGGGGGGGGTCGTGCATGTGCGTGCCCACACTCAGAATTCTATGCACCCCACCCCCCATGTGACCCCTCCGCTTGACCCCCACTTTTGGCATAAGAAGGCACGGTGGGCCCAGTAGGCCATTTTTTTTGCTCTCCCCAAGCTCCAGAACCTTTCAATGGGACCGGAAGTCAGCAAACGGGCTATTTCAGGCCTCTGGAGGGCCTCTGGTGGGGGGAGGCCGTTTTTGTCCTCCCTAGGCTCTTAGAAAGGCTCTGGAGCCTGGGGAGAGCAAAAAACGGGCCTTCCCGCCACACAAACACAGGCCCTCTGGAGGCAGGAAACAGCCTGTTTTCCTACTTCTGGTGGGCCCACAAGGATCAAAAATCAGCTGGTCGGTGCACGTATGCACGCTGGAGCTGAGCTTGCATGCCCGCCGATATGGCTACGCATGCCATCTGTGGCTCTAGAGCTTTCTTAGTCCTTTTGAGACAAGAAAAAGTTTTGATTGGGCCTTGCGTTAGGTTTGAAGCCTTTCTCTTTAATGGCAACATGAACAAATTACTCAGGAGTACATTGGCGAGAGGGGGAAATACTATTTAACTGATTCTAGTCTATCCTGACCTCTTCCCATTGTGACTGACACCTACAGGACCCCACTCACTTCCCACTTGCATAGAGATGAGTGTTTCAAAGGAACTTATTTGATATTCAAATGAGTTGATTTTATTGAAATGAACCTTGTTTGCTAGAAGCAATTCACAGTGGAAGCCACTAAGGAAATGTCCTTCTATCCTCACCTCTTCCCCAGACTTCGTCAGATCTGTGTATCTGCCATTCTTTGTGGAAGAAGGGGGGGGGGGGCTGGGATTTGGAGTTGTCACATTTAGTTCTTTTCCTATGTGTCCTAAACAGGGTGGATTTGATTTAAATCGAGTTGATTTAAATCACAATTTAAATCATGATTTAAATCACTAGTAAAAAGGCTTGATTTAAATCAACTTGATTTAAATCATAATTTTTAAAGAGCAACTGTCATCTCTGCTACTCCTTTGACCCACTGGTGATTTACCGATAGTCCCAATGTTGCAGAATATACAGCCTCATGCTACGTAACTAAGCTCCATTTCATGCTGAATAAACTAAATTATTTATGTATCTTAAATAGAAAACTATCTTACGATAGATTTTTACCCCAAAAGTTTTTTATTAAAATAAATTTGATAGAAATCAAAAAAATCTGATTTAAATAAAAAAAAATCCGATTTAAATCAAAAAAATCTGATTTTTTTGATTTTTTTTTTAAAAAAATCATTGATTTTTATCCACCCTGGTCCTAAGTATCTAATTTTTTGCCTGATCCTCTTTGTAAAAATTTTACCCTGATTTATAACCATTGCCTGGCTCCAGGGATGCCTGGAGAATTCTCACACCTCGGGAAAGGAAAGGGAAGGGGGGGGGGAAACAAGTGGATTGTAAGATGACCCTGAGAAGCTCTTTGTATCTATTTCTCAGAGAGTCTGGTGCAAATTGCATTCACACCGGCGGATTGGTTGGAATCCATATCGGAAGGTAGGGAGGGGGTTTCTAATTTCCTTTAACCTGAACTGCATGTCCTGAGGGACCCCAGAGCCTGCTTTGACTTGCTTTCATCTCTTTCAATAAATGGTTCCTTTTGAAATATAAAGTTCTCAAGAGTTCGTACTTTTTTGGAAAGGGAGGGTGGAGAAGATGATCTTCACAGACTTTTTGTTCCTTAATAGTCATCAGAAAATATGTACATATATCCCAAAACTTACCGCAAACAATGGTATTAAATGTAGTTGAGATTGATGGAGTTTAACTATATGGGCAACTCTTGCACTTACAACTATGACAACGCGTGATCAAAATTTGGGAATTTGGCAACAGGCATGTATTTATGACGGTCGCAGCATCCCAGGCTCACGTGATCATCATTGGTGACTTTCCCCGCCAGCTACTGACAAGCAAAGCCAATGGGGGAAGTTGTACTTGTTTAATGGCGACATGATTGACATTGCAACTGTAGTGATTCACTTAACAACCATGGCAAAAAAAAAGTCATAAATTCAGGCATGACTCACTTCAAAACTGTCCTGCTTTCTGCAACCCAACAAGACAGACACAGACTACAGAGAATAATTAGAACTGCAGAAAAAACAGTAACTACTAACCTGCCTTCCATTGAGGACCTATATATTGTACGAGTCAAAAAGAGGGCTGTGAAAATATTTACAGATCCCTTGCATCCTGGACATAAAGTGTTTCAACTCCTACCCTCAAAACAACGCTATAGAGCACTGCACACCAGAACAACTAGACACAAGGAGTTTTTTCCCCAACACCACCACTCTGCTAAACAAATAATTCCCTCAACACCGTCAAACTATTTACTAAGTCTGCACTACTATTAATCTTCTCATTGTTCCCACCACCCATCTCCTCCCAATTATGACTGTATGACTGTAACTTTGATGCTTGTATCGTTACGATTTATATTGTTTCCTAGTATGATTCGATTGCTTATTTGTACCCTATGACTATCATTAAATGTTTTACTTTATGATTCTTTTTTTAAAAAAACATTTTTTTTTATTTTAAAACAAAAACAAAATGTAAAACCATCATCATTCCAAACAATTACAGATAGTGTATCGATCGGTTAATATCCTTTTGTGCTCAATCCCATCTTCAAAATATCAATATATGACCAATGCTTATTTTTCATAGAAAAAAATTCATGTATTTTATCTTAACTTCCACATCATATTTCATATTTCATCTCCATGTTTTATTATCTATCCATTGATAAAACAAATCCCATATCAAATAATATTGTTTATCTTCCTATTCTCTTATTTCAAATGTCAATTCAGCACAGTCCATCATTTTCTTAATAATTTCTTCATCAGTAGGTGTCTTCTCTCCTTTCCAGATTTTGGCAAATACAATTCTAGCCACTGTTAAAACATTCACAATTAAATGATTGCTTATTTGTACCCTATGACTATCATTAAGTGTTGTACCTTATGTATCTTGTCTTTTTATGTATACTGAGAGCATATGCACCAAAGACAAATTCCTTTGTCCAATCACACTTGCCAATAAAGAATTCTATTCTATTCTATTCTATTCTATTCTATTCTATTCTATTCTATTCTATTCTATTCTATTCTATTCTATTCTATTCTACTCTACTCTACTTTATTCTATTCTATTTTTACAGTAGCAATGGAAATTCTGTCCCAATTGGAGCTGTAAGTTGAGAACTGCCTGTAGTTAACCCTTAGGGAACAAAGCATATTGTCTGATATTTCCAGGTCAGCATTGTCTATATCCGTGATGGTGAACCTATGTGATCTGTCCCCGTCCACACACACACACAAACACAGCCAGCCGAGGGTTAAGGAAACACTTTGGCACACACCCAGGTCTTTATCTCCAACTTGGCAGCGATTTACACACCGTCTGCCAAGTGCATTTATTTCCACAAAACAGAAAGATAAGATACTTAGCGTACAAAAGTCCAATCAGAATAATATTTCTCTTAGCAGTTTCCGGACGAGGCTTTAGTGACTATCCAAGGTTTATTTTTGTTCGTCACAGGGATCACTGACCACCACCCTCTATTATATAGTCTCTGGGGTGTGGTCCAGTGACTCAGTTCTAATCCCTAGCACGCCTCCTGAGCTGCTGCAATCGTTTATCACACCTTCGGAGGCGTGCGTCCAGGAATGATGTCTCTCCCTCGCTCTCATCCGAGCCATCTGTCTCCCTGCTAATCTCCTCTCCCTCGGCCAGCACCTGAGACAGTGCCAGAGGGGAGGGGCCTGGAGAGGGAGGCCTGGCTGACTCCTCTTCCTCATGCTCGGAGCTTTCTTCCTCTGATGGGATAGGCTCAGAGGGCGGGGCCACAACACTATGGCACGCGTGCCCGAAGTGGCATGCAGAGCCATGTTGCCTGGCACACACAGTGTTGCAAGTTCCTCTTCCGGGTTTCTGGTGTGTATGCATGCATGATAATCAGCTGGCCTTTGTGCTTGCATCAGTGCAGGAAACCGGAAGACTGGCCTTCCATTTTCTGGCGTGAGCATGTGCGCTGGCCAGCTGATCAATGTGTGCTCATGCATGGCAGACTTGCCAGTTGGTGCACATGTGCACATCAGAAACCAGAAGTACATTTTCCAGCACGTGCTCACCAGTTGACTGGCACGAGCACATGCGTGGCAGTAACCTAAAGACTTGCCGGCAGTAACCTGAAGAAACTGCAAGTACATTCTCTGGTGCGTGCATGCCCCCGGGCAACTCCTATTCCTGGTCTCGGCCCAGATGAGCACAGTGCAAAGTGCTCCCTTGGTTCGCTATCACTGGTCTATATTTAAGGCAATGCAAGTCTTTTTTTTTTTAAGCTTTTTAATTTTTTACACAAACGCACAAACAAACATACAATGCATTTTTTTCTGAACAGAGTATTGGCCGGTTCACAAATTTATATAATTTTTAATCATCTCCAACACAATTTAAATATTCAGTTTTTGCCATCGTGTTTATTCTCTCTAGTTTTTATAGACCCATATTACGCTTCATCCTAATCTCTAATCTTAATAAAATTCAATTTTTCCCGTTTCGTCTCTAAATTAAACCCCTTAAATTTAAAATCTCACAACATAACATAATCCCAATATTTCCTTAAATTCCCTTATTATATTCACAAACCCCAGACCACCCCAATGATGCCCTCGAAGTGATGTCCCAGTGTCTGGAGGCCGTGCGGGTCTGGATGGGGAGGAACAGGCTTCGGCTCAACCCTTCCAAGACCAAGTGGCTGTGGATGCCGGCGTCTCAGTATAGCCAGCTGGTGCCATCGCTGGCTATTGGGGGCAAGTCACTGACCCCCACAGAGGGGGCTCGCAACTTGGGCGTCCTCCTGGACACACGGCTGTCTTTAGAAGAGCATATGACGGCTGTGGCCAGGGGGGCTTTTTATCAGGTTCGCCTGATACGCCAGTTGCGCCCCTTTCTGGATCGGGACTCCTTGTGCACAGTCACTCATGCCTTGGTTACGTCACGCCTGGACTACTGTAACGCTCTCTACATGGGGCTCCCCTTGAGGAGCACCCGGAGGCTCCAGCTGGTGCAGAATGCGGCCGCGCGGGTGATTATGGGAGCGACGTGGCGCTCCCACATAACACCTCTCCTGTGCGAGCTGCATTGGCTCCCGGTGGTCTTCCGGGTGCACTTTAAGGTGTTGGTTCTCATCTTTAAAGCGCTCCATGGCTTAGGGCCAGGGTATTTGCGAGACCGCCTGCTGCTACCGATAACCTCCCACCGGCCAATACACTCTCACAGAGAGGGCCTCCTCGGGGTGCCGTCGGTCAGGCAATGTCAGCTGGCGGCCCCCAGGGGGCGAGCCTTCTCTGTGGGGGCACCCGCCCTGTGGAATGAGCTGCCTCCTGGAATACGATTGATCCCGGACCTCCGGACCTTCCGTAAAGCCCTGAAGACGTTTTTATTTCATCAAGCCGGCCTGGCCTAAATGGTTTTTAATTGGGATTTTAAATTTTATGGATTTGGGGTTTTAAATTGGGTAGCCAATGATTTAATTCTTTTAATTATCTTAACTTTTGTATTTGTATGTTTTTTAATTTTGGCTGTTCACCGCCCTGAGTCCCTTCTGGGAGAAGGGCGGTATACAAATTAAATTAATAATAATAATAATAATAATAATAATAATAATAATAATAATAATAATAATAATAATAATTTTTCTTTATCAGCTGTTCCAAAAAGTACAACCCATCATCTTAATAAAGCTCAGTTAAATATATAACAGGGAATGCAAGTCTTGCAGTTTCGCTTTCCTGCTTTAGCAGGAAGGTCTGAAGCTGGAATTATGGCATTACCGGTACACATTCTTGAAGTATGTATGTTATTCTGATGGAATTAATTACAGCATAGTATGTAAAGTTTACAAGTCCTTGTACTGCTGACATTTTCTTGCCCAAAACCTATGTGACCCTCAAAGGAAAGACTTATTTGTCTTCTTGCTCCTTCCTCCTTGGCTTCGGTGTTTGTTTGTTTTTTTCCCTTTGAAATATTCTAAAGATGACCTCTCTTTATCCTAGCCCAAAATGCCATCTGTGCAGCATTTTTTAACAGTATTGATGGATTCTTTTGACTTTTTGAGTTGGCAGCATGGTGCTGGAGTTTTTCAGCTGTGTAGGTCTCCACATTTCACATCTGGTGACCCTCATCATGGCATCCACTGACGTAATATTCATCCTGGTGATTTTTCTTTTCTAAAAGGTGTTTTTTTTTTAAGTCTGGCTTTTTTATCACATTTTATCACATCTATGCCCTGCTTTTTCCCCTGTAGTGACAGATAGAGAAACACCAAGCTGACATTCACTGATTTGTCCTACACTGAGTTTTTTCTGGGTTTCGTCCTACTGTGAAATATTTTTGCTTTCCTTTCCAGTCCCTCTGTTGCTTTCTCTTGATGAAGAGGTTCCAAATTTGTTTGAAATGCCCTTCTATGGAAAGTTCAGCGGCAATCAAAGGATGTAAAACAGCATCCGGAGAATGTTCACTCGTCTTCTTGAAGCTATTCCAGTTATTTGCTATATTCTATGGATGTTTCCCTTGAAGAATTTTCTGCATTGGCCTTTAGGTAGACAAAATTCTCATCCCAGTGACCTTAGTAATTCTTCCAATGTTGATGTGAAAAAACCTGCAAAAAAATCTTCAGTCGAATTGTTCTGAGAGAAACACGAACCAAAAATATGCAGCTTAAAGAGACCGCTTAAATCAATGCAGCCTTTAATCTTGTTCTCTCTAATAATCTGTCTATAGATCTAAGCCTCTGTTTTTCTTTCCTTCATGTAAATTTAACATTTTACATTGTCTGGGCCTTCAGACATTTTTGACTGGATCTGGTAAAGGGATTTAAGAGGTTTAACTCTTGGATTATCGGGAAATTTGCTATTAAATAATTTTTGGTAGCTAGAACTCCTATTCATGGTCTCAGGTTGACAACAGTGGCAAGACTGGTCGTAAAGTGGGTGAAAGCTCACTGAACAGCTGTCTCACTTTGCAACGGGGATTCGAGACTCAATGGTGGACATACAGTAAGACGAGGGGTACCTTTATTCTTCCCTTACTTGTGTGTTAATCATCGGTAATCTGCCAGGACTTTACTCTCAAATTCTCAATCTGGCCCACAGTGATTGACATCCACTGTTGGAGGATGGATTGAGTAAGATGCATCAAACTCACTTTAACTTTTTTTGGTTGCTAAGCTCACTCTTGCTTAGCAACCAAAATTTTGGGCTCAATTGTTGTCGTAAGTCGAGGACTATCTCTGCCTTCCTCTGCATGGCAGCTTTCCCTAGTAAACTCAGGGGTGAAATCCAGCAGGTTCTGACAGGTTCTGGAGAACTGGTAGCGGAAATTTTGAGTAGTTTGGAGAACCGGCAAATGCCACCTCTGGCTGGCTCCAGAGTGGAGTGGGAATGGAGATTTTGCAATATTCTTCACCCAGGAGTGGGGAGGGAATGAGGATTTTGCAGTATCCTTCCCCTGCCACGCCCACCCAGCCACGCCTACCAAGCCACAGAACCGGTAGGGAAAAATTTTAGATTTCACCCCTTCCCTTTTCTGGGAATTTCTCCTCTGTGTTAGAGGCACCAAAATAACCAAGATGATATAAGGTCTCCTGCTGGAGCAGGGGGTTGGACTAGATGACCTAAGAGGTCCCTTCCAGCCCTGGATTGCAGTGCTGTGTTGTTTCAATTGCACCCATACCTCATTCATTTCAAGGGATCCAACACGAAGGAGGGTCCCAGAAAAGGACTGTTGCATGGGGCGCATCCAGAGAGGCGACTGAGAGCAGGAGCAGTTCTCCAGATTTCACTGAATAATAAACATCTTGGCAAACAGATTTTTCAACAAATTCTTTCTGATATCAGCACATTTCTGGGTCATGTGACTGAATAAAGATGAGAAGGGTTAGGAATAAATCAGTTGACTGTATTCTTTATCACTTTATCACCTGCTGCTCCTGTTGCAATTGCAGTAGGTGGATGTTTTCTGGAATATTTCTTTCTGCTGCTTCTTTCTGCTGGAGCTGTTTGATGGACAGGCTTCTTCCTGTGTGTCAAATAGGGTCTTGTTGTCAGAGTTTCTACCTGCTGATGGGTAGGGATGCAGAATTGCAAGCCCCTTTACATCATCCCCCCTGTTGTGGCTCCATTACCTGAGCCTGTGTCATCGGCAGGAGAGGACTCCGAGAGTGAAGGAGAGGAGTTGGCAAGCCTCCCTCTCCAGGACCCTCCTCTCTGGCAATGCCTTCGGTGTCCACCGAAGGGCAAGAGAAAGGGCCGGGGCCAAGCACGTCCACGCAACCACAGATGGACAGTGATGAGGGTAATAAGTTTTGGCTGGACCCACGCCAGCATCGCAGAGATAAGCGTGCGCAACAGAAGAAAGGGCATGCCCGAGATTAGGCTGAGTCACAGGACCACACCCCACAAGGTATAAAAGGGAGCATGGTGGCCAGTCAAACCTTGTGACGAACAAAGCTGAAAGCTTCCACGCCATTCTGCATTGTCGGACTTTTGGCTATAGACTTTGCTGGAAGTATCTCTGGACTTGATTAGTTCCGTAATTATTGAGCTGCTTTCCTTTGATGTATCAGAAGTGGGGAGAAGTTATCTCTCCTCTTCATAAATAATAAACTCTTGGCAGGCAGCCACTAGGTTGTTACCAAGTTCCGTTATCATAAGGAAAAGGATTTTGCTGGCTGGTTTGGTCTTTAACTCCTGAACGTCTGTTGGTGTGTGTGCATGTGGTTGGGGACAGAACACGCCCCTCTCCATTTATCTGGAAAGAATAACAACCAAGAAAAGAGAAAATGAAGATCACAGGGGTATGGTGTCCTCATTATGGACAGCAAAGTCCCACATCCATCCTTCCATTGAAGTAGGGCAGAGTACCAGCAAATGTGGTTAATAGTGACACAAAAGTAGTAATTTACTTGCATTTAAGAGACCACAGGCCATGCATTTGTGCTGTAGCCAATAATTTATACGATCTGCTGCCATAAAGAATGGGGCCATCCATTACAAAGCATATGAACGTGTATAATATCGGCCTTTGATATAGAAAGAAAGCTGTGAATATTCTGTCATTCTTTGTAGGAACAATAGGTTATTTATTAAAAATGTATCATTTGAACAAACTTAGGGTGGAATTTACCTTTTCATTAAATTAAAACCTTGCTCCTGAAGCAGATGAGAGAATAAAGATTTACACTCTGTGATCTTTCAGAATATTTATATATTCCCATTTTATATATATATACACACACACACACTGATTATATTTAGCATGAGTCTGACTGAAAAAGGCCACTGCACCAGAACCGCAGAGAAAGAGCTGAAACTAATAATGTAAGTTAATCCAATCATGATTTATGGAAATGTACAGCAGGACAAAGTCAGCCTCGCCTTGTCATTCTCGCCTACAAAAGGATAAAGAATTCTGAAATTAAATAATGCTTCCCTGAAAGAATGAAAGGGTAACTGTGTTTGCCTCTCCGAAGAACTGATGGTTGAGGAGACCCTCTTCATTGAGAGAGAGAGAGAGAGAGAGAGAGAGAGAGAGAGAGAGAGAGAGAGAGAGAGAGAGAGAGATGCTTGATCCAGGAGAGAGAGTTAAATTTGGTCTTGGTTGATTGCAGAAGAAATACAGAGGGATTGTGTTTAAATTTCATTTTGCTTGATTGAAGCAAGGAATGCATAAGGCCCGTGTCATTATAATACATAAGCCTTTTTGGGTGATGAATGGCGTGATAGTAGCACAGTTCTCATTGGAATTCTTAATCTACAGTAGGTGTATCTCATGTCAGGGGAAAAAAAACTCCATACACTCCGGATGACTTTGGCTCAAACTATTGTGTTGTCGAATCACACACTCATCCCATCCTGCAAGAGTATTGAGTCTTCGGAGAAGGGCAGCATATAAATCAAATTAAAAAAAAAAAGAGTATTGAGAAACTCTATCTTGCCTTGGGGACAGTGGTGGGATTCAAATAATTTAACAACCGGTTCTCTGCCCTAATGACCAGCTGGGTAGGTGTGGCTCAGTGGTCATGTGACCGTGTGGGCGTGGCCAACTCAATGTCACTCAGGTCAATGTGCACTTCGCCTTAGCTGGTATAATGTAATAAGGGTTAAACCAGAGAGGCAGTTTCTGTAAGCAGGGCAATAAAGATTAGGCTAGAAACACCACCAGAAGGTTTCCTTTCTGCCTTCCTTACAGGATTAGCCCTGTAAAATGGAAAAAAAACAAAATAAGATTTCTTTTAACAATTGGTTCTCTGAACTGCTTAGAAAGTTAACAACTGGTTCTCCCGAATAGGTCGAACTGGCTGAATCCCACCATTGCTTCGGGATCTATTACCAATGCCTTTCTCCAGTTGTTTCTTTTTCCCTTCTGGAGGGAAAGACAAATAATATCATACAGTAATTTTTTCTTGGGCAGGGAACGACATCAACCCCTGGCATCTTCAGGAGAACTCGGTAGCCTGAGAGAGTGTCCTCTCCCCCTGTCCGGGCCAATTTTTGCTCTCTTTTCCCCACAATATGGGGCTAAAACCCACATCAGAGTCATCTGCCTCTTGGTTGAACAGCTTTTCTTCTTAGGATCGCTCTGATAAAATCTGAAAATCATGAGCAGATGTGTCACATCTGTGATCTGCCATTATTCTGTGGAATGGGAGGGGGGATCCTTTCACCTGATTTATAACCGTTGCCTGGTGCCATAGCTTCCTGGCAGTTTCTCACCTCTTGGGGAATGTAAGGGAACGGTGAGGCATGTGGACTGCATCGGCAGAAGATGGCCCTGAGAAAGTTGCCTTATCTCTTTCTCAGAGCAGCTGGTACAATAACATCTTCACATCTGCGGATTGGCTGGATCCACATTGGACTGTTGGGAAGGGTCTCTAATTTCTTTTATTCTAGTTATATGCCCTGAGGGACCTCAGAGCCTGCTTTGAATCTGCCTTGCTATCACCCCTTTTCAATAACAGGTTCCTTTTGAAATTCCAAGTTTCAAGAGTCTTTACTTTCTTGAATAAGGGGGAGAGGCTAGGCCTTACAGGATGCCTCTTCAGGAGTTTTTAGAATGCCAATGCCAGAGCCTCTAGGAGTTCCTTGGACATGTTAGAGTTGAGGGGGGCAATCAGAATGAGCTGCATGGCTGCCTAAAGTCAAGGATTATCAGCCTCTCTGCCTTGCCAAGTCTAACAAAGTTGTTGCATGGCCCAAAATGTCTTGCTGTGGTAAACATATTTATGTTGGCCAACCCTTCACATGTTTTTTACATGAGACCCAGTCTTATGTGCCTGGTGATATGGACATATAAAATTCAGCAGACGAATGGATTCAGAACCAGGCACTTCTGGACATACACAGGATCATAAGCTTCACACAACTTCCTTGGATACAGAGAGGAATTTTGCTAAATGCTCCATACCATCAATAGTTAAGGACATTTCAAGCTCCGATTCCAGTCTTTTGGTGGTATAAATGGAAAAGGTTTCAAGGTTCATAATCAGTGATGGGATTCAAATAATTTAACAACCGATTCTCTGCCCTAATGACCGGCTGGGTGGGTATGGCCAGGGGGTGTGACAGGCAGCATTCAGCCTCCTGCACCCCCCTGGGAGCAAAAACAGGCTGGGGGGGTACGCTACCCCCCGTACCTGTTTTAGGCCTAGTAGATCTCCCTGCAGCCTCCTGGGAGCAAAACTGGGCCACAGGAGAGCACACTGCACCCTGTTTTGGGCCTAGTAGGCCTCCCTGAACTTACCTGGGAGCCAAAATGGGGCACGTGGGGACTCCAGGGAGGAGTGGGGCCAGCCAGCAATTTAACAACCAGTTCACCTGAACTGGCCTAAACCAGCTGAATCCCACCACTGCTCATAATCATCATCAGAATTCTCAGGAATATGGCCCTCAAAGTGATAATTGCTTTTGGACTTTGGCAGCGATTCTTAATGCACTTTGTGCAGCCAAGAAAGACACAAAATCAGTTGTTCATTTAAAATGGTTGCACTTGTGGTAGCTTTGGTAGGGAATACGAGAAACAAACAAAGAAAACGCATTCATTGGAAGAAAAGGAACGAGATTATTTAGATTACTATGCAAATATGAAAACCAGAATAACTTATTTAAATTTGGCTTTCTAACTTTCACCCAAGAGGCTACTCTCAAAAGCCTAAACAAGTGGCTCATCCCGGAACAATGGATTTAATTTACTTTCTAAATGAAACACAGAAACCCCGAGGGAAATGAGAAGGCAAGGGATGCATTGGAGGGAAGGATTTGCTGTAATTAGTTCCATTTAATGTACTTTCAAATCCAAAGTGGGCTTCAGGTTTTTTTCCCCCAATTCTTGTTGAAAAACAAGGGATAAATGGGTAGCAATATAAGTCTCACCGAGGATTGCTTAGAGTTGGCAAAGAAAGATCCTGGCCTGACTTCTCAATGGAGTTAAATTCATTTTGTCATTAAAATACTTACCTTACATTTTTGCAAGTTCAGAATAGAGCTCTTCATTGGTGATGTTGCATAACAATACCACTGAAGGAATCCAAATGAACGTGGTATTGTGTTTTCTTTCCCACAATTTCTCAGGCGTCTTTAATTGTCTGACTTCAGGAGATATGGTCTCAGCTACCAATCTGTTGATATCTGCAAAGTGCATGAACGCAACTAGCATCAGAATGTGGGTTAGATCCAGTGGTGGGATTCAGCCAGTTTGCACCTATTCAGGAGAACCGGTTGTTAACTTTCTACGCAGTTCGGAGAACTGGTTGCTGGAAAAAATCTTATTTTGTTTTTTCCCACTTTTCAGGGCTAATCCTGTAAGGAAGGCAGGAAGGAAACCTTCTGGTGTTGTTTCTAGCCTAATCTTTATTGCCCTGCCTACAGAAACTGCCTCTCTGGTTTAACCCTTATTACATTGTAACAGCTAAGGCAAAGCGCCCATCGACATGAATGATGTTGAGTTGGCCACGCCCACATGACCACCAAGCCAAGCCTACCCAGCTGGTCATTAGGGCAGAGACCCGGTTGTTAAATTATTTGAATCCCACCACTGGTTAGATCTGTATATTCTGAACTGACGGGAATCAAAAAGAGAGACCCAAGAAAGGATACTGAGAAGAGCAACAAAGATGATAAGGAGTCTGGAGGCAAAATTGTATGATGAACAGTTGAAGGAACTAGGTATGCCTACTCTAGTGAAAAAAAGGACTCGGTGACATGATAGCAGTCTTTCAATACTTGAAGGCCTCTCACAAGGAAGAGGGGGTCAATTTATTCTCCATAGCATTATAGGGCAGCACAAGAAGCTGTCAGCGTCTCAGCACTGACATAGAAAAGGGAGGATGAAGCCTGAACTTTTGCCTGCTAAATCCCTTTGAAGATTCGGTCTCCTCGGAGATGAGGAGGGGGGAAACATTCCTGTGAACTGACGGAAAAGGAATCAGGAGAGTGACTTGGAAGATAGCCAATGAGAAGCAGAGAATTGGGGATCGGAAAGGGAGAGATTGGGGGGCAAAGGTCAGTATTGACTGCGAAGAGTCAGGATCAGGTTGCTGTGCTCGAATAAAGAGAAAATTTCCTTAAATATTGGCAGTTTGGAAGTTCATTTATTTTGAGATAGCATCGAAACCTGACAGAAGCAACTAGTGGAAGCTCATCAGAGGGAGATCCAACCTGGAAATTAGGAGGAACTTCCTGACAGGTAGACCGATTAATCTAACTTGACTTCTGAGCAGGCAATTTAGCAAGATGGTACCTCGGTGGAATTAAGATTGCTGGGAGAAATATCAACAACCTCAGATATGCAGATGATACCACTCTAATGGCAGAAAGTGAAGAGGAACTAAAGAGCCTCTTGATGCGGGTGAAGGAGGAGAGTGTAAAAGTTGGCTTGAAACTCAACATTAAGAAAACTAAGATCATGGCATCCGGTCCTCTCAATTCCTGGCAAATAGATGGGGAAGAAATGGAGATAGTGACAGATTTTATTTTCCTGAGCTCCAAGATCACCACAGATGGGGACTGCAGCCAAGAAATTAAAAGAGGCTTGCTCCTGAGAAGGAAAGTTATGGCAAAGTTAGACAGCATACTCTAAAAAGCAGAGACATCACTCTGCCAAAAAAAGTGCGTATAGTCAAGGCTATGGTTTTCCCAGTTGCAATGTATGGCTGTGAAAGTTGGACCATAAGAAAGGTTGAGCGCCAAAGAATGGAGGCCTTTGAACTCTGGTGCTGGAGAAGACTCCTGCGAGTCCCTTGGACTGCAAGGTGATCCAACCGATCAGTCCTAGAGGAGATCAACCCTGACTGCTCTTTAGAAGGCCAGATCCTGAAGCGGAAACTGAAATACTTTGGTCATCTAATGAGAAGGAAGGACTCACTGGAGAAGAGCCTAATGCTAGGAAAGACTGAGGGCAAAAGAAGGAGACAACAGAGAATGAGGTGGCTGGATGGAGACACTGAAGCAGTTTGCATGAGCTTTAATGGACTCCAGAGGATGGTAGAGGACAGGAAGGCCTGGAGGAACATTGTCCATGGGGTCATAATGGGTCAGACACAATTTCTCAACTAATAATAACAACAACCTTGGTGGAAGGCCAGAGAAGTTCAAAATAATTTATCTAATTTTCCAACCTTTGTAAATGCATTTATTTTATTTATAATGATTCATCTGGACCCCCTGATAAGGGAGGTGATGGTACGTTGATGGCAAACGCCTACAAAATCGATCCTCCTGGGTGACTGGCAACTCCCGGGGAAGGTTCAGGGCCTGTGATGCCCTTTGGCTCTTTGTGATTCTACCTACATAACCTTGCAGATGCTTATTATGAAATAAAAGAAGCCGGACAGTTTTATCGTGAAGCTCCTGCACCTGGCAACTTCCCACTGTTCCATTATCTCAGTTCATATTGCAATAATAGATTTGGAGCCGGGAAGGAAGTTGACCTCAAGGGCTTGCTTTCCATTTCAGTTCTAAGTCAATGTAGTTCTGGCATGAATAAGCCATTTGTGGTAAATAATATCAAGCACTGGACCACCTGCAGGATGTAATATCCCCTAGAAATAATTTCAGCTTCAATCCTGAGCTCCGCAAAAGAGAGTTTGTTTTTATTATTTTATTTTATTTTATTTTATTTTATTTTATTTTATTTTATTTTATTTTATTTTATTTTATTTTATTTTATTTTATTTTATTTTATTTTATTTTATTTTATTTTATTTTATTTTATTTTATTTTATTTTATTTTATTATTTTATTTTATTTTATTTTATTTTATTTTATTTTATTTTATTTTATTTTATTTTATTTTATTTTATTTTATTTTATTTTATTTTATTTATTTATAATTTAATTTAATAATAAAATTTATATGCCGCCCTATCTCTGAGGACTCAGGGCGGCTCACAACAATAAAACAACCAGTTAAAAATATAAAATACATAATATATAATTTATATTAAAACCCCCAAATCTAAAAACCCTCTCAGTCCAGGCTGGGCTGGACTGAACAACCATGTTTTTAATTCGCGGCAGAAGGTGCGAAGGTCAGAAGCCAACCGGAGCCCCAGGGGAAGTTGATTCCAAAGGGTGGGCGCGCCCGCAGAGAAGGCTCTACCCGTGGGGGTCGCCAGCCGACACTGTCTAGCTGACGGCACCCAGAGCAGGCCCTCCCTGTGAGAATGCACCGAGCGATGGGCAGCTGTTGCTGGCAGCAGATGGTCCGCCAAATATCCTGGGCCTAAGCCATGTAGGGCTATACAGCACCTTGAATCTCACCCGGAGGGCAACTGGCAACCAATGCAAGTCATGCAGGAGGGATGTAACATGGAAGTATTGAGACCCTCCCATCACAACCCGCGTGGCTGCATTCTGTACCAGTTGAAACCTCCGAGTGGTCCTCAAGGGCAGCCTCATGCTATTACATTGTTAGCAAAATTTGAAAGTGAAGGAGGAGAAGGAAGGAGGAAAGGTTCAGATCTTCAGGGCCATCCTTGCATGGCATAAACACATACTTGGCTGTGAGTGAGATAGATTTGTTTTTAATGCTTTGATGTTGGTAAAAGCCTTTGGATCCAATTGTGTACCTGACACAGCTTCTAAAGAGCATGAGAAGATCTAATAAGCTTTCAGTGGGGGAAAAAAAGGCAATTGGAAAGGAACGACCCCAAATTAAACCCCCTCTCAATTCAGCTGGCACATTGGAGATCACAGGAGAATGATACATCTTGATTTGTTTTGTGGCAAAGAGGAGTTGATAAAACTGTTAGCTAGCCCGAGTCTGTTAATGTAGCTTCTGGGGGGTAAGAGAGAGGGGGAGATTAATCATTCTTAGTGCTTCTAGGGAAGCAGGATAAATTCTTGGGGTGTGGGGAGAACAAGATGAATCATATTTTTGCCTGTTGTGTAGTTCATGTCTAAAAGTACATATTTCAAAAAGAAAAAAAATGGACAGGATTGTTAATATAGGTAGTCCTCGACTTACAATGATTTTGCTTAGCGACCATTCAAATGACACCAAAAAAAGTGATTTAGAACCAGTTCTTACAACTGTTGGTCAACTTGCAAAGCATCCCTGGCCTGCTCTCGAGTTGCCATAGGCAGGGGGATGGGAAAACCAAAAAAGCAAAATGGCAGCCAAAGACAGGAGCACATTCTAGACATATCTTTCTCAAGGTTATCTCCGAGGGTTACCCACAGCGGCCAGAAGCGAGTGATCTCTACAACCGGGAAATTGCTCCATTGGCTAATGTGATTGATGACACACCCTGGGGGGAGGGGGGAAACAGGGTCATGATTAGGGTCATGAATTACGTGGGGTCAGAGCTGACTTCATTTGGGTACATGCCAACATGGAGCGCCTAATAAATAACTGGATTTCTTTTGAAGCTTGGCTCGAGGGTCATGATTTAATTAGGGCATCTGTCAGAACCCTGACACTGTTGCAGCTTCCATTCTTCTTTACTTCCTCTTTTACCACTTTGAGTGTTGAGGGAAATATGAAGTTCAGACTTATGCTCTTCTGGTGTTTGTACCCATTGCTGTACAACAGCATCGATGCTGTTGTAGTGTTTCTTTGCTGCTGTATCTCCCTCTTCTTCTGGCTCCTGTTCTTTATTTTATTTATTTATTTTATTAATTTAATTTGTATACCGTCCTTCTCCCAGAAGGGACTCAGGGTGGTGAACAGCCAAAATTAAAAAACATACAAATGCAAAAGTTAAGATAATTAAAAGAATTAAATCATTGGCTACCCAATTTAAAACCCCAAATCCATAAAATTTAAAATCCCAATTAAAAACCATTTAGGCTAGGCCGGCTTGATGAAATAAAAACGTCTTCAGGGCTTTACGGAAGGTCCGGAGGTCCGGGATCAATCGTATTCCAGGAGGCAGCTCATTCCACAGGGCGGGTGCCCCCACAGAGAAGGCTCGCCCCCTGGGAGCCGCCAGCCGACATTGCCTGACCGACGGCACCCCGAGGAGGCCCTCTCTGTGAGAGTGTATTGGCCGGTGGGAGGTTATCGGTAGCAGCAGGCGGTCTCGCAAATACCCTGGCCCTAAGCCATGGAGCGCTTTAAAGATGAGAACCAACACCTTAAAGCGCACCCGGAAGACCACCGGGAGCCAATGCAGCTCGCGCAGGAGAGGTGTTATGTGGGAGCGCCACGTCGCTCCCATAATCACCCGTGCGGCCACATTCTGCACCAGCTGGAGCCTCCTGGTGCTCCTCAGGGGGAGCCCCAAGTAGAGAGCGTTACAGTAGTCCAGGCGTGACGTAACCAAGGCATGAGTAACTGTGCAGCCTTCTCCTCTTCTTTGACCTTCTCCTGTTTTTTCATATGGCATGAAATCCCACATTTGCTCTCCAGGTGAGCAAACCACTTTATTTGCTGTTTTTGTATATAGTTTAAGATTGGTTATATGTCAATTCTTTCTCTCATGGTCTCATTTCTGATTTTAATCTTTTCTGGTCACTCCAGCAGCTTTCCTCACACATCTCATTTCTCTGGTGATTTAATTTTTGTTTATCTTTTGTTGCAAAAGATAAATGTTTGGCACTGGTAACATAGGTGGGGATGAATAGGCTTTGTATGAGATGCTTCGTTGTGCTGATCCTTATGTTGTAGGGGTGGAGCCAGCTGTCTCAATACTTTGGTTTGCCTAACTGCATCACACATTAATCTCTTTGCCCAGTTTGTCATCTTCAATGAATGTTGTTCCTAGCATTTGAACTTTGATACTTGTTCTATGTTCCCTCCTGTAATGAAAATTGTGGGGGGGGGCTTGGCAAACAGCGTGTATATATGACGGTTGCAATGTCACCATTTGCAACTTTCCCAGTTGGCTTCCGACAAGCAAAGTCAATGGAGGAAGCTGGACTTTCTTCAACTGTATGTGTAAGGTCTTGCCTCTCCAATCTTCCCAAGAAAGCAGGACTCCTGAAACTGCAGTGGTTCCAAAAGGAGCTTTTATTGGAAGGTTTATGATAACAAGAGATCTAGGCAAGAACTGAAGCTTCTCACTTAAAACCAGCTATTTAAAGCAATGCTAACCAAACCCCTCCAATGCTACATCATTGCAGGAAAACAGAAACAAAAACTTCATATAGAGATCACTCCATTCCTCCCCCTTTCCTCCCACCAAAATGCCAGGGTCCCTGTAGAAATATCTGGGATCTGATAGTATGATTCACTTAAGCACCGATTTGCTTAGCAATGATGGCCAAAATGGTTGGAAAATTAGGTGTGATTCACTGAATAACTGCCTTGCTTACTAATGGAAATTCTGGTTCCAGTTGTTTTCGTAAGTGGAAGACTTAGATACTTTTCATTCTGGTTACCTCTACAATAGCTTTGACTTCAGAATACAATCTTATATATGTCCCAAAACTGCTTTTTCAGAACTTAACTGGACTTTCTTTTTTTTTTCTTTGAGAATGTTTTGCTTCTCATCCAAGAAGCTTCTTCAGTTCTGACAGGAGAGTAGAGAATGGAAGGATTTTATATTCTCAGTCATCCAGGTCATGCTTCTCCCAAAGGTGCTTTTTCAGGAGGCAACTGGACTTTCTTGTTTTTCTTGAATCTCTATAGACTTTTAGCTATACAATTTGGGATGAACACCCTTTGAATGGTGTGGCAGTAGGGATGGATTTCCAGAGAAATTAAAAAAAAAAAATCAGACTACAGGAACCAGGAGCATCACTCAGGTGACCCTGAGGACACAGATAAACCTCCAAGTGCTTCAAAGACCCTCTAAAAGGATGCAAAGGACCAGCTGTCTGCAAGGAATATAAATCCTTCCATTCCCCGCTATCCTGTCAGTGCTTAGTCCTATCCCTAGTCAATCCGGGTAGGGAAAACCTCTTAATCCATAAGAGCTGATTGATGGCATCTCTTTAGCATTGGTGTCTGCAGAAGAACAAACACGACAGGTGACATCTGCCTCAGGATGTTATGATGGTTGATAGATCATTTGTACTAAATATCTATGGCAAGTTACCATTTTTGCACTTCATTGAAATAAAATTGAGGGTGGAATTCACTGCAATAGAGGCACAGGCATTAAATCAACACTTGTTCCTCTTCCATTCTCTCTCCCTCTTTTCCTTTTTCAAAGACTCGACTCAGACGTGCTTTTTTTTTTCTAGTTGTATTTTTTTCTTTCCAACAGAGCAAGGCAACGTTTGAATTTTTGCAAGCCATGCTATTTCCATGACAGCAGTCCAGAGATCAAAACCTCTTCTGTACCTTCTCTTCCCTTCTCTTCTGAAGAAAAGCTGTGCACGGTTTAAGGTGATGGAGCCTGGGCTGTCCAAAGGATGTACAACACACTCATTTGCAAAGGCATTCACAGCCTCCACCAGCCTCATGATGCTTGCTCTCCATGCTGGTCAAGAATGGTCAAAATTGGCTGTCCTTCTCCTTCTTCTTGGCTGCTGCAGATACATTAGAGGCCTAATCCAGAAGAGCAGGCATAAAACCTGAATTCTTTATAAGAACTCTGAAAAACACATGCCTCTCTTTTTTCCCCACTGTCATGGTAGACAAACTTTTTATTGAATCTTGATTAAAATGTGGCAGAGCCACCAAAGGAGAGGCGGTATTCAGCTGGTTTGTGCCAGTTTGCGTGAACCGTTTGCGGAAATTTGGCCAAGGTTGCCGAACTGGTAGCGATGGCTGGCTGGCCACACTCTGAACCTGTCCCCAGGTCGCCGCTTGCTTGCTCCACCTGCCATGTTCATTGTCTCCATGTTCTTCATGCACGCCCATCCCATTGCCTTGCAAGTCCATGCATGGCGGTGACGGCAGCAGCTTTTTCTGCAACCTCCTGTATTTTTCGGTGGCCTGTGGCCAGCTGCCACAGCTGCAAAGAGACTGGGAGGCTTCTTTGTCAGCCGCTTTCCAGCAGCAGTGGCTGGCTGGGGGCCGCCAAAAACTCCAGTCAACTTGCCTTCTAGACTCTGGACCAGCCACCATGGAAGGTAAGCAGCCTAAACAAAGAGGCAGTGGTGGGGGAGGAAGCGGGACTAGGGTTGGGGCCACTATAGGAGGGGAAACGGGGGCAACTGGCAAAGGGAGGGCGGGTGTAGATAGGTGGAAATTCCAAAAAATGTGGCTAGGTGGGGGGGGGTCATGTGACTGAGTGGGCATGGGTGTGAGTGACATCAAGTTGGCCATGCCCATTCAGTCACATGCCTCCCCACCTAGTCACGGCCACCGAACTGGTAGCAAAATTTTTTGAAACCCACTAATGCACCAAAGCCCTAGAGGAAAAAAGTAATCTGGGGAAAGCTACCCTCCCTAGTGATCCTGGTCGAATTTACTTAGGATTGCAGACCTTTCAATACAACGAACTCATAGAGTGAGTGAATCAGCCCTTCAGCTTTACAATATCACTGAGGAAAATGAAAAGAAGCCAATAGATTCTTTGTTCTTTGTTCCTTTGTTCTTGTTGCACCCTCCTTTTCCAAAGCAATTTCCCACTCATCATCTTCTGGGAAAGAAAAAGACATCTGCCATTCTCTACATTTTTATGCCAAATGTCCTCTGCAAGTCATCAGCCATGAAGAAGGACATGCCCAGAAAGTTGCTCCAGGGTAATCTACCTCTTTTTTTCCCTCCCGAAGTTAAATCTTTTGCATTTAAAGGTGAGGACTCAAGATTGGCAACGTGCTAAATGCGTCCCTTCAACAAACTTTTGAAAGTTGATAACTGGGCAGGAAATTGCAAGGTAAAGGAAGCTTTCATACATTATCCTGGCATTTTGCTTCTCTCCCCTCCATTATTTTCGATGCAGTTCTTGTCAAGGGAAGGAAAGATGGATGATGTGAATCTGCCTACCTATCACATTCCTCCTTTGTCAGCAGAAGAAAGGGGAGAAGTGGGACATGGGCTCCTCTCCAAAGGGGCTTCATTGGCTAATTGAAATATAAACGATGGGAAGACCTTGATCTTGGACAGCTGATCATGATTGCGCTGTTGCAGGAAGGCAGAGCTGACGATGTATCAGCCCATTTCCAGAATATCAAATCCTTAGTCCCAAAGAGTCTTTGGTTTATGGGTAACTTGATTCAGTTGGGTTGTAAGATCATCTGGCTCAAAGCTATGGAAGCTTTTCTGGTGGACCTTCAAACATTGGAGGAAGACACTTTTAGAGAAGAGAAATGCAGAGCTGGCCTTGAGCAGTGTTGTGGCCCTCCAGCGGCCAGCAGAGCTGGCAGCAGAGTCAGACAGTGAGGAGGTTGGGGAGGAACGTGGGCCAGTCCTGGGGGCTGGGGAAAGCTTGGAGGATGGCTCTGAGTTGGAGGCAGAGAGCGGGCCAGGGCCATCTGGTAGTTATGTGCTGCCTCCAGAATCTGACATCAGTGAGACAGAAGAACAGTGTGAGCCTGTCCCCAGTGTGTGCGTGCACAGAGCTGCCAGAAGACAGGAACAATTAAGAAAACAGGGTCAACTTGGGAGTAGGGCTTGGAGATGATTGGCCCCTCCCATAAGACATAAGAGAGAAGCGAACGGGATGTGAGCTTTTGCAGGAAATAATTAGTTCATCTGGTTGGTAAAAGCTCTAGAAAAGCTCTGTGCTAAGTTTGGCCTTGCCCTGCGTGTGTCAATTAGTTCTCTGGCAGCATTCCAAGGGAGATAAGGTGGGTGTTTGTAAACACTCCCCTGATAGACTGTTTGAGAAGCCTTTCAGACTGGGAGTGACAATAATTCACAGCCCTTTGAATTAAAGAGGTTTGCCGGGACTAAGTTTGTGCTGTTTACTTTCTAAGGAAGCCTAGGTCAGAACAAGCATGTGTTCTGTGTTGAAAAAAAGGCTACACATCCACACTTTGTGGGTGGCTTTAACATTTATAAAATGTATAATGTTTTCCTCATTGTGAAATGAACATTATCGAGTTGCAAGAACCTTGCTGCTCAATGTCTTTACAAGTTAACAGGAGAGAGGGTGGAATGTAAAGTAAGCCTTGTTTAAAATTCACCGTATTTGCATAGATCAAATTTTCTTGCCCAGTGACTGCATATGAAAATCCTGCCTAGGTGTTTCTGTTTTGACTGAGAATGTCTCTCTTCTTTGTACATGTAGCTAAACAAAAAGAATCTTTGTTTGGATTCTGTTGTTGATTTTAGGCAATGAACAGTTTCACAATCTCAGGCTGAACCCTCACCTAAAAAAAAATTGATGGTGCTCCCTCTTTCTCCATTCTCTGCTCTTTCTTTTTCATCCCCCAAATCTTCTCTGTTTGTTTTGCCAGACTGACATCCAGAAAAAGAAAGAAAATCAATTTATCTGCTACTGCAGGTGTCTGTTCCTGCGGAGTGTGTCCCCTTCAACCTACAGATCACAGGAAGAAAGGAAGGGCCTGATTTAATTAATGTTATTTGATTCTTCTGACAATGCAATTAAAACCCCAGGAGATTTTGCAGCGGCAGCTGCTACAAATGGGGTATAATAATGTCAAACGTAAACGGTGCTCTGGGCCGCTGATGCACACCAGAGACCCAGTTGCGATGGGTACCTTGGGAGACAGCATGTAGGGCAGCCCTTTGCTTTGGCAGCTTCTGACATTCCTGTGGTTGTGTAAATTAGAAGTGTGGGCTTTGAACAATGTGCACTGGAGTATCACACACAGTTTTTTTCTCCCGGTGACATGTGTGATGCTCACAAGTGGAAATCTTCAGCATTGTTTTACATAGAGGACAACAACATTGCTTTAAAGGTTACAAGGCACTTCTTCCGCTGGTCCAGTGGTACCAGCAAGATGTCAGCTCCATCCTTCCATTCATGCATATGCATAGACAACTTAGAATTATGCCAACTTCAGTCTGACCTGAGCATAGTACATAAAATTATCTGCCACAATGTCCTACCTGTCAATGACTACTTTCAGCTTCAACCACAACAATACACGAGCAAATAATAGATACAAACTCAAGGTAAACCACTTCAAACTCGATTGCAGAAAATATGACTTCAGCAACAGAGTGGTCAATGCCTGGAATGCACTACCAGACTCTGTGGTTTCTTCCCCAAACTCCCCAAACTTTAACCTTAAACTGTCTACTGTTGACCTCACCCCATTCCTAAGAGGTCTTTAAGGGGCGTGCATAAGCGCACCAGCGTGCCTACCATCCCTTTCCTAATATTCCTTTTTACTCTTACTCTTTCCATGTATTTTTTTTTTATTTTTTTTATTTGATTTATATGCTGCCCTTCTCCGGAGACTCAGGGCGGCTTACAATGTGTTAAGCAATAGCCTTCATTCTTTTGTATATTTTATACAAAGTCAGCTTATTGCCCCCACAAACTGGGTCCTCATTTCACCTACCTTAGAAAGGATGGAAGGCTGAGTCAACCTTGAGCCTTGGAGAGATTCGAACCAGCAGAAATTACAGGCAGCTGTGTTAATAACAGGGTGCATTAAACCACTGTACCATCAAGGCTCTTCAAATTCAAATTATGTTTATACTTTTACCTGTTATCTTATATATGCTTGACAAATAAACTTACGATTATGATTATGATTATGATGGTGAGACATGTGGGAAAGGGCCAAGGCAATGATGGCATTGCCATAATTGCTGTCTTGCCTGTTCTCCCCTGCAGACACCACTGTGCTAGTAGCCACTCTAGATGTCCATAAGTTACATGTTGCACAGAGTCACTTTATCAGTGAGGTGGGAAGCATCTAGATTTAATAAATAAATAAATAAAGGTAAAAATAAACAATGAGTCTCTGGAATGCCCTGGAATAAATGCAAAGTATTTTTTTTAATGGCTGGGTTTTATGGCAAACTGCTTGGCAATTTCTTAAGAAGGAAGAAATAAATACTGTAAAAGTAAAGGTAAAGGTTCCCCCCGCACATATGTGCTAGTCATTCCTGACTCTAGGGAGCGGTGCTCATCTCCGTTTCAAAGCCGAAGAGCCAGCGCTGTCCGAAGACGTCTCTGTGGTCATGTGGCTGGCATGACTAAATGCCAAAGACACATGGAACACTGTTACCCTCCCACCAAAGGTGGTCCCAGCCACCTGAACTTTATTCTTGTAAGAAGCTTGTAAAATATCATTAAAATAAATCACCATATCTCTTGGCAGCTGTCTTTATCTTGCCAGCCAGGAATTAACCCTGTAGATTTTATCAATTCGGCTTGCCACATCTTCTGGTCTTTCTTTAATTATCTCTGCAATAGCATCAGCACAGATATCCTTTAAATTTTCTTTGCTGTTTTCTTTCAGGCCTCTCAGTCTCAAAGCAAACTCCATAGACCTGTATTGTAACATTACCAATTCATCATCCACTTTCTCTGTTTTGGTCATAACATCTCCCATTTTGCTTTCCAAATTTAAATTGGCTTCATTAATTTCTTCCACTTTCCCATCCAGCTGGATAACAAGTTTTGACAATCCTGATACAGCATAAACAATATCATTTCTTATTTCATCATGTTTTGTTGCAACCACTTCTTTGATTGATTTTATATCCTCCTCAACTTTCTTTAATTTCCCTTCTACAAGTACTGTTAGGTTATTCATTGCTATGGCTTGATTACTCATAGCTTCTTTCATTGCTGTTGCTTGACTATTCATGGCTTCTTTCATAAATTCTTTAAAATCATTAAGAGCAGCCTCCTGACTCTGTGTATCAGCCGGAAGTTGTGCTTTCTGTGTCACCACTGACACAACTGGAGAACCTCCCCCTCCTTTAACAACTCCTGGTTTAACTTGTTTAGAAGCAATTTTTTTCCTTTTTAAAAAGATCTTTCTCTTTTTTTTCCCCAAAGCCACAAAGTCCCTTGAACAACTTTAAAATGCTTGTAATTAATAGTCTCTAATCTATCAGTCAAAATAGACTTTTCTCCACAAGATCTCACTTCCCAGCAGCTTTAGTCCACTCTCCCAGCACAAAGTTCTCAATAAGCACTTTCATTTCTGGCTTTCACTTTCAAAACCATAACAAAGATGCCATCTTTAGCCCCCAGCTCAATGAGATTCAGTTTGAAACAAAGTAACTCCGGAGTTAAGCTTTGTTACTTTTAAGGCTTGTTCTCTTGTTTTCCACTCTGCCTGCGCTTGTAATCTCAGACTCACTTTTGACAGCAGGATCAGATCATGGCTTCTCGCTCTGCTTAAACAGAGTTGTCCCGGCTTCGGAGGTTCTTGGCGGGCTGCCTGGGGAGCTCTCACCCTCCAAGCCTCTGGAAATATTCCAGAGGACTTTTGAGGGGCTCTACTCTCGCCCACCGGCTCTCCTCTTCTTCTTTTCCTGAAGGGGAGGTTTTTCAGCCACCAGACAGCCGATTTACGCTGTCAAAGCGGCTTTTATGAAGACACAGGGCTGGTGGTCTAAAAAGACCGTCCACGAAGCCTGTGGTGCCAACCGGAAGTCCTACTAAGGACAATCTTAACTTAGTACTAGAAGAATATCTCTAGTTCTTGTTGTAGGAAGACAGACAGATTCTGGAAAGAGAGCATGTAGTTTTATGTTCTCAATTATATTTACTTTCTAGAACTGGGCATGGCTAGTCTAGTGAAGAGAAGGCCCAGGGGAGACATGATAACTGTGTTCCAATATTTGAGGGACTGCCCCAGAGAGGAGGGGGTCAAGTTATTTTCCAAAGCACCTGAAGGCCAGACAAGAAGCAAAGGATGGAAACTGAACAAGGAGAGATTCAACCTGGAAATAAGGAGAAATTTTCTGATAGTGAGAACAATCAACCATTGGAACAGAAGTTGCCTTCAGAAATTGTAGAAATTGGAGCTTCATTACTGGGGCTTTCAAGAAGAGACTGGACTGCCATCTGTCAGAAATGGTGTAGGGTCTCCTGCTTGGGCAGGGGGTTGGACTAGATGACCTACAAGATCCCTTCTAACTCTGTTAATCTGCATTTGTATCTAACTATCTAGACTAATTTGGAGAACCTTGCTTGAACAAAACAGGTAGAGAATTTCATGTAAAAAGAAAAAGATTTTAGGTAACAGCACTGCAGGACTTTAAGGCAGAACCAAGATACAACTAAATTATTGATATGTTCGTTAACTGTAAATAAATGTTACTCCATGTAACAATAGGATGCACATTTGTAGTTTTCTGGTTGATTGCTCAAGGAATTTAAAGGATGTAAATACACATAAGATGTCCAATGTTTTTTTAGTGAAGTATTATATGTTTATTTGCCCTTTTTGAACATTGCATACTTAACATCCATAAACATCAAAGCTGCTTTGCACAATTCAGCTTCAAGTGGTGGAATTTGTTACCATCAACTGTAGTGATGGCCATCAATTTTAGACTGTTTTGAAAGCAGACTGGTAAATTTCTTAGAGAATCCATTTAGCCATCATAAATTTAGTGATTTAGGCTACTGTTTCAGGTCAGTGTGAATCAACCCTGATTTGAGGCAACTTGTAGATGCAAATTTGAAGAGGTCCTGATTTGATTTGAATTTATGCTTTGAGACATGAGGGCAACCCAATTTCATCTGGGTAATTTTGAGATTAGAGAGTTTATTGTAAAGAAAGGCTCATCTATTGTTTTATAATTTAAAAAGCAGCAAGATGCCATGCAGCTGTTTTGTTTCTGGTAGAATTTAGTTAAAATCAAAAGAATGTTAGGAAAACATTCACGCTGAGTTTCAGCTGGATTCTTCAGAGGTTTACTGCATTTTTTTAAAAATGTTCTTACTGTATCTTATTAAATGCAAATTTATTTCTCAAGGGCAGGATTCTCTCTTGGTGTAAAATACCACCAGTACCCCCCCAAAAAAAACCCTACTACTTTAGCAGAGGTAAAATCCAGCAGGTTCTGACAGATTCTGGAGAACCGGTAGCGGAAATTTTGAGTAGTTTAGAGAACCGGGAAATACCATCTCTGGCTGGCCCCAGAGTGGGGTGGGAATTTTGCAATATCTTTCCCCCAGGAGTGGGGTGGGAATGGAGATTTTGCAATATCCTTCCCCTGCCACGCCCACCAAGCCACACCCACCAAGCCACACCATGCCCACAAAGCTACATCCACAAAACTGGTAGTAAAAAAAATGAATTTCACCACTGTACTGTAGGATTAAATTTAAGTATGAGAAGCTAAAGAGGTCATAGATTCCTGAAGACATAAATTATACAGTGAACGAGAGGACATTCTCTCCCGCATATTTTTGTCTTCTTCGTAACCAAGTCAGAGTAAGAACACCAATCTCCATCCATGAGAATTTCTTTAGATGACAACGAAGAAGTCTGAAACACACTTTAACTGAATGGGAATTGATAGAAGTAAAGGTCCACCCACCTAAGTCAAAGCTCAGCAAAACATCTTTTGGCCATGTTCAATGTACAAGCATTAAATTATCTGGATCTGTTTCTCATCATGTCTATTCTGAGACATTTGATTCACAGAGCTGAAGGACAAAATTCCACCTACTGAAATGTCCAGGCTATCAGGTAAATCTTATTATATTGACAGTGATAAGTAGAGCAGCATCTTCCATTGGATCACACATATTACGAATGAAGGAGAATGGACCCCCACTTCGCCAATACTCTCTGCTCTTAGCATCTCTCTTTGATTGACATTAGGCTCAGCCTTGAGGGGAAAAAAATAGCACATCCCAGGGGAAATCAGTCTGAGGAGACCTTGAGATAGGAAGTCCTTATGAAAGATTAATACTAGAATTAGGAAAGGTTGATTGACTCTCTCAAATGACTTCCTGGACCTTCTAAGAAGGACATGACCCATAAGGCAGGAAAACTCTTTCAGGCAGGTGGGCTCATTTGGAACTATAAGGACTATTATTGGAAGAGAGATTTCTACTTCAAAAAGTAGCTCACAGAATTCACACACACACACACACACACACCAAGTCAAATGCATCCCCCTGGACTGTTGTATCTCAACAGTTGTAATGACCAGATCTGGGCTTCAAAATCACCTGGGAAAAAAAGCAGATTCTGAGTTTTCTATCTACCACCCTGATCTTGGTAATCTGGATTTTTGGCAGCCCAGTAATAGCTATAGAATTTGTTGTTGTTGTTGTTAGTTGCGAAGTCATGTCTGACCCATCACAACCCCATGGATAACATTCCTCCAGGCCTTCCTGTGCTCTGCCGACTGCTTCAGTGACTCCATCTATCCACCTCATTCTCTGCTGTCCCATTCTTCTTTTGCCCTCAATCGTTCCCAGCATTAGGCTCTTCTCCAGTAAGTCCTTCCTTCTCATTAGATGGCCAAAGTATTTGAGTTTCATCTTCAGAATCTGGCCTTCTAAAGAGCAGTCAGGGTTGATCTCCTCCAGGACTGACTGGTTGGATCGCCTTGCAGTCCAAGGGACCCGCAGGAGTCTTCTCCAACACCAGAGTTCAAAGGTCTCAATTCTTTGGCGCTCAGCCTTTCTTATGGTCCAACTTTCACAGCCATACATTGCAACTAGGAAAACTATAGCCTTGACTATATGCACTTTAGTTGGCAGGGTGATGTCTCTGCTTTTTAGTATGCTGCCTAGCTTTGCCATAGCTTTCCTCCCCAGGAGCAAGCATCTTTTAATTTCTTGGCTGCAGTCCCCATCTGCAGTGATCTTAGAGCCCAGGAAAATAAAATCTGTCACTGCCTCCATTTCTTCCCCATCTATTTGCCAGGAATTGAGAGGGCTGGATGCCATGATCTTAGTTTTCTTAATGTTGAGTTTCAAGCCAACTTTTGCACTCTCCTTCTTCACCCGCATCAAGAGGCTCTTTAGTTCCTCTTCACTTTCTGTCATTAGAGTGGTATCTAGCATATCTGAGGTTGTTATTCCTCCCGGCAATCTTAATTCCAATTTTTGATTCTTCTAGCCCCACCTTTCTAATGATGTGTTCTATGGGATCTTATTGGAGAAAATTTGGTACCTTGATATCCTGTTACTTTGAGTGACATCCAGGATGCTGGTATATGAGCAAGTACCACGATGATATGGTTTATGCACAATGAAGAAAGTACCTTCCTACACTTCCTTCTTTTCTTCACTTTCAGCTTCAGCCACCTGTGTTACTGCAGCTTAGGCGCTCAGCAAAGGGCAGGCATGATCCTGATCCAAAGGAGTTACCCGGAATTAGTTGCAAGGTTTCCCTTTGGTGGTGCTAGATACTTATATTATCAGGCTGCTGCAGAACAAGATTGTCTGTGGGGATCCCCACATGCTGAATGTGAGGCAATTGATACCACCAACATTTGCATTCAGCTGGGTGCCTTTTAATATAACTTATGACTATAGCTATCATTTCTGAGAATTACCATGGGTTGATAGATGAGTCTATTCTGCCCAGCTATATTTAGCTTATGGCATGCACTGATGTTCTATTCATGGCAAGCCTTGAAAATAGTACAGTTCAATCACCAGAATTTGAGCATGAAATACCTACTTTTCTCCAATCGTTTTGCATGATGGAGCTATCACTTATTCTTTTAGGTTTTTGTCACTTCTGGTATTTTGTCAAAGACTGGCATTAGAACCTATTGAGCTCAGGCTGCACTTTTGAAAACTTTCTGATTTCTATTGGGTGTGTTATGATCTCAAAGAGAAACGATCCTTTCCTTTTCAAAAAGCTTTGTTGTTTAGGCATTTGGCTCATATCAAATGTGAACCTGTAGGAGAGTACAGGGCTAAAATGCTTCAGGTTTGCCTGTAGGCCGGTTGTTCAGGCCGGTTTGCCCGAACTGGTAGTAAAAACTGCTTTAAAAAAGTAAAAAAAAAGAGGTTCCAATGATCGTGCGGCACAGCTGATTATCACAGCTGATTGTCAGAACCCTTTTTTAAAAAACTTTTTAAAACATTTTTTTACTACCTATTTGCCCAAACCAGTAGTAAAAAATGCTTATTTTTTTTTAAAGGTTCCGATGATCGCGGGCCCAGCTGATTGCCACAGCTGATCGTCGTAACTTTTAAAACCTTTTTTAGTTAAAAAATGCTTTTAAAAAGTTTTTTAAAAAGAGTTGGCCACGCCCACCCAGTCACATGACCCAGGCAGTCAGCCATGCCCACCAAGCCATCCCCGCAGAACCGGTAGGGAAAATTTTTGAATTTCACCACTGGAAGAGTATACCTAGAAATCTCAGTGTTTTTCATAGCTTTGGGCAGGCTAAATAGCACAGAGGCACAAAAATGGATTCAGGAGTCAAGTGAATCTCTCTCAAATTGAAGCTGCCTGATTCAGTCATAAGTTCTTAGATGAGTGGCTGGTTGGTTAGATGTTGCTGAGATAGCAAGGGAATTGGAGTGGAGGGCGGGGAGTGATGAAAACATTAGCTGTCACTGCAGTGAGTGACATCACTGTTGTGAAGTGTTCCTGGCTCTGTCAACAGTACTTCCTGCCCACCATTCATTTTGATCCAACTCATAGCTGCTTATAAGAATCCATTATGCAATGTCCCTGGGCAGATTGAGGAAGGAGATGGTTTTCAATCCAAGGATACTGGCAAGGGACAACTAGCAGCTTTAGGGAAGTTCAGGAATTAACTCAAAAAGACATCCTATGGGCAGGATAAGATTGTGACACCCCTTCTTGAGGAGAAGGAGTGAGAGAATTTGGTGTTGGAGTCAAAAGAGGGATCAGCCTACAATCCCTGTTGTTGTTGTTGTTGTTAGTTGTGAAGTTGTGTCCGACCCATCGTGACACCATGGAAAACGTTCCTTCAGGCCTTCCTGTCCTCTACCATCCCCTGGAGTCCATTTAAGATCACGCCAACTGCTTCAGTGACTCCATCAAGCCACCTCATTCTCTGTCATCCCCTTCTTCTTTTACCCTCAATCGTTCCCAGCATTAGGCTCTTCTCCAGTGAGTCCTTCCTTCTCATTAGGTGGCCAAAGTATTTGAGTTTCATCTTAAGAATCTGGCCTTCTAAAGAGCAATCAGGGTTGATCTCCTTTAGGACTGACTGGTTTGATCACCTTGCAGTCCAAGGGACTCGCAGGAGTCTTCTCCAGCATTAGAGTTCAAAGGCCTCAATTCTTTGGCGCAAAGCCTTTCTTATGGCCCAACTTTCACAGCCATACATTGCAACTGGGAAAACCACAGCCTTGACTATGTGCACTTTTTTTGGCAGTGTGATGTCTAGAATCCCTACATAGCCACGAATGGACTAAGTCCAACTCCCCTTGAATTCCATGGACCCTTATATTTAACTCCAAGGAGGTGCTAATTGTTAATTGAGAAGATCCTTATCCATAGGCATGAATAGCAATAAATCAGTTTATCTGGACCTCCAGGTGTGGACTTGGTCCTTTGCGCCTGAACAAGCAGCACCCTCTGCTGTTAGTGTATCCTTCTTGCAGTTTTCACCTCCATATGGTATATATCCAAAATTGTTTGGACACCATAGTGGAGTTCTATTTTCTATTGCTCTACTGAGAGCTGGCAGGAGCTCAGCCTTTGCTCATTCACCCAAGAATAGAATGACTAGTTGAAAGCTGCAGATCCAACTATGAAAGTTGTGGCTAAGTGTTGTACAGCATTCAAAAAGTAATAATCTGAAGGCTCATGAGGCTAAACTCACATTAGTTCAGTGGTCCTTAGCAAGGGATAATCTGGCAGTGATTTCTGTCACATAGATAGAGAACTGAGGTCGTGTGTCATAGCATTTCTAAGATCATTTACTAAGCTTCTGGATGTCCTGAGATTTGACAAAGATTTCTTGGCTTATGACTCAACCTGCAAACTGCTGTATTACAAGAGCTTTAATATAAAAGCCTTAAGAAGCTTGCAAAGTCCTTTTTAACAACACCTCTGGGAGGTGTATAAATACACACAATTGCAGGCATTGTTGAAGTATTTTCCCCAAAACACCCCATAAGAGCCACTCAAGTCCTGTTGGATAGGAACAGCATATAAACCTAAAGTAAATTATTTGTACCCTTTTTCCTAGGCATTTGTACAGCTGCAAATTTGGAAGCCCTCAACCCTTTGCATGCAAAATGATGCCCATTCTGATAACTGAAAACCTGGCATTGAAGCACCACAAGGAATCTGGAGAAGATCATTAGGACTGTACTTAAAATAAGCCTAAATAAATTATGTCTCTCAATGATATTAGTTGCTAAGAAACAGCAGTGAGATCTTTCAATTATGCCCAGTCTTTGAGAATCCCACAGGCATCTAATTGGCCTCTGCAAGAAGAGAATCCTGACCTAGATGAATCTTTGGACACATACAACTCTGCGCTACTGAGTATACCATTAAGGAGAAAAATTTTAAACCAGCATTCTATCTATAAGTGTGGATGTGGATAAACACAATACCAGGTATGCTATAGCAGCAGACAATATCTTGACAACTTGCCTGATCTTAACTATTTTCTTTCTTTCTACCATCCAACCATCCATATATATCTCAATCTCTTTATCTCTTTATTGTCTCCATATACTACTACTACAGTCATATTGGGAGTGCAGGAGCACTTCCAGGTTGAAAGAACTGAATGGTGACATCACCATTTTATGGGGGATGCCCAGTTAGGGACTCCTTTCATGTGCCCATGGTTGCCCAGGGAAGTGGTACACATTTATCTACTCCTGATTGCCCATTTTCAAACTGCTGGGACAGCAGGAGCTGAAGCATGTAACAGGAGCCCACCTGGCCTTCTCCATATCATCTCTATCATCTATCTCTCAGTCTCTATCTATTCTACCATCTCTCTCTATCATTTATCTATCTATACCTATCTTTTATCTATTTATCTATCATTTCTCTCTCTCGCTCAATTATATCTCCATCCATCCATCCAGCCAGCCAGCCAGCCAGCCAGCCATCCCTGTCTGTCTGTCTGTCTATCATCTATCATCTATCTATTTAGCTTTCTATGTCTGTGAGATGGGTGACCACCAAGAAAAATCTGATCTATAGGCTGGTACAATCAATTGTCCAGAAAACAAGTACCACCATTTCTGTATTGCTGTACATTCCATAATTCCATTTTAGACCTGAAATATTATCTTCTTATAACCAAGAAGGACATAATAACAAAATCAAGTGTAATGAGAAGCCTTCATTAATGGTAAGAAGTCTGGATGCCAAATATAGTTAGTGTCTAAGTGGAAAAATAATGCTTTAGTCTTGAGCAATGCTGCTGCAGAGTTACATTCTACCTTGATTTACCATATTTGATAGCTGGCATCCTTGTATTTAGCAATTGATTGTGGGTTTCATTACAGATTAATGTTTTTAATTAGCTGAATATTTGCACAGCTCCATGACCTTAATAGTGGCATGGAAGAATTAGCAATCCATCAGTAAAAAAAGAGCACAGGTTGCCAGAAATGACTGCAAAATCCTTACCTTGTAAAATATGATCCGAGAATCCAGAGTGTTATGCCCCTACTCATTTGTCCGTGCACCCTGTGGGCCTTTCTCTGCACAGATTTTTGAACTCCAAATGTTTTACACAGCCTGTTACAGAGCGAGAAAAATACTGCACTGGGCAAAGCTATATTTCCAACCCAGTGTTGGAAATAGTTGAAGCTGTGCAGATTTAAGATGGAGACAGCGTTGCAACAAGAGCTTGTCTTCCACAGCATATGACCCTCTGTTAATGAACAGCTCTCCACAGGCAACAGTGGTGAGTTTTCTTCTCCAGCTGCCTCTGATCTTTTGTCTTTCCGAATCACTTTGCAACTCTTACTCAGCAGTACATTAGCATAGCTGAAGAATAATATTATGCCCTGCCCAGTATTATTACCTTCTGTTTCTAATTTGGCCTGAAGCAAAATTATGCATATGACCCGCTCACCATCCTCTGAAGGCATCTCAGCAGGAGCTTTGGTCTTAAGATGATGATCTAAGCTCAAGCATCTCGAAAGGTGTAGATCTTTCTATGGCAGATTTTGGTACCCTTGAGGACTTCTTAGCAAGGAATAAAAAAAATTCTTTCGTTTTGTTTGATGACCCTCTCTTCTTTTACTATGGTTTATGGGAAATTGCTTCTTGGCAGATAGAAATGTTGGAGTGAGTACATTTTTAAGCAGGAACCCCGACTGGGGATGGGGAGAAATAATCAGTTTGATTTAAAGAAGGGAGAGAAGGAAGAAGACTGTGAATTGGCATTCTAGAGGCCATTTAATATCAAGTATTTTATGTCAGTTCTATCATATAATATACCTTATATATAATGTAAGGAAGAACAATGCTTTACAGGAGTCCTAAGATGTTGAAGATCAGTTCAGACTATATGCTGATTTAAAATAATAGGAAGGAAAATGTACTTGGTACCTAAAAGTACGGTATTTTTCAGAGTGTAAGACGCACCTTTTTCCCCCAAAAAAGAGGGTGAAAATCTGGGTGTGTCTTATACTCTGAATGTAGCCCCGCCCAGCTTCTCAAATGGAGATTTCAGAGGCTGAAAAAAGCATCAGAAACGAAGCTTCAGAAAAAAAGCCCCCAAACAGAGCTTCAGAGGCTTTTTTTCTGAAGCTCTGTTTCGGAGGCTTTCAGAGGTAGAAAAAAAAGCAAAAAAAAAAAAAAAAAGCAAGGCACAGAGCTCACAACCAAGGAACCTGTTGCTAAAATTCACCTCTGGGAACAGCTGATTGGGGGGTATTCCGGGAAGCCAATCAACCAGCCAATCAGCTTTTTTCTTATTTTCCTCCCCAAAAACTAAGCTGTGTCTTATACTCCAGTGCGTCTTATACTTGGAAAAATACGGTAGCTACCGCGGATGATGAGGATTGATATCAGAAGCCATCATGCCAAAAAGAAGCAAAGGTCACGTAGTGGAGGCTGGGATCACAGTAGATTTTTTTGTCTTTCTTCCTATTCTCTTCCTATGGGGGGAAAAAATCCCCTAAAGACATGTCAGTCATACAATAGAGTTTCATAGAATTTATGTAGACTTAAGAAATGGAAATAATTAACTGGGCTGGAGAAGAGAAGAGCGAATATATTATTGTGTGGCATGCTTGCCTTGCTGATTCACTGAAAGGAAAACTTCAACCCTTCTCTGCAAGACCCAGTTAATTAGGATTAAACCCTGGGAAAGAAAACTTGAGACAAAATTTGTTTCACAAAAAGATCAAAAGATCACACAGCCAAGGGGTCCTAACTGCAAAAGTGGATCCAATCCAAAGAACAAGAACATTTTTTTCCCCATAGAACATAAAAGCTTGTGATTAACTAAAGATTATGAGTTGAAAAGTATGATTGCTGTGGCGCTTGGTCACACAGCCAGCCAGATGTTTAGACTAGAATTGGTATTTTTGTCCACCTATTGAGTCCTTCCTGAAGACCAAGTATAAGCAGATGGGTGTCTTTATCATTATGTACACAATAGGAATGCAGTGGCTCAGTGGCTAAGACGCTGAGCTTTTCGATCAAAAGGTCAGCAGTTCAGTGGTTCGAATCCCTAGTGCCGCATAATGGGGTGAGCTCCCGTTACTTGTCCCAGCTTCTGCCAACCTAGCAGTTCGAAAGCATGTAAAAAATGCAAGTAGAAAAATAGGGACCACCTTTGGTGGGAAGGGAACAGCGTTTCGTGCACCTTTGGCATTTAGTCATGCCGTCCACATGACCACGGAGATGTCTTCGGACAGCGCTGGCTCTTCAGCTTTGAAACAGAGATGAGCACCGCCCCCCAGAGTCAGGAACAACTAGCATACACAACAATATGAAATTACAGCTGCCATTAAAAAAAACACCTGTATGTTGCCCACACCTGTTGCCACCTGGACAATTTCTATTGAGTTTCTATAGGATGGATCCCATTACTAAAACGATGCATGCTATCTAGTATTCATATTCTATTTCCTCTAGGGAAGTGAATCTCGTCACTTTTACACACTGCTTATCTGTAAATGTGGATCCAATTAATTGTACATCACTTGCTTGTTATGAGTGAAGTGTAATTGTGCATGTACCTTCTCAGTTTATGAGCGCAGCCAGTGGTGCTATATTTTTTCTTTGAAAATTATGACATTAATTTTGCAGAGCTAGCCCAGGGGGGTTTGAAAGCTTGGGGAAACTGTGATTATCCTGTCCTATCAAAATGTAATTTCAGACTGACTCTATACATAGATAAAATTCCTCGATAATAGCCACGAAAGACCAAATAAGCGAGACTACTTCTAGTATTTGCGCGCTGTGTTTGACAACAAAGTCCTCTCCTCAAAGCACCTTAATGCACTGATTAAAATCACACAGCGCAAGATATCCACAGGCATGGAGAGAAATAAGAAAATTAATCTGATCTCACAATTCCTCTCCTTTACCTTCCCCAAGTTCACTCATTCAATGATCCACCTTTGATTTTAAATAAATATACAGAGACAATCTGCCCCATCATCTTCATGCAATGAAGAGGTAATCCTCAATTTACAACAGTTCTCTTAGTGACCGTTCAAAGTTACAACAACACTGAAAAAAGTGACTTATGACCAGAAGGTGGTATTCAGCCGGTTCAGACCAATTCGGGTGAACTGGTAGCTCTGATGATCAGCTGGCCCCCGCTTTATCCTGCCCTCTATTTCCTGCTTCATAGCTCATCTCAATCGCGCATCACAGCTGATTTCCCTCCCCGCCATTGTTCTACTTACCGTTGCTGACTTGGAAGGTAAGCAGCTGAGCTTCTAAATGCTCCATTTTTAGCACTGTGCGCAAGCGCCTTGGGTGTGTGAAGCACGCGCTTACCGAACCGGTTGTTAAACCGGCAACATCCCACCATTGCTCATGATCTTTTTTTTACAGATACGACCACTGCAGCATCCCACATGGACACGTGATCAAAATTCAGATGCTTGGCAACTGACTCATATTTATGATGGTTGCAGTGTCCTGGGGTCACATTAGTGGTGGGTTGCCCCCGGTTCGCACCGGTTCTATAGAACCGGTAGTAAAACTGGCAGGAGGCTCCGGCCACTGACCCTGATGTCATCAAAATGCTTCTGTGCATGCGCAAAAGAGTATGCACGTGCACGAAATGAGCGCACACGCGCGGCCCTGTTGCGAACTGGTAGTAAAGGTAAGTAGAACCCACCCCTGGGTCACGTGATTCCCTTTTGCGACCTTCTGACAAGCAAAGTCAATGGAGAAGCCAGAATCACTTAACTTACTAACTTATCAACCGCAGTGGTTCCCTTAACAACAAGAAAGGTCATAAAATGGGGCAAAACTGACTTAAGGAATGTCTCACTTAACAACAGAAATTTTGGGCTCAATTGTGATAGTAAGTCGAGGACTACCTGTATCTGTTTTATAGACATATAAATAACTGGTTACCACCTTGAGAGCACTCCATGGCTGAGGACCTGGGTACCTACGAGACTGCCTTCTGCCACCGGTAGCCTCTCACCAGCCAGTACGCTCCCACAGAGAGGGACTCCTCATGGTGCTGTCAGTCAATCAGTGTCGACTGGCGGCCCCCAGGGGGAGAGCTTTCTCTGTGGGGGCACCTGCCATTTGGAACGAGCTCCCCCCGGAGATACGGAGGATCCCGGATTTACGCACTTTCCGCCGTGCCCTCAAGACCTTTTTATTCCAGCAGGCTGGGCTGGCCTAACTCCTTTTAATTGTTTAATTTTAATTTGTTTTTAAAAATAGGGGTGTTTCAATCAGTGTGGGCCAAATTTATTTAATGTGTTTTCAATTGTTTTTTAAATTTTATATTATATGTGTTTTATCTTTGGCTGTTCATCGCCCTGAGTCCTTCAGGAGTAAGGCAGTATATAAATCCAAACTAAACTAAACTAAATTAAACTAAACTATATACGATTTCCTGATTTTAACAGAAAAGGTAATTCACTTTTCGGACCACTCATTTTGGTCCGAAAAGGTCCTATCCTTGGCCCTTTTGAATTGAGGCAACAAACTATAAGAGACAATGGATGAAAACTTGACTGATTATGGTCTATCAATATCAGCTTTACTCACTTTAATCCAGGCCCTGATAAAAGTGAGGATTTGGAACTCAGATATTCTGTCAATCAGAATCTCAATTATATTAGAAGTGCACCAGCTGTCTGCAAGGATTCTAAATCCTCCCATTCTCTACCATCCAGTCGGAGCTGAGGAAGCTTCTTGGATGAGAAGCAAAACATCTTCAAAGAAGAACAAGAAAGTCCAGATTGCCCCTTGAAAAAGCATCTTTGGGTCAATATCATTGAGTTGGCTTCTGTTCTGTCCCCGTCTCCACACACACACACACAGCCAGCTGAGGGTTAAAGGAAGCACTTGGCACGCACACAATTTGTTATCAGAAACTTGGCAGCAAGACGAGCACTGACTGCCAAGTGCTTTTACTTCAATAAACGGGAAATATAGTCCAAATAGTCCAGTTCAAAACAAAAAACCTTCAGCAGATTTAGGTGTTGTTCAAAGTGACTAGCCAGAGTTAGTTTTTGTCCTTCACAGAGTCTTAAATGGCCACCACACTCTCTTATATAGTCTCTGGGGTGTGGTCCAGTGACTCAGCCTAATCCCTGGCACGCCTCCTCAACTGCTGCAACCGTTTATCACGCCTTCGTTGGCATGGATCCAGGAACGACAGATTGCCTCCATCGCTATCATTGGAGACACCTGGCTCCTGGCTAATCTCCTCTTCCTCGGCCGGCACCTGAGGCAGAGCCAGAGAGGAGGGGCCTGGAGAGGGAGGCCTGGACGACTCCTCTCCTTCATGTTCGGAGCCTTCTCCCTCCGATAAGATAGGCTCGGAGGACGGAGCCACAACAGCTTCTGAAATTCGATATTGGAAAATTCAGTAGTGTTTTTGTTCTTAAAAGTTGTTATTGTTATTACTGGGCTGAGATTTCCCACCCCTGAATATAAAAATCACACTCAACAAAGATGATGTAGCTCAGAGGCAGGGATATCATTTATGTAACAAAATTACACAAAGCAAGATACAGAACAACGCACAATCACACACCGCAGTCTCGGTATCCTTCTGCTTGTCTTGACCTCTCTGAGAATTTTAAGACAAATAAATCTTCTACCCCATCAGAAAATCAGATAATATCTGTGTTGTTGTGTAGTTCATGCCAACATGATACATTTAATCTAGCTTTAGGCTCTTTTGCTAGCCTAGAAATTATTTCCAGATAATGGATATTGATTTTTTTAATGACCTAAAAAGCACACCTACAACCTAAAAACTTTTTTTATGAACTCATAACAACACAAACTCATAACTAGCTTTAAAACTGGAAGTTTTGCTCTTGTAGACTGAATTTATGCAGGTAATACTCGATTTACGACCAGGGGTGAAATCCAGCAGGTTCTGACAGGTTCTGGAGAACCGGTAGCAGAAATTTTGAGTAGTTTGGAGAACCAGCAAATACTACCTCTGACTGACCACAGGAGTTGGATGGGAATGGAGTTTTGCAATATCCTTCCCCCAGGAATGGGGAGGGAATGGGGAGTTTGCAATATTCTTCCCCTGCCATGCCCATCAAGCCATGCCCATGCCCACCAAGCCACGCCCACGCCCACCAAGCCATGCCCATAGAACTGGTACCGCATAGCTCCCAGAGACCGGTAAGATCCCACAGAGTTGGTCTCCTCCGGGTTCCGTCAGCTAAACAATGCTGGCTGGCAGGCCTGCGGGGGAGGGCCTTCTCTGTGGCTGCCCCAGCTCTCTGGAACCAGTTACCTCCTGAGGTCCGGACTACCCCCACCCTATTGGCCTTCCGGAAAGCGGTGAAGACCTGGCTTTTCCGGCAGGCCTGGGGCCGTTGATCTCACTCTTGCGATCCAGCTAGATCCGGCCATGAATGGTATGAATGAGTTTTAATGTTTTTAATTTTTAAATGTTTTTTATTAGGATTTTAAATGTATTGTGAGCCGCCCTGAGCCTTCAGAGAGGGGTGGCATATAAATTGAATTAAATTGAAATTGAAAATTGGTAGTAAAGAAAATTGAATTTCACCATTGCTTCACCACATTTATATAGTGATTGTTATGACTTATGACTGGACTTTGCACTTATGACCACAGCTTCCTCTTTGTTATGTGATAAAAATTCAGGTGCTTGGCAACCGGTATATGTTTATATGATCACTATTTGTGTCCTTCCCAGCTAAGAAGGACATATTTTTAAGACCATCTTGTGACCTATTTCAAGAATTTTAAAAAGAACAAACGTATGTCCAAGACATTCAGCCTTTTCTTACCAAACTTAATTAACACCCCAATGAACACAATTTGACCTTTCCAGATTTTATTTTTCTCTCCCTGAATATCTTGATTAAGACAGGCATCGTTTTATTGCCAAGACTGATATTGCTTTATTTATCCTAGAAATGAGTAGCTGTATTGGATCAAGTAGGTAAATTATAATATTAAAAGCTACCTGTCAATGATTGAAAACCTTGCTAAACTTGAGTTACAGAGCAATTTTAAACTGGGGGGAAAAAAGGAGGGGGGGAGGGAGAGGGGAAAGAGGTCCATAATATGTAATGCATTGTTTATAATTGTAAGCTTGAATCACTTACCATCTTATAAAGACCTAGAAGTGGTCATAAACACTTTAAAAAGTTTGTCAAGTTAAATGTTTTAGTGTGTAGGTCTGCTTCTGCTTGCAGCAGCTTAATCCTCTATCAACTTCATAAATCAAGTGCTAATTAATTAGTCCCTATAGGATCAGGTTGCATATTGTTTAACTTTAATCACAATTAATTATAAGGAACGTGGCGGATGCGGGGGAAAAAAATCTATTAAGTACAGAAAGAGCAGAGTGGAGAGATGGAATACATCCGTCAGGAAAAGAATGACAGCTATGTGTGCACAGAGCGAGATTAATATACCTAAAAGCAGAAAATGTTTTCCCTTTAATCTAAATAAGGTTGATCTGTGTAAAGAATAAAAGAGTCATGTATTCCTGGGCTTTTTTTCCCCCCTCAAGACTGTCTTGACTGCTAGCAATTATGTGGACATGTCTATCCAGTCTTTGAGGCAACATTTCCAGCAGTTATTTGCAAGGACTCCTTCCTAGGGCAGGGAGAGAATGCTGACTCAGGGTCACTCAGTTGACTTTCTTGCTTAAGGTAGGACTACAACCAGTGGTGGGTTGCTACCGGTTTGCCCTGGATCAGACGAACCGGTAGCAGCTGTGGCGGGAGGCTCTGCCCACCCACCCAGACGTCTCTGTGCATGCGTGCATACAAGCGAATCAGTAGTAACGCAATTTGAAACTCACTACTGACTACAACCACCCTTGCCCAGCTTCTAAGCCAGTTACCTTTAATCACTATGTAAAACTGGCTCTCGTTAAAATTATAGAGCTGAAATGGAATGATAGGGTGTTCTCTACAAGCGTCCTCTAATGTTGTGGCCCCGCCCTCTGAGCCTGTCCCATCGGAGGAAGAAAGCTCCGAGCATGAGGAAGAGGAGTCAGCCAGGCCTCCCTCTCCAGGCCCCTCCCCTCTGGCATTGTCTCAGGTGCCGGCCGAGGGAGAGGAGATCAGCAGGGAGACAGCTGGTTCGTCTCAGAGTGATGATGAAACATCATTCTGGACGCACGCCTCCGAAGGCGTGATAAACGATTGCAGCAGCTTAGGAGGCGTGCTAGGGATTAGAACTGAGTCACTGGACCACACCCCAGAGACTATATAATAGAGGGTAGTGGTCAGGGATCCTTGTGATGAACAAAAGTAAACCCTGGATAGTCACTAAAGCCTTGTCCGGAACTGCTGGGAGGAATATTATTTCTGCTTGGACTTTTTTGTACGTTAGTATCTTATCTTTCTGTTTGTGAAAATAAAGTCACTTGGCAGATGGTGTGTCTATCGCTGTGGGAGATAAGACCTGGGTGCGTTCCAAAGTGTTTCCTTAACGCTCGGCTGGCTGTGTTTGTGTGTGTGTGGGGACGGGGACAGATCATCTAAGATGGTTGAAGAGCCAACCTGCTGCATATTAAGATGATCTGGCTGGGAATGGATATGGGAGAGGAGGTGGTCTTGAGATATGCCTACCCAGTTTTCGGGTGTGACATCAGCTGAAATCCCAGGCCAAGGGTAGGAGAGTAGCTATGATCATCCAAGAGATTAAGGATACCATCTTGTAGTTAACTGGTGTAAGACCCTGTTTGTAGACTTTGGGGATCAGAAAGGACCAGAAGAGGAGGGTCAACCTATTCTCCAAAGCACCCGAAAGCAGGATAAGAAGCAATGGGTGGAAACTAATCAAGGAGAGAAACAACCTAGAACTAAGGAGAAATTTCCAGACAGTGAGAACAATTAATTAGTGGAATGACTTGCCTCCAGAAGTTGTGGTTGCTCCATCACTGCAGTTTCTTAAGAAGAAATTGGACAACCATTTGTCTGAAATGGTATAAGGTTTCCTGCTTGAGCAGGAAGTTGGACTAGAAGACCTCCAAGGTCCCTTCCAACTCTGTTGTCCTGCTGCTACTACCCCAGCCTCCTTTGTAAAAAAAAAAAATGGCTTCCCACCTCAGCTCCATGTGGCCAAGTCAGCAGTAGAGTATCTTGTGATCTTGGAAATATTCGACCATCCTGGGCATAGAGTCAGAGGCAGTTCAAGAATTCATGACCACCATGGCTACACACAGGAGATGTCACATGTTAGATCTTGCTTTGTCTTAGAATTGTGGCAGCAGGACACTAGACCTGATATGTTAGTCAACCCCGGGTGCCTGATAAAAGGAAGGAATTTGGGGCTCTTCCTGGGGTTCTGATCGAGCTTCTATTGATTGATTTATTTATTTATTTATTTATTTATTTATTTATTTATTTATTTATTTAATTGAATTTATATACCGCCCTACTCCCAAAGGACTCAGGGCAGTGAACAGCCATAGAATAAAACGTATAAATACAAAATTTAAAATAGAATAAAACGAATTAAATAATTTGGATGAACAAATTTAAAACACCAATAATTTAAAACCAAATTTAAAATTTCCATTTAAAAAGGGGAAAAACTTAGGTCAGGCCAGCTTGATGAAATAGGAAAGTCTTGAGCGCACGATGGAAGGTACGCAGATCCGGGATCCTCTGTATCTTTGGGGGGAGCTCGTTCCAGATAGTAGGTGCCCCCACAGAGAAGACTCTCCCCCTGGGGGCCGCAAGTCGACATTGTTTGGCCGACGACACCCAGAGGAGCCCCTCTCTATGGGAGCGTATTGGTTGGTGGGAGGCTATTGGTGGTAGCAGGTGGTCCCGTAAATAACCAGGTCCTAAGCCATGGAGCGCTCTAAAGGTGATAACCAAAACCTTGAAGCGCACTCGGAAGACCATCGGGGGCCAGTGCAGCTCGCGCAGGAGAGGCATTACATGGGAGCGCCAATTCGCTCCCGTCACCACCCGCGGGGCCGCACTCTGTGCCAGTTGGAGCCTCCGAGTGCTCCTCAAGGGGAGCTCCAATGTAGAGAGCGTTACAATAGTCCAAACGGGAGGTGACGAGGGCATGAGTGACCGTGTATAAGGAGTCCCGATCCAGAAAGGGACGCAACTGGCATATCAGGCGAACCTGATAAAAAGCCCCCCTGACCACAGCCATCATATGCTCTTCTAAAGACAGCCGTGCATCCAGGAGGATGCCCAAGTTGCGAGCCCTTTCCGTGGGGGCCAATGATTCGCCCCCAGAAGTCAGCGATGGCACCAGCTGACTATATCGGGACATCAGAAACCACAGCCACTCGGTCTTGGATGGGTTGAGCCTGAGCCTGTTTCTCCCCATCCAGATCCATACGGCCTCCAGGCACTGGGACATCACTTCAAGGGCATCGTTGGGGTAGTCTGGGGTGGAGATGTACAGCTGGGTGTCGTCAGCGTACTGATGGTACTCCACCCCAAAACCACGGATGATCTCGCCCAGTGGCTTTACATAAATGTTGAACAAAAGGGGCGAGAGGACTGATCCTTGTGGCACCCCACATATAAGGGGCCTCGGAATCGACCTCTGCCCCTCTGTCAACACAGACTGCGACCGGTCGGAGAGAAAGGAGGAGAACCACCATAGTATGGTGGCTCCCACCCCCAACTCTTCCAACCGGTGCAGCATGATACCATGGTCGATGGTATCAAAAGCCACTGAGAGATCTAATAGGACCAGGACAGAGGAGCAACCCCTGTCCCGAGCCCTCCAGAGATCATCCACCAATGCAACCAATGCCGTTTCCGTGCTGTACCCAGGCCTGAAGCCTGACTGGAATGGATCTAGATATGTCGTTTCATCCAGGTACTGGGAGAGCTGTCGTGCAACCACACTCTCAACAACCTTCACCACAAAGCGAGGGTTGGAGACTGGACGATAGTTAGCCAATACTGCCGGGTCAAGGGAAGGCTTCTTGAGGAGCGGTCTCACCACCGCCTCTTTCAAGGTGGCGGGAAAGACACACTTGCCCAATGAAGCATTTATAATCCCCTGGAGCCTCGCGTCACCTCCCGGGAAGCCAGCACTAACCAGGAGGGGCACAGTCCAACAAATATGTGGTCGCGTTCAGTCTACCCAGAATCCTGTCCACGTCCTCAGAGGTCACAGGATCAAACTCATCCCAGATAACATTCTCAGGACCTGCCTCCATCATCCCCACTGGATCTACCCAGTCGGAGTCCAGATCTTCCCGAATCTGAGTGATTTTGTCATACAGATACTGAACAAAATCCTTGGCTCTTCCCTCCAAGGGGTCCTCCCTCGCTTCCTGGTGGAGCAGGGAGCGGGTCACCCTAAACAGGGCGGCCAAGCGATTATCTGATGATGCAATAAAAGCAGCGAAATGGGTGCATTTTGCTGCGTTTATCGCCATTAGGTAATTCTTAATATGAGATCTTACCACTGTCTGGTCAGATTCAGCATGACTGGCCCTCCAACTACTCTCTAGGCATCTTTTCTGGTGCTTCATCTCCCTCAGCTCCTTGGTGAACCAAGGAGCCAGGTGAGATCGGTGCTGGGTCAGAGGCCGCAAAGGCACAACTCGATCCAGAGCTTCAGTGGCCACCCTATCCCAGGCGGCCATTAGGTCTCCAGTTGAGGCATGAGCCAGAACGTCAGGGATTGGCCCAAGCTCCATCTGGAACCTATCAGGTTCCATCAGGTGCCTGTGGTGGTACCATCTTATCGGTTCCGCCTCCCTGCAGCGGGGTGCAGCGGTTTGAAGGTCAAGGAGAAGGAGAGAGTGATCCGACCATGACAAGGGCTCGATGACTATATCCCCTATCTCGAGATCACTCAGCCACGGTCCAGAGACAAAAGTCCAAGTCCAGTGTGTTTCCCCCCATGTGCATAGGGCCATCAATTAGCTGGGTCAGGTCCATAGCCATCATGGAAGCCATGAACTCCCGAGCCACCTCAGATGCCTCACCCATGGACGGCAGGTTAAAATCCCCCATGACCATAAGTCTGGGGGTATCAACCGCCACCACGGCAATAACGTTGAGTAGCTCGGGCAGGGCTGCTGGCACGTGGCAGGGAGCCAGGTACGTGATCAGCAAACCCACCTGAACCCCCTGAACCCACTTCACAAGGAGGGTCTCACAGACGGCCGTCTGAGGAACAGTGGCCTCCCTCGGCCTAAGGCCTTCTCTAATAATAACCGCTACTCCCCCTCCCCTCCCCTGTGACCTCGGCTGATGGAATGCCTGGAAGCTTGGTGGGCATATTTCTACCAGAGGAACCCCTCCCTCCGGGCCCAACCAGGTCTCCGTAATACCCGCCAGGTCCACTCAAAAATATATTCAAAAACTTAATTGTGTTTGGAATCAAGAAGTGACTGTGGTCTTAAATAGGATTGCACCTCTACAGCCCTTCATACACATCCTGGAAGGATCTCTAGGATCCTCCATCTTCATCTCTTCTCATCTCTTCTCGTCTTCATCTCTAGGAGATGAAGCACCAGAAGAAGCTTCTGGAGCCCCTCTGACAAATCTGCCTGGACATAGACAAATAAGTTCCTAGAAAAAAGCAAACTTAAAAGAAAATGTGTACTTTCCAAGAATTGGGTTCAAGATCTTCTTGTCATATTCCAAATAGAAATGTATTGTTCTATGGTTGAAGCAAAGCACACTTTCTATTTTGTGCATATATTTAATATGGGTGATATTCAGCTGAAGACAAATAGATTTTTGGGGGCTTTGCTACTATGGATTGGGGACACAGTGGCTCAGTGGCAAAGACGCTGAGCTTGTTGATCAGAAGATTGGCAGTTCAGCGGTTCGAATCCGTAGTGCCGCATAACAGGGTGAGCTCCTGTTACTTGTCCCAACCTAGCAGTTCGAAAGCATGTAAAAGATGCAAGTAGAAAAATAGGGATCACTTTGGTGGGAAGGTAACAGCATTCTGTGTGCCTTTGGTGTTGAGTCAGGCCGGCCACATGACCACGGAGACGTCTTTGGACAGTGCTGGCTCTTCGGCTTTGAAACAGAGATAAGCACCTCCCTAGAGCCTGAAATGACTAGTACGCATGTGCAGGGAAACCTTTACCTAACTATGGATTACTAGAGAGCCATAGGTGATGGGGAAACTGGACTTCTTCTTTCCTTCACCCTACATGAAAACAGAAGATCAAATGAACTTTTGCCTCCTTCTATGCTATTACTACCAACTGTGGGAAAAATACTGGCAATTTGTTTTCAAGTGATGCTTACTTATTTTCTTTTCAATTATTATAGGAGTTAAGGAGAGCCACTTTAAGAGGATGGTTATGATTAATGTGGAAGGTAGGATGGAAATCATGGTGATAAATACATGGATAGTAAATACGGTATCATTTTTATCTGAAAAAAAAAATTCTGCCTCCTTTTACACCAAAAGTGTACCCTTCGTTCTTCTGAGTTCAATGCGTTGGAGGTACCGAGCTTCTTATAGTGATGCAGTGGCCTTGAATGCAGGGTGGGTCGCTGGGGGTTCGCAGGGGTTCGGGAGAACCTCTTAGCTAAGATTCTGTGCAGTTTGGAGAACCCCCAAATCCCACTCTTGGCTGGCCCCGCCCATTGGCCCCTCCCCTCCCAGGAGTCCCCACATGGCCCATTTTGGATGTAGGTATGTGCAGGGTGCATGTGGCGCCTGGGGAGGGTGAAAAATGGACCTACCTCCGGAGCCTGGGGAGGCCTTTTTTGCCCTCCCAGAGGCTTAAGGAAAGCCTCTGGAGCCCAGGGAGGGCAAAATGCCCCCCCCTGCCATGGTGCAGGAGGCTGACTAGGCCACGCCCACCATGGCCACGCCCACCCAGCAACTGGGCAGACAACCTCTTGCTAAAATTTTTGAAGCCCACCCCTGCTTGTATGATGTGAAAATGCCCAGACTTAAGACGTTTTCATTATTTTTCCATCCTGATGAAAATATTGAAACTGTTCTAAAGTTTAAAAAATAAGGTTGGGCAGAGGAGCTTTGCTAAGTACTTCATAACTCAAAGAATGACTTTGCCCAGGGTTGAGGGAAGCTTGATTGTTGGGGAGGTAAAAAGCTTTCCTCCTCTGCAGATCAGATCATTAGGACAAGAAGGTGACTGACTCAGAGTTGGCTTTGTCTTCTGCTCACGATATGGACACATATGAGGAAGAAATGAAAATACCGTCACACCACAGTGATTCCTTTAAGGCAGTAAATTATGGCTATGTGTGGTAGAAGAAAAGGAATCATCTTTAGTGTACTTGACTGTCATTCAATTCAATTCAAATTCAATTCAAATCTTTATTGTCACTGCACAACATATGTGCAATGAGATTGGTGGAGCTCCCTCAGTGCACCCGCTCCCAACACAATACCACTCACAGTGAAGACAGAAAATCCCTAACCCAATAAATCATATTAACAAAACACCCGGTCCTATTGCACGAGTGTGAACATGTTACACAATGCGCCAGCCCTGCAGTCCATCATTCTACGTAGTTACGATGTTATTTCTCATTCAAGAGTCTGACAGCCCACAGATAAAAACTGTTCTTCAGCCTGTTTGTGCGGCTGGCTCTGCTTCTATATCTCCTTCCCGATGGTAGGAGGATAAAGAAGTGCTGACCAGGGTGTGAGTCATCCCTGAGGATTTTCCTCACTTTTCTAAGGCAGTGAGACCCAGCTATCTCATCTAGTGGTATCAGGGGACAGCCCACAATGTTTTGTGCTGTGCTCACCACCCTCTGTAATGTTTTTTCTATCCACAGCTGTCAGACTGGCATGCCATACCATGTTGCAATAATGCGAGGACACTTTCTATTGTGGACCGGTAAAAGGAGGTCATCAGTTCTTGTTCCACCCTGTTTTTATGCAAGATCCTAAGGAAATGGAGACTCTGTTGGGCCTTCCTGGCCACCTGGGTCATGTTTTTCCAGGTGAGGTCTTCGCTGAGATGGACTCCCAGGAATTTAAAGGAGGAAACTCTCTCTACACAGCCCCCCTCGATGTAAAGATCCCCTCCATTTCTTCAAGGGTAACCAGGGAAAGATGGGTTCTGCAAAGGATTGACCTATCTCAGAACTTAGAACTGTCAATCAGGTATTCTAGTTACTCCGATGTCATTTTATATTGTTGTGTATTTTTTCGGTAGGAGACCAGTGTTGAAGAAATCTCTGATGCCAGTTCTGGAAACAAATTAAATCTCTTTTATCTCAATATACTTTTGGTTCCAGGGGAGTGACAGTGGGTGCCACACTAGGGTTTTATCTCCACTCTTTGTGATGATGTTGCTCAGTTACTATGACATTGTTTTGATTTATGTTGCATCTTTGGCTTTTATTTTCACTTTTTTATTTGTCCTGTGGGAAGTGCACCCCAAAGAAGACAATGCCAGGAACCCCTGAAACAGTGCAGAAATTTTTTAAAAAGCCAGTCTTTTCCCTCGACTTTAGGAGAAACCCTCCCATAATACCACCTCTTACAATACTAGACAACACAGTATCAACAGTAGAGACCTTCAAATTTCTAGGTTCTACCACATCTCATGACCTAAAATGGACACCCAACATCAAAAATGTCATCAAAAAAGCAGAACAAAGAATGTTCTTTCTGCGCCAACTCAGAAAGCTCAAACTGCCCAAAGAGCTGCTGATCCAGTTCTACAGAGGAATTATTGAGTCTGTCATCTGCACCTCCATAACTGTTTGGTTTGGTACTACAACCCAACAAGACAGACACAGACTTCAGGGGATAATTGGAACTGCAGAAAAAACAATTGTTACCAACCTTCCATTGAGGACCTGTAAACTGCACAAATCAAAAAGAGGGTTGTGAAAATATTTACAGACCCCTCACATCCTGGACATAAATTGTTTCAACTCCTACCCTCAAAAAGACGCTATAGGACACTGCACACCAGAACAACAAGAAACAAGAACAGTTTTTTTCCTGAACGCCATCACTCTGTTAAACAAATAATTCCCTCAACACTGTCAAACTAGTTACTAAGTCTGCATTACTATTAATCTTCTCATCGTTCCTATCATCCATCACCTCCCACTTATGACTGTATGACTTAACCTTGTTGGTGGTATCCTTATGATTTATATTGACTGTTTCCTAGTATAATTTGATTGCTTATTTGTTCCCTATGTCTATCATTAAGTGTTGTACCTTATGATTGACGAATGTATCTTCTCTTTTATGTACACTGAGAATGTATGCACCAAGACAAATTCCTTGTGTGTCCAATCACACTGGCCAATAAAGAATTCTCTTCTCTTCTCTTCTCTTCTCTTCTCTTCTCTTCTCTTCTCTTCTCTTCTCTTCTCTTCTCTTCTCTTCTCTTCTCTTCTCTTCTATTCCATTCCATTCCATTCTATTCTAGTAGGGTAAAGACCTGGAGTGAGGCAAGCACTCAGAAGATAATTCAGTCTGGGCAGACTGCCATAAGCTATCACTAGAAATAACAAAGCAGATCCGGAAAATACTCAAGCTCAAGCTAAAAATAGCTCATCAAGGCAAAACCAGAGCTCCCTTTTTCCTGCCCCCTGACAGGATTAACCCCCAGGATAGGAAAGACAAAGGTCCTGGGACAGAATTAACCCATTAAAGCAGGAAGACAGGATCCAGGGCAATCACTTCAACCAAAGGTGCTCACAAAACCCATCAAACTGTAGGAGCTTCAAAGGAAAATCAAGTATAAGAAAGCATGGGTTTGCCTCCCCAAAGTGCTTGCAAGCCAGGAACACTTGAGTTGTGTCACCTCTGCTTCTTGCCTTCCTTAATTAAAGAATTCCACTTTCTGGCAGCTGGCTTCTGTGTCAATTCAACCTCAGCACTGGTGATTGCTTCCCAGCTGGGGAACGAAGCCAGGAAATTTCTTCCAACAATCCTAATGAGTTAATCTGGTATTGTTTTATAGTAAAACACTGACTTCTAAAACTAACGGTGCTAGTAAACATGTCAATTCTGTGGGTGGATGCACACTGAGCTTCATGAGTTCCTAAGCTTTCTCCCAATAATCCATTAGGAATTCTAAAATTTTGCACACAAGTACAGAAAAATAATATCATCCCATCACAGTTTTTCTTCTTTATTGTTAAGCGTAAGCTACTTGCTGGGTATGTCTTATAGAGTTGAATAGGTTTCTCCAATCAAAAGGATGACTTGATTGAAAATCAAAGTAATGCATGCAGCATAAAAGATAAAGGTAAAGGTTCCCCTTGCACATATGTGCTAGTCGTTCTTGACTCTAGGGGGCGGTGCTCATCTCCATTTCAAAGCCAAAGAGCCAGCGCTGTCTGAAGACATCTCCGTGGTCATGTGACCGGCATGACTAAATGCCAAAGGCGCATGGAACATTGTTACCTTCCCACCAAAGGTAGTCCCTATTTTTTTCCTTGCATTTTTTACGTGCTTTCGAACTGCTAGGTTGGCAGAAGGTGGGACAAGTAACAGGAGCTCACCCTTTTACATGGCACTAGGGATTCAAACTGCTGAACTACCAATTTTTCGATTGACAAGTTCAGCATCTTAGCCACTCAGCCACCATGTCCCATTTGTTGTCTCTTATGCATGCAGCATAAGGGACAACAATTCTCATAATTTTGGCCATCAATATTAAAGTCTAATGCATGTGTTTTTGTGTTCATCATTTTATTTATTAATCAAAACATGTCATGCATTCCTATATCTTGAGATAAAACACTGGAAATGTCCTTTTTTGTTTTTGCCTCATTGCTTCTTCATAAATGTATCCCAGCCCTTTGTGATCCACTAGAGGCCAGAAAAATCCATTTAATGTCCTTGCCAGGTTGTCAGAGGTATATAAATCATATGACAACATGGACTGGTTTATTGCAATAGTAATATAGTTCCACGGTTGACATATGGTGTTATATATTAATGGGGACTGTCATTTAAGTTGTTTTAAAGGAATTTTAAAAACTCAATAGAATTATTTTTAAAACTCGAGGAAACAATAATGTGTCTGAAAGGTTTCCAAGGATACTGAGATGGAATTCTGAATACTTCTTGTAAAAGTGTAACGGCCAAGATCAATGACACCCTTTTATAGAATTGGGCCTTATTTTGTGTCTTACCTTCTTGGTTTGGCTTGAAAAATCAGCAGCAAAAATCCCAACTAGTTATTTGGAGAAGGAAATGTCATTTAAGATGAATGATCTCTGTTTTTTGATTGGGTTAGGTTAAAATTCTTTCCTTCCTTCCTTCCTTCCTTCCTTCCTTCCTTCCTTCCTTCCTTCCTGCCTGCCTGCCTGCCTATCTATCTATCTATCTATCTATCTATCTATCTATCTATCTATCTATCTATCATCTCTCTACCCTGTTTTCCCCAAAATAAGATATCCCCTGATAATAAGCCTTTGAGTGCATGTCAATAAGGCCAAGCACTTATTTCAGGGTTCAAAAAAGTATAAGACAGGGTCTTATTTTCGGGAAAACATCTATCTATTCTCTATCTATCTATACCATCTATCTATCTATCTATCTATCTATCTATCTATCTATCTATCTATCTATCTATCTATCTATCTATCTATCTATCTATCTACCTACCTACCTACCTACCTACCTATATTATCTATCTATCTATCTATCTATCTATCTATCTATCTATCTATCTATCTATCTATCTTATCTATATCTATCTGTCTATCTATCTGTCTGTCTGTCATCTCTCTCTCTCTATCATCTATCATCTATCATCTATCTATCATCTATCTATCTATCATCTATCTATCATCTATCTATCTATCTATCTATCTATCTTATCTATCTATCTATATCATCTCTCTATCTCTCTGTCTCTCTGTCTATCAATCTATCTGTCATCTCTCTCTCTATCTCTCTATCTATCTATCTCTCTCTATCTCATCTATCTATCTATCATCTATCTATCATCTATCTATCTATCTATCTATCTATCTATCTATCTATCTATCTATCTATCTATCTACCTACCTACCTACCTACCTATATTATCTATCTATCTATCTATCTATCTATCTATCTATCTATCTATCTATCTATCTATCTATCTTATCTATATCTATCTATCTGTCTGTCTAACTATCTATCTATCTGTCATCTCTCTTTCTCTTTCTCTCTCTCTCTCCTATCTATCTATCTATCTATCTATCTATCTATCTATCTATCTATCTCATCTCTCTATCACTCTGTCTCTCTGTCTATCAATCTATCTGTCATCTCTCTCTCTCTCTCTATCTATCTATCTCTCTCTCTCTATCTCATCTATCTATTTATCTATCTATCTATCTATCTATCTATCTATCTATCTATCAGGAGTGAAATGCTTCCGGTTCAGACTGGCTCAAGCGAGTAGGTCGCGATGGAGGCGGGCAGTTTGGAGAACCGTTAACAAAAATCCCTGCCCCCACCCCCCCATGCCCAGCTGAGCCACGTGATCATCAGAGCCTTTTTTTCCTTTTAAATGGGTCTGACGATCCCAGCTGAGTTGCCTGCTAATCAGGCAACTCAGCTTGGATTGTCAGACCCATTTAAAAGAAAAAAAAGTTTCTTCTCTCCCCTCCCCCTCAAGCCTCCAGCTTGCTTACCTTAGCTGCTGGTCACAACGCAATCCATTGCATCAGCAAGCAATTGAATCTCCCTGCCTGCAATCAAGCTCATTTGACTCAAATCCCCCTGCAACTCAGACTAACCCGAGCACAACCAAAGCCCCACCTAAACAGAACACACCCCCATCCAATCAGAGCACAGCTAACCCCCCATCCAATCAGAGCACAGCCAAGCCCCCAACCAATCAGAACACACCTCCACCCAATCAGAACACAACCAAGCTCCCACCCAATCAGTTCACACCCCCACTGGCAGTTAAAAGGAAGAAACAGCTGCAATCACACATTGCTCCTAGAAGCATGAAGCTGAAAACACCAGCCTGAAGATGACGAATGAGACTTCGTTGAAATGTCACCAAGACACTTTCAATTTTATGTCAGAGAAAATCTGAATAACCAAAGACCTACACACAAACACCCACGAAAACCTCAGAAAATATATATATATCATCTATCTATCTATCTATCTATCTATCTATCTATCTGTCTGTCATCTCTCTCTCTCTCTCTCTCTCTCTCTCTCTCTCTCTCTCTCTCTCTCTCTCTCTCTAGCTATCTATGTATGTATCTATCTATATTATCTATCTATCATCTATCTATCATCTGTCTGATTATGTCCATGTGTTTCAATTGGAACTGTAACTGATGTGCTGTTAGGCTGCTGCCTATGTAAGGATTGTAGGCAGGCATTAATTTATGTGATTTTGAAGAAGTTACTGAGTAGTGAGTGTGATTTCTACTTATTGTTCCCTTTTTTCAGGCAAAAACTCAAAAATATCTTCCCAAGTCACCCAGTTTTGTGCTGCTGTTTGTACAATATATCACACCATTAATAAAGTCTTGATATTCATTTACTCATGACTTCTTATAATATTATATTTATTTTATTATATATCCTTCAATATTTTAGGGCTTATTATACAACTGCTTTTCATATGTGTGTTTGTGTAACAGTTTTACTATTGAGTATTTTATTATATCTTGCCCCATAGCCATAAAAAACTGATTTGATCTGAAATAAAATGCAAAAGCAGAACAATCTTTATATTTAACGATTATGTAGAAGAATGTCATATATACCACAAGAAAGAGTGAAAAATACTCATAGAGAACTCATAGTTGATGATGATTGTTCAAAATTACTGTCTACTTCAACTCAAATTCAACTTCTGGGATCTATCACCAGCAAAACATATTGATTGGGTTTTTGAGAATGCTGGCAAAGATTCTCCACAATTTGATATTATGACTAACCTTTTCCAGAAAGAACATTAGATGAGGTTTAAGGTTTATGGGTAAATAATATATCTAAGGAATTCCAGGAAATCAAAATAAACATTGATTCAATAATCTGCATCAGCTGGATTGTGCCTCTTTGGGCATCATGCATACACGTTTGAGAAAACGTGCATGAGGAACTGGGTTATTAATGAGTAATTAAACAGAGATTAAAAAACTATTAACCCAATCACAGAGAGTTTTCTGGGGGAGAAGGGAGCTGGCTGGCTGCTTGATGAAGAGGAGATCACCACGTTGGAAAAGATATGATGTTTACAAGTCATCTGAGGTTATCATGATGATGAAACAGGCAGAGCAGGATTTAATAGATTAATCCATTTCTGCTTGGCAGGTTATAATAGGGTGTAAGTTTGGCTCATTATACAAAGGTTGTTTTAGATAGGAAGAATCTGAAACACCTGGATATGATTAAGAGCAGGGCTGGGCTGAAGTGGGAGATGATGGAAGCCCCTTATTGCTGCAAAATTATTAGATAATTTCATATGGTTTCCAATGAGGGAGGGACAATTTTTATTTCCATTTCTGAACTGGGGAATAGCAGATTGACCCACCAAAACAGAATAAGTGGTGCTACGTCAGCTGCCTCCTACCCTCACCACTGAACTTGTATGTTACTGGCATTCCTATTCTCCATGATGATAGGAAGGGATCTTTCTGCCACTTAAGAGTTTAACATGTTTTGCATTTTTAGGAGGAAAATTTATGAGCCACGGTGGTGCAGTGGTTAGAGTGCAGTACTGCAGGCTACTTCTGCTGACTGCCGGCTGCCTGCAATTTGGCAGTTCAAATCTCACCAGACTCAAGGTTGACTCCACCTTCCATCCTTCAGAGGTGGGTAAAATGAGGACCCAATTTGTTGGGGGCAATATGCTGACTCTGTAAACCTGCTTAGAGAGGGCTGTAAAGCACTGTAAAGTGGTATATAAGTCTGAGTGCTATTGCTATTGCTAAAATGCCAGGTTTCTCCTGAGTCTTGAAGGGCAGAAATCATATTGACACTATTTCCTGTCCTTCAAGAATCAGGAGGAACTGTCCGTTATGAATTCTGATGGATGCCTTACAACCTATCTGGCTTAATCTAGTTTGGGGCTGCTGGGTGATGCTTCAGGGAGGAAAGCTAGGCATTCAGGCTGCATGGTGAAGCAGAATCACTGGAGAAGACCACCTAGCCCCAGGGTTCTTGCACTGATCTCTTGCCTGCACAGATTGCCTTCTGTGACTTGGATGCCTCCCTAAAAAGCAAGCATTGTCCATTGTAATCTTGTGGTGATGCTATGTGCTTGAAGAAGAGAAACTCTGCTAATTTATGCTATTGCTCAAATGACATGTCAATTTTCCCACAAAGTTCAAGTTCTGTTGCGACTCTGACTCCCGAGCCTGTCCTCATGGAGGAAGAGGACTCAGAAGGTGAGGGGGAGGAACTGACAAGGCCTCCCTCTCCAGGACCCTCCTCTCTGGCAATGCCTCAGGTTCCATCTGAAGGCCAGGAGGAAGGCATTTCGGAGCACCAATTGATAGAGAGTGACAATGATGAATCCTGGCTTGATCCCAGGAAATGTCGGAGGGAGAAGTGTGCGCAGCAAAGGAAGAGGCATGGGAGGGCCAGGGATTGAGCTGAGTCACTGAGCCACACCCCACAAGGGATAAGAGGGGGCGTGATTGCTCAGCAGGCTTTGTGATGGACAAAAGTTTAAACTCTAAAGAGTCACATCGTGAATCTTGCACTTCGGCTCAGATATATTTTGGACTAAACTCTTGTGGATAATTTGTTACTCTGGAAACGGACTGCAGATAAGGCCTCTCCTGCTTTTTGGGAGTACTAATTGGACTTGGCAGGCGTTTTACAGTTAGCTGCCAGAACTGTCGTCTGCCAGGAATTCTGGTCTGTTTATACAATAAATTATTGGCAGGCGTGTTTGATACTGCATTTGTCTGTGTGAGGACGGGGGACAGAACAAGTTCATATTTGACTAAAGATTTTCTTGAGTATCTTCTTAAATTGACTTCTGCCAAGTCTTACTGATGATGTTGATGGTGTGTGTTATCTATTCAGTTGTGTCTGACTCTTGGCGATTTTATGGGCGAGGTCTTTCCACATCTTCCGATCTTGCACTGCTTCTTTGAGCTGTTCTATGCTTTTTTTAAAAAAATTAGATTTATATGCCGCCCTTCTCTGGAGACTCAGGGCGGCTTACAATGCGTTAAGCAATAGCCTTCATACTTTTGTATATTTTATACAAAGTCAGCTTATTGCCCCCACAAACTGGGTCCTCAATTTACCTACCTTAGAAAGGATAGAGGGCTGAGTCAACCTTGAGCCTGGGGAGATTCAAACTTGCAGTAATTGCAGGCAGCTGGATGTTAATAACAGGCTATTAGTCTGCTGCGCCACCAGGCTCTGTCCCAAAGGTGCTTTTTAAAGAGGCAACTGGACTTTCTGGGTTTTTTCTTTGAAGACGTTTCTCTTCTCATCCAAGAAGCTTCTTCTTCAGCTTGGATGAGAAGTGAAACAACTTCAAAGAAAAAACCCCCAGAAAGTCCAGTTGTCTCTTGAAAAAGCACCTTTGGGACAACCATGACTTGGATGACTAAGAATCTCCACAGACGTTCTATGCTCTGGTTAGTGTCAGCTTTGACAGTGTCACCATGGCCTAGTTTTCTTTTACCTTCCAAACATCATTGCTTTTTCCAATGAATTCCCCTACATGACATGGTCAAAATAAGTGAGATGTAGTTCTGTAATCTTTCCTTCCAGTGAATCAGTGGTGGTTTGCTCCCGGTTTGCACCGGTTCACAAGAACCGGTAGTAAAAAATTTTAGTAGTTTGGAGAACTGGTAATAACATTGGCTGGCCACGTCCCCAAACCGGTCCCCAGCCCGGATGCTGCTCGCTTACCCTGCCCACTTCATCAGAGGCTCTTTTTTTTAACTTTTAAAAGCATTTTTTCTACAACCTCTTCGGCTGAAAAAATGCTTTTAAAAGTTAAAAAAAAAGCCTCTGATGATCGCGTGGCTCAGCTGGGATCTCAGATGCTTTTAAAAGCATTTTTTCTACAACTGCTTTGGCTGAAGAGGTTGTAGGGGAAAAATGCCTTTAAAAGCCTCTGGCGATCTCAGCTGACTTGCCTGATCATCAGAGGCTTCTAAAAGCATTTTTTTCTGCAACCTCTTAAGGTTGTAGAAAAAATGCTTTTAAAAGTTTTTTTTAAAAAAGTTGGCCACATCCACTCAGTCACATTACCCCCCCAACAAGCCACACCCACAAAATAAGACATGCCCACAGAACCAGTAGTAAAAAAAATTAGAACCCACCCCTGGAGTGAATGTCTGGTGTTATGCATTCCAGTACTTGCTTATTAGTTATCCTTCATCTCCAAGGAATACCCAGGAGCTTACACCAATACCATAGCTCAAATGAGTAGATTTTCTTGTCTTGCTTTTTTAAGCTCCAACTTTCACAACCATAAGTAGCTACAGGGAATATGATAGAGTGAATTAACCTACATTTGGTTTCCAGGCTCATGTCCTAGCTTTTCCCTATTTGGCTCATGTTCCTCATTGCTGTGTGACCTAGAGTGTAATATTGGGTTAGAACAGTGATGGCTAACCTTTTTGCCATCACGTGCCAGGAGAGGGGGGGCGAGGGAGGGTCACGTGCGCACGCCTGTGCAACCCCCTCCTCCCTCCCCCCCCCCCGCTCCTGGCACATGATGGCCTGGTAGGCCTGTTTTTCTTTCTTACCTGGTTCCAGATCCTCTCTGTGTATCTGGGAAGGGTGAAAACAGCCTTTCCCACTCCCTTGGAGGCCCTACGGAGGCTGAAAGGGCCCATTTCCCAACTCTCAGTGGGACAGGAAGTGACATTTTTTGCTGTCCCCAGCCTCCAGAACCTCTCTAGGAGTCTCTAGGAGCCTCTAGGAGTCGGGAAATGGGCCCTTTCAGCCTCCCTAGGGCCTCCAAGGGAGTGGGAAAGGCTGTTTTCATCCTTCCCAGATATACAGAGAGGATCTGGAGCCAGGTAAGAAAGAAAAACGGGCCTTCCCCACCCTGCCCCCAGGCCCTCCAGAGGCAGGAAACAGCCTGTTTCCCTATTTCTGGTGGGCCCAGAAGGCCTGAAAATCAGCGTGCCATAGGTTCGCCATCACGGGGTTAGAATAATAATCTTTACTAACTTGTTAGGACTATTTTAATGATTGTCCTCATCTCATAAATATTCCTCTGGTTATTATTTCTTAGATTATCACAGACTGCTTTTATGAATTATTGTTTCCATTATGTCTTTGTGAAATTACTGAATATTCATGAATCAGTTACCTATGAGTCCATCTGTACTGATTAGAGGTCTAATTTTATTAAATATGTTCTGTTGGCTTTGTTTTGCAATGACTAAGTAAAATATTGACTATTAAATTATTAAAATTTTGTTATTTGAGATCTACCTGCCTTTGTTAGATGAACAAAGGTAGACGTATATTGCCTCATCAGTACTGATGAATCAATACTAAATGCTTGCATCTACCTTTGTTCGTCTTTTGACTGTATTGTTTAAATTATTAAAAGGGACTAACTGTTTTAAATTCACTTGTTAATTTAAAAATGTACAATCTGTATTAGATTGCCCTCTTCATTGCTATTTGTGTGGGCAGCAGTGGGCAGCAGTGCTCTTTTCCGTAAATAGTATTCATCACAGATATTAAAGATGTGAAACTCACTCAAAGTGTGACTCAAAATCTTGGTTAGATTCAGTGAGAAGAGTCAAGAGCTAGGAAGTCAGACTTTGAAAAAAAAGTGCAGAGAAGAGCAACTAAAATGATTAAAGGCTTGGAGACTAATGCATATAAAGAACCGTTGCGGGATTTGGGTATGGCTAGTCTAGAGAAATGAAGAACTAGGGGTTATATGATAGCAGTGCTGCAGTATTTTTTTATTATTATTATTATTATTATTTATTAAATTTTTATACCGCCCCCTCTCCCGAAGGACTCGGGGCAGTGAACAGCCAGAATTAAAAACACACAATACAAATATTAAAATACATTAAAACAAAATTAAATTATCTTTGGCTTCTCCAATGTTAAAACCCCTTACCCATAAAATTCACACAATTAAAAATTTTAACCCAGCCTGGCTTGCTGAAATAAAAAAGTCTTCAGGGCCCGGCGGAAGGTCCGGAGGTCCGGGATTAGTCGTATCCCTGGGGGTAGCTCATTCCAGAGGGCGGGTGCCCCCACAGAGAAGGCTCTTCCCCGGGGGGTCGCCAGCCGACATTGCCTGACAGACGGCACCCCGAGGAGACCCTCTCTGTGGGAGCGTGTTGGCCGGTGGGAGGTTATTTGAGCAGCTGCCACAAAGAAGAGGGGCTATTTCCCTCTTTTTCCCATGCAAATAATAATCTACTAAAAGTATAATGCAATGTTATTTCCACACAGGTCATTTTCAATAGCTGAAACTGAATTTCTTGTAGAAGAAGCATTTTTAAAATGCTCTTTTGCATGAGGATCATATAGAACCTATTGAAACCAACTGGGTGGAATGTCAAGGAACTCCTGTTCAATGGTAGGGAAACACACCCACCCACACATCAAGTGACATTTTCTAACTAAGGCCAAGGCTAATGGACAGGGTGTTCCTGCTTTTGAGTCAAATATTTAATGACAGCCAGGAGCTGCGCATCTGTTTAAAAGGAATGGAATGGAATAAAATAGAAAATAAATAGAGAATAGAGTAGAGTAGAGTAGAGTAGAGTAGAGTAGAGTAGAGTAGAGTAGAGTAGAATAGAATAGAATAGAATAGAATAGAATAGAATAGAATAGAATAGAATAGAATAGAATAGAATAGAATAGAATAGAAAATGGAATGGAGTGGAGTGGAGTGGAGTAGAGTAGAGTAGAGTAGAGTAGAGTAGAGTAGAGTAGAGTAGAGTAGAGTAGAGTAGAGTAGAATAGAATAAAATAGAATAGAATAGAATAGAATAGAAAATGGAATGGAGTGGAGTGGAGTGGAGTGGAATGGAATGGAATGGAATGGAATGGAATAGAATAGAATAGAATAGAATAGAATAGAATAGAATAGAATAGAATAGAATAGAATAGAAAATGGAATGGAGTGGAGTGGAATGGAATGGAATGCAATGCAATGCAATGGAATAGAATAGAATAGAATAGAATAGAATAGAATAGAATAGAATAGAATAGAATAGAATAGAATAGAATAGAATAGAATAGAACAGAATATTTTGAATGGCTTAAATATAAAGAGTTATCTCTCTTCAGTATATACGAGTCTCACAAGGAAACTGTCCTGTTTTATTACTGCATAAATTTGATTTTATTGGAGTGGAGACCATTTTTCATGTTCAGTTGCTGGACAAGACAATCTCATCCAAAGATGGGTGGGTTTTTTATGTATCTTTCTAAGACAGAGATTCATCACTGAGAAACATTACCCTGGGCTCGCAATACACAGCATGAAAGTGATGTCATAAATATAACACTTGATCACCATAAGCCAACAGCCAATATGGGCAGCAATGGTGAATAGACTCCAATGCAGCATTTCTCAAGCTTTACAACTTTAAGATATGTCGACTTTAACTCCCAGAATTCCCCAGCCAGCAGGAGAATGAAAGTTATTGTTGCTTTGGGTTGAATGAAAGTCAATTAGAAATAGAAGAAAATCTTAAACGGGAATCTTTGCACCTTTCAGGAGATTCAGCATTTATTTTCTTCTTGTGTCTCTTCTCTTAAACATTCTTGTTCACAATGAGTATACCAGATCAACTTTCCCTTTCATTTTTTCTGCCATAATGATGGTAAGAAGTTACAATGAAGGGATGCATCCAGCTTCTGGAATTTAGAAAACATTCGCCATGTTAGTTGAGGCTGATGTAAAATATGAGCTCAGATTCCATTATTACACTCGCAGATTTACAGGTATTTTGAAAATTGGACCTGACCTTTGGTAAACACTATAAAATGGCATATGGTAGTCATATTTTCTTTTCTTGGTAAAACATTTGCTATGAAAAAGGCAATACAAAATGGAAACATTAAATCTGCATATATTGTGCAATCAAGAAAGCTTTAATTAATTTCCTCAAGTGGCAAAGTTTATTTGGGACCCGTGTGGGAAAAGTTATTGGTGATATATTGGGTTTCCTCACCCTCTAAGTTGCCATTATGCTAATTAGGAGGGGAGTAAGTATTTTCTCTTCTTGCTTCAATCTCTGATTAACTTTAAAGTGTAATTAGAAATTGCTATTGTAAATTCCCAATATCCCCTTTCCAACAAGTCTAATGAAATGGCAATTAATATTCCTGTAGGCTAGAAAGAAAGATGCTTTGGGGGAAATTAAAGAATTGTAAGGAAGGAAGAGAGGGCAATCAGTTATTAATGTGGTGGTGGCTCAGTAGCTAAGACACTGAGCTTGTCGATCGAAAGGTCGGCAGTTCAGCGGTTCGAATCCCTAGTGCTGCGTAATGAGGTGAGCTCCCTTTACTTGTCCCAGCTTCTGCCAACCTAGCAGTTCGAAAGCACGTAAAAAATGAAAGTAGAAAAATAGGGACCACCTTTGGTGGGAAGGTAACAGCATTCTGTGTGCCTTTGGTGGCCATATGACCACGGAGACGTCTCGGACAGCACTGGCTCTTCAGCTTTGAAACAGAGATGAGCACTGCCCCTTAGAGTGGGGAACGACTAGTATATATGGGTGAGGGCAACCTTTACCTTTACTTAAAGTACTTAAATTGTACGTAACTGAGAGATGAAGCAAGCAGAGAATTCCTGCTTCACTCCATTCTTCAGTACAGGGGGTTCCCATCTTGCTACTATTGGCTCCCACTACTGGAGCCAGAATTTCTGTTGTTAAGCAAAGTGGTTGGTTATGTGAGTCCTGTCAGATTTTATGACCTTCTTTGCCACAGTTGTTATGTGGTCATTAAGCAAATCCGGTTTTTCCCATTGATTTTTCTTGTCTGCTGGGAAGATTGCCAATGGGGATCACATGATCCCAAGACGCTGCAAATGTCATAAGTACATGCCAGTTGTGTGAAGCGCCTGAATTTTGATCATACGATTGTGGGGATGCTGTGATGGTTCTAAGTGCTAGGACCAGTAATAAATCACTTTTTTCAGGCTTGTTGTAACCTTGAATGGTCATAAATCAAGGACTACCTCTGTGTGTGGGGGGGGGGGGGTTGGATCAAGGAAAGGCTAAGTGTGTTATGGTTAAAGGACAACCTTTGGCCCAATCAACTAACTGAAAATGGGTTTAGATTTAGCCTAAATTGGAAGCTCAGTCTCGGTAAATTTAATTTTCACCCTGTAGAAGCGATAACAAGTAGACAGAAACATGGGTAATTTATAGCCAGATTTATTTATGCTGAGTCTGATTATCCACAGATTTTCTTTACATTTTCCCCTTTTTTCCCTTTCTGGTTCCTTTTCACAGTCTGAAAAGATGGACTTCAATGCAACCTGCACTTTTAAGGTCTCAAGCTTCCTCTAAAGATTTTCAAAGTCTGTTGAAATATGATTATAACTGGGTTTTTAAAAGCAATGTTTAGCTGGAGGGAATAATCAGTAGACTTGATGAGTCTTAGAAGTCATTGGGTTGGTTTGCTAATCTTTTCATTAGACTTTATGTGCTGATGAATCTGGTTAATGTATTTTGTTTCAGTCCCTTGTGGTGAATCTCCAAGGTCCCTACCAGCTCTAGTCTAGTCTAAAAAACTCTTCTCGTTCTCTTCTGTGACACACAGAAAAATGCTCTCTCTTTTTCATTCCCCTGAAAACTCAGATCCTCTTTCATCTACCAGGCCTTGAAAATGCTGCTGAGTTGCAGTATCTTTTTTATGGTCTCTCCCTTCTGTTTATTAGGCTCATCCTCTAGATTGTTTCTTTGTTCTTTACCAAACAAAAAACAAAAACACTCCCTCATCAGGATCTCATATAGACCTAGACAAATGTGGGATAGACAGCATCACCACCAGATGAATTAGTGGTTGACAAACCATACTCAACGAGTAATCCTTAATGGTTCTACAACTACATGGAGGGAAGTAAGCAGTGGGGTACCACAAGGTTCCATCTTAGGCCCAGTACTCTTCAATATCTTCATAAATGACTTAGATGAGGGAATAGAAGGGGAACTCATCAAATCTGCAGATGACAAATTTAAGCTGGCAGGAATAGCCAACACCCCAGAAGACAAGCTCAGGATCCAAAAAGATCTCGACAGATTTGAACAATGGGCCCTATCCAACAATATAAAATTTAATACGGAGAAAAGCAAGGTTTTACACCTGGGCAGGAAAAACCAAAGGTACAAGTACAGATTAGGTGAAATCTAGTTCAAAAACAGTAACTGTGAGAGGGACCTTGGAGTCCTAGTGGATGATCACTTCAACATGAGCCAGCTGTGTGTGGCAGCAGCCAAAAAAAGCTAATACAATCCTTGGTTGTATAAACAGAGGCATAGAATTGAAATCACATAAAGCATTAGTACTGCGTTATAAAGCCTTGGTAAGGCCACACCTGGAATACTGCATCCAGTTTTGGTCACCACATTACAAAACAGATGTTGAAACTTTGGAAAAAGTGTAAAGAAGAGCAACTAAGATGATTAAAGGCCTGGAGACTAAAATATATGAAGAACGGTTGCAGGATTTGGGTTTGGCCAGTCTAGAGAAAAGAAGGACTAGGGGGGACATGATAGTAGTATTCCAGTATTTGAGAGGCTGCTACAAAGAGGAGGGGGTCTATTTATTTTCCAAAGTACCAGAGGGAAGAACATGAAACAATGGATGGAAACTAACCAAGGAGAGAAACAACTTGGAATTAAGGAGAAACTTCCTAACAGTGAGGACAATTAACCAGTGGAACAGCTCTGCCTCCAGAAGTTGTGAGTCCTTCATCAATGGAGGTTTTTAAGAAGAGACTGGACAGCCACTTATCTGAAATGGTATAGGTCAGTGATGGCGAACCTTTTTGCCATCGCATCCCAAAAGCGGAGGGAGCACGGGGGGGGGGTCAAACGCACGTGTGACCACACCCATAATTCAATGCACCCCATCCCCCCATGCATGCGCACATGACCCCCCGACACACACTTTTGGCATGTGATGGCTCGGTGGGCCCGGTAGGCCCGTTTATCACCCTCCCCAGGCTCCAGAGGCTTTCTTGGAGACTGGGGAGGGCGAAAACAACTTTCCCCCCACCCCCTGGAGGCCGGAAACAGCCTGTTTCCCAACTTCTGGTGGGTCCGGAAGGCCTGAAAATTAGCTGGCCGGTCCGCACATGCACGCCGGAACTGAACTAGGGCAATGCTCGCGTGCCTACCAGTGGTGGGTTCCTCCCGGTTCAGCCTGGTTCCGCCGAGCCAGTAGCAGTGATGATATGATGTCACTGAACCGGTTCTGCCCCTCCGCCCCCCTGTCCCCCCCACCCCCACGTTATCCTTACCTTTTATTTGGCCCCACCCCCAATCTATTGCTCCCTCCTGAGTCCCAGCTGATGGCTAGAGGGGAAAAAACTGTTTAAACTCTTGCCGCAGGGCTTCAAAGGGCCGCCCTACAGCTGATCAGTGTTAAAAGAAAACAAATGAGTAGATCAGTGCCTGCAAAAATAAATGGGTAGACCAGTTCCTGCAAAAAGCATGAGTAGACCAGTGCCTGCAAAAATGAATGGGTAGACCCAAAAATAAATGGGTAGATCGGTACAGCTCTGCAAGCAGTTAAAAGCCTGGTAGACCAGTACCTCTGCTAAATCCTAAATAATTGTCACATGACCATCAAGCCACGCCCACAAAATAAGCCACACCCACAGAACCGGTAGTAAAAAAAATTAGAACCCATACCTGGTGCCCACCAATATGGCTCCGCATGCCACCTGTGGCACACTTGCCATAGGTTTGCCATCACGAACCTATGGCAACCTATGGTTCTCCTGCTTGAGCAGAGGGTTGGACTAGAAGATCTCCAAAGTCCCTGCTCCATTCTGATATCTTCATCTGTTCTCATCAGCTGAAATGTGACCATCCACTATTCCCAGTTTTTGACATTTCTTTCAAAGACTGCTATGAACGGAACACCAGATTGTCTTTAAGCACAGCTGCAGAATCCTGTTAGTTAATCTTCACTTTTCTTCCTCGGGCATCACAAACGGACTTTTTATGCAGTCGCCTTGCCAACTGTAGATTGAGAGTGAAAACTTTGTTGTGATTTACTAAACCCCAATATTCAGCTCTCCTCCCGACCTCCTGTATGTTGACTCTGCTCATTTATGCAGTGAACAAAAAGAAATAATAATGAACAAACCTGCAGGCTATGCCACTTTTTTTTAAGACTAGTTTTATTTTTTAAAAAAATCCTTTCATCATACATATTTTATGAACAGAGTGTTGACCAGGTCACATCTTATACATTTTATACTTAATCAAAATCATCATTATAATATATCTTAATCTTCCCGCTTTCCCCCCAATATTTATTTCTTTTGTGTATCCTTCATCACAAATTTATCATTTTTCTCCATCTCTTCTTATTTCAACTTCTGCCATATTGCTTTCTTTCCATCATTTTTGATCATTTTCAATTTTATATTTAAATAACATCACTTTATGCCTTATACTTCTTCTCAATTACAATTACTCTCATTGTTTACATTCTTTCTTCATTTCTGGAAGTGTCTCTCTAATTCCTTCTACCCAATCATTAACAGTAAAATATTCATCTTAATTTACATTGTTATCAAAATTAATGATATTCTTAGATTAGAATAGAATAACAGAGTGGGAAGGGACCTTGGATTACTTATTACTAAATTACTAAGTAATCTATTACTAAAGATTACTTCTTTTCACCTTTCCATCTGCTGTGGTTTATCAGAAACATGTTCTATTCCTTCTTCTTTGCAAAAATAGTCACTTTCATAATTTCAACATTGTTATTCTCTTTACAATTAACATTTTAAACGTTCATTTTAATTTACATAGATATTAAAATTAATAATACTGTCAAATTGCTTATTTTCACATTTCTATCCATTGAGATTTAGTGTAGACAAACTCTATTCATTCATCTTTATCATATATTCATTTTTTCACACATTCATTCATGCTTCCTTTCTGTGTCGTTTGTACATGCATTTAATATTTAATATAAAAATATATCTAAATGTACACTTGAAGATATATTTCCTTGCCAGTACCATTGTCTACATTCTTATGTTTTCTACAGCCTCTCAAAGAATCATTCTTAAAAGTAATTTCTTAGTTTCTTTGTACTGAACAGTCAAAATCAGCAAAGATGAAGGTTAAGTTATCAGAATAGATAAGGATTGATTTCATTCAACCTTCTCATGTCTCAGTCCTAGGCATAAAGGCACTAATTGCACCCATTAGCCTTTCAATGAAGAAGTGACCCACACACCATTTTTCTTTGATTGGGTTAGGTCAGTGGTCCCCAACCCCCGGTCCGTGGACCGGTGCCGGGCCGTGGAGTACCTGGCACCGGGCCGCGCAGCGGCCGGGGGCCATGATCGCTGCAGCGGCCGGGGGACATGATCGCTGCAGCGGCCGGTAGGCAACCTCTGTGCCTGAAAAGTGTATAATAAAGGAGTTAAAACCATCGAGTACCGTATTGATAGAAAGGATGGGAGGAGAGGAGAAGCGCAGAGGAACTTCCTTTTCCGGATGACTCATGGGAGGAAGTTGGTGTGCAGAGCGGCTTTTGTGCTGTTTCCATGGTCGAAGCAGCAGCTGGCAGGTGAGTTGAGGGCTGCAGGTGGGAGGAGAGTCCGGGAGCAAGTCGGGCTGTTTGGTTCCCTCCACGGCCTGGAAGCGGAGAAGCAACTGGGCTGAAGCCTCTCAGCTGCTGCTGCTGCAGGTTCCTTCCCTCCCCAAATGGAAGCCCACTGGTGCTGCAGGCTGGGAAACTGGTGGCTGCAATTTCTGCTGGTGGGAAGATTGAAAAAGCCTCTTTCAAGTGGAGGTTGGTTCTCCAGAGGTTGTGGGTGCTGCATCCCTGGAGGTTTGTAACAGAGGAGCTCATAGTTTGAAGGATCCTTGGAGGTCTTCTATTCCAACCCCAGATCAAGCAGGAGACCCAATATCATTTCAGACAAATGGCTGTCCAGTCTCTGTTTAAAAGCCTCCAGTGATGGGTCTCCCACAACTTCTGAAGGCTAAGCTTTTCCACTGGTTAATTGTTCTGGGTGTCAGGAAGTTATGTAATTGTATTTTATTTTGTAAGGCATGTTTAAATACAATAAAATAAAAGTTGTTTAATCAAAACAATCTGATATATAAACAATCAATGTGTCGTCGCGAACAACGCCCCCCACCCCTGCGCGCGCTCAGCGGGCCACGGTAAAATTATCAAAGGCTGATTGGTCCGCGGCGATAAAAAGGTTGGGGACCACTGGGTTAGGGTATCTCTTTCGGGTCCTTCAACACATTAATTTGAGATGAAGAATCACCTGCCTTTTACATGATTGCATCCATGCCAGGTGGAAAAACATATTTCTTCTTTTTTCACAACTCCAGATGATCTCTTGCTAAGAGAGCTGCTAAGAAAACAGTTTCTCATTTGCTTCGGTTCAGTTGTCCAATCTAGTGCATGACATTTTTAATCTCTGTTCTAAAACTGGCTTGTTGCCCCCTTGTCCCCAACATTGCTGAGCCAGCAGAAGTCATGATTGGAAAATCATTCTCACATTCTTTTTGAGGGGTGATAGTAGAAAGGGTGATAATCTGAACGTGGTGAAAATCTGAGGGACTATGTCAGGCCTGGAAGCCATCTTTTTCGTTGGGCCTTCAGACCTGCTACATTTACTACTGTGGAAAAGTGGGAGGGGGGATTGTAGGGAGCATGGGTGATATATAGTAACAATAACATTCCTTTCTCAGAGAGTCAAGGACATCTTGCTCTGCACCTGGAGGGCTGGAACTGGGAGGCATCTCCAGTTAGGATGGTACTTGGATTGGACCATGTGATGGACATGTGGGTGCTGGGCAGGGACTTGGGCTTTCCTTTGGGTGGGGAAAACCTGAAAGCTTTCAGATTTGGGTTTCCCCAGATGTGCCAATATGGCATCTCTAATAAAATGGAGTTTTGAGGAACTTCAAGCCTTGGAGTTTTCTTTTGTTAAGGGTGTTACTTGGAGCACAGACTATATTCCATGAGTGCTGTTTCCAACACACAAAATCCCAAATGAGTGAAGGCTTTTCTTTAATTAAACAATCATGTTTTTTTATTAAAGACCTCTCTTCTCCTATTCCTTCAAGTCCTCCTTGGAAATCCTGCCAAAAATCAGGTGGCGCAGCAGTGCAGAACCAAAAACGACTTTGGAGCAGCCGAGACAGAACTGTGATGTCTCCTTCTGTAAAACACTGTCTCACTTACAGTCCCAGAAGCAATGCATGACAAGTAGTTGAATTAGAGAACCACGCAGAAGCTTGTTCTTTTTCCACAAGATTAGTTTTACAGCTATAGATAGATCTTATATAGGGCTCTGCCAAATTATTATTTTATTTATTTATTTTATTTCTATACCACCCTTCTCCTGCGGGACTCAGGGGGTGTACAGCCGAGATAAAACATAGCATATAAAATTTAAAAACAGTTTAAAAAACAATTAAATAATTTCGGCCCAAGATTTAAAAACAAACCAATTAAAACCGAATTCAATTAAAACTGAGAGGATGGGGTCAAGCCAGCCCGGCTAGATGGAATAGGTGTGTTTTCAGGGCCCGACGTAAAGTCTAGAGGTCTGGTATTGTGCGTATCTCTGGGGGTAGGTCGTTCCAGAGGGCAGGTGCTGCCACAGAGAAGGCTCTTCCCCTGGGGGTTGCCAGCCGGCACTGTCTGGCCGTCAGCACCCTGAGGACGCCCTCTCTGTGGGAGCGAACTGGCTGGTGGGAGTCTATTGGCGGCAGAAGGTGGTCTCGTAGATACCCCGGCCCTAAGCCATGGAGCGCTTTAAAGGTGGTCACCAACACCTTGAAGCGCACCCGGAAGACCACAGGAAGCCAGTGCAGCTCGCGCAGGAGAGGTGTCATATGTGAGCGCCCCGTTGCTCCCATAATCCCCCGCATAATGTATGTTGGAAAACAGAGCTTTAGCTATGGGGGCAGCTGGGTGTAGAGATATTCTCCAAACCAATTAATTGGTGAGAATGTTCTTTGGTAGAATCTATGGAGATTCTCAATCGTCCAGGTCATGATTGTCCCAAAGGTGCTTTTCCAAAAGGCAACTGGACTTTCTTTGGGTTTTTTCCCCTTGAAAACGTTTCACTTCTCATCCAAGAAGCTTTTTCAGAACTGCAGAAGCTTCTTGGAGAGAAGCAGAATGTTTTCAAGGAAAAAAGCCAAGAAAGTCCAGTTGCCTTTTGGAAAAGCACCTTTGGTTGGACTTCCTTGGTAGTGATATGGTGATGATGATGTAGTTTTGGACCTCCCTCAGTTCCTTAGTCATAATTCAAATAATAAAAACTCTATTTGTTGTGACCTAGGCTTCCTGAGTCATTAAAACACACGAGTAGTCCCAAAAACCACTTTTATTGCAACAGCTGTGAATTACATTCATTCACAGCTGAGTCCCAAATTAGTTGCAAAAAGTCCTTCAGGAGAAGTCCTTTGGGATAATCACCAACCTTTATCTCCCTTGACACTCTGCTAAAGACCTACTTGGCAAAGCCACACAGAGTCCAAAATCAAACAGAGATGTCGACTGGGAACAGAATTAACAACGTTGCTTTCCTGCAAAGGGCCCACATGCCTTTGCTCTTCTTTTAAGCCTTATGGGAGGGGCCAATCATCTCCAGGCCTTACTCCCAAGTCATCCCTTTTGTTTTACTGTTTGTGCCTTCTGGCAGCTCTGTGCATGCATGCACTAGGAACAGGCTCCTTCTGTTCCTCTGCCTCTCTGCTGTCTGACCCTGGGGGTTCTGGAGTGCATGCATCACTCCCAGATGACCCTGGCCCCATCTCTGCCTCCAATGCAGAGCCCTTGTCCGAGCCTTCCCCAGACTCTAGGACTGGCCCATGTTCCTCCCCAGCCTCCTCACTGTCCGACTCCGCTGCTAGCTCCACAGGCTGCTGGTGGACCACAACACTATGTTGGCAAAATCAGGGTGATTCCTTATTCCAAAACAAAAGCACACTACACACAATGGAAATCAATTCATTGGGCGGGACACTTACTTCTAGGGAGCAGTACTGGGGAGGGAAGCATTAGCTTTTCTCCACCATTATCCCACCCTCACCAGAAAGTCAAACCAATATCTTGTCCAGCAGCAAGGTGGAAGGACTCATGATGTGATGAGCGCATCGTTGAAAGAACTGAAAGACAAAGTGAGGGACCCAATGTCCTGGTTGAAAACCTCTGTGTTCACCAAGAGTCAGCACTGATTTCACTGGCACATAATCCATCCATTATTTTTTTTTAAAAAAAAGTTAAGCCACTCTTACACAATCACTGATCCAACCAAAAGGAATGAACCATTCAGGTATTTGCATCATTATTGGACCATTAACAGGAAAATATAAGCTTTCTTTGCAAAATTGTACGGCAGGTGAAAAATGGGTGACTACTTCCCTTAAATCATGTGGCACTGTGAAGTTGTTTTATTATAATACAGATATTGCCTTATTTTATTATATTCAATTGTGATCATAAGTTGAGGATTTTAGAGTTTGCAGCATTCCAATCAGCGCACAAGTAAATAATTCAGTGGATTCATTTATATAAGAAACTTCTTTATATACAATACCATACAGCAGAAGCCAGAACCAGAACTCAGAATCCAGAAGTTTCATGTTTCCCTGAAAATAAGACCCTGTCTTATATTTTTTTGAACCCTGAAATAAGTGCTTGACCTTAATGCCATGCACTCAAAAGCCCAATTGGGCTTATTATCAGGGGATGTCTTATTTTGGGGAAAACAGGGTACAGAATGAATAATCACCAAAGCTATAGAATCATAGAAGCACTCATATATATACAGATCAGTGAACCTAAGCCACGCTCAGGCTCCGAGCTGTCTGGGTCATCAAACAATCCCCATTGGCTGACCTGTTACCATGTCTATTCCAATTCACGAACCCTTATATACTGACAGAGGACTACCTATATAAGATCATGCCTGAATAGCTGAGGGCATTCTGCAGTTTGCATTCTGCAGTATTTTTTTTAAGCCTTATGTTGTATAAAACCTGGAAGGTTCAAACCCTGATACAAAGAGAGTCTGTGCTATGCAAATATTTATTTGAGGTTTAATCATTAGGGTGTGCAATGCTAACTGCAAATAAAGAATGCGAAATAGCCTCCTTGCATATGACAGATGTAATATTTAGTAGCATAAACAAACACATTGTTAGAATTTTACTTACATTTTTCCCCCTTTATTTTTCACAATATGCTGCTTTCTACTTTAGCAGGTAGATGAGAGGAAGCAAACAGAGCAAGCCACGGAGGAGAGCTAATTATAAACAGGCACTGTAGGACAAGCTGCTTGAGTTTTTGTTTATAATGAATGTGCATCAAAGACTGTCCAGGAAAGAGACAGTCTTAGAAATTAACATAAATAAGAAGTATCCTCTATCCAGCTCAGCTGATGCTTCTATGCACAAAAGATGAATTTCTCTTTGTAGTCCCTTAACCACTTTCAATTCCCTGCCATCTTATTGCTGATGGGTTAATATAGGGGTGGGAGGCTTCTAGAAACAAAGTACTGTTATTTCCACAGTTAACACCCCAAAATATTGGGGGCGGGGAGCTAAGATCATATGGCCAAACTCCAGACCTTTCTGAATGAAAATCAAGTGGGGAGAATAGAAGCATCTGTCAGGCCCGGAAGCCATCTTTTTCGTTGGATCTTCAGGCCTGCCATATTTACTACTGTGGAAAACTGGGAGGAGGAATTGTATGGAGCAGGGGTGATATATAGTAACATTCCTTTCTCAGAAAGTCAAGGACATTTTGCCCTGCACCTGGATGGTTGGAACTGGGAGGCCTCTCCAGTTGGAACAGTGCTTTGATTGGACCATGTGATGGACTTGTGGGTGCTGGATAGGATCTTTGGATGGGAAAACCTGGAAACTTTCAGATTCGGGTTTTCCCAGATGTGCAAATATGACATCTCTAATAAAATAGAACTTTGAGGAAACTCAAGCTTCAGAGTTTTCTTTCATTTGGGGTGTTACTTGGAACCCGTACGGATCTGGATGGGGAGGAACAGACTCAGGCTCAACCCATCCAAGACTGAGTGGCTGTGGTTTCCGTCGTCCCGATATAGTCAGTTGGCGCCATCTCTGACTATTGGGGGCGAGTCATTGGCCCCCACAGATGGGGTTCGCAACTTGGGCGTCCTCCTAGACTTGCGGCTGTCTTTAGAAGAGCATATGACGGCCGTGGCCAGGAGGATTTTTTATCAGGTTCGCCTGATTCGCCAGTTGCGTCCCTTTCTGGATCGGGACTCGTTACGCACGGTCACTCACGCCCTTGTCACCTCACGCCTGGATTATTGTAATGCTCTCTACATGGGGCTCCCCTTGAGAAGCACCTGGAGACTTCAACTGGTTCAGAATGCGGCTGCGCGGGTGGTGATGGGAGCAATGTGGCGCTCTCGTGTGACCCCCCTCCTACGCGAGCTGCACTGGCTCCCAGTGGTTTTCCAGGTGCGCTTCAAGGTTTTGGTTACTACCTTTAGAGCGCTCCATGGCTCAGGACCAGGATACTTACGAGACCGCCTCCTGCCACCAGTAGCCTCTCACCGACCAGTTCGTTCCCATAGAGAGGGGCTCCTCGGGGTGCCGTCAGCTAAACAATGTCGACTGACGGCCCCCAGGGGGAGAGCCTTCTCTGTGGGGGCACCTACCATCTGGAACGAGCTCCCCCCAGACATACGGAGGATACAAGACCTACGCATCTTCTGCCGCACCCTAAAAACGTTCTTATTCCAACAGGCTGGTCTGGCCTAACTCTCCCTTTTTAATTGGCCTTTAAATTGGCTTTTAAATTGGTTTTAAATCTCTTTAGATAAATTTGGATATTTTAATCTTTAAACCTATATCTAAATTAATTAATCTGTTTTTAATAGTTTCTCTAACTTTTATATGTCTTTGTATTTATTTATGCTGTTCACCGCCCTGAGTCCCTCGGGAGTAGGGCAGTATACAAATATGAAAAATAAATAAATAAATAAATAAATAAATAAATAAATAAATAAATAAATAAATCTGCTTCTCAGAACTGTCTCAGTGTCAGTCACATTCAAATGGAACCCCAACTATCTTCCTCTCACATCTTCAAGTCCCACCATAGTCTCCAACTTCTCAATCAACCATCTATGTTGTATCTAAGATGAAGGCACTTCTGTTTTTCTTCTCACCCACCACCATCTTTGGTCATCTTGGATGACCATCTGAGGTGGATCACCAAAGAATCCTCATTCACATTGAAGATGATACATGTCTCTAACTAAAATATCTGTCACTTGTTTTAAGCTCTCTGAAGCTTGTTTCACATCCCTTGTTTATATTCTTACATGGGCATACCACATTGCAGGCCATTTTCTCTGTTGGCTCCAAATTCGTAGAATGACTATTCAGAATGGAAGGATTTCTCCATCAAATAGTTTTTAAACCATTTAAAGATGGTTGCATGCATACATGGAGAAACAGCAAACAGACTGCCATTGTACTAACATTTAAATACCATATTTTTCAGAGTGTAAGACACACCTTTTTCCCCCTAAAAGAGGGTGAAAATTTGGGTGCATCTTATACATTGAATGTAGCCCTGCCCAGCCTCTCAAATGGAGCTTTCAGAGGCTGAAAAAAGCCTCTCAAATGGAGGTTTCAGAGCAGAGGTGGGTTCTACTTACCTTTACTACTGGTTCACATGTGCAGATCACCCATTATGATGTCATGGCGGGTGGGTCGAGCCTCCCGCCAGTTTTACTACCGGTTCTATAGAACTGGACCGAACCGGGAGCAACCCATCACTGTTTCAGAGGCTGAAAAAGCAAGGCGCAGAGCTCACAACCAACAAACTTGTTGCTAAAGTTCACCTCTGGGAACAGCTGATTGGGGTATTCCAGGAGGCCGATCCACCCACCAATCAGCTTTTTTCTTATTTTCCTCCCCAAAAACTAAGGTGCGTCTTATAGACCAAAAAAATACGATAAATATAGATGTTTGGTCAATTAGTTATTTCAACTCTTTGTGACCCATTTCTACAGGTCTACATGTGAATAACAGACTGTTTATTTGCTTATATATGGGAACCTTCTCAACTAATGGCCAACACTTCGTTAGAATTGGATAAGAATCAGTGGCACTCAAGAGGCATTGGATTTAGTTGGCTTGTGGCTACTAAAGGATTCTAGGCTGATCCCTCTTTTAATTACTCCTCCTGGCTCTGCAAGTTCTTTTCCTACATCTGCTTATACCAGTGATGGCTAACTTTTTCCGGACCGAGTGCCCAAAGTGTGCATGCATGCGAATGTGCACGTACACGCGAACCCCCAAAATTCAATATGCACATCCACCCTACCCCCATCCCCACCCCCATGCATGTGCACACACAACCCCCCTAATGAGCTATGCCCCTGGACATGTGCATGTACCCCCTGCATGCCCCATGTCCCCTGCGCATGTGCCATCTCCATGCACACGCCCTACCCCAGCACATGTGCACGCACCCCCGCAAGTGTCCCACTCTCTGTGCATGAGTGTATGCCCCCACATGCTCCCCACCCCCCACAAATGCATGTGACCCCCACATCTGCCCCGCCCCCATACATGCGTGCACGCCCCACCACATGAGCAGCTGAGACCCAAAGACCAATTGGCCGGTGGGAGGCATGCACTCATGTGTGGCGGAGCTGAACTGGGGCAACGGCTTGAGTGCCATCTGAGAGGGCGCTGAGTGCCACCTCTGGCACGCCTGCCATAGGTTCGCCATCACCGGCTTATATCATCAATTATATTTTCTAGCTACTAAGTCTTCTGTCACACTTTTTTGAAGTCTCAGGGTCTTCTCCAATATGCCTCACCTTTTCATTATGTGTGCGGATATGCATAGCATCCCATTCCTGAATATTCTGTGTCTCCTTGTCCCAATTGCCAATGAGGTTTGTGAAATAATAATGTCGTATCATACTTGTTTCTTTTGAAAAAAAGAATACTGATAGGTATGCATTAAACTTTGTTTCAGAGTTGGTTTTCCAAGAATAATATATGTAATGGAACATTTTTAAATCTTGTCCTCCTTACTAAACTTAACCATTTATTTTAATCTTCTGCAAAGAAACATGTTGAAGTAAAACCTTCCTTGACCTGTCCCTTTGCTTAAGCTCATTTCTCCCAACTTCTAGGAAAAGCTAAAGAAGTTCTTACTCAGCAATTGCAGAATTATTCAGCTCCTCTTCCACCTCCCATGAAACATACCTGTGAAGGGCCATTCAAGGTCTATCTAGTTTGAGTAGGGCTGTGAGATCTTGAAAGGGTTTTTTTCTCACCGAAATGAATGGAGCACTTCTTTAAGTGACCTCTTGACTTCTGGCTGTTGACTTTTAAGTGTTGATTGAGGCAGGAGACAGGACTTCAAAGAAAATGTTCTCAGCTTTTCACCTTGACCGAAATAAACCCATCATCACTGCAGTGCAGAGCTCTTTATCAGGGCCTGTCCATCTTTCACAGCCCTAAATTTTAGATAAAATCCAGTGACAATTCAAATAATGGGGAATGGCTCTTAGGAACATCATGACAGATTCTTTGACAGCTATCTAAACTGGATGTAATTCTTTTCCAAGCATGATTTCACAGTCTTCTTTAGCAAGATTTATTGAGACACACAGAACAGGGTTATAAGAATTATTATAAATGTACTATTTTTGGTTTAAATCAAATAGATTCCTGCATACACCAGCAAAGGGGATTTCTCATTCTAAGTGTCAGGGTTTTGACCGATGCCTTAATTAAATCATGAGCCTCAAGCCAAGCTTCAAAAGAAATCCAGTTATTTCTTAGGAGCTTCATGTCGGCACATTCCAAGTAAAGCCAACTCTGACCTCACATAATTTACGGCCCAGGCTTGACCCTGTTTCCCCCCTCACCCTGGGTGTGTCATTAGTCACATTCGCCAATGAAGCAATTTTGTGGGTTGTAGAGATTACTCCCCTCCGGCCACTGTGGGTAACCCCGGGAGACAGGCTTGACAGAGATATGTCTGGAATGTGCTTTTGTTTTTGACTGTTGTGCTGCTTCGTCGTAGCTGCAAGTTTGTTTTCCCATCCCCCTTGCCTATGGCAACTCGAGAGCAGGCCAGGGATGCTTTGCGAGTTAACACTAAGAGTCTTTCAGTAAGCACCAAGACTTTTGAGTACCTTGGGTGGAGAAAAAGATTGACAGGCAAAGCTGCTGCCTTACCTCTTTATATTTTTCTCTATCATCCCACAGCCAAGGTTCTTTCAGCTGTCCTGGAAAGACGCTTCTACAATACCTTCATGTCATAAATTTTCCCACTGCTGAATTGATTGTCAAATTAAATGGCATAAATTCTCTGTATCTTCAGCATAATCCTGTAAGAATGACTGAGTCAGAGAGTTGTCATTGTTAATGCTTAATTTCATTTTATGTTACAATTTCTTGGGTTTTTTTTTTTTTTTGTTTTTTTTTTACACTTTGGTGCATTGGAAGAAAAGTGATTTAAGTACATTGAAGAAATATAATGGAGGGTAAGTGGAAGCAAGCTTTTAGAAATAAAATGGGAAGAAATGAAGAGGAAGGGAAGAATTGCTGGTTAGGATTGTATCCTAAATCGTTTCAAGAGTAACAGCAAGATTTTGATGGACAGCTTAACAGGACCCTGAATAATTACCCTATTCAGAGGAACCCACCTACTCCAATTGAGCCTTCTATTTATTGCTGCCCATTTTCAAAGACAAATTACTTGTGAGGGATAAAATCCAAGGCTAAGGCAACACCGATGACATCCAGATTTCTGAAGATGATGCTAAATCCACAAAACTCAGGTGCTTGGCTGAGTCTCTGCACATGCAGAATCAATTAATTAAATGCATTCCACGTGAAATTTATTGGAACATCACAAGCAATGTGGAAGTGGTGCCTCATGCAATACCATCCAGGTACATAATGTGATTAGAAGATTCTTCTAGCCTAAAGAGAAAAGGAGGACAAGGCAAAGAAATTAGAGGTGAATCAGCTTTCATAGATACAGTAAATTCACCTTCCTGTTATTGTAAGCAGTATTTTTTATTATTATTATTTATTATTATTCATATTTCTATGCCGCCCACTCTCCGAGGACTCTGGGCGGCTTACACCAAAGACAGTATACTAAATAGCATATTGCCCCCAACAATTGGGGTCCTCATTTTACCCACCTCGGAAGGATGGAAAGCTGAGTCAACCTTGAGCCAGTGAGATTTGATCCGCTGATCTGCTGAACTAGCAGTCAGCTGAAGTAGCTGCAGTACTGCACTCTAACCACTGCACCACCTCGGCTTCTTTAATAGCAACAGCCCTTAGACTTATATACCACTTCACAGTGCCCTACAGCCCTCTCTAAGCGGTTTTACAGAGTCAGCATACTGCCCCTGACAATCGGGGTCCTCATTTTACCAACCTTGGAAGGATGGAAGTCAACCTTGAGCTGGTGGGAATCGAACTGCTGGCAGCCAGCAGTCAGCAGAAGTAGCCTGCAGTATTGCATTCTAACCACTGCGCTACAACAGTAACGCTAGGGATATGCAATTAAGTTGAAAATTTCAATAGGCCCTCTATTCAAATATTAGTCCATTCTATGAAATCTACTACAAACTACCTTGTAAAATAAAGATTATTGGGACATTGTCCTGCCACAGCATATAACTTGTATATGTTCTGTCCCCATCTCACACACTCACCCCCACAGACAGGCAACAGTTAAAGAACTCAGCCGACAACAGTTTATCCGGTATCAGAATTGGCAGCAACCCAGTGGCTGACTGCCAGGTATTCTTTACTCACGAGGGGGGAGTTTCTCCATCCGGGAACAAAGCCAATACACAATAATCAACAAAGTCCAGTAAATACAAAGAAGGTTGTCCTATATCTGTTTTTTGCTTGTCACAGAGCTGAACCGGCCACCACACCCTCTTTTATACCCTGTGGGGTGTGGTCCAGTGACTCAGCCTAATCCCTGGCACGCTTCTTCTTCTGTTGCGCACGCTTATCTCTGCGACGCTGCCAAGGATCCAGCCAAGATTCATCTCCCTCATTACTGTCCACCTGTGGCTGCGTGGACGTGCTTGACCCCGGGCCTAATTCTTGACCTTCGGCGGACACCAAAGGCATTGCCTGAGAGGAGGGTCCTGGAGAAGGAGGCCTTGCCAACTCCTCTCCTTCACTCTCGGAGTCCTCTCCTGCCGATGACACAGGCTCAGGTAACGGAGCCACAACAGTATATATGTTGTTGATCTCTAGCCCCATCTACTGGCCAGAGGGACAAATATGCCCGAACATATGATCTTTATATATTCTTTTTGCTCTCTAGCCCCATGTAGTGGCCAGAGAAAAAATGCCAAGTATATTGTTTGAAGCTGACCCAACCCACTTACCCATCAGCCCGCACTCTCAAACCAAGTGTATACTGGGAAGCCAGGCTCCATTTTCCTTTAACATTTGGAGAAGGCAGAAGCACAAAGAAGACTCCACCTTAATCTGTGGCACATGGTCATCTAAGGACAAACCCACATCCCCCAAACACAGAGCATCGCTGGTGAGGTTTAAACTGCTTGTATTTATTAATTGTTATGTTCAGCAGTAACTCAATACTGTCTATCTTGTATTTGGTTCTCATTGTATGTATCTCTATTTTCCCCAGTTTCACCATATCCTGTTCTTTCAATAAAGCATTCAGATCTACGCATATGTTCTGTTTCAATGGAGGATAGGTGGGTTTAGCTGCACACAGACTAATGTGTTTTGGGGACAGAACAGGCATCAATATTTATTACATGCCTATTGATTTACACATTCCTGTATTTATTTATTACATGCCTATTGATTTACACATTCCCATAATGCAGGCATAACTATTTTCACTCTCTTTAATGCATACTTCTGTAAACAACATAGATATTTTCCTTTTGAGTTTTCTCAACTAAATACATGTTTATACAGTTTGGGAGGAGAGATACAAAATATTGTGTACATATCCCAAAGCTTTCTATAGAATTTCACAGGGCATAATGATAAACTATAATGATTTTCAGTGGAAATTGGACAAACACACGGAAGAAAAAGCTTATCAAGATTTCTAGTTGTAATGGTAAGGTATTAATTTCAAGATGTGAGAACTGTGGTTACCAGAGCTATTTTCTGAAGAACATGAGAAGGATAATAGTGTTACTCATCTGCTCAGTTATTATGTTTAAAATGTGATTTATCACTGATGGCATACAAAAAAGTTTGGCCTGATTCAGCAAACCTGTCCTTATCCTTCAGTACTAATAGCACCTTAAGAAAAGTGATCTTTGTCAAACTAATACACAAAAAGGATTAAGATCTCTCTCTAATCCACTGCATTGCTGATAATTACCAGCCTCCTTATCAGCTAACTTTTTAATGTATACATTAATTACAATTTCCCATTAAATGTCATTTCAGATTTGGGCTCAGAAACAATTGGAAGTTGGAAATGTAGAAATGATGGACAAAAGCAGAACAAAGTTGTGTATTAGATAATGAGAACTGAAAGTAAGTGTGATGTTAAATTTGATATTAATTTGCTCATTTAGTAGCTGCTTAACTCCTGTAAGGAAAATTTGACAGTTGGCTCTGACATGTGATTAGTTTATGCCAACCACAGCATCATCCTTGATTAACACCCTGATCTCGCAATCTTTGGTACAAACAGATTGATCGTCAAAACCAATTAGAGTGTGTCAAGAACAGTATGCTCACATTTGACAGTGGCACAGATAAATTGGCAGGTTTGTGATTATAAGCCGATCTCGAGCAAGAAAGAACTGGGATAAAAGCAAATAATTTAATGTCTAATAATCAACAGCTGCGCTCTTTTGTTTTTGCATCTCATTTTCTGAAATGCAGCCCAACATGGATGCAACATGGGTGCACCTGCCTGTTCAAAGAGTTAGAAGGATTATTACATTTCCCTAAAAATAGGAGGATGTAGTAGAACATGGACTGTCCCCTCTGTCTTTCCATTGTATAACTTCTATTATCCATGACTGCTGCCTTTAGGGGTTGGGTGCGATGGTAATTGCAAACAAGTGGAAAATGTTAAGTCATCTTCTGTGCAATCCACCACTACAAATTTAAATAACCATATCAGTGGTGAAATCCAATTTTTTTTTAACTACTGGTTCTGTGGGCGTGGCTTGGTGAGAGTGGTGTGGTGTGGTGGGCGTGGCTTGGTGAGCATGGCAGGAGAAGGTTACTGCAAAATCCCCATTCCCTCCCCACACCTGGGGGAAGGATACTGCAAAATCTCCATTCCCACCCCGCTCCTGGGAGAAGGATACTGCAAAATCCCCATTCCCCACTCTGGGCCAGCCAGATGTGGTATTTGTCGATTCTCCAAACTACTCAAAATTTCTGCTGCTGGTTCTCCAGAACCTGTCAGAACCTGCTGGATTTCACCCCTGAACAATACCCACGTTTTTAATTTCCTCCTCTTTCCTCTTATGTTTTTCTTTGCACTTTCTGTTCTCTCTTCCTCCATGCTTCTTTTTCTGTCTGATAATAACAAGGTTCCATGTACAGTCAGCAAGGCCAGACTTGACTGCCCCATACTTATATAGGTGAAGGCCAGACAAGGAATAATGGATGAAACTGATCAAGGAGAGATTCAACCTGGAAATAAGGAGAAATTTTCTGACAGTGAGAACAATCAACCAATGGAACAGAAGTTGCCTTCAGAAGTTGTGGGAGCTTCATCACTTGAGACTTTCAAGAAAAGATTGGACTGCCACTTGTCAAAAATTGTGTAGGGTCTCCTGCTTAGGCAGGGGGTTGGACTAGATGACCTACAAGGTCCCTTCCAACTCTGTTAATCTGTTAAAGGTTATTAGTGTTAGGATATGGTTTGAGCCTAACAAGTTGTCCAGGTAATATATGTGTTCTGTGACTTTAATATGAATATGTATTGTGTGACTTTAAAGTTTTACTGCTGATTCATTGTAATACTGAGTCATGCTGTAATTAGATAATCACTGGTTGTAAACGTATTTAAGAAAGGTACTGTAAAGTATTCAGTTGATGATATGCTACCATAGTGTGTGGAGTTGCTACCATTGTGCTATCATCGGTTGGATGGATCTGCTACCATCGTGGTTTGTGAACCAGAGTGAGTTTGTTATTCTAACCAACTACTGTTTGTGTGGTAAGAAGATTGTTGTATCACTGGACTGATTTAACTGGCAAAGACTTGGATTGATTTAAAGACTATGAGATTGTTTGTTCACTATAAAGTAAACTTTTGATAAACCAGTTTGCACATCTCTTATTCATTGCTCTCAGCAACATTTCTCTGTGCTCTACACTCTGCTGGTTGGTAACACAACAACAATATCCTTAACAATTAGAATCTTTAGGAGATTATTAGGTGAGATTATTAGAACATAAGAATGGTAGAAATATATAAAATATAATACAAAATGGTATGACTATTGTTGATTGAGGATGAAGAAATGAATGTTATAATATAAATATTTGAAAATAATTGTTATGAAAAGAGATTAAGGGGGATTATACTACAAAGAGATTTATTAAATTGGTAATATGAGAAATTAGATCATTAGTAAGTAATGAACATGGTGAGGAAGCACAAAAGATTTGTAACCGACCGACACACTGTTTGCAATTGTATGGATGATGGATATATGTTTTATGTTTTTTGTTTTAAAATTAAAAAAAAATCTTTTAAAAAAAAGAAGTTTTGGGAGCTTCATCACTTGAGACTTTCAAGAAGAGATTAGACTGCCATCTGTCAGAAATGGTAGGGCCATGATGGTGAAACCATGGCACATGTGCCAGAGGTGGCACTCAGCACCTTTTCTGGGGGCATGCAAGCCATCACCCCGTTTCAGCTGCACTGCACATGTGTGTGCACCTGTTGTGATTCCGACTCCCAAGCCTGTCCTAACAGAGGAAGAGGACTCAGAAGGTGATGGGGAGGAACTGACAAGGCCTCCCTCTCCAGGACCCTCCTCTCTGGCAATGCCTCAGGTTCCATCCGAAGGCCAGGAGAAATAGCCTGGGATGTGCCAGGAGGAAGGCATATCGGAGCACCAATTGATAGGGAGCGAGGATGATGAATCCTGGCTTGATCCCAGGCAGCGTCGGAGGGAGAAGCGTGCGCAGCAACGGAAGAGGTATGGGAGGGCCAGAGATTGAGCTGAGTCATGGAGCCACGCCCTACCAGGAATAAAAGTGGGTGGGATTGCTCTTCAGGCTTTGTGACGGACAAAGTTAAACCCTGAAAGTCACATCGTGATCTCTGAAATTTGGCTTGGATATATTTTGGACTGAACATTGACTAAACACTTGTCTTATGGATAATTTGTTGCTCCTGGAATGGACTGAAGATAAGTCCTCTTCTGCTTTATGGGAGTGAAAACAGTCTTGGCAGGCATTCGGCAGTTTGCTGCCAAAATCTTGGTCTGCCAAGAATCCTAATCTGTTTACCTAATAAAATATTGGCAGGCGTGCTTGGTATTATGTTTGCCTGTGTGAGGAAGGGGGACAGAACAGCACCTCCCACCAGCCAGCTGGTCTTAGGGTCTCTGCTGCGCATATGTGGGGGGTGAGGTGCATGTGGGGGCCGTGTGCGCATGCGTGAGGGTGGGGCAGCAGTGCATGCATGCCTGGGGGCAGGGAGCATGCAGGGCTCATTCACACATTGCATTTTGTGGGTTCACGCATGCGTACTTTGAGCACTCAGTCCGGAAAAGGTTAGCCATCACTGGTGTAGGGTCTCTTGCTTTGGCAGTGGGTTGGACTAGAGGACCTTCAAGGTCCCTTCCAACTCTTTTAATCTGTTAGACTTCCAGAGCAGCAAATGTTGAGGTTTATCTATCCTATTGAGGCATGTTGCATGACCTGGGTTAGAGTAGGGGCCCCTTACACAGGTTAATCTAAGTGAAGGACGTCTTCGTAGTCTTTTGCTTTGAAAACAAAGCATCCAAAGGAAAGTCCTTGTATCTTCCTGGCCTGGGTGATTAAGGTTTGTACTTGCATCTTAAAAAGATGCTTCTGCAATTAATCAGCTAAAACCTAGGCTGTTTAATCAGTACATTAAAACAATTAAAGCTAGAAGTTCTACAATGTAAACTCCTAAACTGTGATGGGATTATTTGTTTTCCAAAGTGGGGAACAATGAGGTGCAATGCATTCCCATTTGTAGGTCCAGCTACTGTAAATTATGGACAATACCTGCTTGACGCACCAAGATTTCGAAGAGGTAAGTAAGAAAAAAAAAAGTTTTTTGTCTTCCCAGGCCCTCAGGAGCACTCTGCAGGCCTCCCAAACCCTCTGTGTGCCCCGTTTTTTGCAGAAATTGGCAAAAAAATGGGCTGTTTTTCACCCATTTTTGTGAAAAAATGAGGTGCACAGAGAGTTTGGGAAGCTTACAAAATGCCCCTGGAGGCTGGGGGAAGGCAAAAATGCCCCCATTTTTGCAAAAATCAGGTGAAAAATGGACCTGTTTTTCACAAAAATGGAATGAGTGGGGCAGGGCTTCAGGAAGCCAAAAATGGTTGTATTCTGTGAATAAGATGCACCAACATTTCCACCCTCTTTTAGGGTGGGGAAAGATGTGTCTTACGATCCAAAAAATATGGCAATTAAATTGTTACCTGAATTTAATGATGATTGGTGAGAACATTCAGAGATGCTACTTCAAAGGCGAGTGCTCCCATTGCTCAGCTGCCTCAGCTGATCCATCCATCGGAAATGTCTGAATAGGAACAGCCTCAGGGGTGGCAATCTGGGACAAGAAGCTCTTCTTTGGAGAGGAAAAGAACTAGAGTAGCAAAGTGCTTTAGGAGCAAACTCAGAGGAAGAAAACTTTCAAAGCCACTCCCTGGGTTGCATAGGGCTTCAAGAGATGCCTGTCTTCCTGCTCCCTGCAGTAATTCAGTGAGTGTTATAAAAGGATAACTGCTGTTTGACTGTGCTTTATTTTTTTTAAAAAAAAGCTGCAATTGTCTTTGCATATCTGAATTTCGGGTATAAGGTAAAGGTAAAGGTTCCCCTTGCACATATGTGCTAGTCGTTCCTGACTCTAGGGGGCGGTGCTCATCTCCGTTTCGAAGGCAAAGAGCCAGCACTGTCCGAAGATGTCTCCGTGGTCATGTGGCCGATATGACTCAATGCTGGAGGTGCACGGAATGCTGTTACCTTCCCACCAAAGGTGGTCCCTATTTTTCTACTTGCTTTTTTTACATGCTTTCGAACTTCTAGGTTGGTAGAAGCTGGGACAAATAACGGGAGCTCACCCCGTTACGCGACACTAGGGATTCGAACCGCTGAACTGCCAACCTTTCGATCGACAAGCTCAGTGTCTTAGCCTCTGAGCCTCTGATCCCACTTAAATTTTGGGTATGGCAGGTGGCAAATCTTTCCAGAGGTCTTTAAATAAAAGAAAAACATAACTGGAAATGAATCTGTTTTATTTCTGCAAACCTTTGGATTTGGGCTCTCTTGGAATTCCATTCCAAATAAATTGCATTAGAAGCTTCTATAGATCTTGAGCACTTGACTTTCAAGTTCTCTCCCATTAATTCCTCCAAACAATTCCTTGCACACTATTGACAACCAAGCAGTTCTTTGGCCAAAGGATTGGGTCTCTGGACTCAGTGGTGGGATTCAGCTGGTTCTGCCATTTGTCAGAAATGGTGTAGGGTCTCCTGCTTAGGCAGGGGGTTGGATTAGATGACCTACAAGGTTCCTTCCAACTTTGTTAATCTGTTAAAGTAAACCAGAAGACCCACCAGCCCCAGAATCAAAAACAGGAGACATCTACAACACACAGTAAGGACCGTAATAGCCACTTGGTGACATCTTTGGGTAGACAATGCTGGAGTATCTATTATCCCATATTCTTTCTAACCCCAATAGATTTCACAATGGAAGCACCCAAAGAACTCTTTACTTCTGTGGTTTGCCTGGACCTTGGAGAAACCACATATGCTGCACTCAGGTTGTAAAATAACAATTTCCTTTCTTGCACTAACTCAGGTGTCAGCAACCTGTGGCTCCAGAGCTGTGTGTGGCTCTTTGGGCCCTCTGCTGTGGCTCCCTGTCATGTGATCCCACCACTGGCTGGCTCCGCCCCTCATCCTCCCCTCCCAGTCATTCCTCGCCTGGCCTGAGAAGGTAAGGGCAATGGCAGGGGATGGAGAAGCAACCGGGGCAGAGACAGAGAGATACAGAGAGAGGGGAAGAGAGAGACACATAGAGAGATACAGAGAGTGGGGGAGAGAGGAGGGAGGGAGGGAAGGAGAGAGAGAAAGATGTCAAAAGGGTTTTGTGGTTCCTGGTTTTTTTTAACAACCGGTTCTCTAATGACCGGCTGGGTAGGCGTGGCTATAGGGTCATGTGACTGGTGGAAGTGAGTGAGGTCAAGTTGGCCACATCCAGCCAGGTTTTGTGGCTCCCGGTGTTTTCTTTTCTGTGGGAAACAGGTCCAAATGGCTCTTTGAGTGTTTAAGGTTGCAGACCCCTGCACTAACTGAACAAAAGTTATGACTTGCAGCAGCAGCTAAATTATATGGGGCAAAGAATGGAAAATCAATACACTTTCCACCAATTCTGTATCAGATCTATAAGGCTGCTTAGCCAGGCCTAAAGGAACTTTTAAAAGCAAACACTAACTTTTTTTCTACATACCTGGATCCATTTCCCAATGGGTACAACAGAATACTAGTTTTTTTAACAGGTACATTTTTATTAGCTATTTTTATATCTTCCTGGCAATAATTACCTGTGAATTTGAGATGAAGGTAGAAGTGAGAGAAACATTACTTGAATGAAATAGATGGTGCTTTTGAAAATAAACTCATGTTACCTTTATTTTATATTTCTCCTACGCTTTCTCTCCTGGAAAAAATGGGGGAAATATGTATTTGGGATTTGTGGGTTTCTTTGAGTGTAAGAGAGAAGGATGACATATGCAAATGGGGAACCAATTAATTTCATAGGTGGCCTAATTTACAGGCAATTAATTTTATTTTGTAGTTATGGATTGAATAAATAACTCCTTGGGTGATCTCAAAGCACTAAGAAGACTCAAATCCCCTTGGATGAGAGAGAAACAGAAAATCCTAAGGCTAGACTGGGAAGGGGAAAAAAACCAAATAAAAAAAACTAAGATATGGCAAATCATTTCCATAATGGTGTCAAGAGAATTCTACCAACAGGTCTGTGAAATCACTAAGAATCAAACCCAACTCAATATTTTATCTATTATCTCAGTTAATATAAATCTGGTTCTGGATCAATTGTGTATAAACTCAATTTATACTCCCAGAACAACAACAACAACAGATATTTAAAGTATTCAAGAAAATGATTTAAAATACATATTTATCTAACAGAGAGTACAGTTTTGTTTGTGACAGTAGTAAGAATACCTACCTATCTATCTATCATCTATCTATCTATCATCTATCATCTATCCATACATACATACATCTCTACCTCTGCCTCTACCTCTACCTCTACATCCATCCATCCATTCATCTCTATCTATCTATCTATCTATCTATCTATCTATCTATCTATCTATCATCTATCTATCTATCTATCATCTATCATCTATCCCTACATACATACATCTCTACCTCTGCCTCTACCTCTACCTCTACCTCTACATCCATCCATCCATCCATCCATCCATCCATCCATTCATCCTTATCTATCTATCTATCTATCTATCTATCTATCTATCTATCTATCTATCATCTATCATCTATCTATCTATCTATCTATCTATCTATCTATCTATCTATCTATCTATCATCTATCCATACATACATACATCTCTACCTCTGCCTCTACCTCTACCTCTACCTCTACATCCATCCATCCATCCATCCATCCATCCATTCATCCCTATCTATCTATCTATCTATCTATCTATCTATCTATCTATCTATCTAATTTATTTGCTGCCCAACAAGTCTGGACAGCTTATATATAGAAATTATATATTTCTCTCTTCTAGAGATTAGGAGGGTTCTATAAACAAGAGCTTCCTTCTTCTGTAATAGCTCCCAAAGTTTTGGTATTTCATATCAATTCACTCCATTTTGACCAAATAAAAACCTTTTCAGTATCTAGTCAAACCCACATCTTGGGTTCTGTGTCAGATGGGGTTATTATCTCTGAATAAGAGTGATTTGTCTGAACTGTCGAATAGGTTTTTTTAAATCATTTACATATGCAAAGGTAATATCTGACTCCTTCCCTTGTGTGCTTATGAATATGTTATAAGTTGAGAGTAAATGTGATTATGTAAATGGCGGTCGTTTATTTGCTATATAGATTAATGTGATGTTTCACTGTGATCCCAACAGGAAGAAGCACACAGTTGAGCTCTACAGCTGGCGGCTCTGCATGAAGCTGCCCTTCAGCTAAAATCTGAAAAGAAGAAAATAAATTAATCATCTCATTTATTCTGACAGATTTCTTTTTTTTCCCCTCATAAGTGCAATAGAACAGGTTATTTTTAGATTTTAGTGACTGTAGAAGATTCAAAAGTGTCAATTGAACATTTGTCAAAGAATTGATGATTCTTGAATCTGTCTTATCTATCTGCCTGTCTGCCAGTCTATCTCTCTATCTATATGTATCAACATTTCTATCATCTATTATCTACTCTATCTATCTATCTATCTATCTATCTATCTATCTATCTATCATCTATCTATCTAATCTATCATGTCTATTAATCATCTATCATCCATCTATCTATCTATCTATCTATCTATCTATCTATCTATCTATCATCTATCTATCTAATCTATCATGTCTATTAATCATCTATCATCCATCCATCCATCTATCTATCTATCTATCTATCTATCTATCTATCTATCTATCTATCTATCTACAGTATCTGTCTGTCTGTCTGTCTATCTATCATTTCTATTAATCATCTATCTATCTATCATCTATCTATCTGTCTAAATATCTATCTATCTATCTATCTATCATCTATCTATCTAATCTATCATGTCTATTAATCATCTATCATCCATCTATCTATCTATCTATCTATCTATCTATCTATCTATCTATCTATCTACAGTATCTGTCTGTCTGTCTGTCTATCTATCATTTCTATTAATCATCTATCTATCTATCATCTATCTATCTGTCTAAATATCTATCTATCTATCTATCTATCTATCTATCTATCTATCTATCTATCTATCTATCCATCCATCTTTCTACTGTATATCTCCTTCTTAGTAAAATTAGATATATCAGATAATGAAAGAGCATGTTGCTGTTGTAAGTAATGTTACCATTTATATAAAACTTATATACAGGAAAAGTTTAGGGTAATAAAAGTCTCCCACCGCAATGACCAGCTGCTAAGCAAACATTCTGCATTTAGGATAAATGTTGCTTTATGTCCCGATGACCTCAATATACTGGGGCCTATTTCTGAATGGACTAGCAAAGGACCATCCAACTGCTCTCGAAAGGTCACTTTTCTTTTAGCAGATCTTCTAATTTGAGAGGAAACTGGTATCAGAGACGGGATGAAAAAGTTGAGATTTAGTTCACCAGCTCTGGAGTTGGAAACTTTCTCCATTTTATTTGGCCATTGAATAATTTAGTCCTTAAACACTGAAGTTTGATTTCTTGAAGTAGCAATAATGCAACATAGGAAAGGTCAAGTGATGGCATTTGAGAAAGCTTTCCCCTCCTGCAGACCATTTCAGATTAGAACCCACATTTTTCTGACCGCTGTTTGACTACATTTCCTCTTTCCAAACTAATCCCTTCTCTTTGCCCTTCCTATGGAAAGGCCAGTTAGAGGCTGCAGCATCTGTCCTCCCTCCGCTGACTCTATATAATTCAGGCGTACACATTGTTAAACAAAATCCATCTCAACAGAGTGCAACTTGAGGTTAGAGAAACAGGAAGGGGGATTGCCAAGGACAGTGTGTAGCTTGTAGGTGTTCTGTCCCTGTCACACACGCACACACACCAACAGACGTTCAAGAGTTAAAGACCAAACCAGCCGGCAAAATCCTTTTCCTTATGATAACGGAACTTGGCAACAACCTAGTGGCTGCTTGCCAAGAGTTTATTACTTACGAAGAGGAGAGATAATGTCTCCCTGCTTCTGGTACATCAAAAGAAACAGCTCAACAATTACAGAGTCAATCAAGTCCAAATATAATCTAGCAAAGTCTATAACAAAAGTCCGGCAATGCAGAATGGTGTGGAAGCTTTCAGCTTTGTTCGTCACAAGGTTTGACTGGCCACCACACTCCCTTTTATACCTTGTGGGGTGTGGTCCAGTGATTCAGCCTAATCTCGGGCACGCCTTTTCTTATGTTGCATGCGCTTATCTCTGCGACGCTGGCGTGGATCCAGCCAAGACTCATTACCCTCATCACTGTCCATCTGTGGCTGTGTGGACATGCTTGGCCCCGGCCCTATCTCTTGCCCTTCGGCGGACACCGAAGGCATTGCCAGAGAGGAGGGTCTTGGAGAGGGAGGCCTTGCCAACTCCTCTCCTTCACTCTCGGAGTCCTCTCCTGCCAATGACACAGGCTCAGGTAACAGAGACACAACAGTAGGATTGTGAAGACTTCAAAATTGTCTTGGAAGAAGCGAGTTGGTACTCATACATAGTCAGCGCTTCTCATCTCTCATTAAAGTACATCTGTTTTTTTAAATGATTTTGAGAAAATGATTTCCCTGCTTTAAGGAACTAAGTAATTATAGAATCCTATCTTAAATCAAATAATATGCTTTAATTGAACCATGAGTACTGCATCTGAGCTTCAGAAAGTCTCAACCTTCACAAAATGGCAGCAAAAATACGTTTTGTATATATATTGCTCTTGCAGAGGGAAGCTGTTCTTACACAGAGCAGAAAGCAGTTTTTCCCAAAGCATTTTTGAAGACGCAGCTCTTAAATGTGATTAGCTTTGTTTGACTTAATGGATCACCAGTTGGGCAGGCCTTGGCTTAATAGAGTTTATATATCGTTTGTTGCTTTTCTAATAGGGGCTCTTTTGTGTTTGAGGAAAGGCATGTCGTAGGAAATTAAAAATTGAGTGTTTCTGGAGCAAGGTATGGTTGGGAGTATACAAGCTGCCTAGGCAGTTAGATGGGAGACCACAGAATATCCCTGGAAGGATATTAAATGTACATTATTTGGAACAGAAATGAATTTAAACAGACAGACATGACATAAACATTCAACTGAGAAGAATTTAGCAGAACAGACATAAAAGCTCTCTTTTCATTTTTAATCTTCAAACAAGGTAACATCCAGTTATTCAAAAGGATACAGCTGCCTCAATGATTAATAGTTGGAAAAAAATAAACATGGCATTTAACAAATGCCTCGTAAAGATCGTTACTCAGTAAATAATGTTAATGAACATAATTAATTTTGCAAAAGTGAAATTTGTTTTTTTTTAAAATGTACAAGTCGTTTCTAATGCCATCTCATTACACAGTAAGAAATCAACAGCAACTCATCACTCAGCCGCTCGGTAATTAATTACACATGTGCAAGATAGTTTAGTTCAACAGGTAGAGAAAATTAAGTCTTTTCATTAAAAAAAAACACAACACAACATCTTTTTCTAAACGCTAAAACAACTTTTCTTAAAATAAGATGAAACCATTGCAGGAATGTATCTCTACAGTAATATTTTCTCCTTGTGTACGTACATGCAATCACCTATGCCACACAAGCAGAGATAACACACACAAAAAAAAAAAAGTAAAGTCCTATACTTAGGTAAGAAAACCCAAAAGTACACATATAGACTGGGTGAAATCAGGCTTAATAGCAATAACTGTGAGAGGGATCTTGGAGTCTTAGTGGACAACCAGCAAAAAAAGCCAGTGCAATCCTAAATTGCATTAACAGAGGGATACAATCAAGATCAAGGGAGGTACTAATACCACTCTATAAAGCCCTAGTAAGACCCCACCTAGAGTACTACATCCAGTTTTGGTTACCACACTATAAAAAAGATGTTGAGACTCTAGAAAAAGTGCAGAAAAGAGCAACCAGGATGATTAGGGGACTGGAGGCTAAAACATATGAAGAATGGATACAGGAGTTAGTCTAGTGAAGAGAAGGACCAGGGGAGACATGATGATAGCAGTCTTCCAATACTTGAGGGGCTGCCACAGAGAGGAGGGCGTCAAGCTATTTTCCAAAGCACCCAAAGGCCAGAGAAGGAATAATGGATGGAAACTAAACAAGAAGAGATTCAACCTAGAAATGAGGAGGAACTTTCTGACAGTGAGAACAATCAACCAATGGAACAAAAGTTGCCTTCAGAAGTTGTGGGAGCTTCATCCCTTGAGACTTTTAAGAAAAGATTGGACTGCCATTTGTCAGAAATGGTGTAGGGTCTCCTGCTTGAGCAGGGGGTTGGAGTAAATGACCTATAAGGTCCCTTCCAACTCTGTTAATCTGTTAACCTTTCCAGGGATATTTCTTACAAAAATCTGGAAAGAATTCATTAATAGCTGAATGAATATTTCACCAGCCTGCAATTCCAAAGCATCCAACTGCGTCATTAATGTGTCAGCATCACGGAAGCTAAAATAATGGTACTGTCTATGAGACATGAGAGCCAATGAGATATGGATCCAACAGCAATGAAGACAGCCTTGTGAACATGAAATCAAAGCATGGGACATTCAGAGAAAAAGAAATAAGTAGCCCCATCTGATAGATATAGAACTGTCCTCAGCAATCCTCAGACTTAGTTTCATTGGTAGAAAATGAAGGCTATGTTGAAGGCTATGTTAAAGGCCAAAGGAGAAGGTGATGGCAGAGGATAAGATGGTTGGATAGTGTCATTGACACAACGAACATGAATTTGGGCAAAGTCTAGGAGATAGTGGAGGACCTGGCGTGTTGTGGTCCATGGGGTTGTTGTCAGGCCTGGAAGCCATCTTTTTGTTACATCTTCAGGCTTGCCACATTTCCTGCTGTGGGAAACTGGGAAGGGAGATTGTATGGAGCCAGGGTGATATATAATCATAATAACATTCCTTTCTCAGAGAGTCAAGGACATCTTGCCCTGCACCTGGAAGGCTGGAACTGGGAGGCATCTCCAGTTGGGACAATGCTTTGATTGGACCATGTGATGGACTTGTGGGTGCTAGGCAGGGACTTGAACTTTCCTTTGGGTGGGAAAACCTGGAAACTTTTCCCAGATGTGCCAATATGACATCTCTAATAAAATGGAACTTTGAGGAACTTCAAGCCTCGGAGTTTCTTTTCATTGGGGGTGTTACTTGGAACCCTGACAGTTGTGAAGAGTTGGATACAACTTAGTGACTGAACAACAAATCAGAATTTTTTTTAATGAATATACTAAAGTTAGGTATTTAGTGCAAAGGAAAATGAGATGAAATATGAGAGAAGTGGATAAGAATATGCAAAGTTTAGGGGAAAAAAAGAAGTTTGGGCTTTTTTCTTTTTCACTTGCAAACAACCTGAGATCACCCAGTGAAACCTACAAGACCGTCCAGGTGTTTTCAGATACTGAGGTTCCTTCTTTTTTGCTTGTTTTGAGGAACATATTTGTCAATCTGGTGGCATTTGGCTGAATCAAAGCGATGTCAATAACACTCTTCTAATCCAGTGCTGGTATTTTATTTATTTATTTATTTATTTAATTTGTATACCGCCCTTCTCCAACAGGACTCAGGGCGGTGAACAGCCACGGTAAAAACACAACATATAAAATTTAAAAACAATTTAAAAAACATTAAATAATTTTGGCCCTCAATTAAAATAACCCAATTAAAACCAATTATAAATTTTAAACCGTAAGCATGGGGTCAAGCCAGCCTGGCTAGATGGAATAGATGTGTTTTCAGGGCCCGCCGAAAAGTCCAGAGGTCTGGTATCATGCGTATCTCTGGGGGTAGGTTGTTCCAGAGGGCGGGTGCCACCACAGAGAAGGCTCTCCCCCTGGGGGTCACCAGCCGACATTGTCTGGCCGACGGCACCCTGAGGAGGCCCTCTCTGTGTGAGCGAACTGGCCGGTGGGAGGCTATTGGCGGCAGAAGGCGGTCTCGTAAATACCCCGGCCCTAAGCCATTTTGATTTCTGCTGCTGTCTCTTCCTCTTGCAATCAAACCCTGACTTTCATCTGGATGACAGAATCTCCGCACCAGCTTGTTTGAACAATTGGCCAGCAGTCTCCCTTCCTTCCACCACGATTCTATGGTTACCTCGTTGTCCATTCTGTCCTTGGCCGTTCTGCGGAGAGCACTAATTTGTTTCAATCAAAAGCTCGTTCGGACTTCGCCAAGTGCAGATCCTATTGTCCCAAAGGTCCAGCTGCAACATTTGGAACAGCGCAAGAGAGCCAGTTGGATTGCTGAGAGCAGCTGGCTGAAAGACCACATTTGGCATCCAAAGCATCAGGATTAGAAGACAAACGGCTACCCTGAGCGCTGGAGAGAAACAGAGTTAATAGGATACAGAATCAATTAAGCCTGAATGGATAAAATGGTTGAGACAGCTCGGAGGACAGGGGGATATTGTAATGGTTTATTTAGTCTACGACCAGCATCATTAAAAAAAAAAAAAAGCAACACCCAAGAAAAATCAAATAGATGAGATAAAAGACTGTGTAAACAAAGATAAAATAACACATTCAAATGCAGCGCACAATGCTATAATGGTACATTAATTACCTGTGCAAATGTAAATCTAAAATATTACAGACTATGAAGATTATATATACATACATACATACATACCATGTTTCCAGAAAATAAGACTGGGACTTATATTAATTTTTGCTCCAAAAAACACATTAGGGCTTATTTTCTGGTTAGTTCTTATTTTGGGGGAAATATGGTACTAAATGCATCCATCTGGCTGACAATCTTAACTGGGGCTCATTTTGGGGGTAGGTCATAATCTAATAAAATTCTAATAAAACCCATATACCAGAAAACCCACATCAGTTGACTTCTGCTCTATGGCCTGTTTCCGAGGAGAAGGAAAATTGTCTATTAAAACTAAAGAGGTTAATTCAACTGGTTTTGAACCAGTAGTTTAGTCCCATCTTCCAAGCCCTTAGCTGGATTGTAGGCATTCCTATCACAAGCTTTAACTGGGCATTTGGTCTTTCCATTGGATCCAACAAGGACTGATCTCAAAAATTGTGTTTGCACTGTGTCCATGCATCCTTCTTCTCATAAATTCCTAATTGTGCCCCATAAATGATGCGGGAAAGCGGATTGACCTCAAAAGGTTTTAATGTGGCAGGGATAATTGTGCTCTGCTTGTATAAAAGTGCTTAATAGCACTTGTAGACCTAACATCTAGCTGCACTCCATGATTCTGATGCACTTTTCCAGGCACCGTTAGAGTGGAAAACCACTCCATAGTATTTAAATGCAGTGATTAACTTCTGCCCTTCTCTTTCTATCTCTGTTTGTATTTATTTGCTTTATGTAATTAAAATATTTTTTAAAAGAAAAAAACAAAAAACCTTGTGCCCTTCTACTCTCCAGGATTGTTGGGTGGCTCTTAGCAAAGACAGAATTTTCGATTTACCAAAATTAAAATCCAAGTGATTTTGCCTGCTGTACCAAAATATTGCTACTATTGTCCTATAGCAGTGATGACTAACCTTTTTGCCGTCACATGCCAAAAGTGGGGGGAATGTGGGAGGGGTCGCGCACATGTGTGCCCACACCTATAATTCAATGTGCCCCCCACACACATGTGTGCATGTCCCCCCCTTGTGCTCCCCCTGCTTTTGGCACATGATGGCCCGGTGGGAACCATCCCCCAGGCTAGGAGCCTGGGGAGAGTGAAAAACGGGCCTTCCAGTCCCACCGGAAGTCGGCAAATGGGCCATTTCCGGCCTCCAGAGGGTCTCCAGGGGGATGGGGAAGGCCATTTTCACCCTCCCCAGGCTTCTAGAAAGGCTCTGGAGCCTGGGGAGAGTGAAAAATGGGCCTTCCCCACCTTCCCCAGAGGCCCACCGGAGGCCAGAAACAGCCGGGCCCACCAACTTCCAGTGGGCCCGGAAGGCCCGAAAACCAGCTGGCCAGTGTGCACATGTGCGCTGGAGCTGAGCTAGGGCAACGCTCGCATGCCCACCAATATGGCTCCACATGCCATAATTTTACCATCATGGTCCTATAGGATTGTGAAATAAATAACAGAATAATGGAGTTGGAGGAGACCTTGTGTCAGGTTTCGATATCGTCTTCAAATAAAATAAATTACATTTCCAAACAGATAGTCTTTGAAGAAATCTTTCATTTTATTAAGCACGACAATCTGCCCCCGATCGTGGCGTAGCCAACTCTGACTTCCTGACCCCAAACCCTCCCTTTCCATTCCCCAAATCTCTGCGTCTTATTGGCCTTCTCCCAAATCACTCTCCCCATATCTACTACTTAAGCTCCCAGGAATGTCCCCGCTCCCTCTCATCTCCTAGGGGATATTATCTTCAAGGAAAATAAGTAGGTGAAATGTCAAGCGTCCTCTTGCCAGCTGCCCCCTCTTCTCCTTCTTATGTCAGCACTAGAGTAAATGCAGGCTGACACCTTGAAGGTCTTCTATCCCAGTGGCCCTCAAACTTTTGGGCACCAGGGATCGGTTCCGTGGAGAGAGGTTTTTCCAAGGAACGGAGGGGGCATGACATCCCACAGTTGGGACTTAACTTGTTGCCACAGACTGGTGCCATTCTGAGGACCAGGAGTGGGGATCCCTGTTCTAGTCCAACCCCCTGTTCAATGTTATGACCCAGGTGATCAAGGCAAGGCAGACGTCTAGAGATTTCTTTATTTCTCTTAACAAATGTTCCAGCCAATGGACCTTCAATAACTGGTAAGGCTCCACCCCCTCACTATCCTGAAGGCAGCCACCCTCAGTTTCCCAAACAACTTGGGTGTCCTCCTGGATTCACGGCTGTCTTTAGAAGAGCACTTGACAGCCGTGACCGGGAGGATTTTTCATCAGGTTCGCCTGATCCACCAGTTGCATCCCTTTCTAGATCGGGACTCCCTACACACAGTCACTCATGCCCTCGTCACCTCTCGTCTGGACTATTGTAACACTCTCTACATGGGGCTCCCCTTGAGGTGCACTTGAAGACTCCAACTGGCGCAGAGTGCGACCGCGCGGGTGGTTATGGGAGCAATGTGGAGTTCCCATGTAACACCTCCCCTGCGCGAGCTGCACTGGCTCCCGGTGGTCTTCCGAGTGCGCTTCAAGGTTCTGGTTATCACCTTTAAAGCGCTCCATGGCTTAGGACCTGGTTATCTACGGGACCGCCTGCTACCACCAATAGCCTCCCACCAACCAGTACGCTCCCATAGAGAGGGGTTCCTCTGGATGCCGTCGGCCAAACAATGTTGACTGGTGGCCCCTAGGGGAAAAGCCTTCTCTGTGGGGGCACCCACTATCTGGAACGAGCTCCCCCACAAGATACAGAGGATCCCGGATCTGCGCACCTTCCATCGCGCGCTTAAGACTTTCTTATTTCATCAAGCTGGCCTGGCCTACATCTTCTCCCCTTTTAAATATAATTTTTAAATATAAATTTTAATTTGTTTTAAATTATGGGGTATTTTAAATTCAGCCAAATTATTTAATTCGTTTTTAATCTATTTTAAATTTTTGTATTTATGTGTTTTATCTTGTGGCTGTTCACCGCCCTGAGTCCTTCGGGAGAAGGGCAGTATAGAAATTTAATAAAATAAAAAAAATAAAAAATAAAATAGCCCCTATAGTACACACAAAAAAAAAAAAAAAAAAACCCGCCCACAGAGTAGGAGCATGCTCACAGGGCAAGATCCAGGGTTCCAAGTCCAATCCACAATGCAGAGTCCAGGCACAAGTCCTCCTCAGGTCCTAGGCAAGAAGCAATTCCAAAGGCCCAGTGAAGCAAAGGCCCAATGCAGGCCACAAGAAAAGGGCCAGGTCCAAGACAAAAGGCGAAGAGTGATCTTCCAAGTGAGGCAAGGTAAACAGCAACAGGCATGAGTCAAAGCCAGGGAAGTGTAAGCCAAACAATTGTTTGTGGCAAAGACTAACTCCCTACAGCTTCTCCTTAAGTTCCTTGTGAAGAGGGGTGGAGTGACCTCCACCCAAGCAACCTTGCAGCCCTTCTCTAGCCGTGCCTACACTACATTGTCCTTGCCCTTGGATCGAGTGAAGTAGGCAGCTGTTCCTCATCAGAGATAGGATGCCTATCAGCATCATTGTTGGTCAGCAGTCCATCCTCCCCTGTGTCTATGCAGGCAGGCAGCTTTCCATCTGGTTAACCATCTCCTTCAATGGCTGAAGAGCCTGGGACAGCATTATCCTCAGCCCCTGGCATGTCTTCCTTGTCAGAAGGTCTTAGTTCCAATTCCTCCTCCTCCTTCTTCTCCAAACTGGGCTCTAATGGGCCCATGATATTCAACCAGGTCAGGTTGAGGCCCTAGGTCAGGCGTAAAATGTAAAATTTGTTACTACTGCTTCTGTGGGCGTGGCTTGGTGGGGGGGGGTAATGTGACTGGGTGGCGTGGCCAACTTTTTTTTTTAAAACTTTTCAAAGCATTTTTTTCTAATGCTTTGAAAAGCCTCTCTTGCGATCAGGCAACTCAGCTGGGATCATCAGAAACTATTCAAAGCATTTTTTTTACCACCTCTTCGGCCAAGAGGTTGCAAAAAAAAATGCTTTGAAAAGCCTTTGATGATCCCAGCTGAGCCGCGCGATCATCAGAGGCTTTTTTTTTTACTTTTAAAAGCATTTTTTTTTTGTCGAAAAAGGTTGTAGAAAAAATGCTTTTAAGAGTAAAAAAAAAAAGCCTCTGATAATCGTTCGGCTCACCTGGGCATGGTGCGGGGGGAGGGATGCAGGGATTTTTGCTACCAGTTCTCCAAACCACCCGCCGTCATCGCTACCAAATCGGGCAATCTGGTCCGAACCGGGAGCATTTCACCCCTGCCCTAGGTCCAGTCTCTTCTTGAACATCTCCAATGTTGGAGCATCTTCACCTTCTGGAGGCAAGTTGGTGACATCATCAGCATAGAGCAACATAGCAATTGCATCCTTCTAGTTTAGCAATAGCAATAGCACTTATATACCACTTCATAGTGCTTTTACAGCCCCCTCTAAGCAGGTTTACAAAGTCAGCCTCTTGCCCCCAACAATCTGGGTCCTCATTTTACCAACCTCAAAAGGATGGAGGGCTGAGTCAACCTTGAGCCTGGTGAGATTTGAACTGCAAACCAGCAGTCAACAGAAGTAGCCTGTAGTACTGTACTCTAACCACTGCACCACCACAGCTCATAAAGTTTAGGTGCATAAAAATCTTGAGCATGAAGAAGGTCCATCATTGAATTGATGTACAAGCTGAAAAATGAGGGGAGCAGGAATACATTGCATTCTCACTCCTTTCTGAAGACTTATTGTGCCAGAGAGGGACCCTGCTGATGTTGAACTATAATTTCTGTTTCAGAAAGAGGATGCCTCTGTCAATTCTTCTTCTTTTTTTTACGTTTCCCAAAGGGCATTCCTGGAAATTGAGTCAAAGGCATGTTTAAAATTTACAAAAGTCCACGAAGAAGGAAAATTTCTTTTTATGACTGTATTTTTATGCAAGATGGTGGACCACCAGAATGTGGTGGGACATCTCCTGATGTCCTTTCTTCTCTGAATCCTGCCCACTCATCTTAGATTATGCAGTCCCATCTTGGAGCTTGGGAAGGATGTGTTTGAAGTAATTGAGAAAAGTTGGTCGAGCTGAACCCACAGAAACATGTTACTGTTTGTAACAATAATGATTATAGCTCTCCATTTGTCCCAGGCATCAGATAAATTGGCATTGCTCACTCGTGGCCAGGTTTATGGATAGACAGGCAAGGTCTTGGTTCTGGAAAACACCAAACATTTGCATTTGCTTCTACGTGCTTGATTGCATTTGAAATGACAGCCACGGGGGGCTCAGTCAGGCTTTGCACTGGATCTTGGTTTCATCTCCAACCAGTGAAACATGTCTGGCTGAAAAAGGGAAGGATAAATAATCTATTGCCAGGAGATGCTGGCTACTCTCCCAGAATCTTCTGTTCTCTGGAAATCTGGTGATTTCTGAAAGTCAATCTCTTGCATGCTAGGAAGAACACAGATCTAGTGCTCAACCTTAGCTTGAAGTGTGACACTGAAGAATACCACCAAGTTCCCTACTCTTCCATACCTGATCAACATCCAGCCCTCTGCCATCTTTCCACTCTATAAATTATTATTCCTTTTTTCTTTCTTTCTTTCTTTCTTTCTTTCTTTCTTTCTTTCTTTCTTTCTTTCTTTCTTTCTCTCTCTCCCCTTCTTCTTCTCCTCCTCCTCCTCCTCCTTCTCCTCCTTCTCCTTCTCCCCTTCTCCTTCTCCTCCTTCTCCTCCTTCTCCTTCTCCTCCTTCTCCCCTTCTCCTCCTTCTCCTCCTTCTCCTTCTCCTCCTTCTCCTCCTTCTCCTCCTTCTCCTTCTCGTCCTTCTCTTTCTCCTTCTCCTCCTTCTCCTTCTCGTCCTTCTCTTTCTCCTTCTCCTCCTCCTCCTCCCCCTTCTCCTTCTCCTTCTCCTCCTTCTCCTTCTCCTCCTTCTCCTCTTTCTCCTTCTCCCCTTCTCCTTCTCCTTCTCCTGCTTCTCCTTCTCCTCCTTCTCCTCCTTCTCGTCCTTCTCTTTCTCCTCCTTCTCCTTCTCCCCCTTCTCCTCCTTCTCCTCCTTCTCTTTCTCTCTCCATCCTGAGCAGCAAGGTCAGGCAATATACTGAAATAATCTATAAACAATTGATACAAACCACCAGTAAACAATTATATTTTCCTTGCTATAACTTGTAAACATGATATGGGCATTTGATTGAATGTATCAGATGGCAGCTGAAGCTCTTGGATGGTGATGGTGGGACTCCCCTGTCATGAGGGCTTCCAATGCAAACCTTTGGGAAGAGCCCTGATTTAATTGTGTGACCTTTTTCCTGACCCACATATAGACAAAGGTTGCTGTCCATCAAGGGATACACAGTAGAATTGGATTCATTTTGATCTTGTCCCACTTCCAATTGTATTTGGGTCACTGTGCAGACATTCGTAATGTCTACCAGTCTGGAGCTCCCATTGTCCTTTTAGATAAGCTTCATGTTGCAGACACAAACAATGCAAATCTGGGAGGAAATAGGTCTGTTTATTCTTGGAAGGTAGCTTCTCCTGTGTGGTTTTATAAGCAGTTTAATGGATTAGATTTAGAAGTCCCTTATTTATTTCTTCACTAAGCTTCATAGCTGTATTTTACTAGAAACCCATGAGGGAAGATGAGTCTTATTAACAAAATGTGTCCATGGCGAAGAAACTAAATTTTCATTTTATCTCTGTGTCTATTGATAAATATTCATAACTCCATTGGTTTGGGAATATTGGAGCTCTCGTAATTCAAGTTTTTAATCTCATCTTCAGACATCCCATTATGAATCTGCTCTTCATCAGAGCTTCATCTTTTCCAAGCACCATTATTATTAGATTTTACCCTGCCCTCTTGTTTTGTTTGATAAGGTCAACCGAAGGCAGCAAATATGTTTAGTCCCCTGCCTCCTTTTTTTCCCCACCACAACCACCCTGTGAGGTGGGTCAGGGTGAGATGGAGGCCCTGGCCCAAATTTACTCAGTTGGCTTGCTTGCCTAAGATAGGCCTAGAGCTCACATCTCCTCCTCTCGTCCAGCACCATCCACCACGACACTAAGATGACTCTCCAGTTTATTTATTTCATTATTATATGTATTAGGAGCTGCCTAGAATCTTAAACTCACTTATGACCATCACATAGAGATTAAAATACAGACTGAAGAACATATGGCTGTCTTAGAACTTGTAAATGCACTCCCACCAATACATTTCCTTCCTTCCTTGAGGAAAGAAAAATCACAGTGTCTCTTGAGATGTTTCCAAAGGCTACCATGGCACTTGTAACAGAAATTCCCTGAAGTTTTGCCTCAGATAGAAAGGAATATCCTTAGGTTATGCTAAGGCAGGGGTGTCAAACTTGATTTCATTGAGGGCCGCATCAGGATTGTGTTTGACTTTGGGGGGCTAGGGTGGGCATAGCCAGGATGGGCATGGCCAGCTTGATGTCACTCCTGTCGGGGGCATTTGCAGTGGCCTGAGCACTCTGCCAGCGAAAACAGGCTCCGTTTTTGGCTGCGATGGCCTCCTGCAACCATCTGCCAGTGAAAACAGAGCTCCGTTTTCACTAGCAGAGGTTGCAGGAAGCCATCACAGCCAAAAACAGAGCTTGGGAGCCCGTTTTCGCTGGCAGAAGCACTGCAGGCCAGGCCTTCACTGTTTCCAAGGCAACCCCACGGGCCAGATCTAAATACCACATGGGCCAGATCCGACACCTCAATGCTAAGGTTTAAACATAACTGTAGCATTCATAGAATAGAGATTAAATTTAGCTGGGAGTTGGACAGCTTATAGATTTAATACATTATACTTAATGTCACAGTTCCAAGTAACACCCCCAATGAAAGAAAACTCTGAGGCTTGAGTTTCCTCGAAGTTCCATTTTGTTAGCGATGTCATATTGGCACGTCTGGGAAAACCCAAATCTGGAAGCTTCCAGGTTTTTCCCACCCAAAGGAAAGTCCAAGTCACTGCCCAGCACCCACATGTCCATCACATGGTCCAATCAAAGCACCGTCCCAACTGGAGAGGCCTCCCAGTTCCAGTCGTCCAGATGCAGGGCAAGATGTCCTTGACTTTCTGAGAAAGGAATGTTATTATAACTATATATCACTCTGGCTCCATACAATCCCTCCCTCCCAATTTCCCACAGTAGTAAATGTGGTAGGCCTGAAGATCCAACAAAAAAGATGGCTTCCGAGCCTGACACTTAAAGTTATTTCTCTTCAAGTGACCTACCTTGGAATCCAGTGTTCCTTCAGATTCAATTTTTTTTTGTGGATTTCTTTTTTGTTATTTGGAAAGTTCTAAACTTTAATCTGAACAATCTAATCTCCACTTTCTCCTTCTCTCTGCCTCAGCAAACAACGTCTTGCTTATCTACTGTCTCTAAAAAGGCAAAGCCTTATCTTGAGGGATTTGGCTCTGTGTGACTAAGACCATGACAAGGTCGGAGTCCCCATTGACTGAAACTCAATCAATGCATGGCTTCCACTTAGATTGATTGGCTGCCAATTCTGCTTTCATAATGTGTTGTTTATTAACACTTGCGATGTATTAATATTTTACATTACATTAACGTAATTGATTCTTAATCTTTATTCAGTATTTACCCGATTGGGATCTATTTACATTTGGATTTTATTTATATCTTATTTTCTATCCTTTCATATTTTGCTGGCAATTCTGTTGACTAGTAAGATCATGCAGGGCTGTGTCAGGGAGATTTAATTTAAAAAGGATTCAATTAAATCACCTTGTCGAAGCAGGGAAATAGTTGTTGATGTGTCTTTTGAACCTCAGTGCTAAAAGATGGATCAATACACTTTCCTATCTGTGTGAATACCAATGATATCAGTCTGAGGTATTTAGCGTCCTATTAGGGCACTTGCCTAGGCAAATATATCATTAAAATTAGGGCATTGCTGCCATGGCAGCTTTAAAATGTGTTGACTTCAACTCCCAAAATTCCCCAACCAGCATGGCAAAGTAAAAAGTGTTGAGAAACATTGCTTTATGGCGAAATAATTCAAGAGAGGGGGAAGAGAGAGAGAGAGAGAGAGAAAGGAAGGAAGGAAGGAAGGAAGGAAGGAAGGAAAGAAGGAAAGAAAGAAAGAAAGAAAGAAAGAAAGAAAGAAAGAAAGAAAGAAAGAAAGAAAGAAAGAAAGAAAGAAAGAAAGAAAGACTTTCTTGAGGTGAAATCCTAGAAACACTTGAGGGAGTAACAATAATGTAAGCAATTTTTGTAAGTTTTCCAAAGCCTCTTCACTCAGGTTGCATCCCAAATGATGCCACTGACTGACATCAGAAAGTCTGCTGAAGCTTTCCTATATATATATTACTTATCTTTGACGTTCTTAAACAAAGTTTCTTGTACATCTGAGGAATTAAGCAATTCTCAGGGAATGATCTCACAACCAACAAAGGTCCCCGAGTTCATCTCATTTGCAATCAGGCTCAAGAAAAAAGAAAAAGAAAATACTTTGAAGCTGAATCCACCTAGAATTGAGGCTACGGTGTTAATTTCATGCATTGTATCAATCTTGCTTAAATTTGAAAAGCTTTTTTCAAAGCTCAGGAGCCTTTCAGCTCTCTTGTCCAATAGTTCCTCTTAAGCGTCAGCTGCAGTTACTCCAGTAGCCTTAAAAAAAACCAAAAAACTTTCCAACGTAAAATATCAATAACTTCAGAATCACATTTAAATATCCCTTAAAATTTAAAGAATGCCAAAACATTGAAGTGGCCCAGAGGTTCTTGGTAAATGTGGAGATAGTCTGGCACAGCAGTGAGTTTCATATATTCTTACCACTGGTTCACCACCTGCGCGCATGCTTGCTTCATGGACGCAAGCGCCTTCCACGTATTCATCCAGCCTCAAAAACATGGCTAAATAGGATGGCATTACACCGGGGTAGGGATGGGGCATGCCCATCTACCGAACTGACTGAATACCACCTCTGGTTTGGCAAGATTAAAAGAACATCTCAGCAAGTTAGCAAAAGGTGTTTACAGATCCCTTGAAAAAGCTTTTTCCACCAGATCTTCAATCATGCATTTTAGAAGAAATATATCACAGGATTTCTAGCAGAGCAGATTTGCAAACTCTCTCAAGCCACCTACACAGATGGTGGCACCAAATCAATCACCCATTGTTTTCTGGTCAAAAAATCCATTCAGATCTGTAAATCAGAGGTATACATCTGTTAAGTTACATCTTGAAAGAGTTAGTCATGTTTAAGAATACACGGTAATAAAATGCATAATGGCAGGACATTTTTCCAATTATATAAATTAATGTATGTTTCATTGTAGTCCTTCAGAGTGTCCTTCAGAGGCAAAGTCAGTATTTTTCTTTGGATTCATCTTTTGCACGAATATGTACATTCACATGTTGTTAGCTGTACTATTTAACCTAAGCCATATTCTGAGCATAAGTCTTTTACCTTGTCATTTCATTCACCACTCAGTTAAATACCGCTGTTTATTAATTTGACATAAGGCATCCCACGTTACATTTATGCTGCTTAGCTATTATACACCAGCGTTTCTGAGGTTGATTTGGATCTTGCTTATTTCCCGAAGCAAACAAGATTTATTTGCATTGTTCCTTGGGGGCTCACATTGCCTGTTCCTTTTCTTTCTCTTCTGATGTGATATGTCATTCTTTCCCAGGCAGGCATGTATCTACAGCCTTCTTTGCAAATGATGCCGATTTTTTTTTTTCACTTGTACAAGTGTTTGCATCAGATTCTTCCCTGAGTTGGCTGGCGGGATTTCCAGAAGCCCCGTTCCGTTCCTCCAGAGGGAAGAGCTTAGTTACAATTACAACTGACTCATGCATGAAAATACAGGCACGTATAATAGAAGCAGGAAAAAATATTGTCTTCTGTTCCACTAGGTTACAGCAAGAACCAGCCACAGGTAGGTTGCTAGAGAATCCAGGTCTGATCAAAGCATATATACCAGTGATGGCAAACCTTTTAGATACCAAGTGCCCAAACTGCGTGCGCACATATTCCCAAACTGAAAGGTGTGAACGTGGACATGCATAGACATGCACACATGTGCAGACATGAACAAGGGCATGCGTGGACATGCACATGTGTGGACATGCGTGCATGCACAGCAGAGACCCAAAGACCAGCTGGCCGGCGGGAGGTGGGGCATCCCAACACTGGCAGTGTGGCAAGAGGTAAGATATTTTTCTTTTATGAGCTTCTGTTTCATCATTTGCAGGGAAACAGAAACTCATGGAAGAAATGCCACGGAGATCTGACCTGGGGCAACGGCGTGCTTGCCAGCAGAGAGGGCTTTGCGTGCCACCTCTGGCATGCGTGCCATAGGTTTGCCATCATGGATATATACTGTATGCTCAGCCTTTTATCCCTGCAATCTCAAATAATACTCTGTGCAGCATAAAAACTGCAGTGTACAATTGACCATTATGTAATTTCACGTTATTCTACTTGCACTGTTTATCGTGACTGTTTTATTCCTTTGTGATTGTTGTTTACATTCTTATCGGGGTTTTTTTTTTCTTGTTTTATTGTTGTAAGCCTCCCAAAGTACTTCCAATGGTGAGATGGACAGCAAATAAATTTAACGAACAAACAAATAAATAACATCCAACTCAGTGGTGGGTTTCAAATTTTTTTAGTACTGGTTCTGTGGATGTGCTTGGTGGGCGTGGCAGGAGAAGGTTACTGCAAAATCCCCATTTCCTCCCAATCAGCTGGGACTTGGGAGGCAGAGAATAGATGGGGGTGGGGCCAGTCAGAATTTTTACTACCGGTTCTCCGAACTCCTCCAAATTTCCACTACCGGTTCCCCAGAACTGGTCAGAACCTGCTGAAACCCATTTCTGATCCAACTCCTCAATTGTGCTGTCCGCATAGAAACCTCCTGAACTAAGGTACAGTTTTTAAAATGCTGAAGAATTATATGGACACCTAGGAAAAGTCCATTCAGTTCCTAGCCTGCTCAAGACAACATGGATGGGGATAAATGGTGCAAGATCTTTGAATGTGCTTTGTGTTAGCTCCCTCATAAGCCTCTTCTTGTATATGAGGCCAGGGTTTTATTTATTTATTAAATTTATATACTGCCCTACTCCGGGCAGTGAACAGCCAAAAGATAAAACACACATGATACAAAATTTAAAAACAATTAAATAATTAAACAATTAAATAATTTGGCCCAAACAATTTAAAACACCCCTATTATTTTAAAACAAATTTAAAATCAACAATTAAAAAGGAGGTCAGGCCAGGCCAGCCTGTTGAAATAAAAAGGTTTTGAGGGCACAGTGGAAAGTGCATAAGTCCAGGATCCTCTGTATCTCCAGGGAAGCTCATTCCAGATGGCAGGTGCCCCCACAGAGAAGTGGGGACCACCAGTCGACACTGTTTGGCTGACAGCACCTTGAGGAGCCCCTCTCTATGGGAGCGTACTGGCCAGTGAGAGGCTACTGGTGGCAGAAGGCGATCTCATAAGTACCCCGGTCCTAAGCCATAGAGCGCTCTAAAGGTGGTAACCAAGACCTTGAAGCGCACCCGGAAGACCACCGGGAGCTAGTGCAGCTCGCGTAGGAGAGGTGTTACATGGGAACGCCACGTTGGTCCCATAACCACCCGTGCGACCGCATTCTGGACCAGTTGGAGCCTTCGGGTGCTCCTCAAGGGGAGCCCCATGTAGAGAGCATTACAGTAGTCCAGGCGGGAGGTGATGAGGGCATGAGTGACCGTGCGTAACGAGTCCCGATACAGAAAGGGAGACAACTGCCGAATCAGGTGGACCTGATAGAAAGTCCTCCTGGCCACAGCCATCAAATGCTCTTCTAAAGATAGCCGTGAATCCAGGAGGACACCCAAGTTGCGAGCCCTCTCCGTGGGGGCCAGCGACTCACCCCCAATAGTCAGTGATGGCACTAATTTACTATATCGGGATGCCAGAAACCACAGCCACTCAATCTTGGATGGGTTTAGCCTGAGTCTGTTTTTCCCCATCCAGATCTGCACAGCCTCCAGGCACCGGGACATCACTTCCAGGGCATCATTGTGGTGGTCCGGGGTGGAGATGTATAGTTGAGTATCATCAGCATACTGATGGTACTTCACCCCGAAACCATGGATGATCTCACCCAGTGGCTTCACATAAATGTTGATTTCAAATTAATGACTCTAAGTGAGGATGCTTTTGGACAGGGATACAATGAAGATCAAGTGAGGTACTAATACCACTCTATAAAGCCTTAGTAAGACCACACCGAGAGTACTGCATCCAGTTTTGGACACCACGCTATAAAAAAGATGTTGAGACTTTAGTAAAAGTGCAGAGAAGAGCAACCAAGTTGATTAGGGGACTGAAGACTAAAACATATGAAGAACGGTTGCAGGAACTGGGCATGACTAATGTACTAAAGAGAAGGACCAGGGGAGACATGATAGCAGTCTTCCAATATTTGAGGGGCTGCCACAGAGAGGAGGGAGTAAGCTGTTTTTCAAAGCATCTGAAGGCCAGACAAGGAATAATGATGGAAACTGGACAAGGAGAGATTTAACCTAGAAATAAGGAGGAACTTTCTGACAGTGAGAACAATCAACCAGTGGAACAGAAGTTGCCTTCGGAAACTGTGGGAGCTTCATCACTTGAGACTTTCAAGAAGAGATTGGACTGCCATTTGTCAGCAATGGTGTAGGGTCTCCTGCTTGGGTGGTGGTGGGGAGGCATTGGACTAGGTGACGTACAAGGTCCCTTCCAACTCTGTTACTCTGTGATCAAAGATTTCAGTCTCACACGAAACACCATAATCCACTGGAAGACTCAAGCAGAATGTTTGGCCTTTTTTCGAAACCACTCAGTCCAGCTGCCCTCACGGATATGGTGTGAAGATTTTATTCTAGGTAATCAAATGGAAAATAAAAAAAAAAGTTTGGGGAAGGAGTGAGAACAGCATAGAGATTAGAAGTGTGCATAAAAATTCATTTTGTGTTGATTTTCTTTATATGCAGTGGCTAGGGTAAGCTTTCTATTCCTCTCCCATAGTTTTTGCCAGCTGTCTAGATCTATGCCATACCCAAAATTTTTACTCCGGGTGAGCATGGTCTCTCTCACTTGCTCTTCTATCATGTCGTAATCCAGTAAATATTTATATAATTTCCTAATCATCTTCACATCTGCCCCTTGTAAGATTTCATCCAATTCTATTGGTTTGGTTCTTATGCCCCATTCATTTTTATCTCTCACGTATCGGGATTGAATCTGAAGATATGCCCACCATTCTAATTCTATCCTTTCTTCTTGTAAGTCCTGTCTAGACTTCAGTTCTCCCTTTTCATTCAGTATGTCTTTATACGTAAAAACTCTTCCTAATTTCATGAAATTTGGATGTACAAACATCTCCAGAGTTGACAGCCAATTGGGAATTTCTATATAATTTTGTTGCTTAGTTTTAATCCAAACGTCCAATAGAGCTCTTCTGATGAGGTGTTTCTGGAAGTATTGGTGTGTTTTATGTTTCCCGTCCCAGAGGATTGCATGCCACCCAGTTTGCATATCATGTCCTTCCGGTGCTAGCAGCCTCCTGTTTTTTAAATTAATCCGCTCCCTGATCCACGTGAGTGCTGCCGCCTGGTAGTACTTTTTCCCAGTCAGGGAGTCCAAATCCACTTCTTTCTTTCGAGTCTTGCAATAATTTCAATTTAATTCTGGGTTTTTTCCCTTGCCAAATATATTTAGTTATTATTTTATTTAAATTTCTAAAAAAAATCCTTTTTCAATCTTATTGGTATGGTTTGAAATAGAAAGAGTATCTTTGGCAATATAGTCATTTTGACTGTCGTGATTCTCCCCAAAGTTGCAGGTTTTTCCACCTATTCAAATCTACCTTTATTTGATCCACTAATTTATTGTAATTGTCCTCCTTTAGTGTAGCACATCTTGACATCAAATAGATACCTAGGTATCTCACTTTCTTTACTGTCTGTATTTTAATTTTCTCAGCCAATTCTTTTTCTTGCATTTTACTCATATTCTTGACTAAAATTTTGGTTTTTTCCTTGTTCACCCTCAAACCTGCAACTTCCCCATATTCACCCAATACTTCCATTAACCTCTCACCTGATTGTAAAGGGTCTTCTAGAATGAACACAAGGTCATCAGCAAATGCTTGCACCTTGAAGATTTCCTTTTTTATTTCCAGACCTTTTATTTGTTCATCTTTTCAGATAATTCTAGTGAGTACTTCTAGGGATAGAATGAACAATAATGGTGATAATGGGCATCCCTGCCTAGTTCCTTTCTGAATTTTGAAACTCTGTGTCGTTTCACCATTAACAACTACTTTGGCTTTTTGGGTGGAGTAGATTGAAATTCTCCCCAAATTCCATTAGTTTTAATTGATTTGACATGAAGTCCCATTTGATGTTGTCGAAGGCCTTTTGTGCATCAACAAACATTAAGACCAATTTCTTTTCATTATGGGTTTCATAGTATTCCAATACGTTTAGTATGATTCTGATGTTATTTTTTATCTGCCTCCTCGGCAAGAAACCATTCTGGTCACTATGAATAAAGTCCTCTAAGAATCTTTTTAACCTTTCGGCCATAATGGCCATGAATATCTTATAATCTGAATTTAACAAAGATATGGGTTTGTAATTCCTAACAAGTGTCAAATCCGAATTATCCTTTGGAATTAAGGTGATGATTGCTTCCTCCCATGAGGCTGGTATTTTTGCATCTCTGAGAACTGCATTGAATACTTCTAATAAAGTGGAATTTAGTGGATCTTGAAGATTTTTGTATATCTCCGAAGGCAATCCATCCAGACCTGCCATTTTGTTTTTGGTTTTTTTTTTCTGTCTTTTAATTGCCTTTATTAATTCTAGAGGTGTTATGTCTTTGTTCAGCATGAGACTTATTTCTTCTGACACTTTAGGTAAGTCAGCCTTTTGGAGACATTGAATTTTCTTTGAGAGTGCTGCCCTCTTCTGCATATAATTCCTTGTAGAACTCATGAATTATGTCTCTTTTCCCTTCATTATGATATATTATCTGCCCCTCTTTATTGCATAATCTACTAATGCACTTTTTATCTTTTTGTTTCTTCAATTTATAAGCTAGCCAGCATCGTGGTTTGTTTGCATTTTCAAAATAATTTTGTTTTAAGTATTTTAGTCCTCCTTCTCGATCATATTCAAATTATGTTTAATTATGTCTATTTGTTGCTTCAAATCCCTTCTTTTTTGTAGATCTCTTTCTAATCTACCAAGTTCAATATTTTGTTAATTATTTCTACCTCCTGTGGGTTCTCTCTGCATTTCCAAATCTTTTTGACGCTGTCTTTTCTTTTTACTTTCTTTCGCCATGTAGGTGATCGCCATCCCTCTCATGTAGGCTTTTGCCGTATCCCACAGATTTTGAATATTTGTGTCCTCCTTTTTATTATCTTGGAAGAACAGATTCGTTATGATCTGCCCAAAGATTTTTTCCAATTTCAATTTCTTCTATTTCCAAATTTAATTCCTTTGACATCCAAGCCATGTGAATCCTTGACCACAAGGCATGTTGACCCGAATAGAATATAAATTTTAAATTGAGCTGTACTGGCTACCGGTGGTCCTCCGGATCAACTTCAGGGTGCTGGTATTGACCTATAAAGCCCTACATGGCTTAGGTCCGGGGTATTTGCAGGACCATCTCCTGCCTGCTTCCCACCGTCCTGTCCTCTCCCATAGGGTTGCTCTCCTCAGGGTACCGTCAACCAGGCAATGCCGTCTGGTGACACCCAGGGGTAGGGCGTTCTCCATGGGCGCTCCTACCCTCTGGAACGAACTATCCACCGAGCTCCGTACAACCCTGGATCTCCGCTCCTTCCGTCAAGGCCTGAAGACTTGGTTATTCCAACAAATGGGCTGATTCTGATCCTTGGGTTTTTATTATTTATTATTTTAATCTGATTTTAGTGGGTTTTTATTATTGTATGTTTTTAATCTGTGTTCGCTGCCCTGAGTCCTTCGGGAGAAGGGCGGCATATAAATTCTGTAAAATAAATAAATAAATTGCTTCTTCCCTGCATTTCTTTCCCTCTAACTATCCAAAATATTCATTTCCTCTGCCATTTTGAAAAAGTTATTGGACAGTGTTTTCCTAGTTCCTTTTCTTATCTTATCACTTTTATAGTCCAGATGTTTATCCACTATTGCATTAAAATCCTCTAAAATGCAAATGTTATCGTATTCCATCTTTCCAATAATCGTGTATAACTTCTTGTAAAATTGATTCTGTTTTTCATTTGGGGCATAGATTCCCACTAAAGCTACTTTCTTATAGTTCAAAATTGCTTCTACTATCAATATCCTACCCTCGTCATCCTTATAAATTTGTCTTGTCGGAATTCCCTCTTTAAAATACATTGCTACTCCCTCTTTCTTCTGATGTGATAGTGCTGCAAGATAGTGCAAGATGTTTTACAGGTGGCATTACCCACCCACAAGACTGGCCAAGATGTGCAAAAATTGCTCACCGAAATGTTGGAAATGTAAAGCAACATTAGGCATCTATTATCATATGTGGTAGGGGTGCCCAAAAGCCAAGGACTTTTGGTGCCAAATAAAACAGTGGCTAGAAGAGATGTTAAGGAAGACGATAGATATGATGCCAGAACTCTTCCTTCTGGGTATAGTAAGGGATAATTACAAAAAGGATAATTACAAAAACGAAGAAATATATCTTATGGTACACATACTAACGGCAGTGAGGTTGATATTCACACAAAATTGGAAATGCAGAGAGAACCCACAGGAGGTAGAAATAATTAAGAAAATATTGACCTGTGCAGAAATGGACAGGTTAACAATGGAGCTCAAAGATAAAGATGAATCAGAATTCTATGTAACCTGGAATACATTTTATAAATAGCTAGAGAAATGGAGGAATGTAGGGATAGAGAATTAGAAACAGAGTGAAGGAAAGGGGAGAAAAATAAATAAAATAAAATAAAGAAATATTAGATAGGAATAAATTGGATTTGAATAGGTACGAAGGGAATATATATGTAACTGAAGTGTGATTGAATGTACAAAAAGTATATATGGAATATGCATGATATTATATTGTAATATACATGAAAGAAAAAGTGCTAGAAAAGTATGTACCAGACAAGTCACACCAAGTCTAATGTTTTTAAATTGTATATTTAATAAAATTATTTTTTTTAAAAAATCATTTTATGGAGGAAGTGTCTCTTTCCTAGTGTCCCCTCTATTTGAAAAAGCCCAGTGCTCTACTAAACAGCCCAGGTGTCTTACCATTTCAAAACAGAAGACTTCTGATACAAAGTAAGTGCAATTCCCTAGGGATTTTCTAAAAAGGAAAAAAAAAACTAGCCATATTTTACTTTGCATTCATCTAGACATGGATCGATGCATCAAAGTTTTTAAAATTCTGTTCCCAAGGGTTTAAGACAGAATTCTTTAAAATCGTTTTTAGAAAGGAGTAGGGAAGAAACATATGTACTAACTGATGGTACAGTAAAGTAATTTAATTACCAAAGACAAGTAAAAATGGCATATGGTCACCAGGAGTTAACTGTGATCTGATGATACATAACATTTAGTAGACTCAGCCTTTCAGCAGGACTAACATGATGTCCTCCAGAAATGTTGGACATAACGGTGTCTCGTTATGTCTGGTTCTTGGATGTCAGCCGGAGCTATGAAAAGTTGACTGCTCCTACCTAGAATATATCACAAATTCTCTTTCCTTGAATAGTAAGAATATTGTATTACTGTTGATCTCAGTTTCTGTTCTTGCTTGGGAACTACAGAATTTCTTCTCTGCATGCATCAAGCCAGTGTCAACTCTGAGCTGAACCTGTTAGGGGCCATTTTCCTGGTTTATCGTTGCCACATTGTATGGGAGGGTGGGGTAGGAGGCTGGAATGCAGTACTAGACACAACATTGGACTTCCTTGTGATGCAGGGGGAAAGAGATGAGTGCCTGAGGAGCCCGCCAATTGATCTAATTGGCCAATGTGACCAGTGTCAACTCGCAAAGCATTTCTAGTCTGCTCTCAAGTTGCCATGGGCAGCAAGTGGGGAGCAGATTCCATGCATACCTTCTTCCAACGTTGGCTCTCAGATTACCAAAGCCAGTTGATGAGGCGTGTTTCTACAGCCCGCATGAGTGCCTCATTGGAGAATGTGATTATGACACAGACTGAGAGGAGGAGTGAAACAGGGTCAAAGTTGAGCCGTAAACTACGTGTGGCAGGGGAGACCTCACTCAAGTAGATGCCAACATGCTGTTCCTAATAAATAACTTGATTTCTTTTGAACCTTGGCTCGAGACTCATAAGTTAATTAGGGCATCTGTTGGAACCTTGACAACCAGTGATTATGGGGAGAAGGAGTGATTACTGATTTTAACTATGCTGAACCTGTGGGAAAGATTCAGAGTTGGTTTTCAGCCAAGTATGCTGATATGATTTACCCAATAAAGTTTCTTGGAGGAAGTGTCTGGCCTCAGAGTCCTGATTTATTTGGGTATATAAGTCGGAACCTTGACAGCCAGAGAAGATCATAGACCCTATATTGACACTATAAGAAGGATCTTGAAACAGCTAACTATGATCAGATCTGATTTGCACTTAGATGAATGACAACTAGGATAACTGCAGATTCAGCCGAGGAATTGAAAAAAATAACAAAACAACCAAATCCTGGAAAAAGTCAAGAAAAAAAATCATTCTGTTCAGTTGCAACAAAAACTACATGAGTTTATGTATGGGCACAATACATTTGAGTAAATCAGAAAAACCACAGTTTCAAAATGTTTGGGAAGTAGCGTTTTAAAAAATATGCAAAGATACTGCATGTAAGCAAAATTCATGTATGCAAAAGTGTAAAAATCAACACAGTGTATTGGATGTTCTAGAGAAAAACACCACACTGTTTTCCAATGGTCCCACTAAGGTAGCATTACACAAAAGAAATAATTATGGTGTATGAAGAACCAGTAGAGGAAAAGAACATTGTCAAGAATCAAGCCGAAGGAAAATTGTATTGCAGTAAAAAAAAAGGAAAATAAGGTGGTTCAATATTAAATTTGAAAAGAAAAATCCTATAGAGATGTTTAAATATACTTTAGTCCCATTGACTTTCATTTGTATTGTTTTCAGATGGGGATCTTTACTGCAAGCAGGGGGGAAATTACAAATTTGAAGCACGCATTTTATGAATGCAAAAGAGTCTGTGGATTTGGAGGTCTTTTGGATCTTAGGAAATGAAAAGTACAAGCAGTAATTTTTCTGCTGGAGTAAGTAGACTACTGTCTTTAAGTTTAGCACAGTGGCAGTTGGTCTTTACTTCTGGTTAGAAACTCACAAGCAGGATGGGCAATCATAACCTTGGTTCTTCTGAGATTTTCTCTGAAATAAGATGAAATTCTTTCAATGTTCCTTGACTGGTCCAGAATGCGGCCGCGCGGGTGATTATGGGAGTGTCATGGCGCTCCCATGTAACACCTCTCCTGCGTGAGCTGCACTGGCTCCCGGTGGTCCTCCGGGTGCGATTCAAGGTGTTGGTGACCATCTTTAGAGCACTCCATGGCTTAGGGCCGGGATATTTACGGGACCGCCTTCTGCCAGTGGGAGCCTCCCACCGGCCAGTATGCTCCCACAGAGAGGGCTCCTCCGGGTGCCGTTGGCCAAACAATGCCGACTGGTGGCCCCCAGAAGGGGAGCTTTCTCTGTGGGAGCACCTACCCTCTAGAACGAGCTCCCCCCAGAGATACAGACGATTCCAGACTTACGTACTTTCCGTCGGGCCCTCAAAAACTTTTTATTTCATCAAGTCGGGCTGGCCTAATCTCTCCAATTGTGTAATTTAATTTGGATTTTTAATGGGGGATTTTAACTGTCCGGCCAAATTGTTTAGTTCATTTTTAAATTGTTTTATATTTTGTATTTGATGGTTTTTACTTCTGGCTGTTCACCGCCCTGAGTCCTTCGGGAGAAGGGCAGTATATAAATTTAAATATTAAATTAAATTATTAAATCTACCAAATGCCTGTGCTTACTGCAAAGGGAGTTTTAAAGAAACCATAAAGATAATCTTCTATTTCCGTGATGGCAAGCCTATGGCACATGTGCCACAGGTGGCACGCGGAGCCATATCAGTGGGCATGCAAGTTCAGTTCTGGCGCACATATGTGTGCCAGCCACCTGATTTTCGGGCCTCCTGGGCTCACCAGAAGTAGGGAAACAGGCTGTTTCTTGCCTCCGGAGGGCCTGGGGGTGGGTGGGGAAGTCCTGTTTTTTGCTTTGCCCAGGCTCCAGAGCCTCTCTAGGAGCCTGGGAGGGCGAAAATGGCTTTCCCCACCCCCTGAGGCCCTCCGGAGGCCGGAAACGGCCCATTTGCTGACCTCCAGTCCCTAGAGAGGCTCTGGAGCCTGGGCAGAGCAAAAACAGGCCTACAGTGCCACCATGTGCCAAAAGTGGGGGAGCATGAGGGGATCATGTGTGCATGCGTCGGGGTGGGGCACATATAATTATGGGTGTGGGCACGCACGTGCAACCACCCCCACCCCCACACTCCCCACGCTTTTGGCATGCAATGGCAAAAAGTTTAGCCATCACTGTTCTCATTGAATGAAACTTTATTTATGTTCCCATTTTCATAACAAAACCTGGAGCCTGTACCAACTGCTACTTAGTCATTCGGGGGCTTAGTGACATCATGATGATGAACAATATTAATGCAAAGAAAGCAAAACCCTAGATATTGTTCTGTTAGTGCATCAGTCCAGTGTAAGGTTATTGGGGTGGGAGCATTATGTCCCTCAAAACTAAAAAAAAAAAGAAGTCAGCAGAAGCCTGATGAGCTTCCAGGGAGATATTTGGCTGTTTCTGGTCCGATCACACAAACATTCTTTTACCCACAGTCACCAGTGATAATGCATGGACATAATTGGTAGAAAAGCCACTTCTTGAGTAAAAAATAAAGAAAACTCAATTGCTGTATGTCAACGCAGGACAAAATCTGTTGAGTTTTCTCTGAAACATGTTAAGGATGGATAGGCATTTGGCAAAGTGAAACTGACTTTTACATGTTCTACTCATATTAAAATCAAACTTTCCAAATCCCCTGTAATAATTACACTCACTGAATGAGTAAATTTACCATGGCTTCAACCCACAATCATCCAAATATTAACCCTAATTGGTCCTGGATCAAATACAATCAAATATCTAGGTTTGATTCTTTATACTTTCTCTTATCAATTGCTGATTGACTGAATGCAATAAATCCAGTCTCCAAAGCCAATCTATTCGCCCCCAAAAAAATATCCAGATAAAATTGTCCCTCAATTAGATGTATTTCATCTGTGTCCCATTCTCCATCAAACATAAAACCATTTGCCACTTGTTCATCCAGAGAGTTCTCTGCTATTATATAAAGGCACGGTGTTAAACTTCTGGGAGGTGTATGGAGTTGGTGCTATGGTTTTTGAGTTTATATTTCTTCTGACAGTTTTTTACCGTCATTTTGGACAACCATAGATTATTTTACGTTCCCCCCCAAGGATTTTTTTCTCAGCAGCAAGAAGTGGCTGCCTCTTAGCTGCATCATTACCATCAAAGAATATTCTCTTTCTCTTTGACCAATCCAAATGTGTGGAGATAATGTTACTATTTGGCAGCATCTAATCCGTGAAATAGGGATGCAGTGGCTCAGTGGCTAAGATGCTGAGCTTGTCGATCGAACGGTCGGCAGTTCAGCAGTTCGAATCCCTAGTGCCGCATAACGGGGTGAGCTCCCGTTACTTGTCCCAGCTTCTGCCAACCTAGCAGTTCGAAAGCATGTAAAAAATGCAAGTAGAAAAATAGGGACCACCTTTGTTGGGAAGGTAACAGCGTTCCATGCACCTTTGGTGTTTAGTTATGCTGGCCACATGACCACGGAGACGTCTTCGGACAGCGCTGGCTCTTTGGCTTTGAAATGGAGATGAGCACCACCTCCTAGAGTCGGGAACGACTAGCACATACTGTATGTGCTTTACCCTGTATGTGTATGTGTAATCCCTGAATAAAAAACACAAGACTGTATTTTTTTCAGATATTTATCTCTGTGACAAATATTTGTTTTGCAAATGGGCATGACTTTTGTGGAAAAGTCATTGGTACCACTGAATAAATTCCTTTTTTCTGGATAGGAACTTGTACATCTACTGCATAAAAACTTATGGATTGATTGTCCCAAAGATGCTTTTCCAAAAGGCAACTGAACATTTTTGGGTTTTTTTTCCTTGAAAACATTTCACTTCTCATCCAAGAAATGAGATCAGATTGATTGATCTCATTGATCAGAAACACAGAATGTTTTCAAGGAAAAAAAACCCAAGAAAGTCCATTTGCCCTTGGGCTAATCATGACCTGGATGATTAGGAATCTCCATAGAATTTTGTAGATTTGTTCTTTCATTTCCCTACATTCAGTCACCCACAAGGTCTAGCAAGGTGATTGGGTATTTGGATAGCTGATAAGTTGTTGGCTCACTCTAACTTACAAATATTATTTTTCCCACTTTGCCACTGAGCAATTCAGTTGGAGATGAAATAATAAGGAAAAAAGATGAAATAATAATTATATCCTGCTGTTGATAAGGGCCAGTCTTCATTTCTGATCGACCTCAGCTTTCTTTAGGAAAATGAATTAATATGTGTCCTGTCTGATATTGTATGAAGAAATGAACGTTGAGTGCATTGAAGGCGCTATGTGGAAAAAAAAATTAATTAGGGCTATGCAGCTTGTAAATTGCAGATCATTCTGCAACACTTTGCATAAAAAAATTCAGCTGCTTTTAGAAAGAATTAAAATCTTGTGGGGATAATATTAGCAAAGAAAGTGCCTTCTGTGATTCAATATTACTCAACATTGTAGTGGAAGCCAGAAACAGAGAACTTAGACAAATTAATATTGCTTTTATTAAGCGTGCGCATTCCATTGAGGAAAAATTGGAAATTGCATGAGTTATTTAAGATATTGTTACATAGCAACATAGGTAAAATACTATTCTGCAGAAAATTTAGCAAACGATTAACTTTTACAGGTTGAACCTATTCAGGTCTTGCTTTCAAACTCTTAAATCAGTGCTTTTCTTTTCTTTTCTTTTTTGACAGGCAAGTATTATTTCCAACATACAGCTTTCTTAAAGGAGAGCTCTACAAATTTTCCATCCTATCTGGCTGCAGAACGGGAAGAGATAATTTTGTCCAGCTTCTCAAGAAGTATACAAAAAGTCTCCAATATTTGGCCCGAGACTTTCCCCATTGCAACGTGGTACTGTAGTGTCAGATTTGCTGTTTATAGCATAGAAAATGTAAGGTCCAATAATAATATGTTTAAGCTCATAAATGCCAAACAAGAAACTTAAACAGAGACTTGAGTAAAATAGCATTTAATCTTGATCAAGCTTAAATGGTTAGCTGTTCCAAACACATACAAGTTACATGCAGGTAACAACTACAAACAAGAGAGGGCATGTGAATCCCTTCTCATCTGAGTGTCATTATCAGTATGCTGATGACACTCAGCTGTACATCTCCACCCTGGACCACCCCAATGACACCCTTGACATGATGTCCCAGTGTCTGGAGGCCGTACGGATCTGGATGGGGAGAAACAGGCTCAAGCTCAACCCATCCAAGACTGAGTGGCTGTGGCTTCCGGTGTCCCGATATAGTCAGTTGGTGCCATCTCTGACTATTGGGGGCGAGTTGTTGGCCCCCACAGAGAGGGCTCGCAACTTGGGTGTCCTCCTGGATGCACAGTTGTCTTTAGAAGAGCATGTGACAGCCGTGGCCAGGGGGGCTTTTTATCAGGTCAGCCTGATTTGCCAGTTGTGTCCCTTTCTGGATCGGGACTCTTTTACACACGGTCACTCATGCCCTCATCCCTTCCCACCTGGACTACTGCAATGCTCTCTACATAGGGCTCTCCTTGAAGAGCACCTGGAGGCTCCAACTGGTCCAGAATGCGGCCGCGCGGGTGATTATGGGAGCGTCATGGCGCTTCCATGTAACACCTCTCCTGCGTGAGCTGCACTGGCTCCTGGTGGTCCTCAGGGTGTGATTCAAGGTGTTGGTGACCACCTTTAGAGTGCTCCATGGGTTAGGGTAAGAATATTTACGGGACCACCTTCTGCCATCGAGAGCCTCCCACCAGCCAGTACGCTCCCACAGAGAGGGGCTCCTCCGGGTGCCGTTGGCCAAACAGTGTCGACTGGTGGTCCCCAGGGGGAGAGCTTTCTCTGTGGGGGCACCTGCCCTCTGGAACGAGCTCCCCCCGGAGATACGGATGATTCCGGACTTACGTACTTTCCGTCGGGCCCTCAAAACCTTTTTATTTCATCAAGTCGGGCTGGCCTAATCTCTCCAATTGTGTATTTTAATTTGGATTTTAATGGGGGATTTTAAGTGTCGGGCCAAATTGTTTAATTCATTTTTAAATTGTTTTTATATTTTGTATTTGATGTTTTTTTACTTCTGGCTGTTCACCGCCCTGTGTCCTTCGGGAGAAGGGCGGTATATAAATTTAAATATTAAATTAAATTAATTAAATTTTATATTGTTTAGGAAAGTCATAAATCACCAATTCTGGCATCTTTGATTTGTGTATCCCCTGGAACAGGGTAAAGCCTATTAATGAGCATCATCAGTGTTATCTCTTCCTGATCATCTTCTTTGGCTATCACACTTGGCTATTTAGCCCCCTGGAGTGGAGGGAACTCAAAAGATCAAAGATGAGATATGTTCTTTAGGCAGGAGGGGGAGAGATAAGGCTCAAAAGGTGGAACATATAGTTTGACAAATGCCAGATACTTCACAACAGACCCCAATAACAGTCCAGGAAGTTAGTCAATGTGGCATGTTTGTGTTTTAACTACAAAGGGCATAATATATATGTCAGTGTCACAGGAAACAAATATTTACAGTATGCAGATATACAAAGATATCATATATCATACACATATATATATGTTGCAGGAAACAGTTAGCAAGTTTCTTCTAATTCTAGTATCTCAGTATATCTATTTCCTTACAGAACAATGCCAGTAAAAATAAATGAATGGGTTTTGTAAAAAAGGGGGAATGCTGAGACTTGCAATGTGCTACTTAGGCATCTGTCTTTTGAAAATTATGAGGCAATTTTAAGGCAATTCTTGACTCAGCTGGATAGCTTAGAGGCTATTTGGAGGGGCAGCAATTGTTATGTATCTAATCTTTACGGGATGATGGCCACCTTAGGAGAATTAAAGGTATGATGGATGAGCAAAACTGAAGGGGGTTGGAGAGGAATTGAAATATGTTCACTTGGCATTTTAATGGGCTGGACAAAAGGACAAATAAGGCAAACCTGAAAGGGAATGGGTGTGGGACTTAGCCTGTCAAAACGGTGACCTTGGCAAGTCATATTTGTCCAGTGACTCACTTTTTAATGTCTCTCCTGAAGAAGGATCACCCATCTGTCAACTTTCATACAATAATTAGAGAGGAAAATGTTTGCCAGGGTTTATTAGTTGACACGATATTGACACAAAGTCACTGTGGACTAGAGGGAATACCCTAAGTGATGAGAAACAGGATGTCGTACAAGATAGCAATTTTTTTTCCAAGGATGACAACCATTACTCATCAAATTAAGCTTTTCCCGAACCAATTATCGATGCTAACCATGAGAGAGATAGAAATAAAGATGAAATGTGCAAAACAAAGACACTTCCAATCTGCAAACAAAGCAAGGAGATGGTTGGCATACAAAAATGAAAAGAATTAATTAAAGTGATGAGAAAGAAATACTGTAATAACAGATCATGCCAATATATGAAAACTGTTTCATCCCTGTTATACTATTTTATACAAATTGTCTTGGGAAAAAGTGAATGACTATTTATGTAAACAGAGTTTCCTGAAGATCGCAGAGTATTAGAGACACATTTTGAATGGACTTATAATAATAAGGAAACCATGTGAAGCTGTCAAAAAAGACTAAAAGCTAAAACTAGGAAAGGCACGAGGTCCAGATGGGTCATCAGCATCTTGCAATAAATATTTTTAAAGTTTAGCTTTTATAGTTTTTACAAACAACGAGTAGTATTCTATAGAATGAAAAGACTCTTTTTTTAAAAAAAAAATATTATTATACATTTTTCTTTATTATACATCACATTTCCAGTTTTGCAATGCCAGTGTACTGGCTGTATCAAGTCCTTTTTAAGTACACATAGCATTATACACCCTGAGAATAACCATTATTCTCATAGTCATACAATATAGTCTCTCTTAAATACATAATGTTGTACATCATAGTTATAACCATTATTTTCATAGTTATACTCTATACACTCTATATCTTTATCACTCTATATATTTTAATCTATAATCCCATACAGTCCGATAGTACTGTTACTTACGATATCCATTCTTATATATATGTATCTATTTATCTGTATCTATTTCTATTTTGTTGATCTTCTTTCGTTATTAAGTTACTAATCTCTGTACCTATTATCTAACCATTTGTACAATAAGTCCCATGTTGAGTAATACTCAGATTCCTCTTAATCTTTAAGTTCCACTGTTAAACTGTCCAATTCGGCACATTCAAATATTTTCTTTTTTACCTTTTCGTCTATAGATATACTTTCATTTTTCCAATTTTGTACATATGTGATTCTAGCTGCTGTTATTATCCGTAACATTCTTGATAGTTGTAAATAGGCTAATATAACATTAATACCTAAGAAGAGACAAGATTTGACTTTAACAAGAAATATTTTTAGTTTAATCAATACCTGTTTGGGCATTGGCTATACCATTTAAACAATGACAAAGTATATTTATATCTTAATTTATACGGCAAGAGAAGAAACCATCTTCCTAGACACAGAGCAGATTTCTTTTCTGGTTTGGATTATGCTTATTTAATGCAAATTACCATTGATCGTTTTGTCCCAAAGATGCTTTTCAAAAGGCAACTGGACTTGCTTGTCTTTTTTTCCTTGAAAACATTTTGCTTCTCATCCAAGCTTCTCATCCAAAAAACTTATTCACTTATGACTGAATTCTGATTCGGAATTCTGAAGCTGAAGAAGGTTCTTGATTCTTTCAGAACTGAAGAAGGTTCTTGGATGAGAAGAGAAATATTTTCAAGGAAAAAACAACAAGAAGAAAATCCAATTGCCTCAATGATTGATGAATGAATGAATGAATGAATGAATGAATGAATGAATGAATGAATAGGGGACTGGAGACTAAAACATATGAAGAACAGTTGCAGAAACTGGGCATGGTTAGTCTAGTGAAGAGAAGGACCAGGGGAGACACGATAGCTGTCTTCCAATACTTGAGGGGCTGCCACAGAGAGGAGGGGGACAAGCTATTTTCCAAAGCCCCTGAATGCCAGCCAAGGCATAATGGATGGAAACTGATCAAGGAAAAGTTCAACCTAGAAATAAGGAGAAATTTTCTTACAGTGAGAACAATCAGCCCATGGAACAGAAGTTGCCTTCAGAAGTTGTGGGAGCTTCATCACTTGAGACTATCAAGAAGAGATTGGACTGCCATTTGTCAGAAATGGTGTAGGGTCTCCTGCTTGGAGGGAGGGTTGGACTAGATGACCTACAAGGTCCCTTCCAGCATTTTAAATCTATCTATCTAGAATGATTGAGAATCTCCATAGATGGCCCATCTTTTGGAACTTAGTTTCCTTCTTATGGAAAAGCTTATAGCACACCAAATTGAGCACCCATTTGTTCTTGTAATAGTTTACACTATGGCTGAGGCCTCCAGATATCTGGTCGAGCAAATTTGAGCATCAAGGTGTATTTTAGCGTGTGCTGGGTCTGTGCTTTTCACAGCCTTTTCTGTAAAGATCAGGATCTCATCCCAGGAATGTCAAACACAAGAAATATTCTGATTGTGAATGATTTGGCCTTAATGCATCAAAATTGTGTTTCATCTTACAGGGTACATCTCTGGAAAAAAAAAAAAGATAATACATTCTGTTTGGGGGGCTTAGAGCTGCAGCACAAAGTTGTGTTTTTCTGATAGCCACATGTGACATTTGTGAAAAATGAAACCTTTAAAAAAATAATAGTGTTTGCTTCTCTTTTTCCTGTCCGCACCTTTTTTCCCCCCTCTTCCTATTTGAAAGAGCACTTCAGTCTGATGTGAAGGCTATAAAAAGAATCCCTTTGTATAAAAATGCTGTGTTTGTGCAGGCGGACACGGAGGACAGATAGCTACGCTGTAGCATGGGGGGGAAAAAAACCTGCAGAATGGTTACAAGACAACGAATCAAAAAAAAAAATATTGCTTTGATACTCAACCTTGAGTAGAATTGTGAATATCTCAAGCAGAAAGTTGCTCAAAGTGTTTTGGCATTTGGCATACCCAGGAGCTGAAAGGAGAATATCACTGCAATTTATTTATTTTTAATCGTAATTTTATTATAATTATGACGTTCCAATATAGTCAATTGGTGCCATTACTGACTATTGGGGATGAGTCATTGCCCCCCACGGAGAGGGTTCGCAACTTAGGCGTCCTCTTGGACTCACGGCTGTCTTTAGAAGAACACTTGACGGCTGTGGCTGGGAGGTCTTTTTATCAGGTTCGCCTGATTCACCAGTTGCGTCCCTTTCTGGATTGGGACTCATTAAATACGGTCACTCATGCCCTCGTCACTTCACGCCTGGACTACTGTAATGCTCTCTACATGGGGCTCCCCTTGAGGAGCACCCGGAGGCTCCAGCTGGTCCAGAATGTGGTCGCGCGGGTAGTTATGGGAGCAGCATGGCGCTCTCATGTGGCTCCCCTCCTGCGCGAGCTGCACTGGCTCCCTGTGGTCTTCCGGGTGCGCTTCAAGGTCTTAGTTACCACCTTTAGAGCGCTCCATGGCTTAGGACCGGGGTACTTACGAGACCGCCTTCTGCCACCAATAGCCTCTCACCACCCAGTACGCTCCCATAGAGAGAGGCTTCTCAGGGTGCCGTCAGCCAAACAATGTCGACTGGCGGCCCCCAGGGGGAGAGCCTTTTCTGTGAGGGCACCCACCATCTGGAACGAGCTCCCCCCAGAGATACAGAAGATTCCGGATCTGCGCACTTTCCGCCGTGCTCTCAAAACATTCCTGTTTCAGCAGGCCGGCCTAGCCTAACTTTCCCTTTATATTGCTTTTTTTTTATTTTATTTTAAACTGGGATGTATTAAATGTATTTTTATCGTTCGCTGTTCACCACCCTGAGTCCCTTAGGAATAGGGCGGTATATAAATGTAATAAATAAATAAATAAATAAATAAATAAATAAATAAATAAATAAATAATAATGTACAACATCACACATGTATATGGCTAAAACAGAAGCAATTCATAGCCATTGGCAATAGGCTTAATTAGAACACAAGCATGCAGTTAAAATTGCCTAACCAAGAAAAAAAACATAATGCAATGAAACTGATAAATTGCTATAGCAATAGCACTTAGACTTTTTATACTGTATCACAGTGCTTTACAGCCTTCTCTAAGCAATTGAGAGAGCTGGCATATTGCCCACAATATTCTGGATCCTCATTTTATCGACCGTGCAAGGAGGGAAGGCTGAGTTAACCTTGAGCCCATCAGGATCGAACTCCAGGCTGTGGGCAGAGTTTGCCTACAATACTGCATCTCTATCAAAAGAATAAATCCTCTGGAAGATTATATCAAACTCGAAGCCTTGTGGAAGAGTTCTATCTTAGCAGTCTTCTGGAGCAGGAGCAGGTTGAATCAAAACTATAGTAACTCCGATAGAAAGCGGTTTCAAAAGGTGGGAGTAGAAATCAATGTCGATGCCCCCTCATTTTTTAATTTTTTTTAAAAAAATACATCTTCCATATTAGGCCTGTTTAGCCTGGATTCTGCTGTAATGCTTCTACCCAGATTGATGTTTGTGTTTCTCTATGTCCGGGGTGGGATTCGAAAATTTTAGCAACCAGTTCTCTGCCCGGTTGCTGGGTGGGCATGGCCATGGTGGGTGTGGCCTACTCAGCTTCCTGCACAATAGTGGAGGGGAGCATTTTCTCCCTCACCAAGCTCCGGAGGCTTTTCTCGAGCTTTCTGGAGGACGAAAATGGGCTCCTCCAGGCTCCAAAAGCTAGAAATGGGCCTGTTTCCAGACTTCCAGACCTTCCAGAAGGCCCATTTTTTTGCCCTCCCCAGGCTTTGGAGGCTTTCCTTGAGCATCCGGGAGGGCAAAAACAGCATTCTCCGGGATCCAGAGGCCCTTTGGAGGCCATAAACAAGCTTGTTTCTGGACTTCTGGAACTTCCAGGAGGCTTGTTTTTCATCCTCCCAGAGCCTCCGTGCGGGCCCTGCACTTAACTGGCATCCAAAAATGGCTGCATGGAGACTCCTAGGAGGGGAGGGGAGGGGAGGGGAGGGGAGGGGAGGGGTGAGCGTGGCCAGGCAGTCCTTGCAACTACTGGTTCAGCAAACCAGATGTAAAATTAGCATCCGATTTGTCCAAACTGGCTGAATCCCACTGCTGTCTATGTCACTTAAATAGTTCAGAAAACTGTGGTTTGGTAGATTTTTGAAGCCAAACCTTACATCAGCTACAGGTATGACCATAACTGAGCCCAACATTTCTGTTGCTAAGTAAGACACTTGCTAAGTGAGTTCTGCCCCATTTTATGACTTTTCTTGCCACAGATGTTTAAGTGAATCATTCCAATTGTTAAGTTGTAACGTGGCTGATAAGTGAATCGGGCTTCCCCATTGATTTTCTTTGCCAGGAGATCAGAAAAAGTGATCATGTGACTGAGCCCCAGGATGCTGCAACCACCATAAATAGAAGCCACTTTCCAAGTGTCAGAATTTTGATCACATGAACATGGGGATGCTGCAATGGTCGTAATTTTGAAAAATGGTCATAAATCACTTTTTTCAGTGCCGTTGTAACCTCAAAGGTTACTAAACGAATGGCTGTAAGTCAAGGACTACCTGTATAACACTCAAAGCCTTTCCTGCGGTTTGTCATTTTGAGACATTTGCTGGAGTCACGCTATCTGTGCACGCGGTAATCCATTTTAATGACGAAATTACGGTTTTAGAGGAAGAAGCTGAGAAGCATTGAGTGACTGAGACACTCCAATAAACTCTGGATAGCATATAATGCAACCACACAAAGAGAGGGGCAATTTTGTGAATTTACTAAAAATGCCTACTGAAAGGAACGTAATAAAAAAAAAGAGAGAGAGGAAATGTTTGCTGATATTTTGCTGCTTGATACTAGCATTACTTGTACAAGGATTGTGGGATGGGGCTGCAGTTTTCCAGCCCCTGCTGTCACACCAGAGGGTTACACCCACCACAGCCCACAAATTTGATATGTAGAGCCGAGGTGGCGCAGTGGTTAGAGTGCAGTACTGCAGGCTACTTCTGCTGACTGCTGACTGCCTGAAATTGGCAGTTCAAATCTCACCAGGCTCAAGGTTGACTCAGCCTTCCCTCCTTCCGAGGTGGGTAAAATGAGGACTCAGATTTTTGGGGGAAATAGGCTGACTCTGTAAACCGTTTAGCGAGGGCTGTAAAGCACTATAAAGCAGTATATAAGTCTAAGTGCTATTGCTATTGCTATGTTTATAAACAGGGCCTGCATGTGCATATGAAACTAACTCTCAAAGATTACCGTGATGAATCAGAAGCTTCCTTGCTATGTGGAAGTGTATGAACAGATATCCCAAAGGTTCCCGCCCCCCCACAACTGGACTTTCTTGAAAACATCATCATCTGGATGTCTTATACAGGGAGATGCAGTTATCCTGATTTTCTGAAGAGCACGGCTACCTATGAGACCCTGAAGAGAGATCAAAGAATAACAGAATTGGAAGGACCCTTGGAGATCTTCTAACCCAACCCCCTGCTCAAGTGGACCTATAACATTTCTGACCAATCATTGTCTAATCTCTTCCCACTTTAGGAGGCAAGTCGTTCCACTGATTAATTGTTCTCACTGTCAGGAAATTCCTCCTTAGTTCTAGGTTGCTTCTCTCCTTGACTAGTTTCCATTCATTGCTTCTTGTCCTGCCTTCAGGTGCATTGGAGAATAGCTTGACCCCCTCTTCTTTGGGGCAGCCCCTGAGATATTGGAACACAGCAGTTATAAGAAAAAGGTCATCTGCAACAACTACTGAAGGACAATGCCACTGACTATCCAGGGGAAGTCAATCCATGCATCTATGGGCTCCCCCAAATCCACAAAGAGGGAACTCCACTCAGTCCAATAAGCAGCAGCAGCAAGTCATTCACTTACACCATTGCAAAATATCTAACCACAACAAGAAAATCCAGTTGTCTTTTTGGGGGAAAAATATCTTTGTGACAACCATGACCTGGATGATTGAGAATCTCCATAGACATGTATGAACATATATTGCTAACCGCCCATTAAAAATATCAATGTTTATATAGACAGTTGGACCTGCCAGTTGTTATTCTGGTGATGATGAAAAGAAAAAGAAGAACTGGTGCTTCTTGTAATTTCTTCCACTTTGTACAACTCACTTCTTGTGATCCTTTCTGAGCTACAGAAATAGGTATAGCTATAATTTATTTATTTTATTTATTTATTTTATATAAAATTTATATACCACCCTTCTCCTTGAGGACTCAGGGCGGTGAACAGCCAAGTAAAAGCATAAACTACAAACATTAAAATACAATTAAAAAGATATATATAAATTTGGCCCCATGATTAAAAACAATAACAAACAATTAAAAACATTTTTAAAAGTGTTAGGCCAGCCCGGCTTGTTGGAAAAGGAAGGTTTTAAGGGCACGGCGGAAGGCACTGAGGTCATGGATTCCCCTTATCTCTGGGGGCAGCTGGTTCCAGAGGGTAGGTGCCCCCACAGAGAAGGCTCTCCCCCTGGGGGTCACCAGCCTACATTGTTTGGCTGATGGCACCCCGAGGAGGCCCTCTCTGTGGGAGCTCACAGGTTGATGGGAGGCCATCCGTAGCAGCAGGCGGTCTCGAAGATAACTAGGTCCTATGCCATGGAGCGCTTTAAAGGTGGTAACCAACACCTTGAAGCGCACCCTGAAGACCACTGGGAGCCAGTGCAGCTCACGCAGGGGAGATCTTGTATGGGAGCGCCATGCAGCTCCCGTAACTACCCACACAGCCGCATTCTGGACCAGTTGGAGCCTCGGGGTGCCCCTCAAGGGGAGCCCCATGTAGAGAGTGTTGCAGTAGTCCAGGCGAGAGGTGACGAGGGCATGAGTGACTGCGCGGGGAATCCCGATCAAGAAAGGGCTGCAACTGGCATATCAGGCGAACCTGACAAAAAGTCCCCCTGGCCACAGCCGTCAGATGTTCTTCCAAGGACAGCTACATATCCAGAAGGACTCCCAGATTGCGAGCCCTCTCCGAGGGGGCCAAAGACTCACCCCCAATAGTCAGAGATGAAGTCATCTGACTATATCGGGATGCCGGGAACTACAGCCACTCAGTCTTGGAATGGTTGAGTTTGTGCCGGTTTCTCCCCATTCAGATCCCCACAGCCTCCAGGCACCGGGACATTACTTCAATGGCATCGTTGGGGTGGCCAGGAGTGGAGATGTACAACTGGGTGTCATCAGCGTACTGGTGGTACTTCACCCCAAAGCCACGGATGATCTCACCAGAGTGTGGAACACCAATTGTGTTGCAAACTGCAAACTGATTATTAACCAAGATCTCCCTGATGCTTCTGGATCCAGTTCAAGATATTGGTGGCTCTCATTAAAATATAAGTGGCTGGGATGAAAGTCCTGAGAGGCACATCTTGAAGAGTTTCATTATGCAAAGTCTAAGGGAGCAGCCATTATTACTGATTGTTTTTCCCTAGAGGGTCTGCCTGACACTTACTTTACTATCTGCCTGAATGAGGGGGTTATTTTACCCTACAAGAAATCTGAAATTTGCCTGCATACCTTACATGAACAACCATATTATTAGAGCAAATGAAGCTGCCACATGTACAATGTAGATTTCATCAGTGAAGGATTTTGTTGCGTCTCTCAATGTTATCAAGACAGAGAGAGACATACATATTCTAGTCGCTTTGCAAGATGTTTTCCATCTCAAGTTCAGATGAAAAAGTAGTTAGGTCAATTGCACATGTAGAAGAAACCAGCATGCCTAATGTTAATAGCATCCTAAATCATAAAGGAAACAATTCTATCTCTTTCTTTCTTTTTTTTTTAACATTTATGGTAATGCGTGGAACTGTGTTTCATCACAACATAGTAACATTTAAAGTAGCACAGAGGTCTCCAACCTTGTTGACTTTAAGATTTGTGGACTTCAACTCCAAGAATTCCTCAGCCAGCATAGAATTCTAGGAGTCTTAAAGTTGCCAAGGTTGGAGACATCTGAATTTGCTGGGTTGACTTTGTTTTCAGGAGGAAAAAAAAAAGGAAAAAGGGAGATAGAACATAGAATATCAGAGTTGGAAGGGACCTAGGAAGTCTTCTGGTCCAACTCCTCCTCAAGCAGAAGACCCTATACCAATTGAGATAGAATAACTAGTTGTTGAATCTCTTCTTGAAAGTCTCCAATGTTGGAGCACCCACAATTTCTGAAGGCAAGCTATTCCACTGATTGATTGTTCTCACTGTCAGGAAATTTCACCTTAGTTCTAGATTAAACCTCTGACTTTGGGAGCAGATTTTGCCTGCCCCTGTTACCCACAGCATTGATTTTCGGTAATGGAATGTGTGTGTATGTTTCATGTTGAATTTATTGCTCTGCTTAGAGCACAATGAGTATCACAAGGCCCATTGTTGAGTTATTGGAATGGGTGCTGCACTCAAAGGGAGAATTTAATCTGCAGTTAGAAGGATATCTTCGTCTGAATTCCACTCATGTCTATCTCATGTACTGAATCTCTTTCAAGTGCTTACAACAACAAAAAATCCCCCCTTTTTTTCCAGAGTCCATCTTGCTGTGAATATCAGCCATCCCCACTGCTTTCCTTGATTTGTGGAGATGTTCAGGCTCACATTGACATTTTTGTGTAGACGATATGCCATCTTCAGTGCTACAGCCCAAGGTTGTTATTTCTGATGCTCCTGACAAAGATGATTAGGGGACTGGAAGCTAAAACATGAGGAACGGATGCAGGAATTGGCTATATCTAGTCTATTGAAAAAGACCAGGGATGACATGATAGCAGTCTTCCAATAGTTGAAGGGCTGCCACGAGGAAAAGGGGGTCAACCTATTCTCCAAAGCACCTGAAGGCAATGGATGCAAACTGTTCAAGGAGATAACCAACTTAGAACTAAGGAGAAATTTTCAAAGCGGTAGAACAATTAATCAGTGGAATAGTTTGCCTCCAAAAGTTGTGGATGCTCCATTGCTTGATGTTTTTAAGAAGAGACTGGACATCCACTTGTCTGAAATGGTATAGGGCAGTGATGGTGAACCTTTTAGAGACCGAGTGCTCAAACTTCAACCCAAAACCCTCTTATTTATTATTAGTTTATTTATTAGTCCAATTTGTATGCTGCCCTTCTCCGTAGACTCAGGGCGGTTTACAATGCATTATAGCAATAGCCTGCATACTTTTTTGTATATACCTGCTTATTAGGGCTTTTGCCCCCCCCCCAAAGCAGTATTGTTCTATACAAAGCTGGCTTATTGCCCCTACAATCTGGGTCCTCAATTTACCTACCTCGAAAGGATGGAAGGCTGAGTCAACCTTGAGCCTGGTGAGATTCGAACTTGCACTAATTGCAGGCAGCTGGCAGCTAAGTGCTAGTACTTAACAGCATTTTAGTCCACTGTACCACCGAGGCTCATATTTATTTATCGCAAAGTGCCAACACAGCAATTTAACCTGAACACTGAGGTTTTACTACCTAAAATAATGATAAACAAGGCAGAGTTCAGCTCATTGTTCTAAGAAAAACTTGATAAATGCACTTTTATGCCCCTTCATTTTTTTCCTGCTTTTGAAATATTACGTTTAGCAACAATAAAAAAGAAAAACTTTTGTAATATCATTTCTCTTTCCCCCCCTCTCTCTCTCTTCATCCCTTCTCTTTCTCTCTCTGTTTTTCTGTCTTTCTCTTTCTCTTCCTCTTCCTCTCTTTCTCTTTCTCTTTCTCTCTTTCCCTCCCTCTCTCCCTTTCTCTCTTCCGCTCTCTTTCCCTGGAGAAACCTGATGGAGCTGGGCTGGGGCAACAGCACATGTTCCCCCAGAGAGGGCTCTGTGTGCCACCTCTGGCATGTGTGTCATAGGTTTGCCACCAGCGGTATAGGGTATCCTGCTTGAACAGGGGGTTGAACTAAGGGCCTCCAAAATCCCTTCAAACTCTGTTATTATGTTCTTCTGATTTATGAACAGAGTGCTGCAAAGAAATGTCAGGCCAAAAGACAACAAAATCTATGTGGCCTCCAGGAGTCAACACCGAATGGATGGAATATAATCCATCAATTAAAAGTTAATATCAGATCAAAATCAATGGCACCAAAGCCAACATTCGTGTTTGCTCATTTCTATTTCTTGTTCTGTCCCCGTCTCACACACTCACCCCCACAGACAGGCAACAGTTAAAGAACTCAGCTGACAACAATTTATCCGGTATCAGAATTGGCAGCAACCCAGTGGCTGGCTGCCAGGTATTCTTTACTCACGAGGGGAGAGTTTCTCCCTTCGTCCGGGAACAAAGCCAATACACAATAATCAACAAAGTCCAGTAAATACAAAGAAGGTCGTCCGATATCCGTTTTTTGCTTGTCACAGAGCTGAACCGGCCACCACACCCTCTTTTATACTCTGTAGGGTGTGGTCCAGTGACTCAACCTAATCCCTGGCATGCCTCTTCCTCTGCTGCGTGTGCTTATCTCTGCGACGCTGTCGAGGGTCCAGCCAAGACTCATCATCATCATCATTACTGTCCACCTGTGGCTGCGTGGAATTGCTTGGCCCCGGCCCTATCTCTTGCCCTTCGGAGGACACCGGAGGCATTGCCAGAGAGGAGGGTCCTGGAGAGGGAGGCCTTGCCAACTCCTCTCCTTCACTCTTGGAGTCCTCTCCTGCTGATGACACAGGCTCGTTGATAGGAGCTACAACACTTCTGGGTTTCAGTAGGCTGTACTGCTTAAGGAATTAGTGGCTACAAGAAAATTTAGTAGCAGGATAATGATGTTCTATTCAGCCTTTTACCGATCTGCTTTAATTGCAGGGGCAAATAGCTAGAGGGGTTTTGTAGCCAAAACAAGAAAGTTTTCCTTTGGGAACCAAGGACATTCTGACAGGTGGCTGGCTAGGGGAGGAGTGAAGTAAGCAAGCAACCAGCCAGCACCTTGATTGGACAGCATGACCAGTGACTTAGGGGAAAGGGGAAACTTTTACTTTCTAATTAGGTGAAAGCCGCAGGAACTTTCAGACTCAGCTTTCACCAGATATGATGTATCCAATAAATTGTTCTTTGAGGAATATGTTTGCCTCAGAGTTCTGCTTTCAATGGCTGCATTACTTGGAATGTTTACATATATATATAAAAACACCTGGAATTTAAATTGTCCTATCATGGCTGCCATCTGGAGTTTTTTTTTTTTTAAGTATCACATCCTGTTGATACTCCTGACTACAGTTAAGAGATGAAAAAGAAAGGAGCCACCTGGACACCTTAACCAGTCAGGTTTCTGACTTGACTCCTCTTTGTACTCACATACACACCAATTTCAATTTCCCATACTTTGGGACAACAAGTTCTATTCTGAAATGGAAAACTCTTCTTTCCATACCAACATAGCTGGCTGGAGAATTCTGGGAGTTGAAGTCCACAAGTCTTAAAGCTGCCAAGTTTGAAGACCTCTGTTCTATACCCTTAACCAAGTATATTTCATTATAATATTTTACATTCTATTAAGCCGGGCTGGCTTAAAATGTTTTATTGGTGAATTTTATGGGTAAGGGGTTTTAAATTGGGGAAAGCCATTAGGGATTTAATTTTGTTTTAAATGTATTTTAATGTTTATATTGTATGTTTTTTTAATCTTGGCTGTTCACCACCCCGAGTCCTTCAGGAGAGGGGGCGGTATAAAAAATAAATAAATAAATAAATAAATAAGTAAGTAAGTAAGTAAGTAAGTAAGTAAGTAAGTAAGTAAGTAAATAAATAAATAAATAAATAAATAAATAAATAAATAAATAAATAAATAAAGTTTTATGTGAACCCAAAGATAAAAATGGACAGCAGGAGGAGATTTGGGCTGGAATTTTCTGCTTAGCACTGCACCTGGATTCCCATTTTAAAAAAATGGACATTTTTGTTAACCAGACGCAACATTTCTGATGCCAGCAGTAGACACACATGGAAGGCAGACAAAAGGACTTGTAATGCAAATGCAAAAATAGACAGCAGGATCAGATTCAAATTTATGCTTAGAGTTGGTCTTGGATTCCCTTAAAAAAAAAAAAAAAATCAGCCAATTTTAATGCCCAGATAGAAAATTCATGTTACAAATAGAAGACATGCATAAAAGCCTAACTAAAATAAATAAATAAATCACATCCCGAATACAAAAATGGATGGTGGGGTGGAATTTTAGGTTTTGAATTACCCTTGTATTTCATTTGTAAAAATGAAATTTGGCTGCCTGGGCAGAAAATTCCTGATGTCAACAGCAGGTGTTCCTGCAAGTGATATGAAGCCAAACTTCAAACAAATGCAAAAACAGATGGTGGAACAAGATTTGGGGTGGAATTTTAGTCTCAAAACTGGGCTTGGATTATCTTTGTAAAAATTGACTATTTTTGGTACCAGATGTAGAAGAGGACCATGTTGAGCCCAAGGGGGGAGGGGAGGAATCAAGCATATCATTAGTCTTGAATCCCTTCATGCCTACAAGAGATGTAAGTCCAGTCCATCTTGAATTCCATTGACTCTTATCTGTTGCCAATTTGCTTTGACCATTAGTAGTTCAGATTATTGTAGAGAGTGTAAACTTGCAATAAACCTATATATTCATTTGAATTGCCTGGACCCCTGATTTCCTGTGCTTGACATCTAGTGATCATTCTGGGGTCCACCCAAGCTTCCGTTGGTGATTCAACTCAAGCTTCCAGGGGTCATTCTTAGATACACTCAAGTTTCTAGGGGGTCATTCTGAGTCAGTCAAAACTTCTTGGGGTCATTTTGGGTCAAGTCAAGCTTCCAGGAATGACTCTGGGAAGAACTCAATCTTCATGGACAGATTCTGGCATCAACTTAAATTTCCATAGATAGTTCTGAGGTCAAGTAAATCTTCTAGGTATCATTCTGCATTTAGCTAATGTTTGTTGGAGTCATTTGGGGTCATTTGAAGCTAGAAGTCTTAGCTGTTCTCACAATGAGGCCTGAAAGCTTGAGGAGAACAAAAATGAGTCCTGAAAGCTTTTGCTGATCCCAGAATGGAAGTTAGAAGCTTTAGCTAACCTCACAATGACCACTGAAAGCTTGAGTTGATCCAAGAATGACCCCAAGATCAACATTTGTCTAATCTCACATTGATCTTAGATGCTGTTTCTAGGGCAGCGCAATTCTCTTGGCTAACAGTCTCGTTTTCTGCAAGTATCAGTTTAATAAAGTGTTTCATCTCAAATAATGATGTTATAATTAATAATGGAACTGACTGTACTCGCTATAAACAGTTGCAGTTAAGCATCATTCAACTAAATGGGTCTTATGGGTAGATTTGCATAAACATGCATGTTTCTTAACAATATTTTTTTAGCTAGATATGCAATTTTGGTTGTAGCAGGAACAATTCTGTACTCTTCTTAGTGTACAACACAACAATTATACTTTTACATACATATCCATCACCCTATGGGTAGCTCAGCGCCCTTTGTGTACCTTGTAGTTTGTGAGATACTTATTGTTGGCTTGAAATAATGCGGATATTGTTATCCATATTATTCAATGCAGAAAAGGCTGAAACACTAACAGTGCTATATAAGTGAAATTTTAAGTCGATGTCGCTTACATATTTCTACACAACTGTGAAAGGCATAGTGGCCATCTGTGTGGGATGCAATGCTATGAATTTCATCCTCCTTGGGAATCTTCTGATGCAGGTAAGCAGAAGTTATTTTATGGAACTCAAACTCTCTACATGGAATTGAACTCATGGACCTTTGCATGTGAAACCTGACTCAATACTAGTAACTGCATGAGGGATCTTGGAGCCGTAATGGACAACCATCAAGGTTGACTCAGCCTTCCATTCTTCCGAGTTCAGTAAAATGAGGACCCAGATTGTTGTGGGTGATATGCTGACTCTGTAAACCACAACTACAGCCAGAGAGGGCTGGAAAGCACTATGAAGCAGTATATAAATCTAAGCGCTATTGCTATCTGAAAGCAGAAACCAGATAAACTTTCACTGATTTATAGAGCCCCCTTCCCAAATCAATTTGCACACTATCTATGGACATTGTCCATATATCTTCCATTCTTCATGGAAGAAGGGGGGAATTTGGAGTTGTCACATTGTTAGGATATGATTTTACCTAACTTGTTGGGTTGGCAATATATAAACCATAAATATAGCTTTAAGACTGCTGTATTGCATCATACTGTGTTCTGATTGGTTAGTTCTGTAGCCAATGTCCTTAAAAGGGAGCTAGAAACATGGCTTGTTTCTCTTTGACTCTTTTTGATATCTTTGCTCTTTGCTGTTCGTGCTTTCTGATATCTCTGTATGCTACTGTTTGCAAATACAGGAGAACTGTTAATGTGTATGACTACGACTGGTAAGAAGACTTTGTTATTGGATTATCCCTGGACTATTGTTTTACTATCTACTGCTTTATATGTGTATCACCTGGACTGTTTATTGGACTGTGCCTTATTACTATTTCCTGAAAGTAAACACAACTCAGTGTATCTGTGTGTTGGCTGTGTTATTTCCTAACTACTCTCAATCGCTTTTCATGTGCACACCCTTGCTACTCAAGGGTTGCTCTGCGAATTCCTCAACACATATTTAGTTTTTTTCCTACACTAAGTATCCAATTTCTTGCCTGGTCCTCTTTGTATAAACTTTAACCTGATTTCTAACTGTTGTCTGGCACCAGGAATGCCTGGAGAATTCTCACACTTTGGGAAATGAAAGGGGAAGGGAGGGAAACAAGTGGATTGTAAGATGACCCTGGGAAGCTCTTTGTATCTGTTTCTCAGAAAGGCTTGTACCATTCATTGTCACGCCGGCGGATTGGTCGGAATCCACATCAGAAGATGGAGAGGGGGTTCCTAATTTCCTTTATCCTGAACTGCATGCCCTGAGGGACCCCAGAGCCTGCTTTGAGTTTTGACTTGTTTTCATCTCTTTCAATAAAAGGTTCCTTTTGAAATACAAATTTCTCAAGAGTCCTTACTTTCTTGGAAGTGGGGGGTGGGAAAGCTGGTCCTTACAGACATTCTCAATCATCAGGTCATGGTTGTCAAAAACCATGTTCCTTTGTTTTTCCTTGACAACATTTCGTTTCTCACCCAAGAATCTTCTTCAGTTCTGACTGAATGGTGGGGAATGGAAGGATTTATATTTCTTGCAGTCATCTGGTTCTTAGCTGTCTCACTGAGAGCTGTTGAAGCCACTTGAAGGTTTATCTGTCCTTCAGGGTCACCTGACTAATGCAAATGGATGTGGAACCTTCTTGGAACTGCTGAAAAGACTGTGTTGTAAACAGGAGGTAGGTGGTGCCATATTCTCTTCCCCCCTCTGTTGAGAGAGGGCTGTTCAATCTTAATGTAGATGGACTTGTTGACCCCTCTTTCAAACCAGTGTTCCTCTCTGTCCAGAATGTAGACTTTGCTGTCTTCAAAAGAGTAAACTTTGTTTTTCAAATGCAAATGGACCACTGAATCTTGTCTTGATGGGTTTGTTCTCCTATGTTATTATTTATTATTATTATTATTATTCAAATTTCTATACCGCCCTTCTTCTTTCGGACTCAGGGCGGTGAACAGCCAAAATAAAAACATCTATATATAACATCACAGTTAAAAATAAAGTTTAAATAATTTATAAATTTGGCCCGTAATTTAAAACTTGTCAATTTAAAATCAATATTAAAATTTTAAGACTAACCGTAAAATCAAGACAGACCGGCTAACTGAAAAAAATAAGTTTTTAGGGTTCGACGAAAAGTCCGGAGGTCGGAAATCACTTGTATCTCTGGGGGTAGATTGCTCCATAGGGTAGGTGCCACCACAGAGAAGGCTCTCCTCCTGGGGGTCGCCAGCCGGCATTGTCTGGCCGACGGCACCCTGAGGAGGCCCTCTCTGTGGGAGCGAACCGGCCGGTGGGAGGTTATTGGTGGCAGAAGGCGGTCCCGTAAGTACCCTGGCCCTAAGCCATGGAGCGCTTTAAAGGTGATCACCAACACCTTGAAGCACACCCGGAAGTCCACCGGAAGCCAATGCAGCTTGCGCAGGAGAGGAGTCACATGGGAGCGCCCCGTCGCTCCCATAATCCCCGTGCGGCCGCATTCTGCACCAGTTGGAGCCTCTGGGTGTACCCCAAGGGGAGCCCCATGTAGAGAGCATTACAATAGTCCAGACGAGAAGTGACGAGTGCTTGAGTGACCGTGCGTAGGGAGTCCCGGTCCAGAAAGGGGCGCAAGTGGCGTATCAGGCAAACCTGACAAAAAGCCCCCCTGGCCACGGCTGTCATATGCCCTTCTAAAGACAGCTGCACATCCAGGAGGACACCCAAGTTGCGGGCCCTCTCCGTGGGGGCCAATGATTCGCCCCCAATAACCAGCGATGGCGTCAGCTGGCTATACCGGGATGCCGGCAGCCACAGCCACTTGGTCTTGGAAGGGTTGAGTCGAAGCCTGTTTCTCCCCATCCAGACCCGCACGGCCTCCAGGCACTGGAAGATCACTTCCAAGGCATCATTGGGATGGTCTGGGATGGAAATGTACAGCTGAGTATCATCAGCGTACTGACGGAACTCCACCCCAAAACCACGGATGATCTCACCCAGCGGCTTCACATAAATGTTGAACAGGAGGGGCGAGAGGACCGACCCTTGTGGCACCCCACAAACAAGGCACCTTGGGGTCGACCGCTGCCCCCCTGTCAACACGGATTGCGACCGGTCGGAGAGATAGGAGGAGAACCACCGCAAAACAGTGCCCCCCACTCCCAGTCCCTCCAGCCGGCGCAACAAGATACCATGGTCGATGGTATCAAAAGCTGCTGAGAGGTCTAATAGGACCAGGATAGAGGAATAACCCCTATCCCGGGACCTCCAGAGATCATCCACCAATGCGACCAATGCCGTTTCCGTGCTGTACCCAGGTCTGAAGCCAGACTGGAGCGGATCCAGATAGACAGCTTCATCCAGGTACTGGGGAAGCTGTCGTGCCACCACACTCTCAACAACCTTCGCAATAAAGCTTCTTGAGGAGAGGCCTCACCACCGCCTCTTTCAAGGCAGTTGGCAGGACACCCTTGCTCAAAGAAGCGTTGATAATCCCCTGGAGCCAGCCTCGTGTAACCTCCCGGGAAGCCAGCACCAACCAGGAGGGACACGGGTCCAATAAACATGTGGTTGCGTTCAGCCGTCCCAAGATCCTGTCCATGTCCTCGGGAGCCACAGGATCGAACTCCTCCCAGATAACACTCTCAAGGCCTGCCTCAGTCATCTCGTCTGAACTAACCCAGTCGGCAGCCAAGTCTTCCCGAATCTGAGTTATTTTATCATCCAGATACTGTACAAAATCCTCAGCTCGGCCCTACAAGTTGTGCCATGTACTTGTGAAGTGGTTGTTTTGTTTCTCCAACGTACAGGTCTCTACATCTTACTGAATTGTACTGCATATATCACATTGCTCAGCTTTGCCTTTTATATATAGACAGGCCCATGGGTTGAATAGTAGCTGGTTTATAACTTCCTCTCTTTGTTCTAAGGAAAGATTCTTGTGCCTGTCTCTCTAGGGTCATCCAGGTTCCCTTCTTGTTCAGGAATGAGTGACATCCTGCCTCATTAGATTAGGTGGATGTGATGAAATTGCTGTATTGATTAGTAGAGAAACATCAGCTATTAAGAGAGATCTATTCAGCATGTTTGCACCTGGAATTCAGGATGGTGAAGACTTCATTAATTTTGTGACTGCTCCTCTCGGCTCTATACAAAAAGGAAGAACTGTGGGTGAAATGAATGGTAGGGCATTCATCCTTCGAAGGTGCTCCAGCCTTTGGATCAAAAGTTTCCTCTAATCCTTTATTATGTAATTTCTTCTCCAGGATGATGATCTGGACCAGAAGTCCACTTCCAAGTCTCAGGAGTATCTTCAACCTTAAAACCAGCTTTTTCTTAGGTCTCTTGTGCCTAATAGATGATGTGCAGCACTGCCAATTTCAGCTCAGGATTAAAACAGTTGTCTTGTTGCTGTCTTGGTGAAGAGAAAATATTGACTTCACCTGCAGGTTTTAGCAGTGCATTAGGGAGTAGATCACCTCCTAACTATCTTATTGATTTCCCGAAATGTTCACATTCTCTCATATGCACCCAAATGTCACAGGAAATCTCTTTAATGACTTTATTGAAATAACAAAATTAAGCTCAGCAGTAAATATCAAAGTCCAAATGAAAAAGCGGGAGGTTAAATAAAGTCTTAGCAAGAAATACCCAAATAAAAGAGCATAAATGAAGTTTTCCATCAGTTGAAAAAATCCCAAGGGGAGCAACAGAAGACAGAGAATTCTTTGAGCAGGGTGTGATATTTTTCTTATCATGAGAAAAGTCCCAATGGGTGTGATCTCCACAGCAGACTCAATAAAGCATGATGTATCCTTAGTTTACCCTAAATAAGGACTGTGTAGAGTAGGGATCCTCAAAGTACAGCCTGCGGGGTGGATATGGTCCAATGAAACCATTAATCCAGCCTGGGTGGGACCATGAGGTTGCCCCACCCACATCGCCCCACCTACTTGCTGTCCTCCACCTGTGTTCTGGAGGCTGAGGCCAAAAAATGGGATACGTGGAGGCCTCAGGAGGCCAAAAGCGGGCTCATTTTTGGGCAGCAGAGTGGTATTGGAGTGGTACTGATACCCTCCCTAGCCTCCAGAGAGAGAGAGAGAGAGGGAGGGAGGGAGACACCACACACACAAACAGAACTCCTTCACACACACACACACAAGGCAGCCACATCCCTTCACTAAACTGCTTTCCACCCCCAGGAGCATAACAAATTAAAGTTTAATTTGTGTGTATTGTTTAATGGACTGCTAAATTGGCCATGCCCACCCAGTCACATGACCACCTAGCCAAGCCTACCCAGTCACATGACCACCTAGCCACGCCCACCCAGCCAGTCCACCCCCACAACAGTCTGACGGGCAGTGAATTGGCCCCCTGTTTAAAAAGTTTGAGGACCCCTGGTGTAGAGAATCATGCAACGAGAGTATGAAAAGTACTAGAAGTATAGATACTCATTTATTTATTTGTTAGCTATTTTAATCAATTATTACAAAGATGAGTACGGGACTGGAGGCTAAAACATATGAAGAATGTTTGTAGGAATTGAGTATGTCTAGTTTAATGAAAAGAAGGACCAGGGGAGACATGATAGCAGTCTTCCAATATCTCAGGGGCTGCCATAAAGAAGAAGAAGTCAAGCTATTCTCCAAAGCATCTGAAGGCAGGTCAAGAAGCAATGGATGGAAACTAATAAAGTAGAGAAGCAATCTAGAACTAAGGTAAAAACTCCTGACAGTACAATAGCTTGTCTTCAGAAGTTGTGGGTGCTCCATCACTGGAGGTTTTTAAGAACAGTTTGACAGCCATTTGTCTAAAATAGTATTGGGTCTTCCACATGAGCAGAGGGTTGGAGTAGAAGACCTCCAAGATTCCTTCCAACTGTGTTATTCAGCTCACTTATCAGGCTAAGAACACAATCAAAGCTAAGTGATATAATCAGAGGTGGGTTTCAGCAGGTTCTGACCAGTTCTGAAGAACCGGTAGCGGAAATTTTGAGTAGTTCAGAGAACCGGTACTAAAAATTCTGACTGGCCCTGCCCCCATCTATTCTCTGCCTCCCGAGTCCCAGTTGATCGGGAGGAAATGGGGATTTTGCAGTATCCTTCCCCTGTCACGCCCACAAAGCCATGCCATGCCCATCTAGCCACACCCACAGAACCAGTAGTAAACAAATTTGAAACCCAGCACTGAATATAATCCTTCTGGATTCTGCCCCCGTAGACACTGGGACTCCATCTATATGAACAAGAAGCCCCTGGAGGCATCCCCTATCTTGATTCAGACTTGCTGTAAAACCTCTCCAAGCCAATTATTACCAGAAGTTGGGGTGGGGTGAGAATAGATGTGCCATGTTTTACTCGCTCTTTTATCCTCTTATTTCTTTTTTTTCTGAATCTGTAATTTTAGCTAAGATAACTCTGGTAGCAGTGATCCTTACTTTGATGTGCTGGTAAAAGTTCACATTTTGATGCTCGTACTCAGTGTGGAGCTCCAGGTTTCCTGGTATGCAGGTAATTTATGCTCCTGAAATGTAAATGATGATTGACTCAGCTAAATAATAAATAAAGGTACGTTATGAAATCAGCCTCTCATTATCTGTTAACCACAGAAAAGTCAACATCTTACTGATTCCCCCTGCCTCGTACATCATTCATTCTCAGCAAGAGGAGATAGTGGAAAGTGATGGAAAACGACCTTCCATTTCATTTCTTGAGTGTCTCTGGGTGGGGAGGAGAGGGCATTACCGATCCATGTGGGGAAGACAGGTTTGATGAAAAAGTTCAGAGTTCTTTTGTAATATTAGATTTCTGAAAGCTGTGCTCGGTTGATTGCAATCTTTAATTTACAATAATCAGATGGAGTGGTGCTCCAGATTGCAACTTCTCCCGAAAACCATATTAAAAAAAAAAAATCACATGAGTTACATGCTTCACTCAAAGCTCACTTTGCAAGATGTTTGTGTGGTTCTTAGCCTCTCTAGTTTTCCTATCTTTAGTGTCAAGATCCTTTCCCTTGGCACTATATAGATTTCCAGAAGTTTCAATCTCACCCTAACATGGTTACCTGTAGGATAAGAGGAGGCAGAACTGGGTGTATGGAATTAAACATGTCATCAGCTTAGAATCCTTTTGTTGTTTGTTATTGTAGTTGCAAAGTAGTGTCCGATCCATTGTGACCCCATGGACAATGTTCCTCCAGGCCTTCCTGTCCTCTACCATCCTCTGGAGTCCATTTAAGCTCACGCAAACTGCTTCAGTGACTCCATCCAGCCACCTCGTTCTCTGCCTTCCCTTTCTTTTTTTGCCCTCAATCGTTCCCAGCATGAGGCTCTTCTCTAGTGAGTCCTTCCTTCTCATTAGGTGTCCAAAGGATTTGAGTTTCATCTTCAGGATCTGGCCTTCTAAAGAGCAGTCAGGGCTGATCTCCTCTAGGACTGACTGGTTTGACTGCCTTGCAGTCCAAGGGACCCGCAGGAGTCTTCTCCAGCACCAGAGTTCAAAGGCCTCAATTCTTTGGTGCTCAGTCTTTCTTATGGTTCAACTTTCACAGCCATACATTGCAACTGGGAACACCATAGCCTTGACTATACACACTTTTGTTGGCAGGGTGATGTCTCTGCTTTTTAGAATGCTGTCTAGATTTGCCATAGCTTTCCTCCCCAGTGTTGTGGTTTGCCAGCAGCCTGCGGAGCTTCCAGTGGAGTTGGACACCAATGAGGCTGAGGAAGAACAGGGGTCAGTCCAGGAGGCTGGGGAAGGCCCAGATGAGGGCTCTGTGTCGGAGGCATAGATGGGGCCAGGGCCATTGGGGAGTGATGTGTGGACTCTGGAGCCTCCAGAGGCTGACAGTAGAGAGGCAGAGGAACAGGAGGAGCCTGTTCCTAGTGCACGTATGAGAAGAGCTGCCAGAAGGCAGGAGCAGTTAAAGAAAAGAGGATGACTCAGGAGTAGAGCCAAGAGATGATTGGCTCCTCCCATAAGGTTTAAAAGGCCAGCAATGGCTCTTGGGCTCTTTGTCAGAAAACAACGTTGATAGACTTGTTCTTGTCTTGCTGCACTTATCTCTTGTTGGTGTCTTCTGTTTCTAAACTTTTGCCAAGAGAAGCCTTTGGCAGTTTGCCTAATTATACCAAGGTTGGTGATTAGACTGAAGAATTTGTGTTATGAAGAGTTTGCTTTAATTTAGTTTGGACTATGCTGAGAATGATTTAATTCTCAGCTGTTCTAATAAAGTCTTTTTATTTTGGAACTCTTTGTGTCGACTACTACCTACTTGGGCCTGGGTCACAACACCCAGGAGCAAGTGTCTTTTAATTTCTTGGTTGCAGTCCCCATCTGTGATAATCTTGGAGCTCAGGAAAATAAAATCTGTCACTACCTCCATTTCTTCCCCATTTATTTACCAGGAATTGAGAGGGCCGGATGCCATGATCTTAGTTTTCTTAACGTTGAGTTTCAAGCCAACATTTGCATTCTCGTCTTTCACCCACATCAAGAGGCTATTTAGTTCCTCTTCACTTTCTGCCATTAGAGTGGTATCATCTGCATATCTGAGGTTGTTACAAAAGATCTAAGTCACCGGTTCCGGTGGCACTGCAGGCATCGGCAGCAGCTCCCTTTGGAGCGCTAACCCCTACGATTTCGTAAAGCCGCTGGAGCAGTGAAAATCAGCTGTTCTAGCAGCTTGGAATTTTCCCTTTGGGAGAAGAGGGGAAAGCGAGCAGGCAGGTGTAGGTAGAGCTTCCCAAGACCCCCAGATCAATCCTGGGGTGCAGAGGGTGAGAGCTCCCCAAGCACCTGAAGAAGCTCTGGATCCGGGACATTTGAATTTACATCAATTTGCTTGAAAGCAGGCAGAGCAAGACAGGAGAAATCACAACTGCAAGAACTAAACTTTAACTCTAATAAACTACCACTTCCTTCAGAGCTTGAGATGGGAGAAAGTTTAAAAAAGATGGCGCTGAGTTGCTTAAGGGCATGAAATTGAAAGTTTAAAGAGAAAGTGCTTGTTAACACTCATTAATGCTCGTTAACGCTGTCAGTACCTTTTAAAAGACTTTTTAGGGACTTTTGAGGATTGGAAATTAAAGAATACAATATTGACTTATCAATAAGCCATAATAATTATTAAGGACTGAGATTAAGAAGATCTGTTGGTTCTGCTGAGTGGCTGGTGGGAAAGTGTAGTTTCCCACCAGCAGATGACTGTGCAGATGGCTGCGAAGCAAATAAAAACTGTTGTGACTAAAAGTGTGGGGACTTCTCCAGCTCAAACATCAAAAATGCAGTCTTTTTTAGCCCCACCAGACACACAAACACTGACACTAGAAGTTCTTCAGGGAGCTTTAAAGAAACTGTCTACTGATTTGTCTACTGACTTGGAAGAAAAAATCACACTGTTTTGAGGAAAAAATTAAAGGAGTGTCTGAGGAATTACTTGAAATTAAAGAAACAATTCAAACCCAAAATGATGCAATAAGAGAAGATATTGTGGAAGCATTTAAGGGACTGGTGGGTCATGTTACATCATTGGAAGAAAGGGTGGATGAAATTGATCAGTTTAATTTGAATGTGGAAGCTAAACTGGGAGAGGCTCAAAACAAGATGGATAAGGCGGAAGCAGAACTCATAATGACACAATACAGAGAGATGGAATGGGCAGTGAGAGTTAGAGGCTTGAAAGAAAATAATCTCAGAGAGATTTTTGCAGAAGCTCTTGCTCAGTTTACTGGAGAGTAAACTAAAGCAGTGTGTGATTGGCAAATAGACAAAATTTATCACATTAATTCATGGATTACTAGACAGAGACAACTACCAAGAGATATTGTGATCTACTTTGTTCCAAGGAAAACAAGAAATTGAGTTTTACAAGTCTCTTGTAAGAAGAAACTTCAAGTGGCAGGACAGGAGGTTTCAGTGATGAAGGAAATTCCCCCCAAAATGTTGAGATCTCGAAAGGACTATGCATTTTTAATTGATGAATTTAGAAGGCGTCAGTTGCAGTACAGATGGGAAGCTCCAGCTGGATTAGTGGTGAATTATTTGGGTGAGAGACATCGTCTCACTTCAGTTTGGAAGATGAGAGATTTTTACACTACCATACTAAAGGCTGGAAACCCACCATCTCCAGATGTCAAAAGAAGGAAAGGACCAGGAGAGGTCAGAAAGGCGGAAAAGGAAATAATGCAGGCACAAGCTCAAGGAAGTGTTTTGACTACTCAACAAGAATCATTGCAACTTTCAGAGGATGTTCAACTTCTGGATCTATTTGAAAAAAATGGAAGACCCCAAGGATCAAAGACAAACTTGAGCAGCAACTAAACATAAAGAACAAGAATTAAAGAAGCAACAAAGTCAGATAATAACCCAAGAAATGGCAACTACAAATATGGAAGCTGTGGGAGGAGCTAGACCGAAGAGGAAATTCCAGGAGGACTTCCAGTCGGTGCTCCATAAGCTTTCAGGGGTCAGGGATGGCAAATAATTTTTTGACCTGAAATGTTAATGACTTAAACTCACCACAAAAGAGAAAGAAAATATTTCATTATTTGAAACAGTTCAAAAATGATGTAATCTGTTTGCAAGAAATACATATTAGAACAAGTGATCAGAAATAACTTATAAATGCTAGATTGGGCAAACACTTTGTTGCATCAGCTCCTGAGAAGAAAAATGGTTTAGTTATATACCTAAGAACAGATTTAATGGCTAAATTAATTGAAGCAGATCCACAAGGAAGATATATAATGATTGAACTATTAATAGAAGGGAAAAAAATACTTTTAGTGGGAGTATATGCACCTAACCAACAACAAGAGAAATTTTATAAACTTTTGCATAAAAAATTAATACAAATGGATTACAAATCATGCATAATAATGGGTGATTGGAATGGTGTATTGGATACCAAAAAAGATAAAAAGACTCTTTTGCCAAATGTTCAAACACGGACTAAATTGCCTAAATCCTTTTTTGACATGATGGATGATATGGAGCTGAGAGATATATGGCGTGAACAAAATTTTAAAGAACAGGATTTTATTTTTTTTTCTGATAGGCACCAATCTTTTTCTAGAATTGATTTTATACTAACTACAAATGATTTTCTTTCCAGGGTAAAGAAGATCAAGATATGCCCAAGAACTTCAACAGATCATAATCCGGTGTGGATGGAACTAGAGTTTGGGAAGGGGTCTAGGAGATCCTGGAGACTGAATGAAAACTTGTTTCAATATGAGGCAGATGTGATAGAATGTAAAAAGTTAATGAAAGAATTTTTTGTTTTAAATATGCATAAGGGTACACCTGTGGAAATGGCATGGGATGCAAGTAAAGCATATATGAGAGGAGTTTTAATAAATTTGAACAATTCTTACAGACGTAGACAGGGAAAAAAATGGAGGGAATTGGAAGAGGAAATAAAAAAGAAGGAACAGGCGTTAGTGAATAAACCAGATGACAAGAATATAAAAGAAGCTATCACAATATTGCGAGGACAGTTTAATATGTTGATGTCAGATCAAGTTGCAACGAACTTGCAATATGCTAAACATAATACTTTTTGTAATGCAAATAAACCAGGCAGGTGGTTAGCATATATGTTAAGGAAAAAAAAAAATCTCGTACAATAGAAAAAATAGAGTATAAAGGTAAAGAGGTATATCAACAGAATATGATTAAGAAAGCATTTTTAGATTTTTATACGAGGTTATATGCTGGTGATAATATACAAGGTAATGATATAGAGAGATATTTGCAGAAGGAAAATATCCTTGCAATTACTGATGAACAAAGGGAAAGACTGAATGTATTAATAACCACTGAGGAAATTATTTTGGCAATTAAACAATTAAAAAGTGGTTTAACAGCAGTGTATTATAAAAATTTTCAATTAGAAATGGTAGAACCTCTTAAGGAGTTATTTGTTAAAATACAACGGGGAGGAGAAGTGCCACCATCCTGGAGAACAGCCTTTATTTCCCTGATCCCGAAAGAAGATCAAGATCATAGTCAACCCAAAAATTACAGACCCATATCATTGCTTAATACAGATTATAAGATTTTTGCAAAAATTTTGGCAAATAGATTAACGCCAGTTATTCAACAAGTGATTCATAAAGATCCAACTGGATTTATACAAGAGAGACAAATGAAAAGCAATGTAAGACAAATTGTTAATATTCTGGAGTATTTGGGGAAGAACAACCAAGTCCCTGCAGTGCTTATGTTTTTGGATGCAGAGAAAGCATTTGATCGATTGAATTGGCAGTTTTTAGTGAAAGTAACACAAAAGATGCAGTTGGGAGAGCATTTTATACAATCTATTAAGGCAATATACCAGAAACAAACAGCATAAATAATAGTTAATGGTAGTCTCACAGAAATCTTTAAAATTGAGAAAGGAACAAGACAGGGATGTCCCTTGTCTCCACTATTGTTTATTTTAACTTTGGAAGTATTGCTGAATAAAATACGGGATGCGGATAACATACAGGGTATTAAGATCAGGCAACATGATTATAGACTACGAGCATTTGCAGATGATTTGGTTGTAACTTTAACCCAACCAGTAAATTCAGTTACAGGTTTGATGGAGATAATTAGGCAATATGGTCAAGTGTCGGGGTTTAAAATAAATATAGGGAAAACAAAGATGATAGCTAAGAATATGAACACAAATCAAAAAGAAGAAATGGAAAGAGTAACAGGATGCGAGATAGTGAAAAAGGTTAAGTACTTAGGAATTTTTATTACAACGTCAAATGGGAAATTATACAAGTATAATTATGAATTGTTTTTTTTTTTTATTGAAAAAGTTTTCAAATACAAGTTTTTCCCCCTTTTTCCCCCCCCCTTCCCTAACCCACCCTTTCCACCCAACCCCCCCTGTGACTTCTTCACAACAATAGGCTATTTCATAACTAGTTACATACATAATATCTTCCCTTTCCCTTAATCCCTTCTCGGAATACTGACCCTTAACTTGTTAATCTTATAACTCCCATTTTTACGGTAATCTGCCCTTTTTCTCCTCCCCTAAACTTATTGAGTATTATTACAAATTAACCTTTAATCTTTTATATATATTAATATAACATTTTAAATCGGCCTTCTCCCTGCAACCAAATTTGTTCAATTCTGTCCACTTCCTCCACTCCTCTAAATATATGACTTGAAATCAGACAATACAATTCTAAATATAATCCACTACCCACTTTACTAGAATATACACATATCTATATATGCATCCCATTTTATAACAATCAGTAAACTAACCTATTTCAGCCCTTCAATTCCTACAAAATCATGCAATACGATTCTAAATATAATCAACTGCCCACTTTACTAAGATATACACATATCTATATATGCATTTCATTATGTAAAAAGAGAAAAGACAATAACTTTAAGTTTATGATCCATATAATATCTTCTTTGATGTCTTTCCACTAGATTGTTAAATCCATCACCCATAATAGGGTAAAATAACATGCTGGTGCAACAGTTTGTTCAAAATCTTCAGTCATCTTCTGCCCCCATCAGTAGTAGATATCCTCACACCTGTATAAAAGTAAAAACAACCACCCGAGTGACATTATAATTATAAATATATCCGTATGGTTATAGTTGTGGTATTCATCAGGATTGTTAATTCCCGTCATCCTACTGAGTAACATCCAGATCTTCTGCATGCCCCAGCAAAACTCTCCTGCCTTATAACTCAAAGTAGTTATAGTATATTTCCAAGAGAAAAAAAAAGTAAATAAGAAAAAATTAGATGATTCAAATCCAACAAAGTGAGGCTCTTTCCACTTCCCAAAATCATGGCCTTGCAGAGATCTGCCACAATCCTCAGGATAGTATCAGACAATTGTTCGCCACCACTGTCTTTTCTAATATTCATTCATTTTTTAAAGCGCCTGGCTTCACTGTTGCTTAGTTTGGAAATTGCTGTTTCTATAAGATCTGTTTCTTTTCTTTTTCTTTTTCGGGTTAAATTTCCATCCTCTTTTCTTGCTTACCAATTGTATATCTGCTGGTTGATTTTCATTCTGCTTTGTGGATTGTTCTTGTTGGGTTAATTTTATCATCTCATCTTTCTTCTCCATCACTTGTATATCAACTGATTGATTTGCGCACTTGTCTGTGACTTGATAATTCATCACCTTGGGTTCGGATGACACTGCTCTCTTATTTATAAACAGTCCAGCTGGGGTCTCCAAGGAGTCCAAAGACAATTTATCCATCACAGCCTCTGTAATTTGATGTTTTCCTTTTATTTCCAACTCCTTTTGCTTATCCTGTATTATGCCTAAAGGTGTTAAATTCATTTTTAGAATTTTTTGATAAAAATCTTCCGCTTTTTCAACAGTGTGCAATTGATATCTTACGCCTTGATATCTCAATATTAAACCAGCTGGGATGTCCCACCTGAATAGGATATTTCTTTTTTTTAATTCAGTCACTAAAAAGCCAAATTTCTTCCTCTCCATTAACATCTTGGGCGGGAGCTCCTTGAAAATCCAAATCTTTCTTCCATGAAATTGCAAATTGGAATTAAAAGAGTTCTGCACAATATTATTCCTAATTTCTTTATCTGTAAAATAGATCACCACATCTCTAGGCAGTTGCCTTTGCTTTGCCCACCAGGAGTTTGTTCTATAAATTCTATCAATCCTGCAATACACTTCATCAGGTTGAACCTTTAAGATCCCAGCCAGAATTTCAGAAGATACTTTCCTTAAATCATCTCTATTATTTTCCTGCAGACCTCTCAATCTAATTGCATATTCTGTAAAATTATATTGAATCATTAAAACTTCTCTTTCAATCCTCTGTTGTACATTTTCCTCATTACCAATCTTTTGGTCAATCTCCATTTTAGATTTGTCTTCCAAGCTATTATCCTGAATGTTTATCAAATCCTTTTTAATTTTTTGAGTCATGTCATCCAAATTCTCCTCGACTTCCTTCATTTTAGTCTCTAATAATTCAGTCTTTGCCTCCATCCGAATCAGAAAGCCTGATAAACCATTAGCAACTTTTGAAATCTTTTTATTCAAGAAGTCAGACTCTGATTTCACCAATTCACCAATTTCTTTAATTTCCTGCTTAAATTTTTCAAGTTGCTGATTCACAATCTCATCCCTTCTTACAATCTCTTCAAGGATAAATTCTAATATATTAAAATCGGGTTTCTGACGCTGGAGAGTTGAAATTTGTTGGCGCAATTTCTTAAGGGGGGAAATTCCCCCCCCCCGTTTGTCCAGCTGTATAAGTCCTGATGCCATTTCCCACACAGACAAGATTTAGCAAAAATAAGAGAAGAAATAGAAAACAAAAAGACTTTCCCTCATTAAAAAAAACTTCTGAGCAGCACAGGAGCGAGGTTTCTCTAGAAATGTAGCCAATGATATTTATTCCGCTACATTGTAATAATGAAAAACGGAAGGACTTTCCCTTTTAGCCCTTCTCCAGCCACAGCAGACGCCATTTTAGAAGGCTCTTTTTCCCTCTTTTCCTCTGCTCTTTTCTTTTAAATAGTTTTTGAAAGGGTGAGATACTTGCGGTTCAGTATTAAGGGTCCAGTTCTTCATTTCTTTAATTATTCTTTTAGATTCACAGGCTTGCTCTTGACGCCTGGCTCTGCATAGGCAGAGGTCTCCCAAAGCCCGGAGCAGCGGCAGGGGATATGGGGCTTCTCCTCCGCTCCGTCCCAAAAGTTAAAAAAAAAACTTTTGGGACTCTGCGGGGAGTTCTACCCACCCCTGCCGGCTCTCTCTCCGTTTCCTCTTGGAAACGGAGTTTTTTCGAGCCGCCATCCGCTGTAACGGCGGCTCTATACAGGCAGAGGGAGCTGACGATCCCAGAGGAACGTCTGGCGGCGGCCAGCAGCAAACCGGAAGCCTATAATTATGAATTGTTATGGCATAAAATACAGATAGAGATGGATAAATGGAAAAAATTACAACTGTCTTTGCTAGGAAGAATAGTTAAAATGAATGTTCTGCCCAAGTTTCTATTTCTTTTTCAAATGATACCAATACTTAAGAAGGATGCAAATTTGGAGGAATGGCAGAGAGGCATTAACAATTTTGTTTGGGTAGGGAATGTTATATGGTTGGCATGCCTACTTAGTCTATGAGAAGAAGGTGGATAGAACTTGTAAAAGTCATATTAAGGAATGCCCTCCTGCGTGTTTGGAAAAAATACCAATATAAATTGAATGGCAAGATACCCATGTGGGTAGTACCCAGACATGCGATAGAAAATATAAGTATAGAACAAAGACAGGATGTAACTACTTATAAAGAATTTCTGTTCACAGAAAGAAACATACTACAGTTAAAGCCTCTGAATGTGCTAAGAGAGGAAAGGGCAATTCAAACCTGGTTTCAGTATGTACAGCTGCAGAATAGATGGAAAAAAGATCAGAAAATTGGTATTATACAAAGTGAAGAAAATTTGATAAAACAAATTAGGGACCAGAGTAGAATGCATATAAAAAGGTTGTATAATATTTTGATAGAAATAGACTTGGAGACAGGGTTAGTTAAAGATTGTATGATAAAATGGGCACAAAATTTTGAGGAACCAATAATGATGGAAACATGGGAAAGGATCTGGATAAGAAATGTAAAATTTACACAAGCTCAAAATCTGAGAGAAATTTTTTATAAAATGTTTTATAGATGGCATTTGGATCCTAAAAAGTTAGCTTGTATGTACCCAAACTTACAACCCAAATGTTGGAGATGTGATTGTGTTGATGCTACCTATTTTCATGTTTGGTGGACTTGTAAAAAAGTTAAAGCATTTTGGATAAAAATATGGTGGATTATTCAAAATATCTTTAAAAAAAGGATAAAGTTTACTCCACAGTTGTTTTTGTTAGGTATCATTACAGATTGTATGGCTATAGAGACTAATTTGATTCTGAACTTAATAACTGCAGCAAGACTCTTGGTGGCGCAGTACTGGAAGAAGGAAGATTTATCTACTATTCAATAATGGACATTAAAAGTAGTAAATTTAGCAGAAATGGCAAAAATTTCAGCATATCTGAAGGACCAATCAAATGAGAAATATATGTTAGAATGGAAAAGATGGATTGATTATATTCAAGGCAAATATCGGACTAAAAATTTTCAAATAGCTTATGAATGATCAAAGAGATTTTATAAAGCACTTAAATTTAGTTTAGTAAAAGGGGAGTTAAAAGTTCAAGAGGGGGATAGGAGACTATAGATAATTATCTTATGTTAGTTTAACATTGTCAAATGTTATACCCTGTATTTTGCTCTGGGAAGTTGGGGGCGGGAGGGAGGGGAAGGGCAGGGTTGGAAGGGGAGGAAGGAGGGGAAAGGGGAAATGTTTGTAAAAAATTTTTAAAAACTTTTCAATAAAAAAAAAAGATCTAAATCCAATCCTCCTTGTATTCAGTTGACTCTTATCTGGTGCTGATTAAGATTTGAATTTTAGTCGACTAAATCCTTATGTATAGGCTTGAGAATAAATCTTTCTGAACTGAAACATAACATTTGGTCCCGATCCTTTGAGCCCAGGGGTGGGTTCTAAAATTTTTTACTACCGGTTCTGTGGGCGTGGCTTATTTTGTGGGTGTGGCTTGGTGGGGGGTTAATGTGCCTGGGTGGGTGTGGCCAACTTTTTTTTTCTTTTAAAAGCATTTTTTCTATAACCTTAAGAGGTTTCAGAAAAAAAAAATGCTTTTAAAAGCCTCTGACGATCAGGCAACACAGCTGGGATCACCAGAGACTTTTAAAGACATTTTTTTCTCCAACCTCTTTGGCCGAAGAGGTTGTAGAAAAAATGCTTTTAAAAGAAAAAAAAAAAAAAAAAGCAACCAATGCCGTTTCCGTGCTGTACCCAGGCCGGAAGCCGGACTGGAGCGGATCCAGATAGACAGTTTCATCCAGGTACCCAGGAAGCTGTCACAATGGATGGAAATTAATAAAGCAGAGAAGCAATCTAGAACTAAGGCTGTCTTAAAAACCTCCAATGATGAAGCCCCTACAACTTCTGAAGGCAAACTGTTCCACTGGTTAATTGTCCTCACTGTTAGGAAGTTTCGCCTCAATTCCAGGTTGCTTCTCTCCTTGATTAGTTTCCATCCATTGTTTCTTTTCCTACCCTCTGGCGCTTTGGAGAATAGCTTGACTCGCTCTTCTTTGTGGCAGCCCCTCAGATACTGGAATACTGCTATCATGTCACCTCCTAATTCTTCTTTTCTCTAGACTGGCCATACCCAAATTCTGCAGTCGTTCTTCATATGTTTTTGTCTCCAGGCTTTTAAATCAGTGGTGAAAATCAATTTTTTTTACCAGTTCTATGGACGTAGCTTGTTGGCAGGGGTGGGTTCTAAATTTTTTTACTACCAGTTCTGTGGGCGTGGTTTGATGGTCATGTGACAATTTAGCAGCGGTACTGGTCTACCAGGCTTTTAACTGCTTGAAGAGCTGTACCGGTCTACCTATTTGTTCTTGGAGTGTTCTGGTCTGCCCATTTGTTTTTGGAGGCACCAGTCTATTTATTTGTTTTTGGAGGCACTGGTCTACCCATTTGTTTTTTGAGTGCACCGGTCTACCACCACACTGCCTTTTAACACTGATCAGCTGTAGGGGGGCCCTTTGAAGCCCCGTGGCAAGAGTTTAAACAGTTTTTTTTTTCCTTCTAGCCAATCAGATGGGATTTGGGAGGCAGCGAATAGATTGGGGGTGGGGCCAAATAAAAGGTAAGAATAACGCCGGGGGGGGGAGGGTAGGACCCAGCTCCCCAACAAAGAGAACCAGTTCGGTGACGTCATATTGCCACCGCTACCGGCTTGGCCGAACCGGGCCAAACCGGGAGGAACCCACCACTGCTTGTTGGGCATGGCTTGTTGGGCATAGCAGGGGAAGGATTTGATGCTTATTTGGATTAGTTGCTCTTCTCTGCACTTTTTCCAAAGTCTCAACATCTTTTTTGTAATGTGGTGACCAAAACTGGATGTAGTATTCCAGGTGTGGCCTTACTAAGGTTTTATATAAGGTACTAATACTTCTTGTGGTTTTGATTCTATGACTCTGTTTATACAACTAAGTATTGTATTAGGTTTTCTGGCAGCTGCTGCACACTGCTGGTTCATGTTTAAGTGATTGTCTACTAGGACTCCAAAATCCCTCTCACAGTTACTGTTTTTGAGGCAGGTTTCATACTTATGCCTTTAGTTTTTCCTGCCTAGGTATAAAACCTTGGTTTTTCTGCACATTAAATTTCATGTTCATATCTTTTTATATAATCTAGCACATACTGTATGTGTGTGTATGTGTTTGTTTGATTCATATGGCTTTCCATTCACTCTCAGTGATCTGGGCATATTACAAACAATAGGTTTGTAACAGGTTTTTATAATATTTTAACTTTTTAACATTGTGAATTGCTCAGAGTTATCTTGTGGTAAAATGAGCGGTTGATAAATTTAATAACTAACTAACCTGAAACAAGAGCCTTGGTAGTACAGTGGTCTAAATCACCCTGTTATTAAGACCAGCTGCCTGCAATTATTGCAGGTTCGAATCTCGCCAGGCTCAAGGTCGACTCAGCCTTCCATCCTTTCTAAGGTAGGTAAATTGAGGACCCAGTTTGTGGGGGCAATAAGATGACTTTGTATAAATATACAAAAGTATGAAGGCTATTGCTTAGCGCATTGTAAGCCGCCCTGAGTCTCCGGAGAAGGGCGGAATATAAATCAAATTTAAAAAAAAAAATTCCTTCCACATCACGAAGATAGATCTTTATGGGGGAAGGGCCCTCTCGCTCGTAAGCACACCGAGCACTTTAATTTTTGCATTATGGCATCAGTCTCTCCAGGATATTGAAAATCACATATCAGTGTACCTCTTGGTATCTTATTCAGGTAATTTTTAAGGACACAATGTTCAGCCAATCTTTTTTTAAAAAAATTCTGCAGCAAATTAGAAAATAAAGTTAAAGGTGCTTCCATTTGTGCAACCTGTTATAAGCCTGAAAAATTGGGCCTACTAATAGCCTGATTAGATCAAGGGCGTCATTTTGCTTCAAAAGCTTCTCACTTGCTTCTCTCTGGTGATGAAGATTGATTGATTCTAGCCTGCATCCATTTCTTTCCATAAATCAAGCTGTACTTCTTCATATTCCGGTAAGGAGAATATCATTAATTTCTAAGAACTGCTGTGATTCCCCCTGTGAAGATAGATCTATTTGTTTGTATGGAGATTCTACAGCAATTTTTTTAAGTTCAGAGGTGGGATTCAGCCGGTTCGATTCAGACCAGTTCGAACCGGTTCGGCGAACTGGTAGTGGCGACCTGCAGGTGCAGATAGGGTGGGCCCGCCCACTCGCTCGGGCGCAATCCCGTCCATGGCTTGGTGGTGGTGGGTAATGTGACTGGGTGGGTGTGGCCACCTTTTTTTTTTACTTTTAAAAGTATTTTTTCTTTTGGCTGAAGAAAAAATGCTTTTAAAAGTAAGAAAACCAGCTTCTGATGATCACGCAACTCATCTGGGCATGGAGGGGGGCGGGGCAGGGATTTTTGCTGCCGGTTGTCAGATCCCTAAAAGTGATACTGCCATTCAGTTGGAAGAAGGGGAAGACTTGGATTCGATTTACTAGCATTGCCTGTATCAACAGATATTTTACAACCTATATCCTGGCGCCCAAGAGCCCTGAGATCCTCTTTACCTGGAGGAATTTTTATGATAGCCATGTGGGTTTTATCACTTTAAAGGATAACAGTGTGAATTCATGGTTGTTCGGGTTCTCAGGGAAACTAGTAAAGAAAGCATCTTCACACTTGTGTATTGGTTAAAATCTGCATTCTGACTTAAAGGGAGGGGTCTCTACTGCTTTAATCCTACTTGTCTTGCCTAAGGGTATTCAGATTTTGCTTTAACTGGGTGGTTATCACTTCTGCTTAATAAAAGGTCTCTTTTGAACAACCACGTTTCAAGAGTTTTTACTTTCTTAAGTTGGAAGGAGAGGCAATCCTTACACTGGTTCTCTGAACCACCCGCCGCCATCGCTACCAGATCGGGCAATCCGGTCCGAACCGGGAGCATTTCACCCCTGATCTGTATGCAATGTTCTGAATTATAATCTTTGTTAATTCCATGTAATAAACCACTATGAAGTTCACAATTTCTTGCACTCATTTATTTGAACAATCTTCCTGAGGCCATTTAAATTCAACCGTGGCTTCTTGCTGGCTGTTCACATAAATAAATGTTGCTTGACTTGGATGAGAATCTGAAACCAGTGCATAAGAGCCGTGGTGGCACAGTGGTTAGAATGCAGGCTAACTCACTACTCACTGCCAGGAATTCGAGTCTCACTGGCTCAAGGTTGACTCAGCCTTCCATCCTTCCAAGGTTGGTAAAATGGGGACCCAGATTATTGGGGGCAATAGGCTGACTCTATAAACCAATTAGAGAGGGTTATAAAGCATTGTGAAGCAATATGTAAGTCTAAGTGCTATTGCTATTGCTATAGTCTACTTTCTCCTAGGAAAATCAAGAATCAAGATCATGTGAAGTGTTAATACCACTTTATAATGCCTTGGTAAGGCCACGCTTGGAATACTGCATCCAGTTTTGGTTGCCACAATGTAAAAAAGATGTTGAGACTCTAGAAAGAGACCACAGAAGAGCAACAAAGATAATTAGGGGACCCGAGGATAAAACATATAAAGAACGGTTGCTGGAACTGGATATGTCTAGTCTTATGAAAAGAAGGAGTAGGGGTGACATGATGGAAGTGTTCCAATATCGCAGGGGCTGCCACAAAGAAGAGAGAGTCAAGCTATTCTCCAAAGCACCTGAGGGCAGGACAAGAAGCAATGGGTGGAAACTAATCAAGGAGAGAAGCAACTTAGAACTAAGGAGAAATTTCCTGACAGTCAGAACAATTAATCAGTGGAACAACTTGCCTCCAGAAGCTGTGACTGCTCCAACACTGGAAGTTTTTAAGAAGATGTTGGATAACCATTTGTCTGAAGTGGTGTAGGGTTTCCTGCCTAAGCAGGGGGTTGGACTAGAAGACCTCCAGGGTCCCTTCCAACTGTGTTATTCTGTTAAAACATTTGCACAGGAGAGAAAGGGCTATTGGACTGATACTAGAGATGGAGATTCATATTGTCCAAGAGTCAGCACTCTGATCTAGATGAGGTCAGGAAACAGATAGCACAAGTAATACTTACTTTATCGATACTATATAGTAAGCTATAATAATAGAATTTTGAAAAACATATGGTGATTCTGTTCACTTCCTTTTATACCAAAGAGAGTCAAGGCAAACCAATCCTTTCACACATTTAGTTGTTGACATGGTCTGTCACTTGTCTTCTTCAAAACTATCTTTGTAATCTATGGAGATACTCCGTCATCCAGATCATGGTTGTCCCAAAGGTACTTTTTCAAAAGGCAACTGGACTTTCTTTGTTGGTCATTGAAGAAGTTTTGCTTCTCATCCAAGAAAATTCTTCAGTTCTGAAGAAGCTTCTTGGATGAGAAGTGAAATGTCTTCAAGGAAAAACAAAGTCCAGTTGCCTTTTGAAAAAGCACCTTTGGGACTATATTTGTAGGTCTTTAACAGAGGGACGTGGTGGCTCAGTGGCTAAGATGCTGAGCTTGTTGATCGAAAGGTCGGCAGTTCAGCGGTTCGAATCCCTAGCGCCGCCTAATGGGGTGAGCTCCCGTTCCTTGTCCCAGCTTCTGCCAACCTAGCAGTTCGAAAGCCCATAAAAAATGCAAGTAAAAAAATAGGGACCACCTTTGGTGGGAAGGTAACAGTGTTCTGTGTGCGTTTGGCATTGAGTCATGCTGGCCACATGACCATGGAGACATCTTTGGACAGCACTGGCTCTTCGGCTTTGAAATGGAGATGAGCACTGCCCCCTAGAGTTGGGAACGACTAGCACATATGTGTGATGGGAACCTTTATCTTTACCTTTTAACAAAGGAACTCTAGGAAGAGAAACTAGGGTAGAATTGAAAAAAAGGTTGTCATGTAAGATGATCTAGAGCAGTGGTTGTTGAAGATCAACTTTTTCAAAAATCAGAAATGGTTGGTGACCTTAAAAGTTTGGGCATTATAAAACTGCTGAAGCATTGCTGTGTTTTGAGGGGAGTTTGAAGCTTTTCCAGGCAGAGGAAGGCATGAACCAGAGAAGTGGATCACACATGTACAGTAACATTGCAATCATGCTCCATATTGTCAAGTCCAGGGGCCCCAACTTGGCAGCTTTAAGACTTGTGGACTTCAACTCATAGAATTCTCTAGCCACCATAGCTGGCTGGAGAATTCTGGGAGTTGAAGTCCACAAATCTTAAAGCTGCCAAGTTTGAAGACCTCTGATCAAGTCCATGATTTTCCCAGTTTCAATATATCTCTGTGAGTCACCTTAAAAACTGAACCAAAAGAGATGCTTTAAATTGTGATCCATGATAAAATTTCTCAGAATGCAAGAAGAACAACTCATTGACTCCCAAATGAAATGAAACGAGACAACCCATTAGAAGCACTAATAAGTTAATAAGTTTCTCATTGGAGAAGACAATGATTCTTGGAAAATCAAAGGTGATGGGGAAAAAAAAGGCTGACAGAAGACAAACTGGTTAAAAGCCATCATTTGGTGACACAAGCGTGAGCTTTTAAGAACTCAGCAGTTATTGAAGCAATTACTGAAAGACAATCATAGCAAAATGATGTCATTGGATCATAAAGAGTCAAAAGCAACTGAACAACAGTTTCAGACAGAATCAATCCTTCCAGTACATCCAAAAAGAGGAGAGTGTCAGTGTTCTGATGGATGCCCTAATTAAATCATGAGCCTCGGGCCAAGCTTCAAAAGAAATCCAGTTATTTATTAGGAGCTTCATGTTGGCACGTTCCCAAGTGAAACCAGCTCTGACCCTACATAATTTACACCCCAATCATGACCCTGCTTCCCCCCTCCCCCCAGGGTTTGTCATCAATCACATTCACCAACGGAGCAATTTTGCAGGTTGTCCCCTCAAGCTGCTATGCAGGTTGTCCCCTCGAGCTGCTATGGGTAACCCTGGGATACAGCCTTGAGAGAGATAAGTCTGGAATGTGATCTGTCTTTGGCTGCCATGATATTTCGCTGGTTTCCCATCCCCCCTGGCCTATGGCAACTCAAGAGCAGGCCAGGGATGCTTTGCGAGTTGACATTGGGTCTTGATTCTTCTACAGTTGCATAACATTGAAGGGTTGAACTAAGGAAGCCATGATTCACCATGGTGGTACCAGTGTTATGAAATAGCCTTCCTTAAATTATTAGATTGTTCCACCCAGTAGTGGTCTTTCAGGAAGCTGTGAAAATGAAGCAGCTGGTGGCTTAGGGTGATCTTCAATGGGATGTCTCAAAGGTACTTTTCCAAAAGACAACTGGACTTTCTTGGGTTTTTTTTTCTTGAAGACGTTTTGCTTCTCATCCAAGAAGCTTCTTCATTTCTAACTGAATGGTGGAGAATGGAATGATTCAACACCCAGAAGGAATACAAATACTTTCATTCTCCACCATTCAGTTAGATGAAGAAAAAAACAAAACCAAGAAACTCCAGGTAACTTTTGGAAAAGCACCTCTGAGACAACCTGGATGGCTAAGAATGCTTAAATGGAATGTTTGCTATGAATTTTAGTACTGGCTGAAGTTATTATTCAGTTATGTTTATTAAATTAATGTGGATACCTTTTATTCTCTGGGTGTTTTAATACTGGGTGTTATATAGAAATTATGTTTAATCATTGGACATGCTATTTTAAGTTTTAACTGTAGATGTTTATACAGCTACCTTGTAAATTTTAATCTTGCTTTCCTCCAGTTGACCTATGAAAAGCAGGAGGTCATGTAGGGGTAACTTTACATTTAAATGATAGGGGTCAAAGAAGGGAGCATAGTCTTCCCTTCTTGTCTCCATATAATGAGAACAATGACATGAAGAAGGAGCAGACAAACTCCATCAATGTATCAGAATAGAATAGAATAGAATAGAATAGAATAGAATAGAATAGAATAGAATAGAATAGAATAGAATAGAATAGAATAGAATTCTTTATTGGCCAAGTGTGATTGGACACACAAGGAATTTGTCTTGGTGCCTATGCTCTCAGTGTACATAAAAGAAAAGATACGTTCATCAAGAATCATAAGGTACAACATTTAATGATAGTCATAGGGTACAAATAAGCAATCAGGAAACAATATCAGTATAAATCGTAAGGATACAAGCAACAAAGTTACAGTCATACAGTCATAAATGGGAGGAGATGGGTGGTGGGAACGATGAGAAGATTAATAGTAGTGCAGACTTAGTGAATAGTTTGACAGTGTTGAGGGAATTATTTGTTTAGCAGAGTGATGGCCTTCGGGAAAAAAACTGTGCTTGTGTCTAGTTGTTCTGGTGTGCAGTACTCTATAGAGTCGTTTTGAGGGTAGGAGCTGAAACAGTTTATGTCCAGGATATGAGGGGTCTGTAAATATTTTCACAGCCCTCTTTTTGACTCATGCAGCATACAAGTCCTCAATGGAAGGCAGGTTGGTAGTAATTGTTTTTTCTGCAGTTCTAATTATCCCCTGAAGTCTGTGTCTGTCTTGTTGGGTTGCAAAAGCAAACCAGACAGTTATGGAGGTGCAGGTGACAGACTCAATAATTCTTCTGTAGAACTGTATCAGCAGCTCCTTGGGCAGTTTGAGCTTTCTGAGTTGGCGCAAAAAGAACATTCTTTGTTGTGCTTTTTTAATGACGTTTTTGATGTTAGCTGTCCATTTTAGATTTTTAAATTGGGGCTCCAAAGAGAACCAAACTACATTGCTGACTTGGATTGAAACTGTGGGACAAAACTGTTGACTTCCAATGATTTGACAATCTAGATGAGTCTTTGAATTGTTTTGGAAACTAAAATCAATGCTCCATATCAGTTCAAAGCATTCATTACATGTGTACTCACTCGGGACATACTCATGGAGAGAAACTCTTATCGCAAATTTATGGAGGCATATTGACCAGTTTCGTACGTATGCTGGGCACATCCACAAATGTCCATCTCCCTGCCTGTCTCTCCAAGGCTTTGCACATTGACCAATGGCTGATAAATATTCTACTAGCAGTTCAGCCTAAAGCATTGTCCCTCTTGAAAAAAAATAGTCACTATCTTCCTAGAAGTGCTCCAGGAAGCTGGCAATTAATTTCATCACAGTAGGGTTTGCCCATATGATTAGGGCTTGATGCTACAGCCTCCATCACAGGGAAGCTATTGTGACATTGATACATTTGCAGAAAAACTTTCTGAAAGTATTAAATGAGGTAGCCTGGTTATTTTTTCTTACCCAACTCTTCGGCCAAACTTTTTTTTTTTTTTTTAAATCTCTTGGTGGGAATGTCCTTCAGCAAAGCACAGGTTCAGGCCATGTTTTCACCTCACTAAATTAGATAACATATCCAGGGAGAAAAATGGTCGAGTTTCTCATTGACCTTCCAATGGGTTGTCTCATTGTAATTACATTCTTGGGTTAATGTTGGCTATAGTTTTATGTCCCCATTGTTTTATTCTCAGCCTAGGCATTTGGGGAAGGATTTTGCTTTCTCAAGTTGTCAAATACAGTATTATTGCTGGTCACCCAGCCTCACATTTAATGAAAGTTTTTTTTTAAATTAACAGAATTTTTAGGGGATTTTAAGTACAGCTTCAGACATCTCGACATTTTCTTAATGGCAGCAAAGGATTAGACTGTTTTTTTTTTTTTTTTGTGGCCAGGTAGTTCATGCCCTTTCCAACTATTATAAACACATGGAATCAGCGTAGTGTTGTGGTCTGCCAGCAGCCTGCAGAGCTGGCAGCAGAGTCGGACAGTGAGGAGGCTGGGGAGGAACATGGGCCAGTCCTGGAGTCTGGGGAAGCCTCAGATGAGGGCTCTGCGTCAGAGACAGAGATGGGTCCAGGGCCATCTGGGAGTTATGTGCTGACTCTGAAGCCTCCAGAGTGAGGCAGAGGAACAGGGGGAGCTGTTCCTAGTGCGCACATGTGCCGAGCTGCCAGAAGGCAAGAAGGCAAGAACAGTTAAAACAACTCGGGACAACTTGGGAGTAAGGCTAAGGAGTAAGGCTTGGAGATGATTGGCCCCTCCCATAAGACATAAAGGTGGAGCAAAGGGACATGAGCCTTTGCAGGAAGCAACTTTGTTCTGGTCGGTTTAAACTCTGAAGCTCTGTTTTGACTTTGTGCTCCATTTGGCCTTGCAAAACTAATTGGCAATTAAGTCTTTGGCAGTGTTTCAAGGGAGATAAAAGTGGGTGCTTATTAGCCTTATCCCCAAAGACTGTGGCAGCCTTCTGATGGACTATTCACAAACTGCTTGGGACTCATTACAGGCTGTCAATGAACATAATTCACAGCCATTGAAATAAAAAGAGTGTTTTTGGGACTAAGCGTGTAATTGTTACTGTCTCAGGAAGCCTTGGTCACAACACATAGCACACAAGCCAACTAAAGCCCTTCAAAATGTCCTAAGTAAACCAGAAGATCCAGCAGCCCCAGAAGAAAAAGCGGGAGTCACCTGCAACATACAATGTAAAGACTGCAATAGCCACCACGAAGGAGAAACAGGTAGAAGACTGGCAGAAGAACGTATCCATCATGAAGACAGAAGACAGGATGAAAACTCCTTAATTGCACAACACATGGACAGACACAACCATAGTTTCAGTTGGGAAACTATGACTACCCTAGACCAAGCCAAAACCAAAAACAATAGTGAATTTCTAGAAGCCCAGCACTCAGACAAATTAGCCATCAACAGGCACATAGACAGAAGCAATATCTGCATACTATGCAAACAAGACAATCAACCAGCCAAAAAGGGAGCAAAAAGAATCCAACTCCAGAAAGATTCTGGCTGGCTTACCATTTAAACCAGAAAACCCATAAAAGGAACTAGAACATCTGGACCACAATGTCCTACACAACAAAAACCCCGTAGAGCTGTACAAGCATCCTACCTAAAGATCTGGGGGGAAAATTATGGGAGATAATCATGAAGAACTATCCTGTTGCTAGATAATGAAATGTTGTGTTAAATAAAGTATCCACAATATTCAGCATCCTGCAAGATTTATTTATTTATTTATTAGTTCGATTTATATGCTGCCCTTCTCCGGAGACTCAGGGAGGCTTACAATGCATTAAGCAATAGCCTTCATACTTTTGTATATACCTGCTTAGTAGGGCTTTCGACCCCCCGCACCCTAAGCAGTGTTCTTTTTTATACAAAGTCAGCTTATTGCACCCACAATCCGGGTCCCCATTTTACCTACTTTGGAAGGATGGAAGGCTGAGTCAACTTTGAGCCTGGTGAGATTTGAATTCTTGGTTGCGCCAGCAACGGACTACAGATACGCTGACTCCTGTTTCTAGAGGTGATAAGAAACTTGGCAGGCATTCAGAAAGTAGCTGCCAGAACTTTTATCTGCCAAAGGGATTCAGGTCGGCTTGTAAAAATAAATTACAGTAAGACGTCTTTTGCTCGTGTGTCTGCCCATGTGAGGTGGGGGGACAGAACACCATCATTCCTGAGTTGTGCTGTTAAAGAAATCCAGTGCTACCGGGGAAAAGTCAAGTTGTGAAAGAGTGATTGAAATTCCTCACAAAACCTCATTATTCAGGTTAAATTGCCATGTTGGCACTTTGTGATAAATAAGTGGATTTTGGGTTGCAGTTTGGGCACTCGGTCCCTAAAAGGTTTGCCATCCCTGGTCTAGGGTTTCCTGCTTGAGCAGGGGGTTGGACTAGACTTCCAAGCTCCCTTCCAACTCTGCCATACTGTTACATGTTTAGAGAACAGGATGATAATGTCCTCAGTTAACTGATTCCAACAGGGAGTGTATACTTTTGGTTAATCATGGACCAGTAGTCTTTCTTTCCTAACTGACCAAGTTGGGACAGCTGAAACTAAGTCCAATTGTTAACAAACACCAGACCCAGTTAAACCAGGCTTTTACCCTCATCCTTCTATCATGTTTCCCTGAAAATAAGACCCTATCTTATTTATTTTTTTTGAACCCTGAAATAAGCACTTGGCCTTATTGCCATGCGCTCAAAAGCCCGATTTTTTTTTTAAAAAAAATTGATTTATATGCCGCCCTTCTCCGGAGACTCAGGGCGGCTTACAATGCGCTAAGCAATAGCCTTCATCCTTTTGTATGTTTATACAAAGTCAGCTTATTGCCCCCACAACTGGGTCCTCAATTTACCTACCTTAGAAAGGATGGAAGGCTGAGTCAACCTTGAGCCTGGCGAGATTCGAACCTGCAGTAATTGCAGGCAGCTGGTCTTAATAACAGGGTGCTATAGACCACTGTACTACCAAGGCTACTGATTGAGCTTATTATCAGGGGATGTCTTATTTTGGGGAAAACAGGGTATAGCAGTACTTTGGTTTCCCTGAAGCCTTCTTTAACCATTCTCTTTCCCATCGTTTCATTCTCATCCTGATGTTCCCTCTCTAGCTGAAGTCCATTTATTGCTTATCCTGCTTGTTAGCGCATCTTGTTAGAATGGATAGGGAAACTTTTTCACTCCCCCCCCCCAAATCTGGGTCCCAGTTAGTAGCTGAGCTTTTCTGTTAAAATCAATGCCTGTGTTCTTTCTTCCTTTAGTCCCGATTTATGTGCCAGGAATTGATTATGATATATTTCACACTTCTCTCCCACTGTGTTCTTTGTGATGTGTAGATTCTCATGGTTTTTTTTTTCTCACTTTTTATTTGATGCATGCCACTGTGAGTGACCTGGTGTGCACAAGTATTCCAAAATGAATAACATATAATAAAACACACATTGCTATTAGCTGTCAGTAGGAGGCAATCTTGTAATGGCAGCAAACTTTGGGGGGAGACACAAAGAAAGCAAAAAAGACAGAATTGTTGCTGTCGTCCCTTCCCTGTTACACTCACCCACAACTGCCCCAACCAGTAACTAATATTTTCAGGCAGGAATAGTTTGGCAGAGACAAAGAAGTGCAGCATGGCTCCAAGCTAGCAGACTTCTAATGCAAAAAGAGTTTTTTTTTTAATATTCCAAAACCTCTAAGCAAGAGCAGAGATGGATCTTAGCAGACTTAGCTAGGGAGCAGGAGGAAAGTATCATACTAAAAACAGGAGTGTACTTATTTTATTTTATTTTATTTTATTTTATTTTATTTTATTTTATTTTATTTTATTTTATTTTATTTTATTTTATTTTATTTTATTTTATTTTATTTTATTATTTTATTTTATTTTATTTTATTTTATTTTATTATTTTATTTTATTTTATTTTATTTGTCAAGCATGTATAAAATAACAGATATAAGTATAAACATGATTATGAATATATGAAATGGATATAAAAAAATGAGGACATTAGGACAGGGACGGTAGGCACATTGGTGAGCTTATGCACTCCCTCTTAGGAATGGGGTGAGGTCAACAGTAGACAGTCTAAGGTTAAAGTTTTGGGGAGTTGGGGATGAAACCACAGAGTCAGGTAGTCCATTCCAGGCATTGACCACTCTGTTACTGAAGTTCTATTTTCTGTAATCGAGTTTGGAGCGGTTCACTTTAAGTTTGTATCTGTTGTTTGCTCGTGTATTGTTGTGGTTGAAGCTGAAGTAGTCATTGACAGGTAGGACGTTGTAGCAGATAATTTTGTGTACTAAGCTTAGGTCAGACTGAAGGTGGCATAGTTCTAAGTTGTCTAAACCCAAAATTTCAGCCTGGTGACATAAGATATTCTGTTGCGAACAGAGGAGTAGAGGACTCTTCTCGTGAAATATCTCTAGACTTGTTCAATTGTATTAATGTCCGATATGCAGTGCAGGTTCCAGACAGATGAGTTGTATTCGAGAATTGGTCTAGCAAATGTTTTATATGCTCTAGTTAGCAGTACAATATTACCAGAGAAGAAGCTATGCAAGATTAGGTTAACAATTCTTAATGCCTTTTGGCAATGCTGTTACAGTGAGCTCTGACGCTTAGATCATTTGAGATGAGTACTCCAAGATCCTTGAAAGAGTGAGGGTCATCTACGAGGTCGTATCTACCCAGCTTGTGTTTTGTGTTCTGATTTTTTTGCAATGTGTAAGACAGAGCATTTGTTGGTTGAGATTTGCAGTTGCCAATTGTTTGACTTTCAAATGAGCTTTCTGATACAATGAGCATTAGCAAGAAAACAAATGTTCTGTTTCTCAAGCAGTTTTGGCACAAGGATCTAGAACCCAAATCAACATGGGAACTTCTTGAACTGAGCTTCTGGTTCAAGCAAAGTGGACTTTTTTTCTTTGCAATGCATGACCGCATTGCATCTCAGTGGAATTTGTGTCTAGTCTATTCTTCTCATTTGTTGTTTTGTTTTTGTTGAGTCACTATGACTCTTCACAATCCTATGGACCAGAGCATACTAGGCCCCCTTCTCCTCCACTCCTGGAATTTGCTCAAATTCATGCGTCATCAATGACACTATCTAACCATCTCATCCTCTGCTGTCCCCTTCTGCCTACTAGTTTTCCTAACATCAAGGCATTTTCCAGCAATCTCATTATCGCTACTCTTCATTATTTATTTATTTATTTGATTGATTGATTGACTTTCCATCCATCTCACTACAAGGAGACTCTGGCTCCCGGCTTCTATTTTAATTATGTCTTTTCAACTCAGTAGAAGGATAGTGGCCTAGCTTTTCCCTCTCATAACAAATACATAACACTAATAAGGACAACATGAACTGAATCAGTACAGTGGAATAATAACATTTTCCATGTTCTGGGACTGGTGAATTGATTGGCTGGAGAGAACAAGGATACCCTTTTGCATGCTCTCAGCTGGTAGACATATAGACAATTTGGGAGAACTTCTGAATTTATTGGAAAGATCCAATAGGGTAGACTGGAAAGAGGAATGGAGCAACCAAAACCATGAACATCAACAGATGCCGCTTGTGATAATCGGCTATTCTTGTGATAACCAAAGAGACCAGTGGGTAGGCCATGGCTTAAATGCAGAAGAAAGAGACCATGAAGTAGCAACATAAAAATGTTCCCCTCCTTCTTTCAGTCACCTACTGAAGATAGAAGTTCTTCCCTAACTGTCAATTTCCCAGTTATCTTCCCTTCCCTGTTGAACTCCCTGCACAGAGGAAAATGCATTTTCAGGAAAACTGCACAGGAGCTGCATAACTAGCAATGACAATTCCTACAGTAGTGGCCAAAATTGTGGAAACCTTTTGGGAAAAGTGTATGTTCTAAAACTAGCTAATAACACCACTTTTTTTGGAGGAGTAGTACCATAAAACTATATATCAATGGAAAGATATTTTAATCAAGAATGTAATGCAATAACTTTTATGAAGGATTTGCTATTAGAATAGCAGTTACAGTATAAAGAAGAAAAGTGAAAGACATAGAAAAAATGAGATATACAAAAACTATCACCATGTCAGTTAATCCTTAGTTGGGTAACCTTTACCATGAATGATGGCCTTACAACGTCTTCCCATGGAGTGAACCAAGCCTTTTAGTTCTGCAACTATTATCATGTGGAACCAAGATTGAATGATGGCTTCTATTAACTGGGTTTTATTGCTGGGTCACTTCTGACTAACAAGTTCCTTTAATCGGCTGCATAGATTTCAATTGGGTGAAGGTCTGGGCTATTCCCAGGCCATTCCAGCAGTGGATTAGGATTATCTTGAAACTGCAAAAAAAAAAAAAAAAAAAAAAAGTGGTGTTATTAGCCATCAAACCTCAAAAATACACTTTTCCCAAAAGGTTTTCACAATTTTGGCCACTACTGTAAAGGAAGAACATTTCCCTTGAATTAATTCCCTTGCTTTATGCTGGAGAACAATTGCAGGGAGGGTTAGCAATAAAATCTGGAGGAGGCTTGGCGACACCGCTATTCAGTGAATTGGTTAGAATCTCAGACAGTTGATCATGTGCCAGGGATATTTCAAAATAAAGTGCCCTCTCTAGCAGACACCTGTGTGGTCCCTGTGAATTGACACTGACTGATGGCGCATAATCAATCAAATCAAAATCTCTGGCAGGGATGGTATGATGGCATATCTGGTTATTGAACTTGGGAACCTCATGGTTGATCCTTCGCTAGGAATATTTTTTTATGGGAATTGGTCTTTCCAGAGGGTAGCTGTCACTTCCTCTCTCTCTAACAGGTGTTAGAGTAGGCAGCTGTTGTCTTCTTTATCTTAATTGTTACAAGTTGGATAACAGATGACACTTTCCAGGCAAGAGTGATTTACAACGCAATGATGCAATCTGCAAAGCTTGCTCAGTAATTTTTTTCTAAGTAATTCCATGCGTGGAGGGGAATGTTGAATAGAAAGCTTTTAAATTTAAGCATATATTGCTTTAATTAACTAACTTTTCTAGAGAGATGTATCTTATATGGACAAAGGGAGAAAAGTCCACCCCACTATCTCTCTCTCTCTCTCTCTTTTTTTTTAATTTGATTTATATGCAGCCCGACTCAGGGCGGCTTACAGTGCGTTAAGCAATAGCCTTCATACTTTTGTATATTTTATACAAAGTCAGCTTATTGCCCCCACAACTGGGTCCTCAATTTACCTACCTTAGAAAGGATGGAAGGCTGAGTCAACCTTGAGCCTGGCAAGATTCGAACTTACTTTAATTGCAGACAGCTGGTGTTAAATTACAGTGTCTTGTCTGCAGCGCTATCCAGGCTCTTCACCCATCTTCTAAGGTGTTCTGTATTGGACTTCTACCTGTAGCTCTGAAATTCTTCCTAATTCTGGAAATTAAACTAAGAAGTTATGCCCCCTAAATTTTAATTGCCAGTTCCATTCTTCAGTCATAATACAAGCACACACAGATTCTATGTGCATACACCCTTTAAATACATGGGTTGAATAACAGAAAGCTGGAAGGGACCTTGGAGGTCATCTAGCCCAACCCCCTGCTCAAGCAGGAGACCCTATACCATTCCAGACAAGTGGCTGTCCAATCTCTTCTTAAAAGCCTCCAGTGATGGAGCATCCACAACTTCTGAAGGCAAGCTCATTCCTCTGATGATCCCTCACCTCCATTTGGAAACCTGAATGAATTGAACAAAATCAACTCAGATTTTGGAGGCGACGTATTTCATTAGCATGCAAAAGGGGAAATCGATTATCTGAAATGCAGAACTGAGATTATGGAGGACGTATCGAGGATTTTGTACGTTCCTAAAATTCTGAAAACCACATTATAAATCCTTAGTGCTTACTGTGCTGATAAATACAGTAAAGGCAGATATTTAGTTATCTCTTCTCTCAATAACTTGGGCAAAGACGCAGTCTAGCTCAGAACTGAAAATCTTGAGATAAGATATAACAGATGAACAGCTCCATGGTTCATTGACTTCTTGTCCAGATTTTATTAATTACCAAACAATTACCATCCATTTAATTAACACCGGTTTCCTTGTATAGATTGCCGTGGCTAGATCCTCTTGGAAGTGACATCAACCAATTTCAGAAGAAGAGCAGGTTCAAAGACCAGATTCCTTGAATAAAATTGAAATAGCATTCTTGATTGATAGGATCTGCAGTTATCAGTAATTGGCTGACCTTGACTGGTTTAGGAAGCTATGCAGAGTTAGTCCTTCTCAGAGGGAGATCCAAGTATGAGATATAAAGGTTATAGCCTAGTGTAGGAAAGTGAAGAAGATACTGGAAGAAAACCATTAAACTATATGCAAACTATTCAACTTATTGTGTAAGATTGCCCATGAGATCTGTTCTCGGATTCCCTAGAAGATCTGCATGAAGGCCATCGCCTGGACAACTAAATTGGACATCCAGTTATGAGGCCACTCATACAGTGGCCTCCAGTTATGAGGCCACTGTACCTCCTTGTAGATGTTTTGTGTATCGTCATGTGGATTGTGTGTGTGAATATATTTACTTCTCTTTTGTCATATTCTCATCATACACTAAATAATTAACAAAGAGCTTTCTGTAATTCAGGCAGAATGCAGCATGTCAATAGGTAAAGGTAAAGGTTCCCCACATAGCACGTACAGTATGTGCTAGTCATTCCCGACTCTAGGGGGCGGTGCTCATCTCCGTTTCAAAGCCAAAGAGCCAGCGCTGTCCCAAGACGTCTCCGTGGTCATGTGGCCGGCATGACTAAACACCAAAGGCGCACGGAACGCTGTTACCTTCCCATCAAAAGTGGTGCCTATTTTTCTACTTGCATTTTTTACATGCTTTCAAACTGCTAGGTTGGCAGAAGCTGGGACAAGTAACGGGAGCTCACTCCGTTACGCGGCACTAGGGATTCGAACCACTGAACTGCCAACCTTTCAATCAACAAGCTCAGCGTCTTAGCCACTGAGCCAAGGTGTCTCTCATGTCAATACAAAGTGGTTTTTAAAGCAATAGAAGAATCAGAAGGGGGGGAATCAGAATTGTAAATTGTAGATGCAGAGCACAAAGATATTTGGCCTTACTTCTAGAAAAAAGCACCTTTTTCTTTCTGACCGAATATAATGTAGAAGAGCTGCCAGCTGAAAGTGTGAAAAAGATTTGCTGGGAAGCTGATGACATTTTCCAAACTTTTCAGCTGAACGGTTTAGCTCTCCTTTTCAAACATCATTGTGTCATTGCCTCACCCTGGAGTTTCTCCTTAAAAGGGTTCTTTTCCAATTTATTTCTGTGTGGGAGATGTAAATAAGGACGACGTCAGTTAGCAGGACAAAATACATCCAAAAACTGCCATGGGTCTTTACCCTGAAGAATTATATTAAATCTTGCAGTCTACTTAGAAGTCCATGCTTTGCCTTAGTGGCTTTGCAAAGCAAGGCAGCCATTTGTTACCTTTCCAGAGTTTTGAGCTACACCAGTAAAAAAAAAAAAAGCAAGCAGCCACCAGGTTTGTTTATCTTATCTCCAAATGTCCCGTTAGGGGTTGCCCTTGGAAACAGGATGTTTAATGGCATAATCACATACCCATCATTCAACCAGTTGTACTTTGGCAGAGGCACGACAAATTGCAATGTGCCATGGGTAGATAAAACTGCGAATATAGGAAAAGCTGCTCCCTGTTGTGACCTAGGCTTCCTGAGTCAATAAAATACACGAGTAGTCCCAAAACTACTTTTATTGTATCAGCTGTGAATTACGTTCATTCACAGCTGAGTCCTAATTAGTTGCAAAAAGTCCTTTGGGAGAAGTCCTTCAGGATAATCACTAACCTTTATCTCCCTTGACACGTTGCCAAAGACCTACTTGGCAAGGCCACACAGAGTCCAGAATCAAACAGAGATGCCGACTGGGAACAGAATTAACAACTTTGCTTTCCTGCAAAGGGCCCATGTGCCTTTGATCCCCTTTTAAGCCTTACGGCAGGGGCCAATCATCTCCAGGCCTTACTCCCGAGCCGTCCCTTTTGTTTTAACTGTTCTTGCCTTCTGGCAGCTCTGCGCTTGCACACACTAGGAACAGGCTCCTCCTGTTCCTCTGCCTCTCTGCTGTCTGACTCTGGAGGCTCCGGTGTCCGCGCATAACTCCCAGATGGCCCTGGCCCCATCTCTGCCTCTGATGCAGAGCCCTCGTCCGGGCCTTCCCCAGACTCCAGGACTGGCCCATGTTCCTCCCCAGCCTCCTCACTGTCCAACTCCGCTGCCAGCTCTGCAGGCTGCTGGCGGACCCCAACACTCCCCTACTTTTCTTCTGCACAACTTAGAATTATAGGGCTGGAAGGGAGTGTGGGAAGAAATATCCATCTGGTTCAGTTCCAAGCTGGGAGAAAGACACTGGAAACATGGAGGCTGATTGGAAATGCCCCAAATGGAGGAGAAGAGAAATTTTATAAGAAATTACATAACATAATTCACAATATAACATATGATCTGTATTTTAGGAGATTACAATGCAATAACTGACAAAAAATTAGATTATAAAAGTAATAAGATGAGGAAAGGAATAAGAATAACCTTACTTAACATTTTCTTTAAAATGGTGGTGGCATTGAAGATAAAAGATATTTGGAGGGAGAGACATCAGGACATAAACCAATATACATACTATTTGAATAGACACAGACGATGGTACAGAATTGATATGGTTTGGATGTCAACTAAATTACAGTCAGATGTGAAAGAAGTCGAAATTGACATGGAAAGATGGTTTAATGATGAAGCAGAACCACATGGGTGGCTCTGCTGCAGCTGACCACATGGAGTTGAGAATGAGGGGTTTTTATACCTTCCCTTGAGCTTTGCACTTGAGCTTCCTGTTCCTGTGCAAGAACATGTATTCTATTGGCTGTTGTCAGACTCCATGTAGGGGTTATGTAGGGGTCATAGCTGGCTCTATAGGCAAAGTACAAATCGTAGATGTTTCACTGAGCTACGTTTTTTTTCCATTTCATTTATTAGTTTGTCAAACATGTTTTATGGCTGGTTTTAAAATTTGATACGGATTTTAAATTGATAAGTTTTAAATTACAGGCCAAATTTATTTAATTATTTTAAATCTATTTTTTAACTGTAACTTATGTATAAATGCTTTTATTTTGGCTGTTCACCGCCCTGAGTCCGAAAGGAGAAGGGCGGTATAGGAGTTTGAATAATAAATAATAAATAAATAAATAAGATAGCAGGTATGAATATGAACATGGACATGAATGCCAATCAAGAGATGTGAGGTCGGCAGCTATGAGATCATAGTTGGCTTTTTAAAGTTATAATTTGGAGTCCCATCATTATGACCCTCTTTGCAAGGGCACAAATTGAGATAAAAATCAATCATGCTGTGGTCACTGTTGGAAAAAGGTTCTTTAACTTAAAGAACCTTCTTTAATTTAACAATAAATTGAGTTTAGATTATTGAAGAAGATGAGATCTAAGCAGTTGTTGAGCCTAGTGTTGTTTGTTACCAACTGTTCAGTTGAAGTTTCTGAGGGTGATGCAATGAAAGAGCATTGGGCAAGTCTTGGTGGTGCAGCAGACTAAAGTGCTGTTAAGTAACACCAGCTGCTTGCAATTACTGCAAGTTCAAATCTCACCAGGCTCAAGGTTGACTCAGCCTTCCATTCTTTCGAGGTAGGTAAAATGAGGACCCGGATTGTGGGGGCAATAAATTGACTTCGTATAAAAAAGAACACCGCTTGTGGGGGGGGGGGGCGAAAGCCCTACTAAGCAGGTATATACAAAAGTATGAAGGCTATTGCTTAACGCATTGTAAGCCGCCCTGAGTCTCTGGAAAATGGCGGCATATAAATCGAACCAATAAATAAATAAATAAGTCCTATTGTGGCTCAGGGCTAATTCTACCTTGCTTCAAGGAATTTCAAAATATCCTGTCTTGAATGTATTTCTGCCTGCAATATTTGCTTTGCCTATGAATAGAGCTACCTAGATACTTGGCTTCTTTCAACAAGCTCCTTATCTCTTAAGTGCTGACATCTGATGAGGGCTATTAAGAAAGGTGGGGGCTGCTTTCTCCCTCTAAAAAAATGTGTCTCCATTTCTCATCCAGGGAAATATAATATTCTGCCTTTTTAATATTTCTCAACATATTTCATTCTTCTAGGAGACGGGTGGGTTCTAACTTTCTACAGGAGCTTGGAGCTCTTCTAGTCTCCAAACCCTGGGCTGCCATTGCCTGTTCAAAACTATTGAATCTGCTCCAGTCCGGCTTCAGACCTGGGTACAGCATGGAAACGGCATTGGTCGCGTTGGTGGATGATCTCTGGAGGGCTTGGGATAGGGGTTACTCCTCTATCCTGGTCCTGTTAGACCTCTCAGCGGCTTTTGATACCATCAACCATGGTATCATGTGGCGCCGGCTGGAGGGACTGGGAGTGGGGGGCACCGTTTTGCGGTGGTTCTCCTCCTATTTCTCCAACCGGTCGCAATCCGTGTTGACAGGAGGGCAGCGGTCGACCCCGAAGCGCCTTGTTTGTGGGGTGCCACAAGGGTTGGTCCTCTCATCCCTCCTGTTCAACATTTATGTGAAGCCGCTGGGTGAGATCATCCGTGGTTTTGGGGTGGAGTTCCATCAGTACGCTGATGATACTCAGCTGTACATCTCCACCCCAGACCATCCCAACGATGCCTTGGAAGTGATGTCCCAGTGCCTGGAGGCCGTGTGGGTCTGAATGGGGAGAAACAGGCTTCGACTCAACCCTTCCAAGACCGAGTGGCTGTGGCTGCCGGCGTCCTGGTATAGCCAGCTGACGCCATCGCTGGTTATTGGGGGCGAATCACTGGCCCCCACGGAAAGGGCCCGCAACTTGGGCGTCCTCCTGGACACACAGCTGTCTTTAGAAGGGCATATGACGGCCGTGGCCAAGGGGGCTTTTTATCAGGTTTGCCTGATATGCCAGTTGCGCCCATTTCTGGACCGGGACTCCCTACGCACAGTCATTCAAGCACTTGTCACCTCTCATCTGGACTATTGTAACACTCTCTACATGGGGCTCCCCTTGGAGTAAACCCGGAGGCTCCAACTGGTGCAGAATGCGGCCACGCGGGGGATTATGGGAGCGACGGGGCGCTCCCATGTGACTCCTCTCCTGCACGAGCTGCATTGGCTTCTGGTGGACTTCCGGGTGCGCTTCAAGGTGTTGGTGATCACCTTTAAAGCGCTCCATGGCTTAGGGCCAGGGTACTTACGGGACCGCCTTCTGCCACGAATAGCCTCCCACCGGCCAGTTCGCTCCCACAGAGAGGGCCTCCTCAGGGTGCCGTCGGCCAGACAATGCCGGCTGGCGACCCCCAGGAGGAGAGCCTTCTCTGTGGTGGCACCTACCCTATGGAACAATCTACCCCCAGAGATACGAGTGATCTCCAACCTCCGGACTTTTCGTCGGGCCCTAAAAACTCATCTCTTTCAGTTAGCCGGTCTCTCTTGATTTTATGATTTTATGGTTGGTTTTAAATTTTGATATGGATTTTAAATTGATAAATTTTAAACTATGGGCCAAATTTAATTATTTTAAATCTATTTTGAATCGTACTTTATGTATAAATGCTTTTATTTTGGCTGTTCACCACCCTGAGTCCGAAAGGAGAAGGGCGGTATAGAAATTCGAATAATAAAATAAATAAATAAATAAATAAATAAATAAATAAATAAATAAATAAATAAAACCAGGCCACAGTTGAGGTTGAAGTGTTTTTATCTTGTACTGTGCTAAGAAGAGTCAGAAGTCAATGCCTTTTTCCCCCTCCCTCCCCCCTTGTATCTCACATCCCTTTTTTCCTGCTCCTTTTCCTTCCCTTAATTTCCTATTTCTATTTTTTTTCTTTTTCTTTTATACAATAAAACATTTTTAAAAAAAAAAGAAAAGAAAAGAAACCAGGTCACAGGAGAGATGAGCAATTGTGCGCACATGAAGCTCCGCTCGTGTGAACAGAGAGGGCTCAGCAGAGGTGGGCTTCAAAAATTTTAGCAAGGGGTTCTCTGCCCAGTTGCTTGGTGGGTGTGGCCATGATGGGTGTGGCCTAGTCAGCCTCCTGCATCACAGTGGGGGGGGCATTTTTGCCCTCCCCGGGTTCTGGAGGCTTTCCTTGAGTCTCTGGGAGGGTGAAAACGGCCTCCCCAGGCTCCGGAGGCCCTCTGGAGGCCAGAAACAGCCCATTTCCAGCCTTCCCAAACTTCCGGTAGGCCTGTTTTTTTGCCCTCCCTGAGCCTCCGTGTGCATCTTGCACTTACCTGCATCCAAAACAGACTGTGTCGGGACTCCTAGGAGGGGCGGGTTGGGGTGAGCCAGCCAGGAGTGGGATTTGGAGGTTCTCCGAACTGAACAGAGTCTTAGCTAGAGGTTCTCCTGAACCCCTGTGAACCCCCAGCAGCCCATCCCTGGTGCTCCTGTGAGAAGCTCCGTTTGCGCGATAGGAGCTTTGCATGTGAGCGCCCTCGGTTCACAGAAGTGGAATTTCACGCACAAGCACAAGCGCTCTCCACTTACATGTGCATCTGCTATTCACATCCCCTCCTGCAACGAGCTGGGCCAGGTCGGGCCTGCAAGCTGGAAAAGTTGGGAACTGCTGTTCTAGTCCAAGCCCTTGCCCAAGGCAGGAATCCTTATCCAATCCTGGACAAATGGCTGTCCAATCTTTTCTTGAAAACTTCCAACACCTCTGGGATGATTGCAAAGTCCTGCAAAGTCACATGATCATCCTTTGTGAGTTTCCAGCCAGCTTTCGGCAAGCAAAGTCAATGGGGGAAGCTGGATTGATTGAAGGACAGCATGCTTCCCTTAACAACTCAACCACCATGCCAAAAGAGGTTAAAAAGTTGAGGGTGACTTATTTAACAACCATCACAGTTAGCGACAGAAGTTCTGGTCCTAATTGTGGTCATAACTCAAGGACTTCTTGAAATAGTTTGCACTTATCCAATCCTTCCTCCCCTGAACGCAGAATATAAAGCAAGAGTAAAAATTACCTCCTTAATTGTGTAGCTTTCAATTTCATTTTTCAAGCATCCTCTTGAATAACACAACAGCATCCGTTCCTTATCAATATCTTGGTATATTGACAAAACTTTGCTTTGTGTATCTAACCCCCTAGATATTCTGTAGGTTTTCCACCGGCTTTCTAACTTTAACCAACAATTGGAATGCAGAAGTAACTGAAAAAACTCTTCAAGGATAATATTGCTAAAAGACTTTGGCCAAGATTCATCTGCAGAGCTTTGTGTACATTTTAAAAACTGTCATGCACATGGTATGCCCTCTTTTTGTACTGCTTAGGACTGAGCTCAGCAGATGGAGAAATTTACATTTTACTTCATGGAGAAAATGAAGTCTGAAATAATTGTGGTTCTTAAAATCATTTATATATTAAGAGGTTTGCTGGTTCCAATGTACCATGGACAAGTATTATTACAGAGTAAAAATTACAGAGTGTTATGGAGCATAAATTATGTTAAAAAAGCACAAATAGCTTGGAGTATATAACTTGCCCAATTCTCCTTCTGTCAAATAGCAACAGCACTTAGAGTCATATACTGCTTCACAGTGCTTTACAGCCCTCTCTAAGCAGTTTACAGAATTCAGCCTATTGCCCCCAACAATCTGGGTCCTCATTTTACCCACCTGGGTAAGGTCCATCCTTCCACCAAGGATGGAAGGCTGAGTCAACCTTGAGCCTGGTGAGATTTGAACTTGCCACATTGCAGGCAGCTGGCAGGCAGCAGAACTAGCTTGCAATACTGCACTCTAACCACTGTGTTACCGTGGCTCAAATAAATTATGGGCTGTAATTCTCCTTCTCCATGGTGGCCACTTTATCAGACAGATGATGGCATCCTTTCAAAATCTTCTTTACTCAGTAGATTCTGTTTCTCTGACTTTTCCAACTCTTGATCTTGTTGTTATGTGAGCAACTTGTCTCCAAATTCTCAAGATCAAAGGTATGAACAGAGGCAGAACAGAGTTGGAAGGGACCTTGGAGGTCTTCTAGTCAAACCCCTGCTCAAATGGCGGAGAGACAAATGGCTGTCCAGTCTCTTCTTAAAAACTTCCATTGATGAATCATCCACAACTTCTAAAGGCAAAATGTTCCCTTGACTAATTGTCCTCACTGTTAGGAAGTTTCTCCTTAATTCCAGGTTTCTTCTCTCCTTGATTAGTTTCCATTCATTGCTTCTTGTCTTGCCTTCTGGTGCTTTGAAAAATAAGTTAACCCCCTCCTCTTTCTCCCTAGTTCTATTTTCTAGACTAGACATTCCCAAATCTTGAAACCGTTTTTCATATTTTTAGTTTCCCGGCCTTTAATCATCTTAATTGCTCTTCTTTGCACTTTTTCCAAAGTCTCAACATCTTTTTTTGTAGTGTTGTGACCAAAACTGGATGCACTATATTTCAAGTGTGGTATGTTATATCAGTAGTATGTTGTGTTTATATGTCTCCTAATGCACACCTTAATGAGGCAATGAAATAATAATGATAATAATGATAATGATAATAATGATAATAATAATAATAATAATAATAATAATAATAATAATAATAATAATAATAATAATAATAATTTTATTTCTATACCGCCCTTCTCCCGAAGGACTCAGGGCGGTGTACAGCCTATTTAAAAACACAGACAAAACAACAGTATAAAATTTAAAATAATTAAATAGGTGGCTCAAATTTAAAACCCCAATAAATTTAAATACCCCAATTTAAAACTATTGTGTTGATAGTCCGGCTTGGCGGAACAACAGGGTCTTCAATGCGCAGCGAAACACCCGGAGGTCAGAGATCTTACGAATTTCCGGGGGCAGTTCATTCCACAGGGCTGGGGCTCCCACAGAGAAGGCCCTCCCCCTGGGTGTCGCCAGCCGACATAACTTGGCTGATGGCACCCTGAGGAGACCCTCTCTGTGGGAACGGACTGGTCGATGGGAGGCTATTGGTGGCAGAAGACGGTCTCGGAGGTACCCGGGTCCTATGCCATGGAGCGCTTTAAAGGTGGTAACCAACACCTTGAATCGCACCCGGAAGACCACTGGGAGCCAGTGCAGCTCGCGCAGGAGGGGTGTCACATGGGCACAACGGGTTGCGCCCATAACCACCCGTGCGGCCGCATTCTGGACCAGTTGGAGCCTCCGAGTGCTCTTCAAGGGGAGCCCCATGTAGAGAGCATTACAATAGTCCAACCGGGAAGTAACAAGGGCATGAGTGACCGTGCGCAGGGCGTCCCGATCCAGAAAGGGCTGCAACTGGCGAATCAGGCTAACCTGATAAAAGGCCCCCCTGGCCACGGCCGTCATATGCTCTTCCAAAGACAGCCGCGCATCCAGGAGGACACCCAGATTGCGAGCCCTCTCCGTGGGGGGGTAACGATTCACCCCCGATAGTCAGCGATGGCAAATAGCTTGTTGCAGGTGTGCTATCACATTTCTAGTATCCTAGCTAATCTGGAATTCAAGCAATGAGTGATCAGAGCTACCAATGCTGGCTTGCAAAAATCCAGATTGTCACTTGGGTGCAACAAAGGAAGATTTTTCTGCATCTCTTTGCTGCCATCTAGTTGTTGCTCAGAGCAAGGAAAGTGAAATTCCAATCCTAGGACTTCAACCATTTACCTATTATTTAAGGAAAGTAGTAGTAAAGAGATCCTACAAAAGACACCTGGCGACCCAAGAGAATAAAGCAGTGTGTATTATGGTCCTAAGCTTTTTTTAAAGATCTTCTTCACATCAGGAGATATTTTTCCTTTGTTTCATTAAAATCAACACACAGTCTAGAATTCGTTCTGTCAAGGGACTCGTCCGCTCTCCATCTTATGTTTGGTTTTATTTTCACAGCTTCCTTAAATATTTTATATTGGACCCAAATTAATTTACCATGAGCAAATGATACACACAGTGTTAAATGTGCTTTCCTCACTTCCAATTTCTCTCTCAGGGTACAACCAAATGTGGCTAACCAAAGTATATAAGACTAATAGAAACAACATTCTAAGTCAGAGGTCTTCAAACTTGGCAGCTTTAAGACTTGTGGATTTCAACTCCCAGAATTCTCCTTAATTCCAGCTATGCTGGCTGGATAATTCTGGGAGTTGAAGTCCACAACTCTTAAAGCTGCCACTTCAAACTGTCTTAATTTTGAAGACCTCTGTTCTAAGTTCTTCCTAAAAGGGAAAACAAAAATCTCCTTTTGGAATATGACTTCTTCTCCAGATCACCTGGCATAGATTTGGCTGCTTGGACCTCTTCAGATCCTTGATTCATTTGGGTATAATTGATGCAAAACTTCACTTGGAAAACATTCCAGCCTTCCTTGCTGACGCTTGCTGACCTCGTGGTTTGATGGATTAGCAGAACCTACATTTGGAGATTCTATCTTAGACATTCTGTCTAACATCTGGTACCATAACATAAGTTAGGAACACATAGACATCTTTCTTGCATATATGGAAATATATAATAGAAATATATAACATATTGACTGTTTCCTAATATGACTTGATTGCTTATTTTTCCCTATGACTATCATTAAGTGTTGTACCTTATGATTCTTGACGAATGCATCTTTTCTTTTATGTATACTGAGAGCCTATGCACCAAGACAAATTCCTTGTGTGTCCAATCACACTTGGACAATAAAAAATTCTATTCTATTCTAGAACAAGATCATCCATTCTACAAGTGCCTATAATATATTGATGATATATTTCTCCTCTCCAGCAGGAAAGAGGGCCATCCCAACTATGTAGAACAAATTATGAATCATGACATGGTTGGTTAATCCACTCAGTATTAAAGCAGGCACGGAGAAAAGGAGCAAGCAGTTAGATGAGGAGACCTGAACACTTTAGTAGTCTCACATTGTAATGAATAAGGACTTGCATTCTATTTCACAGCTACTATGATTGTTGGCCGAGCAGGGACAAAAATAGCCAGATAAATTATTGAATCCTGGAAAATGTCTGTCTGTCAATAGGAGTGCTGAGTTATTTACCTGTTGTGGCCCACCAGCAGCCAGCAGAGCTAGCAGCAGATTCAGACAGTGAAGAGGCTGGGGAGGAACGTGGGTCAGTCCTGGGAAGGCTTGGACGATGGCAGAGAGGGGGCCAAGGCCATCTGGTAGTTCTTTGTTGCCTCCGGAGACTCCAGAGCTGACATCAGCGAGGCAGAAGAACAGCGTGAGCCTGTCCCCAGTGTGTGCATGCGCAGAGCTGCCAGGAGACAGGAACAATTAAGAAAACAGGGTCGACTTGGGAGTAAGGCTTGGAGATGATTAGCCCCTCCCATAAGACCTAAAAGAGAAGTTAATGGGATGTGAGCTTTTGAAGGAAGCAATTAGTTCATCTGGCCGATTCAAGATTTGAAACTTCTGTTTGTGACTCTGTGCCAAGTTTGGCCTTGCCCTGCGTCTGGAAATTAGCTCTTTGGCAGTGTTCCACGTGAGATAGGTGGGTGTTGATAACCTTCCTCTGAAAGACTGTTGATCAAGACTTGTGGACTGTAAATGAAAGTAATTTACAGCCGTATGAATTAAAGAGGTTTGCTGGGACTAAGTTTGTGCTGTTTAATTCCTAAGGAAGCCTAGGTCAGAACATTACCTGCCTATCAGGAACTTAGGAGCCAAAGACGCAGCAGCACAAGAAAACAATTAACAACTTACTAGCTAGCCATCAATACCCTAATTAACAACTAAAAGCTACACACAACCAGGATCCATATAAATACAACACGTAGAACAGCCCAGGGCACACATTCTGGAGAGAGAGAAATTCCCTGATGATAGGCTTCAGCACGAGCATGAAAACTTAGAAGAATAAACCTTTGGTCCCAGTGATTGACTCAGACTGGACTCTGCAGAAAGGGAAGCGTTGAAGGTTGTAGGATTACATTATTATCCAGCACCTATGATCTCACTGAGATAGGCTGATAAGCTATTTCGCCATTGAAAAGGGACCCCTTTCATTGCTTTGTATGTTCATTAAATTATAAAAGTAATTAAAATGTTAATCCAGTATAAACTGACAAGTCTCCTGAGGAAGGGTAATAAAACATGAAATGTGAACTCAGTTTTTACTGCAGAGGATTAAAATGTATATTCATGAGTTTGGGAATCTCTGGATAGGCTAGTTGATGACCAAGAAGGACATGACAGTTGTAACTTCACACTTTGCTTTCTTAAAAACAAAGGCATATTTCAAAACAAAATAACAGGATTTGAAATAGGAATATGGAAACCAAAGGACGCCTGTTACACCTGTAAGCCACCTGAAATCACAGTGAATGAGTTGGGCGGCCATTTTTTTTAAAAAATAAGTAAATAAATAAAGGAACGTGGTGGCTCAGGGGCTAAGACGCTGAGCTTGTCAATCGAAAGGTCAGCACTTCAGCGGTTTGAATCCCTGGTGCTGCATAATGAGGTGAGCTCCCGTGACTTGTCCCAGCTTCTGCCAACCTAGCAGTTCGAAAGCACGCAAAAAATGCAATTAGAAAAATAGGGACCACCTTTGGTGGGAAAGTAACAGCGTTCTGTGCGTCTTTGGCATTTAGTCATGCCGGCCACATGACCACGGAGATGTCTTTGGACAGCGCTGGCTCTTCAGCTTTGAAATGGAGATGAGCCCCCTAGAGTCGGGAACGACTAGTACATATGTGCGAGGGGAACATTTACCTTTAAATAAATAATAAATAAAGTTGTAGAGAAGAGCTGTACATCTCCACCCCAAACCACCCCAACGATGCCCTTGAAGTGATGTCCCAGTGTCTGGAGGCCGTGCAGGTCTGGATGGGGAGGAACAGGCTTTGACTCAACCCTTCCAAGACTGAGTGGCTGTGGATGCCGGCATCCCGATATAGCCAGCTGGTGTCATCGCTGGCTATTGGGGGTGAGTCATTGACCCCCACAGAGGGGACTCACAACTTGGGCATCCTCCTGGACACACGGCTGTCTTTAGAAGAGCACATGATGGCCGTGGCCAGGGGGGCTTTTTATCAGGTTCACCTGATATGCCAGTTGCGCCCCTTTCTGAGTTGGGATTCCTTATGCACAGTCACTCATGCTCTCGTCACTTCTCGCCTGGACTACTGTAAAGCTCTCTACATGGGGCTCCTCTTGAGGAGCACCCGGACGCTCCAACTGGTCCAGAATGCGGCTGCGCGGGTGATTACGGGAGCGACATGGTGCTCCCATATAACACCTCTCCTGCGCAAGCTGCACTGGCTCCTGGTGGTCTTCCGGGTGTGCTTTAAGGTGTTGGTTCTCACCTTTAAAGCGCTCCATGGCTTAGGGCCGGGTACCTACGAGACCGCCTGCTGCTACCGATAACCTCCCACCGGCCAATACACTCTCACAGAGAGGGCCTCCTCAGGGTGCCATCGGCCAAGCAATGTTAGCTGGCGGCCCCCAGGGGGAGAGCCTTCTCTGTGGGAGCACCCACCCTCTGGAACGAGCTACCTCCCGGAATATGACTGATCCCGGATCTCCGCACTTTCCATAAGGCCCTGAAGACATTTTTATTTCAGCAAGCCGGCCTGGCCTGAATAGGTTTAGGGGTTAGTTTTTAATTGTATAGCTTGGGGTTTTAAATTGGGAGGCTGATTAATATAATTTATTTTTAGTTATCTTAACTTTTATATTGTATGTTATTTTAATTTTCGGCTGTTCACCGCCCTGAGTCCCTTCGGGGAGAAGGGCGGTATATAAATTCAATTAATAATAATAATAATAATAATAATAATAATAATAATAATAATAATAATAATAATAATGTTGAATGTTGATGATCATCTAACTCTTCATTTCCTTTCTCAGTCAGAGGTTGGACCAGCCCCGTCCCATGCTGAAGGTAGCTTCTAAACCCATTCAGAGCATCTGAAAAGATAGAAGTCAACCAAGCTTGAGATTCCTTCCCCAAAGGGGTTGGGTCCTGCTAATCCTAACCCTTCACCTTCCTTTCATTTGGGATTCGAATCAACAAATAAACAAAATAGCACCAGAAGGCAGGATAAGAAGCAATGGATGGAAACTAACCAAGGAGAGAAGCAACCTGGAAGTAAGGAGAAATTTCCTAATGGTGAAAATAATCAATCAGTGGAAAACCTTGTCTTCAGAAGTTGTATCACCACAGGCTTTCAAAAAAAGACTGGGCAACTATTTATCTGAAAAGGTAAAAGGTCTTCTGCTTTGTGCAGGGAGTCGGACTAGATGACCTCCAAGATCCCTTCCAACTCTATTCTGACTGACTGATTTATATCTTTGATATTGAGAATTTGGAGACCAGTTGCTCACATAAACAAGTTCAAGGGTAGTTCTATGTTCAAAACTCCACTGGAGAAAACCATCAACGGGGAATTAAAAGTCAACAGAGCACATATTGAAACATTAGCCTCTTAACGTTTTCTTTAATTTTCCTCAACATTACTTCTTTCCCCAATAATGCTTTCTCATACACAAATACACACACACACACATTTTTTTTTCAATCAGCACCACTGAAACTCTTGATTTCCCTCAACATCCCTCAGATAGTTTGCCCAAGTAATCTCCTATTTTATTATCAATTATGAGTTATGAAAAGCAATCATGGATATGATTGCAGTTGCAAATTGTCTCTGCTTTAACACACACACACGCAAACACAGACACTTCATTAGAGTGATATATTCACGTCATTGTATTGTGAAAACATCCATTGAAATTGTGTTAAGTTGATTTGTGCTAATGCCAAAAATGAATGATTAAGCCAGGGTGTTGGGGTAGGGTGTGTAGGGAAGGGATATGGAGTCAAAAAAAATATATCAGGATGGCTGTCTTGACTGCTGGCTTGATTTTTTGACACCACCCACACCCTGCACGTCCCAAGGGATGTGGTGGCTCAGTGGCTAAGATGCTGAGCTTGTCGATCGAAAGGTTGGCAGTTCAGCAGTTCGAATCCCTGGTGCTGGCTCTTTGGCTTTAAAATGGAGATGAGCATCGCCTCCTAGAATCAAGAAGGACTAGCACATATGTGTGAGGGGAACCTTTACCTTTATTTTACATCCTGCAAAGACATTGCTGGTAAATAAAGCTTCATATTTCCTGAGAAGCTGCTCCTATTTTCCCTTATTTCTTAGTCACTTTTATAACCAATTAATATTACTGTCACCTCTGCGTTCAAATCCTTCCATCCTCACAGCTGGCAAAGAAGTGGATTTTAGATGCCACCTCAATTGTTTATTTTAATCCTTCTGGCAATATTATTTGAGGATGAATAAATTCCACAAGCTGGTCTTTTTAAACATCAATATGTAATCAAAAGTGTTTGAACTGCAAAGGAAAGTACAGAAATCTTTTCTTCTTGCCACTGACATAAAATATTAATTGTATAAAAGAACCTCAACATTTTTTTTGTTTTGATTTGAACAGGGATAGAAAGTTCCTTTTCTCTCTGGAGGGAGAGAATTAAGAGTGTAAACAGAGGGTAGAATTTGTGTACAAAATTACAAAATCCCAGTCAAGTGTGAGCACATCAGAAACATAGCATCTGAGTAAAACTGTAGTACTATCATACTATTTTTATAAGAGGTAGGGTTTCTATCTGGCATAAATCGTATCGATGGATGCTTATGGAATTCCTATCTGGCTTTGTTATGTGCATGGAACAGGACTCCAAATGCTTCTGTTTGAAGGCATAGTTGAACCATGATTTGCTTCTTCGTGGATGAAAAACGGTCCACCTTACCACCAGATCAAGGTTTCAAGGTCTTCTGAAATGCCATCAGGCACTACACCCAGATCATGGTGAGAAGAACCTGTGTGTAGTAACCTGTGAGTTACCTTTTGATATTGCATTGTTGAAGTGACCTGGATCTACTGCAGACTTGGCTATTGTGCTAGGTTTCGCTGTTTCTTCTTTATGGTGGCTCTTTTGTGTAAATAGATATACAGATATACATTTTACAGAGGTATTTCTTCTCTTTCCTACTGTCTAATTTTTGTCTTTTCTATTAAATTACTCAAAGGGACCTGGTGGCTCAGTGGCTAAAATGCTGAGCTTGTCGATAGAAAGGTCGGCAGTTCAGCGGTTCGAATCCCTAGTGCCACGTAACGGGATGAGCTCCTGTTACTTGTCCCAACTTCTGCCAATCTAGCAGTTCAAAAGCAGGTAAAAAATGCAAGTAGAAAAATAGGGACCACCTTTGGTGGGAAGGTAACAGCGTTCCGTGCGCCTTTGGCATTGAGTCATGCTGGCCACATGACCACAGAGATGCCTTCCGACAGCGCTGCCTCTTCGGCTTTGAAACGGAGATGAGCACTGCCCCTTAGAGTCAGACATATGTGCGAGGGGAACCTTTACCTTTACCTTATTCAATTACATGAGTCACCGCAACCAGTCAGAATTAGACCCTCCTGGCACCAGATGATATCTTTGATGGGAATTCATCAGAGAAGCTCCTTCTCTGCCTTCAAAAGTACACCATACAGTTATGCCTGTATGTCAGGCATAACTGTAAATATTTGAAATTGGATTGCAACCATTGAGGAGCTGTGGTGGCACAGCGGTTAGCGTTAGGTAGAATGCAGTAATGCAGGCTACTTTTGCTAACTGCTAGTTCGATTCTCACCGGTTTAAGATTGACTCAGCTTTCCATTCTTCCAAGGTCGGTAAAATGAGGACCCAGATTGTTGGGGGACAATAGACTGACTCTATAAACTGTTTAGAGAGGGCTGTAAAAGCACTGCAAAGCAGTATATAAGTCTAAGGGCTATCAGTGACTCAATAAACAAAATACAAGCCAGAGTTAGTATCTGCTGAACTGCTAGAAACATGGTCAGTTTCTACATATTGATCGATTGACTGATTAATTACATTCAATCAAGTTGTTTACAACTCCTAGTAACTACATAGATTATTTTTCTCCATGACAATTGATCCCTAACTTGTTTTTTTCAAGTCTCCCAGTGATGCACCCATTGCCTCTGTAACTGAGTCCATCCATTTTGTGCTGGTCATCATCATCTTCAAAAGCAAAAAAAAAAAAACACCAAAAATTTTTTCCCTCTTTTTTTTTGTTACAACAAATGATATGTGTGAAATACCAGTTCTGCAGTGAAAGCCAGCAACATATTTTTTTGTTCTCACCAGGGTTCCATTTAAATTATGTTATGTTCGGAGGTGGAGTAGATATCAAGAAATAGAGAGTACCCAGAAATATTAATAAAATCTGACTTGTTATAAAGATCAAATGCAGTTTTAATTACTCTGTATTTACTGCAACCTCCTCTGGTAAAACAAACAGCCAATTATGGTATTATGCATTATATCCCTGGCTCTTTTTCCTGACATATAAAATGGAGCTGGATGGCCTAACTTGGTCAAGAAATGCCCCAAAAGCCATAATGTTCTTTTGTCACATGGCCAAAAAGTTATATGGACATTATAAGCAATGAGGCTCTTAATTTATATTCCTAATTGATGAGCAAGCTGACTTTTCTCAAGGTTTTCTTCTACCTTTCTGACAATCTCAAGATCTTTGTTATTCCCTTATGTATGATGACTTGTTCCCTTGGAAACTAGTGCCTGGAACATACACCTTCATTTGTTGAGCCTGTTGGGAGAGAAAGCAGTTTTCATATTTATTTGGGAAGAAATAGGACCGGAGGGTTTTTTTTTTTGGTTTGGTTTTTTTTTTTTTAAATTTGATTTATATGCTGCCCTTCTCCGGAGACTCAGGGCGGCTTACAATGCGTTAAGCAATAGCCTTCATTCTTTTGTATATTTTTATACAAAGTCAGCTTATTGCCCCCACAAACTGGGTCCTCATTTCACCTACCTTAGAAAGGATGGAAGGCTGAGTCAACCTTGAGCCTGGGGAGATTCGAACCAGCAGAAATTGCAGGCAGCTGTGTTAATGACAGGGTGCACCAAACCACTGTACTATCAAGGCTCTTGTCACACAACCACATGGTGTAAATCAAGGGTCAGTTACTGAAGAACAAGGAGCTAAATCTGGCTGCCTGCACCCTCATTTCCTAGAGAGGAATTAACATCACACATACAGAGAGGACAGTGGTAATGAAGGAGGATCAATTGCCCATAATTGATTGGAATTGTGAATTTATTCAAATATTTTATTCAATGAGAAGCATATTCCATGGTTAAACTTCATCTTCTGTGTAAAATGATACTGAACTCTACATCTACAGCGCTTTACATTACAATGCACATTTGGGGTACTGATATTTTATTAGATAAAGTTCCACTCGCACATATGTGCTACTCATTCCTCACTCTAGCGGGAGGTGCTCATTTCTGTTTCAAAGCCGAAAAGCCAGCACTGTCCAAAGACGTCTCCATGGTCATGTGGCCGGCATGACTAAATGCCAAAGGCGCACGGAACGCTGTTCTCTTCCCACCAAAGGTGGTCCCTATTTTTCTACATGCATTTTTATGTGCTTTTGAACTGCTAGGTTGGCAGAAGCTGGGACAAGTAATGGGAGCTCACCCCGTTACGTGGCACTAGGGATTTGAACTGCTGAACTGCCGACCTTTCGATCGACATGCTCAGCGTCTTAGCCACTGAGCCACCATGTCCTTTTTGAGCCTTTTATTACATTTGTCTAAAAGATAGCAGTTGGTTACGTTTATGATTGCCGATTCCCTTACCTAGACCAAATCTAAACAGGACTTTCTCCCATTTTGGATTTCATTTCTTCTGTTCCTGCTGCTTTCTCAAAACCTACCCAAAGAAGTTATGCCAAAACATCTCCAAAATGATGCTAAAGCGAAATCAGTGAAGCAGGGAAAGCTCTGTCTAAATTCACATTCACCTATTTCTCCCACATGCAGTCACTGGGATTGGAGCCCCATGGAAGATCTTGAGATATTCAATCCTGAATTTGTATAAAACTTGCTCTAAATCTTCACATTGCCCTTCTCAGGGATGTCCATATGGATTCTAAAGAACATGGGAAACAAGATGGAAATTTGTGTAGTCTGGACAATTCCCAAAAAGTTTGGCAGATTATTTACAGATTACAGATTAACAGAGTTGGAAGGGAATTTGTAGGTCATCTAGTCCAACTTCCGCCCAAGCAGGAGACCCTACACCATTTCTGACAAATGGCAGTCCAGTCTCTTTTTGAAAGCCTCCAATGATGAAGCTTCCACAACTTCCAAAGGCAACTTCTGTTCCATGGATTGATTGTTCTCACTGTCAGAAAATTTCTCCCTATTTCCAGGTTGAATCTCTCCTTTTTTCCACTTTATTCCACTATTACTTTTTTCAAATGGTAAACAGAACACTACTGCAAACCAAAGAGAATCATGATTCTCATGATCAAAAAAGAGCCTCGGTGGTACAGTGGACTAAAATGCTGTTAAGTGCTAGCACTTAGCTGCCAGCTGCCTGCAATTAGTGCAAGTTCGAATCTCACCAGGCTCAAGGTTGACTCAGCCTTCCATCCTTTCGAGGTGGGTAAATTGGGGACCCGGATTGTGGGGGCAATAAGCCAACTTTGTATATAACAACACCGCTTGGGGGGGGGGCAAAAGCCCTAATAAGCAGGTATATACAAAAAAAAGTATGCAGGCTATTGCTATAATGCATTGTAAGCCGCCCCAAATCTACAGAGAAGGGCGGCATATAAATTGAACTAATAAATAAATAATAAATACATGATTCTAGCTCCCTCAAACACCCCATCAGGTGGTTGTGCTCTGAAATTAAAATTAAAATTAAAATTTCTGGATGATCCAGAATTATTAAAAGAGTCATGCTTTTCCTGTCACTTTGCTGGTACCGATCATCTATGAACAAAGTCCAACACAGGCACCCAGAATACACCTCAGTATCGTGAACATGGTAAAATATTCATTATGACATAGTGGGACACATCCAGTGGTGAAATCCAATTTTTTTTTACTACCGGTTCTGTGGGTGTGGCTTGGTGGGCGTGGTGTGGCTTGCTGGGCATGGCTTGGTGGGCATGGCAGGGGAAGGATACTGCAAAATCCCCATTCCCTCCCCACTCTGGGGCCAGCCAGAGGTGGTATTTGCCAGTTCTCCAAACTACTCAAAATTTCCGCTACAGATTCTCCAGAATCTGTCAGAACCTTCTGGATTTCACCCCTGGACAAATCTCTGCCTTTACTATGAGCATTCTGATATTGAGGCAAGTCACGTGATTTGCTTTACAATAGCCCCATTGGTTCCCCTTGTCCCTCTGTGCAGCCAAGGCCTCATAAGCATCAGGATAGACTTAGGAGAGGCTTAGGAATTGCAGGCCCGTGTTCTAGCAGAGGCCAATGCTTCTCCCAGAGGAGAAAGAGGTGGAGATGAAGAGCTGTCCCCCCAAAAAAGGGAAGTGAAGGTGCCAGGAGCAGAGGTGGTATTCAGCCGGTTTGGACCAGTTCTAGCAAACCAATAGCAGAAATTTTGAGTAGTTTGGAGAACCGGCAAATACTACCTCTGATTGGCCTCACCCCACCCACCCTGCCCCTTCCAGGAGTCCCCACATGCCCTGTTTTGGCTTCCAGGGGGCTTCAGGGAGGCCTAGCCTGTAAGACTGGGGCACCCAATCAATCTATTCGCTGCCTCCCAGCTGATCAGCATGGTTGGTCTATTGCTGCCTCCCATCCTCCCAGCTGATCGGCTGGGTCATCTTTTGTTGCCCTGCACAGGAGAAGGGAGCTGGAAAGCAGATTAGTGGGATGGGGAGGGAATGGGGATTTTGCAGTATCCTTTCCCTGGAGTGGGGAGGGAATGGGGTTTTGCAGCATCCTTTCTCTGCCATGCCCACCAAGCCACGCCCACCAAGCCATGCCCACCAAGCCACACCCACAGAACCGATAGTAAAAATATTTGAATCCCACCACTGGCCAGGAGGTAAGATGGGATGAATGTCTGAGAGTCAGGAAGGAAGGAATTGGACTGCCAGCTGTTCACGCAATCAGCACATAAGGAGGAGACACGCATGCAACCTGATATTGGCAAATTCACTGCTTCTTCCAGGTGTCCCTTTAAACTCCTTCTTTTTTTTTTATCTCTGGCTTTCCTGATCCTGGTCTGGGTAGCTTCCACTTGGACTGCCCTACAGCCATCTTCATCTCTCCGACTCTTTGTCTTTAACCTTCACCCAAAGAATCCTGAAGCTGCTTTTTTGTTCAAGACATTTTGTGTCAGCTTTACTGTGTTAGCTTCCGTTTCACCATCTGCCTTTGCTTCCTCTTGCTTACCTAAGGGCAGTTGGCTTGTACCCTACCCAGGCATGTATAGATCTCTTGACTGTATAAGACTTTGTGCTCCCAATCTGGGTCTGAACTCAGAATGGACAGGATTAAGGTCACTGGTTTCCTTTTACAGCACTTCCACTCGGCTGCCATCTTCATAGTTATTCCTTCCAATGGTTTGTGATAGTATTTACAACAGCTGCTGCAGGAATTGCAAGCTCACCTCTAGGTAAAGGTAAAGGTTCCCCTTGCACATATGTGCTAGTTGCTCCCAACTCTAGGGGGCGGTGCTCATCTCCGTTTCAAAGCCGAAAGCCAGCGCTGTCTGAAGATATTTCTGTGGTCATGTGGCCGGCATGAATAAACACCAAAGGCGCACTAATGCTGCTATCTTCCCACCAAAGGTGGTTCCTATTTTTCTACTTGCATTTTTTACATGCTTTCGAACTGCTAGGTTGGCAGAAGCTGGGACAAGTAACGGGAGCTCACTCCATTATGCGGCACTAGGGATTCGAACTGCTGAACTGCCAATCTTTTGAACAACAAGCTCAGAGTCTTTGCCACTAAGCCACTGCGTCCCTTTACACACCTCTAGATCACCAATAAATGCGGGAAGGGCTTGGCCCTTGGCCAGTGGCCCACTCCCAGGCCTTGGATATCTATATCCAAGGGAGCAAAATAAAACTGTCTGGATGCCAGCAGGCTCAGCACCTGGTATGAAAAGCTTAACCTTAACACTATGGAGGTATTGTGGAAATGAAAAAGATGATTCTGATATATTTTTAAGGAGCCAAATGAACTGTAGCTTTGGGTTGTACTCATTGTATATATCAATATGGGTATGAGACTGATTATTTTACTACTCCTACTGTTGCTGATTATATTCTTGAATTTCATGTTATTGGTATTTTCATTGATTGCTACAAGACATTTGAGAGGGTTGCTACCCTTAAAGACACCCTAGAGAATATTTAATAATAATTAAAATAAAATATGGATCCAGCAGAAGAAACATGAACTTTCGTTTACTTGCAATGATTTTATTTTACTGTAACGTTCAAATGGCTTAAGATTCCAGAAACTTTTCATTTCTGCTAATGAATTAGTGTGTGTACAAATGATACAGAAAGGAATATAATTAAGAATATAAAGTATTTAGAAAAAAGGCCTGGTACAAATTAAGGAAGCAGTTATTGTGCAGTATTGTTGAAGTCTATAGTATAGACTGGACTTAATTTTCTAATTTAAGGCCCTTGTTTAAATGTTTATTTGTGACACTAATATTTCTCTTCTCTGCTACCAATGCAAAACAAAAGTAACCAATGGTGGGACTTGAATAACATGTGACTGGGTGGGTGACATCACTCATCACACCCAGCCCCGCCTCCCAGCCACTCGCCTCAAAGGCAGAGATAGGATTCAGCCGGTTGGGGCTAATTCCACCACTGGCTGACCCTGCCCATCCCATTTTTCATCCTGTTTTTTGGGCATATTTTTTTACTGTTTCAGGCTGTTTTTTGAGCCAGTTTCCAGACCATTTTCAGGTGATTTTCAGGCCATCTTTCAGGCTGTTTTTGGCCTGAAAAGTGGCTTGAAAATACCCAAAAAGTAGCCCAAAAACAAACAAACAAACAAAAAACCAGGCCGTTTTGGGGCTATTTTCCTAGCCATTTTCAGGCTGTTTTTTGGGCCATTTTTGGGCCATTTTCAGGCCATTTTCTGGACTGTTTTCCGGACTGTTTTCAGGCTATTTTGGGGCTGGTTTTGGCCTGAAAAACAGCCCGAAAATGCCCAAAAAACAGCTCAAAATGGTCCCAAAAAAGCTGTATTTGGGGCATTTTCTGGGCCATTTTCAGGCCGTTTTTGACAGAGACGTATCAACTACTAAAAACCTCTTCATCCTACTATGCGATTAAGAGTCTACATTAGCCACATCACGTCAGTTGGCTGAATAGCTTCTGCCAAGAGCTTAGAGAAGGTGAGGAAATTCTGCACTGGGGAAATGAGTAAGAATGATCGAAACAATTAGTCTACACACACACACACAAAACTTCTGTAGGAAATTATGGTGCAGTTATATAAACAAAACCAGCTGGGGATTTTGCAGATCTTTGGAAAAATACATAAACAAGAGGAAGATATTCAGGGTCGTATCCCCCATTCATTCCCTTGGATCTCTCCCTTTGGGCAGTGTGGGAAAACTGGTTTCATGCGGGAGAAATTGCTTTAATTTTTCTCCAAGTTTTTTGAGGAGATAAATACACTTTGAACTTGTACTGCCAGCTCTTCCCTCTCCCCCAAATAATAAGCTTTGATTTACCTCACCCAGAGAGCAGATATTCCATCTTCTCTGTCCTCTCGAGGGATTCTGTATGACTCTCTGGGGAAATCCTGGCAGGAAAGATATTCCTGTTTTTTTCCCTTGCAACGAGAAACAAAAGATGGAGTCTAGTGACATCTGCTGCTTCCTTCCCAGGGTTTATTTTTGTCTGGCTAGGCAGGCAGGAGGGAGAATCTTGCAATCTGAAATCTAAGCAGGTGGTCCCATTGCTATCCAGAGCTTCTAGAACTCTCTTCTGTTCTTCTCCCAAAACAAAAATTCGGAAGGAAGATTTTGTGGCATCTTTATGATTGCGACAAAATAAAGGGGTCACTTGGGGATTTCTCCATTAGGCAGAACTAGACGAGGTACCACATTCTCTCTTTTCTTTGAAAGGGATGGACACTGCCTAAATTAGATGGATGGCTGGGGGACAGGGGTGGGTTCTAATTTTTTTTTTACTACCGGTTCTGTGGGCGTGGCTTATTTTGTGGGTGTGGCTTGATGGTCATGTGACAATTATTTAGGATTTAGCAGAGGTTCTGGTCTACCAGGCTGTACCGATCTACCCATTTATTTTTGCAGGCACTGATCTACTCATGTATTTTTGCAGGCATTGGTCTACTCATTTGTTTTCTTTTAACACTGATCAGCTGTAGGGCGGCCCTTTGAAGCCCCACGGCAAGAGTTTAAACAGTTTTTTTCCCTCTAGCCATCAGCTGGGACTCAGGAGGCAGCAATAGATTGGGGGTGAGACCAAATAAAAGGTAAGAATAACGCAGGGGGTGGGTGGGGGGTCGGGGGGGTTGGGGGGCCAGAACCGGTTCGGTAACGTCATATCGTCACTGCTACCGGCTCGGCAGAACCAGGCTGAACCGGGAGGAACCCACCACTGCTGTGGGACAAGGAAAAGCAGATAAAGCTTTTCCTTCCGTGCATGCACTTTGCTCTCTCACACGCCTTCTGCGCATGCACCCAGCCTCAAAAACATGCCCAAATAGGACAGCATGGAGCCGGAGTGGGTGGGCAGGCCCTACCCATGATTTCCAAACCAGCTGAATGCTACCTCTGGTCTGTATCATCCTTGGTTTCTACCTGTCTCCTGCAAAGCAAGAACAAAAATTGTTACATGAAAACTAATCTATAATCTATTGGATAAATAGCCCATCTTTTCTTAAAAATGAATTGTAATCAGTCAGGGATATCATTTTAATGTTTTTAAACAGAATGTACTTTCCCTTCTTATGGGAAGGAAAGTATGTCTTTCTGCCAAGAATGGGGAAATCAGTTGAACATTATTTAATGCAATTTCTAATTTTTCCAAGTCCATTGTACCTCATTGTCAATTCAGTGGAGGGTATATTTTTTTAGTCCACATGAACATCTGTGGCAATTTCAGGTGGTTTTCTTCCTTTAGAAAACTTTATGTTTCCTTGGCATTGATATCTCTGTATTTCTAAGCATTTAATCATCTTGTGGAAAAATGTACATACTGTATGGAGATTGAAAGGAATGTCCCATAAAGTATTTTCTAAAGCACCAGAAGGCAAGACAGGAAACAATGGTTGGAAACTAACCAAGGAGAGAAGCAACTTGGAATTAAGGAGAAATTTTCTAATGGTGAAAGCAATTAACCAATGGAATCAAACGTTTCAAACGCTGTGGGTGGTCCATCACTGGAGGCTTTCAAAAAGAGATTTGACAGCCATTTGTCTAAAACGGTATCGGGCAGGTGTGTCAAACTCAAGGCCTGGGGAACAGATCTGGCCCACGGGGCTGCCCTAGAAATAGTGAAGGGCTGGTCCACGGTGCCTCTGTCAGCAAAAACGGAGCTCGAGACGGCTGTGTGTGGCCCTCCCAAGCTCTGTTTTTGCTGGCAGAGGGGTGCAGAAAGCCATTGCAGCTGAAAATGAAGCTCATGAGGGCCATGGGTGGCCCTCCCAAGCTCCATTTTCACTGGCAGAGGATTGCAGGAGGTCGTTGCAGCCGAAAATGGAGCTTGGGAGCCTGTTTTCACTAGCAGAGTGCTAGGGCCACCACAGGCGCCTTTGACCCAAGCTGGCCATGCCCATCCTGACCACCGCCCCTGCCACCCCCCAAAGGTGAAACACAACCCTGATGTGGCCCTCAATGAAATTGACACCCCTGGTAGAGGGTCTCCTTGTTGAGCAGGGGTTGTACTAGAAAACCTCCAAGGTTCTTCCCAACTCCATTATTCTACATAGGGGTGGGTTCTACTTACCTTTACTACCGGTTTGCATTGTGCTGGCATGCACATGCGCAGATTGTCTATGATCAGGGTCAATGGGTGGAGCTTCTTGCCAGTTTTACTACCGGTTCTTGCGAACCGGTCCGAACTGGGGGCAACCCACCACTGGTTCTATGTCCAAATATACTTCATGAACAAAATAGCCAAACTTAAAAATCTTCAGCAAGAGGGAAATTACAGAAGTGTGGGTCCCCAATGCGCTTTAATGGATTAAAATATAAATTGGATCAATATTATCTTTTTCTCTCAAGAATTTTGCATCCTTGGCCCAATGAGGTTGAGATCCTATTATCTGAGGAAAGAATCAATTATTTCATGACCTCTTCTTTGAAATAACGAGAACAGGACCTGACCTTCTTGACATCACTAGGAACTGATTTTGCAGACACAACTCAAGGACATGAAAGAAACCTTCTCTCTTGAGTTCTTGAGCTTCATGCAGAAGCCTTTATGTGAACAATTTTAGTGTAGGAAGTTAGCACCCATCCCCTCCTAGAGGAATGAAATATTTTAGGAAATATTAAAAGGGCAGAATATTACCCCTAAAAGGAAGGCAGAAACTCTGCCTCTTTCACCTTTGTCAATGGGCCATTAAGGCCTGAGCCAGCTCATCTGCAACACAAAAAGACATGGCCTCCAGGACATAATAGGATTCATCTAGCAACAGAAACTCATCACATGGCACCTGGGAGACAGACAGCCTACAAAGTTAGCTAAGACCCCCGCCTCCTGGGAGTCTGACTACCAATCAGAGTGCATTACTTACACAGGAATAGGAAACTCTACGGTGGGGCCCAGAAAGGGCATAAAACCCAGGCAGTCTCAGCATCTCTGCCCTTTTCTGCCCAGGATCTCAGGAAGCCATGTAATCCTGTTCATCAATAAACCTTCTTTAAATCTGGAGCAAATTTCAATTATCATTTCTTGGGAAGATAGCCTCCATTAAAATGAATGTGCTACCTAGAATGTTATTCATATTCCAAGTGATTCCGATAAAACCGGGGAAGAACTTTTTAAAAAGATTTTAACAAACTTATAGCAAACTACATTTGGCAGGGGAAGAAAACAAGGATCAAAATAAAACATTTATAAGACGCAAGGGAGAGAGGAGGATTAGCACTTCCAGACTGGGAAACATATTACAAAGCAACCTCACTGATATGGATTAAGGATCGGATGGAACTAAAAAATAAAAGAATACTGTCATTAGAAGGGTACGACCTACAAAGCATGCTTTCCTGTGGGAGGGAAAAAGTAGGCAACACGGATATTTCCAAAGACATGTGATCAGGGAAGCATTGCTCCAGACATGGCAGGATATAAAAAAGAAACATTACGGTAAAATTCTGGAATGGCTATCCACTATGGAGGCACAAATCTACCCAAATACTCTGGATATTGCCAAAATGAAAACTTACAAAGACCTGCTGAATAATCAAGGGGAATTAAGAACAAGACAAGAATTGAAAGAACTGGGTACAGACATTGATTGGTGGCCTTATATGCAAATAAAATCCAGATATAGGACAGATTTGGCACAATTTGGATTTCAAAAGGGAGCATATGAATTAGATAAAATTCTTCAGGGAACAGACAATAAATTGATAAAAAAAATTATAATTATTTATTAAGATACAAATTGGAAGAAGAAGTAGTTAAAGAAAATATGATAATTTGGGTGAAAAAATTTGGATACAATATTGAATTAGAAAATGGGAGAAATTATGGAATATAAATTATAAACTAACAATGTCTGTACCCTATAAAGAAAACATGTATAAAATGTTTTACAGGTGGCATTTCCCACCTGCCAGATTGGCAAAGATGTTCCTGAATACTTCCCCGCTATGTTGGAAATGTAAACATCAAAAAGGAACTTATTACCACATGTGGTGTCCTGCCAGAAGGCAAAACAATTTTGGCAAACAATTAAAATACAAATAGAAGAAATTATAAATCAACAAATAGAAATGAGGCCAGAAACTTTCTTACAGGGAATAATTACCGGGCCATATGAAAAAGAAATAAGATATTTAATTATTCATATATTGACAGACGAATAGTTTTCACTCAAAACTGGAAAAACAATGACATACCATCAGATGACAAGGTGAATAGGAAAATTATGGAATGTGCGGAAATGGATAAGCTCACAAAGGAGATACAAGAAAAAAATGAAACAGATTATTACTTAGTTTGGGAGAAATGGTATAAATGGTTGGAGGAGAAAAGGGAAAAAAGATATGGAAACAAATGAGAAGATATAAATTGTGGAAAGGAAAATAGGTACCAGTTTATGTTAAATGTAAATAAAATATTTAGATTAAGAGAATACATACATATGATGTATTTGGAATATATGTATAAGAGATAGCTTAAGATAAGAAAGAGAAAATGTATAAATATAAATATAGATTACTGATGCGAAAATGTTGAAAAGAAGATGTAAAGATGGATTTTTGTTTGTGTGTTTTGTTGTTGTTTGTTTGTTCGTATTAAAAAAATGTTTAAGAAAAAAAAGAAAAAAAGTGTGCTATGCTGAAGTCCAAGTTCAGCATATACAGTATAAGTCAATAAAAATCATTATATTCAGACCTGCAAAAAATAAATAAATAAAATAAACCTTCTTTCCAAGCAACTTCCATGAATCCAGTGTCTTTTCCCCCACTTGGAACTGAACCCAGATGGACATTTCTTCCAACAGTAGAGACAAATATCAGTTAGATATTTGGGTGAGGGACCATTCAACCTAAGCAGGGGTCACAATGTACACGAAGCACACAACTTCATCAGAGGTAAGAATGCAAACAAAGATACTGTAGGTGAGATTCCTGCTCAACTATGGTCAGATTCTTAGCCTGATGATATTCCAGCCTTCTTATTCTCACTTTGGTTTTGTTTTATCTGGAATTCAGATTAAAGTTCAGGGTAGAACATGAGTTGTTGCTTTTTATCTTCCTTCCAACCATTAGAACACGGACCGCTCAAATGTGGGAAGAAATATGAAAGGAAGGAGAAGGGGGAGAAAAGCTTCAAACAATAAGGCCAACTGGAAATGTGTTCAGAAACACTTGTTTCTTTTTCCACAGCCCTTGATCGTGCTTGTCAGCCAAATTTCCCCCAGGCCTTTTGATATTTTGTTCACAATTGAAGTCTCTCTCCCCCCACCTCTCTCTCTCTCTTTGTGTGTGTGTGTGTGTGTGTGTGTGTGTTGATGAGGTGGGAAGACATTTGTAAAGATGGTTTGTGCCTCTTTTCTTTTTACATGATCAGATTGCTAGTGTTGCGGTGAGAAGGATGGTCTCTCGAGACCTAGTATGAGCATTCCTTGTATGAACTCTGTATCAGAGTTGGCTGCGAGGGCTGAAATGCAAACTTTGGAGAAAATAAGGGATGCTGTAGAAGATGATTCAAGAATATACTACTAGGTTCAGTGGTGGCATTCAGCTGGTTCTATCCGGTTCGAGCCAACCAGTGAAACTCTGCCCACCTGCCCAGATGTCATCACATCCCATTTTTGACACTCTGTGCATGCCCATGCACATTTGCGAACCAGTAACAAAGATAAGTGAATACTACCCCTGGCAAGGTTGTATTTTCTTCTTTTCTATATAGCAGAAAAGCAAAAAGTTAAAATGCTATCAAGTACCTTCAACAAGGAGTTGGACTGCAAGGCAATCAAACCGGTCAGTCCTAGAGGAGATCAACCCTGACTGCTCTTTAGAAGGCCAGATCCTGAAGATGAAACTTGAATACTTTGGCCACCTAATGAGAAGGAAGGACTCCCTGGAGAAGAGCCTAATGCTGGGAAAGATGGAGGGCAAAAGAAGAAGGGGACGACAGAGAACGAGCTTAAATGGACTCCAGAGGATGGTAGAGGACAGGAAGGCCTGGAGGAACGTTGTCCATGGGGTCACGATGGGTCGGACATGACTTCCCGACTAACAACAACCACCTTCAACAGTCCATCAGTCAACAGAAAACTAGATAAGCATAATACATGTTGCGTCCTCTGATGAATTTTATCCTGATACCAATGATAAAGGGGTCTAAAAGAATTCCAGAAGTTTTGTTCTCTGGGCTGTTGCCTTCCTTCCTTCCTTCCTTCCTTCCTTCCTTCCTTCCTTCCTTCCTTCTCCATTGTTGAGGAACAGGATTAGCAAATATACTGAATAAAAGCAGAGGAGGAAGATAGCAGAATAACAGAGTTTAAAAGGGCCTTGGAGGTCTTCTCATCCAGCCCAAGAAACCCTATACCATTTCAGACAAAGATGATGGAACTATGATGGAACCAGGATGATTAGGGGCCTAGAGACTAAAACATATGAAGAACAGTTACAGGAACTGGGCATGGCTAGTCTAGTGAACAGAAGGAGCAGGGGAGACATGATAGCCATCTTCCAATACTTGAGGAGCTGCCACAGAGAGGAGGGGGTTAAGCTGTTTTCCAAAGCACCTGAAGGCCAGACAAGGAATAATGTATGGAAACTAAACAAGGAGAGATTTAACCTGGAAATAAGGAGGAACTTTCTGACAGTGAGAACAATCAGCCAATGGAACACCTTGCTTTCAGAAGTGGTGGGAGCTTCATCATTTGATACTTTCAAGAAAAGATTGGACTGCCATTTGTCAGAAATGGTGTAGGGTCTCCTGCTTGAGGGGGTGGGGTGGGGTTGGACTGGATGATTTATAAGTACCTTCCAACTCTGTTAATCTGTTAATCTGTTAATTTGGCAGTATCACTAGAGCTCCGGAGGGTGGACTTTTCAAGAGGGTGGGTTAGAGAAGAGCAAAATAAATTTGCCCATGTTTAAAGAAACAGGTATAGTAGCAAACTGACTGTGGAAGCTGAACTATTCTAAGATAACAAAAGAGTCTCCAAATGATTAAGTTAAGCAATTTAGGTGTTATGTTACTTAGTGCTCCTTTAAGACTATCAATCGGAATAAGAATTACACACAATTTCTGTAAGATTTCTTTAGGATATTATTAGAAAACACACCTGCACCTGAGTAGAATAAAATGAAAGCACTTCATTTTGAAGAAACAGGCAGAAATTATTCACTCTATTATTCATGGTAACAATAAAAGTCACTTTAGCTGATGAAGCCTTGCTGTGTTGCCTGATTCCCTTAGCATCCATTTCCACCCTCTGAATTGGGCCCTGAAACTGCAGGGAGAGAACACAGATGCTGTTTCCCTTCTGCTTAGTTGGGCAATGCAAAAACACCACCAGCCATAGTGAGAGGCTCTTTTCACTGATCCAGGTCTTCAAGGCAGGGGATACAGAGGGAGAGGCTGGCTGGAAAAAAATTAGAAAAACCAGAAGGACTCAATAGGAGTAGAAAAATGCCAGATGCAGTCTGAACATCTGGTAGACTGTGTGATGAACTGTAATAATATACAAATACACAAATAGGCACTCAAATAACTGAAGCACCACTTAAGCACCAACAGCATTGACAAAATCATCATCGATCAATTGCAAAAGGCAGCTTTGCTTGCAAAAGCTTACATCCTAATGCATTTGCCTATCCTAGGACCCTGGGAATGACTCGATCGGTGGATTAAAACCCCAAAGCTAACCTAAACATCTGGCTCACTATGCAATGAACCATAATAAAAATAATTTGTTCATGCAATCGGCAGAAACTGAACATGACTCAACAATGCATAATTAGAATAGGATGGAATGGAATGAAACGGAATGGAACAGATTTGGAAGGGACCTTGGAGGTCTTCTAGTCGAGCCCCCTGCTCAAGCAGGAGATCCTATATCATTTCAGACAAATGAGTGTCCTGTCTCATCTTAAAAACCTCCAGTGAAGAAGCACCCACAATGTCTGGAGGCAACTTCTGTTCCACTGGTTAATTGTCCTCACTGTTAGGAAGTTTCTCCTTAATTCCAGGTTGCTTCTCTCTTTGATTAGTTTCCATTCACTGTTTCTTGTCCTGAAAATTATTTTCATCTTATGTATGTGTTTGTGTACACACACACATATATATACATACATACATACATACATACATACATACATACATACATTAATACTTGGAGGTAATTGATCAAAGTTGGTTCCTGTCTGCTCCAACCAAACAAACCATAATAAATATATATGTGCATCATATGTGAATCAGCCAGAGTTTTGTTTTGTTTTTAAAGAAACATTAACGAGAAGGCTTTATATGCCAGAATGCCTAAGGTTGCAGAGGAATTTTCATTTGGAAACTAACAATATTTCCCCACCAGTGAGGCTTTGTTTCTAAGTGAAACGGGCACGGCATGGTTCCGGATTGATCATTTTATCCCATATCATATTCTGAAATTATCTTTCATTCACAGTGACAAAATCTTCTCCTATAAAATTTGATCCCAAATAGAGTCACAATGAAGTGCTACCATCAAGGAAAGATTAAATTGAACCCCGCAGACGTGACATCGGAAGGAAGATGGGTCTCTACTCCATTATTACCCCCTATTCAATTTAATCTACAATCTTTCATGTCCTTGAAAGGAAAAGAAACAAGAATATGTTTTTCGCCATGAAGATTTATATATCGGTAAATCAGACAGAATACATGTCAGATATGTAGCTACTGAATTACAATGTTGCTTCTGAAATTGGGAGACAGCAAAATAAGCCAAAAGATTTTTCCAAGATGGTAAAAATAGAAATATGAAAACGGGCCACTTTAGGAGACAAATACAACTGATGGTTGTTGTTGCTTTTAAGATTCACAGGCTATGCAGCTCTGTTGTGTACATGTTTGCAAAGAATTGCAGATGAACACCCTCATCTCTGAGACTCAGATTTTATCCTTTATTTTTAGGTTTCAAGATGCAATGTAAATCTCAACTACTCCTATTCCTTCCTTTCTGGTTTTGGCACCTTCTTCTGAACTTTCTTTTTCAAGTGGGAATCGTGACATTCTTAGACCTTGTCTGTGGAGATTCTTGGTCATCCAGATCATGGTTGTCCCAAAGGTGCTTTTTCGAGAGGCAACTGGACTTTCTTTGTTTCTCTTTGAAGATGTTTTACTTCTCATCCAAGAAGCTTCTTCAGTTTCGACTGATCTGAAGAAGCTTCTTGGATGATAAGCGAAATGTTGTCAAGAAAAATCAAAGAAAGTCCAGATCCTTTGGGACATCAACTAGTCCCACCTTCAACGTTTGGAGCTGGTCATATAATACCTCTCAGCCTGACTTTTAAAGAACTTTTATTTAAGACGTTCCTATTCCAACAAGCTGGCCTGACCTAAACTTTCTCCTCTTTTAAATGTGTATTTTAAATTCGGTTTTAAAATTATTTGGGGTTTTAATATGGTCAGCCAAATTTATTTAATCTGTTTTATCTCTCTTTTAAATTTTGTACTTTATATGTTTTATTTTATGGCTGTTCACCGTCCTGAGTCCTTCGGGAGTAGGGCGGTATACAAATTTAATAAAATGAAAATGAAATGAAAATGAAATTGTGTACCTATCTATCCATCCATCTTATAAACCATCTCAAATGCAACAGTATCTTTCAATGAATTTTAAAACAAGAGGGCAAGATAAATCAAGCAAGTAACAAGAAAGTGTCTAAGACTCATTTTGAGGAAACAACAAAAATGGTTATGTGCCGTGAAATATAGATGAAGGAATGGAGTCTACTGAAAAAATTGAGATCTATAAACTTTTCCAAAAATACAACAGAGAAGGTGAGGCTTAGTACAATAACCTTTAACAACTGAATACTGTACCTTGATCTCCAATTTTGCTTGGGAGTCAGGCTCAGCAGGAGGAATCAAACAACTTTTGAATAAATATACTTGGGATTGTGCTGTTAATCAGGTCACTTAGGACACTAATTGGCCAAAACTTTACTTGATGAATCAGCAGAGAATAATTTTGTAAAATGAGGCAGATTCCTATGAGAATTGTTACTTGATGATCTCGCTGTGTATTTGTATTACTATATCAGGAAATGAAAAGGCAGAGTGCATTAAAAGCCTGTCTAATCTAGTCCTAGATCTGGATATTCTATTTAGTGCTGTGTCAAAATACCTTTTCTCCAATTTCCTGTCTTTTTCTTCTCTGTGAATTAAATTAGGGTTTTTTTTTTCTGCCTTTCTCGCTCTGTGTCAGCCGTCCCAGACAGGAAGCACAACTAGATGGGCTAAATCTACTTTATTGTTAGGTTACATTAAGAGAATCTTGCAAGTCTGAAAGTACAAAACTTCTCACCTTCGCTTTTAAATGTCTGATCAATTAAGGTGGATCTTTTCTAAGATTCTTCTACTGACCGCTAAGTGACTGTTAAGAGGCTCCTGCCTCTCTTGTCTGATTGTTTTCTAGGCAGCATCTCTTCCCTTCCTTCCTCAAGGTCATCTACATATTCCATTATGCTCTGTCTATGGTATACTTTGGTATTCATTAAAGCAGCCATGTCTATGTATATGACTCCTAATTTGATATGACTCTTGGTGGTATCTCTTGAATGGCTGTCCCAGATTATGGATAACGAGCTATCTTAAAAATGACTGACACTTACTGTTTTATAACTAGTTACTTTATGATTACTGGAGATCCTATTATGAGAATAAGGGAGACTTTTAAGTAAAGCAAAGTGATTTTTGACTTGGGGAAGCTTCTTGCACTACTTAAATGGAATTGATTAACAACTCTGAGATGTAAAGCACTATGATTGCTGAACTTTCTGAGGAATAAAATTGGACTGGAATATATTGCTTTTGGTCTTGCGTAAGAGTAGGACTTATTAAATTAAGACAAGATGCTTCATCAGGGGTGAAAGAGGTGAGATTTCAAGAGAAATGGTGTGGATGTTTCAAAGCATTAGGGGTACTATGGAAAAGAATCACAGAGAGCTAAAGTACCTAATGCAAGGCATACATGGGAAAATAGAAAATATGCTACAACTGATGATGAACAAAGATCAAAGAGTCCAGGAAAGAGAGTTGATAGCAGAAAGAATGGAAGAAAAGACAGAACAGACAAACCAGCAAACAAAACCAAAAGATGGGCAGGAGAAGATGATAAAGATAATAATGACTGATGAAATAAACCAAGGGAAAAGCACTTTAACAGATTTAAAAATATAATCAGATAATTGGGAAGATACTTTTGAAAGGGAGATAGGGGCATGGGTGGATATTCTGGAGATTTGGCAGTTTAGGAGGATAGAGATGGGAGAAATATTCAGTCTGAATGGTGAAGATACAGATATTGATAGAGATAAAGATCCAAGACAGGAATATGGGAGGCAAGCAAAAAAATGAATGAGAATTGAAGTATTAAAATGGGCGAGAGACGATGGATGGATAGAAACAAATTATTACAGATATTTTTCTTCTTCTTTTTTTCTAATATAATGATGGTCTGATAAGAAATTTATAGAGGAAGATATAAGAATACACACCTGTATATATTAGGATTGGTAATTCCCCCTGATTTAGGGGGAATATTAGCAGATATAATTTTCCCCCTTCTTTTTATATAATAGAATAAAAATAACAATTTGATGGGAAAGACTAGAGAGTGAAAGATGGTATTACCATGTATGTTTATAACATCATTGGCATTAAAATGGAATATTGAAATATTGAATAATTACCTTAAAATCATGTATATCAATTCTAGGATTATATAAATTTGATTAATATAACAATTATTACAATTAACATTATTGATGTTTGTATCAAAATAAATTATACCCAGGGGCCACACAGTTCATGTATTGACATTGATGTATATTTAAAAATTAAAAAATCTATTTAAAAAAAAAAACAACTGAAGCCAAAAACAAGACACCCATATTTTTCTTATTCGGTTTTAGCTGCTGGACAGTAAATGTTAGCCAAGGTCAAACACACTGAAAGCCCATAATGTGTAATCAGATGCAAAGGTTTAAGAACATGTTCCAAAGAATTCAAGAGGCTTTACATCCTCCTAACTTTCTCTGGAATATGCCTTAAGTGAGATCATTTTCTTCTCCTGTTCGGGAGAAAGTTTGTGTAGGGTGACAGCTTGCTAACAGCTGCTTTTGAATAGTATCTAAATGCTGCCTAAATTCGCCCAATTAGTTCGCCAAATTCAGAGGGAGGCTCTGAAGCTTGGAGGCTTTAATCCGAAAGAAAATGAACAGCTAAATAGATACTGAGAATATATTCTTTAGCAATTATGCTATTGGCTGCAACCTGCATGTCTCATTATTCCTAGAGTAGAAACTTTCTTCTATAAAGACACAACAACCTACCACATCAGGAGCCAAGGCAGTTAAAATGAATATAGGTTTATTGCATGCTAATTCTCTCTACAAGAAACTGAACTACTAACGGTCAAAGGAAATTGGTGGTAGATAAGAGTCAATGGAATTCAAGTTGGGCATGAACAGATTCAGGGCTGATGACACATTTGACTCCTCCCTCAGGCCCAGCCTGGTCATCTCCTACACAACCACAGGCTTTGCATGTGCTGATTCTAGGATGACAGGAGAAGCTCTATAAGGGAGAGGTTAATACAGAAATTTCCACCCAAAAAGGGCCAAACCTTACTGAAGAAGAACTTCCAAGATTAGGCTATGAAAATAGCAACATGTTAGGATTAGGATTCCTTTAGAAGCCAAACATTCACATAACCATTTGATTCATAAATGTATGAGTTCTCATTCTTGAGCATCAAGTTCCTATTTGTGTGAGTTCTCATGCATGAGAATTCATATGAAAACTTGTATGTATGAGTTCTCATTCTTAAGCACTGTAGGAGGTTAGCACACACCCCTTTCCTGGAAGAGTGAAATATTTTGGGAAATATGAAAAAGGCAGAATATTATATTTCCCTGGATGAGAAATGGATAAGCATGTTTTGAAGCAGCTCCCATCTTCCTGCCCCCACCCTTTGTCAATGGGCCATTAAGGCCTGGGCCAGTCTATTCTACATAACAAAGATCTACCTCCTTCAGGCAGAGCCATAGTAGGAATTGCCAAAGATCCAACAAAGAAAGGATTAGCCCTCTACCCATCTAGCAACAGAAACTCACCACATGGCACCTGGGAAGATTACATCAGCCAGCAAGGCTAGCTAAGACCCCCACCCCACCCCCTGGAAGTCTGACAACCAATCAGGATACTCTTTCTGGGCCCCAAGAAGTTCAAAGCTAGAGAGGGTATAAAACCCAGGGACTCTCAGCATCTCTTCCCTTTTTCTGCTCAGGAACTCAAGCCATGTGATCCTGTCCACCATTAAACCATCTTTCCAAGCTGTCTCCATGTTTCCAGTGTCTTTTTCCCCACTTGGAGCAGAACCCAGAAGGATGTTTCTTCCAACAGCACCAAGGGGTTTATTTATTTATTTACCTATTTGGGGCATCCTATAATATATCCCAGAAGTGATCCTGAATGAAAAATTGAGCTCCTTGTGAATTCCAAAGTAGCTGTTATGAACACAGAAAGGCTGAATTTAGGGCAACTTCAGGAATGGACAATTTGGCTGTTTCTCGTCTATGCCGATTTGACATGCATTAAATCATTTCAATTTCCACATTGCTCTGTGAGCTACAAAAAGCTTGAAATGGTTTCTATGGATTGACACCACTGGGTCTCATCATGTAGATGTGCGTGCAGTTTTCCCAATTTATTATCAGATTCCCCCCCCCCCATTTTTAAACCACATTGATTTTATGGCATTTATATTATTATAAATTATATAGTTTTATTTTTTAATATTGTAGGCCACCCAGAGTTACCATGTGGCAAGATGGGCAGCTAATACAGTTTACAAATAAATAAGTAAAACTCATTTTCATGTATTGTTCGGAGAATAAAGTTGGAAGAGTCTATTTAAGGACATCCAACCAACTCTTCAGTACAGGAACAGAGGTGGGCTTCTCAAAATTTAAGAAATGGTTTGCCTAATGGAGAACCAAAAATGTGAATGTGTGCGCAGATGCGGCTTCAAACACACAGGGATTTTGTGCGCGCGGCTTCCAGCACACCTTCTCGGGCAGCCGCGGTGAGTAGAGGGTTGAGACACGGAAATCAGGTGGGCTGCGTGGGTGGGGCGAGCGAGCCAGAGACTGAGATATATAGGACAGGATAGCACTGGGGCAGGTGGGCGGGCCCAGCCACTGATTGGAACTACCAGTTTTCCCGAACCGGCAGCAGCCCATCTCTGTACAGGATTGTATGTGTATATTTACAATATGAATTTCAATAAGCTGCATCATACCTTTAAGAAATACATGATCAGATCAGGATATCATTTCATAAAATGCAAACTAAGTTGGTTTATTTTAAAATTATTCCCTATCTGCCAAGGCCGTAATCTTTTCCTTTAAAGAAAGTTCTTTAAAAAAAATAATATTAGGGATGATAGATAGATAGATTGGATTTTCTTTCTTTTTTAAAACACAAACAACAACACCTCTTCTCTATAGACAATTTTGTATGCTTTTTTCCTTAATTATATGCCAAGTCCAATACTCTTTCAGAGAAATGCTACATGTAATCATTGTTCTGTCCCCGTCTCACACACGCACACAAACAGATAGCCAGGGGTTAAATAAAACTTGCAGACAACAAATTCTTTCGATAAGAGGATTGGCAGCAACCCAGTAGCTGCTGGCCAAGAACTTTACTCATAGAGGGAGGGGTTGTTTCTCTGTCAGATAAACCCAAACAAGATGCACACAGTTCAAGAATTGTCAAGTCCAGTCCGTATTAAATCCAAGGCAGATAACGTTGTTTCAAAGATACAATGTGACTCTCTAGTAGTTTAGTTTTGTCTGTCACAGAGTCTGAATGGCCACCTCACCCCCTTTTATCCCCTGTGGGGTGTGATCCAGTGACTCATCTTAATCTCTGGCATGCCTCCTTTTCTGCTGCGTGCGCTTGTCTCTCCGACGCTGGCGTGGATCCAGCCAAGACTTATCTCCATCACTGTCCGACTGCGAGGAGATACCTGGCTCCTGGCCAATCTCTTCTCCTTCGGGAGACACCTGAGGCATTGCCAGAGAGGAGGGTCCTGGAGAGGGAGGCCTGGCCAACTCCTCTCCTTCATGTTCGGAGCCTTCTCCCTCCAATAAGTCGGCCTCGGGGGTCGGAGTCACAACATCCATATGACAAATCAGAGGCATGGAGAACTTCTTGGAAGAGAACAGAACACAAAGAATAACAAAATTGGAAGGGGCCTTTGAAGGTCTTGTAGTCGAATCCCCTGCTCAAGCAGGAGATATATCCCTGTGACAGCGAACCTATGGCATGCGTGCCACAGGTGGCATGCAGAGTCCTCTCTGCTGGCATGCAAGCCATCGCCCCAGGTCAGCACCACCATGCATGCGCGTGTGCCTCCCACCAAAAAGATGATTTTTGGGTCTCTGCCGCATTCGGGAGAGGGGTGCATGCGGGAGAGGGGCACATTCACAGGGAGTGTGGGAGTCATGTGCGCATGCGCGGGGTCGCACAGGGGACTCATGCATGCATGCATGGGGGTCGGGGGAACATGGGGGGTCATGCTCACATGCCTGGGGGGCACACAAGGGAGTGTGTGCATGTGCGGGGGGCAGGTGCACGGGGGTGTGTGTGTGCATGAATTGCATTATCATTGTTAGGATATGGTTTGAGTCTAACAAGTTGTCCAGGCAATATATGTGTTCTGTAACTTTAATATGAATATGTATTGTGTGACTTTAAGGCTTTACTGCTGATTCATTGTAATGCTGAGTCATGCTGTAATTAGATAAATACTGGTTGTGAACGTATTTAAGAAAGGTACTGTAATGTATTCAGTTGATGATATGCTACCATTGTGTGTGGAGTTGCAACCATTGTGCTATCATCGGTTGGATGGATCTGCTACCATCGTGGTTTGTGAACCAGAGTGAACTTGTTATTCTAACCAACTACTGTTTGTGTGTTAAGAAGAGTTTTTGTATCACTGGACTGATTTAACTGGCAAAGACTTGGATTGATTTAAAGACTATGAGATTGTTTTTTCACTATAAAGTAAACTTTTGATAAACCAGTTTGCACATCTCTTATTCATTGCTCTCAGCAACGTTTCTCTGTGCTCTACACTCTGCTGGTTGGTAACACAACAACAATATCCTTAACAATCATCACGCACGCTTTCAGGATGTGATAACAAGAAGGTTAAGCCATCACTGCCCTATACTATTTCAGACAAGTGGCTGTCCAGTGTCTTTTTAAAAACCTCCAGTGTTGCAGCACCCACAACTTCTGGAGGCCAGCTGTTCCACTAGTTAATTATTCTCACTGTCAGGAAATTTCTACTTATATAGGAATTGGTCCTACCATTCTAATCTGCTTTCTCTCTCCCCAATTGCTTCCTTTCTGTGCAAAATCAGCCCTGCAGCTGCTTCTCTTAATTTCGTATTGACCAAAGAGGAAAGTAAAACAGTGGAGAAAGAAAGGAAATATGATTTTTTTTTATCAGATTACTGTTCTGGAGGGCAGATATGCCTTTGCTAATATCTGAAAACATTCAAAGAACTTTCCACTTTTTGCCCTGCATCGAAGTAAACAATGAGAAAAAAAAAATGATGATGACTCGCAAGACAATTGTAGCGTCAACCGAACTGCAACCACTTGGAAACAGACTGTCGGTTGGAAAAAGCGCTGTGTATCTGATTCATTGATTAAATCAAGTTTCGGCATCTCAACAACTGCTGAACACTTAACCCCCAATTTAATTCTGCAGTTTAAAGTGGCTTCCAGTAACAACATAATTTTGCTACAGGACCTTCAGTCTGGAGAGCCTCCATTCCATCACGTCACAAGAAAAACAATATTAAAACAGAAGAATCATCCGGGGTGTATTCATAGGTCTGCAGTTCAGCTGTTGATGTGGACCATTGTTCTTAGCTAGGTTCCCCCCACCACCACCACTTACTTGTAGATCCATATTCTGTGCTGCCATTGTTTATATTAAATATATGTGTGAATAATTTTTGTCTGCTTGACTGCCTTTCTACTAAAATGTTTAGAATAGGAAAGAAAATAGTTATTAGAATATAGACATTCATTCATTCTTGATATAATTCTTGAAATTTTCTGACATCTTGTGCTCGGAGGGGAAAGAGAGGGAATGTGATGATTGGCATTAACAAAATGCCTTTCCTGAAAGAAACTGACAATGGTGTTTAATATCTATCAGGAAATATAGAAAAACAAATTCTGATTTTAACTCTAATACGAAGGGAATGATGATGCTCAGATCATGCTGAGGGCATAGGGCAGATGTTTTTGGCCCAGGCCTTGTGACCTATGGGTTTTGGTGATCTGGCATGGCTGTTGTCCGGATGACATGAGCATTTGGAGGAAGTAAATGGAGAAATGTAGCTCATTTCTGGCAATAGAGCCTTGGTGGCGCAGCAGACTAAAGTACTGTTAAAGTGCTGTTAAATAGCACCAGCTGCCTGCAATTACTGCAAGTTCAAATCTCACCATGCTCAAGGTTGACTCAGTCTTCCATCCTTTCGAGGTAGGTAAAATGAGGACCCGGATTGTGGGGGCAATAAGCTGACTTTGTATAAAAAAGAACACCGCTTGGGGGGGGGGAGCAAAAGCCCTACTAAGCAGGTATATACAAAAGTATGAAGGCTATTGCTTAACACATTGTAAGCCACCCTGAGTCTCCGGAGAAGGGCAGCATATAAATCAAACCAATAATAAAATGGTTGGGCATCTGTGGTGTCACCAGAGCTGAGGAGCTGACCAGGGTGCTACCAAGGCTAGTGTGTATGTGTGTGGGTGTGTGTGTGTGGGGGATTTGGAAGAAGCTGTCCCATTGTTCCAGCCTTGTATAGAGTTGTAGGGACTAAAACACTGAGGGGGAACACCCACCTCCTCACTTGCCGGGATCTTATTGCCGGGATCTTTAAAAAATGGACATAAAAGGAGAGGAGAGAACAGAGTGGCTGCAAAGAAAAGCTTGAGAGAGAGAATTTAGCTGTGCAGAGCAGTTGTTGATTGCCAACACAGGAGAATATTTGTAGCTCAGGGGTTGAAATGAGGGCTCCTTGGTTTTCTCTGAGCTTGGCTGTCTTCTTGCAGACATTTCATAACCCAAATTAGGTAACATCTTCTGCAGGAAGACAACCAAACTCCAAGGACCCCTTTGTTGTTGATTTTTGGTCAGGAAGGAAGAAGAAAGGTCTTTCCTGAAAGAAGGGGAGTGAAGATCCAGAGGGATTAGAACTCCAGTCGAGTCCAGGAATGGGAAGGGGTTCTGTCCCCTCCCACGAGTGGCCTTGCAGAAGCTCAAATAGCCCGGCAGTAACAAACACAGGCTAGAGAGATTGAAGCTGGCCCTTTAATAAACAGTTCTCTTTCAAAAGTATATCAGTTCAGTAGTTACCAGCAATGTTCCAAAGTTATATCTGTTCAGTAAGTATCAGGCAATGTTCCAGAGGTCTTGGCAGACGGCCAGCAGGCTAATGAAGGAATGCAGACTCTTTTTCAAAACTCAAAACTAGCAGTTCTAAACTTCACTGTATCCAAAATGCCAACAAATTGTTCACCACACCTTTCCAGCCCAGCCACACCCCTTTTACAGTATACTTTGTAGGGTGTGGCCCTACGTCTCCTGACCACACCTCTTGGGATGTGGCAATAGCTGTTCTCTATGACATCTCCTACGTCTCTCTCTTGCATCCAATAGGGGCTTCCTCTCCTTGTTACCGGCCTCTGTTTCCTCCTCAACTTGGCTGGGGTCCAGAGGCACGTCAGCAACTGTCAGTTCTTGCTGACTCACCAGTGAAGACGGCCCCTCCAGCACATAGCTCGTGACAGCTTCCTCCATATCATCCTCCGACTCAGTATGCGAAGATAAATCAGCCTCCGGGCCGGAGTCACAACAGAAGGGTGGATCCATCTGCCTGCAGAAAAGAGCTTCATGCAAGACTCCAGAGAGGAAGAATTGGCTTCACTGTCCATGGAAAAGCCCTGGTTTCTGGGAAAGGGCTAGTCAGAGGACCTGGAAGGATAGACTCTTTTTCCATCAGACAAGCAGTAAACTTTTGACTGAGCATTTCAAGGAGGAATGAAATCCCATTCCTTTCTTTTCACTCTTTTGCTCAGCAAGACCAGAAACAGGGGATGGAAATGGAGAAAAAGAAGGAGAAAACAGGAGAGCTAGAAGGGAATAATCTCTCTGGAGGAAGATTTAGGAGGAAAACAGACACTGGATGACCACTACCGTGTTTCCCCGAAAATAAGACCCTGTCTTATATTTTTTTGAACCCTGAAACAAGTGCTTAGCCTTATTGCCATGTGCTGAAAAGCCCAATTGGGCTTATTATCAGGGGATGTCTTATTTTGGGGGAAACAGGGTAGTGTTGTGTTGGGTATACCTATTGAAAAAACTATTGTAAATAATTTATATTTATTTATTTATTAAATTTTTATACATTGTATTTTTATAATGTCACAGTACATAGTAAAAAGCATAAAAGCTTCCACTGTCTGATTTTCCTACATTAGTTGTCACACTTGGAAAACAACCCTATCACATTCTGTCAGCTCTACCAGAAACTAGTGGTATCTAAGGATCTTCATGGGTATGGCGTTGATCTCTGGCCTTGAACTCAGGAAAATCCAGTGCTAAACAGCTGGTGATGATTCAGAGATGGCTGTGAAATATTTACAAGACCTCACCTCCTTAGTAAATTGTCCTAATAGTTCATTCACTGGGAGCTTTTACACCAGCAGATATTCTAATACAGCATAACAAGTATAATTCAAGAGTGTAGAGTTTGGTGGCCAGTTTGGAATAAATTAGTGGTTTTTAAAAAAGTTGCTTTAATTCTCCTTCAGTAAATCAAAATATTCCAGTTCAATACAGTACTGAAGTGGTGCAACCCAAAATATTCGTTTAGATGCTTGGTGGTCCATGAATAGATGCAAATTCTCCCCAGAGCAGGGGTCTCCAACCTTGGCCACTTTAAGACTTGTGGACTTCAACTCCCAGAATTCCTCAGCCAGCTTTGGGAATTCTGGGAGTTGAAGTCCACAAGTCTTAAAGTGGCCAAGGTTGGAGACCCCTGCCCCAGAGAGAAGAATTCTCCACCTGCTTCCAAAGAAGACATGTCCCTAAGCAGACTTCTTGCTGAATCTCACTGAGGATGGGAAGAAGTGGGAAAAGCTGTAGTATATTTAGAAAAATCCCTAATGCAATTCTGCTTTAGCTAAGCCATTTGCTTAATGGAGCCCAGACTGTCAAACGTCCCTTGGGAATTCTCTTCTGTGATTTCATATACTTAATACACAGTGTTTAATCTTTACTTCATTCTTGAACCTAAGAGTGCTTTCTTCTCCTTCAGCACATTCTGTTATCATCTAAAAGAGGTTTTAAAAGCCTCACGGAATTACAAGTATATTAATATAGCATAGCATTAGAGACACAGTTAGGTAGGAGCCACGGTGGTGCAGTGGTTAGAGTGCAGGCTACTTCTGCTGACTGTTGGCTGCCTGCAATTTGGCAGTTCGAATCTCACCAGGCTCAGCTTCCCATCCTTCCGAGGTGGATAAAATCAGGACCCAGATTGTTGGGGACAATAGGCTGACTGTGAAAAACCACTTAGAGAGGGCTGTAAAGCACTGTAAAGTGGTATATAAGTCTAAGTGCTATTGCTATTGGAGTTAAAGACATCAGCCTAGAAACTGGGAGGCCCTGAGTTCTAATCCTGCCTTAAGCATGAAACTGGTTGGGTGACTATGGACCAGTCCTATTCCCTCAACCTTAGGAGGTAGAAAGTCAGGGCAAACCAGTTCCAAAAACAATGACAATGCTGCAGAGATTTGTCAAAAATCAAGTCATCTAAACCGACAATATGTCTTGGGATTATATATCATACAAGGCATTTATAAAAAGAGGAGAAGGTAAAAAAAACATGAGGCAAACCCAGAAGAAGATGGGGAGACAACATCAAAGACCCACAACAATGGCATCAAATAACAATGGTTGAGGCCACCAGAAGTGCAAGAACTAGAACTTTGTATATCTCCCTTGTCACTAGAAATGGAAGTACATGATGGAGATGATGGAGGAGGAGGGGGGGGACCACTCTCAACACAAGTACATACACAGTAGAGAGCACAGTATTTCAATTACTACAGCAATCAGATCACTAATATTTATTTTATCAAAGTAGCTAAAGTAGCTCAAGGAGAAGAAGGATCAGAAGCAATTGAACTTTCCTTTTTGAAACTAGCTTCATCCTCACCTCTCCTTTTATATTTTTTTAAATCAAATATATACTCAGTAATTCATAACTCATATTTGGCAGATATCTCAGGTTACCTGCCAACCACAAAATATGGCAACTCCGTCTTCTGCCCAAATTAGACTGTGCAAATGATGCTTCCTGTGTCACAAAAGCAGTTTTGAATATATCTTCTTTTCAAGGTGTTAGAAACTGTGCATAAACAGAAATGTGATCATTTCTGCAAGGCGTGAAGTCCATAGATACTTCTTTGTGAAATCTTTTATAGGAAGAAGATGGTGAATATCTAACCTCTTTAACCATTTCTAACTTTGAGTCCCCAGTTGGCACTGAACTACAATCACCAGGCAACACAATTGATAAGGGTTTATGGGCTCTGGAATCCAGCAAGAGATGAGGGAAGAACAGATCACTATATGTCAACACCCCGGACCACCCCAATGATGCCCTTGAAGTGATGTCCCGGTGCCTGGAGGCTGTACGGATCTGGATGGGGAGGAACAGACTCAGGCTCAACCCATCCAAGATCGAGTGGCTGTGGTTTCCGACATCCTGATATAGTCAGTTGGTGCCATCACTGACTATTGGGGGCAAGTCATTGGCCCCCACGGAGAGGGCTCGCAACTTGGGGGTCCTCCTGGACTAAAGAGCTGTCTTTAGAAGAGCACTTGACGGCTGTGGCCGGGAGGGCGTTTTATCAGGTTCGCCTGATTTGCCAGTTGCGTCCCTTTCTGGATTGGGACTCGTTAAATACAGTCACTCATGCCCTCGTCACTTCCCGCCTGGACTACTGCAATGCTCTCTACATGGGGCTCCCCTTGAGGAGCACCCGGAGGCTCCAGCTGGTCCAGAATACGGCCGCGCGGGTGGTTATGGGAGCAACGAGGCGCTCCCATGTGACCCCCCTCCTGCGCGAGCTGCACTGGCTCCCGGTGGTCTTCCGGGTGTGTTTCAAGGTTTTGGTTACCACCTTTAGAGCGCTCCATGGCTTAGGGCCGGGGTATCTACGAGACCGCCTTCTGCCACCAATAACCTCTCACTGACCAGCACGCTCCCATAGAGAGGGGCTCCTCAGGGTGCCGTCAGCCAAACAATGTCGACTGGCGGCCCCCAGGGGGAGAGCCTTCTCTGTGGGGGCACCCGCCGTCTGGAACGAGCTCCCCCCAGAGATATGGAGGATCCTGGACCTGCGCGCTTTCCACCGTGCCATCAAGACATTTCTTTTCCAGCAGGCCGGCCTGGCCTAACCTCTCTTTTAAACTTTTTAAAAAAATTTAAAATTTTAAAATTTTAAATTTATCTTATGAATTTGGGGTGTTTTAAATTTCATTTTTCCGGGCCAATTATTTAATTGTATTTTAATGGTTTTTTAACATTTGTATTATATGTATTTTATTTGGCTGTTCACCGCCCTGAGTCCTTCGGGAGTAGGGCGGTATACAAATTCAATAAATAATAATAATAATAATAAAACAGTGTCCATTTTGAATCAAATGGAACATGCCAATACCATTCAATCTTATAATAATCTATAATGCACTGTATGAGTCTGTTTAAGTCACCTGGTGAAGACTTTTCAAACTTATTCCAAAGGTCTCTAATAACTATACAGTACTTAACAAGCTATTTCCAAAAATGATTAGAAACTGAGAAGAACCAATCCAAGAATATAGGGTGGTGTAATGTAGCGGCACAATTTATGTGCAGATCCAAGCAGCGGGACCTTTTGCAATTGACTGATGGAAATATTGTCAATGCACAGATTGTCTAAATGCCATCCAACATTTTTTTGGTACGTCATCCAGCGTTCTGTTAACCACTGGGACTGCCATAGTTGGTTTATGCCACAATCTGTCCATTTCAAGTATAGCAATCACTTACATATAGTTTAGCACATGCTATTCAGGAAACAGAATTCCAGAATAAGTACTGGGCAAGCGTTAAGTCCATAAGTTACTACCATAGAACTCATTTAGCTTCTAATAGATAATAAATGAACTGCAAACAGAAGTAGAATAGAAAACATGATATAAGCTTTATTTTTGTTGGCCATTTCTAAACATGTATGCAATGGCTGAATGCATGCATTGATTGTCTGCTAAGAATGAATGACTTCAGAAAGAACTTAAATCTATTTCTTCCTCCTGAAAATGCATAGAAACGAATAGAAGAAGAAAAAACAACCCACAGCCTTTCTGTTTAATTCACTGGGAGACAAAGTGAGGATAAACCTTATTCTTACTTTTAAATCTGCCTGGTTGGTGATTTAAGTACCTTCATTATATGTCTGATGGAGCAGCCCATTTTCAGAGGATAAGAAAAGAGAGAGACCATCAAGATAAACGCCTAATCAGGAGCCATTTTTAAGCAGTTGGTTGCAGGAAGGTTTCCTTTGTATCCCAACCAGATTGTGATGCTTGTCAGATGTTTTACTATTATTGCAATTCCCTCCCTCCTCCCACATGTCTCGAGCACCGCAGGGACTTCAAAAACTTTCCCTTAAAAGTTAGGACTGGAAAATTATTGTCACAATCATAATTTACATACATACATACACACAGAGAGAAAGAGAAAGACACAGAGAGAGAGAGAGCCATGAAATTATTTAGAAGTGAATCCTCCAGTCTCAACCAGACTGTTGGTAAAAATCCACTGCCAAGTTTGACGTTAGTAAATACATTTGATATGTACTAAACATATGGGCAATGCTGACGACTCAAATATTACTGCAAGAAAAATCCAAACCAAAAACATGCTCGGGCTTAATAACTTATAATTGAAGTTTGCCCAGAGTCGCCTCACAATGAAATGGGTGGCAAACAAATTTAATAAATAATTTTTTTCCCCATGGCTAGATAAAAGATAAAGGTAAAGGTTCCTCTCGCACATATGTACTAATGGTTCCTGACTCTAGGGGGCAGTGCTCATCTCCGTTTCAAAGCCGAACAGCCAGCACTGTCCGAAGTCATCTCTGTGGTCATGTGGCTGGCATGACTAAACACCAAAGGCGCACGGAACACTGTTACCTTCCCACCAAAGGTGGTCCCTATTTTTCTACTTTCATTTTTTTACGTGCTTTCGAACTGCTAGGTTGGCAGAAGCTGGGACAAATAACGGGAGCTCACCCCGTTACATGGCACTAGGGACTGGAACCGCTGAACTGCCGACCTTTCAATCGACAAGCTCAACGTCTTAGCCACTGAGCCACCAATTCCCTTATGGCTAGATAACAGAATCTATATTTTTAATTATTACAATCTAGAATTCCTCATCTAGGTATCACCATTTTTCTTCTTCCTGTTTGAGTTTTTGGACAAATCTCACAACTCTCAATAGAAAAATAGAATGGAAAATCAGTGTCAGCTGTGTGCAAAAGTGGCTCAGAGAAGTTTCTGTGGAAGAACATAGAAGAAAGGTAGCAATTCATTTGTGCAGACTGAAAGGGCATTTCTCGCTAGTTAAGATATGCACAATTCTCATTGTTTGGTTCAAGAGTTGCCGATGACATTCAGAAGCCACCAAGTGCTAAAGCTACGGCCGAACACTAAAAGCTGCCCATTTATTGTTTGTGAAGTTTGTCCCTCTTAATTTCTTTGAAACAGGAATGAGAAGAAAGTGCCAACTAGTGGCATCCTCTGCCCTGGGTGAAATAAAGCTTTTTTCTGTAAGTCTTCCTCTTGTAGAAAGTTATCACCCACCCCTCTCCTAGAAAAATGAAGTATTCTAGGAAATATTAAAAAGGCAGAATATTATATTTCCCTGGATGAGACATGGAGGAACATGTTTTTTAGGCAGGAACCCTCCTCTATAGCCCACAGCAGGTGTCAGCACTTAAGAGATAAAGAGATAGCTAGGCATATTCATAGGCAAATGCCCTCACCCAAGATCCAACAAAGGTAGGATTAGCCCTCTACCCATCTAGCAACAGAACTCAGAACATGGCACCTGGGGAGATTGCATCACCCAGCAAGGCTCAACCAAGCTTGGGACTCAAAACACAACTTATAAAGTTACCCCTGCATGTCCCCATGGGAGTCTGGCAACCAATCAAAACACAAACTCAAATTCAAAACCCCAGAGAGGGCATAAAACCCAGGCACTCTCAGCATCTCTTCCCTTTTTCTTCGCCCAATATCTTCAAGGCATGTGATCCTGTTCACCAATAAACCTTTCCAAGCAACTTCCATGAATCCAGTGTCTTTTTCCCCACTTGGAACTGAACCCAGATGGACATTTCTTCCAACACTCTCACCAAGATATTTTTCTATTTTTCCTTTGCAAAGATGGCCAATGTAAGCCTAGCTAGTCATACAAAGTCTATTCACCTGTAGACTTCTTCTCTCCCTGGTTTCTAAGTTTATCGTGGGAAGGATATTTTAAGATGTTTTCTGATTAAAAGTTTATTTTCTGCATAGGGGTGACAGCCCTCATGGTTTATGTATAGCAGCAAGATGATTTGGGGATGAGGCTAAGGAAAAGGAAGGACAAGGAAAAGCTAGGAAAAACCAGGCCAGCCTAGACTGAATTTGAAATCACATGTCAGGCAGTCTATTCAGTCTCTGTGTTCATTTAACATTTAACATTACCTAATACGTTCTTGACAAATAAATAAATAAAATAATGGTTGTAGGAAGGAAACTCTAAAGTGGAAAGAGAATGCAAGTACAATTCTGGTTAGAGTGCAGTATTGCAGGCTACTTCAGCTGACTGATAGCTGCAGTTCAGCAGTTCAAATCTCACCGGATCAAGGTTGACTCAACCTTCCATCCTTCCGAGGTGGATAAAATGAGGGCCCAGATTGTTGGGGGGCTCTGTAAACCACTTAGAGAGGGCTGTAAAGCACTGTAAAGCAGTATATAAGTCTAAGTGCTATTGCTATTGTAATAGAAGAAAGGATCTGATAGCTTGATTCTAAGAAAGATAGAGACTTCAGATTCTTGGACTAACTTTGAGCTTTCCAGAAAGCCAAGCTTTTCCAGGCATAATCCTTAGCTCACAGAGGTCTTCTTTTACTCTGGGTTCAAGCAATGTGAAAGCTGAGTGGCAGGTTTGACTGAGAGACAGGCTGAACTGCAAGCTAACAGTAAGAAGGCTTTCATTTCATCCATTGTGTGATAGGATAAGTAAGCAAGCTGGTGGTGACTTTAATGGTTTAAATAGACCATTTCCTCCAATGGAGGGAGGATTTCACTTTATTATTGCTGTATCTTATTCTCTCCTTTGCAGTGACTTTAATGAACCACCTGAGAGATCCCAATTCAAGCATCCCATCCAATGCCCAGGTCTGGGCTCCAAAACAGGCAATTTACCCAATAGAAGATTACATGATGCCAATATTAACTTAGCCCTGACTTTTCCCTATGTGTTGTGGTCTGCCAGCAGCCTGCGGAGCTTCCAGTGGAGTTGGACACCAATGAGGCTGAGGAAGAACAGGGGTCAGTCCAGGAGGCTGGGGAAGGCCCGGATGAGGCTCTGTATCGGAGGCAGAGATGGGGCCACGGCCATCAGGGAGTGATGTGTGGACTCCAGAGCCTCCAGAGGCTGACAGTAGAGAGGCAGAGGAACAGGAGGAGCCTGTTCCTAGTGCACGTATGAGAAGAGCTGCCAGAAAGCAGGAGCAGATAAAGTAGAGAGGACGACTCGGGAGTAGGGCCAAGAGATGATTGGCCCCTCCCATAAAGTTTAAAAGACCAGCAATGGCTCTTGGCCTCTTTGCCAGAAAACAATGTTGAGAGAATTGCTTCTTGTTTCACTGTATTCATTTCTTGTCCGCGTCTTCTGCTTCTGAACTTTTGCCAAGAAAAGCCTTTGGCAGTTTGCCTAATTATCCCAAGGTCGGTGATAAACTGAGGAATGGTGTTTTGAAGAATTAGCTTTAATTTAGTTTGGACTACATTGAGAATGAGTTAATTCTCAGCTGTTCTAATAAAGTCTGTTTGTATTTAATACTAACTACTTGGGCCTGGGTCACAAAACTATGAGGGTAAGTTTTATTTTACCATCTGCTGATCAGAATGAAATGAATAATTTCTGGGACATATAGAGAAGTGTGTGTGTGTGTGTGAGAGAGAGAGAGAGAGAGAGAGGGGGGGGGGGGAGGGAGGGAGATTTTCCATATAGCATTACAACCCAAAAATATCTTCTAGCTTTCTTCAGACAGATGTTCAAATGCTATCTAGAAAAGGCTGGAAAGTTAGTGTATGGGGGAGGCAGGGACTGAATCAGGGTGAAATGCTACCAGTTCGCTCTGGTTTGGGAGAACCGGTAGTGATAAAAACTACCTGTTCGATCGAACCGGTAGTTTGAAAAAGCTACGATCCAATGATCAGCTGTGCCATGCTGTTTAGCTTTGCTAGAAAGCAGGATTTCCTGCTTTCTACCAAAGCTAAACCATGTGGCACAGCTGATCGTCGGATCATAGCTTTTTAAACTACCGGTTGAACCAAACCAGTAACTAACTATGGTGCTCACCGTGCATATGCACACAGTGCCCGTTTGGTGTGGATGTGCATGCAAAGAGCATGCTTGGCATTTGGCATACAGGCGCGGCCAGCAAACCGGTAGCAAACTGGTTCAGATTTCACCCTTGGACTGAATATATTAAGGGCCACATAAATGGATTCATAAAAGAGGAGAAAAGGCATTCTGTCAGATTGTGTGCTGAAAGTTTACTCTTTCAGTTCTCTGAAAGTTTTATTTCTTCATGAAAGAAGTTTCTGGTTTTCTCCTGGGTATTTTACAATGTCTCTGGAGGGCATTTTTGAGCTTCTCTTCTCATTTCAAGGCAGCCAAAGGGACTGAGTTGCTCTGTTTCATTTCTGTACATTTCTTTCTATGCTATGCAATTCCTTCTGGATTTCCATGGGAACATGGAAAACCAGAATCAATACACAAAGAAAGATAGAATATGTCAACATGGCCCTCATGCTTGTCAGAGGTGATGGAACTTGCAATTCAATGTATCCAGAGATCTCCAGACTGGGAAAAGCCTTTATGTTTTTTTCCAGAAAATCAAAGCTTAACTACCCATTTATCTTCTTGAAGATCTATTTCATAAAGTACATTCATCCTGTATATCTTCCTTCAACTCCCAAATGTGTGATACTATCCAGCATCTTGAAATGCTTATTGCTAAGACATAAGTCCATCATACGTTTCCATAAGAAAAGAGGGAGGTCAGCCTTATGGTGAAGATAGAATGGCAATATTTAAAAAAAAAGAAAAAAAAGAAGAGAAATAATTTTGCTCTGCTTTAGTTTGTAGCTTCTTGACAACAACTGGCATCTACATATTCTAGAATATGTTTTCATGGATATGCTAGAACTTCCCAGCAGGGATCACACAGCTCCTGTTTCCATGTTGTGAGGTATTTGGGAGAAGGAGAGAAGCCAATGACATCAAAGAGCACCAGCAAAATAGACTTCTCTTTAAAAATAAAAATAACTTGCAATTTGTCCAGGTTCAAGCGAATCCTTTGAAACGGAATCAGTTGAAACTCCTGTTTCACATCTTCCTCAAAACTTTCATTCTGTTCCATCTCTTAAGTCCTGATTTTTTTTTTAAAAAAAAAAAACGAAAATGCATATTTTAAGCAAGTGTTATGAAAAGTGTCTAAATGCCTTTTTCTCCTTAAATGTGAACCATAATGTTGATGGTGCCCAAAGTTGAAACTTTCAGAGAAGTGGAAAGTGTAGTAGAAACCTCTTTATCCATGTTCTGACCTACGCGTCCCCAAATCACGAAGCAGACTCCTTATCCTGACAAAAACCCCTTTTATTTAATTTACAGTGAATTCCTCTCCAGCAAAGTCTTTCTTCTCCCACAGTCTTTCAAGATAGTTCACAACTACCTACCTTTATCAGGCTTGGAGAGTGGCCAGGCTGATATCTTTCAGATGCTGCAATACTTGGCAAGAGTGCAGTAATGAACTAATTGTCTCCTGCAAACTCCACTCCCCTTTTGCTCCTCTTTTATTCCCTCTGGGACTGGCCATTCATTGTCCACCTGTGGCCTTACTCCCAAGTCACCCCTTGTTCTTTAGCTGTTCCCTTCATCTGGCAACTCTGCGCATGCACATACTGGGAACAGGCTCCAGCTGTTTGTTTGCCTCACTGATGTCTGACTCCAAAGGCAGCTGATAACTACTTTTAGCTACTACTTTTGCTGAAAAACCTACTTTTTCCAGCAAGCCGGGCTGGCTTAAGAAGAAATTTTTAAATTTTTTAAATGTTTTAATTGGTGTGTGATTTTTAAATTTTTGGGCCAAATTTATATATATATTAATTGTTCTTAATATTTGTAGTTCATGTAGTTCATGTTCTTAATTCTGGCTGTGCACCGCCCTGAGTCCTTAGGGAGAAGGGCGGTATATAAATTGAAAAATAAATAGATAAATAAATAACTGGCATACAGTCCTGGCCCCCTCTCTGCCTCCTATGCAGAGCCCTCGTCAGAGCCTTCCCCAGACTCCAGGGCTGGCCCATGTTCCTCCCCAACCTCCTCACTGTCTGAATCTGCTGCCAGATCCACTGACAGGCCACAATTATCCACATATCTGTTGAAAGGAGTAGATTTCTTCAACATCTCTAGGAGAAACCATTTCTTCATTTTTGTTTCTCATTTTCGTAATGTCTATAAGCATGTTGAGATCATCCTATGGGAGACATCCAAGCCTGTCATCTATGAAAGAGCAAATACACAGGTCTTATATTGAAGAAGGCAACTGATTTGTCATCTTCAATATTTTCCTTGGCTGAAAGTTATTTCCCTTTCTGTTTATATTGTTTTATTTATTAACAACTTGGTAAAAGCTGTTCCATTTGCCAAAGTGCCCCCCTCTGTGGCTTGACGCACAGGAGTCTCTGCAAACTCTTTCACACCTGCACCAATGTATTCAAATGCACAAGTGCATGTGAAACATTCAAGGACAGTACCTTCTCATCCTCTGTGCAATAAGGCTGACTGAAAGGTGATTGTGAACAGCCAAACAACTGCATTTCCTTGATCTGGGCATCCTTAACACAAGGTGGGTGTGATCATCAACTTGGACGGTATTAAAAGGGGTGGGATTTGAGAAGAGAACTTTGATAGGTCTCTGCTTGTGGGCTTTCCTAAAGCCATCTAGATGGCCATTGTGAGAATAATAGATCCAGCAGAACAATTTTTTTATTGCAAAAGTTTTACAATTACATTTTCACCCCATTTTTCTCCCCCCCAACCCACCCCAAACTCCCCAACCTAACCCAACCTAACCCTCCCTAACCCCCCCTAACCCTCCCCTCCCCCCCGGACTTCCACAGAATATACTCCCATCAAAAACCCCTTTTATATAAAACTTGAACCCCTCCATCCCCCATATAATTTTCCATCTTCACAAAATTCAAATATTTCTATCTTAATATAATACTATCAGTGAAAAGCTATTTGATACTTCCTAGTTTGATATTTGTTCTGCACATAATCTATCCACTTTTTCCATTCCCATTCATAAGTCTCTTGTGAGCGATCTTTTAGGTATGCTGAAATCTTCGCCATCTCTGCAAAACTGGCCATCTTCAAAGTCCATTCCTCGATAGTGGGCAAAGCTTCATTTTTCCAGTATTTACCTATCAATAATCTCGCTGCTGTTATCATATACAATATCAACTTTGTTTCATCCAATGTAAAACCCTTAACTATACCCAATAAAAACAATTGTGGAGAAAATTGAATTTTTTTCTTCAAAACATTCTGCATAACCCACCAAATCTTTATCCAAAAAGCCTTAACTTTCTTACAAGTCCACCACACATGATAATATGTGGCATCTAAGCAATCACATCTCCAACATTTTGGTTGAACATTAGGGTACATGCACGACAATTTCTTAGGATCTAAATGCCATCTATAAAACATTTTATAAAAATTTTCCCTCAAATTCTGCAACTGTGTAAATTTAACATTCTGAACCCATATTTTTTCCCATGTTTCCAACATCACTGGTTCTGCAAAATTTTGTGCCCACTTAATCATGCAGTCTTTAACCAATTCTGTTTCTGAATCCCTTTCTAACAAAACATTGTAAAGCCTTTTAATATGCATTGGACCTTTCTCTTTTATATGTCTAACCAATTCTTCCTCATGTAACATAATACCAGTTTTTTGGTCGTCTTTCCATCTCAATTGAAGTTGATTATACTGTAACCAAGTTAAATTAATCCCTTCGTCCAACAGTGTTTCTAATGTCTTCAATTGCCATCTGCCCGCATCTGTAAAAAGAACCTCTTTATATAACCCCCCCCCCGTGTGACATTATATTTGTATTCCATATAATATGACCAAGATCCAGCCATAGCGGTATTTTGTAATCCCATTTGAGTCGGTGCTTCTTCCAAATTCTCATCAAAGAGTCTCTAAGGATATGGCTTTTAAATACTTTATCCACTTTATTTTCATAAAATAAGTAAGCATGCCATCCAAATTCGAGATCAAAACTTTCTATATTCAATATTCCAGGCTTTTTCCTTCCAAACCAATCGCTTGCTTGGGTCAAAGCTGCTGCTTCATAATATAACTGTAGGTTTGGAAATTTAAGACCTCCCCTTTCTGGAACATCTTGCATAATTTTCAATTTCACTCTCGGTTTTTTCTCATTCCAGACAAACTTATTCACTCCACTTTGCCACTCTTTCAGTTGTTTGTCACTTTTAAGCACCGGAATCATTTGAAACAAAAAAAGAAATCTTGGCAAAATGTTCATCTTAACTGCTGCTATTCTTCCAAGTAAAGACAGCTGCAGTTTTTTCCAAGTCTCCATATCTTTCTGTACATCTCGCCACAACACCTCATAATTATTTTGAAACAGTTTCATATTTGATTCTGCAACCTGAACTCCTAGATATTTAACCTTTGATACAATCTCAAAACCTGCCCTCCTTTCGAGTTCGTGTTTTCGATCTTGTGTCATATTTTTAACTATCATCATAGTCTTTTTCTGGTTCAGTCTAAAACCTGATACTATGCCATAGTCTTGTATAATGTCTTTCATCTGGATTATTGATTCCATCGGCTGTGTTAGGGTAATAACCAGATCATCTGCAAATGCCTTTATTCTATAGTCCTCTTGCCTTATCACTATTCCTTTCAAGATATTTGAGTCCCTTATTGTATTCAGCAAGACTTCTAGTGTTAAAATAAATAACAACGGGGATAGCGGACAACCTTGTCTTGTTCCTTTTTCAATATTAAAGTCTGTTGTCAAACTTCCATTAATAATAATCTGTGCCTTTTGCTCTTGATAAATTGCTGAAACCGCCTGTATAAATTGATCCCCAAAGTCCATCTTTTTTAAAGTCTTTAATAGAAAATTCCAGTCCATTCTATCAAAGGCCTTCTCCGCATCCAAGAAAACCAGCACTGCGGGGATCTGTTTATTCTTCTCAAGATATTCCAATAAATCTATAACTTGCGTTACATTGTCCTTCATATATCTGCCTTCTATAAATGCCGCTTGATCATCGTGAATCACCTCTTGAATTACTGGCATCAACCTGTTGGCTAGTACTTTTGCGTAAATTTTATAATCATTATTCAGAAGAGATATTGGTCTATAGTTCTCCGGTTTTTTAGGACCTACTTGCTCTTTTGGTATCAAAGAAACGTAAGCTGTTTTCCATGATGGGGGTATTTTACCCCCTTGTTGTATATTACAAAATAAGTCTCTGAGTTGTTCCACCATTTCTGCTTGCAAAGTTTTATAATACACTGCAGTCGAGCCATCCGTTCCAGGAGCTTCAGCTGTTTTCAATTGTTTAATTGCTGCAATTATCTCCTCAACTGTTATAGGATGATTCATTCTTTCCTTTTGTTGGTTGGTAATCTTTGTGGCTCTTTTATTTTCTAAATATTTTTCTATAAATCCATTCTGAATATCATCTTTAGCATATAATTTGGTGTAATAATCTACAAAAGCTTCTTTAATTAATTTTTGTTGAAAAATTTCTTTCCCTCCAATATCAATACTATCAATAGTCCGTATGTGCTGCTTCTTCCTTAATGTGTAAGCCAACCATCTGCCCGGTTTGTTGGCATTAGAAAATGTATTATGCTTCGCATACTGTAAATTTGTTGCAGCTTGTTCCGCCATAAGCATTTGAAATTGATCTTTCAAAAGTTTTATAGCACCACGTATTCTTTCATCTGTTGGATTTTTAATAAGTAACTGTTCTTTATTCTTTATTTCTACTTCCAGTTCAGATCTTTTCTTTTGTCGATTCAGTTTATGTTTAGAATTCATGTGAATGAGTACCCCTCTCATATACGCTTTACTCGGATCCCACACAATTTCAATTGGGGTACCCTTTTTCAAGTTTATTTCAAAAAATTCTTTAATCTGCTTTTTAAGTTCTATTATATTTTTTTCATATCTAAACAGATTTTCATTTAATCTCCATGATCTTCTCTCAGTCTTCCCAGTCTCAATTTCTATCCATACTGGACTATGGTCGGATAGAATTCTTGAAAAAATCTTTATTCTTTTTGTTTTAACCAGTAAATCATTTGATAATAAAATAAAATCAATCCTAGAAAAAGATCAATGTCTATCAGAGAAAAAAGTATAGTCCAAATCTTTTGGGTTATGTATTCTCCAAATGTCTTTTAATTCCAAATCTTCTTTCATATCAAAAAAGGTTTGTGGTAGTCTAATCCTTGACTTCGCCAGACTCTTTTTATCTAATTTGGAATCAATTACTCCATTCCAATCTCCCATGATTAAAATAGATCTGTAATCCCATTGCAATATTTTGGTGTGCAAAGTTTTATAAAAATGATCCTGTTGTTGATTAGGAGCATAAATTCCAATCACAAGAATTTGGCCATGTACAGTGTGCAATTCAATTGCTATAAACCTGCCACCTTCATCTGCTTCTACAATTTGATCTGACAGTCTTTTATTTATATAAATAACCACACCATTCGTTTTTTCCGAATTTGAAGCTATGAAATGTATTCCTAATTTTGAATTTATCAAGTATTTTTGATCTTGTGTTCTGACATGAGTTTCTTGTAAGCAAATTATATCATTATTAAATTGTCTCAAGTATGTAAATATCTTCTTCCTTTTCTGTGGTGAATTCAATCCATTCACATTCCAAGATAAAAACTTAACCGTCATGTATACCTTTTTGAAGCGACGAGCAGAATTGCCGGATATCTTCCAAAATCTTCGGCTTTGCTCCCCCCATGGCTTCACTTTCTTGTGTGGTACTCTTGACTCCTTTTTTATATTGTTGTGCCTTAGCTCTTTCCTGTAATTGCTTTTCTTTGAGTTGTTTAGAGATTGCACGAGTTATACGCTGGTCTTTGGCTTCAGCCATTCGAGCTAGGTCCAAAGCCACATCTCTTGTAGTCAAAATTGGAGAAGATTCTAACAGAGGCTCCTCCAGAAAACCTCCTGTAGCACCCTGCATTTCCACTGGTTCTGATTCCACCTGCTTAAACTGCTCTTCCATCTCTTGCTGAGGTTGCTTCTCCTTGTCACTCTCCTTTATCTCCAACACAGTAGATGTACGTGGGGATAGTGATCTTTCTTTAAAAACAGTGTAATAGAAATGTTCCGCCTTCTCAACAGTATTCAATCGATGTCTTTCACCGTTATATTTCAGAATTATACCAGTTGGAGCATCCCAGCGAAATGGAATCTGTAATTTACTAAAAAACCAAAATATTTTCTATCTTTCAACATCTTAGGCGGTAGTTCTTTATAAATTCCAATTTGAGCTCCCTCCACTTGCACAGAAAAAAGAAAAGATTTTTGCAAAATATCATTTCTCATTCTTCTATCTGTAAACTATATCACCACATCTCTAGGCAATTGTCTTTGTCTGGCCACCCACGAGTTCACTCTGTAAATTTTGTCTATTTTGTAAAAAATCTCTTCAGAATTAATTTTTAACAACACAGCCAAAGCATCAGCACAAATCTGTCTCAAGTCTTGTCGATCATTCTCCTTAATACCTCTAATTCTTATGGCGAATTCCATAGACCGGAAATGCATCATTGTAATTTCGTTTTCAACTCTCTGCATTTTATTATCCACATCAGAAATTTTAAAATCAGTATCCTTTATTTTGACATTCACTTCTGATTTTTTTTTTTTTTTAATTTGATTTATATGCCGCCCTTCTCCGGAGACTCAGGGCGGCTTACAATGCGTTAAGCTCTAAATTCTTCCAATTTAGAATCCACTTTAATAATAATTTCTGACAGGCCAGACACCACATTCGATAATTTATCAGTCACCTTGCCATAATTCTCTTGCACTAGCTTTTTCATTTCATTAATTTCCTGCTTAATTTCCTGTTGAGATTTTTGAAATTTATCATCCATTTCCTGTTGAGATTTTTGAAAATTATCATCCAGAGCCCGAGTAATAAATTCTTTTAAACTTTCAAAATCAAAATCTTTTTTCTGACTCTGCTGAGCAGGAGGAAACTGTTAAAGTTTGTGAGTGGGGGATCCCACCCCCTGCTGCCTTGCCTTCCTGTTTCTTAGAAGCCATTCTGCCACGTAGATTAGGTTTTCTGAAAAAGGAGATCCTTTTTCCTTTTCCACCACCACAAAGTCCTCTAAAAAAATCCCCCAGGTTTAGTCAAATTGGGGATAGAATTAAACTGAAGCAAGCTCAGGCTTATTTTAAAAAGAATTTTTTTCCCCTCTTCTCCTGTTCCTGCTTGTTACAAGCAGTGCAACTTTGTAGCTTGTTGGAATAACTTTACAAGACCACTCTCACTCTCAGCTTGTTAACGCTGGAGCCGGGCGCCATTTTTCCAAGCCGCTTTCACTCGCTCAGATTTTTGCTTAAGTCAGAAAGTCACAAGAAAGATAATACTTACAGTTTCTAGGTTTGAAGGTTCAGGTTGTTTTTTCCGCTAATTATTGAAGTTAATTTCATTCAATTTGAATGTTTGCTGCAGCCGGCTTGCTCTGCAGGAAGCAGAGTCGTCCCACGCCGTCCGGAGTCTCAGCAAGTTGAAAGGGAGCTGCGCCTATTTCCTCCCCAGTAGCAATTTTCTGGGGGCTCACAGGGGCTCAACCTGCACCTTGCTTGCTCTTCTCCTCAAATCCTTCAGATTTTGGAGTTTTCAAGCCGCTTCTGGGAATCGAAGCTGCCCTACAGGCGGCGGGGCTGGCGGTCCTTAAAGAGGGACCGTCTTTCACCGGAGGCAGACAAACTGGAAGTCAGAACAATTCTTGTTTCTCTTGGATTCTGTGAAGATTCTAAGCCATCCAGGTAAAGTTGTCTGAAACCGGACTTCTTCTCTTGTTGGTCTGAGATGTTTTGCTGCTCATCCATGTAGCTTCACAGGTTAGAACAAGTTAGTTTTTTTCTCTTTTCTGTTCTTGTCTATGGAGATTCTCCATCATCCAGATCATGCTTGTCCCAAAGGTGCTGATCTGTCCCCGTCCCCACACACACACAAACACAGCCAGCCGAGGGTTAAGGAAACACTTTGGAACGCACCCAGGTCTTATCTCCCACTTGGCAGCGATAGACATACCATCTGCCAAGTGACTTTATTTTCACAAACAGAAAGATAAGGTACTAACATACAAGAAAGTCCAAACAGAAATAATATTCCTCCCAGCAGTTCCGGACGAGGCTTTAGTGACTATCCAAGGTTTACTTTTGTTCATCACAAGGATCCCTGACCACTACCCTCTATTATATAGTCTCTGGGGTGTGGTCCAGTGACTCAGTTCTAATCCCTAGCACGCCTCCTAAGCTGCTGCAATCGTTTATCACGCCTTTGGAGGCGTGCGTCCAGGAATGATGTTTCATCATCACTCTGAGACGAACCAGCTGTCTCCCTGCTGATCTCCTCTCCCTCGGCCGGCACCTGAGACAATGCCAGAGGGGAGGGGCCTGGAGAGGGAGGCCTGGCTGACTCCTCTTCCTCATGCTCGGAGCTTTCTTCCTCCGATGGGACAGGCTCAGAGGGCGGGGCCACAACAGGTGCTTTTCCAAAAGGCAACTGAACTTCATTGGTGTTTTCTTTGAAAACCTTTCACCTTTTTATCCAAGACGTTTCTTCAGTTCTTGTTCGGTCTTAATGCTGACAATGGGAGATTTTCATACTGCAATCATTGCTCTGTTTTTCTACTTCTCATGCAAGACAACAGGGGTGACTTTGTATCTCTTTAAACCAGGGGCCAGCAACCTTAAACACTGAAAGAGCCACAAAGGTCCTAACCGGAAGCCCCCATTCAATTCTGGAGCCAACCGGAAGTACGGTTCCCCCATCATAATGTCCTCCTAGCATGGCGTCCTTTTTCCTCTGCTGATTGGAAGTCGATTCCCCCACCATGAAATCTCCTCCTAGCGCAGCATCCTTTTTCCACTACCTGTCCTAAGCCAAAGCCCTATCAATTGTGGAGCCAACTAGCAACAGGGAGCCGCAGCAGAGGGATGAAAGAGCCACATGTAGCTCCAGAGCTGAGGATTGCTGACCCCTGCTTTAAACAGTATCCTCTCACTGCAATGCATCCACTGAAAACCATGCTCCTGAACCTCTCTCTGAAAGGCAAATGTTTCCTATTGCTGTTGGCTTTGTCAAATCTCCCTGTAATGATATGTGTGATGGTTGGATGCCTTAAGGTGCTGTTATCGATACAGGCTGAATTCTTTTCCTGCTGGCTGGCTCCCTGGCTCCCAAACAGCGTGGAAAATCCTTTGGGGAAGCACCATTTTGCAATCAATAATATATCAGGGGCACATGCATGAATAAATCAGATAACAAATTTCTTTGCCTGGCTTGGACTTCATTATCGTATCTTACATTTCTGTGCTGGTTGTTATATTTATTTTTCAAAATTGTGGTTATTACTTATTAGAGCTTAGAGCTATACCTGCTGATTCTCGGTCTGGAAAGAGACCACTCGTATTAAGAATCAACTCACGTCCTGCCTTCACAATGTGAATGGTAAATAGTGTTCCGTTTGAGGATTCTGAGATAATATGCTGTGCAGATGTGAGCTGAATTCATAAGATCATGATGTCATGCCATGGTATCTTTGCTCAGAGAAACCTTTTGCATCAAAAGATCTCCATGATCTGGTGCAGTTCCCAGGAGGGGATCTCTGTTCTTCTTAAGAGGTTCTGGGAAGTGTTTTGAGGAGCACTTTGTTGTTCACTTTGGATGTTAACCATCCGATTGTGGTCTGAAACAAAGCTCAGGATGGTTCCTCTGCTCCGTATCAGACACGGAAGCCAGTCAAACTGAATGTTGAATGATACACCATGTTGTGATATAGCGAAGCCTCCCTCACCATCTCTGAGGGCCAGGGAAAGTGAGTTCAGACATACGAAGGATCACTTAGGCCTGTGATGGTGAACCTATGGCACGCATGCCACAGGTGGTACACAGAGGCCTCTCTGCTGGCACACAAGACGTCACCCCAGTTCAGCCCCACTGTGTATGCGCATGTGCCTCCTGCCGGCCAGCTAGTATTTGGGTCTCTGCTGTGCATGAATGGGGGGCGGGCCATATGGTGGAGACATGCAGATACACAGGGGAAGGGGCGCATGTGCGGGGATCATGTGCACATGCACAGGGGTGCACATGCAGGGGGTCATACATGCATGCATGGGGGCAGGGTGCATACACGGGGGTCATGCAAGCATGCGCTGGAGTGCAGGGCATTATGCGTGCATGCATGGGAGGTGGGGTGCATGGGGAGGGTCACGTGTGCATGTGCAGGGGCGGGGTATGTTGAGTGGGGGTTGCACGCACATTGCATTATGGCTATTGGCATGCGATGACAAAAACGTTAGCCATCACTGACTTAGGCTCTGATATAATCTTTTTTTTTTTAAAGATAGACTCATAGAATGATAGTGCTGGCGAGAATAACAGAAAGGTGTATGGCTTCATCTGCATTCATCTAGCTCAGTCTTGTTCAGTTTGGACTTCAACTCCCAGAATCCTCCATGTTGTAATCTGACATATATGAAAGGTATCAAATTAGGAAAGGCTGACCTAGGCTTTTGGAAGTCAACTGTTGGCACAATTTTCTGCTTGTAAGAAATATTCTACATTTTGTGAATGCAAGAGGGTTCTAGATTTTGGTTTCACATTCTGGTTTAAGGAAAAGTTCTACATTCTGGTTTAAGGGAGTACAGGAACAATTATTTACCGGATCTGGCTGAAAATGCTTAACCCAGACAGGGATAATCAGAATTTGCAATATCTATGAATAGTCTGTTTTATAGGGTCTTCAAAACATTTTTACAACAATTAAAACTTTTTGTAATCCTGCCTGGAGAAAGACAATGAAGGAGTATTCTTAATGGCTATCACTTCACTGTACATGCAAAATATTTAATTTGGTTGATGATTGAAGACTGATGATTGAGACAATGTATTTTTAGACCACCTAATGAGTTCAATTACAAGTGATTTAAATCAGGGACTATAATGCTCTTTAACATTATGCTTCATTACCTTTAAACATAAATGAGAGATCCCTAATGGGATTTACTTTTTTTAATTATAATTCCATATAACCTTTGTTTGAACAATGCTAAAACTGATATAGCCTTCCTTTGATAATTACATATTGGAACTCTGCCTTTAGGGCAAAAAATGTATCTGATATTGAACAATATTTAATGGGGAAATATTAACCAAAAATAGTAAATAATTATTTGTTAGAGTCTTGTGACAGATAGTATCAAGCTACCTCCACCAACATTGGATTTATCTATCCTGTCTGTCTGTCTGTCTGTCTGTCTGTCTGTCATCTATTTATCATCTATCATCTATCTATCATCTCTATCTCTATCTATCTATCTATCTATCTATCTATCTATCTATCTATCTATCTATCTATCTATCTCTATTTCTCATCTCTCTCTGTGTGTGCCCATCCACCCACCCACCCATCCATCCATCCATCTCTATCTCTATCTATTTTATCTATCTATCTATCTATCTATCTATCTATCTATCTATCTATCTATCTATCTATCTATCTATCTCTATTTCTCATCTCTCTGTGTGTGTGTCCATCCACCCACCTATCTATCTATCTATCTATCTATCTATCTATCTATCTATCTATCTATCTATCTATCTAATTTAAATGTTGCCAATTCATACATAGAGTGATTCTGGGTGGTGTACAATTAAAACCTAGTTGTCTTGATTAATTCTCTTTACAATTCTCTTTATTATAAAATACATACTTGTCCACTGTCAAGATTCACAAAGTTATATGAATAATGCATAGATGAAGTCCTCTTGGGATCCCTTAACTTCTCAAGTATGAGTCTGAGTAGAATATGAATATCTTTAGAAAATCTTAGGAAACCTGATAAAGTGGATTCAACTCTCAGGGTTTCAGGTGCTTTTTTCAAGAGGCAACTGGACTTTCTTGTTTTTCTTTGAAAACGTTTCGCTTCTCATCCAAGAAGCTTCTTCGACTCCAACTGGATGGTGGAGAATGGATGGTCTTGCTTGTCCAACATCAATTCCAATTTGGCCATTCAATATACTTAATATACTTGGCCATTCATGCAAAAAAAAAAAAAAAGATGTACAAATCACTGTGTCAAGATTGTCCAAATAGTCACAGTTGTGTACATTTCAAGGAACTATTTCAGTGACAAAATAGTAAAAAATGACAAGAGGGTGAAATGAAATATTACTCGTGGTTCCATGCAATGTTTGAAAAAATAAGAAAAGGCATCTTTTAACTGGATGTGTGTTTGGGAAACTGAAGCACTCACTTATCACTACAACCACATTCGAATACTTTGTGCTGAGAATGTACCCTGCTAAACGTGAATATCATTTATAGGCGTAATTAGGCACTTTTCTTTTTTTCAGCAGAAAGATCGGTTTCTTCCCAAGGAGAAGATTGAACAGCTCAGGAGAGAGAGAAATTTGCTCCTTCGGATTCATTCAGGGAAAAGGAACTTCATAGAGACAGCGGAAGCCCTCTTGCATTCACAAAAATTTTGCAAAGGTATAATTTTAGAATACCAGAAAGTGACAAGTGTCTATTTTCATTAAAATTGTCAAGAACCTTCAGCTAATTGACAAGCTTTGCAAAATGCTGGGAAACCATGCATAGTTTCTTGGGGTTGCCATGACAACTGGGCCCCCAACTGCCGAATTAATGATTTGTTCGTATTACTGATCTTCAAGTGAAATTACTCAACTTGTGCTAAAGTAATCTGAGATTCCCAGAATGTATGTATGTATGTATGTATGTATGTATGTATGTATGTATGTATGTATATATATATATATATATATATATATATATATATATATATATATATATATATATATATATATCTTTTTCTGTTTTTCGTAGGCTTTTATGTGCATATTCTTTCTAGCCAGGTTTTACCTACGTAAGCTAGGTTGTTCTGCAGCTCTGACTGTGTGAAATCTCATTCACCAGCTTCAGAGCTTTTTTTCTGTTGACAAACTGCAACTCTGCGTTGCTCTCTGGGAGACTCAGATAGCTATATATATATATATGTATGTATGTATATGGAAAGAGAGAGAGAGAGAGGGAGGGAGGGAGGGAGGGAGGGAGGGAGAGAATAGTGTTTGTTCTGGTTCCTTGACATGGACACCACCTCCTGGGAAACCCTGGCACAAGATCGATCAACATGGCACACATTGATCCACCAAGGCTGCCAGACATGTGAAGACAGAAGAACAACCACAGCACAAGAGAAGCGAGCACTTCGCAAAGTCAGAGCTGCAAATGCTGCAACAATGGTGCCCACACATGTCGGCCCGACATGGGGCAGAACATTCCATGCCTGTATAGGCCTTACCAGCCAGCTGTGGACAGACCATGGACAGCCCACAACCCGTTAGATGTTGAGGTCCTGTTGTGGCCCATCAGCAGCTTGTGCAGATTGTAGACGATTGCGACAACAAGGAGGCTGGTGTGGTGCTGCGCCAGCAGCCTGTGCAGCTGGCGCTCGAGTCGGACAGTGAGGAGGCTGGAGAAGATGTGGTGCCAGAGGCGGGGATTCCGCCAGGGCCTTCAGAACCTCCAGAAATTCCTTTAAGTGACGAGGATGAAGAGGAGGAGCCTCTTCTCAATGCACGGGTGCGCAGAGCTGCCAAAAGGCAGGAGTGGCTCCTCAGGAGGAGGTCTCCTCGAGAGTAAGGCTTGGGGCTAATGGGCCACTCCCTTAGCCTATTTCAGAAGGAAGGCCACTTGCAACAAGCTGTAAAGAACAACTTTAGTTCATTCTCCTTCGTGTTTGCAAAACTGCTTCTGGGCTTTCGGCCAACTCTAGTAAGACTGTGATTACCTTATCTTAGAATTCTGGTAGATTTAGATTTAGATTTAGATTTTATTACACTTCTATACCGCCCTTCTCCCAAAGGACTCAAGGCAGTGTACAGCCATCTTAAAACACATATTCACATACAAAATTTAAAAGCAATTTAAAAACAAATATGTAAAAATTTGGCCCACAAAATTAAAAGCTAACAGACACCCAATTTAAAATTCCTAGTAGGCCAGCCCGGCTTGTTGGAATAAAAGAGTCTTCAGGACGTGGCGAAAGGTATGCAGGTCAGGGATCATACGAACCTCTAGGGGCAGCTCATTCCAGAGGGCTGGTGCCCCCACAGAGAAGGCTAGACTGTTAAGAGAGTTCATTAACAGCCTTTGAATGATAAAGACTACGTTATTTTGAGTAAATAAACTTTGTATAGATTTTGTCTATGCTGCGTTCTTTGGGGTCCGTAGCTGGGGCAGAACAGGTCCTCTTTGAACACGATGGACCCTACTCTGTTGTGGTCCACCAGCAGCCTGTGGACCTGGCAGCAGAGTTGGAAAGTGAAGAGGCTGGGAAGGAACATGGGCCAGTCCTGGAGTCTGGGGAAGGCCTGGATGAGAGCTCTGCGTCAGAGGCAGAGATGCGGCCAGGGCCATCTGGGAGCGATGCATGAATTCCGGAGCCTCCAGAGGTGGACAGCAGAGAGGCAGAGGAACAGGAGGAGCCTGTTGCTAGTGCATGCATGTGAAGAGCTGCCAGAAGGCAAAAACAGCTGAAGCAAAAAGGACAACTCAGGAGTAAGGCCAGAAGATGATTGGCCACTCCCATAAGGCTTAAAAGAGCAGCAATGAGCTGTTGGGTTCTTGGTAGAAAAGCAACATTGATTCCAGTGCTTCTTGTCAGCATCTCTTGAACTTTGTCGGGTTTTTGCCAAGAAAAGCCTTTGGCAGGTTGCCAAAGACATCAAAGGTTGGTGATAAGGCCGAGGGACTGGTTATTAAGAATTCATTTTGGACTAAGCTGAGAATGAATTAATTCTCAGCTGTTTTAATAAAATAAGTTTGTTGAGGACTGAACAACAGTGTTGAAGCACCCCAACTTCTGAAGGCAAGCTGTTCCGCTGGTTAATTGTTGTCACTATTACAACAAGGTTGCTTTTCTCCATGATTAGCTTCCATCCATTGCTTTTCGTTCTGATTTCAGGTGCTTTGGTTGATCCCCTCATCTTTGTGGCAGCCCCTTAGATATTGGAAGACTGTAACCATTTCATTTCACCCCTAATCCTTCTTTTCATTAAACTAGACATATCCAATTCCTGTAACTGTTCTTCATATGTTTTAGCTTCATAAATAAAAGGGCCACATCTGGTGAGATGGGAGGACATATAAATCTGATGAATAAATAAATAAAATTAATGTTCCACATGTCGTTGTGTTCTATGTTATCCTTTAATGTTTATTTTAAACTTTCTGGTTCCAAAATTCTATTTTCAGTTTTGGAACTTCTTTTCATTTTCATTTAAGTGCAGATTTACCTGTGAGGCTATAATCCACTGGAATGTAACATGGTGTTGAATTCTCGTTCTATTTTGCATTCATCATTCTTTTTATTGTTCACTGTATTGTTCACGATCCGGTAGCGATGGAGGCGGGTGGTTCGGAGAACTGGTAGCAAAAATCCCTGCCCCCCCCCATGTCGAGCTGAGCCACGCGATCATCAGAGGCTTTTTTTCCTTTAAATGCCTCTGATGATCCAAGCTGAGTTGCCTGATCATCAGAGGCATTTAAAAGAAAAAAAAGCCTCTGCCGATCAGGCAACTCAGCTGGGATCGTCAGAGCCTTTTGAAAGCCTTTACAACCTCTTCCCCGAAGAGGTTGTAGAAAAAACGGTTTTAAAAGTAAAAAAAAAAATTGGCCATGCCCACCCAGTCACATTACCCCACCACCACCAAGCCATGCCCACAGAACCGGTAGTAACAAATTTTAGATTTCACCACTGCTATGAACATCCTGCTTGTCTTCTTTATTGTTGTAAAATTGTTAGCAGGAGCAGCATTGCTAAATTTTCATGGATGTTTGACCTGAGCATTCAGCTTTAATTGTTCACTTTATGTTTAATTGGCTGGCAATTTTACCTCAGAAAGAAGTAACTAAATGGAGATGTACACTAAAGTCAGCTTTAAAATTCAGATATTGAAGGAACAAGTTTTAGCAAGACTTGTTTAAGGGCTATGATTCCTTGCTTCTTTCAAAGAGTTATTCAGGGCAATCATTACAGAGTAGGCAAAACGACACCGCGACTTCATATTGAAAGTTCAGGCTAACTATTTTTATTTTTTTCTGCTAATTTTTATACACCTACTCAAGGGACTGTGTCATGCCCCTGCGTGGGTTCGTATGCTGTGACAATGCTGTATATATTGGTTCGTGCTGTGACTTTTGTGTATAACCAATCAGTCATCATGCAAACTTATTTTTCAGTCCTTTAAAGATTACAAGAGTTGGAAGGGACCTTGTAGGTCATCTAGTCCAACCCCCCACCCAAGCAGGAGATCCTACACCATTTCTGACAAATGGCAGTCCAATCTCTTCTTGAAAGCTTCCAGTGATGAAGCTCCCATAGCTTCCAAAGGCAACTTCTGTTCCATTGGTTGATTGCTGTCTGTTATGTACGGATTGGCTAGAATCTACATAAGTTTCCATGCTCACCACAGATTGGCTAGAATCTACATAAGGTTTCATGCTCACCGCTGATTGGCTGTCTGGACCTGTTGTGGCTCCGTTACCGGAGCCTGTGTCATCATCAGGAGAGGACTCCAAGAGTGAAGGGGAGAAGTTGGCAAGGCCTCCCTCTCCAGGACCCTCCTCTCTGGCAATGCCTTTGGTGTCCACCGAAGGGCAAGAGATAGGGCCAGGGCCAAGCACATCCACGCAGCCACAGATGGACAGTGATGAGGGTAATGAGTCTTGGCTGGACCCACGCCAGCGTCGCAGAGATAAGCGCACGCAACAGAAGAAGGGGCATGCCCGAGATTAGGCTGAGTCACTGGACCACACCCCACAGAATATAAAAGGGAGCATGGTGGCCAGTCAAACCTTGTGACGAACAAAGCTGAAAGCTTCCACGCCATTCTGCATTGCTGGAATTTTTGCTTTAAGACTGGATCATCTCTGGATTTGATTGTAATTATTGAGCTGCTTTCCTTTGATGTATCAGAAGTGGGGAGAAGTTATCTCTCCTCTTTGTAAATAATAAACTCTTGGCAGGCAGCCACTAGGTTGTTGCCAAGTTCTGTTATCATAAGGAAAAGGATTTTGCCGGCTGGTTTGGTCTTTAACTCCTGAACATCTGTTGGTGTGTGTGTGTGGGGTTGGGGACAGAACAGGACCGTGGAAGTTTTAACCTGCTGTCATTGGCCGGCTGGTCTGCCTGGAGCTCCTTAAAAAGGCGAGCTCCGGCAGCCCAGCCGGCAGAGCGCAGTCACATTTTGCTGGAAATAAAAAGGTGTTCACTAACGACTCTAACGACTCTCGCCTGTTGCCTTGCACCGATCTAACACTGTCACTGTCAGAAAATTTCTCCTTATTTCCAGGTTGAATCTCTCCTTGATCAGTTTCCATCCACTGTTTCCTGTCTGGCCCTCATGTGTTTTGGAAAATAGCTTGACCCTTTCCTCTCTGTGGCAGCCCCTCAAGTATTGGAACACTGCTATCATGTCTCCCCTGGTCCTTCTCTTCACTAGACTAGACCTTTATGAAATTCTCTGGCTATTGGGAAGACTATAAATATTTTAAACAATATAAAAATAAAAACAGTGATGTGTTCAGAAGTCTGGCAGAAGTGTTTTTTTTTTACAAAAAAATAGTGCAATTTAATTCTCTTTTGAAGGAAAAAAAAGTCTTGTTTAATTAACAGATGAGATTAAATGCCGAACTGATTGATTGCATATTAAAAAATGAGCTCAAATTAATTGGAACTGGCCATCTGGATTTGTCTCCTGCTGTAGCAGATGAAAATGGCTATGAAATATTTTCCCAATGAACTATTTTGAGCTGCAATCAATGCAGTTATTCTATATATATTTCAATCCTCCTTTTTAATATGAAGAGTCAGTTTATGGCACCTCTCTCCATTTTACCTTTCTGAAGAGGTTTGAAAAGTGTATCTTATATGGAGATCAGATTTACCATTCTCTGCATTTCAATTCTTTATCATGAAACAAAATAATCAAAGCTCTAACTACATCTGTGCAGTATATGACTTTCTCCCATGTCTATAAGAATCTCAAATGTGAAGAAGGAAACAGCATGCATCTTAATGTACATGGAGGTTTAAATATTAAAGTGACATCTTGGTCATCATTTTCCAATCTGTAGCACCTGCTGGAAGTATTGACGTTTATTTTGAAACATTAAGAAAAAACACATCTTATGCAGCATGTTTTACCATTTCCATCTAAACAGCAGGCCCCATACTGGTAGTCACAAAATCAACCTATTCATGGATCTTTTCTGCATTTTTCTTCGCACCTTGCTTTTTTCCATTATCCAAGCTCAGGAAGTTCTGGGAAATTCAAATGCATGTGCATTGTGTGGCATTGTGTGGTTGTTGATTTTAAAAAAGATAATATTGGAGAAAAGCTATTGTTGCCTTCTTTTGTAAAATCATGGATCAACATATAGTATGTCTTTCTTTTAGGTGTTTTCCAGGCACATCTTGAAGTGACACAACTCTCTGAGCTACTTCTGGGTTTTGAAAGTGATCTCACAGTTGCGTCCAGCAAGGGGTTTAAATTGCTGGGATGGAGTTGAGATATTGAAGGACAATCCTTCAGGTCAAGATGGTCAAGTGACTTCCAGAGACACAAAGCAGAGGAACCCATTCTACTGAGCCAGATGAACAAAGGGCCAGATTCTCTTATTGATGACCCCACAAGCCATGTGCAGATAGTACATTCCCTTCTGGTTTTGCAGAACACTCTTTGTTTTGAAAACACACTCACAGATCCAGGTTGTGACCAACTGGCCTTTGGTTGGTTGCCTAAAGATTAAAAAAAAGTTTTTGCACTCCCCCAGGTTGACCTTTCAACTTCAAAGTCCAGTTTGCTGTCCTAGATTCTCATCCAAAAACCAACAGAGCACAGATTATGACAGCAGTTGCCCGCAGCTACTGAAGTGCATCACTTTTATTCTCGCTTATTTTCATGCAACTTTGCAGATTATGTGAAGAATTCCAATAAATCAGATATGGGGGTATCCATTGATAGGATTGCTGATGTTTTTGGAAAGCATGAATAGATAGCAATAGCATTTAGACTTGTATACCGCTTTACAGTGCTTTACAGCTCTCTCTAAGAGGTTTTACAGAGTCAGCCTATTGCCCCCAACAATTTGGGTCCTCATTTTACCCACCTCAGAAAGATGGAAGACTGAGTCAACCTTGAACCTGGTGAGACTTGAACTGCCAAATTGCAGGTAGCTGGCAGTCAGCAGAAGTAGCCTGCAGTACTGCACTCTAACCACTGCGCCTCCACGGCTTCATATATTGATGATATCTCCCTATATTTCCTAGAAGAAATTGCATTTTGGAAGACTCTTCCCTAATGCATTGTATATTTTATACATATAGTGATTACAATAAGATGTCATAGCCTTCTTTTTAATGTAAGATGTTTTGAGCTTTTTCTTAATAGAATAACAGAGTTGGAAGGGACTTCAGAGGTCTAGCCCAACCTCCTGTTCAAGCAGGAGACTCTATATCATTCCAGACAAGTAGCTGTCCAGTCTCTTCTTAAAAGTCTCCAGTGATGAAGCACCCACAACTTCTGAAGGCAAGCTGTTCTGCTGGTTAATTGTTCTCACTGTCTGGAAATTTCTCCTTATATCTAGATTGCTTCTTTCCTTGATTGGTTTCCATCCATTGTTTCCTGTCCTGCCTTCTGGTCCTTTGGAAAATAGGTTGACCCCTTCTTCTTTGTGGCAGCCCTTCAAATATTCTTCTCTGCAACTATAATGCCAAAAATATGGTGCATATACCATATTTTTCCATCTTTAAGTCGCCCCCATGTATAAGACGCCCTCATGTATAAGACACCTCTGTGTTTCATGTAGTTTCTTGTAGTAAGCACATTACAAGCCAACACTGTGCAGAAGCCATCTTGTTAGAGTGAGTAATACAACAAGAACAGGATATGCATCACAGGACCAATAGAGCTGAAACCTAGAGTGGCAATGTGATACAGGAAACAACTACAATAGAGAGGAATGATAGAGCTGCATATAAGATAGAGGCTTATCCAGCATGTGTGGCCTTTTCTTCTCTGTTTCCCATGTATAAGATGACCCTCCATTTTCAACTAAATATTTTTAAGAAAAAGTAGCATCTTAAACATGGAAAAATATGATATCTTTTGGTTTGCTCATCTTGCTACTGATTCCGAGTAGATTGTTTGGCATGGTGGTAATAGATGTTATCGGTTAATTGGATCAGTCACTGTCCATTTACCTTTGCATCCATGATAGGATCAGCAAATATCTTCCAAGCTTCTGATTTGTTTCAAAGTAAGATGACGCACTAAACTGTAACGTTGGCTCTCTGACAGGTTTGTCTAAAAGAAGGAAAGAAAAGAAATTTGTTAGTGCTATGTGGTGGAAGATATGAGATTTGGAAGGACAAGAAATGTAACTGTGAAGTTTCCAAAAGATGCCCTAATTAATTCATGAGCCACGAGACAAACTTCAAAAGAAATACAGTAATTTATTAGGAGCACCATTCTGGCAATATTCTGATGCAGTTAGAACTGACCTCACATAGATTTACCATCCCCCATGACCCTGTCTCCCCCGCTCTTCCTTGGCCATGTCATAAATCACATTCTCCAATTGACCACATTGGTGGGCTGTGAAACCCAAAGCCCTCCTACTGACTCCGGTAACCTAGGACACAGTCTATAGAAAGGCATTTGTGGGATGTAGTTTCAGTTAGGGAAATCAATCAGTTCCTTCAGTTCTTCCCCCCCCCCCCTTTATGGTAACTAGAAAACTTGGCAAGTTGACATTTGGCTCCCCTCACTTCCCGAAGGCAACCTGCGCAAAGCAAAAACAATTTGAGTACAGATATAGAATTTAAGGATGCAAACACACACACCCCAGGCTTGTTTGGATTTTCCGCATGAAATTTGGCTATAAGGCAGTCAGCCTGGATGTTTCAACTCTTTACCCAAGATGCCTCTGATAAGGGGTAACCTTATGTTGACAGTAACATTTTGCAATCATCAATGGTTGAATTACTTTTAAAGTCTCACCAGGAAACAACTGCCTCAAGAGTGAACACTTGTTGATTTCCTGTTTCAGCATTGTTAAACATTATTTGAGCCCCCGATATTGAGAGTTGTCATAGCTGTTGATGATGATGGCACAAAATATTTAACTAGTAAATCAGGAAAGGAGAATATTAATTTAGGTATCTAGCTACAGCTCTTCACTGTTAGGTCTAGAAGTTGTGGTTTGGTTCCACCAAGTCTCTGGCAGATAAATTACTGCTGAATATTTTCTAAATGGAGCTGTTAAAAGATGTGACTGATAACTCTTGCCTTGCCTGCTTAATCTCAGGAAATTTCAGGGTCTTAGGAAAAAAAACCTGTTGACAGCTCAAGCATGGGAGGCTTAGAGCTTCTGGTAAAACACAGGAAAAATGTTCTGTGTTTTCATGATTTCTGCTGGGCAACATATTTGTTTGAGTCAGCAAGAGATGGAAACCTAAATATATGTTAATTTTTTAAAGATAGTATTAATTGAATATGTGATATAAGATTTAGAAATAAGTGCTATGGCAAAATAGTATAGATAAAATTTTGTTAAAGATTTTGTTAAAAATTGAACGAAGTGATGACCGGATCAAAGCTCTGTTCCGAAAGGATGTAATTTGTTTGTTTGGAAAAAAATAAAAAAAACTTTTTGCAAAAAAAAAAAAAATAGATGGAAACCAAGCCAGACAAACATACATATATCAAAAAGACCATTGATCTTCCTATCTTTCCATTTGCTAACCTGTCTGCCAATGATTTTCTAAGAGCTCTATCAAGCATCATTTATAATTCTAACCTGAGAGAAACAATGACTGAAACTGAGACTTTAATGTCCAGGTGTCCTTTTGTTATACAACTTCTCCCTTGCCTGGTTGCCTTATTGTTATTCCTGACTATCTAGGATTGATGAGAAGTAACTGTGTGTGTGACATGCACCTGGCCAGACTGATATAAGGTCATGAATACAGTTATAGAACTGATATAGTTCTACAGAGGAACTATTGAGTCTGTCATCTGCACCTCTATAACTGTCTGGTTTGGCTCTGCAACCCAACAAGACAGACACAGACTTCAGAGGATAATTAGAACTGCAGAAAAAACTATTACTACCAACCTGCCTTCCATTGAGGACCTGTATACTGCACGAGTCAAAAAGAGGGCTGTGAAAATATCTACAGACCCCTCACATACTGGACATATATTGTTTCAATTTCTACCCTCAAAACGACGCTATAGAGCACTGCACACCAGAACAACTAGACACAAGGACAGTTTCTTCCTGAACGTCATCACTCTGCTAAACAAATAATTCCCTCAACACTGTCAAACTATTCACATTAGGCTTCATTACTATTACTATTGGTCTTCTCATAGTTCCTGTTGCCCATCTCCTACCACTTGTGACTGCATGACTGTAACTTTGTTGCTTGTATCCTTGTGATTTATATTGATATTGATTGTTTCCTAGTATGATTTGATTGCTTATTGTACCGTATGACTGTCACTGGGTGTTGTGCCTTGTGATTCATGACGAGTGTATCTTGTCTTTTTGTGTACACTGAGTGCCTATGTGCCAAAAACAAATTTCTTGTGTGTCCAATCACACTTGGCCAATAAAGAATTCTATTCTATTCTATTCTACTATGAACCAGTGGTACTTCATGTTGGCTGATTGCATCTTTATTCTGTCTGCAGAAGAGAAAATATGGTTTTATGGTAAGACCAAGAAAATACGTGGTCCTTCCGAGCTCCCCATCATACATATCTTTCTTCCAATCTCTAGTTTCCTTCTCATTATTTGTAGGCTTTTACAGTTGTTAGGAAACATGCTTTTCAAACACGAAGAATTGACAGGGCAAGCAAAGCATACTTTATAACTCCCTAAGCTACAGAAAACAGCTGTATGCAAGCATAAACAGAGAGAGCTGTCTGACTTGAAAACAGCTCCAGGTTGCTATTAGCCCAATTCTCAGTTGTAAATAAAGTCCCAGTGATTCTTACTCTTGTACAGCCCAGAGGCCACGGTGTCAGCTTTAACTAGTTCTCTGGGAATTCCTCCATCACCCCAGCAATCTCTTTCTGATAAGAAATCTCACAGAGTGAATCTCAAAAGGTTGCAAGAATGGGGAGGGGAGCTTTATTTGACCATTTCTGAATCTTTGATGAACTTTTAGCATTTAATGAGAAGTCAAGTGTGAGGAATACAGATTTGTTATCTGGAATAATCAATGGAGGCCCACAAAGCATGGGAGCCCATCTGTTGCTCAAAATCTCAGTATCTAGAAAACATATGCTCGCTATTTTTGACTAGCGATGCAATTTTGGATCATTTCAACAGCTGTATCTAATGCATTCCTGAAAGATCAGCTCCCTGGTTTTGCAAACAATGGACTGATAGCACAAACATCAGATATTCTGCTTTGGAGAATTGGTCCAGTTTTGTAACTAATTGGTTCAGAGAAAGTAAAAAAGTAAGAGAAGGTAAGAAAAACCAAAAGTACACATACAGACTGGGTGAAACCAGGCTTAATAGCAGTGACTGTGAGAGAGATCATAGAGTCTTAGTGGACAACCAGCTAAATATGAGCCAGCGGTGTGTGGCGGCAGCCAAAAAACCCAATGCAATCCTAAATTACATTAACAGAGGGATACAATCAAGATCAAGGGAGGTATTAATGCCACTCTATAAAGCCTTAATAAAACCACACCTAGAATACTGCACCCAGTTTTGGTCACCACACTATAAAAAGATGTTGAGACTCTAGAAAAAGTGCAGAGAAGAGCAACCAAGATGATTAAGGGATTGGAGACTAAAACATATGAAGAACGGTTACAGGAACTGGGCATGGCTAGTCTAGTGAAGAGAAGGACCAGGGGAGACATGATAGCAGTCTTCCAATATTTGAGGGAGCCACAGAGAGGAGGGGGTCAAGCTATTTTCCAAAGCACCTGAAGGCCAGACAAGGAATAATGGATGGAAACTGACCAAGCAGAGATTCAACCTAGAAATAAGGAAGAACTTTCTGACAGTGAGAATAATCAACCAATGGAACAGAAGTTGCCTTCGGAAGTTGTGGGAGCTTCATCACTGGAGGCTTTCAAGAAGAGATTGGACTGTCATTTGTCATAAATAGTGTAGGGTCTCCTGCTTGAGTGGACTAGATAACCTATAAGGTCCCTTCCAACTCTGTTAATCTGTTAAAATGAAATCATATCCATCTTATCATCCCCTTGCTCTGTGTACTTTGCATGTCACTTTTTTTTAATCACATCAGCTGTTTTATAGCAAGGGAAATATTTGATCGATTGGATTTCCAATATTAACAAGTGCATCAGTAATATTATGTAGTCCTTGGACAAGGGCCCTGGACCTATTGCTCTCAACCAAAAGGGAGAGAGAGAGAAAGAGGAATATGGTTAAAATCCCAGGCACTTTTGCATTATAGCAAGGTCAAGTGGATATCATGTAGATTACATTCAAGAAAGTGATTGAAGCAACTGTAGCAGAGGACTTATTTCAGTGAGCCATAACAATCTGAAAGTTCATCAAACTGATCTTGAGGTGTTGTGGCCATCCCTGGGCTGAAGATTGTTCATCTCTGCTGGGCAGGAAATCTTCACTTAACAGCCAGTTGTTTAGTGACTGTTCAAGATTATGATGGATCTCTCCAACTTTGAACTTTGAAACCCATTTTCAAAGATCTGACAGCCACACTCTCCATGATGTTATGCAATTGCGTTTTGGGATACTTGGCAGCTGGCACATATTTAAAGCAGTAAGGAAATCCAAATGTTTTTACTACCAGTTCTGTGGGCGTGGCTTAGGGGGTGTGGCTTGGGGGGCGTGGCAAGTGAAAGATACTGCAAAATCTCCATTCCCATCCCACTCTGGGGCCAGCCAGAGGTGGTATTTGCCGGTTCTCCGAACTGCTCAAAATTGCTACCAGTTTTCCAGAACCTGTCAGAACCTGCTGGATTTCACCCCTGATTTAAAGCCATTTTGCAGTGTCCCACAGTTATATGAGTAGGACTTTGGGTGATTTTGTCACTTTCCGGTGTTTACTTCTGGTTTTTGGCAAAAATGCCTAGGTTCACTTAACAACTGCCCCCCAAAAATTGTAAAATTGGGTGCAGTCACATATTATGGTCTGCTTTGTGACTGTCATGACTTACAAGTATAATTCTGGGCTCAGTTTTCATAAGATGAGGACTACCTGTTTAAGTGTACAATTGATTCTCTTCCTTCCAAAAGATACAAAACCACATCAGTCATGGAAAGGCAGCCACTTCTAACAAATTCATCTTCCAAAACTGGCATGTGAGAGGAAATTGTTTAGAGCAGGAGGGATTGCTCCATTTTGGTATTACTCAGCTTTCATGTTTTTAAACTTCCTTCAATCCCGTTTTTTGAATTCGTTTTGTCCATCTTTTGCACATATAGAATGTTGCTAAGACAAACTTTTTCTTTCAACATTATTCATTAACATATGCCTTTTTAATGGAACTGTCTTAAAAATACACATCTTTATATGCATTGTGTCTTAGAAAAAGTACAATGGAACATATTCCAGTTGGAGAATTGGTTAGGGAATTGCAAACTAAATCATGAACCAAAGAATCCTTTCTCCAAGTGCTTCTAATCCAGGAAATATGCCTTTTCTGTTGCATCCCCTGCCATCTGGAGCAATATCCCTGTCATTCTTTAAATGGCTTTGAAATCACTGGATTAGCAGGAATGTGTCTCTGTGGGAATATTATTACATCAGTCAGTCTATTAGTCTCTGGATTATCACTGCCTTCATTTTTATTGAATGGGATGTGCTTTTAATTGGGAGGCTGCCCATATCTGAAATAAATAAATGCATTTCTTCCTCATCCCAAGAAGAACTGGAACATATAAAATTATTGGACAGGCAGTCAAAATATAAAGTAAGAGAGGGATTTAAATTATACCTACGTAGAATTATTTAGAAGGGTTTTTTCTTGGTGTGTGATAGAGACGAAAATATATTTTTTCCATCAGACACCATCCAGATGCCTTCAAGCTTTTTCCCTCCAACAAATCATGCTTCTTAAAAACGAAGAACAAACAACATTTTCAATAGGCGCACAACTGTGTCAACTCCAGGGTCTGTTCTCATCACACTGCTCATATACTACATTGATATGATGTTTGTGTGAAAGAAGGTTGGAAGTTAAGCATTTTCAAAATGCATGTACTTACCTGGAGTTTTCCCCGTTTTCTCCATTCCTACATGTCAACACAAAAGCCAAATAAATCACAATGCACAATAAACCTTTCTCTTTTGCAAATTGTTTATCAAATGTATGTCTGTGCTAAACATCCTGAATGGCACATTCATGGAGAAGTGCTAGAATTTAAAATAACTTACTGTGTATTTCAGGGAGCTTCCATTCTTGTTCACCCAAGGAATGGAAGCTCCCTTTTTTTCTGCCAAGATTTGTTCTTACTTAAATATGGCAAGGATAGAGTCCTTTAACTGGTTTGGGTGAGATAGGATCCAAATGCAAATTTCTGTTGCAAATAATCATCAGTCTAACTGACTGACTGTCTGTCTGTCTGTCTTTGTGTCTGTACCTATTCATGAGTATCTGCCTCTGTCTCTCTCTGTGTGCTATTTTATGAGCATCTATTTTCTATATTTCAAAATAAGTGTAGAGATATTATTATTATTATTAGACATCAGGTATGTTCTTCCAGAATCCCTTTGTTCAACAAATATAGTCTGGACTTTGGCATACATCTTGATATGAGAATGTGTATGTAGCTGTGGAACCAGTGAGTTGTTAGAAATTAATATTGTATGCAAGGAGCCTGGTGGCACAGTGGACTAAGTGCTGTTAAAGTAGCACTTAGCTGCCAGCTGCCTGCAATTACTGCAAGTTCAAATCTCACCAGGCTCAAGGTTGACTCAGCCTTCCATCCTTTCGAGGTAGGTAAAATGAGGACCCGGATTGTGGGGGCAAAAAGCTGACTTTGTATAAAAAAGAACACCGCTGGGGTGGGGGGCGAAAGCCCTACTAAGCAGGTATATACAAAAGTATGAAGGCTATTGCTTAACGCATTGTAAGCCGCCCTGAGTCTCCGGAGAAGGGCGGCATATAAATCGAACTAATAAATAAATAAATAAATAAATAAGTTCCTTTTCTTAGTTTCATCCAGAGAAAGAATACTTCAAACACAACCCCTTGCTAATCCATAGGAATCTGTAATTTTGTCCAATATTTCCCCTATTTGGTATCCGAGCATCCCCAATTTTATAGTAATATATACTTTCTTTCAATTTCCTTTCAGTTTTACCTAGTCTGTCACCTCTATCATCATAATTGTACATTTATATTATAACATTCTCTCCCCGCCCCCCATCTCCCTTTTTCATTTACTCTGGTCTCATCTGAGTTTCTATTTCTTTTTGTCTTCTCCCTCATTCATCTTTCTCTTATCTAATTTGTTTATCTATCATCTTTTATTCAGATTTCTTTTCTAACCATACATAGAATCTTCCCCATGTCTTGAAATACACCGATTCCTCTTTATCTTTTATTCTTAGAGTTAATCTATTCATTTCTGCACTAAAATCTTTATTACTTCACCTTCTGACGGGATTTTCTCAGTCTTCCAATTTTGCGCAAATACAATTCTTGCTGCTGTTATTATGTGTATGACTAAATACACATAATAACAGCAGAGAAGAAAGAAAAGAAGAGTAGAAGGTAAGATAGAAGAGGAGAGGGAGAGAGAGGAATGGAAGAAAGGGGAAAGGAGAGGAAGAAAAGAGAGGGGAAAAGAGTAGGAGAGAAGGTTAGAAAGGGGGAAAGAGGGGAGAAGTGGGGGAAAGGAAGGGGAAGTAGGGAAGAGGAAGGAGAGGAGGAAGGAATGAAGTAGGAGAGGAGGTCGGGAAGGGAAGGGAAGGGAAAGAAAGGAGAAGGAGAAAAAGGTTTGTTGTAAAATGAGGGGAAAGAAAGGGTAGAATAGGAACCCCAAATGTAATTAAAATGTTTTAGTGTTAGGCTTTCATTAGAAAAAATATGTATATGTATGGATAATTATGGATAAGAGAATGTACATTTACAATATACGTATAAGAAATAAAAATAAAAATCTTAATAGGAAAAAAAATGGAATCTGTAGTTTTAAAGATGGGATGGGCAGAATGAATTTCTCACTGTGCCTTGACCAAATGAATCCCACGGAGCTCTTTCTAGATCGGAAATAGGGCACAGCTGGTTTATTGACTTTGTCCAGTTGTGTCATACATTCTGCTTGCCATTTTCGTCATATTAGAGAAACAATTTAGACTGGCCTGTATAATGTAGGAACCTTCTGTACACAATGTCTATGGAGATGCTCAGTCATCCAGATCATGGTTATCCCCAAAGGTTTTTTCTTGGTTTTTTCTTTGGAAACATTTTGCTTCTCATCCAAGAAGCTTCCTCAGTTCTCAAATTTTCAGTTCTCAATTTTCAAAGAAAAAAACCAAATAGCAACAGCAATAGCACTTAGACTTATATACTGCTTCATAGTACTTTTACACCCCTCTCTAAGCGGTTTACATAGTCAGCCTATTGCCCCCCAACAACCTGGGTCCTCATTTTACCCACCTCGGAAGGGTGGAAGGCCGAGTCAACATTGAGCCTAGTGAAATTCGAACTGCCAAATTGCAGGCAGCCGGCAGTCAGCAGAAGTAGCTTGCAGTACTGCATTCTAACTACTGCGCCACCATGGTTCTGTCCAAAAAAGTCCAGTTGCCTTTTGGGAAAGCACCTTCAGGATTGTTGTACACAAGTTACTTATCATATTACTTTCTGGAGAAGGATATTCAGCGTAAGTATTTTTATTCTGGATCTATGATCCTTCATCAGACCATAAATAGGATGTGATGAAGAAAGAGATAAAGATAGCATGGTTCTGCTTCAGTAAATTATGCTATTCCTGAATCATGTTTCAGCTTATATGCACCAAGCAGAGCTTCAGCAGCCAGACCTTCTCTAGCCCTCTGTGAGATGATTTATTGGTTGATAAGTGGTGAATCTGTCCAAAGAGAGATTGCATTCTTCACGTTTTAAAGTCTTACAGTAACTTAAATCAGAAATACTAGGAAGCATTTTATATAATCCTCAGTTACTCCTATTTTATACTCCATTCTTTTCTGATCAATTTCTAACCCAAGCCACCCCAAGCCAATTTTCACACGTTTAAGCACATGCAACTCATCCCAATCTCTTTGTATATTCACCATACAGATTTGAGTTGGGACATGTTACAATTCTCCATGTAAATTCTGTGAGACCTGGCCCATAGAATCACCAGAAGTCAGACATGATTGAATGGACAACGTGATCATCATCATCACAATTCCCCCAGTTTGAATCCTCATGATTCTCAATCCATGAAGTTTTGGAGGGGATGCTCAGCTGATGGCAGGATCAGGGGTTCTTCAGAGGTTCCCCAGTGACTCAGAAAAGTGAAGTGTGGAGGGTCAAAGTAGAGAAATAGAAATAGAATAAGCGTTGGAAGGAACCTTGGAGGTCTTCTAGTCCAACCCCCTGCTTAGGCAGGAAACCCTACACCACTTCAGACAAATGGTTATCCAACATCTTCTTAAAAACTTCCAGTGTTGGAGCATTCACAACTTCTGGAGGCAAGTTGTTCCACTGATTAATTGTTCTAACTGTCAGGAAATTTCTCCTTAGTTCTAAGTTGCTTCTCTCCTTGATGAGTTCCCACCCATTGCTTCTTCTTCTAGCCTCAGGTGCTTTGAAGAATAGCTTGACTCTTTCTTCTTTGTGGCAGCCCCTGAGATATTGGAAGACTGCTATCATGTCTCCCCTAGTCCTTCTTTTCATTAAACTAGACATACTCAATTCCAGCAACCGTTCTTCATATGTTTTAGCCGATGTTTTAGAGCAACCTGTCCCTTGTCACTTCTCCATTTAATCAATGCTAGGAGAGCACTGAGGAGATGGTTAACAAAGGGAGCCTATCCTGAGTTGAAACACCAAATCTGAAGCAAACTAAGGAAGTCAAAGGCAAGACAGCAGGCATCCACAGTAGTGAATGTGTTTCCCCCTATGATTATATGTCTAGTTTTTCCAGTTCCTAAAAACAATAATAAAATCCCCTGTTAATAACATACCCAGAGATGGTAATTTTTCACAAGCCCTAGGCTGGAAGGGACCTATTCTTCCTTTTTCCATCACATGAGGTGAGTGTCTCTGCTGCTCACTTCAAAGCAAACAATGCTGGTGAAATGTGCAGAGTTGGAGGCAAGAAGGAGTACAATTATAAGCGCCTCCTGTGGAGAACATTATGCCTTAGGCTCTCTAAGTGCCTTTTAACTCCTCAACTTAATCACCGGTCTGAGATTGCCAGAAAGAAGCTGGCATCCTATGCCAACCACACAGTAGGATTACGCTAGTATAGAAGCATGGACTTATAATCAGAATTTTTCAAAGTCTGCCATTTAGAGGACCTCTGGGACTCCTGGAATATTCATCTCAAATCAACTGGCAGAGAAACCAAAAGTGGGAATAAAGAGGACTTTATACAAACCACACACACATACACACACACACCAGAGAGAGAAAGAGGGAGAGAGAGGAAGAGGGAGAGGGGGAGAGAGATGAAATCATACATACAAATACATATATACCATGTTTCCCTGAAAATAAGACCCTGTTTTATATTTTTTGAACCCTAAAATAAGTGCCTGGCCTTATTTTCGGGGATGTCTCATTATTTTGGGGCACGTGGAGCAAAACGGGTCTCCTCTTAGTGTCTTACCTGATTTCCAGCTCTGTCTCCCTAACCCTAACCAGAGGAAATGGCGGGGACCGGCTGCACATGCGTTTAGATATTTTTGGGGAGGGCTTATTTTCGGGGGGGGGTATTTTAGTGCATACACTCAAAAGCCCAATTGGGCTTATTAGGGGATGTCTTATTTTAGGGGAAATTGTGTGTGTGTGTATCTATCTATCTATCGATCGATAGAGATGAGAGAGAGAGAGAGAGAGAGAGAGAGAGAGAGAGAGAGAGAGAGAGAGAGAGAGAGAGAGAGAGAGAGAGAGAGATGGAGATACACACACATACACACCACATTTAACTATGTTAACTAAGCAAATACAGCAACTACTGACTGTTTTAGGATGTTTGGGAATTAGACTGAAATTGACTAGAATCTTGCCAGTTTCCCAGGCTAGTCCAAGTAAACAAAGACCATTAAATTAATCTACTGGTTAGTTTCTGACTAAAATAGCCCAACATATCAAGTAGATTAACAGCCTGGTTAAGATGAAGTCAGAGAGGGCTCTCAGTTGAATCCATCAATAAACATCATACAGGATATATTATTAGGTCTGCTTGTGCTACTGTTGTAGGAGAAAAAACGGAAACTAGGCCAAGCTCTTTGATGCAGGAAAAAGTTTATTGTGCACGGTTCAAACAGTCCAAAGACAAGAAAAGGGTCTGAACAATGATGGCTGCTTTCGACCAGATATTTATACAGTATAAAGGCAAAGTTATTACGAAGAGTGAGACATTTCACACATAGAGGTTACCCTTTAATCTATCTCTAGGAAAGACATAACAGCCCTTTTCCCACAGGCTCAGGTTCTCAGCTCCGGAGCTCAAGACATAATAAAAGAGGAGATAAGGGGCTCAAAGGCGCCTCAAGAGCAGTAAAGAGGACAATAAGGGAAGCAGTATTTCTTCTCTAGGATATACATGACATTTGGGGTGTAATAAACATTAAACAACAGGATGTATCTGTTTAGGGTCAGTTTGCCCTTTTACAATTCTGTACCTACGTCAAATACCGTTTGCCATCTCAGCACCTTGGCACGGAAGAGGCACTTCTGTCTTAACCAAAGATTTGGATTTCTAATATTTGAGTTTTATCCCAATATCGAATCTTAGCCTGGCTCACCCCAGTAACACTATCAATTATTACAAGTAAGAGAATCCCATTTTTTCCAAGGTAGCATTTTTCTTACAGGAGATGCAAAAGGAGATTAAAAGTATGGTGTTACCTTCAGTATTTGTATGCTGTGGGGTTATTAAAATCTTAGGTAGTTAACAAACCACGGTGCCTTAAACTACTATTTCCTAAATCCTCCAAATCAACAAATTAAAACTAAGACAAGACCTGGATGAAAGCAGCCAGGCAAAGCACAAGGTAGCCAATCTGTAAAAGATTCCAGAAAAACCTAATCTTAAAGCATCCCTAAAGATGATAAATGTGGGGAATATCGGGATTTGGAGGGGAGAGTATTTCCAGAGGCCTGAGTCAACCATCATGAAGTTCTGCTCCAAAACCTACTTTAGTTTAGTCTCGGCTTCCTGTTGTGACCTAGGCTCACTTAGTCATTACAGAACACAATTAGTCTCAAACAAAACTATTTTATTAGAACAGCTGAGAATTACTTCATTTCCAGCTTAGTCCAAATTAATTCCCAAAAAAAATCCTTCAGAAAAATCCTTCGGGTTCATCACAAACCTTTATCTTCTTTGGCACCCTGCCAAAGGCCTTTCTTGGCAAAGCCCCACGAAGTTCAGAAACAATAGACGCCGACTGGAAAACAGATTTAGCAACATTGCTTTCCTACAAAGAGCCCAAGAGCCTTTGCTGCTCTTTTAAGCCTTATGGGAAGGGCCAATCATCTCCTGGCTTTATTCCCGAGACATCCTTTTTGCTTTAGCTGCTCTTGCCTTTTGGCAGTTCTGTGCATGCGTGTACTAGGAACAGGCTCCTCCTGTTCCTCTGCCCCTCTGCTGTCTGACTCTGGAGGCTCCGGAGTCCACACAGCACTCCCAGATGGCCCTGGCCCCATCTCTGCCTCTGACACAGAGCCCTCATCTGGGCCTTCCCCAGACTCCGGGCCTTCCCCAGACTCCTCACTGTCCGACTCCACCGCTAGCTCCACAGGCTGCTGGCGGACCACAACACTTTCAGAGCTGAAGAAGGTACTTGGATGAGAAGTGAAACGTCTTCAAAGAAAAATCAGAAAATCCAGTTGCCTCTTGAAAAAGCAACTTTGGGACAGTCTGGATAAGGTTGTTACTGACTTTCACTGCATACTTCCATGCCTATATACATGAGATTGTGACTGAAAAAAGTGGGATAGCTTAAACTCAAAGTCAATGGAAGTGTGTGTGTGTGTTGAAAATAGAACTGTCATAATCTCATATCCTCCCCCCCAAAAAAATGTTCAAGGGACAAGGAAAAGTATTAGATCTGCTTTCATTGCTACCCCCAATGAAAAGTCAGCCCCTCCCAAGCTATGCAGACTCTTCCTGACATCAATAAAGGAGAATGTTTTGTAGCTCAGGGTTGAAATGAGGGCTCCTTTGTGCTCCTTGAGTTTAGATGTTTTCTTGCAGATGTTTCATTACCCAAACTAGGCAACTGATGATGTGAACTAGTTTGAGTAATGAAACATCTGCAAGAAAACAACCAAGCTAAGATAAAAAGGAATGGGGCATAAAGCAAGAATCATCAGAATTAGATAAAATTTTATTTAGCAGGGAAGACGAGACCATTAGTAAACTATATCGATATTTATTTGAACAAGATATGATTGAGGAACAGGTGAAAGAAATGATGATAATTTGGTGTAAATGTTTTGGGCACAATATTTGGACAAAGTTTATATTTGGACAACATAAACTTTGGCAAAGTTTATGGGGAAAAATTTAAAAATCACACTAGCAACTTCCTACAAGAAAAACCTCTATTATATGTTCTATAGGCGGCACCTCCCCTCCCCTCCCTCAAGATTAGCACGAATGAATAAGGGGAAATTCTCGATATGCTGGAAGTGTGGAGAGACTATTGGGAATTACTACCACATGTGGGGGAATGCCCAAAGGCACAAAATGTTGGAATTTACTAAAGAACTGGCTGGAAGAAATTTTGCTAACAGATATAGAGGTCAAACCGGAATTTTTCTTATTGGGAATTATAAAATATTTATTTATTTATTTATTTATTTATTTATTTATTTATTTATTTATTTATTTATTTATTATTCATATTTCTATACCACCCACTCTCCGAGGACTCTGGGTGGTTTACACCAAAGACAGTCTACTAAATAGCATATTGCCCCCTAATAATCTGGGTCCTCATTTTACCCACCTCGGAAGGATGGAAGGCTGAGTCAACCTTGAGCCGGTGAGATTTGATCCGCTGATCTGCTGAACTAGCAGTCAGCTGAAGTAGCTGTAGTTCTGCACCCTAACCACTGTGCCATATAGTGTTCATTGGTTCATATAAGAAAGATACAAATTATTTATTATTGCATATAGTCACAGTGGCACGAATAGACTTCGCTCAAAAATGGAAAGAGAAAAATATTCCAACTGAAGAGGAAATATTACTGAAGATCTTTAACTGCGCAGAAATGGATAGACTCACTTTGGAACTCAAGGATAAAAGCGAAACTAAGTACTACAAAATCTGGGAACAATTTTATGATTGGATAGATAACAAGAGGGTAGCCAAGACAAATGTATACTGTTAGAACAAAAATATAGATGTTATTATAGATAAATGTATGTTTAAGAGATAAATAAATATACAGAAATAAGGGAAAAAGTATTAATATCATATTATGCTTAAATAGTGAACAAAGCTTAAGAACTATATGTTTATATGAGTACTAATATTATTGTGAAGTGATGGAAGATGTATGGAACCATGGATGTCATATCTATGTCCAATGTTTTTTTTTTAATTTTGTATTATTAATAAAAAAAACTTTTTTTATAAAAAAAAAGAAAAAAAGAAAACAACCAAGTTTAGAGAACACCAACTTCCTGAGTTCCCTACCCAATCTCACATGGACAAGAATCTCTCTCCAATCTGTTCCAATATTTGAGGGGCTACCACAGAGAGGAAGGGGGTCAAGCTATTTTCCAAAGCACCCGAAGGCCAAACAAGGAATAATGGATGGAAACTTGTTAAGGATATTGTTGAGTTACACCCGAAGTTGTGGTTTATAAAGCAGAGTACCATTAGAGTTTTACGCACGGAAACGTTTTGAGAGTAATTGTGAATAACATACAGACAAACTGGGTTTTATAGTATTTTACTTTTAGGGAAAAGCAAAATCATAGTCCTTTAACAATCCAAGTCTTAGCCATATAAAGTGCAATATAAGATCAATCCAGGGATATAAAATCTTCTTACCAGTTTGTAGAAAAATACAAGGAACAATCAGGAACAATATAAAAACAGTTCAATAAATATCAGAAAGCAGTAAATAAATAATCATGATCAAACAATTTAAAGAGAGATCAAAAAGAGTTACAGCGTAGCAGCCGGTAAAAATGGTGTAGTGTCCACACTAACCATAATTTAGTTCTCCTTAAATACATTGGCTACAGAGCTCAGCCAATCAGGATGCAGAATGACTCAGCACAGTTCTTAAAGCTACATAATACATTCACATAATACAAACATACAATGTTGGCTTATATATTTCCTGGCCAACCAATTAGGCAATAACCATTTCCTAACAAAACTGACTAAGGAGAGATTCAACCTAGAAATAAGGAGGAACTTTCTGACAGTGAGAACAATCAACCAATGGAACAGAAGTTGCTTTCGAAAGTTGCGAGAGCTTCATCACTGGGAGCTTTCAAGAAGAGACTGGACAAGAAGATCTGTCAGAAATGGTGTAGGGTCTCCTGCTTGGGCAGGGGTTTTGGACTAGATAATTATAAGGTCCCTTCCAACTCTGTTAATCTGTTAATGTCTCAGGAATGTATTCTCACTAAACTTCCACCAATGGCCTGGTTATAAATCTCCTCAGTTTATTCATGCAGCGCTTCAGTGGTTATCACTGCTTTAAATGAACTCAACAGTCAATCTTTGCTAATCTTTTTCTGATGAAACTAACTAGCCAAAGAAACATGGATGACCACAACTGCTACAAATCATTTCTCTTTTTTAATATTACATATTGCTGAAAACCAGTTAACGAATGTAGCATAACTTCATTAAACTCTCCAAAACTGATATCGGGAAGCTAACAAGACTGATTCAACCCTTTGATGCTTCTGACATACAACAGTGAAAAGCTGGTTAGTCTACGCTCCAGTTAAGTCACAATGGAGTGAGTGGCATGCCAGTATTTTTATTTTTTTTCATCTGTTTTCAAAAACGAAGCAGAGATATTACTTTACAAATATTAAAATGGGTTTGCAATTGTCTCCAAGCAGGGTATTACAATTTATGTACAATTATTCAGCTCTTGGGGGAACGCAGAAATTGTGTTCCCAGTTTGTGATAATCTTCCCAATTGTTCAAACCTCATAACAGTTTAGCAGAAAAAGAAGTGGATGTTGTTTGATGACTTCTCCTAAAAGAATAAATGAGATGAAGTTGCCAACAAGAATCATGTTTAGTTGTTTCCATTATTTAATTTACATTTTGTGTATGAATTGTGCATATTATTTTAGCAGTAAATGCAATTCTCAGTTTAAGACAGGAGGAGAGATAATCTTCCTCTCTAGTTCAAAGCATATAGTGATCACGACTTATTATTCGTCATTAAAAGTCTTGTTTACAGAAACACAGATGATCAAAAAGGCCATTGAACTAATATTTCTATTTATCCAGCAAGGACCTAATCGTAATGTCAAACAAAAAGCCAACAATGTACAGCCTCAATTACCTCCTACACTTATAGTCAGTCAATCTGATTTCCCCTAATGTGATTCAGACAAGAAATAAGAACTTCCTTCTGGAGGCAATGAGGAAGCATCATGACTTGATCTATAATGGAGTAAAATCAAGCTATTGTGTAGGGAGATGGCCTGGTAGACAAGAATTCAAAGATAAATTAAAGTAATAACATCCAAAGGTTTGGTACTCCATAGAAAGCAAAGCAAGAACAATAAAACCTTATAGAAAATGTTGACAGGATGATTATCATTAATTGTTCTGAATATTTTTGGAACAAATAATGTCTAACAATGATATACTCAGTTCACAGTATCAAGGATATTTAATATAATGGGGCTCCCACTGAAAGTGCATTTATTTTGCTTTTCCACATCATTCTTCTCTTTACAGTCAGGGCCTTTACAAATGTAACTGCTGAATCCAACCTGCATTTATTTTATCCTGACAAAAGTTGATGACAGATTTATTGTGTTCCTTCACAGTATGAGCTGGATGCTAATTTTACTTGCATGGGCCATAATTATTAGAAGTGGGATATCCAGTAATTTCCAGCATTTATTCAAAAGGATAAAGGATGGAACTTCAGCATTCTTAATGCTCAAAGCTTCACAATTGGATTCCTATCTTGCGGTTGTTAAGTTTTGTGATGGGTAGGTGACCACCTATTTATGTCATGTCATCAAAATCCTTGCCATGGAAGATTGGCTAAAATGTTTAACAATATGTCCACAAGCTGTTGGAAATGTAAACAAATACCTGGCACATATTAACACATGTGGTGGACTTGCATAAAGGCAAGGAAATTTTGGACACAAATCCATACGTGGTTAGAAAAAATGATTAGACAACATATAGATTTTAAGCTAGAATTGCTTTCATTAGGCATTATATCAGATGGCTATGACAAAGGGACAATATATCTAATATTACATATCTTGACCACAGCAAGAATTGTGTATGCGCAGCAGTGGAAGAATGAAAACACCCCTTCAGAGGATGAGACAATAAGGAAGATACTAGACCAGTGATGGCTAACCTTTTTGCCACTGCATGCTAGGAGAGGGAGGTGGGGGGGTCTATGCGCCCCACCCATACGCATGCGCACATGACCCCCCCCCCGCTCCCCCCACTCATGGCACGTGATAGCCCGGTAGGCCCGTTTTTCTCTCTCACCTGGCTCCAGAGCCTTTCTAGGAGTCTGGGGATGGTGAAAATGGCTTTCCCCATTCCCCTAGGCCCTCCAGAGCCCAGAATCGGCCTGTTTGCCAACTTCCAGTAGGACCAGAAGGCCCGTTTTTTGCTGGGGACAGGTGGGACCAGAAGTTGGCAAACAGGCCATATATGGCTTCTGGAGGACCTCCGGGGGGGGGTGGATGGGTGGGGAAGGCCATTTTTGCCCTCCCCAGACTCCTAGAGAGGCTCTGGAGGCTGGGAACAGCAAAAAACAGGCCTTCCAGTCCCACCGGAAGTTGGCAAATGAGCCATTTCTGGCCTCTGGAGGGCCTCCGGGGCAGTGGGGAAGGCTGTTTTTGCCCCCCCCCCCAGACTCCTAGAAAGGCTCTGGAGCCAGGTGAGAGTGAAAAATGGGCCTTCTCCACCCCCCACCCCCCACCCCGAGGCCCTCCAGAGGCAGGAAACAGCCTGTTTCCCTACTTCTGGTGGGCCCAGAAGGCTCGAAAAAGCCGGAGCTGAGCTCACATGCCCACTGATATGGCTATGTGTGCCACCTGTGCCAAAGGTTTGCCATCACGGTACTAGACGGTGCAGAAATGGACAGACTAACGCTAAAAATAAAGGATAAAAGAGATACAGAATACTATTCAACATGGAATAGATTCTATCAATGTTTAGAAACATGAGGTAGAAGTTGGAATGAGAAAGAATCTGTCAGCCTCAGCTTTCCTGCTTCAGCTGCCATAAGAAACGGGGGAGGGATTAGTTATGAAGCTGGGGGGGGAAGAAACAGGAGAGGGGTTTTTTTTTTCTTTTCTGGTAGGATGTGTCTTCATGAGAAAACGAAATTGGATCTTCTAACGGAGACGGCTGACCAACTGCCCTATATTCCTGATGAATGATGCTGCCAGACGTGTTGCCACCTGACCTTTGGAAGACCTTTGGATTGGCTGATGATTTATGAACAGGAGAGGGGGGAGAAGCTTAGTAGATGCATTTCGCGCGTTTTGCTCAGTTCCAGCTTTTCCTGGGTTGTTATCATTTCATATTCAGTAAAAGTACCAAATTCTTAAAAATGCTTGAGTTTGGGAGTTTCTTTCCTGGATACTGAAGGAAGCATACCTGACATTAAGCTGGAACTCACAATCAGTCAACCCGGACAAAAACCGAGGGGACTGTAAATCCAGAATCTGTCAGATCGGGGGAGTGATGGAGAAGAGAAGATGGGGGCAGCCAGCTCAACTGCCCTCCAGTCGGAAAAGGAGACTGCAGAATGGTTGGAAAAACTCCGTTTGGAGACAGAAGAGGCTAGATGGTCAAAAGGAGTGGGAAGACTGCCAGACTGGGGAGAGGAACCCCGGGGAGTGACAACTTCCAGACCCCGAAAAAGGGAGGCAGTGTGGATGCAAGAACAAAAAGAACGTCTCATGATAGACCAAGCCTTGCAGCTTATCCGTGATGTAGAGGAAAGCAGAAGAAATCGTGAGTCTTTTGAAATTCCTGGGGAGAAGGGGAGAGAAAGCCCCAGGGGGGAGCCAGGAGAAACAGCCTGTGGGGGAGAGGAAGAGTTTGAAGAGGGAACATCCCAGACTTCGGCAGCTCGTGGGAGAGATGCAGCCGGCCAGAGAACCCCAACCTTGCAGCCCCCCCCCCCCCCCCCGCAGACGTAAAAAGCCAAAAATCCCCCCCCCTTCCTGGGAAGTTTGATGGGAATCCTAAAGCCTTGGGATTTTTCCTGACCCAAGTGTGGAACAACATGCAGGACTGGGGGGAGGACTATGAGACAGAGGCGGCGAAAGTCAGAAGTGTCACGAATGCCCTAGAGGGAGTAGCTGCTGAGTGGATGGTGGTTCTCCACAATAACAACTCCCCCTTGCTGAGAAATTACAACCAGTTCATGGGGGCCCTTAGAAGACGGTTTGAAGACCATTTAGCTGAACGAAAGGCGAGACTCAGAATGAAGAGCATTCAGCAGGGCCGGAGGCCGGTGGCGGAGTATATCCAAGAGTTTCGTGAACTGGCACCCTATATGACAGGCTGGTCAGAGATGGCTCTTTTGGAGAGTTTCAAAGATGGATTGAATGAAGAGATATATCGAGACTGTAGGAGCATGGGGGTCCCCGATAATTTGGATAGATGGTACATAGTAGCTGAGGATGTGGAGATCGAGCTGAAACGGAGCGAACTCCGAGGAAAGCGGATGGGGGACCAGTCATTCTCTTCCTACCGTAAGGGGGCGCTCAAGATGACTGGCGGGAAGACCGAATTCAAACCCAAGTCAAAGCCCTTCACCTGTTTCAAATGTGGGAAGGAGGGTCACCGAGCGGCCGAGTGTTTCTCCAAACCACTGCCAAAAGCCACTGGGCCCGGCCAAAAGAAAGGCGATAAGATACCCGCCAAAGCCCGCGGTACTGCCCTGAAAGGAGAAGTCGTTGAGTTCGCTCCCCGGAACCCGGGTGAGCTGGGAACTCCGACCAACAATGACGACAGCGAGACGAACTCCGACTCCAACACCGACGAACGGGTGAGTCACACGGAAGAACCCTTACTCATCCCCGTAGAAGTAAGGGTGCCCTCCACAGGAACTCATGCACAATTGTTAGCCCTGTTGGACTCAGGGTGCACTAGATGCATAATTAGCCCCAAGGTAGTGGAGGAAATGGGACTGAGACTGAAAACTTTAAAAAGACCCATTGCATTTTGTCAATTAGATGGGTCGATTGCAGGAGGGGGCCCAGCTAGTTTTATGACCGAACCCCTTGAACTGCAGTTGGGGAATCATATAGAGAAGCTCAGCTTCATTGTAGCCCCTGGAATGGAAAGACCCCTCATTCTAGGACTGCCCTGGCTTCGTAAATGGAACCCACGAGTAAATTGGAAGACAGGGGTCCTGCGCATCCGTACGGCAGAACCGACTCCAGAAAAGGAAGGCCCCCCCCAAGGGACAACATAAGGCCAGAAAGGGTGGCAGTAGCCATTAATTATATTGAGGGAGAAGAAAAAATTCCTAAAGAATATTGGGACCTCAAGGAAGTGTTTAGCGAAAAGGCATCAGATGCCCTGCCTCCCCACAGAGCCACTGACTGCACCATTGAAATTCTCCCTGGGGTGAAGCTTCCCAAACCAAAAATTTACCCCATGACACCTCGGGAATTGGGGGAATTGTGAAATTTCATCGATAAAAACTTAGAACGTGGATTCATCGAACGAGCCAAACCCAAGGTGGCAGCGCCAGTGATGTTCCGCGAAAAGAAAGATGGCTCCTTCAGATTAGTAGATTATAGAAACATGAACGCCATTTGTGTAGAAAATGTCTACCCCCTCCCACTCATGAAGGACATGTTAGCCCATTTAGGGAAGGGAAATTTTTTTTACCAAACTTGATTTAAGAGAGGCATACTACCGAGTGAGAATAAAAGAGGGAGATGAATGGAAGACAGCATTTAATTGCCCACTGGGATGTTTCCAGTTTAGAGTACTCCCTTTTAGACTACAAGGAGCCCCAGCTGTATTCATGCAGTTGATCAACGAAGTGTTGCATGAGCACCTATATAAGGGGGTTTTGGTCTATTTGGACGATAATCTAATTTATTCTGACAACATGGCTGACCATGTATGACTGGTTCGAGCGGTCTTGAATAAACTCAGAGCAGCTGAACTCTATGCCAAACTTTCTAAATGTGAGTTCCACCAAGACAAAATCGACTATCTTGGATATCGTATATCGCATGAAGGAATAGAGATGGACCCGGAAAAGGTCCGGGCTGTGATGGAATGGGCCGCACCACGCACCCGTAAACAATTACAGAGTTTCTTAGGGTTTGCAAATTTTTATAGACAATTTATCCCCTCTTTCGCAAAAATCGCACTGCCAATTACAGACTTACTAAAAACCAAAGGGGAAGTAAAACCCAAACCCTCGAAACCACTAGAATGGACTATGGAATGTCAAGCTGCTTTTGAGAAACTGAAACGACTGTTTGCAGCTGAACCAGTGCTCAAACACCCCGACATGGAACAACCTTTTGTAGTACAAGCTGATGCTAGCGACGTCGCTGTAGGAGCAATACTCTTGCAAAAGAATGAGAACGGGATATTACAACCCTGTGCTTACACGTCCCGTAAACTATCAGACACGGAAAGGAGATGGGCCATATGGGAGAAAGAAGCGTTTGCAGTTAGATGGGCGTTGTTAACATGGAGACAATTTTTAGAAGGGGCGAAACACCCTTTCGAGGTGTGGACTGATCATAAGAATCTAGAAGCACTGAAAACACCACGCAAACTATCACCAAAACAGGCTCGCTGGGCCCAACACTTCAAGCGGTTCAATTTTACTCTACGTTACCTTCCTGGTGGGAAAAATTTCATGGCGGACGCACTTTCCAGACTGCCACAGTACAACAGCATCAAGAAGGAGTTGGTTCAACCAATGATCCCATTAACACAGTTAGCGACACCTGTCACTACCAGAGCTCAGAGTAAAACCGAACCAGAACTCTCGGGAGATTTACTTGAAAAATTGCGAGAAGCTCTAAAAACCGACGAGTGGTTTAAGAATCACTCGAATGAATGCACACTTCGTGACGGACTAGCTTGGGTGGGATCAAAGTTGTATGTCCCAGCCACTTTAAGAACAATTGTATTAACATATGCTCATGATGCTAAGGCCGCAGGACACTTTGCGTTTGTCAAGACTCTGCATCTTGTTAAGAGACAGTTTTGGTGGCCTGCACTTAAAAAGGACATAGAGGCATATGTGGCTAGCTGTCCAGTCTGTGCCTTGGCTAAAAGACCTCCAGGAAAACCCCCTGGATTGTTGCAAGGCGTGGCTAGACCGAACGCCCCATGGAAGGAAATATCTATGGATTTTATTGTAGATTTACCAAATAGTGAGGACTGCACTGTTATTTGGGTAGTGACTGATTTGTTTTCCAAACAAGTACATTTCATCCCTTGCTCGAAGATCCCTTCAGCAAAAACTCTCGCAAAATTGTTTATTCGGCAAATTTACCGACTACATGGATCTCCAAAAAGAATAATTTCTGACAGGGGGGTGCAATTTACTTCCAGTTTCTGGAAGGAGTTTTTGAAATTGATAGGTTCAGCACAGGGGTTAAGCTCCAGTCACCACCCTCAGACAAATGGGGCCTGTGAAAGAACCAATGGGGTACTCGAGCAATACCTAAGGTGTTACGTAAATTACCAACAAGACAATTGGGTAGACTTGTTGCCATTTGCAGAAGTGGCATATAACAATTCTGTACACAGCAGCACCGGATTCACCCCTTTTAAGGTCGCATCGGGCCAGGATTTTGTACCCATTCCCGAGTTACCACAAGATGATCCTCAAAATCCTTCTTTGATGGATTGGATCGAACAGCTAAAGAGCACATGGGCAGTGACTCGGAAGGCATTAGATGAGGCACACCGGGCTCATAAGGCTCAAGCCGATAAGAAAAGGTCCCCAGCTCACAAGTATAAAGTGGGTGATAAAGTCTATTTGTCGACCAAATACCTACAGACTACCCAAAAGTCCAAAAAGCTGGGGCCTAAGTATGTGGGACCATTTTGGGTGATTCGGTTGATTAATCCAGTAACAGTTGAATTGGAATTGCCAAAAACCTTGAGACGAATACATCCTGTATTTCATGTTAGTTTATTGAAACCTGAACACTCATCTCCTTTAAGGGCTGATCAAAGCACCCCTCCAGTTCCCATTCTCATAGAAGGGGAGCAACATTTTGAAGTTAAAGAAATTTTGGACTCGAGAAAACACCATGGGAAAGTCCAATATCTGATTGCCTGGAAACATTTTCCTTTATCGCAGGCTGAATGGGTGAATAAACAAGATGTCCGAGCTCCCAAGAAAATACAGCAGTTCTATACCAAATACCCAGATAAACCATAATTATTGTATATATTCTGTTTCTTTCTCTTTTCTTTCCCTTACTTAGGAATAACATCTCTTCTGCAAGGGGGGCCGAATGTCAGCCTCAGCTTTCCTGTTTCAGCTGCCATAAGAAACGGGGGAGGGATTAGTTATGAAGCTAGTGGGGGGGGGGAAGGAACAGGAGAGGGTTTTTTTTTTTTTTTTCTGGTAGGATGTGTCTTCATGAGAAAACGAAACTGAATCTTCAAACGGAGACGGCTGACCAACTGCCCTACATTCCTGATGAATGACGCTGCCAGACATGTTGCCACCTGACCTTTGGAAGACCTTTGGATTGGCTGATGATTTATGAACAGGAGGGGGGGAGAAGCTTAGTAGATGCATTTCGCGCGTTTTGCTCAGTTCCAGCTTTTCCTGGGTTGTTATCATTTCATATTCAGTAAAAGTACCAAATTCTTCAAAATGCTTGAGTTTGGGAGTTTCTTTCCTGGATACTGAAGGAAGCATACCTGACAGAATCAGGTTAGGTGGGCATGGAAAGAGATATTATTTTTAATATCAATATAGAAATGTAAGTATTAGAATGATAGATAAGTTGATATATTAGAATATGATGGTCAGAAGTTATTGTACAACACTAGCACTGATTAACATAGTATATATGTTATTCTGTTTTTTACTTTTGTGTTATGGTAAGTGGAATGCCAGGATAATTACACTGTATTCAATATATTCATATTCATATATATACATATACATATACATATACATATACATATACATATACATATACATATACATATACATATACATATACATATACATATATATATATATATATATATATATATATATATATATATATATATATATAATCCTTGCCATGGCTGCACTGGTCAGCTACTCTGGATAGTGTTGTAGAACCACTATCATAACAAAACTTTCATGAAGAGAACAAGCGGTGATTAACAAATCATGATTAATTAAAGAGAAAGGTACATCATTCAGGAAGTGAAGTATGACAAGATAAGGAATACAAATACATGCAGAGAAATTGGTAGAACAATGCCATTCTCTATCCAGTGGAAATATCTGACAACCTTTGTAATCTGCATACTCTATGAGTATGAGATGGGCGGTGTGTAAATTTGACAAATTACATAAATAAAATACTGGCACTGCTTTCAGTTTAGTCAGTAATCAAAGATTGTAGAGTGAAAGCCAAGATCAAAGCTGTTTGGTTAAAGATTTCCCACTTGGGGGGTGGGAGGAGGACTTATATTTCATTACATTTTTGGGGATCACAGGGCTATAGCAGGTAGACCTGAACTGGACATCAACTTCTTAAAGAAAGGAGTCAAAATCTCTAAACATCATCAAAGCTTTCAAGAAGTTAAGGTTTTTGCTCAACATTTTTCAAGATCTCAGATGGGCATATCAGAATCACATGAGATATGGAGATTTAATGAGATTGCAGCCATTTTAATAATGGAAAAAGTGCTCTTCAAAGTCAACTACCATGGCTGAAAGAGTCTAGACATAGTATGTGCATTGACAAAATCTCCATCTGTTAATTGGAAAAGGTCACACTGCTTGGACCTGCACATATATACATGGATGCAGTCTGGCATCCTTGGGTTTGGGGAAGAATTCAATGCATTTGAAAGCCAACAACAGCTAAAGAATTGGCAGCTGTGATTTCACTTTGCTGTGTGTAATAATATTCATAAAAGCCTAAGATTTTTTTGCAAGAAAGTCTGATCCCTTGGGGAAATGCAGGTTCTAATTTACTGTTATCAACACATGAAGCTTTAGGCAGAACATTAGTTGGAAAAAAAGGGGAAACTATTGGTGATGGCTGGATGTACCAGGAAAGGTTGGGTATTTCACCCTGCCACATAGGGACCTCTCAATCAAGAAGATAATTTCATAATTACAAATCTGGTCCTGCTGTAGTCTCTCTTTAGTTAGGTGGAACAATTTTTCATTTTCTTCACTGCTTCTTAATTCTGATTTGCACCAAACAACAGTATTCATGCAAGACCTGCTGTGAACTGATGACATCTGGAATAGGCTGGTGCACAGACTAAGAACTGGAATCATGTTCAACTTTCCAACAGTCTCTAAACTAAGTAAACTCTGCTTCTTCCATCATCCCAAGAAATTCCACAAAGTTGCAGATTGTCTGTAGAATTTGTTTAGGACAAAAACTGAGCATTTATTGGGTTCAAAGAATCAAGAACAACACACGAAGTTATTTCTGAGTGGCTTCTTTTTCGTTGTTTACCTACAGACAGAATCTTGCCAAACTAAAGCAATTGTCTACCATAATTATAGATATACTCTGTTGTCAGAGTTTGTTGCAGCATACACAATCAAATACACAATTAAATAATCCTGCAGGATTCATCTACATAAGAAAATGTCTATATATACAATACCATCGTAGGTTTTTCCACATTGCAGAGAAGAGTAATAGCAAGTACAAACACAGCACAAAATGGAAGCACAAAATGGAGAAGGCAAAATGGACGGGAGAGAAGCTAGTGCCCTCAAGCTTATATACAGAGCAGTTAAGCCACGCCCAGGCTCCAAACTGTCTCTTATGGCCCCATACAACAAATACTATGTTTCAGTTACCAAACAACCCTCATTGGCTAACCTGTCACTATCCCTATTCCAGTTTATGAACATACTCTGACATCTCTGAATTGCTAAGGAGGGTCCAACCTTGTTCTGTTCCTGCCCACCAGACATTCCAGGCTCTGCTGTATCTTTGCCTTCTGGGAAACAACCTCTTGTGACTCCTGACTACATTCCACCACAACACTAATGTGGCAATATAGTTACTTATACAAAACAGCTAAGGAATTTCAAAGGATGTCAAAAGAGTTGGGTAAGATTAGCAACAATCCTGAATTAGCTCCACCTCTATCAAAACCAAATTTGGCAGTGATTTGAGAGGTTTCCCGCAGAGCATGACTCAAGGTAAAGTTGATAGTGCATTTATATAGGAAAAAAAATAAGTAGTCATAGTTAAATTTTTTTTAAAAAAAAGCAGAAAAAGAATTGGAGACTGGAGAATTGAGGATCTTTGTGGAATAGTTTTCACTGAGAACTATGCCACAGCTGTTGCTGAATAGAGGAAAGAATATACTACTTTCACAACCAGACTGTATGTATTGTTACACAACTCGACTTTGTAACTGCTTTGAAATCCTCCTAGAGTCTAGTGCTTTGACAAGGAGAGCACAATTCAGTCAGGACAATTCCACTCGCCAGTCATCACTGCTCAAATTAATTAACTCTCACCCATTACTTTCAGTCCAATAGGTCTAGCATCTACACACACACACACACACACACACACACACACGAGAAGATAGGAGTGAATTAAGGAAAAGCAAATGCGAGAACAATGGAAAAGTAGCATAATTAGAAAACACAGCACTTGATTAAATAAAATTTATGACCTCCACAAATAGTGGGTAGACAATATCTTAGAATGTGAATTAAGAATTTTTAAGACTGGTTTGTTAATGAGTATTTACCCAGCACTTAATTGGAAGCAATACATATATTAGATGCCAATATATGAGATGGAGGGAGGGAGGGGGAGAGAGGGGGGAGGGAGAGGGAGAGAATAAATATACTAATATAATTCAGAAAACTTCATAATTTATTTTGAAGTTTCCAGAAGCCACTAGTAGAAGTGTAGCAGTCAACTGATCAGGCCTAGTGAGAGGGAATATATAAACTAAGAGTAACAGAGTTGGAAGGGATCTTGGAGGTCATTTAGTCCAGGGGTCAGCAACCCGCAGCTCCAGAGCCACAAGCAGCTCTTTGGGCCCTCTGCTGTGGCTCCCTGTCCCATCACTGGTTCACCCCACCCCTCTTACTCCTTTTTTGGACTCCAACCCAAAGCAGCAGGAAGTGAAGGCTGCCTTATGAGCAAATGTGGAGTGAGGGGGAGAGAGATATAGAGAGTAGTTTTGTGGCTGGGTAGACATGGCTAGGTGGTCATGTGACTGGATGGGAGTGAGTGACATCGAATTCACCACGCCCACCCAGGTTTTGTGGCTCCTGGTGTGTATTTTTTTTCTGTAGGAAACAGTCCCAAGTGGCTCTTTGAGTGTTTAAGGTTGCCGACCCCAATCTAGTCCAACCCCCTGCTCACAGAGTAGACCTATACTAGGGATTCTAACCGCCAAACTGCCAACCTTTCTGATCGACAAGCTCAGCATCTTAGCCACTAAGCCACCTAGTCATTCTACAAAAAAATAAAGGGAGACTAGTATAGATCTATTTCAAGCTATTTAGCTCTCATCAGCTAGCCATACCCTTTCTGGGACTCAAACCCAGGCTATTTGCATATTAGGTAGATAATATGCCTCTAAGCCATGGGCTCTCCTCAAAGGGATACCTTGTTCTTCTGAAAAGTCTTACTATTTTTCTATAATTTGTTTCAATGATTCAATTTTTGATTACTTATGTTTCGAGGTCACATTCACATGGATGGTATGGTGTTTTTCTTCATAAATTGGCTGAACATAATAACGGCTTCAAACAACAGACTTACTTCTTTCCAACCTTCTTACCGTGCTTAAGGTGACATCTTGCTCTCAACCTTGGATAATTTCCAGAACTATATTTGCAATTGTAGTAACAGCTTTGATACAGCCAGATTGAGGGAGAGGAGGAAATATGCTGTATGAACCAGGATTATTATCAACCTCTATACTAATAGTAAGCATAATCCTCCAAATGCGGATACAGTGATATATGACAAAACTGATCAATAATCAATAGCTACAGAAAACAGTTATCTTTTGGAGATGAGGAAAATGGACAACCAGATTCTTACAATTTTGGGGGAAGGAGTCATAACTTACATCTATGGCCTGGCCTTTTAAGGTTTAATTTAGCTGATAATGGTTTCTTTAAAATTAGATCATAAACATTTATGTTTAACTTGTTATTGTAGCCATGTGTCTTCTGGACAGAAAGTTGGGAATGGCAAATAAATAGAATTAGAGATAGATAGATAGACAGACAGACAGATGGACGGATAAAGACAGAACAAAATGTTTTTGAAAGCAGCAGGATCTTAAACAGGAGACTTGTATTTACAAATGTCCTGAAAGAAATGTGCATATCTTCAATGCTGATATAAATAGCAACCAGTGGACAGGTCTCTTCCACCTTGTATCAGCCTTGGTCCCACTGAAGAATATTCAGTCCAACATCTCTTCTCTCACCTCCTGTAATGACCAAGTGACCACAAGATGTACTTTGAATGAACACATCAGTAAGAAAGTTTGCCAGGCTTGAGATCTCTCTCCAATGATGGAAAATTAAAAAGAACATGCTTCTTCTAGCTTATTGATTTCTAATGTCAATTCATGAAGCAAATAGCAAGACAGCAATCAATGTTTAATTTCTGTGCTTCCCCAACCCAACCCCTCCATTCCCAGGATCAGGAAAGATTATAGTCTTATAAGCTTCTTCCCTTTGTTTGGTTCTCCTGCGTATTTTATTTCAGGAGTACTGAATTAAAAAGGCAAAGCTATGCTGGCTGGGGAATTCTGGGAGTTGAAGTCAACAAGTCTTAAAGCTGCCAAGTTTGAAGACCCCTGTAAGAAGGCTTTAAGGTAGTAACCTCTGCTCTGAAATAGAGCAGAGAAAGTTAGGGAACTTCTCATGGGTGGTGCTAAAGAAATCATTCTCTTCATGCTGAAAAAAGCAATGGACAGAACCTTAAATGTTGGGGACTGAAAAAACAACAACAGTATAATCATGCACATTTTGTTGGTGTGCACCATTTGTTATTCTTCCAACAATATTTGGATTTGTTTCAGAAAACAATTTGCAATTGATTTCGGAAGAAGAGGAGAAAGTGTGTATCCTGTGCCAGTTGGAGGAGGAGGAGGAGGAGGAGGAGGAGGAGGAGGAGGAGGAGGAGGAGGAGAAGGAGTAGTGGAGGAGGAGGAGGAAGGAGAAGAAGGAGAAGAAGAGCTTTCAGTTTAATTTAAAACACTTTGGATGAGGTAGAGTGAAGGGAAATCATTAGCAGCGAAAGAAAGAAAGAAAAACTTATTCTGTACGTGGTTGAATTTGATGCATTTTCAGTGGAACTGGCAGATTCAGATCTAAATCCTAGCACAGTGGAAAGGTACAAATGAAACCTGCAGGGTTGAAGATGCAAATGTTCACTCTGTGCTTCAACAAATAGCTGCCGCTTTTGACTAAGCGATGGAACTGACAGAATGCTGTCAATTCCCTTTTCCTTCCACGTCTGTCTTTTTTCTTCTTCTTCTATTTATGCAAGAAAATAGATGGTTATATTTACAGCCTCTGAAGTGCTGGGCTAAGGAGCTGTCTAGAGAGATTGCTGGGAGAATTCTGAGCAATGGCACCTTGCATATCTCTCAGCAGGACTTCAAAAGAATTAAAGCATAGAATAACTGGAAACTAACTATGTGGCATCAAAAGATTTGTTGCTGTTTGCCTGGCCCTCTCTAAGCAGCTGAGACGGTTATTTTTTGAAACAACAGAAAGAAAGAAATAAAGAGAAATTCACACAATGCTCTTAGGAACAGCTCATCTAGCAAAGCAAAAAAGCAGATTTGTGATTTTTTTCCCCCCTCAACCCCAAAGCATCTTGATCTTCTCATATTATCTTTTCATGCTGGTATTAACATTTGCAGTGCAAGCAAGATGTAGATGTTTAATTGTATGATGAAAAATTTTCTTTTCTTTCTGAACTTCTTTGTGTATAACTTATAAAACCACAGACTACATGCTACACATTGCCTTACAAGTAGATTCCAAATGTAGCTGCTTGAATATGAAAATACATTCTAAGACATTTTAGAACATAGAATAACAGAGTTGGAAGGCACCTTGGAGGTCTTCTAGTCCAACTTCCTGCTCAAGCAGAAGACCCTATACCATTTCAGACAAATCATTGTCTAGTCTCTTTTTGAAAGCCCCCAGTGATGAAGACCCCACAACTTCTGTTCCATTGGTTAATTGCATTCCATTAGGAAATTTCTCCTTAGTTCTAGGTTGTTTCTCTCCTTGGTTAGTTTCCATCCATTGAATAGAATGGAGTGGAATGGAATGGAATGGAGTGGAGTGGAATGGAATGGAATGGAATGGAGGGGAGGGGAGTGTGGAGTGGAGTGGAGTGGAATGGAATGGAATGGAATGGAATGGAATGGAATGGAGTGGAGTGGAGTGGAGTGGAACGGAATGGAGGAGAGTGGAGGGGAGTGGAGTGGAGTGGAGTGGAGTGGAATGGAATGGAATGGAATGGAATGGAGGGGAGGGGAGGGGAGGGGAGGGGAGGGGAGGGGAATGGAATGGAATGGAATGGAATGGAATGGAATGGAATGGAATGGAATGGAGGGGAGTGTGGAGTGGAGTGGAGTGGAGTGGAGTGGAGTGGAGTGGAATGGAATGGAATGGAATAGAATAGAATAGAATAGAATAGAATAGAATAGAATAACAGAGTTGGAAGGGACCTTGGAGGTCTTCTAATCCAACTTCCTGCTCAAGCAGAAGACCCCATACCATTTCAGACAAATCATTGTCCAGTCTCTTTTTGAAAGCCCCCAGTGATGAAGACCCCACAACTTCTGTTCCATTGGTTAATTGCATTCCATTAGGAAATTTCTCCTTAGTTCTAGGTTGTTTCTCTCCTTGGTTAGTTTCCATCCATAGAATAGAATAGAATGGAATGGAATGGAATAGAATGGAATGGAATAGATTGGAGTGGAGTGGAGTGGAGTGGAGTGGAATGGAATGGAATGGAATGGAATGGAATAGAATAGAATAAACCTTGGAGGTCTTCTAGTCCAAACCCCTGCTTAGGCAGGAAACCCTACACCACTTCAGACAAATGGTTATCCAACATCTTCTTAAAACTTTCCATTGTTTCTTGTCTTCCCTTCTGGTGGTTTGAAAATAGTTTGACTGAAAGTCTGTACTGAACTAAGTTTTAAAACTGAAGCCACAATTGCATGGGGTGATTGGAACCCTCCCTAACTTGACTGTTTCCATCTGAACAGCTTTCATAAGCGCAAAAGCTCATTTTGATTTGAACGGAACCAGATCAAACCAATTTGGGTGGTTCCGTTTGAATCAACATGGTCATCTGAACTTGAACTGATGGGATTGAAATCAGCAGCACGCACACAGAACATGGTCTCAGAAAATTAATAAGGACTTGAATGGGGGAGAAGCATCCCCAAAGCACTGGAAGATAGAATAGACTAGGAAGTTCATGGTTTCAGAAGAAGGAACCTCCAAGCAGCTTCCATATGTGATGTGATGAGACCTGATGCAAAGAGGCTTAAAATATAATTCTTTATTGGCCAAGTGTGATTGGACACACAAGGAATTTGTCTTTGGTATATATGCTATCAGTGTACGTAAGGAGAATAAAATACATTGGTCAAGAATAAAGAGATTTATTCTTTATGTAACACTTAGTGATAGTCAAGGTTACTAACACTTAGTGTTAGTCAAGGTTACTAATCAGCTATCAAATCATACCAGGAAACAAATAAAAACAATATAAATTGAAAGATACAAGAAACATGGCTATAGTAATAAGTGGGAAGAGACAGATACTAGTAAGGAAGAGAAGAATAATAGTAATACAGTCTTGGTAAATTATTTGACAGTGTTGTGGGAATTAATTGAGCCCTGACCAGAGCCCTGGTAGCGCAGCAGACTAAAGCACTGTTATTAACATCAGCTGCCTGCAATTACTGCAAGTTCAAATCTCACCAGGCTCAAGGTTGACTCAGCCTTCCATCCTTTCTAAGGTAGATAAAATGAGGACCCAGATTGTGGGGACAATAAGCTGAATTTGTATAAATATACAAAAGTATGAAGGCTATTGCTTAACGCATTGTAAGCTGCCCTGAGTCTCTGGAGAAGGGCAGCATATATATCAAAGAAAAAGAAAAAGAAAAAAAAAAGAAATGTTAAGCAGAGTGATGGCATTCAGGAAAAATCTGTCTTCTAAAAAAACACTAAAAAAACACTGTTTTAAAAAACAGTTTTCTAAAAAAAAAAACCACTAACTGTCTTCTAGTTTGGTGTCTTCCAGATGATTAAAGTAATGGGGTTGATGATGAAGGAAATGGGGTTTGTATAGTTTTCAATCCACTTTGCACCTCAACAGATGTATCTGGACACCTGTTCGTAACATACAAGGCTCTGTGTTGAGTAGACAAAATAACCGGGGTTGGATGGGAATGGCACTGAATGATAACAAGTGTTTTTTTAAAAAAAGGGTTCTCTGAAAGTACTATATAAGCAACTCAAATAGGAAATAGTATTTGATATTCATTAACACAACATGAGGTAAATTGTTTCTATTCAGTTCTCCTTTTTATCATGTTTCCCTTCTATTCCCCATAAAATATTATAGAGTGTAGCATTGACAAAATGGCAGGGTAATTTCGCCCACTTGGACAAATATTTTAAATCCAAGGCAATTAGTTCTACAATTTTTACTTCATTTGTTTGGATGCACCTCTTCTTTATTTGGTTAATACACGTTTCCATCACCTTGAGTCTGAAAGGGAAACAGAAAACAGAAAACAAAAAAACTATGGTTGAAAATGTCTCAGAAACACAGCAGGCCCTTGAAAGCTTCCTGGAGTTCCTCCAAGACATTGTTAAACAAATAATGGAAAACCGCAAGTGGAAGAGATGTAGCCGACCAGTTCGTTCTCACAGGGCGGGACTACTCAGGGTACCGTCAGTCAAATTATGTCGACTGGCGACTCCCAGGGGGAGGGCCTTCTCTGTGGGGGCTCCAATCCTTTGGAATGAACTGCCCCCGGAGATACGGAATATCCCTGATCTCCGTGCTTTCCGCCGTGCCCTCAAGACCTTGATGTTCCAACACGCGGGGCTAAACATACGAACATGTCAATGATTTTTTAAATGTTATCTAATTCTGGGTTTTATTTAATTGACCAAACTAAGTAATAATTTTAATTAGCAATTTTATGATGTTTGTGTGTCTATATGTTTCTTGACTGTATACCACCTTGAGTCCTACGGGAGAAAGGTGGTATAGAAATATAAATAAATAAATAAACAAACAAACAAACAAACAAATAAATAAATAAATAAATAAATAAATCTTGGCCATAGTTGCCATCACGATGAGGGATGCCCAGAGGGAGTGACTGACAGTTTTGCATGGAAGATGCAAGTCATCTTCCCAAATTATGTTTTTCAAGACTTTGTGGGTGTGACAAGGGAAGGATACTGTAAAATCTCCATTTCCTTCTGTTCAGCTGGGACTCAGGAGGCAGAGAATAGATGGGGGCAGGGCCAGTCAGAGGTGGTATTTACCAGTTCTCCAAACTATTCAAAATTTCCGCTACTGGTTCTCCAGAACTGGTCAGAACCTGCTGAAACCCACCTCTGGATTCAATCTAGACATAAGGAGAATTTTTCTGACGTTGAGAACAATCAACCAATGGAACAGTTTGCCTTCAGAAGTTGTGGGTGCTTCCTCATTGGAAACTTTTTAACAGAGACTGGACAGCCATCTGTCCAGGAATAGGGTCTCCTGGTTGAGCAGGGGTTTGGATTAGATGACCTACAAAGTCTTTTCCAACTCTATTCTACTTTATTCACTAGTCCTTGCTTCCTCAAATTTTAAGCAGCATCTCATCTTACGGGTGTCCTCAAATCAGGTGGTAAACATTGCAAATGAGAAAAACAAATAAAAGTTGGCTAAAATTTGTGTCACAGCTTTCTAGGTTCCACCAGAATTGCTCGGACATTCCTAAATTTTGGTCTGGCTGCCCACAAGGAAGGAAGAAAGTTTCATTTCCCTCCATGAAAGTTGAGCACTTTTGGGGAGATAAACATGCTGGCATTTGGAGTGCTTGAGGTATTTTCACCAGGAAGTTCCACTACATGAAATTTCAGGAGCTGTCCTGGTCAGTCAATGCAAATCCAGTCCTAATTGTTGGCAATGGCTGTTGGCGGGCTGCTGTTGTTGCTGCAGATTGTTCAAACTTGATGGCCATTTGGTCCCATCAGGCAAGGTGATCTTTATGTCTCATTTAGTGAAACCTTTGCTTTTATAAGTGCACATGAAGGAACAACTGCTAGGTTCTCAGGCAAGCCATTGCCAAATTAGCTTTTTCCATTTTCACTAAGAGGCATTGAAATGGAAAAGGAGACACTGATGTGGAGGCTTCCTGGAGTGACTGGGAAGTCACGGATGAGGAGTTCAGCATCCAAGTCTGTCATTCAGAGTTCTTTTCACCAACAGGAGATCTGCTTTATGTCTGCTGCTCCTTTTCTCGTGAAAGGAATCCATAGAAGGCCTTGTGGCCCACAGAAATGAATGCAGCCCTGAAGGAAGGAAGGCTTCCTACAGAAATGGTGGCCTTCACTGTGGGAAGGGAAGAAACATTTGGTGTGAGATAAAATGTGAGGAATTGAAAGGGGACTGAAAGAAGGAAAGGCTTGCATGGCCATTTCCCAGCATGCAAAGCGAAGGAGAGCAAAACTCCTGGATTCACAGAAGAAAAACTAACATCCAAAGCAGGACCTTTCTTAGGCTTCATCATCATCATCATCATCATCATCATCATCATCAATATTTGTTATGGTCTGTGACCAGACATATTCCCCAAATAAAAATGAAATTTCAAGAAACACACTGAATTTTATCTATCAAGGAGCCTACATTTATAAGGAATAATAAGGAAGAGGACACAGAGGGGAAAGAAGCCATGTTTATTAATGACTACTTATTTATTAATCAATTAATCTACATGCTATCTTTCACTTGCACTGTTAAAATTCTATTCTTAATTACCCAAATCTTGTTTAGTTTCGTTATTATTTATCCCTGTTGCTTGTTTTGAACTACTGTAAGGTGCTCAGTGGCTAAGACACTGAGCTTGTTGATCGAAAGGTTGGCAGTTCAGCAGTTCGAATCCCTAGTGCTGCATAACAAGGTGAGCTCCCGTTACTTGTCCCAGCTTTTGCCAACCTAGCAGTTCGAAAGCACGTAAAAAAAAAATGCAAGTCGAAAAATAGGGACCATCTTTGGTGGAAGGTAACAGCGTTCCGTGCGCCTTTGGCGTTGAGTCATGCCGGCCACATGACCATGGAGACATCTTTGGACAGTGCTGGCTCTTCGGCTTTGAATCAGAGATGAGCACTGCCCCCTAGAGTCAGGAACAGCTAGAACATATGTGCGAGGGGAACCTTTACCTTTAAGGTGCTCAGCAAAATGTGACAATATACCATTTTATTTGTGTCTTGGTCTCAGAAATAAAACTTTGTAATCCTACTTGGGTAATTCTTTAAAATATGTAAAATTAACTTTTTTTTTTTATTGCAAAAGTTTTACAATTACATTTTCACCCCTTTCCCCCCCCTCCACCCACCCCAAACTTCCCAACCTCCCTAACCCACCCTGACCCTCCCCTCCCCCCGGACTTCCGCACAGTATATCAGGTAAAAAAAAACAAAAAAACCCCCCTCCTTTGTATAAAACTTATATAAAACTTGAACCCCTCCCTCCCGCTTATAAATTTTCATCTTCATTACATTAAAATATTTCTATCTTAATATAACATTTTCAAATAAAAGCTATTTGATACTTCCTTGTTTGATATTTGTTCTGAACATAATCTATCCACTTTTTCCATTCCCATTCATAAGTCTCTTGTGAACAGTCTTTTAAATATGCTGAAATCTTCACCATCTCTGCAAAACTGGCCATCTTCAAAGTCCATTCCTCGATCGTGGGCAAAGCTTCATTTTTCCAGTATTTACCTATCAACAATCTTGCTGCTGTTATCATATACAATATCAATTTTGTTTCACCCAAAGTAAAACCCTTAACTATACCCAATAAAAACAATTGTGGAGAAAATTGAATTTTTTTCTTCAAAACATTCTGCATGACCCACCAAATTTTTATCCAAAAAGCCTTAACTTTCCTACAGGTCCACCAAACATGATAATATGTAGCATCTAAACAATCACATCTCCAACATTTTGGCTGAACATTAGGGTATATACACGACAATTTTTTGAGGTCTAAATGCCATCTTAACTTCTGATACAAAGATGAAAGAAGCAGATCCAAGCGCATAGGTAGGACACCTGTGTGCAGTGAAAGTGAGGTTAGGACTTAGCAATGGCTACTCAGCGCACCTTAGTGTAGTTCAGCAAAAGAAAGATGAACAACTAACATACAACTGCTAGGAGGGAAAGGAAGAAGGAGGAAGAGATGATGGGCTATTGAGAAGATGATCAAGAACTGATTCTCTATCTTAGCTTTCAAGCACTAAAGGTTGGTTTAAGAGTGATGGTTTCTCCAGATGCTGCAGAGCTACAGTACATTTCCCAGCAGTTCAGCTCATGTGGGGATCTGCAATTACAGTTTAGCAACATCTTGGAGGCCATAAGGTCCTCCATCCTTCTCCTCCTGGGTATTTAGAAAGTCTCTTTAGCTTCATTTGTGCTGTTGAGCACAGTTGCTACAGCTCATATTGTGCAGCAACTGAGCCTGAAAACATCTTAAGCGTGTCATAGTTGTCTAAGAACAACTAAGGAAATGGCCGTGTTTCCTCCCCCAGTGGAATATACAATATGAAATATTGATAATACTGTGACACTGTATTCCAATACTGTGGAAATTTTGAGTAGTTCAGAGAACCAGCAAATACCACCTGTGGCTGCCCCAGAGTGGGGTGGGAATGGGGATTTTGCAGTATCCTTCCCCTGGAGTGAGATGGGAATGGGTATTTCCCCTACCATGCCCACCAAGCCATGCCCACAGAACCGGTAGTAAAAAAAAATTGAATTCCACAACTGCTCATGCTGTTGAATGGATTCCTCCTGATATGTACAACTAATCTCAGTACAGGAGTAACCTGATTTCTAGCCCATCAGACTCAAGACGAGCTGAACCTCTCAACATAAAATGGCCCTTGTAATCAATGCAGGATCTTGGAAGGGATTTTCAGGCCAGGGAGAATGTTAACTCAGTAGTATATTCATTATCGTCTTTCCAAGCATTGTTCAGTCTTAGACAGATCTTGAGAACATGTCGATGAAGATTCTCAGTTATCTAGGTAGAGCTGCTTGGATATTTTGTCATGGCAACTGGGCTTGACTAAACTTCCAGACAGATCTTTAGGGGAGAAAAAGAAACAAGTTCATTTTTATCAGTCCAGCTAGCCCATTCAGTGTTCGTTGAGTAGGGTTCTGCCAATCAATCTCCTTCCAGATTTAAGCTAGATGAACAATAGAAGTGAAACAGAAGTCATAGGGAAGTCTACACCTGCAGAATTTCACCCGTTCATAGTAGAAAATCTTCAGATTCATTCTAGGTGTGAACTTGTCACACATACCTTTAGATAAATTGAAACAGTCAGTGAAATACTATCAAGGCAAGACTCCCATCCAAGTATTAGCTCAGCCTGTCCCTGTTTAGATTTTTTTTGATCAGCCAAAGTTGGCTAGGCCCTGGCAGCTTGTGTGTGTGTGTGTGTGTGTGTGTGTGTGTGTGTGTACAGACATGCATACATGCATACAAGGATGCAGTGGCTCAGTGGCTAAGTCGCTGAGCTTGTCGATCAAAAGGTCGGCAGTTCAGCGGTTAGAATCCCTAGTGCCGCGTAATGGGGTGAGCTCCTGTTACTTGTCCCAGCTTCTGCCAACCTAGCAGTTTGAACGTACGTAAAAAATGCAAGTAGAAAAATAGCTGTAACCTTTGGTGGGAAGGTTACAGCGTTCCGTGCGCCTTTGGCATTGAGTCATGCCGGCCACATGACCATGGAGACGTCTTCGGACAGCGCTGACTCTTCAGCTTTGAAATGGAGATGAGCACCGCCCCCTAGAGTCGGAAACAACTAGCATATATATGCAAGGGTAACCTTTACCTTATACATACATACATACATACATACATACATACATACATACATACACACACAAGCTGCCAGGGCTTAGCCAACTAATGTTCTGTGTATATATATATATTATACACACACACTCTCACACACATAAAGGCTTTGACTTCTAGTTTGGATGCATGATCAACTGTTGGCTTGGACTTTGTGATGAAGATTGATGCAGAGTCTATTCATGTTGGGGCACGAGGTCTACATACTTACAACAATGGATTTCATTAAGCGATTAAGAGTTCATCCCCCCTCTCTCATCTAACACGCTCAAATTTAACAACTGATAGACTAATTGTAACTTCTCTCAATTTTATCGTACGAAGTGTTTGAGTCCCAGTCTTGTTCTCCTCCCCGACCGCTGCTCAGAAGATGCAGAGACCAAAGCAAAGGGATCAAGGCCAGTGAAGTACGTCCTCAAGGGTTATCCGAAGAGCAGAATTTCAAGCTACTGCTGCAAAAAAATGGGGGGGGGGCATATTAGTGCAAGATTTCAATTAAATTATCATTAAACAATCATTTCAAGACATAGCTTTAAATCCTTTGAATTAGTCAAGTGTACTTAATGATATGAATCAATGGACTATTTATAGATGCTAAAAGCTAAGTTATAAAGAATTCTATAACTATATCCCCTTGACAGCTAAGATTTTTCATTTAAGCACTTGGTACTAATTCAGTGACCGCGATGCATTTATGAAGTTTATTTAGTGACCACTCAAAGTTACAATGACACTGAAAAAGCAACTTATGTCCATTTTTCACACTTATGACCATTGCAGCATCTCCATGGTCATGTGATCAAAATACAGATGCTTGGCAACTGATTCACAGTATTTATGATGGTTGCAGTATTTCCCGGGTCAAAGGGGAAGTCAGATTCACTTAACAACTGTGTTATTAACTTAACAACTGCAGTGACTCACTTAGCAACTCTGGTAAGAAAGGTTGTAAAATGGGGCAAAATTCGCTTAACAAATGTCTTTCTTAGCAACTGAAATTTTGGGCTCAATTGTGGTCTGTAAGTTGAGAACTACCTGTATCAAAAAGGTGGAGCTTGCATCGTGAGGATGCAATAGACATTCCATCATGTCAGCTGTCTGTGGTTAACCATGCAGAATTGCAGATATTCTATCATCACATAAACACTGAGGGTGGGATGGTAAACAGAGCTACATCCATTGATTGTGAAAACAACACCAATTAATCTTTAGGAATACACTTGAGAGCTACATGTTTAACACTAAAGAGAACGGACCATAAAATTGTTCATGTAGAAGACCTTTGCTTCATCATAAGAAGATATAAACAATCCACAATTCTTTTAAGTATGCCATACATAAAAAAATCACAAGTTCTTTTTCATTAACCAGCATAACCACCAGGGCAATCTGGAGCTGTTAATGTTAATAGATGTATTTCCAGTCCTTCAAATGTCTTTATCACAAAATAAATAAATATGACCTCTTTGTGTTTCTGTGTCCCTTACAGCAGGGGTCCCCAATCTCTGGTCCGTGGGCCAGCACTGGGCCACGGCATGCCAGAAACTGGTCTGCGCAAACAAGCGAAGCCCCATCCACAGGCATCATGCGAAACCATGCTACCTCCAGTCTGCAGAAAAACCTCTCTCCACAGAACCAATGCCCGGTGCCCAAAAGATTGGGGGCCACTGCCTTATAGAGAGACCCCAGTGGTTTTTCAGACTCTTGCTACTGACACATCAACAGTTTTGCACTTGGTTGCTTTACCTAATCATATCCAAAGTTACAGTGCAAGATCCCAGGAGCTAGGCAGTCAGATGAGCCAAGATCCATTCCTCCAAAGATACAGAGATCCTCACTCCCAGATCTGATATCATACACAGAGAAAGAGATCAAAATGTCTTGATCTCACTAGCCTTTTGTTACAGTGACTCAGGATCAAGAAGAACTCAATTTCTTGGCTGTTGTCAGTCGCTGGCCCCTTCAGCAGCCGAATCAGATGAGACGGCGGCATGGGAGTCGGGGCCAGCATCAAAGCAATCTGAGAGCTCCAAGTGGGAAGAGGGAATGGAGCTGTCAGATATAGAGACAGAGACGGATCCTGGGCCTCTCCATCAGCCCTCAGATGGAGAGTCAACAGCTCTCAGGTCTGGAGGTGGCTGATGAGGAAGAGGAGGAACAGCTGGGTCCAGTGCCTGACATGCAGATGCACAGAAGGCAGAGAAGAGGAGAGCAGTGGAAATCTATGGGCCGGTCCTTGGGACAGAAGAGCCACCGTTGCTAGCGAAGTACTACCCTAGCTCTGGGGATAAAAGGCAGGAGGCGGAGATGAATAGATGTGGCAGACAACTATTCATCTCTCTGCCAGTCCGTCACTGATAGCCTGCACTTCCGAATCCTGTCTGGAAATTATCAGAGTTCTTGGAATCTGCAGCTCCTTCTGAGTGAGTGTGTGTGTGTGTGTGTGTGTTGTGTGTGTGTGCTGCTGGAAGAAAGCGAGCTGTCAGGGTTCCAACGAAAGAAGACTCCCAGCACCCACATGTCCATCACATGGTCCAATCAAGACACCATCCACTGGAGATGCCTCCCAGTTTCATCTGTCCAGGTGCAGAGCAAGATGTCCTTGACTCTCTGTGAAAGGAATGTTATTATGACTATATGTCACCCATGCTCCATACAATCCCACCCTCCCAATTTCCCACACTAGTAAATGCAGCAGGCCTGAAGGCCCAATGCAGAAAATGGCTTCCAGCCAGGCCTGACAGGAGCAGACCTTCTAGGACTTCCTTTGTGAGTGTGTGTGTGTGTGTGTGTGGGGGGGGAGAGAGAGAGAGAGAGAGAGAGAGAGAGAGAGAGAGAGAGAAAGAGAGAGAGAGAGAGAGAGGGAGAGAGAGGGAGAGAGAGAGAGAGACTCCTGGTGTGTTGGGCCATTTCAGGGGAAAAGGGAGCAATTGTCACTTTCCACAGGACTTAGAGACTTCATAGCCTGCTGTGAGAGAACGTCTGCTGGCGCTCCTAATAAAAACAACACTTCATTAACTACAAAGGACTTGTCGTGTTTGGGAGCCGGGTCAGAACATTGGCTTTGTCTCTTTGTCTGGATGGCTATTTTGCGCTCCTCTATTATCACAGTTTCTCACTTATTTTTACTAGTCTGATATTGAAATTGGCTTATTTCTCTTGCAGAAATGAAAATAGGCTCTGGGGATAGAGACGGTTTCTCCAGAACTCTGTTCTATTTTCATTCTCTTCTGTTCACGCTGTGGCTGCTCTTCCTTTGGTTTTCTCAGAGTGCTTCCAGCTAATCGTGAATGTAATGATCTGCTCCTGCTACTCAGCCAACAAAGACCTGACCACATACTGAGGCCAATCAGAAGAAACAAAGGCAAATTAACATGAAGCAGTGCTTTGCTTTCAGGACAGGTCATGCGGTGATCATTGCTGGTGATAGAAGACCCCAGTCATTTTGGACGACAGCTCTCATCGCTTCTCAACTTCAGTTGTGCTAACTAGAGTTTATGGGCTCTGATGTTGAAAACATCTGGATTAGGAACTTTGTCCTAGCGGATCAGTGGTAAACAAAAACTTATCTGGTCAGCAAATCAATATTTTTAGTTATTTCTAGAAAAATATTAATAGAAATCACAATGATATCAACAACAATAGCCTGCCTCTTTTCCACACATTATCGACCAGTTTATTCTCTTAGAGATCTACCATTTTTCTGACTGATCATTTTCAAGGGAGGTGTGTGTTTGAGACCCTTCCTTGTCCATTTATTTCTTTACATTTTTACTTTATTCTCGCTTTACTTACATTGTTAAGAGCCCATAGGCAGGTCCTATTTTATGCTATTTAACCAGTTTAAAACACCTTCATGGGGAACTTCATAATTAACTAATACTGTTATTATTATCATGAATGTGTAGAATATGTAGGATAGTCACAAACCCCATGCATATTTTAAGTCCCTCTCTAAGGAAGATGGGTCATTTAGAAATAGGAGAAAATAAATACTGTGTTTCCCCAAAAAAAGACTTCCTCTGAAAATAAACCTTCCCCCGAAAATAAGCCCTCCCCAAAAATATTTAAACACATGTGCAGCCAGTCCCCGCCATTTCCTTGGGTTAGGGTTAGGGAGACAGAGATGGAAATCAGGTAACATGGCAAGAGGATCCCCGTCTCGCTCCACACACCCCAAAATAATAAGACCTACCCCAAAATAAGGCCAATCGCTTATTTTGGGGTTCAAAAAAATACAAGACAGGGTCTTATTTTTGGGAAGACACAGTAAATAAATAAATAATAAACAAACAAACAAATATTTGCATTGTTTTATTAAATGAACTACACAGGTACTACTTGACATATAACCATTTGTTTAGTGACAGTTCAAAGCTGTGATGGCACTGAAAACCGTGACTTACAACTGGTCCTTGCACTTATGTCTGTTGCAGCATCCCCACGTTCATCAAAATGTGGCCACTTGGCAACAGACATGTGTTTACAATGGGTTGCAGCATCCCAGGGTCATGTGATTGACAACTGCAACCTTCCCAGCCAGCATCTGGCAAGCAAAGTCAGTGGGAGAAGTTAGATTTGCTTAATGACTGCATGATTTGCTTAGCTTTCAACTGCAGTGCTTCCTTTAACTCCCTTTTATTTATTTATTTTATATGACCCTATTTGCGATAGAGTTGGGGTGACTGGATGGAGTTGAGAGTTTACTGGCCGGATGCCTTTCCTGACACCATGTGGAGTTCACAGCAGATATTTTTTTCTTTGCACCCTAGGAGAGAAGCATCTGCTGCTACCTAGGATTGAACCCTCAAGCTTCTGAGTGGGAGGCGAGAATCTTTACCACTAGGCCACCACATCATGCTATCAACACCACTCAACTGTCACAAGTCATAAAATCAGATGGGACTTATTTAGCAGCTTCCTTACTTATGTGCCTATGGAACTTCTGATCCCAATTATAGTTCTAAACTACCTGTATAGCTTCCAAGTTCAGATTTCATTCTTACTACCTACAGATGAAAGGAGAACTTCACCAGTGGTTCTCTCTAGAGTGAAAGTGAGCATCTCTTGCAGAAATGGACCAGGGCTCCTAATCACTACTCAGCATCTATAGAGCCAGAGGTGGGTTTCACATAATGTTACCACCGGTTCACCGCGTACTAAAAATGTGAGCTTTGCACGCAGATTAGGAAACATGGATAAATAGGACGGCATAGCACCGGGGTGGGGCGGAGTAGGCCCACCCGCAGGTCGCCACTACCGGTTCACCCGAAATGGTCTGAACCGGCTGAATACCAACCACCACTGTATAGAGCCTTTTTGAGAGGCAGAAGAGATCACAAGGAAGACAAATAACTCAGAAGAGATCATTATAGAATGGGCTTGAAATGTTGCGAAATGAAAAACAAAAGGCCAATAATGACTGCATGATTTACTTAGTGTATTTTTCGGAGTATAAGACGCACCGGACTATAAGATGCTCCTACCTTTTTTAGTGAGGAAAACAAGAAAAAGAAATCTGCCTCTGCCTCTGACTCCCAGCAATTTTGCCTCGTTGCAGAAAAGAAGCAAACAGCCTGCTTTACTTTCATTTTCGTTTTCAGCATAGCTTGATTAGCACAAGAAAAATCTGCTCCCAGCAATTTACCTCCTTGTAGCAAGCAGCAGGGGCCCCGCACAAAACAGCTGAGAGTCAGGAGGCCGATCCAATTAACTTGTGCTAATTAGGATGTGCTGAAGCTGAAAGGAGTTGTTTTTTCTTGCTGTTTGCTTGCAAGGAGGTAACTGCTGGGAGGCAGAGGCCAAAGGGAGGGGGGCAGTGGGTGAGCGGGGCTACATTTGGTGTATAAGATGCACCTAAATTTTCACCCCCTTTTAGGGGGGGGAAGGTGCATCTTAATACTCCGAAAAATACGGTAGCTTTCAACTGCAGTGTTTTGTTTAACAACCGTCACAAAAAGAGATCATAAAATTGGATGAGACTCACTTCGCAACCATTTATTATTTTTGTAATCTACTGCACTAAAGAAAGTTGTTTTTCTTTCTTTTTTCTTCTTCTTCCTTTATCCTTTGTACTTTCTTTGTTTCTTCCATGTTTTTATTTTATCATGAAACTTAATTAAAAAAAATATTATTATTTTTTTTAAAAAAGGGCAAAACAAGAGAATAGGATCCTTTGGGTCTCTTCTGCTGCTTCTCCTTGAATTCTCCCTCCTTCCACAGCTGTTTTTCTCCCAATTATCACAACAGGATTGCTGCCAGCCCTCAGGCTGGGGGATTCTTCGAAAACTTATGTGCCACAGCCAATTGCTGATAGACATGTTTTCATGCCAGTTGAGAGAACAGCAGCCAGGAAGAAACTGTCCAAGGATATGCACATGGGTGGACTGCTGGGGGTTTGCAGGGGTTCTGGAAAACCTCTAGCTAAGTTTCTGGCAGTTTGGAGAACCCCCAAATCCCACTCCTGGCTGGCCCCACCCACCCCTCCCCTCCCCGGAGTCCCCATGCGGCCCATTTTGGAATGCACGTAAGTGCAGGGCCTACCAGAAGTTCAGGAAGGCAGGAAATGGGCCTGTTTCTGGCCTCCAGAGGGCCTCCAGAGCCTGTGGAGGCCTTTTGCACCCTCCCAGAGGCTCAAGGAAAGCCTCCAGAACCCGGGGAGGGCAAAAACGCCACCGCCACCCCCGCTGTGGTGTAGGAGGCCAACTAGCCATGCCCATATCCACCCAGCAACCGGCCAGAGAACCCCTTGATAAAATATTTGAAGCCCACCCCTGGATATGCAAGAAGTTCCTTGTCTTCTGCATCCATTTCCCCCAAGAGGGACAGTTGAGCCCTTTTAGATCTGGGCTGTTGTCCCCTCCATAGTCATGAGAGCTTTTGCTTATTTCAGACATTAGAGATGCTACTTCTAGGCTCTCCTACTTATTGAAATATGTGAGGAGATTATTTATGACCCAAAAACTTGTCTTAGAGATGACAACTGCCTTTCCCATTCAGTTTTCACCCAGAAGAGAGCTAAATCTTTCTATTTGTGGTTCTAGGTCAGACCTTTGTTTCTTGTTACTTACCAGTTCTTTAGAGACAATGGTTTTCATACCTGAACTCCTACTATCCATCTAGAATATAAATCTACAATATTAATGGTCTCCTCCTTCTCCTTCTCCTTCTCCTTCTCCTTCTCCTTCTCCTTCTCCCCTCCTCTCTTCTCCCCTTCTCTTCTCCTCTCCCCTCCTCCCCTCCTCCCCTCCCCTCCTCTCCCCTCCTCCCCTCCTCTCTTCTTCTTTCTTTAGGAAAATGGAACTGATTTTGCTGCACTATAACATTTGGTCTCTCCTAATAGCCCTTCCCTCCTATCTGCTGTCCTAATGCCTCTTGTACCAGAAGAGACCATAGGGACCAATCCTTTGTCTTAATTTCGTGCAGAAGCACATGCAAATAAAACTAACTAGAAAGACATTAACCAGAAATTTTGTTCACAAGGGGGGAATATGTCAGACTCCAACTGATTTCTGTTGGAGTCCTTTTGAAGAAAAGACTCATATTATCTTATTCTGCTGCTTTGGACTGAGTGTGTAACATGACTGATGCAAAATCATCTGTAGGAACCTTCTTAATTAGATCCCATGGGAAAGGATGCACTCAAATATATTGATGCTCTTGGGCATAGAGCAATCATCCTGTAGAAACCAGATATTTTCGCAGCGTCATTAGGACTTGAATTGGAAAATCAAGCTTCTTCTGATTGGGCTCTATTTGGTGATGTGCAAGTGGAGACTGTAGAACGCATGAAAATAAACTTTTTCACTGACAAAATTCCTAACTCTATGCCCTGTCATTCCAAAGGTGCTTTTTCAAAAGGCAACTGTTCTTTGTTTTCCCTTGAAGATGTTTTGCTTCTCATCCAAGAAGCTTCTTCAGTTCTACTGAAGTGGTTCTTGGTTCTTCAGAAGTCCAGTTGCCTTTTGAAAAAGCATCTTTGGGACAACCATGATCTGGATGACTGAGACTCTCCATAGACATATATGCCTGGTCAACATCAACCCCATTTAAGTTGCCCAAGATTGCATGACGACAGGACATAGTAGTCCCTGTAGTTGATCTATCTTGTGTAGAAAAGGGGTTGCCTCCTCAAGGTGGTGTACTTCTCCCAAAAGATGCAGTGCTTAAATTAACATACCAGTAGTATTAAAAGCTGCCTTCCAATTTTGTAGAAATTTTCTCCCATTCAGAAAGGGTTGCCATCTGCTTCTCAGAGCCCTTGAAGCTTTCTTTGAAGAGTTTTGAGGTGGCATTAGGTACGTAAGAGGTGTCAAGACTGACTTGAACTTTCATCTATATTCTGCTTTGCTTGCAGCTTGAGAAAGAATGGGGTGGATTGGAATGGAAGGGTGGGGGGAATGGCCTCCAAGTATGGTTGGTTGCCATGAGACATTGCTCCCCCCCACCCCTGAGCACTCAGAGTAGATGCCACAGCGTGATTGGATAGTTCTCAAAACAAAATGAACAGAAGCGATTGGTGGACATAATGGACTGTGGGTGGCCCGTGGGGAAAGGGGAAATTCACTATGCAGGTGTTTGTACGGGAAGCTCAGAGTGTCAACTCTCAAAGCATTTCTAGTCTGCTCTCAAGTCGCCATGGGCAGAAAGTGGGGAGAACTGACTGAACAATTCAGCAGCCACATTCCACGCATACCTTCCTCCAAGGTTGGATCTCAGATTACCAGAGTCAGTTTGTGAGGCGTGGTTTCTACAGCCCACGAAAGTGCCTCATTGGAGAATGTGATTTATGACACAGCCTGAGAGGAGGGGGCGGGGAAACAGGGTCATAGTTGAGCCGTAAATTACGTGTGGCAGAGTTGACTATACTTGGGAAGCTGCCGGCATGTTGCTTCTAATAAATAACTGGATTTCTTTTGAAACTTGGCTCGAGGCTCATGAGTTAATTAGGGCACTCATCGGAGCCCTGACAGTGAGCTGGTTTTGCTTCTTCTGTGCCAATGTGGATTTATTCAGTAAAGTTTATACTCTTAGTAAAATAATGTTCTAGGAGTTTCTTTTTCTGGATTTGCCAACTGGAAGTTGACAAATAGTTGAGCGGACTGATAGTAATGGTTTTTCTTTTGGTTTCATATATCACTATCCCACTGTACCCTCCTTGGGAGTTAATACTTCCTAATTGGGGGTGGAGGTGGATGGGGAGAGTTACTTCACAATCTCCTTCTTTGGGAAAACATGGGAAATCAGTGAGCTTCTGGCAGGGATCAGCAGTGGTTTAGATGTCTTTCCTTCTTAAGAAAAGACTTGGGAAAAAGAAACTGCTAAAGAATTTCAGACAGCTGAAATGTTTAGGTTCTCGCAATTTCAAAGCACTTTTTTAGAATTATCATTGCCCAACCCTATTTTTGGTGCAACATTGTGGTGGATTGTAGTCTGAATTCCCAGGAGGGAGGGGGTCACATTCCAGAGGAGCAAGAGATAGTGACGTTTAGATGGTTGCTGGTTGGGAGGAAGAGCAATAAGATGGCTCCTCCCTAGAAGTTCTCAGAATGTACCTTTAATGATGGAAGTAGTTGCTTCAGTTTGGCAAGATTTCTGTCTGTAGGCAAGAAACAATAAAGGAAACTACCTAGAAGAATCTTGGCATGTCTTTCTTAGGTTTTGGAGCCTGGTCTTCTTCCTCCCCAAAAGATTAAAGAATCATTGAGATTGAGAATTTTATAAGCCATGTAAGAATTGTCACCTACAGAATATGTGCCCTGCAAAAACAGTTTCTGTTTGATTGTTAAGGTCGGTCTGTCTGTCTCTGTCTCTCTCTGTCTCTCTCTGTGTGTGTCTCTCTATGTCTCTCTTTGTGTGTGTGTGTGTGTGTGTGTGTGTCTGTCTGTCTGTCTGTCTGTCTCTGTCTATCTGTCTGTCTGTCTGTCTCTCTCTGTCTCTCTCTCTCTGTCCATGTATGTGTCTCTCTGTGTCTCTGTCTCTGTCTCTCTATCTCTCTGTCTCTCTCTCTGTCTCTCTCTCTGTCTCTCTCTGTGTGTCTCTCTCTGTGTCTCTGTCTGTCTGTCTCTCTCTCTCTCTCTCTGTGTCTCTGTCTCTCTTTCTCACCAATTGCTCAGTCAGAGCAATGCCTGCCACAGATGAAATAGCATCTATAAATGTAAGTCTCAGTGTTCGTATTTTCTCCTTGAATGTCCTCTAGCATCAAGGAAAACATTTCTCTCATAGCTCAGATTGTATGACAACATACAGTATGCAATTGCTCAGATGTCAGATTTTCCGTGATGGCTTTGAGGCTTCCTTGAAACTAAAATCAGCTCCTCAGTAGTTTAACCACAGAGCAGGTAAACTTGTCCTCTGGCCTCACGTGAACCACACAAAGTGTCTTTCTACAACTGGGAAGCAAAGGTCATTCCGCTTGCCTTATCAAAGAGACACGTAGGCGGAATCGCCACCCCTGAGCTTGTCACTTGCAAAACAGAGACCTGACACAGAACAAAAACAGGGGAACCATACATATTACTGATCACACTTTGGGAGCTGTGTTGTGTGTTTATCAAAGAGACAAGAGAATGACTCCTGGCAATTGCAACTGATGGATGATTTTACAATAGCCTGCCACCAAACAGATTTAAAGATTTCACAGAGGCATCCTGGACAGCCCTGAAATAGCAATAGAATCTCCCAGAATACAGAATAATAGAGTCAGAAGGGATCTTGGGGGTCTTCTAGTCCAAGCAGGAGACCCCATACCATTTCAGATATATGGCTGTCCAGTCTCTTCTTAAAAGCCTCCAGTGATGAAGCACCCACAACTTCTGAAGTCAAGCCATTCCACTGATTAATTGTCCTCACTATTAGGAAGTTACTCTTTAATTCCAGGTTGCTTCTCTCCTTGATTAGTTTCCACCCATTGTTTCTTAGCTTGCTTTCTGGTGCTTTGGAAAAAAGGTTGACCCCCTCCTCTTCTTCTTCTTCTTCCTCTTCTTTTTGGAAGCCCCCCAAATATTGGAACACTGCTATCATGTTGCTCCTTTTTTTCTCTAGACTAGCCACACCAAATTTCTCCAATGGTTCTTCAGATATTTTATTCTCCAGGCCCTTAATCCTCTTAGTTGCTCTTCTCTGCACTCTTTCCAAAGTCTCAACATCTTTTTTTTTTATAACGTGGTGACAAAAACTCCAAAATCTCTAAAAAATCTCTGAACTGCCCTACATTGTGTTGGCTTGAAGGTTTGTGCTGATTTTCTAAGCATCTCAGAATATAGAACTGAGCTACCTAAAATAGAGGTAGACAATTTCTGATCCATACCTCTTTTATACATGTGGCAGATGCTTCAGCATGTAACTGATTCATGCCTTTACCATTTTTATCATATGTGGGTAGAAAGAAAATAGTCAAGGGTACGTATCCTGAGTTGCTTGTCAGCCTTTCAATATCTTGAACCAATACGTTGTGATTCTGCCTTTTTATTAGTATGATTATTAATTTTCAGGTTAGATTGTATTGTTAATACTGCCTTTTTTTCCTTCTGTTAACTAACTTCATGTGACTTAATTTAAAAAAAATTGGAATGATTCATATCTTGGCTTGACATATGTAAGTTTTATTTTTAAAGTGAAACAATATTCCATAACACCACTCGAACCAGTTAAGAATTTGGACCCTGAGCATTCCTAATAATGTCATTGCAAGCAAACTAGGTTAGAATGTCATACCTGACATTCACAGCTCCAGAAAGTCTCATAATATCATCCTATTTACTTCAAACAACTTTGTTTGCTAGTGCTTATTTCAAAAGTTCATCTAAAGATTTATTTACTTACTTAAGACCTGAAGCTGCTTTCCAGATACAAAAAAGTTTAAGGAGAAATTTTCATAGCATCTGACATGCCAGTTCTGGGAGAATTGCATTGCCCAGATTCTCTGTTCTCTTAGCATTATAATAGCAATAGCACTTAGACTTATATACCGCTCTAAGCAGTATACAGAGTTAGAATATTGCCCCAACAATCTGGGTCCTCATTTTACCCGCTTCAGAAGGATGGAAGCAGGGGTGAAATCCAGCAGGTTTTGACAGGTTCTGGAGAACCGGGAGTGGAAATTTTGAGTAGTTAGGAGAACCGGCAAATACTACCTCTGCCTGGTTCCAGAGTGAGGTGGGAATGGAGATTTTATAGTATCCTTCCCCTGCCATGCCCACCAAGCCATGCCCCCAGGAAAAAAAAATTGGATTTCACCACTGGATGGAAGGCTGAGTCAACCTTGAGCCTGGTGAGATTCGATCTGCTGAACTGCAGATAGCAGTCAGCTGAAGTAGCCTGCAGTATTGCACTCTAACCATTGCGCCACCTCGGCTCTGGTGGAGGAAGGAGTGAGCCACGGATAACTCCAAGAAGTAGTAGGCATGGTCACCCCAGCATTTTCCTTTCTGCCTTTTGTAACATCTGTCTACTTAGAAATTTATGAGACAATATTGCATAACACAATTAAAATATTGAACTTGTATATTTAAAATAAAATTGATTGACTGCCCTAGCCTAGTACACCCATTGGAATTAGACTTTTCTAGCCATGGGCATCTAAGGGGGTGAGTGGCAGCAAGATGGCAAATGGTGGGATGTACACAACAATGTTTTCACACAAATATGATTTATGTACTTTAGTTGGATGTTGGATTCCACATATGAATGGGTGGAGTTTCCATTATGATTTTGTCCCATAAGGTCATCAATTTGTCCTCATTATAGTTTGCTGTGGACAAGACTATCTGTAGCTTCTTCTAAATGAGGTCTCCTTCCTTCCTTCCTTCCTTCCTTCCTTCCTTCCTTCCTTCCTTCCTTTCCTTCCTTCCAGTTGCCTAATACAGGTTTTTTTCTTCAAGATTTATTGCCAGAGAAAAGGAAAATCAACTTCAAAAGCAAGGTACAGAGTTTGACCCAATCCAAAACAGTATTTTTCAACCAAAAGTTGACTCATTTTTCAAATATGTCTAGCAAATAATCATGGATGATTATATACCTCTTTATGAAGTACAAAGCATGTCAAAGTGCTGGATTTTCAGTGTGGCCATCACCAGCTGCTGCACTCCCCTCCGATCTCCACACAAAGCAAACTGACACATGCCATGAACACATGGCAAGACCTCAAACTTGGAGCCAAACCAAAGCCCGCGATGTGGCATCACAGCCATCTGCTCAGGACATTACATCAAAAAACTCAGGATATCACAACACTAGAACTCAGGATGTTAACACACAGCCCATTACCCAGGTCGTTAAAACACAAAAGACTAATGGGTACACATCAAGGACCGCACCCACACAGGATGTTACGAAACAGCTGACTAATCTGCAAACATCAACTCCATCAACCAATCAAGATGTTACAACACAGGCAACCAACCCGCTCACAGCAACAAAGCCAGTACCCCACACCTCCCCATCAGTATTTATAGAGAGACGGCAGCTCCGATCACACTTTCCTCGCACAAGCACGAAGCCAAAGACACCAGCCTGAAGATGACGAGTGGGACCTTGCTGAAACGTCACCAAGATACTCTCAATCTTACATGGGAAAAGACCCGAATACACCAAAACTTGCATAATCTATCTATCTATATATGTTTTTCTTTTAGCCAGGTTTTTCCTACGTAACCAAGATTTTTCTGCAGCCCTAGCTCAGTGGAGTCACATCCACTCGATTCTGGGCCTTTTTCTTCTGGCAGCCAGCAGGCCCTATGCTGCCTAGTGAGAGACTGGCTGCCAGAAGAAAAAAGCCCAGAATCGAATGGATGTGACTCCACTGAGCTAGGGCTGCAGAAAAATCTTGGTTACGTAGGAAAAACCTGGCTAAAAGAAAAACACACATAAAACCTACGAAGAGTAAGAATATATATGTATGTGTGTGTGTGTGTGTGTGTGTGTGTGTGTGTGTATGTATAATGATACTTAATATGATTGTTATTGGGACTGCATTGCATTAAGTATAATTAATAAACAAGCAAGCATCATCTGATATAGCTGTACACTTCAATCTTAGGGAAAGAAGATCAAGGCTGATTGGGGTAGTTCAATAATAACAAAGATCAGAACAATTAAAGGGATGCTTTTCTAGTGAAGGAAGGTTATGAAAGCTGAGTGCCAACAAAGAACAAGAGAAAGAAGATAGACACCTTTGAAAGATGGGTTTGGAGGCACTTTTTGTGCTAAGAGCATCAGAGACTGCAAGTAGAACCAATTAATCTATCTTGTAACAAATGAAAAGTGACTGGTCCCTTGAGGCGACAATCAGCAAGCAGAAACTCATACCTTGGGTACGTGGGGTGAATGTGATAGAGGAGGAAAAATGATTATGCCTGGCGAAGCTGAAAGAAGTAGAAGACAATGGAGAAGGTGGATGGAGGCAGTCAAAAAGATAGCTCAAACGTCCTTGGAAGAGTTGCACATTATCAGACGTTCAAGGAGGTGAGTGCCAGGCATGTCTCTGTTCAAAACCCAAGAAAGGAAAAAACCCCAACTCCATGTTTGTAGAGAAGAGGTACTTTTACTGAGTTTGAAATGATAGCAACGAAAGAAAAGCAAGATCTGATGCAAAAGGCGCAAAAGTTACATATTGAAAGCAGTGGTGAAATCCAAATTTTTTACTACCGGTTCTGTGGGCGTGGCTTGGTGGGCGTGGCAGGGGAAGGATACTGCAAAATCTCCATTCCCACCCCACCCTGGGGCCAGCCAGAGTGATATTTGCCAGTTCTCCGAACTGCTCAAAATTTCCATTACTTGTCAGAACCTGCTGGATTTCACCCCTGATTGAAAGTATCCCCAAATCCCTCCCCTCAAGGACCCAGGCTGAATGTCCAATCCCCAACCCATATGGTGTCATGTGGGGCGCATCTTCAGGTGATTTCATCCATCTGGTATTCCGGGACAGTTGACCTTGACTGGGTATCAACAACTTCATTCAGCTGGACAGTATATCATGGGGAACAATCCTCCCTTTTAGTTCACACAGGGCATCTCTCTCCAGTTCACATCCCCCCACCCAAATGCCAATCTCCCTTCCCCCCATTCCTATGGCAGCCAATGGCAAGCAAGCATCATAGAGGCTGACATTGAGTGTTTCCCTCCAGCATCTAACAGAGTAAAAGTCACCAGACCCCCTCATTCCCATTATACAGAGTAGGGACACCAATAACACATGTCAGAAACACAAATTTGGGGTGAGGGTATAAGGCAGCTGACGTTGCACCATTTAGACTTAATGCTTTGGCCAGAGAATCTGCTGCTCCCATTGTTGACCAATGGAACTAGCAATGGAACAGGAGCCTGGATAGCTCAGCAGACTAATGCATTGTAATTTAACTCCAGCTGTCTGCAATTAGTAAGTTCGAATCTTGCCAGGTTCAAGGTTGACTCAGCCTTCCATCCTTTCTAAGGTAGGTAAATTGAGGACCCAGTTTGTGGGGGCAATAAGCTGACTTTGTATAAAATATACAAAAGTATGAAGGCTATTGCTTAACGCATTGTAAGCCGCCCTGAGTCTCCAGAGAAGGGCGGCATATAAATCAAATTTTACAAAAAAGTGTTCCTTCCACTTTTCAAATTATATCCAATAATTTAGCAACAACTATAACTAGTAGTTTTTTTTTTCATTGCCTCCTACCTCATCCCATCTTTTTGTTATCAGACAAAAAGCATGAGGATTTTATATCCCCTGACAAAATGGTGAAACAGCCATGATTTTCCACATTCACCCCATTCCCAAAGCTATTTAAAATGAATTTATTCCACAAATCTATCAGACACCAAAGAAAGTAGTTATGCATAAATCTATACTGAGTGAATTATGCCAGCAAAATGACCCACTCATTACATGCACTGCTAAATCCATCTCTGCTTCACCTGATTACCAGAATGTAACGGAATGCAGCTATGAGTAATAATATATGCGTACAAGTTTACAGATTATTGAATTGAGTCCAGCTTTGCTGCTTGCAATATTTGCATTCCTATTGTCCTGCTCATTCATTTAACCTACGAAAAGATGTGGGAGCCAGCCAAGATCTGATTTGGATTCAAAAATTAGAAGTGGCAAGATTCAATCTGAATAGGAGATGTAAGATTTGAAGGCAACAATATTATATTTGAATTGATTCAGCTCCATTAAAGATTCATGGCTAAGCATCAGGTTTCTTGTAGTTACGTCATTTTGGGCTCTGATGGGGTAAAAGTATCCTGAATGTTAGATCTTTGGAAGGATATTAAACCTACGGGTAGGATTTCACAATTAATTTTTGAAAACTCTACCCTGCAATCCTTTTAAGATAGACATAGCAAGGAGGAAGTAGATCATGGTAACTCCTGGCAAAGAACTTTATGAGAAAGTATGTTGAAGCAATGCAGAAAGTTTACTACCAAAAAAAAAAAAAACTTTTGACATTTTCTCCATTTTTAAGTAAGTTCCTAAAGTCCATAGAATCTTTTATTACCCTAGAGACATGATTTATTGATAGCCTTCATGTCTGTCTGTCTGTCTGTCTCTATCTCTATCTCTCTATCTGTCTGCCTGCCTGCCTCTCTCTCTCTCTCTCTCTCATCTATCTCTCATCTATCCATCCATCTATCTATTTATCTACCATCTATCTATCATCTATCTATCTATCTATTTATCTATCATCTATCATCTATCTATCATCTATCTATCATCTATCTACCATCTATCATCTATCTATCTATCATCTAGCTATCTCTAGCCATGTGGCTATGGGGCTATGATCTATCTATGCAACAGCGGGATTGCCACTTGTTTGTGAAGCTGTTGAGAATAAATGGTAGTCTCTCACTGCATTAGCCTTTACCAAGAGTGATTGGATAACTATCTCTCTCCTTGCTATTTATTACTGTTGGCAAACAGTGCCAAGGCCTCCTTGATGGCCCTTCCTGTGACCCTGAACTCATTAAATTAAATGGGGAGATCAGCTGCCTAGTCAGAGCTGGATTGTTTTAATTTATTTCCTGCTATTATGAATTGTGCAGTCTTGCATTAAGGCTGTGTGATTCAAAGTAGAAATATAAATAGGAGCTCAGCTTCATGAAGTCTGGTGGATTGCTGACCAACCTCCTTATGCACAATTTACTTTTCCTTTCTTTCCTCTTCGTTTTTCAATAGTTAGCATCATTTTCCCTGGAACAGAACAGAACAGAAGTCCTGTTGCATGTGGCTAAGCTATAGGAGCTTACGTGGACATCTGCTTTTCAGCTGAAGCATTAATACAGTCCCATTCATTTACTTCAAAATATGGTTCCATTTTTGGTACGCAAAAGGTGAAACCATTTGCTGAACCTAGAAATCAGTAGCCAGATTACCAACCAGATTATCAGCATAAATAAAATGGAATTTAAGAAGGAGGTCTAATCTAAAGATCACTGCTTTTCCCCAAACCTCTAGGTCATTACCCCAAGTTTATGTAAAAAAGAAGCGGGGCGGGGGGGAATGAGAAAACAGTAGCCAAGGAGATTTGCATGCTTGCAAGTATTGTGAAATGGGAAATTGACAAAACCTATGTAAATTTTACCCTTCCTTATTATACCTGAGCAAAATAAGGGGATACTGAATACCAGGGTGTCAAACACTCAATTTCACTGAGGGCTGCATCAGGATTGTGTTTGACCTTGGGGGGGGGGGGGCAAGGTGGGCATGGCCAGGATTGGCGTGGCCAGCTTGACATCACTCATGCCAGGGGCACCTGTGATGGCCCGAGCGATCTGCCAGAAGAAATGAGCTCCTGAGCTCTGTTTTCAGGCTGCAATGGCCTCCTGCAACCTTCTGCCAGCAAAAACAGAGCACGGGAAGGCCACATGCAACCCTCCCGAGCTCCATTTTTGCTGGCAGAGGCATCATGGGCTAGTCCTTCACTGTTTCCAGGGTGGCTCCATGGGCCAGATCTAAGCACCCCACAGGGCTAGATCCAGCCCCCAGGCCTTGAGTTTGACACCCCTGCTGTATACCAATCTACCATTTCCTCTAGAGGACTTGACACATAGGAACTTGATACATAGGAACTAGAAAGGAAGAGTCTTCCAATGCAAAAATGAAGCTACAGATGAATGAATGAATGAATGAATGAATGAATGAATGAATGAATGAATGAATCTCCAGCTTTGTGATTTCAACTAAATCACTCTCCAACCTGCTGGACTTATAGGAATCCAGAGCTTTAGAGATATTTGAAACTAGTACAGAACCCTCATGTTGGGGATGTTACTTGGAACTCTGACAAGAAGTTTTTATTTGTTAAGAAAAATTAGAGTGCTGATGGACACCAGAGCAGACCTAGTAGCACAGCTATGAAGAAATCTCAGTGGCTTCTGATGGATCAAATCCATAGCAAATATGAATATCAATCTATCCATATTGGTTATTTTATTCTTAGCTGAATACGAAGACCAACGCCATCAGAAAGTGGGTTTTTTTGGAAAAAGTATGAGAGAACAGTGTTAACTGAAGGTATCAGTTTAAATTCTTCTTCTGTGTCTAGTTTAAACTTTGGACTGCCCAAATAAAGCCATCTTTTTGGCTTTGTCATTGGCCAAATATAAGTAATTATTGATACACATTTCTGGTAGTAGCTGAGTCTGACATACCAGCAGATGGATCACTAAATCAAACTTGGGATTGATTTAAATTCTAAGATTTGATACACAATTCAAATGATCAAGCATAAAAGAAGTGGTAGGCTTTGGAGGTAGATTAAGGGACTGCAAAGAATGCGACTTCAGATGAGCTTCAGGGCCAATTTCCTAATGTAAGAGCTGGGTTGCCTTGTAGATTCTCCTTCATTGAAGCAATTGGTTGGTCATCTGTCAAAGTAAAGCAAAGCTGGCTGAGGAATTCTGGAAGTTGAAGTCCACAAGTTTTCAAGTGGCCAAGGTTGGAGATCACTGAAATAAATGATCTCCAAGGTTCCTATATATTCCATGATAGTATCCTTTGATCTCTAGAAAACATTTTACTATCCAAGGGGAGCAGATTCACAGATTGGTTGAACAACTCTTCATCTTGATGTCCATTCTCTCTGAATGAATGAAGTATTACAATACTTCCTCAGTTGCTAATCTGGTACTCTTCTGTGGCCTGAGGTATCATTTAAGGGAAGACAAGAAAACCATATAAAAACAATGATCTAATGATCAGGAGGTTCCAGAAGGAAATATTGCAAATTTAAACAGAAAGATACGAATGCAGTATATTAGCACATTAGAAGATTATTAACCCCCTCTCTTGCATTTTCATTTCTACTGATATTTATAATTTCCTCCATAATTATCCAAGATGTTGCTTCTTTTAGAATATCTCTCTGCTTCTCAATTGTGTTGACATGCAAGATATACCCAGGGAATATTCACCACTTTCTGTGCGATGCTCAATTGAGCTAATAGCTTCATTTGATTTCTGGCTATCCCAGAGATGTTCAACAATGTGCATTTATTTCAGTGCTCGCCTAATCAACAATCACCAGTGGCCCATCAGGCAGCAAACGATTATCTTCTCATTTCCCTGTAGCTCTCCATCTGTCGGATGAGGACCATTCCACCGATAAGATGCAAGGCCTTTTTAAAAAAAAAACTCATGTAGAATTATGGCAAGTTGGCACATTCGACCAATTCACATAATGAAGTTTTACTTAAGGCTGATGCTCGGTATAATTCAGCAGAGAGTGAATCACTTCCAATGCTCCAGTAAACAATTGGGAGGTCATACAAAGCCGTCTATAATCTTTTTAATCTCGTTGAAATGTCAGAGTCCACAATATACTCTTCAAAAAACTCAAGGCATTGATTGCATTCAGCTGCTTACTGAAATCTAGTCAGTGGTTAAAGCCCAGCTATCAGGTATCTGAAGCCTAAATACAATCTTGAAAACAACAACAACAACAACAACAATAATAGTAATTTTTAAAAACAACAAATGGAAAGCAGAAAGGAAACAATTGAGCACCATGTTTCGAACTGAAACAAAGAAAGCCTATGCACAGTCAATACCTGAAGGACATTGGAGGAAAGGCAGCTACAAAGCTAACATGGAGCTGGTTGAAATTGGGGGAGCTGAAGAAAGAAGCTGAAGGCTTCATTTTGACTGCCCAAGGACAAGCCCTGTAGACCAATTCCATGAAAGCAAAAAATTAACATGTCAGTAACACAGCAAATGTCGCTTATGCAATGAGAAAGATGAAACAGTGGATCAGCTTATCAGTGGCTGCAGCAAAATCTCACAGACTGATTACCTACAACATCATAATCAAGTTGCAAAAATCATACATTGGAAGTTTTGCCAGAAGTGTGGGTTTGAATGTAGCAAAAATTACTCGAAACACCAAATTGACAAAGTTCTTGAAAATGAGCAAGTCAAGATCCTGTGGGACTTTCAGATCCAAACAGACAGACATCTGGCCCACAAAATGCCTGACATCACTATTGTGGAAAATAAAAAAAAATCTGGTTAATTGATATTGCAATACCAGGTGATGCACGAATTGAAGAGAAACAGCTGGAAAAAATAACGATCTGCAAATTGAAGCTGAGTGATTATGGAGGAAGAAATCAATGGTTGTACCTATAGTAATAGTTGTTCTTGGAGCAATGCCCAAAGGGCTGCCTAGATAAATGGAAAATTTGAATTTATTAGACTTGAATGTCCTGATTTTGCAAAAGACCACCCTACTTGGAACTGCCTGTTTACTCAGATGCTACTTTAATATCTCTTAGGTCCCTTGGTTAGGACTTGAACTGTTACATTTTTACCAGTCCCAGACTGTAAATTGAATTGAAGATTAAATCTTAAATAATAATAATGGCTTTAGAATTCAAACAGACAGACACCTGTCAGATAACACAGCAGACTTAACAATTGTTGAAAAGAAAGACAAAAAATCTGGATGCGGTAGAGTCTGGAGACAGCAGAAGAGAAGAGAAAGAACTGGAGACGATAACAAAATACAAAGACCTGCAAATAGAAACAACGATTGTGGCAAAAGAAAGCAAAGATAATAGCAATAGTAATTGGTGCCCTGTGTGCAATCTCAAAACATTGACAAACCACCATCAGTCAATTGCAAAAGGCAGCTTTACTTGGAGCAATTTACATCCTGCAATGATATCTGAAACACCATTAAACATTCAGCCCTGCATATCCCAGGTCTTCAGGAAGGACTCAAAGGGGCAGGGGTGTCAAACTCAATTTCATTGAGAGACGCATCAGGGTTGTGTTTAACCTCGGAGGGGTGGGATGGGTGTGGCCAGAGTGGGTGTGGCCAGCTCAACATCACTTAGGCTTGCCAGGTGTCCGCTATTTGACCGGACAGTCCGCTTTTTTCACATTATGTTCACTGTTTTTTTTTTCACAAAATAGTGGACATTTTTTTTATTCAAAAGCTTTATGATGAAATGGTACGTAATTACGTAATCTAAACCTGTACAGTCTAAAAGAATAAGGATAGGAGAATCACTTTTCTTTTCTTTTTTTTTCGTGTTAGAATGAGACAAAAAATACGATGAGCAGTTTTTTGGAATGAAAGTTTTATTTGCCTTACGTAAAAAACATTTGCCTGAGAATGCTGTGCAAAAGTTCAAGAAAGAAGCCATCAACGTGTATCAAAGAGCCATTGCGTACCTAGAAAAGTATATAATTTCACGGATTCAGTATATGAGACATAACCGACTGCTTGTACCATCAGTTCGAAGTGAACTTTGTATATTTTTTAATATTTCTCAACGTTGTACTGAAATTAAAGAATTATTCCTTAAACACAAAGAATTGATCAAAGCTGCGCAGTCAAATAAAAAATACACACGACAGCAAAGTAAAATGTAATTTAATATTTTACATATTATTATTTATTTATTTTATTTATTTTATTTTTATTTATTTATTTTTATATGCCGCCCTTCTCCGGAGACTCAGGGCGGCTTACAATGCATTAAGCAATAGCCTTCATACTTTTGTATATTTTATACAAAGTCAGCTTATTATAATGTATTTGATGTTTTGAATTTTAAGTAAAGTTTTGAAGTGATTATTTTAATACGTGTTAAAATGTATGTAAGAAAATATATAATTTAATTGTAATTTTTTAAATTTTTTTTACTACTTAACATCCCCACCCCCCGCTTGTCCGCTATTTTTTGGAAGCAGACCTGGCAACCCTAACATCACTCATGTGATCAAATGCCTCTTTTGCTAGTAGTTGTTTTCTAGCACTCTGCCAGCAAAAGCAGAACTCGTGAGGGGCATGTGCAGCCCACCAGGTTCTCCATTTTTGGCTACGACAGCCTCCTGCAGTGTTCTGCCAGTGAAAAGGGAGCCTCCTGAGCTCCATTTTTGCTGGCAGAGGCCCCAGCCCAGGTCTAAGCACCCCATGGGCCAGATCCAGCCCATGGGCCTTGAGTTTGACACTCCTACGATAGGTAGACAAATATGCGAAATCCAGTCTGAACATCGGGCTGACTCTGTGATGAACCAGAATAATAATAAAAAATAAATAAACAGATTTTTTTCCTGAGAAAAAGCAAAAAATGAGTGTTGAGTCATGAAAAACAAAACTTCTGCACTGTATCAGAATATTCCTGGTTACCGTCTAGAAAGGTAAAAATTAGGATTACCAGAAAGATGTGAAAAGATGTGAGCTACAAAACTTCCTACTCCATTGTTGAACGTTCTCCAGCCACAGCTTTATCCCTATCAGAACATCTCATTGTCTTCATGAAAAAATTATATACAGATCAGGAAGCCACAGCAGGAACAGAACATGTAAAATAAAGTGGATTTAGGTTAGTAAAGGAAAGTGACAAAATTGTACGCTCTCCCTCTTCAACCTATACGCTGAATATATACTGTATTAAAGGATGCTGGATTGAAAGAAGACGAACATGGTTTTAAAACTGTGGGGGGGACCAATAATTTTCTTTATATTGATGACATTATTTCAATAGCCAAAAATGCAATGGATCTGCAAGCTCTGGTAATAAAAATCAAGAGGCATAGTGAAAAAAATGGGACAACGTTACATATAAAGAAGACCAATAATAACCAGCTTTGGCATTGGCAATGAAGACATCAAAGTAGTGGATAGCTCTGGTCTTTTAGAATCAACCAGTAATGGTAAAAGAAATAAGAAATCAAAAAATATGCCACAGATTTGTATTTGGTAGGACAGCCATGGATTCAAATGACATGATTGTCTATATCTACAAAGACCAGAATCGTGCAAGACATAGTATTTCCCGTGACACACTATGGAAGTGAAAGTTGGTGACAGATCTCTATCGTGATACTGCCATTCAAGTGGGGAGGGACCCCGGATCCTTTTACTCACTTATTGCTCTCATCCTGTTTTCTTACATATTTTGTAATTTCCTAGTTTAACTTTTACCCTGTCACCTGTTCTGTCCTGTGCTTGGATTTACCTTGGGGAATGTACAAGGAGGGGGAGGGCCATCTGTTTTCTTTCAGTTTGGAACAGTGGTGGGTTTCAAAAAATTTTACTATTGGTTCTGTGGGTGTGGCATGGCTTGGTGGGTGTGGCAGGGGAAGGATACTGTAAAATCTCCCTTCCCACCCCATTCCAGGGGAAGGTTTCTGCAAAATCCCCATTTCCTCCCAATCAGCTGGGACTCGGGAAGCAGAGAATAGATGGGGGCAGGGGCAGTCAGAGGTGGTATTTACTGGTTCTCCAAACTACTCAAAATTTCCACTATCGGTTCTCCAGAACTGGTCAGAACCTGCTGAAACCCACCTCTGGTTTGGAAGCCTCACAGAAGAAACGCATGGGAATGACTCCTTATCTCTTTCTCAGGATGACCGTTTCCACAACATCTTCGCACCTGTGGATTGGCTCATTCAACATCAAACTGAGAGGAGGGGTTTCTAACCACTTTATCCTAATGGAATTGCCTGGAGGGAACTCAGACCCTGCTTTGCATTGTCTTGCAATCACTCCCTTTCAATAAAAGGTTCCTTTTGAAATGCTAAAGTTTCGAGAGCCCATGCTTTCTTGAACAGGAGGGAGAGGCAGGACCTTATAGTTGGACTCTGTAGAATCAGGATAGGAAGAATAGTAATGATTTTGTAATGGGGTGATGTCGGCTGGCGACACCCAGGGGGAGGGCCTTCTCTGTGGGAGCCCCAGCCCTATGGAATGAACTGCCCCCGGAAATACGTAAGATCTCCGACCTCCGGGTGTTCCGCTGCGCACTGAAGACCCTGTTGTTCCGCCAGGCAGGGCTGTCAATATAATAAATTTTAAATTGGGGTATTTTAATTTTTAGGGTTTTAAATCGGCCAAATCTATTTATTTATTTTAATTTTTAATTATTGTTGTGTCTTGTATTTTTAAATTGGCTGTACACCGCCCTGAGTCCTTCAGGAGAAGGGTGGTATAGAAATAAAATAATAATAATAATAATAATAATAATAATAATAATAATAATAATAATAATAATAATAATAATATTTTGAACTATGGTGTTGGAGAAATCTCTTGAGAACCTCAGGGACAACCAAGAAAATAAACGGATGGATCAACCCAGAAGTTTCATTCAAGGCACAAATGGTTCTGCTCAAACTATCCTTCTTTAGACACACCATGCAAAGACCTATGAGAAGAAAAGGAGAAAAAAATGACCAGTAGCAATGTGAATTGATTCAATGACAATGTTAATGAGTGCACTTCTGGAAGACCTGAAAGATCAGGTTAGGGATACATAGTCATGGGACATACATACATACATACGTTTTATATTTCGCTGATAAAGAAATAAAGGGAGACTAGGATAGATCTATTTCAAGCTATTTAGCTCTCATCAGCTAGCCATACCCTTACTTGAATTCAAACTTGGGCTGCCTCCATGTTAGGCAGTTGTATTAACCACTTTCTTTATCAGCGAAATATAAATTTGGTATACAATGGTTTGTCGTGAATGTGACTGCTTGAGGGCTCCTGGATTGGAGCTGAAAGGCGAAAGGGATGCAGTATGCTCCCTCACACATGCTGGGGTAGACCAGGTGTCTCGATAGAAAAACAATACATACATACATACATACATACATACATACATACATACATACATACATTTATTTGTGGTCACTGGGAGCCAAGACAACTTGATTGCACTCTCTCTCTCTCACTCAGTCAATCAATGTCATATATAGCAGTTGGTGGAATTCTTCTGTAATGGCTTCATTATCCTTTCTACAGTAAATCTACTTATCTGAGCACAAGGCTGACATATGGATCTGATTGTGCAAAGTAATTTTGTTTGTTTATAAAATGGGTTACATGCTTTCCCATTAATTAAAAGGAGATGGAATGAGACGCTATTCTTAGAATCTTTATGAGGTACATCCAGCCGCGCATTTCTAATTTCAATGCAGTGCTAATTTCAGCACGGAGCTTTTGAATAAATGTTTATAAGCCCAATGCAAAGGGCAGCATTAGTTAAGTAAAGGTCGTTTAATCAACAAATACCCTTCACGGTGTGCACTTATTTCCAGCTGTTTTAATTATGCATTGTGACTGTCTTTATTCACCTGAATCACCCATCCAGGATTCAAAGTCTATTCAGACAGAAGCCCTCTTGAACTGAGCTTCACTCCCAGGTAGGTTGGCATCAGATCTTGGATGTGAGAAACAAATGCCAAGAAGAAAAAAGGAAGAGTTTCTCACCCTTCATACATCCTAAGTACCCCTAGACATTTGTAAACAGCCACTATTTATTTGCTGCAACTCAAATGACCTGTTAAAATAACTCAAGATAAGAAATGAACAATGATATGACCCCAATCCCCCAGGTGCCAGATATAATGAAAGTATACGATTTATCAAGGCATATTTTCTCTTTTATTTACTGATTCTCACAGTTATTGACAGTGCAACTTTTCAGCATTTTCCTATATTTTAAAAAATCTTTTCTAATCATGTGCCAAAAAGATCCTTCCTTCCTTCCTTCCTTCCTTCCTTCCTTCCTTCCTTCCTCCCTTCCTCCTTCTCCTCCCTTCCTTCCTTTCCTCTCTCCCTCCCTCCCCCCTCCTCCTCCCTCCCTCTCTCCCTTTCTTTTTTCTTTCTTTTTCTCCCTCCCGCCCTCTCCTTCCTTCCTTCCTTCCTTCCTTCCTTCCTTCCTTCCTTCCTTCCTTCCTTCCTTCCTTCCTTCCTTCCTTCCCCAATTCTTATTTAATATGGCAAAGTAAAAATTGTTTTCATAACATTTCTGATTGAGAAGAAAATAAGTGGAAACACGGTAAAATAAATTAGTTACATTATGGTCAAAAGAAAGTGTCTCAATGTTTTATGGTTTAGCAGCCTCTCCAAAAATCTACAGCAATTTGGGGATTTTCTGCTCCCATGAGGGGGGCAACCTGAGAAACAGAGATAACTTTGCCCACCTTGCAATAATAGGGTAGCCCTAAAAACACCATGAAAACAATTTCTAAAGAAATTCTGAAGCATTTTGAGAACACAAAGGTGGAGAAGGCTTTGGAGAAACTGAAGGACACAGTAGATTTAAGCACAGTATTAGGTTACAGTATTTAATTCACGCCTACCACTTTGGGACCTGAGATTGCATCCTCCTGACAGCATCCTATTCAATATAAAAAGGTAAGGGTTAAGGTTCCCCTCGCACATATGTGCTAGTCGTTCCCAACTCTAGGGGGTGGTGCTCATCTCCATTTCAAAGCCGAAGAGTCCAAAGACTCTCTGTGGTCATGTGGCTGTCATGATTAAATACCAAAATACCAAATTTATGACTAAATACCAAAGGCTCACGAAACACTGTTACCTTCCCACCAAAGGTGGTCTCTATTTTTCTACTTGCATTTTTTATGTGCTTTTGAACTGCTAGGTTGGCAGAAGCTGGGACAAGTAATGGGAGCTCACCCATTACATGGCACTAGGGATTCGAACCACTAAACTGCTGACCTTTCAACCGACAAGTTCAGCGTCCTAGCCACTGAGCCACCATGACCCTCATTCAATATATGAATCTAAATAAACAAACCCAAAAGAAGGAGAGGGAATGGATTTCCTTTCATCAATGATTTGAACAATGCACTGATCTGAAGTTGCTTCATGAATCATCATAGATGGGACAAGTAACGGGAGCTCACCCCATTACACGGCACTAGGGATTCGAACTGCTGAATTGCCAACCTTTCTATCGACAAGCTCAGTGTCTCAGTCACTGCGCCACTGTGTCCCTTTGATGCTACTAGCTACTTAATTAAATTAATAAAGATGCGACTAGCTACTTAATTAAATTAATAAAGATGCTACTAGCTACTTAATTGGATTGTCCACTTAAATGGAAACAAAGCTATATCTGTTGCTCAGTTTGTTGTTTTATTTGTTTGTGGAAGACAGTTTAACATTGCAGGGATCTCGAGTCATGGAAACTGAATAAATGGATGGCTTTCATGCCAACAAGAGCAGATAACTTGTTTTTCTTACTTGTGGAAAAGTTATCTCATAAAAATGTTCCAGCAGTACGCTTCTGCTACAATACTTTAATATTTTGTAATTAGGTTATTTGCTGTATATTTACAGAGCAATCAGGGGACTTCGGGATACACAATATATTCAACTTTCTGAGAAATATGTTCGCCAGGGAATGTAAACACTTATCAATATTATATGGAGGACAAAAAGAAAACAACAACAATACATTGTTTGCCTGTACAAATGCACCTCTTAATTTGTAATTCATATTCAGCTGCCTTCCTAAAGGGGGGGAAAAAAATAATTCATTTGCTTTTGTACATTGCTTTTCTTCTGAAAATGTAAACGTGGTTTTTGATTGAAAAAAAAAAACCAGGTTCTGCCTGGCCTGAGTGATGCATTATAATATCTTTATCTCCTGTGCCCTCTCTTAACCTCTTACAGCAACAGAGACTGATGTGTGTTGGAGTTTAATTCAAGCCGAAAATGCACAGATAAAAGAAAATGGGCTCTGAAGCAAACAGTGAATAAAATCCTGAGGAATTTATGAGATAATAATTAAGGTTAGCTAACTTAACTTTTTAACTATACTACTACTGTATCTTCTACTATTTCCACATAAAATTCTCACAAAGTTCTTTGTGAGAGGAGATGGTTGTGTGCATGTCCATCATCATCCCAGAACATTAAATTTTTTCCCCCAATACACTCCATCTACATGGACAGAAACATTCTATATTCAGGATGGACTGTCTTCAATAGTTGACTTCCATCAACTAAGAAGGTAACATCAGCTTTATTGGAAGGCACCAAGAATTTCTACTCTACTGTTCCGTGCTACCTGTAGCTTATGAAGTTCCTAATATTCAGGAATTAACCCATCAAAATGAGAAAGGAGATGATTTTATAACTCATATGCATTGGCTATTTGTGCAGCATATTCACTATGCTGATGGCTTATCTTCATGTTGCTACCCATTCTGCTACTAAACCTGCACATCTTTTCATGAATTCATTGGAAGGACATCTCTGTCGGTTCAAGTCCAAAGATGACACAGTGAATTCCAATCAAGTCCAACCCTGTCTTTGCTTACACATACTAGAATCTTGCCAGAGTAAAGCGATAGCCTTCTAACCTAATAGATGTAACCTGAGAATTTCTAGGGTGTAGCTACCCTGAACCTTTTCCTCCCTCCCCCATCTAGTTCAGGACTGTGCTGTCTCTTATTTTGGGCCACTCTCTGGAATCTTCTGACATCTCTCTGGGAAGTGCCCCAGCCAAGATTCCTCTCCACTCCTTCTCCAGGTGCACATTCAGTCACAATCTCTCAATGAAATAATAGAATCTGGCACCACTTTGAGGGGTATGAGGGGATAGATTGTGAACTCATCAAATTTGCAGATGTCACCTAGCTGGTAGGAATAGCCAACACTCCAGAAAATAGGCTTAAGATAGAGAAGGATCTTGACAGACTTGAACATTGGGCGCTATCTAACAAAATGAAATTCAATGGTGAAAAAAATAAGGTTCTACATTTAGGCAACAAAAACAAACTGCACAGGTACAGTATATGTAGTACCTCACTCAATAGTTCTAACTGTGAGAGGGATCCTGGAGTCCTAGTGGACAACCATTTAAATATGAGCCAGCAGTGTGCAACAGCTGCCAAAAAAGCCAACACAGTTCTAGGCTGCATAAACAGAGGGATAGAATCAAGATCACATGAAGTGTTGATACCACTTTATAATGCCTTGGTAAGGCCACACTTGGAATACTGTATCCAGTTTTGGTCACCACGATGTAAAAAAGATGTTGAAACTCTAGAAAGAGTGCAGAGAAGAACAACCAAAATGATTAGGGGACTGGAGGCTAAAACATATGAAGAACAGTTGCTGGAACTGGGTATGTCTAGTTTGATGAAAAGAAGGACCATGGGTGACATGATAGCAGTCTTCCAATATCTCAGGGGTTGCCACAAAGAAGAAGAAGTCAAACTATTTTCCAAAACACCTGAGGGCAGGGCAAGAAGCAATGGGTGGAAACTAATGTAGGAGAGGAGCAACTTAGAATTAAGGAGAAATTTCCTGGCAGTTAGGACAATTAATCAGTGGAATGACTTGCCTCCAGAAGTTGTAAATGCTCCAACACTGGAAGTTTTTAAGAAGATGTTGGATAACCATTTGCCTGAAATGGTATAGGGATGCAGCGGCGTCTCTGATGGCACTGTTCAGCTCAGTTCAGCTCTGCCACACTTGCAAGTGTGTATCCCATCGGCCAGCTGGTCTTTGGGTCTCTGCTGCACATGTGCAGGGGTGGGGCATGTGCGGGGGCCCACGTGCACATGTGCAGTGGGCGTGGGGGTGTGTGGGGCACCATGTGTGCATGCGTGGGGGCGCAGGGTGCATGCATGGGGGTGCACACATGTGCTGGGGGTGGGACGTATATGCGGGGGCTGCACACACATTGCATTTTGGAGTTTTGGGTGTGCGCTTTGGGCACTTGGTCCAGAAAAGGTTAACCATCACTGGTATACAGTTTCCTACCTAAGCAGGGGGTTGGACTAGAAGACTTCCAAGGTCCCTTCCAACTCTGGTCTGGTCTGGTCTGGTCTGGTCTGGTCTGGTCTGGTCTGGTCTAGTCTAGTCTAGTCTAGTCTAGTCTAGTCTAGTCTAGTCTAGTCTAGTCCAGTCCAGTCCAGTCCAGTCTAGTCTAGTCTAGTCTAGTCTAGTCCAGTCCAGTCTTCTAAACTGTTTCAATTTCTCCCCTCAGGATGTCACTATAGGGCATTGCATGCCAAAACAACTGGATACAAAGATAGTTCCTTCCCTAGTACCATCACTCTGCTGAACACCCAATTCCCATGCCTGAAGATATTTACCCATTGCTATTATCCTTCTCATTTTTTCATCTTTTTCACCTTCTCATCTTTCCTACTAACTTCTTCTATTGGCATCTTATGGTTTATCACTTGTTGTTTGTATCTTATGATTGTATCTTATGATTTAGGATCTATGACCTATCACATGGTTGTTGGTATGTACACTGAGAGCTATGCACCGGAGACAAATTCCTTGTGTGTCCAATCACACTTGGCCAATAAAGAATTCAAGAACTATAGTTAAGGGGAAATGGAGAAGGATAACTATCCTCTGAGTAAGTGTCAAGGTTCAGAGCAGAATGTGGATTATTTAGTGACTCACAATAGCTCTTCCTTGTTGCACATAGTTGGAAAAAAAAGTACTACATATGGTATAACTGGGGGAGGACTGTGCTTTGTAGGATTTTTAAAGAGAAAAATAATATTCCTCCCCATCCATTTAACACACTTCCTTTTCGGGTTTTTTTTTTTTTTTAAATGAAGACTACTTATCCTATTGGGCATCAAAGTGTAGCCATTGTAGTTGTGATTAATCCCATTTTTCAAACAAAAGAAATGTTAGTGTTTTACTGAAAGCTGTGGATTTTCTGTCCAAGATATCCCTCCCCAAAGGGATCAAGTCTTATTTAGATATTAGCGATTACTACAGCTCATATAATGAAAGGTTTTGGAGATGGATCAAAACCCTCTCCACTCAGTCCTTTAGGTCAGGGGTCTCCAACCTTGGCAACTTTAAGACTTGTGGACTCAACTCCCAGAATTCCAATATCTGCTTTAGGACATTGCTCATAATTTAACCATGTATAGGTAGAGATAAACTTGCCCGAATGGTCTCTTCCACTTTCATTGGCACATTTTTGAATGCCATTCCTTGCTTTAATATTATTAGTTAATCTTTAGTGAGATTCACAGCCTTTGAGGCTGGTTAATAGCTTAGCAGCTCAAGTCCTAACCAAGGACCTAGGAACTATTAAGGTATCGTCGGAGGATGTAAGATGATGATGATGATGATTTTGATGATGATGATGATGATTCTCCATTTTCTGAAAACATTTTAAATTGTAGACCTTCCTTTTGCTTATGATATAGGAGCTACAGAATTCTCAGAATGTTTTCACTTTATATATACATTTAAATATATATTATTTTGACACCTTTGCTAGAAAGTAGATGGGAAGAAATGCATTTATCTCCTTCCTGGTTTGTCTGAGGATTCAGACCCTTTCCTAGAACCAATTCATTTAACTGTCCCATGGTGGCTTGGTTACCTGAGTTAGAAAGGTATCTTTGAACCAGCCATATACAGAGCCATATCTCTGAAAAACACCATCTGTCAGTCCACTATCAAGACATAAGCCATTTTAAATGTTAGGTCTCCTCCAGCCAACACAGATGAAGGTCTTATGTGCTTTATTTAGAGATACTGTAAACATGTATATGGTTCGTATATTTTATGACAGGGGTGTCAAACTCAAAGCCCTGGGGGCCAGATCTGGCCTGCAGGGTGCTTAGATCTGGCCTGCAGGACCATCCTGGAAACAACGAAGGACCAGCCCACAGTGCCTCTGCCAGTGAAAACGGGCTCCTGAGCTGTTTTTGGCTGTGACAGCTTCCTGCAACCCTCTGCCATCAAAAATGGAGCTCGGAGGCCTCCCGAGCTCTGTTTTCACTGGCAGAGAGTTGCAGGAGGCCGTCAAAGCCAAAAACGGAGCTTGGGAGCCTGTTTTCACTGGCAGAGCACTTAAACCACCACAGGCACCCCACCCGACACAAGTGACATCAAGCTGGCCACGCCTACCCCAGCCACGCCCTCTGCCCCCGCCCCCCCGAGGTCAAACACAACCCTTTTCTGTGTGTAATGAATGAAATCGAGTTTGACACCTCTGTTTTATGAGAACTCGATGATAAACATACCACGAGGATGTGAGATAATTAGTTCAGGAACTACCCTTTGACTGAGGCAGTGACTGCACATTTCTTAAACAAATAAAATGTGGAATTGTAGTTGAAGCAAGCTAAGAAGGAGATAGCAGCACGGCCATTTTAAATGGTCACTAAACAAGTGGTTTATAAGTTAAGACTTACAGAAATGGGACCTCAGAAATATGACGTTCTACTTTAAATTAGATGCCTTACGGTGTAAACAAAGAGGAATTTATAAAAAATTAAGAAGACAGCCAGTAGGATTTGAGGAATCCCGTCTTTGTTCATTCCAATATGAACTAATTTGTTTTGCACTCTGAACTTATATATCCAGATTCTCTTATGCAGATTAAAATATAGCTATTCACGGGGTTTTGCACTTCTCCAAATACTGCACTGCTGCTCATAGCTCAAATACACACAGAAACATAAAAATTCCTATGTGGAAACTTGCTAATGTGATGCTGAGAGAACATGTATTCTAAAATACACATGTTGAAAAAAAACAGCCAGTCGAAACATATATTTTTGTAGTCTTTTTGAAAACCATACCTCAATCTAGAAAAGTAAGGGTGGGGAAAATTATTTGCAGAGAAATTAGGAAAATGACAATTTATTCCCTCTTCTGTTGGTTATGCATCACTGAGCTTGGCCTACAAGAGAGACAACAAATATTCAAATGTGTGAAAAAAAACCAGACTGAAATAGCAGACAAAATAAAGATACTGGGTAAAATGTATCCATCTGATCAAATAAATACTGGCCTAGACAGAAAATATTCTTGTCATATGGCAAAGTACAATTAAAACATCTGAAACGTTAACGACCTGTACAGAAAAAAAATGAATCTGCACAAATTAGATGTTGCCAGGAAAATAAAATCAGCCAACAAACAGGAAGAGAAGGTCCAAATTCTCCATCTACCTTCAGAAAAGAAGGAGCCCAAAGGATTATTTTTATTGTAGTCAGTATAGAAATTCTTACATTTTAATTCCCACAATGGATGACTGGCCACAAAAGCTGATGGAGTTAGCAGAGTTGACTAAATTGGTAACTTTAATTAAAGAACAAAATATGACTAGCTTTGTTTCTACTTGGAAACCACTTCTGGACTTTGTGCTAAAGGATGAAAAAAAAATAATAAACTTTGATTTTGGGTTTTACCAATCAGATACCGGTAGATTTTGTTATAGAAATGGCTAGTATATATTATTATCTAAAAGTAAAAGTTGAGATTGTATCTTATTACCATCTTCCATTGTGCTAAAAAGAGTCGGCAGTCAATGTTTTTCTTTTTTTTTTTCTTCTTTTTTTTAATTTTAAATTTGATTTATATGCCGCCCTTCTCCAGAGACTCAGGGCAGCTTACAATGCATTAAGCAATACATTAAGCAATAGCCTTCATACTTTTGTATATTTATACAAAGTCAGTTTATTGCCCCCACAAACTGGGTCCTCAATTTACCTACCTTAGAAAGGATGGAAGGCTGAGTCAACCTTGAGCCTGGTGAGATTTGAACTTACAGTAATTGCAGACAGCTGGTGTTAATCACAATGCTATTAGTCTGCTGAGCCACCAGGCCCTTTTACCCTACATGTTGTCCTCTTCCCTTTTTCTTCCCCTACTTTCCCTTTTTTTTTTCATTTTTCTTTGTAGTATATATTTTGATAATGCAAGACTTTAATCTGAGCCATAAAGCCAATTTATAAACCAGGTTTGCTAGGTACCACACATTGCAATAGAACAAGGGTGCTTTGGAAAGCTTTTGTTGTTGTTGTTAGTTGTGAAGTCGTATCTCACCCATCGTGACCTCATGGACAATGTTCTTCCAGGCCTTCCTGTCCTCTACCATCCTCTGGAGTCCATTTAAGCTCACGTCTACTGCTTTAGTGACTCCATCCAGCCACCTCGTTCTCTGCCGTCCCCTTCTTCTTTTGCCCTCAATCATTCCCAGCATTAGGCTCTTCTCCAGGGAATCCTTCCTTCTCATTAGGTGGCCAAAGTATTTGAGTTTCATCTTCAGGATCTGTCCTTCTAAAGAGCAGTCAGGGTTGATCTCCTCTAGGACTGGCCAGCAATGCAGTAATACATTTTTGGAAGGAGGCATCTGATCCCAGGTGGTATATGATTGCTCTCTTCTTTCCAACCCCAATGAAATAGAAAAGGAAGATGGGCTTCAGGTGAGGATGAGTTTGGGCCTTGCATTTCCTGGTTCATTCTTTGCAGCCTTCATTCCTAAACACAATTTACACAAATCAATTTTGTGGATTTCTTCAGACTTCATCAGCTCTTCTTCTCCCCCCCCCCCCCAGCTTGGATTAGAACAAACAGAAAGACAATTTCACAACGGTTTAAGACTTGAACACATTCCAGGCAATTACAAAAGTCAAATTCAAGATTAGCTAAGACATCTGTATAACGGCAATAAATAAATGTGTTTGAATAGTTTAGAAACCTTATTGGTGGTGCAGTGGTTAAGTGTAACTCTGCAAGCAAACTCTGCCCACAGCCTGGAGTTTGATTCCCACTGACACAAGGTTGACTCAACTTTCCATCCTTCCGAGGCCAGTAAAATGAGTATGCAAATAATGCTTCTTTTTTGTAAACTGCCCAGAGACTTAATTGCCTAAATGCTATTGCTATTATTTTAAGAGAACTGAAGTCTCAGATGTGGCAGTGAGCTACATACAGAATTATAATCCATAAATGGTTTCCAGGCTAGGCTGAAAATAATATGAGACTTGTCTTTCATGTTTGAAGTTATTTTCTGACATTGATGCATAGTCCCATAGGTTAGGCTGCCATCCCTCTAATGAAGGAATTAGATGTTGTCATTCCATAATCCATCTTGTTTTCTCCAGAATCAGCATCGCATGGAAGGATATCCCCATGGTATTTGCATGCTGACAATAGTTTTCATTTTGTGAGCCGGTGCCCCTGCAGTCTGTAAATCTTTATCATCTTTTCCATATTAAGATGCCGCTGCTGATTCTGATGATTGCAGACGAAGAGACGTGCATCCGAATTACCCACAAAGCCCCCAAGGCTAAATGTTTGTTATTCAGTGTCATTGCAAGAATATAGATGAGTGAGTAGCTGAACAGTTTAATTGAAAGGACCCGCTGACATTCTTGATGGTGGAATAGCATAAACGGAGACCATGTCACAAACACACTGCTACAACCTCAAAGGTTGTTACACAAAGCTCACAAGGACATGGACTTCCTCCTCGTAGACCATTACTTTCTTCACCCCCTTTGTTTTCCTTCATTGAATTCTCACTTGGGATTTTCACCTCTTGTACAAGGAGAGTTTCTGAATTCAGGAGAAAAAGAAAAACCAATAACCTTCTCTTCTACAGATAAAGGCTAAGTTGAATCAGGAGAAATTGTTCCCATTTGCACATAATGTCACACTCCGTTAAAACAAAAACATAACATTTTCTCTCCGTTGGATTCAAGAGGCCATCTCCTGTTCCCAGAAGCTGCTTACTTGAGAAAAATAAATAAAATGAGAAAGATTCTTGAGAATGAAGTGAAGTGGAAAAGAGAACTGAGTAATGCCCCCATCCAGTTCTTTCAAAACACCTTTTCTTGTTGCTACCAAACGAAAGGTGAATAAACAGAAGGTAAGTTACAAACCGCCTTTTTTCATCTTTGCCACAAACTTTTCTTTCATTACCCTTTTCTCCTTGCTCCTTTGGGTAGTATTTTCACTCCATCAGACCAAGGGGCAGCCTTAAAAGTTTCCAGCGTTTTACCTCTGTGACACTAAAATGTTCATTGGCAGGAAAGGTTTCCACTTAAATACAACCGAAACCAGAGACTGGAACATGTCTGTCTTCCTTTCTGCTGGAAAATTGAAAAGCAAATAATACGTTTCTAGGCCATGAAGCCCTGAAAGAAAGTTCAAATGGTAATAATGACACGTAAGGAAAGCATTAGTCATAAAAGGAAGCGGTGGATGTGAATGAATAAGTTCAGTCAGATTGCAAAGCATCTGACAGCTGAGAAATACACAATAACAGTCCTCCTGAGATTATACTTTGCAGAACACAAATCTGGTGTGTGCTATGAATATCATAGCCATATTAAGTCAACTGTTTCTGCCCAAGTCCTCTAAAATGCCAATTCCCATAAAAGACAGGTTTAAACATTTTCTCCTTGGGATGAGAAGAATTATCTAGGACGGGGACTTTGTTGATTTAGAGAAGTGATTCTATTCTTGTCTCCTAAGGGGATTTTTAATGCCCCGAAAGGCTGTATTTTATGAACCTAGCAGGTCCAGGTAGAATAATTTAACAACATTCTGTAAATTATATCCTTTGAGTGATTTCTTGCTACCGACAGGGGTAATTTTGACATTTATGGAGAATGACACTGTTTATTAAATTTGCATGCAGGGAGGATAAATTTACTTCCTCATAAAGAATAGCACACAGGTCAGAGAAAAGAGACTGTCTGAGTTTTAGAACCTTAAGGAACAATGATTCAGATTCAGACAGGCAGCCATATGCAGATACTCCTGAAAGCTAGCCAGTACAGATACTCCTCGACTTACAACCATTATTTTAATGGACGTTCAAAGTTACAACAGCACTGAAAAAAAGTTACTTAAGACCAGTCTAGTGAAGAGAAGGACTAGGGGAGACATGATAGCAGTCTTCCAATATTTGAGGGACTTTCTTCCCTGTCTCCCCTCCAGGTTTGGGACATTAAATAAAGCTGTGTGTATAAATACAGTCTCTCAAGAAAATTGATGACAAAGAATGATTTGTCATTGAATCCATGAAAAATGTTCTTTTGAGCAAAGAAAAAATACAGCCAAATTTCCATCCCACTCAGTTACTTTATACTACTCTATAAAGCCTTGTAAGGCCACACCTAGAGTACTGCATCCCGTTTTGGTCACCACATTATAAAAAAAAGATGTTGAGACTCTAGAAAAAGTACAGAGAAGGGCAACAAGGATGATTAGGGGACTGGAGGCTGAAACATATGATGGACGGTTGCAGGAACTGGGCATGGCTAGGTTAGCGAAGAGAAGGACCAGGGGAGACATGATAGCTGTCTTCCAATATTTGAGGGGCTGCCACAGAGAGGAGGGGGGCCAGTTATTTTCCAAAGCACCTGAAGGCCAGACAAGGAATAATGATGGAAACTGAACAGGGAGAGATTCAACCTGGAAATAAGGAGAAATTTTCTGACAGTGAGAACAATCAACAGAAGTGGAGCAGAAGTTGCCTTCAGAAATTGTGGGGGCTTCATCCCTTGAGACTTTCAAGAGGGGACTGGACTGCCATTTGTCAGAAATGGTATAGGGTCTCCTGCTTGGGCAGGGGTTGGACTAGATGACCTACAAGGTCCCTTCCAACTCTGTTAATCTGTAATCTAATCTGTAAAACCAGTCCTTGTGCCTACAACCATTGCAGTTCTGAAGTGAACTGAAGAAGCTTCTTGGATGAGAAGCAAAACGTTTTCAAGGGGAAAAAAAACAAGACGCCCAGTTGCCGTTTGGAAAAAGCACCTTTGGGACAACCATGACCTGAATGGCTATGGAGAATCTTCCTAGACAAGTGACTGCTGGTGATATATGAATAGAAGATCAAAGATTTCCCCGAGAGTACTCTAAGTATTACAATTTTACAGTAGTGACCAAAATTGTGGAAATCTTTTGGGAAAAGTGTATTTTCTAAAACTAGCTTAATAACACCACTTTTTTTTTTTTTTTTGCAATAGTACCATAAAGTTATATATCAATGGAAAGATCATTTAATCAAGAACATAATGCAATAACTTTTATGAAGGATTTGCTATTAGAATAGCAGTTACAGTATAAAGAAGAAAAGTGAAACACGTAGAAAAAAACGAGATATACAAAAATTATCACCATGTCAGTAAATACTTAGTTGGGTAACCTTTACAACATCTTCCCGTGGAGTGAACCAAATCTTTTAGTTCTGCAGCTGTTATCATATGAAAGCAAGATTGAATGATGGCGTCTATTAACTAGTTTTTATTGCTGGGTTGCTTCTGACTAACACGTTTCTTTAGTCGGCTCCATCGATTTTCAATTGGGTTAAGGTCTGGGCTATTCTCAGGCCATTCCAGTGGTGGAATATGATTATCTTGAAACTTAAAAAAAAAAAAAAAGTGGCGTTACTAGCAGGGGTGGGTTCTAATTTTTTTACTACCGGTTCTGTGGGCGTGGCTTATTTTGTGGGTGTGGCTTGGAGGTCATGTGACTAGGTGGGTGTGGCTAGCTGGTCAGAGTCATTTCTGGAAGGTCCTTGCACTTACGACCAGTCCTCGCACTTACGACCCGACTCATTTGTTTGCTTTTAACACTGATCAGCTGTAGGACGGCCCTTTAAAGCCCCGCGGCAAGAGTTTAAATAGTTTTTTTCCCTCTAGTCATCAGCTGGGACTCAGGAGGCAGCAATAGATTGGGGGTGGGACCAAATAAAAGGTAAGAATAATGTGGGTGGGGGGGGAGGGCGGTGGGGAGAACCGGTTTGGTGACGTCATATCGTCACCGCTACCGGCTCGGCCAAACCGGACCGAACCGGGAGGAACCCACCACTGGTTACTAGCCATCAAACCTCAAAAATACACTTTTCCCAAAAGGTTTCCACAATGCTGGCCACTACTGTAAAAGAGCCAGTAACCCATCTCTACTGCTACCACAAGCAAATCCCTAACTGGTTTCTTTAGAAAGAAGACTTTTCAGAAGCTTGAAGTCACGCCCCACGTGGCTTCTAAACCCAAAATATTTATGCAAAACCGGAAGTGGCTTCTCTTCCAGTGCCCTGCCCCCAACTCCAGTAAAATACATGCAATGGAGGAGTTATTTCTCCTCTTTTGCTCAAAATTACACCCCTGGAAATAACTTGTAAGTTGGACTTAGGAAACTGTACAAATCAGCAGAATGCTAATTTGATATGGGAACATACATATCTCAGCACAGAGAATGAGTAGAACAGCTGCAATTTAAAAGATATTTTTAAAAGACTTTTTAGAAGAGATGCTGTTATAACAACTGATTTCAAAGGCTGAAATTAAGTTTATAATCATTAGGTGTCTTCCTTACCCTTCCTTCTCCTCCTCATTTTATTTTTTTATATTGACTTTTAAAAATATGGCTTACCCCAATTTGTAAACTGGGGTGTAGAAAATTTTGAAATAAATGAATAAAATTGAAGATCAGCAGGCTGCATTTTTAACTGTTTGATAAGATCAGCATAAATAAATAATAAGGAAGATTCTAGCATTTCTTTGAACTTTCTCTTTTCCTCTAGTAAACCCAGAGATCAATAGTAGACAATATTGCCCAAATCAAAGGACCAGAGCATAGCCCAGAAATTCAACTCGGTTTTTCTCAATACATAAAAGACAACATTTTATTTCTGCCAGTCAATGCAACTGAGAGAAATCCAAGCAAAGTATACTTCCTTCAATATTAAATTAAATAGTAGGAGCAGAGAAAACAAAAGAACAATAAAATCCATCTGTTCAATCAAGAAAAAGGCAAAGAATTTCAGGGAAAAACTTTCTGATGAAAATGTACTACGGTATATAGCAAATATCATTTGATTCTTGACCTTCAGAAGGCTAGAGGTGAAACTACAATAAGTTGGCCTCATATCATGGAAATCCATATGGAGAAATGTGTATTATTTACAACCCAAAATTCATCTGGAAAAGAGAGAGGGAATTGCAACACCAAAGAAAAGAGAATCAGGATATGCCTTGATTAGGCACGGGGTCAATAAAATCAACCCTAAAATATTGTTAATGGATCTCAGTGTTTATGTTTGGAACTGACTGATGATACACTATCAAGTCATTTTCAGCTTCTAGTGATCACGTAGATGGATCCTCACCATGACTGGAACTGGTTATTATAATTTAAATTTCATTTAAAGTCTCATTGTACCAAAGAAGGCTATCATCATCTTTTAATGACCCCATAATCCCTTGCAGGGGTGGAGTCTGGGCCACTGAATGGAGCTGAGTATTTACTGGCTGGATGCCCTTCCTGTCGCCAATGCAGAACTATATTCAGCAGATATATTCTCATCGTGTCCAGAGAGAAAAATATCTGCCTCAACCTAGGATCGAACTCACAGCCTCCTGATTGCCACCGCTCCACTTGTACTATAAAAGGCTATGATCAGATATTTATGAGCAGCATTCTTGTTCCCTTCTTCTCAAATTTCTTGATCATTACAAGTGAATTGGACCGGACTTCAGTACTTGATACTTTCCCATGAAAAGCCATCTTTTGTCAAGTAAACTATTAGTTATTCCAAGATTTCACTTTAACTGAAGGACTAGTGAATGTGTTTGATCTAATCAGAAGAACCTCATTTGGAGCAAGTATTGGCACTTTGGCATGCAAGTGAAGTGAAACAGATTAGGTAAATCCCCAATGGAAGACATCTCTCTGTTCTAGCTGATCAAATATTTAAAAGCACTTGGCCTCATTCCCTGTGACCCAGACTTTGAAGTCTCTGCTGCTATCTCTATGGCTTTCCACGCTGGTTTGTAATGGGGATTCTTTTACAGATGAATTTTGTGTCTGTTCATTTCCATAGCACAAAAGTCACCATAAGTGGTTCTCAGCTGTCCAACTAGAGAATCCCAAAACATAACTGCTGGGACATTGTGTTTCCCAAAAGTAAAACTTTATTGAATACGCTACATTGGCACAGAAGAAGCGAAACCAACTCTGGTTTTACCACACAAAATTCCACATAGTTAAACTTGCTTTTTCCCTTTGGCCATCCCCCTCAGTCTATTGCTTTGTCCAATTACATCCGCTTCTTTTGTTATGGGAACAGTCTGGACCATTCAAACATCTGTGCTGTGTGACCTTGGGCCTGGCAACAGGGTCTCACAATCTGCAGACAGAGTCTAGGCGCTCCATTCCCACCCCGACATTCTAACCACCCACCTCCCAATTGTTGTTAAGATGAGAGTGAAAAAACAACTAGATGAAAGAGCAAATTACTTTTGACAGCTGCAGCACCTGTCTAAACTAAGGCAATGGAAGTCTGGTTAATACCTGGACGGGAGACTACTAAGAAATATCTGGGTGGTAGAAAAACCTGTTCCTTTTTTAAAAAAATAAAAAACCTGTAATATTGTGATTGTATTAGAACATAGAATAACAGAGTTGGAAAGGACCATTGAGGTCTTCTTGTCCAACCTCCATAGCATTTCACGCAAATGGCTGCCCAGTCTATTTTTGAAACCTTCAAGTGATGCAGCACCCAAAACTTCTGGAGGCAAGCTGATTGTTCTCACTGTCAGGATATTTCTCCTTAGTTTTAGGTTGCTTCTCTCCTTGATTAGTTTCCATCCATTGTTTTTGTTTTGCCTTCTGGTGCTTTGGAAAATAAGTTGACTCCCTCTTCTTTGTGGCAGCCCCTAAAATATCAGAACACTGCTATCCTGTCACCCCTAGTCCTTCTTCTCATTAGACTAGACATACCCAATTCCTGCAACCGTTCTTCATATGTTTTCACCTCCAGCCCCCTAATCATCTTTGTTGATCTTCTCTGCACTCTTTCCAGAGTCTCAACATCTTTATATATATGTGTGTGTGTGTGTGTGTGTGTGTGTGTGTGTATAGTTAATATTTCGGGTTTCTTCCCGTGTAATTGTGGATATATCCCTAAAAGGGTAGAAGCGACGTTTCGACAGAATCCCATCTGCCATCATCAGGCTTATGTCAGCAGTCATTTTGTACTAACTGCCGTTGGTATTTCAAATCTGGTGCTGGTATTCTGGGATGGCTCCACCTTTTCATTCTGATTGGAATGATTGGCTCATTATCTCATTATCAGGAGAGCCACACAGGATGTCACCACCACACATCCACGCAGAAAGCAGACCCAAACCCACACTGATAATGAGCCACGACCAAGGACCAGAAGCCAGACCGCAGCTGCATCATTAGCCACTTTAAACCCCTCCAATCCATACATGAAGCAGACTGACACCCACCATGAAGAGGTTGCACGGCCACAAACATGAAGCCAAACAACAACAACGCAGCTCACCAGCTCAAATCCCCCTGCAACTCAGACTAAGCTGAGCACAACCAAGCCCCCACCCAAACAGAACACACCCCCAGCCAATCAGAGTACAACCAACCCCCATCCAATCAGAGCACAGCCAAGCCCCTAACCAATCAGAACACACCTCCACCCAATCAGAACACAGCCAAGTTCCCACCCAATCAGCTCACACCCCCACTAGCAGTTAAAAGGAAGAGACAGCTGCGATCTCACATTGCTCCTGGAAGCACGAAGCCGAGAACACCAGCCTGAAGATGACGAATGAGACTTCATCGAAACGTCGCCAAGACACTTCCAATTTTACGTGGGAGAAGACCCGAATAACCAAAGACCTACATATATATATATATATATATATATATATATATATATATATATATATATATATATATATATATATATATATATATATATATTGTGGTGGGCAGAACTGGATGCAATATTCCAAGTGTGATCTTACTAAGGTATGGTCCAAGTGTGCTACCAAGTATGCTCATATTAAAATACTAACGTAATTTGTATACAATCTAGAACCCTGATGACGAACCTATGGCATGAGTACCACAGGTGACACACATAGCCATATCAGTGGGCATGCTAGCTCAGCTCCAGCATGCATGAGGGGAACAGAAGTTGGCAAATGGGCCATTTTCGGCCTCCGTAGGACTTCTGCGGGGAGGCTGTTTTTGCCCTCCCCAGACTGCTAGAAAGGCTCTGAAACCAGGTAAGAGAAAAATGGGCCTACCGGGCCACTGCGTGCCAGGAGTGGGGTGAGCGGGAGGGTCGTGCGCACGGGGACGGGTTGCATAGAATTATGGGTGTGGGCATGGGCGTGCATGACACACACCCCCGGTACATGATGGCAAAAAGTTTAGCCATCACTGACCTAGAACTTCTGGAGTGACCTGGGTTATAAATGTAATAGCAATAGCAACAGCACTTAAACTTATATACCCCCTCACAGTGCTTAAAGCCCTTTCTAAACAGTTTTCAGAGTCAGTATATTAACAATCTGGGTCCTCATTTTACTGACCTCGGAAGGATGGAAGGCTGAGTTAACCTTGAGCTGCTCAGAATTGAAATCCTGGAGTGAGCAGGGAGTTAGCCTGCAGTACTGCATTCTAACCACTGTGCCATTACGGCTCTTAGTCAAAATGTAAATAGGAGCAATCATAGCAAATATAGATCAGGAGGTTTAGAAAGAATAAAATTCATCTGACAGGATGCTTAGTACCTATGATGCAAGCAGAAAACAAAGAATTCATCTGCCTGTTACAAATGGTAGAATCCGCTCAGTAATTTGTATACAATAGTGTTTTGTAATCCTTTTACAAAAAGGATCGTAGAGAAGAAAATGAAGGCTCTTAATCAAAAAATAACCTGACACATTTCTGAACATTGAATTTTGAGTTAAGAGTCAACTGTTCCACAACCAAATAAGAGGGTAAATAATTGAACTTGTAGATGGTACTTACTCCTCAACAGAAGAAATTAATTTGAATTTCACATAGTTTTTTTAATTAGTTAATTTTAATTTTAATTTAATGAGTTGGGTCCACATCTGGCCACCCCTTCCTGCCCTGTCTAGAGCAGTTTCAGAAAACACTCCTCCACTAAGTAGGCTTTATGTGGGAATAGTTCATATAGCAAGCAGTGAAGAAGCATGTAGATTTATGGCATGATAGCCATATTCCAATATCTAAAGGGCTGCCACGAAGAAGAGGAGGTCACCCTATCCTCCAAAGCACCAGAAGGCAAGATAAGAAGCAATGGATGGAAATTAATCAAGGAGAGAAGCAACCTAGAACTAAAGAATAATTTCCCAACATTGAGAACTATAAATCATATTGCCTTCAGAAGTTGTGAGTGCTTCATCACTGGAAGCTTTTAAGAAGAGACTGGACATCCACTTGTCTGGGGTAGTTTAGGGTCTCCTGCTAGATCAGAGGACACCTCTGGTGCTCCTTCCAACTCTTTTATTTTGTTATTCTGACTCATTTCACATAGATCAGTAAGGACTTCTGACTCTCAGCTATTCAAACACACCAACTATACTCCATGTCCTTTGCTCGTCACAATCTCCATGGTTTTTAATGGATTTTTGTAACATTTTAATGCCTCCACTGATTCCTAAATGTGCAATGTGAATGCTTTACTCTTATAAGAGTGAAAATGATGGGAAGATCTACAGAGAACTAGCTCTAAAGATAAAGGACTGAATCCTGAGGTTTCGTCATCCTCAGAGCTTTGAAATCCATGCCTTCAGTTATCCAGAAATAATATATCCTGCTCTTGTCCCAAATTTTGCATTTTGGCTAAGTGCAAAAGCTCTTTGCATTTTTTTTTTAAAGAAAAACCTGTGCAAAACCTGTGCCAGCTCCCAAAGGTTGATCAGTCATACCTTACATTGCTTAATTAAACACCAACCGTTCAGAGACCTCTCCGAGGTTCCATCTGGTTAAGTGGCAAGAGCTGTACTGGAGCAAAGGAGCTGCTTTCATGATAAACAGAATCAACCTCCCTTGAAATTTCCAAGAGGAGGTGGAAAATGGCAAAATTAATTGTTTGGGTAGATTTCCGGTTTAAAATGAACTGACAAGAATTGGTTTCACAGGCACGAACAGCTTGGTGGATTCAGCACTTCAAGCATGAAGGCATTTGCATGTTGAAGGGAAATTCCTCTTTAATAGTAGATCCAAAGAAGTAGCCAAGAAGCAGATGGAGCTAGAAGAAGAAAAGTAGGTCAGATGGGGAGAAGCAGCCTGGAAGAGAATGTTGTTGTTGTTGTTGTTGTTATCTTTATTCATTAAATATGAAACTCAGTCAACTGAACATTCAAAAATGCATCACAAATACCATTAACTGGTGCTAATGGTTGATACGGGTTGCTGCCAGGTCCTAGGTATCAACCAAGTACCTTCTTAAGATGTATGATGTTCCAAGTAGCACAGTTTTTTGCAGTTTCGCTAGTGTTATTGCAGGAAGCTGCAATTTGCTGACGTATGTTATAAAATTCTTGGACATGGTACCAAGTGCCCCGATGACAATGGGTATCACTGTTACATGTTTCATCCATAGCCATGTAGTTTCGATGGCCAGGTCGCAATATTTCATGATTTTTTCCAGTTCTTTTTCTTTGACTCTGGCATCTCCTGGTACCGCGATGTCAATAAATTGTACATTTCAGTTTTTGACAACTGTGATATCTGGCGTGTTATGTTCCAAGTGACGATCCATCTGTATTCAAAAGTCCCACCATATCTTCACCTTCTCATTTTCTATAACTTTTTCCACTTTATGTTCCCATGACCTTTTGGATACAGGAAAGTCGTATTTTTTACACAATGACCAGTGGATTAATTTAGCAACTTGGTTGTGTCTAGCTTTGTAATCAGTTTGTGCAATTTTGCTGCATTCACATATTAAATGTGAAACAGTTTTGACTTTTTTGTTGCAAAGACGGCAGTTTGGATTGTCGGTGGATTTTTGTATCTTCGCTTTCATGGCATTAGTTTGTAGTGCTTGCTCTTGAGCAGCCAGTATTAAACCTTCCATTTGTTTTATGATGGTTCCCATCTTAAGCCATGCCCATGTCAAGTTGTCATCACATTTTCCTTCAATGTTTTTCAAGTGCTGTCCAAGTAAAGCTTTGGTTTTCCATCTATGTTCCATCTATTATTCCATCTATTATTATTATTAATGGTTAATCTTTAGTGAGATTCACAGCCTTTGAGGCTGGTTAATAGCTCAGCAGCTCGAGCCCTAAGCAAGGACCTAGGAACTGTTATGGTATCGTCGGAGGATGTAAGCTGTTCCGAGTAAAGTGGTTTTTTGTAGAGTCAAAATGTTCAAGTCCGGCAAATTTAGAATTTCTAAATAGCGGGGTAGCCCTTTGGGTATTGCTCCAAGGGCTCCAATTACAATCGGGACAGCACATGATTTCTTTTTCCAGTCGCTCAACTTCAGTTTGCAAGTCCCGGTACTTAGTGATTTTTTCTTGCTGCTTACCTTCAATCCGTGCATCACCAGGTATTGCAATGTCAATGAACCATACTTTTTTCTTTTCAACTATTGCTATGTCAGGTGTGTTGTTGTTGTTGTTGTTGTTGTTGTTGTTATTATTATATAGCTGACTCAGAATCTCCTTATTACATAAACGTTTTGGTTGATCTCAGTAAATCATGTATGTCCATCAGGTGCTTTCTGGGTCAGTAGCTAAAAGGACTAGGACAAATGGAAGGTGGGGAAACTAAGGCAAACAAAGGCAGTGGCCTTACAAAGGGTACGAAAAAGACCTGGTGAATGTGGGAGGAATTAAAGCAAATGTAAAAAGTAAACGAAAGGGAAGAAAGACAATAAATTGTCCTAAACTGCCCAAGTGGCTTCAAAATTGAACAGCTGAACATAGCTGAACTCATTGAATGCTGTTCATTATCAGTGTTTCTCAACCATGGCAACTTTTAAGTTGTGTGGACCTCAACTCTCAGTTCAGTGGATGAGCAGAATAGCCAATTGATCTGTGGGTACTCCATCACTGGAGGTTTTTAAGAAAAGATTGGACAATCATTTGTCTGAAATGGTATAGGATCTCCTGCTTGGGCAAAGGGGTGGACTAGAAGACCTCCAAGATCCCTTCCAGTTCTGTTAGTCTGTTATTCCAGATGCATTGTTTCTGGAATGAAACAGTGAGATGCCTCCCCTTTTATTTTTGCACCCAAATGTGAATATACCCACTAGGACAGGGATGTCAAACTCAATTTCTTTGAGGGCTGCATCAGGGTTGGGTTTGACCTTGGGGGTGGTTGCCTGGGTGGGGGTGGCCAGCTCAACATCACTCATCGAGGCTCCGTTTTTGGCCGTGATGGCCTCCTGCAGCTCTCTGCCAGTAACAACAGAGCTTGGGGGATTATGCGCGACCTGCCTGGGCTCTGTTTTCACTGGCAGAGGATTGCAAGGCTGTCGTGGCCGAAAATGGAGCCCAGGCAGGCTGCGTGCGGCCTCCCCGAGCTCTGTTTTCACTGGCAGAGGGCTGCAGGAGGCTGCCTTGGCCTAAAATGCAGCTTGGGAGTGTCATGCAGAGGCACCATGGGCTGGTCCTTTGCTGTTTCCAGGGTGGCCCCATGGGCCAGATCTAAGCATCCCACAAGCCGGATCCGGCCCCCAGACTTTGATTTTGTCACCCCTGCACTACAAGGTCCACCACCGGTCTTGCAGTTGCTAAATCCCATGCCATGCTCTTCATTCAGATTGTAGTTTGAGGAGAGCATAGTTTTTTGTATGCTTTAGGGGAATATCATTGTCACAACAAAGAGGTTAAAATGGTAACCTGCTGCTACATATAACAACAGCTGCAAGATTGGCATGGGCCCAATACTGGAAGATAGATGTAAGCCCACCCGAACAAGTAGTAATTCAGGAAATAATGAATTGTGCGGAATCAGATCGGCTTACTATGATACTGAAAGGACGGGGAGACACAAATTACTATATATCTTGGAGTCAATGGTATAATTAGATGTCAAATCGAGCTACAAACAGAGGTATTGGATAAGCATGTCAATTGGTATATGTGATAGACTTTTGTAGATTACCCTATATACAGTATGTAATGAGACAAGTTTATTTCCTTCTCGTGTTGTGATGTAGATTGCTATAGATTTAATGTTTGTTGGATGTATAAGATAAAATAAAAAAATAAATAAAAGAATAATAATAATAATAATAATTTTATTTCTATACCACCCTTCTCCCGAAGGACTCAGGGCGGTGTACAGCCTATTTAAAAACACATACAAAACAACAGTATAAAATTTAAAATAATTAAATAGGTGGCTCAAATTTAAAACCCCAATAAATTTAAATACCCAATTTAAAACTATTGTGTTGATAGTCCGGCTTGGCGGAACAACAGGGTCTTCAGTGCGCAGCGAAACGCCCGGAGGTCAGAGATCTTACGAATTTCCGGGAGCAGTTCATTCCATAGGGCTGGGGCTCCCACAGAGAAGGCCCTCCCCCTGGGTGTCGACAGCCGACATAACTTGGCTGATGGCACCCTGAGGAGACCCTCTCTGTGGGAACGGACTGGTCGGTGGGAGGCTATTGGTGGCAGAAGACGGTCTCGGAGGTACCCGGGTCCTATGCCATGGAGCGCTTTAAAGGTGGTAACCAACACCTTGAATCGCACCCGGAAGACCACTGGGAGCCAGTGCAGCTCGCGCAGGAGGGGTGTCACATGGGCACAGCGGGACGCGCCCATAACCACCCGCGCGGCCGCATTCTGGACCAGTTGGAGCCTCCGAGTGCTCTTCAAGGGGAGCCCCATGTAGAGAGCATTGCAATAGTCCAACCGGGAGGTGACAAGGGCGTGAGTGACCGTGCGCAAGGCGTCCCGATCCAGAAAGGGCTGCAACTGGCGAATCAGGCGAACCTGATAAAAGGCCCCCCTGGCCACGGCCGTCATGTGCTCTTCTAAAGACAGCCGTGTGTCCAGGAGGACACCCAGATTGCGAGCCCTCTCTGTGGGGGGCAAGGATTCACCCCCAATAGTCAGCGATGGCACCTGCTGACTATATCGGGGCGCCGGAAGCCACAGCCACTTGGTCTTGGAGGGGTTGAGTCTGAGCCTGTTCCTCCCCATCCAGGCCCGCACGGCCTCCAGGCAGCGGGACATCACATCAAGGGCATCGTTGGGGTGGTCTGGGGTGGAGATGTACAGCTGAGTATCATCAGCGTACAGATGGCACTTCACCCCAAAACCACGGATGATCTCACCCAGCGGCTTCACATAAATGTTGAACAGGAGAGGAGAGAGGACCGACCCTTGCAGCACTCCCCATGCGAGATGCCTCGAGGTCGACCTCTGCCCCCCTGCCAACACAAACTGCGAGCAGTCGGAGAGGAAGGAAGAGAACCACCGCAGAACGGTGCCCCCTATTCCTAACCCCCTCAACCGCTGCAGCATGATACCATGGTCGATGGTATCAAAAGCCGCTGAGAGGTCTAATAGGACTAGGACAGAGGAACAACCCCTGTCCCGAGCCCTCCAGAGATCATCCACCAACACGACCAATGCCGTTTCTGTGCTGTACCCCTGCCTGAAGCCCGACTGGTACGGGTCTAGATAGATAGCTTCATCCAGGTGCCGGGGAAGTTGTCGTGCCACCACGCTCTCAACAACCTTTGCCACAAAACGAAGGTTGGAGACTGGACGATAGTTGGCTAATTCAGCCGGGTCCAGGGAAGGCTTCTTGAGGAGGGGCCTCACTACCGCCTCTTTCAAGGCGGCAGGAAAGGCACCCTCACTCAAAGAAGCACCTATAATCCCCTGGAGCCAGCCTCGTGTAATCTCCCGGGAGGCCAGTACCAACCAGGAGGGACACGGGTCCAATAAACACGTGGCGGCACTAATCTTACCCAGAACCCTGTCCACATCCTCGGGAGCCACAGGATCAAACTCCTCCCAGATAACATTCTCAAGACCTGCCCCGGTCTCCTCCCGTGGACTCATCCAATCGGAGTCCAAGCCATCCCGAATCCGAGCGACTTTATCGTGCAGGAATTGCACAAAGTCCTCAGCACGACCCTGCAAGGGATCTTCCCGCACTCCCCCCCGAAGAAGGGAGTGGGTCATCCTAAACAGGGCGGCTGGGCGGTTCTCTGCAGATGCGATAAGAGCGGAAAAATGGTTAGATTTTGCCGCTTTTATCGCCACTAGGTAGGTCTTGATATAAGACCTCACCTGTGTCCGGTCGGAGTCGGATTGGCTAGTCCTCCAAATGCTCTCTAGGCGTCTTTTCCGACGCTTCATCTCTCTCAGCTCCTCAGAGAACCAAGGAGCTAATTGAGATCGGCATCGGGTCAGAGGCCGCAAAGGCACGACACGGTCCAAAGCTCCAGCGGCCGCCCTTTCCCAGGCGGCCACCAGCTCTTCAGTCGAGTCGTGTGTTAGAGTCTCAGGAAACGGCCCAAGCTCCGTCAGGAACCTTTCAGGATCCATCAGGCGCCTGGGACGGAACCATCTAGTCGGTTCCGTCTCCCTGCGGTGGGGGCAGGCGGTAGGAAAGTAGAAAAAGAGGTTAAAATTTTGGTTTTCCAGATCCCAGTCTCCATTATCCATGAGGCAAATGATGTGACTTTGGACCAATCATTCATTCTCTATACAATTTACCTCATTTCAACATTTCAACTTCACAGTTCAACGGTGAAGAATAACATGAGCAGGAACATTCGTATTTGTCACTTTATTTCCAGAGGAAAAGCAACAAGTAAAGATAAAACTCAAGACTGATTGTAATATTCCAGTTAGAATTAAGGAACAAGTGTATTTGGGGTGGGGGGGAGTATATTTCTGCATTGGCTTAAGTCCTATTTATAAATTATTCCTGTAATTTAAACTTCAGAATATGTAACTGAAATAATTATTCATTTCCTTTTCGCTCCTAGTTTGCTAATCCCTGCTTCTGTCTCTTTTTGTTGTCTCCTCTGTGTAAATATCTAGTCATTGTGCTCCTCCAGGCTATCCTGTGTACGTAAATCAATATATTATGGAAAACGACATACAAACCTGCATACATTATGGAAAGGTATATATAAAGATGCAAATGTTAGGGGAAAATGAAGATTGATGCAGGAATAGCAACAAAAGAAGCTTATGATTATGTAGGAAACAGACCCTGATGAGAACTACTTATCCACCTCTGGCTGGGCATTCTTTTTTCAATTAAGAACAGGGTAGATGGAGTATAAAATAAGATATGTTGCTCTTCTTTTCAAGAAGACATAGCACAGTGCAGTTGCCCTGATTACCTGCAGCCAGGCCACAATCTTTCTTTTCTTTTCTTTTTTTCCAAAAAGGAAAAAAGAGAAATGCTACTTAAAATTCACCAGATGTCTTCTTCCAGCACAGTTTTAGCTATCAAAAAAGTCCCATGTTGAAAAAGGTAAATAAAATCAGAAGGAAGGAAGGAAGGAAGGAAGGAAGGAAGGAAGGAAGGAAGGAAGGAGGGAGGGAGGGAGGGAGGGAGGGAGGGAGGGAGGGAAGGAAGGAAGGAAGGAAGGAAGGAAGGAAGGAAGGAAGGAAGGAAGGAGAAAGACAGAAAGAGGAAGGAATCATGTTGCATTCCGGGCCTTTTTATTGGTTTGTTTCTTATTTAGCAGAACTGAGTGACATTAGATAAACATAACAGAAAACAGCACCAGAATTTTTAAATACAAGTCAAAGAACAAAAAATTGTTACTCTTGAATAACTGTCCTGCTGTGTCCCAAGTCACCCACAGAAGAAAAGAAAATAAATTCAATTTTCCTTTTCTTTTCAACTGCCGGTAGGTAGAAGAAATAACTATCCTGCAAGTCAGGCTCAATAGAATTGCTAATTTAAGCACAGCCATCTCAAACCTCTGAAGCAGCAGTTGTGTAGCACATTCATTCCCAGATTGTGGGCTAAGGCACCATAAATGTACCAAGAATGCTACATATAATGCATGGATTAAAGAAACATTATATGTTGAAACCCAAATCCTGAACTTTGAACTTTGAGTGAGTTTACCCATTTCACTTCTGCATGAGTTGCAATAGCTCCGAACTCGTTTTGGAAACTGTTGAAATTTTACATGGGGAAGAAAAAAACACCCTTGATCTTTTCCCTAATATAAATTATTCGCCACCTCACATCCCATTTTTTCATTTATCTGTAGAGTTATGTTTCTTGCCTTCTGCTCTTCCTGGATCCCAGTTTAAATGTAGGGTAAGAGAGCTGAAAAAATAACCATCATTGATGGTGATTCCATTGTGCCTCTTTATAGGCTTCAAGAGGTCCTTTGGTTCATTTTCTATAGTTGAGTTACCACCACTATCCTAGGTCTGGTAACCACCAGGTAACTCGACTCAATTCTCACAATCCCTAGTCATCTATTTATCCATTACAGAATAACAGAATAACAGACATGGAAGAGATCTTGGAGATCTTCTAGACCAATCACCTGCTCAAGCAGGAGACCCCATATCATTCCAGACAAGTGCCTTTTTTCAAACCTGGTGCAACTTGGTCCTTTAGGCAAGAAAAGACCCTCAACTCCATTCATGTTGAAAGATAAACAATAAAGGTAAAGGTTCCCCTCAAACATATGTGCTAGTCATTCCCGACTCTAGGGGGCGGTGGTCATCTCCATTTCAAAGCCAAAAAGCCAGTGCTGTCCGAAGACCTCTCCGTGCTCATGCGGCCTGCATGACTAAATGCCAAAGGTTCACGGAATGCTGTTACCTTCCCACCAAAGGTGGTCCCTATTTTTCTACTTGCATTTTTTATGTACTTTCGAACTGCTAGGTTGACAGAAGCTGGGACAAGTAACGGGAGCTCACCCCGTTACGCGGCACTAGGGATTCGAACCACTGAACTGCCGACCTTTTGATAGACAAGCTCAGCGCCTTACCCACTGAGCCACCACATCAGATATACTTTACTAAAAGCCAAGTTTAATACAGTATAGCAAAGCTAGAACTGAAGTTCGCACACCAAAGTTTCCCAGTTAACTTTCCCCATCCAGTTCCTCCCCACTGCTGGCCCCTTATTGTCTAATTATATTTGAATAATTTGTTTTGGGAACAATCTCTCCAATGGCAGGCTGGTTGGTAAGCCATTCCTTTCCATTCCCAGTGCTTTGACCTTGAGATGGTACCCCTGGAAGGTACGATGAGTTGTTAGCCTTCCCCCCACCCTGTCCGGCTCTCTCCCCCCATAGTTCATGGCAGCCTGGCAGCTAGCAAATGCAAAGCTCAGCATATGATGGCAGTTCTGGCAACTGTCCAGTTTCTTTCCACAACCTCTAGAGGCAAACTCTTCCACAGACTGATTGTTCTCAGTGTCAGGAAATGTCTCCTTAGTTCTAGGTTGCTTCTCTCCTTGGTTAGTTTCCATCCATTGTTTAGAATAGACTAGAATAACAGAGTTGGAAGTGAACTTGGAGGTCTTCTAGTCCAACCCCCTGCCTAGGCAGGAAACCCTACATCACTTCAGACAAATGATTATCCAACCTCTTCTTAAAAACCTCCAGTGTTGGAACATTCACAACTTCTGGAGGCAAGTTGTTCCACTGATTAATTGTTCTAACTGTCAGGAAATTTCTCCTTAGTTCCAAGTTACTTCTCTCCTTGATTAGTTTCCACCCATTGCTTCTTGTCCTACCCTCAGTTGCTTTGGAGAATAGCTTGACTCCCTCTTCTTTGTAGCAACCCCTGAGATATTGGAACACTGCTATCATGACTCCCCTAGTCCCTCTTTTCATCAGACTAGACATACCCAGTTCCTGCAACTGTTCTTTATATGTTTTAGCCTTCAGTCCCCTAATCATCTTTGTTGCTCTTCTCTGCACTCTTTCTAGAGTCTCCACATCTTTTTTACATTGTGTTGATCAAAACTGGATGCAGTATTCCAAGTATGATCTTACCAAGGTATTATAAAGTGGTAGTAACATTTCACATGATCTTGATTCTATCCCTCTGTTTATGCAGCCTAGAACTGTGTTGGCTTTTTTGGCAGCTGCTGCACATTGCTGGCTCATATTTAAATTGTTGTCCACTAGGACTCCAGGATCCCTCTTACAGTTAGAACTATTGAGTGAGGTACTACATATACTGTACCTGTGCATTTTGTTTTTGTTGCCTAAATGTAGAGCCTTATTTTTTTCACCATTGAATTTCATTTTGTTAGATAGCGCCCAATGTTCAAGTCTGTCAAGATCCTTCTGTATCTTAAGCCTATCTTCTGGAGTGTTGGCTATTCCTGCCAGATAGGTGTCATCTGCAAATTTGATGAGTTCCCCATCTATCCCCTTGTCCAAATCACTGATGAAGATATTGAAGGGCCTAAAACAGAGCCTTGGGGTACTCCACTGCGGCAGGGATATGGGACAGTATGTATCGAATTTGCATTCCAACATGTCTGGAAAGCATCGGAATGACCCAGAGTGTTACAATATTTGTAATATCCTATTTTCCTATCTATTTGTGAAATCTTGCTTCTCTTCCTGCCCGCCTCCATTTTTCTGCATTGCTATCCTTCCTGACAAGATGAGGGATCAGGAACGGCTGCAGTTGACCTGTTTTGGCTTCTTCTCCACCATACACCCTATTCCTAGGCTCTTTGTTCAACCTTCTGTCTCTTTGGCTCATATTTTCCCTTTATCTCTGTATTTCCATCTTTTCATCCTTCTCCCACCTGAAAAGCTGTCACCTAGACTCTTTTAAGAAACATAATGCTTAGGCTATAACAACCTTAATAACTCTCAAAGTGCAACAACAATAAAGTAGTATTTACTTCAGGGAGCATTAAAATGCAGATTATTGAAAGGGAAAGTTCACTGACTACAGACGAATCAGTTTCAATATATCACATCAAAGCAAAAAAAAAGAGGGGGGGAATAAAAGATGTGAAGTCTTAATTCTGAGTGTGATTTGATACGAGCATCCTGAAATCAAAAGAAAATTACCTCTGTATATGGTTGAGGGTTGTCCATCTTTCTGTGGCTTCAATTACAGATTCAAACTATGTGCTGAAAACAGGTTCTTAAGGAAAGGCCTGGAAACATCTTGTCCTATATCAAGAAGTAATAAATCTCTTTAGTGTGATCTTTCATTTGGCAACTGATGTGTGCAAACTATTATTTAAGTGAGTTATCTAATATCAAATTTAGAAAGAAAACCTTTTCTTTATGACTTTAAAAATGGTGTATTGTTTGTTTGGAGAAAGGTTGCTTCCTGTTGCTGATGAGAAAGGAGGAGGAGAAGGAGAAGGAGGAGAATAGGATAGGATAGGATAGGATAGGATAGGATAGGATAGGATAGGATAGGATAGGATAGGATAGGATAGGATAGGATAGGACAGGACAGGACAGGACAGAACAGAACAGAACAGAACAGAACAGAACAGAACAGAACAGAACAGAATAGAATTCTTTATTGGCCAAGTGTGATTGGACACACAAGGAGTTTGTCTTTGGTGCATATGCTCTCAATGTACATAAAAAGATATCAATATAAATTGTAAGGATACAATCAACAAAGTTACAGTCATGCAGTCATAAGTGGGAGGTGATGGGTGATAGGAATGAGAAGGAGGAGGAGGAGGAGGAGGAGGAGGAGGAGGAGGAGGAGGGGAAGAGGAAGAGGAAGAGGAAGAAGGAGAAGGAGAAGGAGAAGGAGAAGAAGGAGAAGAAGAAGAAGAAGAAGAAGAAGAAGAAGAAGAAGAAGAAGAAGAAGAAGAAGAAGAAGAAGAAGAAGAAGAAGAAGAAGAAGAAGAAGAAGAAACAGAGATAACCAAAGAAAGAGATTTCCTTTAATCTGTCTTACTTTAAAGCAAGATTACCTCTTGACAGAATGAAGCAGAGCAAGATTTTCTGTGCATTTTTTTTTAAAAAAAAGAGTTGCCATTTTTATAACAAATTTTTGGAAAAGGTGCCGAAGAGGTTGTTCATTGAAACAGCACTTTACCTTACTCTGTCTCAGCAGCCATTTCTTTCTGGAAAACTAGGTGTCCTTACCGAACATCTCCAAGTGAGTGGCCTTAATTCATTTCCCACAAAATTGCACACTTTCCATTCCATATTAAATAAAAGGAATATTATGACTTACCCAACCTTACCACCTCACCAGAGTCTATATTCCCTTTTCCTCCCTTTCTTAAAAATATTTGAAATTTTCAAACAGAAAAGAGTTTAATGTGGTCAGAGTTGTTTTCTCTTATGGCTTCTTAAATTGATCACCATGGGATCCTTTCTTTGGGTGTCCAATACTCTTCTCTACGGAAAGACTTTTTTAGAAACAATGGAACTGTAGCCACAGGTTGCTGCCCAGGAATCATATAGAAAAGGAAGAAAATGTTTGAACAGAAGCAGGGAACATTGTTATTACTTTAGGACGGCACCCCGAGGAACTGATATTTATCATATCCCAGAATTGCTTGTCACAGAGGAAGAGATTCAATAAAATGTAGAACTTTAAACTCAGATATTCTCTCCTCCTTCACATTCAGTGGATGCAAGAAAAACCTTTTGTGCAGGATGGGAGTCATAAGGCTATCCTTGGAGAATAAGTTATAATCTGTAGACAGGTTGATGGCCTCTTTCATCTTGATAATTGAAATTAGAGTAATGCTGATAGAGAAATGCAGGAAAAAGCACCAAGTAGGAAAGCGAGGTATACTTTGGGGATCCCTCAGCAAGCTCAAAATTAGCTTCTCAAAAAAATGGGGGAACTGGCCTCAGAGAGAAGGAGCAAAGGCCGAACAAAGATAGAACCGTTCTTGAGTTGAGAAGACCAAATCTGGTCACATCACAACTTCTAATTCAAGCTCACACTTGTTTTTTTTTACATGCACATTTAGCGTTGTCTAACCTGAATTATGGATTATTCAAAATCTCTGATAGTTTTTCTGTCTAAAAATGAAAAAAAAAATGAATAGGACAGATTGCTAGCGTGAAATATGTAGGAGGGGTACTTCATGCCTTCTGGCTCTACAAAGGATCATCTTGAGTATTTAGCTATAATAATGCAGAGGTCCTCAAAAACCATCCTGATGTTTCCATTCATGAGTGTGCATTTCATTCCAGAACCCTAGACAATTCCACCATCACCATCACCCAGTTCTCAAGGACACCTACCAATCTAGGTTAGTGCTAAATATTAAATAGACACAGATTATGTCAAACAATATATTTAATGAATTCCTGGCTTGATTGTTTATTTAGCTATTTAGTTTATTAGCTAGCTAATTAAAGGACTTATAACGCTATCTATCTCATCTAAAGATCCTAGGTCCGTGATGGCGAACCTATGGCACACGTGCCACAGGTGGCACGCGGAGCCATATTGGTGGGCACGCGAGCTCAGCTCCGACTCACATGTATGTGTCGGTCAGCTGATATTTGGGCCTTCTGGGCCCACCGGAAGTCAGGAAACACACTGTTTCTGGCCTCTGGTGGTGTGGAGAAGCCATTCCTAGAATGGCTCAGGAGCCTGGGGAGAGTGAAAAACAGGCCTTCCGGTTCTACCGGAAGTCAGCAAACCAAAAGCAGGGGGAGCATGGGGGGGGTGTCATGTATGCAAGCAGGGGGCGGAGCACATAGAATTATGGGTGTGGGGATGCGCACTCGTGACCCCCTGCGCTCCCCCACTTTTGGCATGCGACGGCAAAAAGGTTAGCCATCACTGTCCTAGATGGCTTAAAGAAGACTTAAAACAAAACCACACATTCCACCAAATGCAAAAAAAGAAGGAAGGTTGTAGATTCTTTTCTTTTTTTCTTTCTGCAAGACAAGATCAAGATGGAGGGGGAACAAAGATGATTCCTATGGTAGAGTGCAATGGAAAATTTAAAAGAGGATCCTAAACATGAAGGACATTTCAATTAGCATAAATATTACCATCAATCAAGCACTGTTTTTTTTCAATTTTAATCTGCAGCTGCAAAATCTGGGCCCAAGAAAAAGCAGGAGAAAGAAGATAGACACTTTTGAATTATGGACTTTGAGAAAGTTATTAAGAGTACCACAGACTGTAAGAAGAAACAATCAATCAGTCCTGGAGCGAATTAAGGCTGACACTGTGGGTTTATGTGCAACGAGATGATGGAGTAGAAAAAACAACTATGTTTGTCAAGGTTGAGTGAAATAGAAGAAGACAAAAGATAAGATGGTAGAAGGCAATTTCAAATTATCTCTGGGAACAGGTGAGAGTGGACAGCATTTAAATATGCAGTTCCCAAGAACTGGTCCAACTTAACACTACCTAACTATTATTATTATTATTATTATTATTATTATTATTATTATTATTATTATTATTATTATTATTATTATTATTATTATTATTTATTTATTTATTTATTTATTTATTTATTTATTTATTTATTAAATTTGTATACCACCCTTCTCCCGAAGGACTCAGGGCGGTGCACAGCCAAAATAAAATACATACAATACAAAATTTAAAATAATTTAAAACAGAATTAAATCCAATTGGCTTCCCGAAGTATTAAAACCCATTACCCTTAAAAACCCTTTAAAAATTTTAAGCCAGCCCAGCTTGCTGGAATAGGAAGGTCTTCAAAGCTCGATGGAAGGTCCGGAGGTCCGGGATTAGTCGTATTCCTGGGGGGAGCTCGTTCCAGAGGGCGGGTGCCCCCACAGAGAAGGCCCTCCCCCTGGGGATCACCAGTCGGCATTGCTTGACCGACGGCACCCTAAGGAGGCCCTCTCTGTGGGACCAAATTGGCCGGTGGGAGGTTATCGGTGGCAGAAGGTGGTCTCGTAAATAACCGGGCCCTAAGCCATGAAGCACTTTAAAGGTGAGAACCAATACCTTGAAGTGCACCCGGAAGACCACCGGGAGCCAGTGCAGCTCGCGCAGGCAAAGTGTCACATGGAAGCGCCAAGTCGCTCCCATAATTACCCGCGCGGCCGCATTCTGGACCAGCTGGAGCTTCCAAGTGCTCCTCAAGGGGAGCCCCATGTAGAGAGCATTGCAGTAGTCCAGGCGAGAGGTGACGAGGGCATGAGTGACCGTGCATAGGGAGTCCCGATCCAGAAAGGGACGCAACTGGCGTATCAGGCGAACCTGATAAAAAGCCCCCCTGGCCACGGCCGTCATATGTTCTTCTAAAGACAGCCGTGCATCCAGGAGGACGCCCAAGTTACGAGCCCTCTCCGTGGGGGCCACTGACTCGCCCCCAATAGCCAGAGTTGGCACCAGCTGGCTATATCGGGATGCCGGCATCCACAGCCACTCGGTCTTGGAAGGGTTGAGTCGAAGCCTGTTCCTCCCCATCCAGACCCACACGGCCTCCAGGCACTGGGACATCACTTCAAGGGCATCGTTGGGGTGGTCTGGGGTGGACATGTACAGCTGAGTATCATCAGCGTACAGATGGCATCACACCCCAAATCCACGGATGATCTCGCCCAGCGGCTTCACATAAATGTTGAACAGGAGAGGCGAGAGGACCGACCCTTGTGGCACCCCACAAACAAGGTGCCTCGGGGTCGACCTCTGCCCCCCTGCCAACACGGACTGCGACCGGTCAGAGAGATAAGAGGAGAACCACCGTAAAACGGTGCCTCCCACTCCCAACCCCTCCAGCCGGCGCAGCATGATACCATGGTCGATGGTATCAAAAGCCGCTGAGAGATCTAATAGGACCAGGACAGAGGAACAACCCCTGTCCCGAGCCCTCCAGAAATCATCAACCAACGCGACCAATGCCGTTTCCATGCTGTACCCAGGTCTGAAGCCGGACTGGAGCAGATCCAGATAGACAGCTTCATCCAGGTACTGTGGGAGCTGTCGCGCAACCACACTCTCAACAACCTTCGCCACAAAGCAAAGGTTGGAGACAGGACGGTAGTTTGCCAAAACAGCTGGATCCAGAGAAGGCTTCTTGAGGAGGGGCCTCACCACCGCCTCTTTCAAGGCGGGAGGCAAGACACCCTCGCTCAGAGAAGCGTTAATAATCCTCTGGAGCCAGCCTCGTGTAACCTCCCGGGTAGCCAGCACCAGCCAGGAGGGACACGGGTCCAATAAACATGTGGTTGCGTTCAATCTCCCCAGCATCCTGTCCACGTCCTCAGGAGTCACAGAATCGAACTCCTCCCAGATGACATTCTCAAGACCCACCTCAGACACATCGCCTGAACCCACCCAGTCAGAGTCCAAGCTGTCCCGAATCTGAGCGATTTTATCGTGCAGATAACATGCAAAATCCTAAGCATGCCCTTGCAAGGGGTCTTCCCGCGCTCCCAGATGGAGAAGGGAGCGGGTCACCCTAAACAAGGCGGCTGGGCGATTATCTGCCGACGCGATAAGAGCGGAGAAGTAATTACACTTGGCCGCTTTTATCGCCACTAAGTAGGTCTTGATATAAGACCTCACTAGTGTTCGGTCAGATCCAGAACGACTAGCCCTCCAACTACTCTCTAGGCGTCTTTTCCGGTGCTTCATCCCCCTCAGCTCCTCGGAAAACCAAGGAGCTGGGCCGATTCGGCGCTGAGTCAGAGGCCGCAAAGGCACGACCCGATCTAAAGCACCAGCGGCCGCCCTATCCCAGGCAGCCACCAGGTCTTCCGTCGAGTCGTGAGCCAGAGTCTCAGGAAATGGCCCAAGCTCCATTTGGAACCTATCAGGATCCATCAGGCGCCTGGGGCGGAACCACCTAGTCGGCTCCGCCTCCCTGCGGCAGGGTGTGGCGGTCAGAAGGTCAAGTCTAAGGAGAGAATGGTCTGACCACGACAGGGGTTCAATGACTATATCCCCTATATCAAGACCATTCAACCACTGACCAGAGATAAAAACCAGGTCCAGAGTGTGTCCTCCTATATGAGTAGGGCCATGAATTAACTGGGTCAGGTCCATGGCTGTCATGGAAGCCATGAACTCCCGAGCCACCTCAGACGTTTCACCGATAGACGGCAGGTTGAAATCCCTCATGACCATTAGCCTGGGGGTCTCAACCGCCACCCCGGCTATGACGCCGAGGAGCTCGGGCAGGGCTGCTGCCACGCAGCAGGGAGCCAGGTATGCAACCAGCAGGCCCACCTGCATCCCATGGCCCCACTTCACAAGGAGAAACTCACATCCGGCAATCTGAGGTACAGTGGCCTCCCTAGGATTGAGACCTTCCTTTACAATAACCGCCACTCCTCCAGCCCTACCCTGAGCCCTCAGCTGATGAAATGCGCAGAAACCCGGTGGGCACATCTCAACGAGGGAGACTCCCCCCTCCCGGCCCAACCAGGTCTCTGTAATACCCGCCAGGTCCGCTCCCCCCTCCTGAATTAACTCGCAAATGAGGGGGGCTTTATTGACCACAGACCTGGCGTTGCACAGCATCAGCCTAAGACCAGGGCTCTGAGACTCTGGACAACCCAGGGAACGAGATGAGCATTGAGGACCGGAGCACGTCACCGCTTGAAGACAGCGGGCACGTGCCCCCACCACACGATGTGGCCCCCTGCTCCCACCATATCTGCCCCTCCCACCAATAATCCCGATGGAATCGCCCTCCTCCATACCGACACTAACCCCCTCCACACCCCGCTCCGCACCTCCTCGGACACAATCCCGTGCCAGGCCTGGCTCACCCCCCACCAAAACACCCTCCCTCCCCCTAAAACCCCTTAAAAGATTACATAATGACAATTTTAAAAAACCCCTCAACCCCCTCTTTGCTGCGTGCCACCTCTCGGGGTTCCAAAGCCCGTCATCGAGGTAGGCCCTCGATAACGTAGAGGGCCAATCCTGCGAGAGGGGGGAGTCTCGCAGAACAAGAAGCTCAGCTGCCGAATACATTTTGCTACAAGAGGATAAGTGGCCATGTCCAAAGGTCCAGATGGAAAAAAGGTCCAAAGGAGAGAAGATAAATAAATGGGAGCATCAAAAGTCCAGGATCCAAAGTCCACTGTTCCCTCACAACAGCGGGCAAGTCTCCTGCAAAATCGACACAGTTCAAGGGGGATACGATCCAACCACCCTCTCACGGTGATTGGTCTGATGGTCAGTCCCCTCTACTGGTGAAATGGAAGTAATGAACCAAATTACAAAGTCCACACAGCCCAAAGGGGGGGTTGAAGTCCGCACCACCCTCTCACGGTGGCTGGTCAGATGGTAAGCCCCCTCTACTGGCAGAATGTGAATAGTGGGGTAAGAACCAAGTCGCTTCAGCCCGAGGGGCACAAGCCAAAGCCACCCTCTCACGGTGGTTGGTCTGATGGTCAGTCCGCTCTGCTGATGAGATGGAAGAGATATACCAACCCCAAAGCGTCCCAACATATTTAATAACCCTCCAACGGTCAGGGGGGAAGAAAAGGCTCAGATGGAAATAAGCCATAAAGACAGATGTCAGTGTCCATAAACCAAATCAGGCAATGATGTTAATACGCCAGTGGGTCAGTGAGTCGGTGGTGGCGGCAGCCGGTCCATGATTGCCATAGCATGTAGGGGGATGATGGAAAACCCCAGCCCCCGCACAATCCAACGGGGGCTCCCAATGTCTGCAAGGAGCTGACTCATCAATCGGGCAGCCCTCATACAGAACCTGGTCAATCCTGGAGCAGTGGATATTGCCTGCCACATTGACCTCCTCTGCCCTCTCAATGGGGCTCAGGGCAGACCCCTCCTCACTGCCATTTCCTCCGCCGTCGTCAAACGGTGCCATTCCAGCGGCAGTCGATATCGCCGCTACCGCTGCCGCTGCCTTGCAAAAACTAGCTAACTAACCAATCTGGGATGCAATTTGAATGCCTGTCAAGCACAGGAAATCAGAAGTCCAGGCAGTACAAATGACTAAAAGTTTATTGTATGCTAATGTTCTCTACAAAAATCTGAACTACTAACAGTCAAAGCAAATTGGCAGTAGATGAGTGTCAACAGAATTCAAGGTGGGCTGGACATAAGTCTCATGTGGGTGCAAATTGACTTGAGACTGATGATGCATTTAACCCCTCCCACAGGCTCAGCCTGGTCATCTCCTACACAACCTATCACAAAAGGCTTTCATATGTAGAGGAACAGATGGTAGGTGTGATTATCTGATCTCATCAAGAGGTGCGTGATCTTTTTTATATAAAATAATAACATTCTTATTGAATGAGCATCCAGCACATTGTTTTTCCAGAAACTGCACAAAATATTGCCAACTGGCTATTGAAGATATGTAAAGCACGAATGCTTATTTTCCCTTTGGAGGGATTGAATAACACTGCATTCACTGGTTCTACAAGAAGATATGACATTTCCAGTTAGGATCCTTATTGTTTCTACTGATGATGGTAATTTTCCTTAGTTGAAGATCTATTGCACTAATATATCTCTACCAGATCCAAGCCCCTTCTATGAAGTAGCATTAGGGTGGAGTTTCATAGCTTCATAAGGCAATGTTCTTTTGCAAATATTAATTTGTTATGACCTTCTCGTGTTTTAATCCCATAAAATGTCTGTAGCATTGAAACCAATGTTAAATGTTTCATTCATTGGGATTTAATAATTCATATTCTCTTTCTTTCACAGAAGACAGGGAGAAATTTTGAAATTTAATTAGGAGGAAAAATAGAAAAAAGAAAATTGGGACATTAGTGATCTGGATATTAGCATTACCTCCAACTTATCTGCTGACAAAGAGAAGGAGCTAACCCAGAAATTAGTTCCACTCGCTGAAAACAGCTGCATTAAAAGTGAACCTGCTGTTAAGAGTTGGCATTAGATTCAGAGGGAGAGCTGAAATTGGAAGAATTCTGCATGCCCCCAATGCATGGATTCTTTCTTTGAAAACAATAAAATGCTGCCTATTATTGAAATTACTACAAGTGCAAAAATTGATGCCCCCTTTTTTCCCCTTTTTAATGATGGGTTCCTTTATTTCAAGTGAAGCATAAACAGCTTTCTTACACCACTTTGCTGTAGAATTAATAGGGCAGAACCTCTTTGCAGCCTAGCCCAACCAAGATCTTCTCCTAGTGGCCATGACAGATCAGGACCTTAAAAGGACTACATGATAAATACTTTGAGGTACAAACTGTCCATCCAAACCACACAGGTGCAAGAAGAAATTATGAGTGCAAATTCTATGCCAAACAACAATTATTGAAATTTTTAAAGTTAAATTTTAAAAAACAAAAACTGAATAAGTCTAGTGCCAGAACATCCGGAAATGGAAACTCTTCTGTACCTCCTATAAAAATTGTTCTGCCTAAAAAATACAAAATAATACAAATTCCCTATCATTCCTTTGCAAAAGGCAGCTTTACTTGGAACAACGTACCTCTGGCCATGATCTCTATAACACCATCAAACATCCACATCTGCCTATCCCAGGTCATTGGCAAGGTCTCAATAGGCAGATAAAAATGCCCAATCCACTCTGAACATCTGGCTGACTGCGTGATGAACCATAATAATAAAATCATCCATTTTCTTCATAAGGGGGAAGAGATCCCCTATGATCTTTTTAGTAGATTCAGCCTAGGTTCAACCTAGAAAGAAGGAGAAATTTTCTGACAGTGAGAGCAATCAACCAATGGAACAGACGTTGCCTTCAGAAGTTGTTGGAGCTTCCTCACTGGAGGCTTTTGAGAAAAGACTGGACTGCCATCTGTCAGAAATGGTGTAGGGTCTCCTGCTTGGGCAGGGGGTTGGACTAGAAGACCTACAAGGTCCCTTCCAACTCCATTAATCTGTATCAGTATTTCCCCTAACAGTTATTCAGAAGTACAAATCTTTGAACTTGGGGAGGCTGATTTCAATTTGCCCCAATCTTACCTGTGAATTGCTCTGTTTCTTGAATTGCTGGATCTCGGTCTAACTGAAATCTTGTGGTATGTGGCTATCAGAAGGATCAACTGTTCTCAGAGAGGAACTAACAAATTCCACAACTGAATTCAGGGGTTCTTTTTTTTTTTTTAAATAGTTTTTATTGAATATAAATATTAAAAAAGACATATGTGACATATACACAACGAACATTTATACAACATATACACATAAAGAGTGTAATTTCTTCTTAAGCATTTTTTCAGAGTGACGTTCTACAATTCTACTTATATTCCTTCACCTCTCTTTAATCTAATAATATTTTTTATTATATATATATATCAATCGGTAATATATCCCCTATATTTTTTGTATATTTCTGATTTTTAACCAATTATACCAATTATTCCATATTTTATAATAGTCTGATTCTTCTCTTTCTTGTAATTCTTTGGTTAACCTATCCATTTCAGCGCATTCTAAAATTTTCCCTATTACTTCTGTTTCACTTGGTATTTGTTCTTGTTTCCAATTTCTTGCATAAGTTATTCTTGCGGCAGTTAATACGTGAATTGTAAGATATTTGATATCCTTAGGGTATGATTTGTTAAAGATTCCTAATAAAAATGTTTCTGGTTCTTTTTCAAAGTGTGTTTTTGTTATTTGTTCCAACCATTTTTTGATGTTAGACCAAAATTTCTTTGCTGCCGGGCACGTCCACCATAAATGATAGAAAGTCCCTTGCGCCTTTTTGCACTTCCAACAAATTGGGCTATTTTTAGGTTGTATTTTTGCCAATCTGGTTGGAGACATATGCCACCGATAAAACATTTTCAGTTGGTTTTCCTTGTACGCCGTTGCCATCGTTAACTTTAGGTTTACCTGTCAGAACTTTTCCCATTTTTCCAAAGGTATTGTGTGTTTGATATTTTGAGCCCACTTAATCATCGTTTCTTTGACTGTCTCTTCTTCCAATTTATAGCACAGAAGAAATTTATAAATTCTACTAATTAATTTATTTTCTGAATCTAATATAATTTTATCTATTTCTTGTTTTTGATTATAAATTTCATATGTTTTTATATGCTCTCTGTATTTGGATTGTATTTGAGTGTAAGTCCACCAGTCTATTCCTCTGTGTAAATCTGTCTCCAATTGTTGTTTTGTCTTTAATTTGCCTTGATAATCAATTATATCTTTATATCTAATTATTTTTGTCTTATCTGTTAAATTTGGGTGCCTAATTGATTCTGCCGGTGCTAGCCAATTTGGTATCTTCATATAGTGTTGTTTTTTAATTTTAAGCCAAATTTGTAATAATGAATTCCTTATTGTGTGTGTTTTAAAATATGAATGTGTTTTGTATTTCTCATCCCACATAAAGAAATGCCAGCCAGATTGAAGTTTGTGTCCCTCAATTGTTAAAATTCTAGAGTCCTTTAATTCTATCCAATCTTTAACCCACGATAGTACTGCTGCTTGGTAGTATATCTCCCAGTCAGGGAGTGCAGCTCCTCCTCTATCTTTTGTATCCTGAAGCAGTTTAAATTTTATTCGTGGCCTTTTCCCTTGCCATATAAATTTAGATGTTATTTTGTTCAGCTTTTCAAAAAACGGTTTATCTATTTTAATTAGAGTGACCTGAAACAAATATAAAAATTTAGGTAATATAATCATTTTAATGGCCGAAATTCTTCCTAGGAATGAAATGTGTAAATTTTTCCATTTTTCTAAGTCTTTCTTTGTTTGTTCTAGTAATTTATCATAATTGTTTTCTTTAATTGCTGATGTTCTTGTAGATAAGCAGATTCCTAGATTTTTTTGTTTTGTTGTTGTTTGAATTTGTATATTATCTGTCAAATCTTTTGTTTGGATTTCCGTAAGGTTTTTAACAATTAGCTTCGATTTACTTTTATTGATTTTTAGTCCGGCCACTTCTCCAAATTCTTCTATTTTTTGAAACAAATTAGGTATAGATTCCATAGGATTTTCTGTCAAAAACACTAAGTCATCAGCAAAGGCCTGAACTTTGTATTCTTCTCTATTGATCCTTAAACCTTCAATTCCTTGGTCTTCTCTATTTTTTTTCAACAGGATTTCCAATGATAGAATATATAGTAAGGGGGAAAGTGGACACCCTTGTCTGACTCCTTTTGTTATATTAAATTTGTCTGTTATGTCATCATTCATAATTATCCTTGCTGATTGTTTGGTATAGATTTCTGCTATAATTTTCCCAAATTTTTCCCCAATTTGCATATTTTGTAGTTGTTCAATCATAAATTTCCAGTTTTGGTTATCGAAGGCCTTTTGGGCGTCAAGAAAAACGAACGCTGCCTGCTTCTCCGGGTATGATTCATAATATTCTAGAGCATTAAGTATTATTCTCATGTTGTTCTTTATTTGGCGTCCCGGCAGAAATCCATTTTGGTCTGGGTGTATATATGTATTTAATACTAATTTAATCCTTTCGGCCAAGATTGCTGCAAATATTTTGTAATCGGCATTCAATAATGAAATAGGTCTATAGTTTTGTATTAACTGGAGATCTGAATCTTCTTTTGGGATGATTGTTATTATAGCTTCTGTCCATGAATTTGGTATTTTGGCTTTCTCCATAGCTTCATTATATAATCGCAACATATTCTCTCCCAATACTTCTTGCATTGTTTTGTATATTTCTACTGGTAGCCCGTCGGGTCCCGGTGTTTTATTGTTTTTTTGCTTATTCAGTACTTCATCTAATTCTAATTTGGTTATTGGCCTATTGAGAGTAATTCTTTGTTCTTCTGTGATTTTTGGCATTCGAATTCAGGGGTTCTTGATGGTCTCTAAATTTGGTTGTTTCTTGGAGACATGTCATTACCCAACTAGGTGTTACTCCTCAACTGAACCCCACAGCTACACCTTTTATCTTCTATTGGTACAATTGAATTTTTCAGATCATTTTAAAGACTTGGAGTTGGATATGATTCTTAATTTCTAAATCAGAATTCCTGCTTTGGTTTTTCCAAAAAGGATGTTGGTATTTGGTGAAATTCTGCTTTTGATAGGCTGCTCAGAGAAATATTGAATATCTGTGGGCTACAGTTGCCATGTCACAATTTGACTTTCTGAGAGACTTTGGAGTTCCTTTTCATCTTTCAGCAATGTTCTGCTAAAGCAATATTTGTACCTTTTTTTGATGGGTATCTCTCTCTGGAGGCTTTGGGGTCATCACCTTGGAATTGTCAGCCCTGGTTCCTGTTGACAAATTCAAAGAAAGAACAGTGTATATAATAATGTAAAGTCTCACTTCCTCTTCATTGAATGTCTGATCCAAAACAGACTTTCAGCAAAATAGAAATATATTTACACTCATGACTTCAAAAGCATTGTTTGGGTCAAGCCTTCATCAGAAATGTACTGCTTTAAATCAAAGTTCTGAAACCTTTGGGATTCGGGTTGTGGAGCCTATCTAAAGGTTCTTACTGGGATGAAAAATCTGCCAGCAATTGAAAGAAAGCTTGTTGTGTGATTCTGTTTGTTGGAAAATATTCAAAGGAGGATGGCATGAAATGCCAAGGGTGAACAAGATAAAGGTATTTCTTTGTTGTTTGCCTGTTTTTATTTGTATAGACAAAAGGGATTGGGGAATCTTTTTTTAAAAAAATATATTCTTCCTTCACAATGCTCTTCTACAGGACATCTATGTAGGTGACCAATGCAGTTTCATCTACCTCAGTGTTTCTCAACACTAGAGCTCTGTTGGCTGGGGAATTCTGGGAATTGAAATCCACACATCATCCAGCGGCCAAGGTTGAGAAACACTGATCTACTTGGACCCAAAACCAACCTACCTTCCTTCCTTCCTTCCTTCCTTCCTTCCTTCCTTCCTTCCTTCCTTCCTTCCTGTCAGCCTCCGCCTTTTTATTGCTTGATTGCTTGGCTGCAACAGGGGGGTGGGGGGGTAGAGGGAAGCTGTTTGAATGTCTGGGAGAGGGGAAGTGAGCTGGTGGAGAAGAGGGGAGAAAGTTTTCCTCAGCGTTTTCTCTGCAGCTGGGAAGAACGCTGATAACCACTCAAGGTCAACCGTCATGGCATACCAGGAAGATGGCACCATCGGAAGCTGCATCCCACATGACCCCTGAGGGGAATGTGAATTGGATAATCCTGACTGGACGATTGGGGGGAGGGTTTAAGGATGCTTTCTATATGTGATTTTCGCGCCTATTGCCCCAGACCTTGCTTTTCTTTGGTTGCATTTAGTTCATACTCAGTAAAAGTACCTTTCTCTATGAAAATGGAGTCAGGGGGTTTTCTTTCTTGAGTACTGAAAGGAGGCACACCTAACACTTCCTCTCAAGTATTAACTATGTCTCACCTAGTTAATTTTACCCACCTGGTAAACACACCTTTTAAGTAGCTGCATCCCTTTTTCAGAAATTAATCTCAATTGGTTTTTTTTTCAGACCATGGTTGCCAAAACATTAAGCATTTCCTCATGTATCCACTTCCCATCCTTTAGCATAGCCAGCAGGAAGGGGGCAGAATCTTCCCATTCCTCCTCAACCCTTGATTAATTTTCAGGTCTTGGATGCATGTTTATCAGGACATCTGACTGTTTATCAGCATCTAGGAATACAGCCTGTGTCTTCTCTGGCACCTGTTCCTACCTCTAATCAGGTATTTCAGTCATGTAAGCAGAAGAATTGACAATCTTCACTGTGTGGTAGCCAGTGAAATGTAGTTTCAAGAACTACATTTACCACCTGCATCACCAGACTGAAAACATCATGCACAACACAGCATTTTTTTTACAATTTAAAATAAATAAAAATATAAAGATTTATATTTATACGCTACAACAGTCCCAAGAGGTGGAACAATGCTACCATGAAATGAAAAATGAGAATAGATTTTGAAGTGTTCTTTTTTTTTTCTTAGAAGTGTTCTTTCTTTTCTTCATCGCACCTTTTTCTCTAAAGAGCTCAATGCAGCTTGTATAGAATCCTTCTCCTTTTATTCTTACGATAATAGCTTTGAGAGATACTGAGATAAAATGACCCAGGAATGCCATGGGTCACCTGTTCTAATCACCGGATGTACTGGGCACATTTGTTTATATGAAGATAAGTGAACTGTTTCTCTCCATGGAAGTAGAAAATGCACTTTCTAGCTCAGATTCTCCTAGCTGGTATCCTATATCCCCTGGTTGTGAAGAGAAGAGTTAGAGATGGATAGCACCTTCCAAGCATCTTCATTTCCCTCCAAGGGCACATGGTCATCTAACCCATAACAATGAGGAACATTGTTCTAAGAAATGTTATTTGTTGATTGTTCCAGATGACAAGAAAGAGATGAGGTTCAGTTTAGCCTTTACCAATCAAATTGATCTAAAGTACCAGAGGACAGGACAAGAAGTAATGGGTGGAAGCTTTGCTGAACAGTGATCCAACCTAGAAGTAAAGTATCCGGCCTTAAACCTCTAAACAGAAATGATCTTTGCTCCATTTATTGAGAAAGGTATAGTTTTATTAGAAGTCAAGTGCACTGCAGTAATGCAAAGCCAGAACTGAAAATTGTGCACCAAAATCCCTAAGTTCAACTTTTCCCTCTCTTAGCTACCTCCAGTGGTGAAATCCAATTTTTTTTTTATTACTGGTTCTGTGGGCATGGCTTGATGGGCATGGTGTGGCTTAGTGGGTGTGGCAGGGGGAGGATACTACAAAATCTCCATTCCCACCCCACTCCAGGGGAAGGATTCTGCAAAAGCACAAGCAATTATAAGGTGACAGCTGGCAGTATTTATTTTTTATTTTATTTTATTATTCATATTTCTCTGTCGCCCACTCTCCGAGGACTCTGGGCAGCTTACACCAAAGACAGTATACTAAATAGCATATTGCCCCCAACAATCTGGGTCCTCATTTTACCCACCTTGGAAGGATGGAAGGCTGAGTCAACCTTGAGCCGGTGAGATTTGATCCGCTGATCTGTTGAACTAGCAGTCAGCTGAAGTAGCTGCAGTACTGCACCCTAACCACTGCGCCATCTTGGCTCTTACAAGCAGAAGAAATTTCCTGATAGTGAGAACAATTAATCAATGGAACAGTTTGTCTCACAGAATTGTGGATGCTCCATCACTAGAGGTTTTCAGACTGGACAACAGTTTCACTGGGATGGTATAAGGCAGGGGTCTCCAACCGTGGCAACTTTAAGACTTGTGAACTTCAACTCCCAGAATTCCTCAGCCAGCAAAGCTGGAGACCCCTGGTATAAGGTCTCCAGCCTTGACCATGGAGTTGAACTAGAAGACTTCCAAAGTCCCTTTCAATCTTACGATTCTATGTTCTAAAGGAATTGTCCAAGAAGAATTTGCTTGATGGCAAGATGTGTCTTGAGGTTGCTTATACATCCAAGAATTAAAGTTTGTGACAATCTCTGCTGATAATATATGTAGCATCCAAATGAGTAAAAAATGGGATTTTAATAGTAGTTGCTAACTTCAAGGCTCTGTAATTCCCTGCCATTGGATATTATCAATATCTGATGAAGACCGATGGATTAATTACCCCCATATTTATTAAAACAAAGCTGGATGACTTGAAATGGAACAAAGTAATTTTAATACAGAAGATAGAGACAGAGGTCATTATTCCACCAAGAAATGTTCTGGAAAATTTATTCTTATGTAATTTAGAAGTTTGCTCTGTCTTTTCCCCATTTTTACTTTCTTTTTCTTTTTAACGTCATAGGGAACAAATAAGCAATCAAATCCTAATATGATTTGATTGCTTATTTGTTCCCTATGACTATCATTAAGTGTTGTACCTTATGATTCTTGATGAATGTATCTTTTCTTATTATGTACATTGAAAGCATATGCACCAAAGACAAATTGTGTGTATAATCACACTTGGCCAATAAAAAATTCTGTTCTGTTCTGTTCTGTTCTGTTCTGTTCTATTCTATTCTATTCTATTCTATTCTATTCTATTCTATTCTATTCTATTCTATTCTATTCTATTCTATTCTATTTTCCCCATTTTTACTTTCTTTTTCTTTTTAATGCTGCATTTTGTAGCTCGGGAATTTTGACAAGATTCTTTGTGACTGTTTCATAGCAGTTGGGTTTGCATTACTCATAAAACCCTACATGGCCTATGATCTAGCTTTCTGAGGACCGTCTATCTCACATAGTACATGCAGTCCTCAACTTACGACAGTTTGTTTAGTAACTAATCAAAGTTACAATGGCACTGAAAAAAGTGACTTATGATTGTTTTTCACACTTACAACTGTTGTGGCATCTCCAGAGTCATGGGGAAGCTTAGCAATTGACTTATGTTTGTGACAGTTGCAGTGTCCTGGGGTCATGTGATCACCTTTTGCAACTTTCTGGCAAACAAAGTCAGTGGAGAAGCCAGATTCGCTTAATATCTGTGTTGCTAACTTAACAACTTCAGTGATTCACTTCACAATTGTGGCAAGAAAGTTCGTAAAATGGGGCAAAATTTACCTAACAACTGTCTCACTTAGCAACCGGAATTTTGGACTCAATTGTGGTTGTAAATCAAGGATTACCTGTATCTGTGCACCCTCTAAGACAAAATTAGATGTTGCAGGTTCTGAAGTGATCATAGGGACCTGTCTACTAAGAACAACATTTTGCCATCTTCAACTGGCAATACTGTGAATCAGGTTACAAGAAGTGGCCCTTCTCTGTCATAGCTTCTAATAGTAGGTCTGTTTGGACCTCACCCCAAGGGTGGCCGGTTCACCTGAACTGGTAGTAATAATTGCTACCGTTCACCTGAACAGTAATAAAAAACTGCTTAAATGTTGTGCAGCTTTTGTGTTATTTTTGTGTAAAGTGTGATAGTTGATTTTTGAGCTCTCTGTGACTCTGTGAGGTTCCTGCTTGTTGCAGGGGCCATTTTGTATGAAGTCCAGCTGCTTTTACATTGTGTGTGAGTCAGTTGTGCAGCCACGCCCACCCGGTCACATGACCACCAAGCCATGCCTGCCTGGTCATATGACCACCAAGCCACACCTGCCCAGTCACATGACCACCAAGCCACACCCACCCGGTCAGATGCCCACCAAGCCATGACCACCAAACCACGACCACAGAACCGATAAGGAAAATTTTTGAATTTCACCACTGCCTCACACTACTTATCTTCAAGCAAGCCCTTAAAAAAGTATCTATTCCTTCAGACCTTGGGTTCTGTTTTTTAATTTGTTTGAAGTCATTTTCTGAAACTGAGCGAGTTGGAAATTAGATGAACAAAATAAATCATTTTCCCAGGATTATTATTAAAATCTTTTCTTGGGTAATATCTTTTCTCCTTTCTTCTTTTATGGTGTTTCTTCAAGTTTCTACAAATGAAATGTTTACTTCTCTACCTCTCAGATATTTGAAGGTGAGGTCAAAAAGATATTGAAGAGTTCAGTGAAATTTGCCAAGAGTTTTACCTCAGTTAGCAAAGTTATTGTTATCGATATATTTTGCCAAACTGCAGACATCCAGGATAAATGTAAAAAACAAAACAAAAACAACCTCTGCTTCTTGTGTGTAGAAGGTAAATTTCTCTAAAAGGCCTTGCAAGAGACAGTTGTAATCAATGTCATTCATTTGTAGAGTGGATGTCTATGGGAAAATATTGGTAGGGATCTGGAAAGCCATACTAGATAACATTAGACAACAAAACATCTGTTTTGGAAAAGGGTTACAGCAGAGGTGATATTCAGCAGGTTCTGACCAGTTCTGAAGAACCGGTAGTGGAAATTTTGAGTAGTTCGGAGAACCAGTAAATACCACCTCTGACTGGGCCCATCCCCATTTGCCTCCCAAATCCCAACTGATGGGGATTTTGCAGTAACCTTCCCCAGGAGTGGGGTGAGAATGGAGATTTTACAGTATCCTTCCAAGCCACGCCCACCAAGCCATGCCACCCCTATCATGCCATGCCCACAGAATTGGTAGTAAAAAATTTTTGAAACCTACCACTGATCCTTCCCCTGGAGTGGGGTGGGAATGGAGATTTTACAGTATCCTTCCCCTGCCATGCCCACCAAGCCATGCCCACCAAGCCACACCCACAGAACCAGTAGTAAAGTTACAACCTAGGAGCAGAATCCTTGCTCTGTGCTTGTAAATCCACAGATTCAACTCCTGTTATCTTTAATATATTCAGGAAAAACTCATAGCTGGTTGTAGGAATAAGCAGGGAATTCTTTTACTTTTCTTTCTAAATAAGATTTTTTTATCAACATTTGAGAATACCTTAAAACCTAGTGAATTGAGAAATCCATTTAGATACAGCTTATTTTACAATGCTAACCAGTTAAAAATTTGGACTTGAATCCCCATGATATTCACCTCAATTTGTGGCATGTAATTAAGGTTCTATCTCAATGTTTTGTTTCTTTTTCTCTTTTAGTATTCTCATCTTTAACAGCTCCGACCCAAACAAATCGAGTATGGTGTATTCCACAGAGGGAATTGGCTGCTGAAAAGAAATGAGAATTTGTTGGGTTTTATTTCTAATGTGAACTTCCCAGAAAATTGCAATAATAGTCAAGATTCTTCCACCAATGAGGAACTTTTGAAAGGCAAGAGAGAGAAAAGAGATAGTTGCACCAAGAGTTTAAATAGATACCAGGGAAGCTGGTTGTCTCTATATTCCAGGATAACAAAATATGAGGGTTGTGAACATTATGATATTATTGCTACATGGATGCAATGTGACAAAGCTCACCCATTCAGGAAACAATTGATATAGAAAGTGTGTCAAATAAAGCATCAACTGTTCATAAACTGATTGGATAAACTATTAGTTCTTTCTTAAAAGAAAAAAAAATCGTCCTCATGAACATCTGATTCTGCATTATCCATCCATCCATATATCAATCTATCATCTATATGTCTGTCTGTCTATCTGTCTATCTCTATCATCTATCTATCTATCTATCTATCTATCTATCTATCTATCTATCTATCTATCTATCTATCTATCTATCATCTTTCTCTCTCTCTCTCTCACCTATCTCTCTCTCTCTATCATCTATCTATCTATCTATCTATCTATCTATCTATCTATCTATCTATCTATCTATCATCTTTCTCTCTCTCTCTCTCTCACCTATCTCTCTCTCTCTATCATCCCTCTATCTATTATCTATCTATTATCTCAGTGGTGGGTTTCAAACATTTTTTACTACCGGTTCTGTGGGCGTGGCATGGTGGGTGTAGCTTGGTGGGCGTGGCATGGCTTGGTGGGCGTGGCTTGGTGTGCATGGCAGGGGAAGGATACTGCAAAATCTCCATTCCTACCCCACTCCAGGGGAAGGTTACTGCAAAATCCCCATTTCATCCCAATCAGCTGGGACTTGGAAGGCAGAGAATAGATGGGGACGGGGCCAGTCAGAATTTTTATTACCGGTTCTCCAAATTACTCAAAATTTCCACTACCGGTTCTCCAGAACTGGTCAGAACCTGCTGAAACCCACTTCTGATCTATCTATCTATCATCTACAGTATCTATCTATCTATCATCTATCTATCTATATATCTACCTACCTATCTATCATCTATCTATCTATCTATCTATCTATCTATCTATCTATCTATCTATGTATCATCTCTCCCTCCCTCCCTCCCTCCCTCCCTCCCTCCCTCCCTCCCTCCCTCCCTCTCTCTCTCTCTCTCTCTCTCTCTCTCTCTCTCTCTCTCTCTCTCGTTGTAATACTATGGAGAACTACAATTTGGCTTTTAGAAGGAGGTAATTAGTTTTCTCTTCTTTCTTTCCAGTGACTTAAATTCCTTTTGGGAAGATGGGAGTTGATCAAATGATTTTAAGTTTGACTTTCTTGCACTGGACTACAACTCATGCAGTTCCAAGTCAGTAGAGCCTCGGGTAGGAGCAGCAGCAATCTCTTAAATTATTGAGTTTCATCTTTTCTTACTTTTTTCCTGTTCTTTCCTGTTCCGCTTTTATTTGCTCTGTTGTCTCAGTGCTTTGAAGCTGTTCCACTCATTTTCTTGATTCTTAGGAACATTGATTTGCTTGCAAGGACAGCAGTATATGAATGTTAAAATGATTCACAAAGACCAGATGCACAAGGATTTTCTGATTTTGTGAGAAGCCTAATGCAGAATCCACGAAGACACTGCAAAACGTTAGATTTGAATCAAAAAGTTTCTATCAAAATACCCTTGAATCCTAATCATTTTCAGATTCCTCTGAAGCAGCTGAAAAGCGACGGAAGGTTCCAAGCTTTTTCTGGCATTGTAGAACTTCAAATATTATTGCGGATTTCAGTTTCATCCCTGCAATTTCAGAGTTATTGTGCTATTCTTTCCCCCTATTTTTCTTTACAGATATTCCAAACATAATTTGTACTAAGAATTTTGATTACAATAATACAATACAATACAATAATACAAACTAAACTTAGAGAGAGAGAAAAGAAAAAAAGAATAAAGGGTATATAAAAAGAGAAGAAAAATAAAAAAGGAATATAATAAAGAAAAAACTGTAAAGAAATGACCTTCAACTTTTATCAAAACAAATATAAACAAACTTAGAAACTCTCTGCATTCTATATAGTTATAAACAGATATCTCTTTATCCCTGATCCCATCCTTTATCTGTAAGAAAATCCATAAAACAACTTTTCAATCCTAGTATCAACAAAAACTCCATAAAGATTGCCAGAACATTGCTAAAAAAAGTTGATCAAATAAACCAGACATACCGTGTTTCCCTGAAAATAAGACCCTGTCTTATATTTTTTTGAACCCCAAAATAAGCGCTTGGCCTTATTTTCGGGGAGGTCTTATTATTTTGGGGTGTGTGGAGCAAGACGGGGCTCCTCTTGTTGTCTTACCTGATTTCCAGCTCTGTCTCCCTAATCCTAATCAGAGGAAATGGGCAAGGACCAGCTGCACATACATTTAAATATTTTTGGGGAGGGCTTATTTTTGGGGGAGGGTTTATTTTCAGGGAAATGCTTATTTTCGGGGGAGGTCTTATTTTCAGGGAAACACGGTATTTATTTATTTATAACCCATTTCTATTTGGACTGCAAGGCAATCAAACCGGTCAATCTTAGAGGAGATTAACCCTGACTGCTCCTTAGAAGGCCAGATCCTGAAGATGAAACTGAAATACTTTGGCCACCTAATGAGAAGGAAGGACTCCCTGGAGAAGAGCCTCATGCTGGGAAAGACTGAGGGCAAAAGAAGAAGGGGACAGCAGAGAACGAGGTGGCTGGATGGAGTCACTGAAGCAGCCCGCGTGAGCTTAAATGGACTCCAGAGAATGGTAGAGGACAGGAAGGCCTGGAGGAACATGGTCCATGGGGTCACAACGGGTTGGACACAACTAACAACAAAACTTATTGTTACAAATAACTCAAAGTATTGAACATATCCAACATATCCAACATATCCCTCCTCCTATTTTCCCTATTAACAACTCTGTGTGGTGGGTTGGGCTGACGGAGGTGGACCCTAAGGCAGGACTAGAAGTCACCATCTCCTGGTGATTGGCTCAAAGTCACCCAGTTGGCTTTCATGCCTGAGGTGGGACTAGAATTCCCAGTATCCTGGTTTCTAGCCTGGGTCTTTGGCCACGGGACGAAACTGGCTTTCATATCTCATATTCTTTAAAGTGTTAACAAGACTCCTTTGTAGATCCAGTTAGAAAACATTTCCAAGGTCAACCTCCTGGTTTATCATTTGTATTTCCCTTTTAATTTTTAAGACTTCAGTCATTTTCTTTGATGCATCCAGAAAGCCTCCTTTTCCAAATCATTTTCTATGCTTGTCATTTGTAGTTCCACTTTCATTACTTTCTCTGTCTTGTCGGATACTGTATTTGTAGAGAGGTTATACTAAAAACAAAGAAAAGAAGAAGTGTTGCAGAGGTCATTTGGATACTCAGCTGAAAATGACCTAGTTAATGTCCTCTAAAGAGCCTACCATCTTAGGTGTTTTCATCCCACCTTGACAAGCACAAAGCTGCTACATCAATTTTGATGTATCTCCATTGTAACTTTTTCCTGATTATTTTATCATATCGAATCTCCAGTCAGTTCAAATCAATTCTTGCTGCCTTCAAATCTCAAAGAGTAAATTCAGATTGAATCATGCCACCTCCGGTCTCAAATTCACATTGGATGTTGGCAGATTTGCTCACCTCCAGGATCAACAACTCACTCCTTGAGCAGGCCATCAACGCTCAGTGGCAAAGAGCTAGAGAGACATGTTCTTCTCATATCTCCAGAGAGTGGTGTATAGTCACAGCTCTTCTCACGCAACCACAGCTGAATTTAGACTGAAGGGAGGTGAGCGGCCAGGTTCAATGGAAAGGAATCGGGCCCAATATCATCCATGCAATGTTGGCAGCCACAAACATTGCCCCCACCCAATTTAAAACAGAGAAATATGACTTAAACAGATGTTCTTAAACCAAAGACAATATTGATATTTTGTATGATACACCAGAGGAAAAATGCACTCTAAAACATGGCTGGTAAGGCAAGGGTCTAAAATTAAATTTGAGTTAATTTCATTCATAATAAATGTTAATTAATATGAGTAGTCTCTTCTCACCATCTTCTATTTTCATGTTTCATCAGTCAATTTGAGTTGAGCCACTCCTCCCAGCATCCTCTGGTGCTATGCAAATACAAGCAGTGATTCAACTCCTATGTAGTTAGCTTGATCCAATGGACAAAGTCCCAGTTCTCTTCAACTTGTGTTGAGCCACTCTTCCCAGCAACCTCTTGTGCTATGCAAATGCAACAGAAATGCACCAGTGATTCAGTTACCATGTGGCTAGCTTCATCCAATGGACAAGTCCCAGTTCTCTGCAACTTCTGGTGAGCTGCTCCTCCCAACATCCTCTGGTGCTATGCAAATACAACCAGTGACTCATTATATCATTAGGAGTCTGTTTGTTGTAAGAGATGCTAGAAAGCAGGAGAAATGATGGGATGGGCCTTCAAAGATAGATTTGGACAGATAAGTTTGATACCTTCTGTTCCTTGGTTGCTAGAACCCATATAATACATGTGAGGAAATGAAAAGGAGTATCTGAGAAAATTCTCAGATTTCATGAAGAGTAAAGTAACCAGCAGGCAATTTGCTGAAATGAGCAGAAGGCTTCTCATGCTCCTGACATTCTTGGGAATAAAATACCTAATTTAGATTCAACAAGTAGAAAAACAAACTGTTCTTGTTCTTGAGAAGAATATGGGTGAGGGAGGGGGCAAAGAGGTGGAGCTGCTGAGATACCTATTTTCATTGGTTTTGTTTAATTTGGATAACAGTTATTGGCCTATTACAACACAGTTGTCAGGCCTGGAAGTCATCTTTTGCATTGGATCTTCAGGCCTACCACATTTACTACTGTGGGAAACTGGGAGGGGGGATTGTATGGAGCAAGGTGATATACAGTCATAATAACATTCCTTTCTTAGAGAGTCAAGGACATCTTGCCCTGCACCTGGAGGGCTGGAACTGGGAGGCATCTCCAGTTGAGACGGTGTTTGATTGGACCATGTGATGGACATGTGGGTGCTGGGCAGGGACTTGGGCTTTCTTTTGGGTGGGAAAAACCTGGAAGGTTTCAGATTTGGGTTTTCCCAGATGTGCCAATATGGCATCTCTAATAAAATAGAACTTTGAGGAACTTCAAGCCTCAGAGTCTTCTTTCATTGGGAGTGTTACTTGGAACCCTGACAACAGTTCTCTATAGCTGGACTGGATAAAATATACTTTATGATTTATTTATAGAAAAAAGTGTGGTTTAACATAGCCAGGCAATATTTCTCCCAACAGTTCAACACTGTTATATATAATGATGCAAACAAAGGTAAATCAGTGCCAGACAAAGTCGAATCAGAAGAGACATTTAACAAAAGGAAGTTAGATCAGTTTTGGCAACTGACACAACAGGTATAAATTGTGTGTCTGGCTCTGAATGGTGCTCCATAAGCTTCCAGAAAAGAAATTACCATGGATGGTTAGGAATTCAGGTTCAGGTTCACATGCCTAAGAATCACTGAGGATTGTTCTAAGCTCCCGTGGAAAATAAGTGAAAGCAGTTCAAATTTTGCAGAGTAATGAGGTAGATGTAGAATCAACTGGAATCAATTTTCCTCTGTAGCCTGTGAAATGTTCTTGTTTGTTCACTTGTGAGCTGCCATGCCAACTCTTTTCCTTATAACCATCATATCTTTGGTAAATCTTTTTTAAAAAAACCAGTTGACTCATATTTCACTAACAGGCAGCCTCTGAAGAGGGTGATGGCAGGAAATTGCATTTTATTCAGCAACCTTCCTTTATTGTTTTCTTGCCTATTCATTGTTTCCAAAAATTCATTTTGCTTCAGAGCTCTCTCTCCCTGCTTTGGCTATGTTCTTGGCTGACACATCAGTAAGGAGGAGGAGGAGGGGGAGGAGGAGGAGGAGGAGGAGGAGGTAACAATCTTGCAGGGAGATGGATTGAACAGGCACAGGTTCCCTGGTTAAGATACAGAGGTGGAGAGTACCTCATTTTGAGGCTGACACAAAACATAATGGGAAATCAAAGGGATAAATTCCGCTGGGTCTAAATTCAAAGCACAGGAAAGGGAATCCCTTATATGAGAGAGAGCATTTGTAAATGTATGCTAAAATGTGGTTCCCGGGGTCAAAGGGACACCTGGTGTAATGAGTTGGCCCTGGAGGTCCACTCTCCACACCCCTGGAACATCTGGCCTAATCTACTCGCTAGCAATTTTACAGGACAGAGGTTCTGTTACTTAGGATCCTGCAGCCTCCCTGCCAGCTGCACAGGCTGCCCAAATCAGCTGCATACTAGTGCTCTCAAATCTTCCTTGCCCACGGATTATTAATAATGAATCACATTGTTGCTGGTTTGCAATGCTACATGTTGACTTCTGAGTCAGCAGCACCGACACTCTGGAGATGTTGACAATGGAGAGTTCTGTCTGCCCTTTGCTGTTCTCGATCCACTACTGACATCTTGTGGACCTGAGTCCTGCTGAGAAAGGAAAGAGGTGGCAGTAAAGGAGAAAATTGAACAGAATAACAGAGTCATATTGGCGGTCATATAATCAAACCCCCTGCTGCAGCAGGAGACCCTATACCCATGAGGGCAAACCTATGGCACACATGCTACAGGTGGCACACAGTGCCCTCTCTGTGGGCACACAAGTCATCACCCCAGTTCAGCTCCGCTGGGCCTGTGCTCACACCTCCTGCCAGCCAGCTGGTCTTTGGGTCTCTGTTGCTCATGCACAGACAGGTGGGGCACGTGCGGGGGGCTGCCTGTGCATGTGCAGGGGGTGGGGTGCATATGGGGTGGGAGTGCACATATGCAGGGGGTGCATGCAGAGATGGCACATGCAGGGGGCGCATGCCAGGGGGCATGTGCTTTGGGCACTCAGTCCAGAAAAGGTTAGCCATCAAGCTGCATTTACTCTAGTGCTGACATAAGAAGAAGCGGAGGCGTCTGGAAAGGGACATTTGACTTTTCACCTACTTATTTCCCCTGGAGATAATATCCCCTAGGAGATGGGATGGCAGGGGGGAAATTCCTTTGAGCTGGAGCAGAAGATTAGGGGTAGAGTGACTTGGAAGATGGCCAATGAGTGCAGGGGAGTGGGGAACGGAAAGGGAGGGTTTTGGGTCTGGAAGTCAGTGTTGGCTGAGATGGAGTCGGAGTTAGAATGTTGTGCTTAATAAATGGGAGTTTTTCTTCAAAGACTTTGTTTGAAATGCAATTTATTTGAGATGACCTTGAACCCTGACACCTATACCATTTCAGACAAGTGACTGTCCAGTTTCTTCTTAAAAACCTCCAGCAATGGAGCGCCCACAACTTCTGAAAGCAACCTGATCCACTGGTTAATTATTCTAACTGTGAGGAAATTTCTCCTTAATTCTAGGTTGGTTTTCTCCTTGATTAATTTCTATCCGTTGCTTGTCTTGTCTTCTGCTGTCTTTGGAGAATAGGTTGACCCCTTTTTCTTTGTGGCAGCCACTCAAACATTGGAACACTGCTATCATGCCACCCCCTAGTCCTTCTTTTCACTAGGCTATGGTGTTTTTAAATTTGTAGCTCAGGGTTCAAATGAGGGGCGCTTGGTGCTCCCTAAGCTTGGTGGTTTTCTTGCAAACATTCCATGATCCAAATTAGGTAACATTCATCAGTGCAAAGGAAAGAGGGCGGAAAAAAGGAGTCAAAACTAGTGAGCCAAGCCAGTTTCTGATTGTCCTTCAGTTCTGGTTCCTTCTTCTTTTGCTTACATGCTGCAGGGGACTCGCTCCCCAGAAATGCCTTTATTCTTAACTGCAAGCTTTTTTACATCAAAGAGGCCATTGGAAGTTTCTATAGGCCCAACACAAAAGGGCTGCTGATGAAAAGAAAGGAATGCTTTGTAAATGAAGGGAAAGGATTATTTGTGGAGTGTTTGCCCTCTCAAACAGCCCCTGCTGCCTCTTTCTTGAAGCTGTTGTTTAAACTGGGGAAGGATGGAGAGAAAAACAAACCAGGGGTGTCTTTTGCCCTCTGTTGAATCAACATCTCCAGTGAGTCTTTTGGAAAGCTAAGAAAGAGTGTGTGATATAAACACAAGATGGCTTTGATGCCATCTGGTTATTTCTCCCATTCGCTGATCATAAATCCCCCAGCCTTTGTAAACACTCAAATCGAAGGCTTCTTCTATTCCAATTAGACTGTCCAGTGTCTGAAGGATCTTAAACATCTGCTGTATGATCAAGTAAATTAACTGCATTTCCATCTTGAAAAAACATCAGTCATGTGTTCTTGAGATACTACTGAGGTAGCAAACATGCTTACTTTTTAGCAATCCTGTGTATTGGATGCAGATTAGCTCAGAGTACAAATGCATATATTTGTGAGATATCTCCCAAAACTAACCATTAAACCGATGTTCTACTGAACCTATTCTCCATATTCATTCATTGAAAACAAGAAGCCACAGATCAGATGGGAAGGTCCCACACATGGAACATATAATAATAGAGTTGGAAGGGACCTCGGTGTTCTGACCTAAGCTTCCTTAGAAATTAAACAGCACAAATTTAATCCCAGCAAACCTCTTTAATTCATACAGCTGTAAATTACTTCCATTTACAGTCCACAAGGCTTGATCAACAGTCTTTCAGAGGAAGGTGATCAACACCCACCTATCGCATGTGGAACACTGCCAAAGAGCTAATTTCCAGACGCAGGGCAAGGCCAAACTTGGCACAGAGTCACAAAGAGAAGTTTCAAACCTTGAATCAGCCAGATGAACTAATTGCTTCCTGCAAAAGCTCATGTCTCATTCGCTTCTCTTTTATGTCTTATGGGAGGGGCCAATCATCTCCAAGCCTTACTCCCAAGTTGACCCTGTTTCCTTCATTGTTCCTTTCTCCTGTCAGTTCTGAGCACGCGCACTCTGGGGACAGGCTCACGCTGTTCTTCTGCCTTGCTGATGTCAGACTCCGGAGACTCTGGAGGCAGCAAAGGACTGCCAGATTGCCTTGGCCCCATCTCTGCCTCTGACTCAGAGCCATCGTCAAAGCCTTCCCCAGACTCCAGGACTGTCCCACGTTCCTCCCCAACCTCTTCATTGTCCGAATCTGCTGCCAGCTCTGCCGGCCGCTGGCAGGCCACAACAATCGGAGGGCTTCTAGTTCAAGTAGGAGACCCTATACCGTTTCAGATAAATAGTTGTCCAGCCTCTTTGTGAAAGCCTCCAGTGATGGCGCACCCAATACTTCTGAAGGCAAACTATTCCATTAGTTGATTGTTCTCACCATTAGGAAATTTCTCCTTAGTTCCATGTTGCTTTTCTCCTTGGTTAGTTTCCAACCATTGTTTCTTGTCTTGCCTTCTAGTACTTTGGAAAATAGTTTGACCCCCTCATCTTTGTAGAAGCCCCTCAAATTTTGAAATCCTGCTATCATGTAGCCCCAGGTCCTTCTTTTCACTAGAGTAGTCATACCCAATTACTGTAACCTTTCTTCATATGTTTTAGCCTCCAGTCCCCTAATCATCCTTGTTGCTCTTCTCTGCACTTGTTCTGTCCCTGTCCCACACACGCACACAAACAAACAGCCGGGGGTTAAATAAACTGGCAGACTAGATATACTGGCACATCTGGGAAAACCCAAATGTGAGAGTTCAGGGTTTTCCCTCAATAAATCAAAATCCCATATCCAGCCCCTGCACCCATCAGTCCTTCCCATGGCCCAATCACCATCCATCCTAACTTGAGTCACCTCTGCAACCACTCCTCCTCCAGATGCAGGAGCACCCTGACCTTGACCAAAAAGAAGAATGCTATTATGTCTAACTACAATCTCTCTACTAAATCCCTCCTCCTACTTTCCCAACCACAAGAAGGTGGCAATGTGGAAGCTTCCGAGATTAATATGGCTTCCAAAGCTGACACACAGGCACAGAATATTTTTGTAAAAGGGGCAGGCTAAAACTTTTTGAACTTATTACAAAGCAGCTGTGATTTTTGTCTTTTGACTGATGAACAAAGCAATTATTAGCTTAACATAAGAAATAAGTATCTTTTAGGAGTTTGACAATTAAAACTTTAGCATACTTTAAAAAAACAGACAGAAACTTCCCTCTTGAGTCTTTGTCCAATGGGCAAAATAACAAATAATGAACAATATTCTCCACACATTCACAGCCAAAGATATAAAAATGTTCTTCCAAAGGAATATTAAAAGGCCTGGGCAACAGGGATTATTTGAATCTAACAATTTAAAATAGGCTTCCTTTGAAGGATTATCAAACTATTCCATCTCCAGAAAAGGGCATCATAGCAATAGCAATAGGACTTAAGACTTATATACTGCTTCATAGTGCTTTTACAGCCCTCTCTAAGCGGTTTTACAGAGTTAGCATATTGCCCCCAAACAATCTGGGTCCGTTTCCCACAGAAAAGAAAACACCAGGAGCCACAAAACCCTTCCCGTGCCTGACTATTTCTTGAACAGCCACAAAACTAGCATATGTAGTTGAATTAAATGTTCTGTTTTCTTCTGAAACTTTTCTTTTCTCAGATTTATCCATGGTTGGCCTACTGGGGGTTGAGAAGCTCAATAAATCGCCTGCCGGTGGGTGTTGCATATTGACGGTTGTGATGCATATTTTGAGTGACAGGGAGCCACAGCAGAGGGGTGAAAGAGCCACATGCGGCTCCAGAGCTGCAGGTTGCTGACCCCTGCCCTAGGCAGAGTTAGCCTGCAATACTGCATTCTAACCACATCTTGTTATTCAGTCTGGTATCACCGTGAAGATTTTTTGATCTCTAGAATTTCTCTCACTAAAATCTTGATCGAATGGGAAGGAGCTTCAGTGAATAAGTAAAGCTAGGATCTTCTTCAAGCTTTGTTCAACTTTTAGTGATTTGGCAGACGCTGTGTTGTTTTCCTGGGCAGAACTGTCTTATAATTGCTGCCTTCTTGTTTTTCCTTTCCTTTTTCTTTTTTTAAAAAGCTTCCCATTGGGAAGCTAAACCTGCAGGGAAGAAACCTTATCTGGAGGCTTCTCCTCAAAGTATTAATCAGGACCAAATTTGTGAACCTTCTAATTTCTAATTAGGGTTTCTTCTAATGGCAGCAGGGAATCTGTGGATTAAAATGGGCCCAAATTAAAAAAAAATAAAGTAAAAACGAACAAAGACAGTTAGAACAATTAATCAGTGGAACAACTTCCCTCCAGAAGTTGTAAATGCTCCAACACTCGAAGTTTGTAAGAAGCTGTTGGATAACCATTTGTCTGAAGTGGGGTAGGGTTTCCTACCTAAGCAGGGGGTTGGACTAGAAGACCTCCAAGGTCCCTTCCAACTCTGTTATTCTAAAGAGAGAAGAATGAAATAAGGTATTTCCTGACCAGAAGAATGCAATCCACCCTGTGGGAATGGCTAATTTTTTAAAACACTGGACCAGAAAGGAACTATTCAAATTATGTTTTCTCTCTATTCAAAAGACTGTGTACGGTATGTCTACGGGGCACAGGTAACTGAATTGGATCGATGCATCTCTTTTCAAAGGACACATTTTATGAAGTGTAATAGAAGGACAATTTTGAAGGACAAATGTCTTCTTACTGGAGGTGACTAGGACTTTAGGATTTGTGGGGGAGGAGGGGGAATGATTTCTCACTTATTCTTCCACTGCATTTTTCTAAGAGAGAGAGAGAGAGAGGGGGGGGGGGAGGGAGGGAGGGAGGGAGGGAGGGAGGGAAGGAAGGAAGGAAGGAAGGAAGGAAGGAAGGAAGGAAGGAAGGAAGGAAGGAAGGAAGGAAGGAAGGAAGAATTCTTTATTGGCCAAGTGTGATTATACACACAAGGAATTTGTCTTTGGTGCGTACGCTCTCAATGTACATAAAAAGAAAAGATAGATTCATCAAGAATCATAAGGTAAAACACTTAATGATAGTCATAGGGAACAGATAAGCAATCAAATCGTATTAGGAAACAATCTATATAAATCGTAAGGATACCAGCAAGAAGGTTACAATCACACAGTCCCTCCCACACAGTGGGAGGAGATGGGTGATAGGAACAATGAGAAGATTAATAGTAATGCAGACTTAGTAACTAGTTTGACAGTGTTGAGGGAATTAGTTGTTTAGCAGAGTGATGGCGTTCGGGGAAAAACCGTCCTTGTGTCTAGTTGTTCTGGTGTGCAGTGCTCTATAGCGTCGTTTTGAGGGTAGGAGTTGAAACCATTTATGTCCAGGATGCAAGGGGTCTGTAAATATTTTCACAGCCCTCTTTTTGACTTGTGCAGTATACAGGTCCTCAATGGAAGGCAGGTTGGTAGTAATTGTTTTTTTTTTTTCTACAGTTCTAATTATTCCCTGAAGTCTGTGTTTGTCTTGTTGGGTTGCAGAGCCAAACCAGACAGTTATAGCAGTGCAGATGACAGACTCTATAATTCCTCTGTAGAACTGAAGCAGCAGCTCCTTGGTTTCTCACTCATTCTTCCACTGCATTTTTCTAAGTGAGTCCCCTTTTGTGGTGAGAAAATGGTCAATGTCACGCTCAGTTGTGGAGCGTGACAAGATCTCAGTAGCTTTAATGATAAAATAGCTTTGGCCCTAATCCTTTGCTTCACATTTTCCATACCAAAGGATCCTGTGTGAATGTTCCCTCTTGCAAACACATCCCCTGGGATCTTGTGGTTTCTTACTGCAGCATTTGGTTAAGCATGATCTCCATCAAAAGTAGGAAGACTGTTTTTCCTTCAATTACATTCCAAGATTATTTGCTGGTGCTGATGGAGACAGACGAAGCAAGTGATCTCTGTGGCCAAAACAAAGGTGGGTGCAGCCATCCATTCTCCCGTTGCTTTGTTGTTGTTGTTTTCCTCACTCTGAGTATCTTCTCATTGTCCTTCTCTTCTTATCTCTATTGGGAAATTGTGAGGGAAAAAAACCAAGTCTGTCTTCATAAGGTCTGAAGCAAAGTTGTACCCCGAGTGCAAAGATATCCACCTGGCCATCAAAATGAAGTCCTCTCTTTGTTTTCCCCTTTGGTCTTCTTAGAACATGTTCAATATGTGCCTGAAGGCAGCACCATCACTTTTATTTTTCTGTTTCTTTCCTGTGCTATTTTGTCATACACAAAGGAAGAAGAACATCTACTGCTTCTATTGGTTCCTCCAAAAATTCAAGAAACATAGAAATAATTTACAGCTTTTAATGTTCACCTGCTGAACTAAAGCTCAGGGACTCATGGAATCAGTGGTGGTATTCGGTGGTATATCCGGTTCAGTTGGTGAACTGGTAGCAGTGGCAGGAGGCTCCGCCCACTCACCTGGACATCATCACATCCCGTTTTTGACGCTCTGCACATGCATGGAAGGTCCTCACATTTGCTCATGCTCACAGTTGTGAACCGGTAGCAAAGGTGAATGAATGCTACCCCTGCATAGAATACTTAGCTACATCTACACAATTCAAAGTCACAGAGCCCACCTAGATTTGAATTACAGAAGAAGTAAGGTAGAGAACCCATCATGCATGGTACTTCATTGATTGTGATGGCTCAAAAGTATCCCATTTCCCACTCATTTTTTAATAGATCTCGTAAAACCTGGCCAGTCATAGCTTCATGCTGCTTATCTCCTTGTATGTCTGTATGTATATACTGCATGTATTTATCTGTCTTTCTGTGTGTGTGTTTCTCTCTCGCTCGCTCGCTCTTATCATCAATCATCAATCATCATCATTAGAAACTGCCCATCTACTCACAGAAGAACTCTGGGTAGCATACCAGAGGTGGGTTTCAGCAGGTTCTGACCAGTTCTGGAGGACCGGTAGAAGAAATTTTGAGTAGTTCGGACAACCGGTAAATACCACCTCTGACTGGACCCACCCCCATCTATTCTCTGCTTCCCAAGTCTCAGCTGATCGGGAGGAAATGGAGATTTTACAGTATCCTTCCCTTGCCATGCCCACCAAGCCACACCCACTAAACCATGCCACACCCACCAAGCCATGCCCACAGAACCGGTAGTAAAAAAACTTTGAAACCCACCACTGTAGCATAAAAATAAAAGGTTAAAAATATAAAATCTGAATATATAAAAAAAATTAAAATAGGGGCAAGGATAAGGTTAAAATTCAATGTTAAATATTAATGAAAAGGCAGGAGAGGGGCTTCAGTGCACCAACCAATCCCATGGCTACATTCTCCTCTGCGAACCCCAAGTGAGATAGCAGGTCTAGGTATTTAGATATTTTTTAAAAAGCCAGAAACCTGTGGACCTGTCTTGACTCATGGGGGAGGAAGGACAATGTTCCAAAGGTGAATCATCACTGTATCCACTTTATGGATGAGCCGTCTCTCAAGAACTCTCTCTTGCCTTGAAAATGATCTCGTTACTAACTGAAATTCTTGTATTTTTCTTCAGGCTACAAAGGTTGAAATCTTCCAGAATGACTTCTGTCCCTTGTGTGCTGCTTTAAATGAGTCTCATGTGCTCCATCTTTCATATAATCCTTCACAGTACTACAGGTACGTGATATATCTAATGACCCAACACCATGGTGTGTGTGCGTGTGCATGTGTGTGTGTGTGTTGGTTGTATGTGTTATCAAGGACAAGAATGTAACTGTTATTAGCAGCCACACTTAAATGAACAGGACACAAATCTGTATGTATATATATACTTTGGCTTATATATATATATAAGCCAAATACCACTCACTCATCGCGAAATCTCCAGAATGGTAAAGCCTACAAACTTGAAATTTGGCACGTATGTTCCTCTTGGCTTCTAGGTGCTCACTAAGAAAAGATTTTTTGAAATGACCATCAGATCATTAGTATTTCATATACAGTATTATATTCAGGCACTCTGATGCTAAGGAGTTAGATCTTCTACTCCCCCTCCCCACCTGAAAGGAACTCTGTCCCAACTGCCAGTTGCCTTATATTAACACGCTCTGATGCTACCCCTTCACTGAACTGGCTGTGGACATGGCCAGCACGTGACTCATCTGGCCTGGGTGGGACATTCAACTCCCCCTCTGTTCTAACTGCCAGGTGCCTTATATTAACACACTCTGATGCTACAGAGTTACACATTCTACATTAAGTTTCAGGCTTTAAGTGTCAATTTATCATGCCCGATCACATAGTTTTGTAGCAAAGCATGGGTGTCCAGCTAGTAAACAATATTTCAATATTCCCAGCTGCTGATTGATTTCAACCATGGTTGTCCCATAGCAGCAAAGTATTTGCCTCGAGCAGAGCAAATGTCCTCTGATGAAGTGGACAACCTATTAGCCAGCCCTGAAGTGCTGTGGCAAATCTCATGGAAACTGCCCTCCTTCTGACTGCAGCAAAAACCACTGCCAATTTTAATCACTGTTGCATATTGCATCTGCAATTTGCTTAGCCGAACAAATGCATGCACAATTAAGCCATTGACTTTGCCTTATGGATCTGATTGTGATGACTAGAGAATTTCTGCTCTTATCTGTAAAATGGAGATGCGGTTCTGGAAATGAAAATTGTAATAATAAAAAAAAAAATAGATAACCGAGAAGAAGGATTGATATCATGGAAATGTCAAGAAGAGAGAAGGAGAAATAAGGTGGGGTGAGCAGGCAGCAATTTATCCATGCCTTCTCAGATTGCATTTTGATAAGAATGTTTCTGAAAAGTTTCTTTTTTAAAAAATCTTCCAATAAAAAGGGAAGCCTGTTCCTGACAAATCTGTACTACATTCTTTTTTCTTAATGGTTGTCCTTACCAGAATATATAAAGGTAAAGGTAAAGGTTCCCCTTGCACATATGTACTAGTTGTTCCCGACTCTAGGGGGTGGTGCTCATCTCCGTTTCAAAGCCGAAGAGCCAGCACTGTCCGAAGATGTCTCCGTGGTCATGCGGCCGGCATGACTAAACACCAAAGGCGCACAGAACGCTGTTACCTTCCACCAAAGATGGTCCCTATTTTTCTACTTTCATTTTTTACCTGCTTTTGAACTGCTAGGTTGGCAGAAGCTGGGACAAGTAACGGGAGCTCACCCCATTAATCCTAATCCTAACTGCCAACCTTTCAATCGACAAGCTCAGTGTCTTAGCCACTGAGCCACCACGTCCCGGTATATATAACAGTGTCTAAATCAGGTGTCAAACTCAAGTGCTTAAATTTGGCGGGCGGGGTCAGCTGGGAAATAGCAAAGGACTGGCCCGCGATGCCTCTGGCAGTCAAAATGGGGTGCGGGAGCTGCGTGTAACCTCTCCTGTGCCCCATTTTCAGCCTGGACAGGCTCCTGCAGCACCCCACCTGCCAAAACGGGATGTGAGGGGTGCTTTAGGAGGCTGACAGGGTGTTGCAGGAGGCTGTCCATCCCATCTCCCCACCGCCCACCCCTGGCCAATCCAAGGAGGAGCACTACAATGCTGATCCAGCCCTCAAAGAAATCCAGTTTGACATTCCTGGTCTAAATATCAGTGTTGGCTACACCCCAGAGTTACTGCTGGAGAATCTATTCACCCCCAAGATTTATGCTGGTTAAAAAAGTGGCGGTGCTTGAGAGACTAAAAGCAGAAAACCCCTTTTAGTCCACTTTTTTTTCCAAAGTGACTGGGGAAATATGAACATCCATGGGTAAAAAAAGGAACCAAACTCTAAGTATGTCCATTTAATTGGGACTGAGTAGAAATATAGATTGGATAAGGACCTCAACCCTGACTGTATTTTTGAAAGAATAGATTTTTTTATTGGGCATGTGGGCACAAGGAATTTGTCTTGGTGTGTAGGCTCTCAGTGTACATAAAAGAAAAGATACATTCGTCAACAATCATAAGGTACAACACTTAATGATAGTCATAAGGAACAAATAAGCAATCGAATCATATTAGGAAACAGGATGCATCCTGAAGCTGAAGCTCAAATACTTTGACCCCCTAATGGGAAGAAAGGACTCTTTGGAAAAGACCCCTGATTTTGGGAAGGAATGAGGACAAAAGGAGAAGGGGACAGCAGATGATGAGGTAGGTAGAGTCATCAATGCAATAAACATGAATTCGGGCAAACTCTGGGAGACAGTGAAAGACAGAGGAGAGGGGATGGTGTGCTATGGTCCATGGAATCATGAAGAGTTGGACATGACTTAATGACACAACAACAACAACAACAACAATACCAATAGATTGAATATCAAATTGGAAGAGTTTGGATACACACATATCCTCAGTGTCATGGAAACATGAGTTACTTTGCTGAGGGTTGCTCATTGTAAAGAAAATGGTTGTATATACTGACATTCTCGAGCTCCTGAGGGAAATGTGAGGTCCAGCAAATAGCAATAGCACTTAGACTTATATACTGCTTCACAGTGCTTACAGCCCTCTTTAAGCGGTTTACAGAGTCAGCCTCTTGCCCCCAACAATCTGGCTCCTCATTTTACCCACCTCAGAAGGATGGAAGGCTGAGTCAACCTGACTCAAATAAAATGAAATATGTGACCCATGGAGTTGGGGGGAAATCATCATCATCATCACCACCACCACCATCATCTGGTGCAAAGTGTTAGGGCAGATTTCATGACAAACAAAATATTTGTGGACCTCTTTACAGTCAGGACAAGCCTGGTGCTGTTGTGGTCCGCCAGCAACCTGCATGGATTGTTGCTGATCCCGACGATGAGGAGGCTGGTGTGGTGTGGTGTCACGCCAGCAGCCTGTGCAGCCGTGCTCAAGTCGGACAGTGAGGAGGCTGAAGAAGATGTGGTGCCAGAGGCAGGGATTCAGCCAGGGCCTTCAGAACCTCCAGAGGCTCCTTTAAGTGAAGAGGATGAAGTGGAGGAGCCTCTTCTCAATGCACAAGCACGCAGAGCTGCCATAAGGCAGGAGTGGTTACTCAGGAGGAGGTCTCCTCAAGAGTAAGGCTTGGGGGTAATTGGCCACTCCCTTAGCCTATTTAAGTTTGCACACAACTTGTAAAAGTTGCAGGAAACAACACATGTTCGCTCGCTGGTCATTGAATATGGACTGTCTTTGCAAACCTTGCTTCTGCGCTTTTTGCCAACTCTCGTAAGACTTTATCCTTCTGTGGAATTTCTGGCAGGTTGTTAAGGATGTTTTAATTAACAGCCTGCATTTGTAGAAAACTATGTTTGGAAGTAAATTGAGTTTTGTTCATAGGTTGTATGTGCTACATTCCTTGGGATCCGTAGCTGGGGCAGACCAGGTCCAGATGTTTTACAAGTAGAAGCAAAGGGCTCTAAATCTCAATGGGGTGCAAAATCAAGAACCAATATTTTTTAAAATATATATATATTAAAAGGTTGTCTTGGAAAATCCCTCTGAAGAATGGAAAATAGCGCCCTGAACTAAATTGATGCAGCCATAGCTGCCTTTCCTTCCTTCCCCAAATCCCATGCCTACAGTTAGTTGGGTTTCTCTCCCCCCCCCCACCCGGAAAAGCTTTCCAGATGTTACCTCACAAACATTTTGATCCAATCGCAAAAGCAATTTGAAACCATTTATTTCAATTTGCCCAATTCTCCCGCACAGACAAAACACAGAGCAAAGCATTTTCCATCATTGCTAAATAATCAGGGAAGCAAATTAAATATATCCAACAGATGTTGCCATACAGTTCTGTTGCTGTTGTGTGTCTCCTCCCACCCTCCTTCAATTATTTACAACTAGTCATCAGGGGAAACTCCCCCTCCCTCCCTCAAGAAAAAAAAACACAAGTCATTTTGAAGGTTTCTTATTTTGGAGTGGGTGAGGGAGGGGGAGCATGCAATTCTCTCTGCAACTCTTTCTTGGTTAATCCTAGATGTTGGAGATCACCGCACATTGCAGTCAACATTTTAGCATGAAATCATACGACTCAATCAACCTTTTTTACAGAAAAGATAGGTGCAGAATTCCCAGTGGCAGGAAAGCCTCTACTTGGTGCAGGGGTGGGTTTCACTTACCTTTCCCACTGGTTCGCCCCCATGCGTGCACACTCGCTTCACACACACTCTGTCCATGCATGCACTCGGCCTTCCATGCATGTGCTTTGCTCACTCGTGTGCCTTTTGCACATGCGCCCGGCCTCAAAAAAGTGCCTAAATAGCACGACTTGGAGCCGGGGCAGGTGGGCAGGCCCATCCACGATCGCCGCTACCAGTTTACCTGAACTGGTGTGAACCGGCTGGTGCAATTAAACAGTGTCTGTCTTGGCTCTGTACATAACAAGTGCATTGCAGATTAATATCACTAAGATATTAAATACCTTAGATGAAAGAGTAAATTAATTCATCTTCTTAGCTTCTAAGGTAGACCAACATGGTGACTGCAGCCCTGAGATCACAAGGCGTGTAGCACTTGGAAGAGCTGCAATGTCTGGCATGGATAAACACACCAAAAATATCACTTGATGCCAAGATTGCCAAAGAAAGGCTATCCTACTTTGGTCATGTCATGTGAGATGACACACTCGAAAAGTCACCCAAGCTGGGAAAAATCAACTGAAAAAGGAGAAGGGGCCATCCTATTAGCCATTGGCTGGATGCCATAAATGGTGTACTCATCGGCTGGAGACTGGCATGATCCTGGCAGAGCTGAAGGAGGCGGTGTGAGACACAGGGGCATGGAGAGTGCTGATCCATAGAGTGGCCGAGGGTTGAACATGACTGAATGGCTGATAGTGGTGGTGGTACTGATGAGGATGAGGATGATGATGATGATGATGATGATGATGATGATGATGATGATAGCTTAGTGGGAAAGAGGCATTATTACCCAACTCCCTGCTCAGAGTAAGAATTCAGGCTAAAGTATCTGCAGAACATCTAACTTTTAAATATTTTCTAAACACATTCAGTGATTTCCTGCAGCTTAAAATCATTTCTCTATGTCCTTCATCAAGACATGATATTCTTTAACTTATTTGAAAAAGGTTACTATATTGTCCCCAGTCACATTTTCCTAAAGCTATTGATTGATTATGTGCCATCAATTTTATGTCAACTCTTAGTGGTTACAGAGATCTGGTCACAAGTTGGCTCTTCAGGTCTTCCAAGGATGCATCAAGACTGAGTCTACCACCTTGCTGGCGGTCATCCTCTTCCTTTCTTTCCCAGCATTACAGACTTCTCAAGAAATCCAATGCTATTAGCCATTGCTTTCAATTTCTCTCCATTGGACTGAAATGATAGTCCCCGATACTCTGAGGCTCTTCTCTAACCTTTTAAGTGAATTGTGAAAATTAAAACTTATGAAAATTTTGAAGACTTGGCTTATCTCTGTTTTTCATGGTATTTTAGTTAAAACTTTTAGGGTCAGTTGGTCCATGGATGAGCTTATACGCTAGTATATAGAGTAATATCAGTTGATCTTACACCATCCTCCACTTTGAAGAAGAAAGGAATTTCTTGCCAGGGACACATTTGGCAATGACTGTCTCCCAATAGATACTAAGATAATTAAATATAACTTCACGTTTCTTTCAAAGATCTATATATGACTTACAATTCACACAGAATGTATTTTTGCCAAGAGTCACTAACTTGGCTCCTTCTGGATCCATTAAATTACAATTTCCATCATTTCAGCAAGACAACAACTATAATAATGTAAATTTCCTAATGACAAAAAGTGCTAAATCTTTCCATAAGGTTCAGAGATTAAATAATTCTTTCCAAAGCTTTTTTAATTGATATAAAATAAATTAAATCCCTTCCTTCCTTCTTCCCTACCATCTTCCTTCCTTCTTTCCTTCCTTCCTATCTTCCCCCTCCCTCCACTCTCCTTCTTTTTTTTTCTTTCCTCCTCCTCCTCCTCCTCCTCCTTCTTCTTTTTCTTCTTCCTTCCTTCCTTCCTTCCTTTCTTTCTTTCTTTCTTTTTTTCTTTCTTTCTTTCTTTCTTTCTTTCTTTCTTTCTTTCTTTCTTTCTTAGAAATGAAAACAAAATATCTTCATATCACTTAAACAAGGTCATTTTTGGATATTTCTTTAGTTTTCACCAAAAAATGCCAATAAGTTATATAAAGTCAAATTGTCAAATGCTTCAGTTTACTTTGCTGTTTTCTGTTTTAATGTTGATTGTGAGGCATAAAAAGGGCAGTCAAAATTAAATTTATGGCATTCCTCAGTTGCCTATGGCAGACTGAAAATGCAATAAACTCTTCTGAAAATTGCAGTAATCCTAGTTCTATAAGTCTTTTGGCATCCAAGCACCTGTAATGTCTTTAGGTACAGTGAGCTCAAGATGATGGATTACATCCTTTGGTCCGAGATAACATTCCTGAGTCAAGAACTTTTTAGGAAATCTACTTTTTTTAAAAAAAAAATGCCCACCCATTTTTTAAACTCAAACCAAATTGCAAATTGATCCTTGCTCTGTATATGCAGTCCATTCTTTTACACAAAGTTACATCTTCCTCCTTTTATCAGGAAAAGAAGAAAAGAAAGGAATAGTGGACAGGGGATAAGAGGAAGGGGTAGCTGCTCTCAGAATGATAACAGGGAAACAAAACTCAAGATGGAGGAGAAGAAAGAAAAGGTAGCTAGACCAAGAAAAAAGCCATGTTTGGGCATTACAAAATGGGTATATATTCACTAGGCAGGCACCCCATTCCTCATCAGCAATTAGTGTTGATGTTTGTATCTAAGTAGCAATAAAGTTGCAGTCGGTTTCCACTTCTTATTTCAACAGCTCTTTCTATTATCAGCAGATATAAGAAGAGCAGGAGAAAGCAATTCTATTTGGAAGAGTTAGCCATAAAAGGAAACCAGGCCACCAAAGAACATGGTGGCTGGACACCATCAAGGCTGACACCAGCCAGAGTATAGAACAACTCAAAGAAGTAGTGCAAGATTGTAAGAAATGGAAACACCTGTCCCATAGAATCGCCAAGAGCCGGACATGATTGAATGGATAACTTCATCATCATCATCACCACCATCATCAGCAGAGATACTGGGGCAGAGACCCTTCTTTCAGTTAGTCAATATGGTTCTCTCCCCTTGAAAAATTGCTAAATGAGGCCCAAGCTAAATAATGCAATGAAAGGAAGAACTCAAACAGTGGGAGACTGATTCTGAACTGGAATATGGGTCCCATGTTAAATCATGGGAAAGAACTCTATGCAAGCTCCACCTCAGCCTGGTCATTGGGCAGTGGTCCTATCGCCATGGTTTGGAGGGAGGTCTAGTTCCCTGGATGAAGGACTAATCCCCATACCACCTGATGTCCAAAGAGTTACTTCATTATTCATATTTAAATCATGAGTGATAGAAAGTATAGCAATAGCAATAGCACTTAGACTTATATACCACTTCACAGTGCTTTACAGCCCTCTCTAAGCGGTTTACAGAGTCAGCCTCTTGCCCCCAACAATCTGGCTCCTCATTTTACCCACCTCAGAAGGATGGAAGGCTGAGTCAATCTTCAGCCTGGTGGGATTTGAACTGCTAAATTGCAGGCAGCTGGCAGGCAGCAGAAGCAGCCAGCAGTGTTGCACTCTAACCACTGCAGCACCTAGGCTCAGTATAAGTACCTTACAAACTGATTAGCTCTGTAAGAAGAAGATGTCAAATTGTGATATATAGACAAAAAAGAGTTGGTCTTTTGATGGAACAGTCCAACCCTCTATATTCCAGGTTATAAGGGAAAGAGGGCTATCTTTTTGCAGCTCATCAGGAAATTTGATTTATACAAAGGGAAGTTGTAAGGTTGTTGCAATGGATTGAGATGTCGTCACGCACAAAATTGGCCTTCCCTAAAGGAAGAGAAGAGATCTGAAGAGATAAGATAGTCCTCTCTGGTCATTGAAATCCACATTGCTGTACATTTCTAAATATCAATATATGCAAACCAAAGAGCTATTGATTAGAATCTAAGAGTTAAGAAATGTCTTACATACATCTGATAAACTATTTGTACATTTAGAGCACCTGTTCCTTTTCTTAACTTACAGTATTTTTCGGAGTATAAGACGCACTTTAGTTTTTGGGGAGGAAAATAAGAAAAAAGCTGATTGGCAGGTGGATCGGCCTCCCGGAATACCCCCATTCAGCTGTTCCCAGAGGTGAATTTTAGCAACAGGTTCCTTGGTTGTGAGCTCTGTATCTTGCTTTTTTTTTTCTGCCTCTGAAACTTCTGAAACTCCATTTCAGAAAAAACTTTTTTTTCTCCCTCTGAAAGCCTCCAAAACAGAGCTTCAGGGAAAAAGCCTCTGAAGCTCTGTTTGGGGGCTTCTTTTCTGAAGCTTCTTTTCTGATGCTTTTTTCAGCCTCTGAAACCTCCGTTTGAGAAGTCAGGCAGGGCTACATTCGGAGTATAAGATGCACCCGGATTTTCACCCTCTTTTTAGGGGGAAAAAGATGTGTCTTATACTCAGAAAAATATTACTATATTTTTGTATATTATATTATATTATATACAACATTATTATATATTATAGTTCTGGATTGTTTGCAGAGCCTAATTTTGCTCATGGGTTATACCGTTATTTGGTATATTTTGCTCATGGGTTATACCATTATTTCTCACATCCTTTGCTTGTTTCAGTGTTTTTCTTTCTTCTTTGGGATTCTCTCCAAAATTACTGTTGTTGTTGTTCTAATGGTCCATCAAATCAACCCTGATTCCAAGTCTCTGCAGTCCTCTTGACAACAGTTTGGGAAATTGCTTGCCAATATTTTCTTCCCAGGTGTTGGAGAGACTGACTGGCCTAAAGGCAGACAGTCAGTTTTGGTGCCTAAGGCAGAGAAACTTCTGGCCTTGGAGACTTCTAGCTTCTAATCCAGCACAATTTTGGCACTTCAGATAAGATTCACTGCCTTTCTGTCTTTCTCTCTCTCCCTCTCCCTCTCCTTCTCTTTCTGGTTATTTATCTCATTTATCTCTTTTTTACAATCCCATTTCCATTTCTCTTCATTTGCTTTTCACTCTCATCTTATCTAAAAACCTCAATATTCTCTTGTCTATTTCTAGACAAGAGAATATTGTCTCTTAATTTTTCTCTCTTAAATTTTATATTTGTTGTGCCAAATCACAACTCATCTAACATAATCTTGTGCATTTCCTTGAGCACATAAACCTATGAACACATATTATTCTAAGCCCAAGTTCCATAACTATGATTTATTGAATAAGGCAAATTGGCTGGGTGCACCCATTTGATGAAGCCATACATCATTGTTTATAAAACATAATAGTCCAGTTCATAATACAAGATTAATTCGAAAACAAATCCTTGGATCAATGTATGAAAAGTTACTGCTTACCTAGCTGAACACACCTTGCCAGCAAAAAAAGATCATTTCATATAGAAACTCTACAAAATATTATGCCACAATTAAATTCATTGTTTTCATTTATTGTAAGATGCTAAATAAAAGCTCTCAATTAGCAGAAAGCATGGAAAAATGACTTGGCTTAATTGCTGCAAAGGAATATTTGCAGAGCTAGTGAGAAAAACAGATTAGAACCTACAGCAGGGATGAAATCTAGCAGGTTCTGACAGGTTCTGAAGAACTGGTAGCGGAAATTTTGAGCAGTTTGGAGAACCAGCAAATACCACCTCTGGCTGTCCCCAGAGTGGGGTGGGAATGGAGATTTTGCAGTATCTTTCCCCTGCCATGCCCACCAAGCCATGCCCACCAAGCCACACCCACAGAACCTGTAGTAAAAAAAATTGGATTTCACCACTAACCCACAGTTCTAGAAGGTAGCCCCCCCTACCATAGAATTGAATGAATCACTAGAATGGGTATAATTTAATAGGAAATGAAAAACTATCTAGAGGTACAGTAGTTAGTTAGCTAAAGTTTTAAATATTAACCAAATTTCTTAGAGCTATCAAATCTGGGTTGTAACAATTTGAATCATCTTAGGTGGCAGCAAGGAACAGGAGATTGATGCTATCCAGTGGATGGCTACATTTTTCTCAGATACATTTTGTTGGTCTTTATATGACACACAATGATGGAATAAATGGGAATAAGCCAGTATGCGTCAAACTCATAACTCTTTTAATGTTCTCAAAAATGCAAGGAAAATGTCCAACTTGTAAAGTCCCTCAGGTTATCAACTCTCCTGACTTACAACAAATGTTCCAAGAACAAAAGAGCCTTGATAGTACAGTGGTTTAGTGCACCCTGTTATTAACACAGCTGCCTGCAATTTCTGCTGGTTCGAATCTCTCCAAGGCTCAAGGTTGACTCAGCCTTCCATCCTTTCTAAGGTAGGTGAAATGAGGACCCAGTTTGTGGGGGCAATAAGCTGACTTTGTATAAAAATATACAAAAGAATGAAGGCTATTGCTTAACGCATTGTAAGCCGCCCTGAGTCTCCGGAGAAGGGCGGCATATAAATCAAATAAAAAAACAAACAAACAAAAAACAATGGAGTCCCTCCGTAAGTGCTCTACCATTTGAGGTAGCACCATTTCCAAGTGAAGTATAATAAGGCTCTATGAGCAGTGTGGTGGCTTGGTGGTGAAGACAGTTGCCTCCCACTCAGTTGGTTGAGAGTTCAATCTTAGGTTACTACAAATGTTTCTCTCCTAGGGTGCAAAGAAAATAAATCTGCTGTGAACTCCACATGGTGTCAGGAAGGGCATCCGGTCAGTAAATTCTCAACTCCATCCAGTCACCCCAACACTACCTAAAAAATGATCATTAAAAGGGAGGGGTTTTTTTTTAAATAAGAAAGGCTGGTCTAGAAACCTCTCATCCACTTATCTCCAAAAATATGTTGAAAATATCAAACTTTATAATAGCGGAGGATTTTGAAAGTGATAATAAAGAAGTTCACTTTAAGTCTGCATTACTAAAGTTAAGAGTAAGTAGTACAAGGGAGTCAGAACAAGGTTAAATCATGTCTAATTCCTCATCTCAGGTTTTGATGCTAATTGCTCCTGCTTCTTTTTCTGCCCTGAAGCTCTCTGAGCATAATCCTGCCCACATTACATTTTCTTAAAAATAAGCAATCCCTGTCATCGCACGTCAAAAATTTAACATTATCATGAGTTTTAAACCCTGTCCCAGAGCCCACGGCAAGGACCCAGGAGGCCCAAAGGCAGATAAAATATTATGTATAGATTTCCGAGGATAAATCAATGAGCAGCAAAATCAAACTTGAAGTTGTCATCCCATTTATTTCTGTAGAGGCAACTCTGTGGAGTGTCAGCTTCGTCTTGGGAAAAAGAAAGATAGAGAAGATCTCGGAGCTGTGTTAAACCCTCCAAGAAGCACGAAACTTCCCTTTTAAGTCAACTGCTCATCTGCACCTCAAATAAATCTAATTAGGCTGAGCTTTCATGCTGCCCTCATTTTGGAGAATGGCTTCAGTCCCTCTATTGACACTTCCCTCCACAGTTGGCTTTGGGGATGGGGGATATATGAAATACGCTGCTCAAGTAATAGGGACTGATCTGGATGAGGCTGATAATTAATGGTGCTATTTGCTAAATGTACTGAAGACACAGCACCCGTGCAAACTCCCAAGGCAGTGAGAAGAGGGCTAAGGGGGAACAACTGTGCAATGTAAGAAGAAGCTGGCGAGCTGAAAATCAGGGCATTTATTTAGACATGAAGATTCTGCACTGGTTGGAAAGTGGCAGAGGACTTGGACTGATTTATTTTTGACCCAATGTTTTTGGAGAACAGATTTGTTGTGACCCCGACTCCCGAGCCTGTCCTAACAGAGGAAGAGGATCAGAAGGTGATGGGGAGGAACTGACAAGGCCTCCCTCTCCAGGACCCTCCTCTCTGGCAATGCCTCAGGTTTCATCCGAAGGCCAAGAGGAACAGCCTGGGATATGCCAGGAGGAAAGCATATTGGAACAACAGATAGGGAGCGAGGATAATGAATCCTGGCTTGATCCCAGCAGCGTCAGAGGGAGAAGCGTGCGCAGCAACGAAAAAGGCGTGGGAGGGCCAGAGATTTAGCTGAGTCACCGAGCCACACCCCACAAGGAATAAAAGTGGGTGTGCTTGCTCTTCAGGCTTTGTGACGGTCAAAGTTAAAAACCTGAGAGTCACATCGCATTACCTGGAATCTGGCTTGTACATATTTGGATTGGACCTTGGCTAACTCTTGCTTCGTGGATTACTTTTTGCTACTGGACCGGACTGAGGATAAACTCTCTCTTGCTTACTGTGAGTGAAAACTGACTTGGCAGGCATTACGCAGTTTACTGCCAAAACTCTTATCTGCAAAGGTTTCTAGTCTGATTGCTTAATAAAAACTTGGCAAGCGTGCCTGGTTGTTTGTTTGCCTGTGTGGGGAAGGGGGACAGAATGGGGAAGATTCCTCACTTGGCTTATAGGGACAGGTTGGAGGCCCTGGGACTCCATTTCAAAATTGGAAGGGATTCTTATTTGATTTCTCTCACCAGTGAATCAGTTGTTTGTGTGGTAAGGAATCTTCCTGCTTGAAATGTGTTGGATGATGATTTCAGCTAGCTGTTGCTAAGCACATAGCACTGGTAATAGTCTCAAATCTCCTACTTTTTTTTCCAGCTGTGAAATCAGGGGTGAAATGCTACCGGTTCACTCCGGTTAAGGTGAACTGGTAGCGCAGAGGCGCATGATTCAGTGAACCGGTAGAAGTGACAGCATGAGGCTCCCACCTGCCCAGACATCGTTACTTCTGGTTTTAACCAGGAAGTAACCTGTTTTTAACCCTGTGCGCATGTGCAAAAGGCTTTGTGCATGCGCAGAGGGTCCAAAATTGCATGTGAAGATGGTACACGCACAGCGCGTGCAGTTCCAAACCAGTAGGGAAGGTAAGTAGATTTCACTCCTGTATGAAATTAAACTGTTTTGAGATCATTACTGCAGCAATTGGAAATATTAGTTGACTACAAGGACACTTGTGGAGGACAATCATATATGTCCGGATGTCATTGTGCAAATTATGGGAGCACTATGATGGGAATGACATAATGCTGATATTGTTGTGGCTTCTTATGGATGCCTATGTCCAGATGTAGACAGACAGACAGACAATTAGAGAGAAAGTAGAGTGAGAGCAATCAACCAATGGAACAGATTGCCTTCAGAAATTGTGGGAGCTCCATCACTGGAGTCTTTCAAAAAAAAGACTGGACAACCATTTATCTGAAATGGTATAGGGTCTCCTACTTGAGCAGGGGGTTGGATGAGAAGCCCTCCAAGATTCCTTCTAACTCTAATATTCTATGTTCTATATTCTATGTTCTAGAGGAATTGAAACACTGACTTTACAATATTCCCATGTATGATTGACTATACTACATACAGAGTCACATTACCGGGGAGATGGGCATCATAAATTTAATAAATAAATAAAATAAATATTCTCAAACACCAGGTACTAGGATACACGGCATATGCAGTGGAATGAGTATATTTTCTAGTTATTAAAGCACTTGAGAATAACTATTCAAACAATCTAAAGCACTCATAGGCAGTTTCTCATTAACTGCTAATTCCTTCCTGCACCAATTTATCCTCGTCCTGATTCACTCCTAATGCTCTTCATTCACTCTTCACCTCACTTCAATTCCCTGAACAGACTCTCTATCTATTTCACTCATTTCCATTTTCTCAACATATTGGACTTCTGAAATGCTTCTGTGATTTTAAAACAGCTCTTCCGGTGGGGTTTGAAAGGACCCTGCAGCACACAAGAGGACGTTTTTCCTCCATGGTTGTGTGTCACTAAAAGAAGCATCTCAGAACTGAAGAACTGGTCTGTAATGTTGCCGTCTTTGGACATTCTTGTGGACTAGTTTTTGTAATGTGTGGCTTTTCCCCCTAACAGACAACTGTCACTTTGATATTGGTATGCCTTGCTTTATGAAAAACAAATAAGCAGAGGTAGTAAGTGAATTTTTATGTTCTATTTTCCTTGACCATACTTGTTCTGACCTAGGCTTCCTTACAAATTAAACAGCACAAATTTAATCCCAGCAAACCTCTTTAATTCATACAGCTGTAAATTACTTCCATTTACAGTCCACAAGGCTTGATCAACAGTCTTTCAGAGGAAGGTTATCAACACCCACCTATCGCATGTGGAACGCTGCCAAAGAGCTAATTTCCAGATGCAGGGCAAGACCAAACTTGGCACAGAGTCACAAACAGAAGTTTCAAACCTTGAATCGGCCAGATGAACTAATTGCTTCCTGCAAAAGCTCACGTCCCATTCGCTTCTCTTTTATGTCTTATGGGAGGGGCCAATCATCTCCAAGCCTTACTCCCAAGTCGACCTTGTTTCCTTAATTGTTCCTGTCTCCTGGCAGCTCTGCGCATGCGCATACTGGGAACAGGCTCACACAGTTCTTCTGCCCTGCTGATGTCAGACTCCGGAGGCAGTATAAACTACCAGATGGCCCTGGCCCCCTCTCTGCCTCTGATTCAGAGCCCTCATCCGAGCCTTCCCAGACTCCAGGACTGGCCCATGTTCCTCCCCAACCTCCTCACTGTCTGAATCTGCTGCCAGCTCTGCTGGCCGCTGACGGGCCACAATACTGTCTACTTTTAGCTAATGTTCAACCTATGCTCTCCATAGGTAGAAAAATGGTTTAGGAGTTAGGAATGGATATTTAGGTGGACAGACACAGGAGAAAGACAAATTTAGACTGTTTCAACAAGAATGGTCATATGGACTGCTACAGACACCCTTTGGCTGACGTCTAACAGAGTCACATGCCAAACTCTCTGGGAAAGTTGTTACCATCATCATTATCATCATCATCATCATGATTTGGATGAGGAGATGGGCCTAAACCCAGTCCATTCTATATTCACAAATAAATTTAATTCTAAGAATATTCTGCAATTTATTGCCGTACCAAAATCCTGCTAGTACATGCAGATCTGAACACCCAATAGACGAGAATATTAGAAGTTCAAGATTAGACTGGGGAGTCTTTGGTTTTCTCTGAGCTTGGTGGTTTTCTTGCAGATGATTCATTACGCTACTAGGTCACATCTTCAGTAACAAAACATCTACAAGTATAGGAAGTTAAAACCCACCCCTCTTCTAGAAAATGAAATATTTTAGGAAATATTAAAAGGGCAGAATATTTCCCCTAAAAGGGAGGCAGAAACTCAGCCCCCCCACCACCTTTGTCAATGGGCCATTAAGGCCTGGGCCAGTCCATTCTACATAACAAAGATCTACTTTCTTCAGACAGAGCCATAGTAGGAATTGCCCAAAGCCCTTTACATCATCACCCAGCAAGAGTCAACCAAGCCTGGAACTCAAAAGACAACCTGCAAAGTTACCCCTGCATGGCCCCCTGGGAGTCTGACAACCAATCAGAACAGAAGCTCAAATTCAAAGCCAGTAGAGAGCATAAAACCCAGGCACTCTCAGCATCTCTTCCTTTCTTCTGCCCAGGATCTCAAGCCATGTGATCCTGTTCATCAATAAATCTTCTTTGCAAGCAACTTCCATGAATCCAGTGTCTTTTCCCCCACTTGGAACTGATGGACATTTCTTCCAACACAGGGGTGGGTTCTACTTACCTTTACTACCGGTTCGTAGTGGGGCCACTCATGCGCGCTCGCTTCACACGCGCACATGCACAGAAGCGTTTTGATGATATCAGGGTTGGTGGGCGGGGCTTTACTACCAGTTCTATAGAACTGGTGTGAACCAGGGGCAACCCACCGCCGTTCCAACACAAGAAAATCACCAAGCTCAGAGACCACCAAGGATTGTACAGATCTGTACAATTTCCTTAATAGGAAGGTTGTATAATGTTATATCCACCCTATTATTATTCCTACTTGTGTGTGCATCTACTGTTGGGGAGGATTGAGTTCTAGTTGAAAACATTAGCCTGGGAGATGGTACTTAAGCTTCCTAGTCAGTTTTTCATAGCATATGTAGCCTTACCTATCCCTGCTGTTTGTGAGCAATTCCTCTAAATTTGAAAAACAGCAACCACAGCCTGGCGCATCTCTCTTTCAGGTAAGCCATTTGCAAGGTATAGGAACAGATTTTGAAGGAAACTCCATGATCTCTGTTGAACATTATCTCGTGGGGCTTTGGTTTTAGCTTAGCAGGTTCTCTGAAATATAATGTATTGTTCTTTCTTTTTACAAAAAGGAACTTCTTCTGCAAACTAAAGTTGGCTGAAAGAAGATGATATAAAGGTAAAGGCGCTGTAACTATTAGAGGGGAACAATGTAATTCCTCTCAGCCAAGGCTTCTGGTAGCTAACTGTTAATGATGTTATTTTCCCCACGTTCTTTTGCAATTATATTTGTATTTTGGTCTGAGACCACAAATAAAAGATATTAATTAAAGGTAAAGGTTCCCCTCGCACATATGTGCTAGTCATTCCTGGCTCTAGGGGGCGGTGCTCATCTCTGTTTCAAAGCCGAAGAGCCAGCGCTGTCCAAAGACGCCTCCGTGGTCATGTGGCCACCATGACTAAACATCAAAGGCGCACGGAACGCTGTTACCTTCCCACCAAATGTGGTCCCTATTTTCCTACTTGCATTTTTTACATGCTTTCAAACTTCTAGATCGGCAGAAGCTGGGACAAGTAACAGGAGCTCATTCCATTACGCGGCACTAGGGATTCGAACCACTGAACGGCTGACCTTTTGATTGACAAGCTCAGCATCTTAGCCACTGAGCCACCGTGTCCCCTATGAAGACGAAGATGATATAGAAATAATTTAATGTGGCGTCGCATCTGCAGTTATATCCATAACAGCTTTCTACACCAATACTTCAATTCTTCACCCAGGGTATCTGAGACAGACAACATAAGCTTTAGAACAGACAATACAAAAACACTTTGTTATGTCTCATTTCATACTTTTCTGGTCTATTTGCTTACTTAGCAATTAACACCTCATTCTTGATAGAACCTGATGAGCAGATGACTTTGAATAAGTGTCACCGATCTTATTGTTTTTAAGATAAAGTTATGTGAGTAGACACATATTCCCAAATTCTACCATCACTTCCTAAATTTCAGGTTACCTTAAAGCACACAATATTTACCTAGCTTTAACATCTACCTATTTATTACCCTAAGTGCAGAGCTAAGCCATTTTTTTCAACTTAACTGTTATATTAAGGTCCCCTGCCAGCTCAGAATTCTGTTTTGTTTCAGATTTGACCTAATAAGCAAAACTTTATTTGGATGTAGTGTATATTTAGATTGCTAATATTTTCCTCCTACCTAAGTAGTGCTGGAGGCATTTCCTCTGGCATATCTTTTTTCTCTTTTTCCCCAAAAGGAGGAGAAAAAGAGGAGTTATTGTACAGTCGGTTGACTTACGGTGAGAATCTCAGCAAAGTAGAATAGTTGGGAACAGGGAGGGTTAAATGCTTCCAGTTCAGCAGTCTTATCTTGGAATATTTAAGAAGTATGCCTTTTCACTTTCCCCCAATCTGCTTTGATGGGATCCAAGACAGACCAAGATGACATTTCTAAACATGGATAAAGAATCAGATGTTTTACACTGAAATGTCTCTAAACAATCACTGTCAAGGTGATCCAAGACTTCAGAGAACTGTGGTAGAAAGCTCTGTCTATTGCAAAATAATCTATCGCTGATCTGTAGAACTGGTGTGAAATTTTCATGGTTTATCTTCATGGCCAACCTTCCTCTTCTTCTTCCCAAGCCAGGATGCATCTACATATGTCAGGACTACAAATCCCAACCAATTTAGCCTGACTCAGTATTCCAGTCAGCAGTGGATTTCACATTTTGTTATCACTGGTTCACCGCATGCGTGCATACGTGCTTTGTGCATACACACACCTTTCACGCATGCACCCGGCCTTCACATACGCACGCCTTCACATACTCAGCCTCAAAACCATGCCTAAATAGGACACCATAGAGCCAGGGCAATCTCCGCTATCTGTTCGCTTGAACCGGTACGAACCGGCTGAATACCACCTCTGATTCCAGTCCCCAAAATTCTAAGCAATGGGCCTTCTGATTGGGACATTTGGTTAGACATCTGGAAGCTGCCCACTTTGAGAAAGATTGATCTAAATAAGAAAGCAGCCTATTAAAATGCCAGCAATGTTGGAATGCTGAAGCAACATCCACATTCTGTTTCTGCTCTATTCTCTAGAATATTCCAGCTCCCAAATGAAGGTGAATGTATGTGTCCCAGGATAATGTTGCAGGATCCAATCTGAGTCTGTCACCAGAACCCGAGGTTTAATCTTCCAGGCTCATGCTGGAGCCCATCCTCAGGGAGGAAGCTAACCCACCAAATTGCAAGAACACAAGGTCAGATGCAGGGACCCAAACTCATTGATAGCCTCACATTGCGATGAACAATTAACAATGTATGGACATATGCCATATTTTCAGAGTATAAGACGCACCTTCCCCCCCCCCCCCCCAAAAAAAAGAGGCTGAAAATTTGGGTGCATCTTATACTCCGAATGTAGCTTTTTCAAAGCTTTTTTTTCAGCCCTAACGAGGCACTAATGAGGCACTAGCAAGCAAAGTGATCTTCCCAGCTTTGCCTGCTCCCTTGACTCTCCACTGTGTTTTAATGAGGCACTAGCGAGTGAAGCAATCTCCATGCTTTGCTCCGATTCTCAGCCGTTCTTTAGAAGCTTTTTTTCAGCCCTAACTAGGCGCTAGCCGAGCAAAACGATCTCCCCATCCTTTGCCTGCTTTTCTCATTGCTGCTTCCTTTCAGCTGTGCCTTAGAAGCTGTTTTTTATCCCCAAGGAGGGGATAAAAAAACCAGCAAACTATTGGGCTGAAGCTGACCAGACTAAGGATGCTAGCCAGAGGAATACCTGATAGGCAGATTCCACCCCGCCCCCATTTTCCTCCCCCAAAAACTAAGCTGCGTCTTATACTCCAGTGCCTCTTATACTCTGAAAAATATGGTATTCAATTTTGCAGTTACTAAGATTGTTGGATGAACAGGCACAAAACCAGCCAGTGATAGAAGCCTGGGAAATCAGCCCCTCATCAGTCAACAGGAGTGCTGATTTACCATCAACTAATCAAGTACTTAGGACTGGAGGGCTTGACAGTACATGGAAACAACAGCCAATGACTTAACAGCCAGCCATCAACACCCCAATCAACATCTAAAAAGCCACACACAACAAGCACATATAAATACACACACACAGAACCGCACACACTCTGCTGGGGTGTTTGAAAGCTCGGAAGACAAAAACCTCTAGTCCCGGTGACCAACCCAGATTGGATCCTATTCGAGCTCTACTTGAACAGAATTCCTGATGGAAACTAATGCTTGTCTCGCTCTGAGCTAGGATCTCATCACTCTCTGGTGTGTGCCAATTCCATTTCATCTCTCAGAAAGCAGAAGGAATATTTTGCACCAAGGCTCACATTTTGCAAATGCAAGGGGCAATATTCGGCAGCCAAAAGAGGGGAGTGGGAAGCAGCAGAGAGGATATACAGTATGATTATTCCTCTTGCCTTCCGTTGCTTTGCTTCACTTCCTACAGTGAAATTGCTGCTGCATCTGGGTAGATAATGGAAAGAAGATGTTAATCTTGATTGCAGACATCATGCCTGACTCCTAAAGGTCCAAGTTGATTCCAGGCATAGCATGTTAGCAGAATTGGAATGGCTGTTTTCTGCCTGATGCTCCAGAAAATCACAGTCTGATTAAGCAATACTAGAGTAGGAAGACCTGTAGCCTTTGTAATAAAATTTTTAAAAAGGTTTATTTTATTTTTGGAAAAATGGTAAGAAAGAAAGAAAGATTGGGTGAGAAAAATACAGAATGTTGCTAGAAGAATCCCAAAGAATTCTACTGATTTAGACTTCAATAGTCTCCAATGTGCTTTCGGCCTTCGCAAAGAGTCATTTTTAGCAACAACAACAAACTTTCAGGAAATCATTATCAGCAACCGTCATCCCCCCACAACCCTCGGTGTGACTCTCTGTTATAGATGGCTTGTCCCAGTTCTTCTTCAAAATGCTTTGCAAGTCTGCAGTTCAGCGGTAGTAATAACTGTGCAAGAGACTTCCAAGCTTTGATGTTTGCTTGGAGGCAAAACTATTAAAAATCTCTTGCTTGGGCTCTCTCTCTCTCTCTCCCCCTCTCCCTCTCTCCCTCCCTCTCTGTCTCTCTCCCTCCCTCCCTCCCTCTCTCTCTGTGTCTCTCTCTTTGTCTCTGTCTCTCCCTCCCTCCCTCTCTCCCCCTCCCTCTCTGTCTGTCTCCCTCCTTCTCTCTCTCTCTCTCTCTCTCTCTCTCTCTCTCTCTCTCTCTCTCTCTCTCTCTCATACTGCCTGGAGTGACAGAAACCACTCAGCTTTCAAGACACGGTGTGACATCAGCAAACTGATGGCCTGAATCAGATGGTGTGACAATATAGATCCCCTTTGGGATAGAAAAGCACATCTTCATTTACTGGGTGGTTTTTTTTTCCCCATATCTTGATAAATATGAGTGAACTTCTTATGCCAGAGCTACATTTTCTATTCTTAAACTGTGTGTTTATCTAGTCTGATTTATGAGACTCAAAAGTTTTTTTAAAAAAGCCTAGAAAGTTCTAAGTACTTTGGAGTGGGCTTTACCTTCAGGACTTTCTTCATTTATATGATTCTGTTTGCATACTCTGAATTCTAAAGTTCTCCTCCAAAATATGTCATTGTTGGTAGCAAAACAGGGTTCAGGCATTGTCTGTGGGTTCTTCTAAATAGTGGCATTTAACTTTTGCAGCTTATCTTATTCCTTCATAAACAGTGGTTCATAAAAGTTGAAACTTTTCAGTCTGTGATGTGTTTCGTGAGAATTATTTTTCTATCCCAACACTTGAGTGAAAACAGCCATGTCCTCTGCTGGTGACAAACCAGAATCATTTTCAGGTGACTCTGACTCTTGAGGAGAACATCTTGCATGGTGAGGAGATCTTTTCATCATGGATCATTCCATGGAGACCTTATCTAATTTAGGGATTGTAGCTTCTGCCATATGTTCCTATCACCATATATCACAACAGGACAAAGATCAAATCAAATAATGCATTGTTGAAAGAGATGGAGAGTTTGTTTAACCAATATCACAAATTTGAGTAGCTTCCCCCAAATTAGTGATCTACAAATATGTTGGCATTGCAGTTCTCCTGATTCCCAGGCTGGCTGGAAATTCAAACAACTGTAATCCCAAATCCATGTCCATCTCAAGAAAAGGGTATTTTAGAGCAGAGGTCTCCAACCTTGGCAACTTTAAGACTTGTGGACTTCAACTCCCAGAATTCTTGCCAACTTTAAGACTTGTGAACTTCAACTCCCAGAATGAAGTCCACAAGTCTTAAAGTTGCCAAGGTTGGAGACCCCTGTTCTAGAGGATTCATATTCAAGCATAAATGACCTGGGATCAGGTGTCTTCAATACGGTATCCCAAACTTAACTTACTTTGAAGAAAGAATTGGTGCAGTTGGGGAGAGATGGACCTTACCACTTACCACTGACCAGCAAAAATCAGCCTAGGCAAAAATCATCTGGCACTCCCACTGCAGTGAGTAACCTGATCACCAGATGTCAAATCTTCGGTGAAGATGACGAGAGGCCAGGCCTTATGTAACCTCCAACTTAATGCAGGAGAATGGCAAGCAAGTGTCACCATTAAAGTTTTCCCTTCCTACTCCAGGAGAAAAGATCCACATCCTTTCTGAATGCATATTTTGTTCAGATTTGTGCTCAGCTGTGAAAGAAATGTCAGCTGTCTCTGCATGAACATTTACAAGTGCCCAAGCGAACAGACAAAAGCAACTGTTAGAATGTCATCTATCACCCCGAGTATAGCAATGCAGATTTGAACACAACTATTTTTTTCCAGCCCTCTCCAGCTGACAGATGAACAGACGCCTTATTCATGTTACAACTATTCCAAAATGGTTGATAGACCGAACATTCATCATTGCTTTGTAAAAATCACAGCAGCCCTGAGAAGAAATCTAACAAAGCAGTTCCAGAGTGCAGAACGTGCCAACTTATTCCATAGGAAAAAGAATGTCAACCAAAAACCAACTACTCTGATCGGGAAGGCTGGTTGCTGATTGCCTAAAATCAACTCATGAGGACAGCAAGCTAAAAAAAATGATGCTGGGGGGCTTTTGCACACACGTGTGCAAAAGGGGTGGGGCTTATATTTGAAAGGCATGGCATTGCTTCCATCCAAGGTATCACATTTGCAGTTTCACCTTGCTGAGGATGAAATGAGGGTAATAATGGATATAACATCCATTTCATGGAGTGTTACTCCTGCTCTCAAAGGCACCTGGATTATTTTGCCTTGTTTTATTATTTTATTTTATTATTCTAAATAATAGAATATTATCCTGCATTTATTATTTTTACAAATAACCCAAGGTGGAAAACATATCCAACACACTTCCCTCTTTCTATTTCCCCTACAACAAGAATCCTGTGCAGTGGGTTGGGCTGAGAGATGTGGATTGGCCCAAAAGTCATCCAGCCGGCTTTCCTTCCTAAGGCAGGATTTGAATTCATAACTACTAGACTAAACTTAACTCTCTCTTCATGCAGAAGTCAATGGTGTCAGGGTGTACATAAATTATGTAGGGTCAGAGCTGGCTTGCTGTCAGGGTTCTGATGGATGCCCTAATTAAATCATGAGCCTCGAGCCAAGCTTTAAAATAAATCCAGTTATTTATTAGGAGCTTCATGTCCACACATTACCAAGTGAAGCCAGCTCTGACCCTATGTAATTTATGCCCCAATTATGATCCTGTTTACCCCTTCATGCCAGAGTGTGTCATCAATCATATTCGCAACGGAACAATTTCGCAGATTGTAGAGGTCATTCCCCTCCAGCTGCTGTAGGTAACCCTGGGATACAACCTTGAGAGAGATAAGCATGGAATGTGCATCTGTCTTTGGCTGCCGTACCGTTTTGCCAGTTTCCCATCCCCCCAGCCTATGGCAACTAAAGAGCAGGCAAGGGATGCTTTGCGAGTTGACATATGGAATATTGAGAATGAAATGGACATGTTCTGATCAGGGCCCTATAAAATAAGTTCCTCTCTAGGACTGCCATGGTTTATAGAGTATTTGATCAGATCTATCAGATTTAGTCCATTTCCAGTTCAATATTCCATAAGTTTCAGTGATTAACCAGATGCCTCTGAGAACAGGAATAACACTGTGTTCATTTCATCTGGCATTCAGTTATACAGATTCTGCCTCCAAGAATTCATCATTTGCCCTAATGCCCATAAGCCAGGAATCTGATGGAAAGCACCACCATATTAAATCTTACATTTTGAAGCTCAGAGATTGTTTGGTAAGTCAACTAATCAAATACCAATCTAATTCAGGGCTGTAATCTTCCTTGCCATTTTTCCAGTTTTCTCCTCCCTGCAAAGGAGCCTTTTCTTTTACTATCATATTTTCAGATGATTGAAAGTTTCTTTGAATTTCTCTTGGGCTATTTATGAACTTATCCATTTGGAGAGTAATGGCAAAGGGTGTTTTTTTGCTACGTTCGTTTTCTGCATCATGTTTTTCCTCCCCTGCTTGCAAATAACCTCCCCAAAGACCCTTAAGAAGAGATCTTTACAAAATCTTTGTGTCTAAACAATAGGGAAGACTTAGCTGAGCAAATGGAAATAGCAGGATCATTGGAGGAAGTGATTGTGTAATGCTGGGGGTTTGATGTTAAAGGAAACTCAAACTGAGAGCAATCTTATTTATTGACAATTTTGTAAAAAAAAATAAAATCAGGACATAGTTTTTCTCTTTTCTTTCTTCCAGCCTTCACAAGTTATTTGAGCAAAGTGGGCAGTTTTTATGCAGGAAATTTGTGCTTATTTCAGAGAGGAAAAATAAACATTAATTTTTATGCACTCAGAATGCAGGACAGAACTTCCTAGTAGCCTCAGAAAATTGAGAAATAACAGACATCCTCAGGTTTCAAATAGATAGAAAGTGAATCATTCACCACCATCCTAAGTGAGATGAGATTCCTTGCTGAGTGACTTACAGAGACTAAGTTGGAAGGGAAATTAGGAGCCATCAACACACAAATTGCTAAAGCAAAGATGAATTGGAAATATTTTTTCCCTCTAGATTTCACTCAGTTCTGCTCCTGAAAACAATAGGGAGATATTTTATGAAATCTGGTTGTCCAACATTGTGGAATTGCATACTTTATGCACTTATTAGGGTAGTGCAATTTTTTATTGGCCTGCTGGACAGATATCGGTATTACCTTGATATCAGTGGAAAAGATGAGGTTGAGTTTTTAAAAGGGAGAATTGTGAGGATGGCTCAACATGAATGTGTAAAGTTCATCAGAGGTTTCATGTCTATGGAGATTCTCCATCATCCAGGTCATGGCTGTCTCAAAGGTGCTTCTTCTTCTTCTTTTTTTAATGGCAACTGGACTGTTTCTTCCTTGAGGAAGAAGAAGATGTTTCACTTCTCATCCAAGAAGTTTCATCAATTCTGGCTGGAGAGGGTGGAAGAATAGAATAGAATAGAATAGAATAGAATAGAATAGAATAGAGTAGAGTAGAGTAGAGTAGAGTAGAGTAGAGTAGAGTAGAGTAGAGTAGAGTAGAGTAGAGTAGAGTAGAGTAGAATGGAGTAGAATAGAATTCTTTATTGGCCAAGTGTGATTGGACACACAAGGAATTTGTCTTGGTGCATACGCTCTCAGTGTACATTCATCAAGAATCATAAGGTACAATACTTAATGATAGTCATAGGGAAACAGTCAATATAAATCTTAAGGATACCAACAACAAGGTTACAGTCATAAGGTTACTTATGACTATAAGTGGGAGGAGATGGGTGATAGGAACAATGAGAAGATTAATAGTAGTGCAGACTTAGTAAATAGTTTGACAGTGTTGACGGAATTATTTGTTTAGCAGAGTGATGGCATTCGGGGAAAAACTGTTCTTGTGTCTAGTTGTTCTGGTGTGCAGTGCTCTATAGCATCGTTTTGAGGGTAGGAGTTGAAACAGTTTATGTCCAGGATGCGAGAGGTCTGTAAATATTAAGGATTAATAAATATGAAGGATTGATTCTGCAAGGATGAACCTCAACGCACCTATTCTAAGTGTTATTTTGGGGATAAAAAATTGCCACAAAAGTTCAGCAACACATCACCTACATATGATGGACTGGGGTCCTTTGTTCTCTAATAATTCTGTTTTGTTTTTTTGTTTGTTTGTTTTGTTGATGTTGTTCAGTTGCTTCTGTCTCTTCTTGCATACTGGACATAATTTCACCAGGGTTGTTGTGTCAGTCATAGCTTTTGGAGTTTGTGGAAGATCCTGCTTGTATCATCACTGATGGTTTACTGTCACGTTGTCTTCTGTCAGCCCTTTTTTCAATTCTTTCCATTTTATTGAAACCATGGAGTTTGCTCCAACAACACTTTTTGCATTATGTATCTGAAATATTTGTTCCTGAACTTCATTCTTCCAGTAAGAAGCTTTTATCCGGTCCTGAATGACTGGTTTCTCTTGAGGTCCAAAGCATTCCCAGAAATTTTCTCCAGCACCACAATTCAGAAGTGCAGCTTTTCTAATGATTTAGTTTTCACAGATGTCTTGCCCATGAGAAAACTGTGGCCTTGACAATTCATACCTTTGTTGTCAGTGTGATGTGTCTGCCCTATAATCTCTTATAGAGAGCTGTCATTGCCTGCCCAACAATGTCTGTAGCTATATTGTGTGATTTCAACAATCTTCTAATGTCCAAATTGTTTTGCTCCACAGTAAAAAAAAAGGGGGGGGTGGGTGGAGTTAAAAGATCTTCTTAAGCAACAAGAATACAGCAACTTCCTCTAGTTCCAAAATGAAAATATGAAAACACGTATCCACCTAAAACAGTGGAATTACTGTAATTAAAACAGCTACCAAAAAAAAAAAAAAGGAAGCGTTAATTCGTGATAACTGCTCATATACTTTTTACTAATCATTCCTCCCTTTTAGCAATAATACAATTTATTATCATTGAATACTTTTAATATCTTTATTCTATGAGCTATGGAACATTGTGTCTAAGGAGACAATCACCTTATAGCCATTTGAATGCTAATGAACTCTAAATGTGATGTTCAATAGACTGAAAGATTAGTATATTTAATCTTGTATAATTACTTAACATGAAACAAATATTAGAGTTAGATAAATACAATCAGGGAAAGGGATTTTCCAGGACACATCTCACATTGTTTCCCCCTGGAAATGCACCCTTTTGTCTCCTCTTGAAAGACCAGGAACCCAAAATCCTAAAGGTGTTTGCACAATGACAATGTCTACTGGTTGGACTGTTGAGCTCCATTTCTACTTCAGAAGTCCAGAATGAAGGTTAATAAAAATAATACCTGAGCAATTGTAGTCTGATACTGTTAAAGGTTGACTCCTTTCACTCAGGTTCAGTTCTGGGTGATTTCATGCCCATGCCCATGTGGTCATTTCTGGGATTTCCCAAGCTAAACTTCATCATTGTTCATTCTTGATGATATCTCATCCAACTTTTATGAGGTCAACCAAGATTGGCTAGATGTAATCACTAGATGAACCCACCACTGGAACTTCTGAATATCTATGAACTTCTGAACATACTCATCCTATCTCCTGAAACTCTTCAACATGGTACTAGTTGGCTCATTCAAGATCCCATAAGTATTGCATGGCAATAAATGCAAGCCAAAAATGTTGTTCTTCTGGGAAGTGGTGCAAAACTTGAACTGGATTTGTGCATTCCAGCATCCTGTACACAACCAGTACCTGATTCCCACCACATAAAATGCCCCAACGCTTTCAGATTGCAAAGCAGAGAAGCTGTGGTTTAGGTTTGGACACAAAAGTCATATGTTATCCCACTTCATCATCTCAGTCATTTGCAACCTTCCACAGACAGCCTCTGGTGCAGCAACCCATTTCTGAGACCAATAGAAACCAGCTTTGTTTTCATCCTCAAAACATATTCTAAATCAATCACCTTCTTAATGGCTGCTGATGAGTTATTAAGGCTTTTGAAAAGACTGGTCTCATTTCAATAGCATAGATTTAGTGATAATAGCTTTTTAAATACACCCCCTTCCTTCAAACCAGCATTTAGATGCTTGACTTAATGCACTGGAAGCCAGACAATAATATCTAATCAGCATTGCTGCTGGAATAGAATTCATGTTATTTTTCCTGAATTTAATCATGGAATAAAAGTTGATCCTAAGGAGCCTTGTGTTCAGAGTCTGAAGACCAATTTACTGTTGTACGAATGCAAACACTGGAGGGTACCCCATAGCATTCACAACCTATTGTAGCTTCCTTTTGAATGTGCTTAGAAAATACACTTACTTTCAAAGAAATATTCCCCTCCTCAAGACTGCATATTTAAAATGTCGCCCCTTGAAAAATTACGGGGCCATTCCATTTCACACTTTGGAAAATTAGATGGCCATAATAATAATTTCTGGAGGTTTGCTCCTTTTATTAGGCTGTTGCAGAAAATAAAAAAACCAGCCTCAGGTATGTCTGATCACCTCACCTTTGCAAAAGTATTAAACGGTAGTGTCAGCGTTCCAAATTAGGCTCTCTTCCAGCGCTGACATAGAAAGAACAGTAGCTTGATTTATTGCTGAGATGAACTTTTACCTAGTCTTTGTATATTACAGATAGGGTTTCCTGGGAGACGAGGGGGGGGCACATTCCTGTGAAAAGAATGTACTGGGATGTAGAGATGGATTTGCATGATGGCCAATGAGACATTGGGGTTGGAGTGCGGAAGAGGAGGGGGTTGGAAGGAGGGGCCAGTTTGGCTGCAAAATGAATCAGAAATGTCGGACTTTGCTATTCTTAAAATAAAAGTGATTCATTAGAGAGCTTGCGCTTGAGAATGAAGTTTTTTCAAGATAGCACCGAAACCTGACAGACAGCCAAACTCTCCCCCAAATCCAGGCTGGCTGAGTTTAAATCATCCCGTTCCCTCCCAGACATCTGGTCGGACGGACTATGGCTGAAGCCAAGCTCTCGGAGGAAAGCCTGCTTCAAGAGACTGGAGGAGCAGAAGCGGTCGTGATTCCAGCCAACTTGGAAAATACAAAGGTTCAACTTTCTCCGCCTTCCCTCCCCGCAGAACTTCAAGCAAAGAAACGTGAGGCAGATAAGTACCTGGGGACTGTGCCAAAAGCTTTAGAGGCAGTATTTTCTTTTGCAAATGTAAAAGATAAGGAAAAACCCCTAAGTGAATTGAGAAGGGCGAGCTGGGGATGGGAATGGCAGCGAAGCCCAGACAAGGCAGCACCTCCCCACCCCAGGATGAGAGACGAGGCAGAGGACTATCAACACCAAGGCTGGCCCTCCAGACCTCAGCACAGAGAGGAGAGGGCAGAGAGGGAGGAGCCACCCCAGTTCAGAGGGAAGTTCGATGGTGACCCAGACAACCTCGCCCAATTCCTCGATTCAGCTGAGATATACATAGAGCGGTTCGGACACCTCTACCCTTTCCCCAGAGCCCTAGTGAATGCTATCTCGGAAGGGCTGGAGGGAGAAGCAAAGAGGTGGTCAGCATCACTCTACAAATACAGGGCCCCCCAGCTACGAGATGCAGATGGGTTCTTGCAACTATTGAGAGCACGTTATGAGGAGGAGGAGGAGGACCCCTATGTGGAAGACGAGCTCAGAAACCTAATGCAGAGGGGGAAGCCTATCAGAGAGCATATCCGTGAATTCAGGAGAGTCATTGGGACACTGCCTCCCCTACCAGAGCGATTGCTGGTGTATTTTTTTAGAACAAGCCTAGATAAAAGAATTTCCCAAGTGACTGCCTATCGTGACATCCCAAACCGACTCGCTGAATGGTTCCGGGTAGCGATAAAAGTCGACAGAGGGCTGCGGGCGAGTGACATGTCAGAACCACCAGAGGGAAAGGAGAGAGGCCGACCAGACCAGGGGCCACTCAACAGACGAGAAACCCCAACATCACAGCCCTCCTACAGACCAACTGCCCCACGGAGCCCACTGAAATGCTACAGATGTGGAGGAAGCGGCCACATAGCAGCAAGATGTGGAACGCCTAGACCGGGACCAGCTCCACCACCCAAAGCACAACCGGAATGAGGGCCCAAGCGCATCACCCACGTACCGCGGGAAGCTCCCCAAATCCCGGAGTTTTTCGCTCATCTGACCGAAACCAGAGGAATCCCAGATGAGGGAGATCAGTCCCCCGAACCCTATGACACAGAGGACGAAGGCGAGGATGACCCGATGGTGAGTGGACCCGTCCATCCTTTTCTTTTCCCCATACGCCTAACAGCCCCCAAAACAGGGGCCCAAGAGACTTTCCAAGCCCTAATAGACTCGGGTAGCACACGTGCCTAATCAACCTACCCACAGTTCTAAAATTGGGAATCCGAGCTAAACAGCTCAAACAACCAATTCGCTTCGAGCAAGTTGATGGGTCCCTAGTGGGAGGAGCGTACGCCACACACTTGACTGAACTCGTGAGACTAGAACTCGCAGATCACTGGGAGACGATCCGCTTCATAATAGCCCCCAAGATGACAGAACCAGTCATATTGGGGCTCTCGTGGCTCGACAAATGGGGCCCAATCATTTGGTGGCAAGAGGGAACCCGCAGGCTGAGAATTGCAAAGGGGCCCCAACACCTGCCGCCCCGACCAGAAGAATTCCCTCCCACGCTGAAACCCCAAAGCAGCCCTCCACTACAGAAGAAAACACCACAAACACAAGGGTCCCTCCCAGAAGGTGCAGCAAAGCAATTGGCAGCCGTACCCACCACCGCTTGTAACGCAAACCAGATCCCAAGGGAGTACCAAGACCTGGCAGGGGTATTCAGCGAGGCCGAGTGTGACATTCTGCCCCCCCACCGCGAGACCGATTGTGCCATCGAAATTATCCCCGGAGCGAAACTACCCAAACCTAAAATGTATGCCATGACGCCCCGAGAAATGCAGGAAATGCGAGACTACATAGACAAAAACTTACAAAGGGGATTTATTGAGCCAGTAAAACCAAGGGTAGCGGCGCCGGTCATGTTTAAAGAGAAAAAGGACGGCTCCATGAGACTGGTGGTCGACTTTCGAAGTTTCAACGCTGTTTGCGTACACAACTTGTACCCCCTCCCCCTCATGAAAGACATGTTAGCCCACCTAGCTAAAGGGAAGGTTTTCACCAAATTAGACCTTCGAGAAGCTTATTACCGAGTATGCATAAAGGCAGGAGATGAATGGAAAACAGCATTCAACTGCCCCCTGTGTAGTTTCCAGTTTAAAGTAATGCCTTTTGGATTGCAAGGAGCCCCGGCAGTATTCATGCAGTTAATAAACGAAGTCTTACATGAACACCTTTACAAAGGGGTCCTCGTCTACCTGGATGATATTCTTATCTACACGGAGACCATAGACGAACATATACCCCTCGTCCGCCAAGTACTGGAAAAACTGCTACGGGCAAACCTATATGTCAAACTGCCAAAATGCGATTTCCACCAATCACGGCTAGACTACCTGGGCTACCGAGTATCAAATGAGGGGATAGAGATGGACCCAGCCAAGGTCCAATCAGTTCTACAATGGCAGCCTCCTCGCACCCGCAGACAACTGCAAAGTTTTCTAGGCTTTGCGAATTTCTACAGACAATTCATCCCCTCGTTCGCGAAGATTGCCAAACCTTTGACAGACCTCCTAAAGACAGGAAGCCCAGCGATGAAACCTCGCCCGGGACAACGCCTACAGTGGGATCTGACCTGCCAACAGGCATTTGAGACACTAAAAGGACTGTTCGCGAAAGAACCTGTCTTAAAACACCCGGATCCAGAACAGCCTTTTGTCATCCAAGCAGACACAAGTGATGTGGCATTAGGAGCCGTGTTACTCCAAAAGAACAACCAAGGTGATCTACAACCCTGCGCCTACACCTCCTGCAAACTCACCGATACGGAGAGACGATGGGCGGCGTGGGAGAAGGAAGCGTTTGCAGTAAGGTGGGCCTTGTTGACCTGGCAGCACCTTCTAGAGGGAGGCCAGAAACCATTTGAAGTCTGGACTGATCATAAAAACCTAGAGGCCCTAAAAACCCCACGAAAACTGTCGCCCAGGCAAGTGCGGTGGGCACAATACTTCAATCATTTCAATTTCGAGCTTAAGCACATCCCAGGAGGGAGAAATTTCCTGGCTGATGCCCTCTCCCGGATGCCCCAATACAATAGTGAGCGGGAGCAGGTAGTGAATGCCATCATCCCCTCCACCCAAGCTGCGGCCCAAGTGATCACCAGACGGCAACGACGTGATCAGCAAGGCCAACTTGCAAGTGACTTAACTGCAAAATTAAAAAATGAAACCCTGACAGACCCCTGGTATCGGGACAATCAACATCTCTTGACAAAAAGAGATGAACTAGCATGGAGGAGGACAAAGCTCTATGTCCCACAGAGTTTACGCATCCTGATTCTCAAGAGGAGCCACGACGTTAAACCAGCAGGACACTTCGGATTCCTAAAGACTCTGCACCTAGTACGAAGGCAGTTCTGGTGGCCACACATGAGAAAGGACGTAGACAGTTATGTAAAAAGCTGCACCATTTGTGCCACGATGAAGACAAGGCCAGGGTGCCCGCCTGGATTGTTGCAACCAGTAGCTGAACCAACAAGACCATGGGAGGAGATTGCAATGGACTTTATAGTAGACCTACCGAGGAGCAGTGGAAATACAGTGATCTGGACTGTAATAGACTTATTCTCCAAACAGGCACACTTCATTCCTTGTAGTGGACTGCCTTCAGCTCGTCAGTTATCCAAACTGTTCCTGAAACACATTTACCGCCTACATGGAGTCCCCAGGAGAATCATTTCCGACAGAGGGGTCCAGTTCACAGCAAAGTTCTGGAGGGAGTTTCTACAATCCATAGGTTCATCCCAAGGGCTCAGCTCAGCATTTCACCCGAGCACCAATGGGGGGGGGGCAGAAAGACTGAACGCTATGATAGAACAGTATTTAAGATGCTACGTCGACTACCAGCAGTCCAATTGAGCAGACCTCCTATCTTTTGCGGAGGTTGCATATAATAATGCTGTCCACAGCAGCACGGGGCTAACCCCGTTCAAAATAGTGAGTGGCATGGATTTTGTTCCCATGCCAGAATACCCGAGGGAGCCCCCTTCCTCAGTCAGTTTGACCGACTGGATGGCAATGTTGAGACAAACTTGGGAAAATGTTAAGAGGGCGCTGGCAAAGGCAGCTTAATCTTATAAGGAACAAGCAGACAAGCACCGAACTCCCCAAAGACCATTTCAACTGGGAGAGAAAGTTTACCTCTCCACCAAGTACTTGAGACTTAGACTCCCGAGCAGGAAATTGGGTCCAAAATTTATAGGACCATTTCCTATAATAAAAATAATCAACCCCGTTACAGTTCAATTGCAGTTGCCACGGCTTTTGGGGAAAATTCACCCCGTTTTTCACAGTAGCCTTTTAAAACCTGTAGTGGGGTCTACTTTAAGGCCAATGCCACGTGAACCCCCTGGGCCCCTGGTTGTTGGGGGCCAAACGCACTACGAAGTGCAGCGGATTCTTGATTCAAGATGGCACAGGGGGCGCCTCCAGTACTTAATTAAATGGAAAGGTTACCCAGTGTCAGAGGCTTCCTGGGTGAAGAGCGCAAACATTCAAGCTGATCGCCTTATAGCAAAATTCCATGCAGACCACCCGGGAAAGCCGGGAGGGAGGGTGCACAGCCAGGGAGGGGCTGATGAGACTAATCTTGTTGTGTTTTCCCTATGGGATAGGTGATGTCGCAGAAGTGAAGGGAGAGGGGCCGGATGTCAGCGTTCCAAATTAGGCTCTCTTCCAGCGCTGACATAGAAAGAACAGTAGCTTGATTTATTGCTGAGATGAACTTTTACCTAGTCTTTGTATATTACAGATAGGGTTTCCTGGGAGACAAGGGGGGGGGCACATTCCTGTGAAAAGAATGTACTGGGATGTAGAGATGGATTTGCATGATGGCCAATGAGACATTGGGGTTGGAGTGCGGAAGAGGAGGGGGTTGGAAGGAGGGGCCAGTTTGGCTGCAAAATGAATCAGAAATGTCGGACTTTGCTATTCTTAAAATAAAAGTGATTCATTAGAGAGCTTGCGCTTGAGAATGAAGTTTTTTCAAGATAGCACCGAAACCTGACAGGTAGCTCACTAGTGAAAAGGGACGGGGGCAGATTGGAAGACAATGGAAAAGAATGGATCTTTTCCTCACAATGTCCACATGTTTGGCTTAGATCTGCCCACAAATCCATCACGGATGCTCATTTTGGACTGATGGACAAGGATCTCAATGGTGGGTTTGGGGGGGAATACTGTAGTTGGCAAAGCAAGAATTTGAATGAAATTTGTCCCGGTGGAGTTTTGGACAAACATAAAGGGGTGGGCTTCAAAAACTTTAGCAAGGGGTTCTCTTCCTGGTTGCTGGGTGGGCATGGCCATGGTGGGCCTAGTCAGCCTCCTGCACCATGGTGAGGGGGGGGTGTTTTTGCCCTCCAGAGGCTTTCCTCAAGCCTCCGGGAGGGTGAAAACGGCCTCCCCAGGCTCTGGAGGCCCTCTGAAGGCAGGAAACTGGCCCATTTCTGGCCTTCCCAATATTCAGGTAGGCCCATTTTTTGCCCTCCCCAAACCTTCGTGCATGCCCTGCACTTACCTGCATCCAAAACGGGCCACATGGTGACTCCTGGGAGGGGTGGGCGGGGCCAGCCAGGAGTGGGATTTGGGGGTTCTTTGAACTGCACAGAATCTTAGCTAGAGGTTCTCCCGAACCACTGCAAACCCCCAGCAGCCCACTCTTGCAAACACCCATCCCCAAGCCAAGTGGATAGTTTAAAGAAGATAGTTAGAAGAGCACAGCTCAAAGCCTACTCGGATTAATGCATGGATAGGATGATTTTTTTTTTTACAGGCTGATTAGGTGTAATTGGCAAGGAGAACCTGCAAAAATCCTTTGACCCATACACCAACACCCAAACACACACATGCACACACACACTGTCAATGCACAATCTTCTCTCCTCCCCCTTTCTACAAATGCTGGGTTTTGCTTAGCCATTCGGGGTAAGAGAAATCACTTTTCGTTCGAACTGGTAGTACAAAAAGCTAAAAAAAAGTAAAAAAAAAAGTTCCGACAATTGCGTGGCACAGCTGATTGTTGCACAGCTGATCATCAGAACTTTTTTATTTTATTTTTACTAAAAAAAGTAAAAAGAAAAAGTTACGACAATCAGCTATGCTGCACGATTTATATTTACTAGAAAGCAGGAAATCCTGCTTTCTAGCAAATCTAAATCACACGGCACAGCTGTTTCCCCCCCCTTGCTGTTCTACTTACCTTTGCAGACTCAGAAAAGGCTTCTTAGCACCTGCAAAGCAAAGCAAACCAGTAGCAGACTTCAGAGCATTTCACCCTTAAACAGGCCCTCGTGTCACAGCAGATGGACATTGGCCACTACCATCATGAGTACTTCCCAGGGATATGCTAGAAAGAGAAAAACCAAGCTCAAAACAAAACTCCTTAAACTCAACCAGTGGTGGGTTTCAAAATTTTTTACTATCGGTTCTGTGGGTGTGGCTTGGTGGGCATGGCAGGGGAAGGTTTCTGCAAAATCCCCATTTCCTCCCTATCAGCTGGGACTCGGGAGGCAGAGAGTAGATGGGGGCGGGGCCAGTCAGAATTTTTACTACCAGTTCTTCGAACTACTCGAAATTTCCGCTACCGGTTCTCCAGAACTGGTCAGAACCTGCTGAAACCCACCTCTGAACTCAACCCCAGAACAAAAGAAGCACCAGTACCTGAGTGGGTGGTCAACCTGTCCAGCCATCCACTATCCACTGCAGAACATAGGATTCTACAAAAAGGCCTCCACTATAACATAGGTGATGCCAATCTCCTGGGATTCTTTTCAGCCTTATAGAAGGAGGATTCCCACAGCGGTCCAAGGAAAACATTAGACAAGCCATCATTCCACAGACCAGATGAAGACGAGAATAGAATCAACTCAGCAAAGAAGACAGAGCAGCCCTCAGATACTTTAAAAAATAAGATAAATCTTGCAAATGGACAACTTGATAGTTGGTTATGCTGGCTGCAACTGATTAGTTTGTAGCTCAATATCTCTATAGAAAATCAGGTTGCATCCTACTGTAGTTCTATCAGGTGTCAAACTCGATCCCATTGCGGGCCATATCAGGATTTTGTTTGCCCTTGGGGGGCTGGAGTAGGTGTGGCCTGGTCATCATGGATGACAGGATGGATGTGGTCGGGGTGAGCCAAGGCCGGGGTGGCATGAGCCAGTCCCTCGCCATCTCCAGGATGGCCCCCGTGGGACAACTCTGGACATATCGCAGGATGGATTCGGCCCATGAGCCACGTGTTTGACACATCTGGTCTAGAAGAGCCTTGGTGGCACAGCAGACTAAAGCACTGTTGAGTAACACCAGCTGCCTGCAATTATTGTAAGTTCAAATCTCACCAGGCTCAAGGTTGACTCAGCCTTCCATCCTTTCGAGGGAGGTAAAATGAGGACCCGGATTGAGGGGGCAATAAGCTGACTTTGTATAAAATAGAACACTGCTTAGGGAGGGGCCAAAAAAGCCCTATTAAGCAGGTATATACAAAAGTATGAAGGCTATTGCTTAACGCATTGTAAGCCGCCCTGAGTCTCCGGAAAAGGGCGGCATATAAATCGAACCAGTAAATAAATAAATAAATAAATAAATAAATAAATAAATAAATAAATAATACACAGGTACATTTGTGTACATGTCAAAAAAGCTACATTCCACCAGAATAGGGTGGAAGAACAGGATTTGCTTTTTAGGAAGCCGCTCTGGGTGCCGAAATGATATAGCACATCCATAGACCTCCACGATCTGTCAAGAAAACACTAGAAATGAGAAAGCGAGGCATCCTTCTTGCTATCCCAAGATTAATGAGGAAGTCCGCCTTGTGTTTATTTCCTCTGCAGTGTAATTTAACAGAGAGCTCCACACATTCCTTGAAATAACCTGTATCATTTGCATTTAAAATGTAGTTATTTACTGGTAAAGTCTCCATATGAAGTTGCAGGGGAGACGTACACGTTCAATCAAAGTGAGGCACATTCTGTGACGCATAAAACTTCAACCTATGACTTTATGGATAATTGTTCAGAAGTGAAGCCAACATAACTTCCTTCCTTGACACATGTGTGCTGCCATTTTTGTTTTAAATTTGAGTGTTTTCACACTTCACCCATCCATCAAGTGAGCTATTCATGAATGAGAGGAAGGACTCAGAATTGAGTTTTTCTTTCCCAGGGAGTGATTACAATGCAATTATTATATTAAGTTAAAAGAATTCAGTGAATTTGTTAAAATAAATAGGGAAAACAAAAAATTGTTCATTTGATGATAGACATTGGAGCAGGACAGAAGAAGCTTTATTTTGAAACTTTGTGAGATAGACATCTTACTGGACTATTGTAACGCTCTCTACATGGGGCTCCCCTTGAGGTACACTCGGAGGCTCCAACTGGCGCAGAGTGCGGCCGCGCGGGTGGTTATGGGAGCAACGTGGAGCTCCCATATAACACCTCTCCTGCGCGAGCTGCACTGGCTCCCGGTGGCCTTCCGAGTGCGCTTCAAGGTTTTGGTTACCACCTTTAAAGCGCTCCATGGCTTAGGACCTGGTTATCTACGGGACCGCCTACTACCACCAATAGCCTCCCACCGGCCAGTACGCTCCCATAGAGAGGGGCTCCTCCGGGTGCCGTCAGCCAAACAATGTCGACTGGCGGCCCCTAGGGGGAGAGCTTTCTCTGTGGGGGCACCTACGATCTGGAACGAGCTCCCCCCGGAGATACGGAGGATCCCGGATCTGCGCACCTTCTGCCGTGCGCTTAAAACGTTTTTATTCCATCAAGCTGGCCTGGCCTAAATCTTCTCCTTTTTAAAATTTTTAAATTTTAAATTTAAATTTTAAACATGAATTTGATATTATGGGATATTTTTAAAATTTAGCCAAACTGTTTAATCTGTTTTAACCTATTTTAAATTTTGTATTTTCTGTGTTTTTATCTTTTGGCTGTTCACCACCCTGAGTCCTTCGGGAGAAGGCCGCTATAGAAATCTAATAAAACATAAAACATAAAACAAACTGGCTTCTTCCAGATGTCATAAAAGGACACAAACATTTCCTTCCTTCCTTCCTTCCTTCCTTCCTTCCTTCCTTCCTTCCTTCCTTCCTTCCTTCCTTCCTTTCATGTTTTCCGGAAAATAAGACGCTGTCTTATATTTTTTGAACCCCAAAATAAGTGCTTGGTCTTATTTTTGTGGAGGTCTTATTATTTTGGGGCATGTGGAGCAAGACGGGGATCCTCTTGCCGTATTACCTGATTTCTAGCTCTGTCTCCCTAACCCTAACCAGAGGAAATGGCGTGGACCAGCTGAACATGTGATTAAATATTTTCTAGGAGGGCTTATTTTCAGGGGAGGGCTTATTTTGGGGGAGGGTTTATTTTTGGGGAGGGCTTATTATCCGGGAAGGACTTATTTGGGGAATCACGGTACCTACCTATCTACCTACTTTTATAAACTTTTTTTTTCTTTTTGCTCAGGTGCCCTTTGGTTCTGGACACATGACAAATTCTTGTTATAATTCATAGGAGCAGAAAAATTTAGACCTGTCAGTGATCTCTGAAAAGCGAGTTGTTCAGCCATAGGACCATAAAAACATCAGAAAGGCTCTGTAGGAACAAGCACTCAGCCATCTGGTTCAGCATTCTGTGTCACCTACTGGCTAAGAGTGCTTTGGTAAGCTCCCAAATTTACAAAGAAGGGATAGCATATGTTACTTCCAAGGCTTCAAACTTACTACTCAGGATAGGACCGTGATGGAGAACCTATGGCACGCATGCCACAGCTGGCACATGGAGCCCTCTTGGTGGGCATGCAAGCCGTCGCCCAACTCAGCTTCACCCTGCAAGCACGCGTGCCTCCCACTGGCCAGCTGATTTTTGGGTCTCTGCCACGCATGCAGGAGACGTGCACATATGCACGGGGGTGGGTGTCATGCATGCATGCTCAGGGGGTGGGGGAGTGCAGGGGGTTGTGTACACATGCACAGGGGGGATGGAGCACAGGGGGTGTCATGCGTGCATTGCATTATGGGTGCATGCTCTCGGCACGGGATGACAAAAAGGTTAGCCATCACTGGGATAGGAGATATCAAACAGTCATCCATACCAGCAACAACTGATAGCTTATCTTCCATGAACCTGTCCGGTCACCTTTGAAAAAAAACCATCTAAATTGGCTGGCAGCAAATTCCACAGCTGAACTATGTGCTCTGTGAAAAGAGATGCTCTATCAATCTGAGCTTCAGTGGATGGCATTGAATCCATAGTTTCATTGGATGATCTAACATCCTAAAACCATGAGAGAGAGAGAGAAACACTTTCTTTCCATCTTATCTTTGTAAGGAACATGTTTGCACACTTCTATTGCATCGTCCATGGCCTTCTTGGGTTCCAGGTTGATTTCAGGAATTCAGGTGAAATTGGAGAAAATCAGGGTACCTTCGTCATTTTCATACCTAGTATCTCAGCCTCTACATAAAGTTTCAAGGAAGAATGCACGCATGAGTGCACACTAAACATACACACAAATGTTTAGAATGAAGGTGTCCTAGTTATCCACTGCGAACTATGGTGATCAATCCTATCCTTTGGACTAAAAGTTGGGGGTTTTTTTGCAAATTTTGCAAACAATTTAACCTTCTTGCAAGAGCTTATTGTTTATGTTAGCAATGTGTTATGCAGAGAAGAAAAAGGAGAACCACAGAATTACAGAGTTGGACAAGACCTTGGAAATCTTCTAGTTCAACCTCCTCTTCAAGCAGGAGACTTCATACAAGTCCAGAAAAATGGTTGTCCAATCTCTTCTTAGAAGCCTCCAATGATGGAGCACCTACAACTACTGGAGGCAAGCCAGATTAATTGTTCTCACTGTGAATCAATCAATCAATCAATCAATCTCTCCTTGATTGATTTCCATCCATTGCTTCTTACCCTGCCTTCAGGTGCTTTGGAGAATAAATTGACTCCCTTTTCTCTGTGGCAACCCTTTAGATTTTGGAAGTCTTCAGAATAAAGAAAAAACAGATAGAGGAAGAACACATGTTTCCTATGCATTTTCCCCATCCACTGCTGTCTTCAAACCTTTCATCCTGTCCACATGGAACCATCACTATTAACCATCACCGTGAAGGAATATGGATTTCTATAGAAATACTGCTTCATAGTCTGCTCCCCCAAATTGGTAATGACTTCCTTCTTATTTGACCATTTTTGGACCCTCTGCTTCAGCTTTGTTTAATACTCCTCATTATCTCTTGAAATTTTCTTTTTTCTGTTCTCTGCTCTTTTGTTGGATTATAATGGATGCATTTGCCATATGAAACAGAGAGACTTATAACATTTATCTTCTGGGAAGGCTCAAGCATTATTCTCTTCCCACATTTGATTTAACAAGAAAATGAGTATTTCAGAATCAAGACAATGTGCATCCTTTTCTTCAACAAATTACTCAATTAACTCAGATGCCAAAGTTCAATAAAGCATGCTGAATCAGAAATTAACCACTTAGGGTGGGCTCATACCACACATGAGATAATCATGGTTTTATAAAAACACCTATTGATTTACATCCTCAATTTGAGCACCCAATGTCTCTAACAATCAATAAAAAGCAGAGGAAGGTTATACAGATCTTCGAGGGGGTGTTTTCTTCAATAACAGTTCAAACCAAGAATCCTCCCCACTTGGATTCAATTTGCAAAGCAAGCCACCCCTGTTTCTTCTACAATCAAATCAAAAGAGATTTATCGCTTCCTTCACAACTTCCTGCAGAAACTTTTTGTAGGTACTGCATGTGGCTAAGGATGTGAGACAAAAAAGACATCTTGTTAAGGAAAACGTGTTTGTGGTGTAAGTGAAGCAAATCAAAGCTGCCTTGTACAGCTCTTTTGCAACTGAAATGAACAAAATGAAAGACATGTAATAAAACCCTTAATTTAAACCATGAAATACCAGCAAAAAACCTGGGGAGAAGAGTTGTAGCTTCATAGGTCCATAGGTCTCCTTGAAGGAACAGGAGACTTCTTCTGTGTTCCAGGTACAACAAGCTTCTTTTGAAGGTAGCTGCAGAAGAACCTATGAGGAATGGAATTTAATTTCCCCATGTCTCTGACTATGACAGCAGTGGAAAGAGAGCTAGCTAGATGGATATTTAACACTTCTTCCCATTTTTAGAATTAATCAAAATGTTGTTCCTACATTCCAGTTCTGACTCCATCATAATTTTCTCAACATAAAGCCAATGCACTGGGGAAAGTTCCTTTCTTCCTTCCTTCCTTCCTTCCTTCCTTCCTTCCTTCCTTCCTTCCTTCCTTCCTTCCTTCCTTCCTTCCTTCCTCAGCTATTCAGTTTTAGATAGAACAATGTAGGCAGCTGATATCCGAGGGACTTACTTAGCACATTTTTCCTATAACTATACTCCAAGTTGGGCAGATTTAGTCTTTTCACCATCCAAATCCAGGCTCTTTGGTGCTGTGAAGGAACTAAGCAACACTTAGAATTAATTCATTTGTTGTGGTGCCCAAAGTTGCCTTAGATGAGATGGAGAGGTATACAAATTTAAATAATAAATAATATATAAAATTCCAGAATGGGTTCAAAGGAGTAGAAAAAAGAAATATTACATGCTCAGGAACTTGTCTCAGATTTCTATTTAAAGGTGTGAAAATCAGCATAAATCTACTCTGTGTCAGAACCTCAAACACTCTTATGTTTTCGCCTTATCCATTCTCTCAGTAAATCTTTTTTATTTTTATTTTTTTTAAATGTTCAATTGGAGAACAGCCATCTATGGAAATGCATCCTGTTTAAAAGGCTGCTCAGTACAATTCTACCTTGAAGAAGAGAACTGGTGAGCAAAGGTTGCTCAAAAGTTGTCAATCAGCATTTATAATTTGAACAACAAACTGGCACAGAAAGGACGTGATCAGAGAGCAGATATTTTCTGTTACAGTGAGACCTCTTCTACTATAATAATTCCACTTTCATCTCTATTATATCCATTAGCATTTACAATCTTCTAATTTTTGAGAGTATGATCTTTTTGTAGGGACTACTATCAGATCAATGGGTCTGTTTGATTGGTTTTATTCTGACTAGCAAACCATCCTAAGTAGATTTTAAAAATTGCGGCTGATTTTACTCTGTTGAGATATTCAGAATGCTTTGATGTAGAGAGAAAGAGTGGAAAAAACTGGGGGTGGAGTCAAAAGAAGGATTAGTCTAGAATTCCTACATAGCCTCAACCTCCCTTAATTTCATTGTCCAATCTCCTTTAATTTCATTGACTCTTAACTAACTTTAATGGTTAGTTTGAGAAGATTCCTGTGCATAGGCTTTTAATAATACATCAGTTTAATTGGACTTTCATGTGTGAACTTCGTCTTTCGTATCTGACACTTGTTAAGATTTTGGAATTAAAAACAAGGTTATGCTAACTGCTGCTAAGATGCTGTGCTTAGCCAAGCTCCTTAGTGATGTGTGATAATGACATGCACTTGGCCCCCTGCCACCCCAGGAACTCACCTGTAACTTTTCCTTCTCAATTATTGGGTGCTGTCCAATAATTTGGCTATCCCCTGGCCCTCTTTAGATCGTGCAAAACATTATGTTGTCTGACTGAATAATTAGCAGAGTCTGGGTTAATAAGCAAGTGCCTTCCAGCAGGTTTCCCCTCTCTAACATTTTTTTTCCCACTCAGCATACCTTTCTCTCTGAAGATAACCCATCATCCGAATACTAATTAAGCTCCATATCCAGTAATTGACCTGCAGTATCTAGGCTAATGAAAAGAATAGCAATGGCAACCCAGGGACAAGTGCATCGAGGCAGCAGCCATCTAGTCAGAATGGATGTGAACCAAAAAGGTTGAAAAGTTTTAATTGGGTAGAGCTGCCAGATCTGGGAACAGCCACAGGGTGGCAGCAAAGTGATATAAGGAATGCTTTGTGGCCCTCTAGAGGTAAGATGGAGTTTTGCAGATGGAAGCATCAGAACATAGATTCTTTCCCCATTGAAAATTATCTCACAGTTTGGAATATTTTACTCCCAGGCTTATTCAGCTCAAATCCTATGTTACTTAGGAGTTTAACAACATGTTGTATAAAAAAAAATGAGTATGATTGTGAATTGTTGTGATTTATTAATTATGGATTAAATAAATGCAGAGATGCCTAAAACAGCTGCAGGGAACAATTTGGCAGGAAGTTAGAGCAGCAAAAAAAAAAATCTGTCCATCTCAAAACAATCTTACTAAATACCTTTCTTACATCAGTTTATAATAAGCAAATATTGTCATTAAGCCTCCCTCCCGCTTACTTGACAAAATCAGTGTTCATTGGGCAAATAACCTTTGTACACACATTCATAAAGAAATTTATGGTAGAGGGGGGAAATGAAAGAGCCAGCAGATCTTTAGATCTCCTCCCTCTCTCTCTCCCCTCCCCCCCCCTCCCTCTTCCTCTCCTCCCTTCGAACCCCAACTGAGAACAAAGCATGAGTGAATTGGTCTCATTACTGGATGGATTGAAGAACAGCTCCATTAGGAGAAAATTTAAATATTTTGTTCCCACTGGTGACTCTGTCGCCTTGAAAATCAACTTCAAGTGAAGTTCAGTTAACAATTTTGTTTTAGACTCTAGCTTGGAATATATTTTAGGGATTTAGTCTATGATTCTTCCCAGTGTTGTACTGTGATTGTTTCTTTAAAATTTTGTATCTATTTTATCACACACTTTTTATTTGTTCTGTCTCTATGTCATAGCTAAGTGTGTATTGATTGGTTATTTGCCATCAAGTGATTTTCAACTCCTAGCAACCACATAGATAGAATGTATAATGTATCCATGTTGATCTGTTCCTTATTTGGTCTTTCAGGTCTTCCTATTAACTGAATTGTAACTGAGTGAAAATATAACAAAGCAGGAATTTATATACACAAATGGCATTGATTTTGCATTGGATTAACATTTCAGATTCTTTTTTGTTAGAATCCCTTGTTCTTAAGATCAGATTTTAAAATGAAATGTTCGTAAAAGTGAAGTGTTAGTATAGCTTTGGTAAGAACACACTTGGAATACTATGTCCAGTACTGGTCATCACATTATAAAAAAGACATTGAGACTCTAGAAAAAGTGCAGAGAAGAGTACTTTTTCTCTGATTATTAGGGGGATGATTAGGGGACTGGAGGCTAAAACATATGAAGACGGTTGCAGGAAATGGGTATGTTTAGTCTAATGAAGTAGGGACGTGGTGGCTCAGTGGCTAAGACGTTGAGCTTGTCGATCGAAAGGTCGGCAGTTCGAATACCAAAGGTTCGAATCCCTAGTGCCACATAATGGGGTGAGCTCCCGTTCCTTGTCCCAGCTTCTGACACCTAGCAGTTCAAAAGCACGTAAAAAATGCAAGTAGAAAAATAGGGACCACCTTTGGTGGGAAGATAACAGCGTTCCGTGCGCCTTTGGCGTTTAGTCATCTCGGCCACATGACCACGGAGACGTCTTCGGACAGCGCTGGCTCTTCGGCTTTGAAACGGAGATGAGCCCCTAGAGTCGGACATATGTGTGAGGGGAACCTTTACCTTTACTACATTTACGACCATTGCTGTTGTGGTCCGCCAGAGGCCTGCGTGGATTGTGGCTGATCCCAACGACAAGGAGGCTGGTGTGGTGTCACACCAGCAGCCAGCACAGCCGGCGCTCACATCGGACAGCGAGGAGGCTGAAGAGGATGTGGTGCCAGAGGCAGAGACTCAGCCAGGGCCTTCAAAACCTCCAGAGGCTCCTTCAAATGGAGAGAGCAAAGTGGAGGAGCTTCTTCTCAATGCTCGAGCACGCAGGGCTGCCAAAAGGCAGGAGTGGCTACTCAGGAGGAGGAGGTCTCCTCGAGAGTAAGGTTTGAGGATAATTGGCCACTCCCTTAGCCTATTTAAGTCACATGCCGTTAGTAAGTTTCTTGCTAGAAACAACTTGTATTTATTATCAGAGTATTTTGGTTTATCATATCTTGTTTTCTGGGCTGGTTGCCAACCTTTGCCGGTCTTGTTTATTCTTACTAATAAATAAATTTGATAAGGACCATTGGTGTGTGTCAATATCCTTGGAAATCCGGAGCTGGGGCAGGACAATTGCATCCCTGTGGTCACAAGTATCAAAAATAGAATTCCACATCTTTATGTCTACTTTAAGTCTACTAATATGTCCTTTTCAATGTTTATCTTGACTTGTGTTTCTGTACCATAAATATCCCCGGAGCCCAAAGCACATCAATCTTTCCCTTTATTGATTGGGAATTCTGGGCAGATAGCTCCATGGATGACTGGACTGTGAAGATGTCATAAGTCCTCCTGTAACACACTTTTCTGTAGTCTAGCAGCTGCAAGCACCAAACTGTTTTCGCAAATGTAGTGTTATCAATGGATTGAATTGCAGCACGTGGGACACATGGCTGAGACAATTAAACAAACAATTGTTATTGATCTGGAAGAGCATTTCAGATTGAGCCTTTTATTTGTGTGTTTGTGGGTAAAGTTCCACAGTCGTTTTTGTAATGTATTCTTCTGATGCCATTTCTCACAGTCTCTCTCTGTGTCTCTCTCACACACACGTATATACACAGAGTAGGATCCAAAACACATGAGACCACTCTCATTTAAGGCCTAAATTCCATTAGCAGGTTATTGGCTTTACACTCTGTAGTCCAAAGTGAACCTTTGGGCGAATCATTAAATCAGATAAGAATTTATTTATCCAATTTTCTGGTTCTCCTTTAATTGCATCCAATTTACATTTGGGGTCAAAGACAGCATAGAATTGCCAACTTGTAGCAAAAGGGGACAAAAACTCGAAGAGATGCTTGGCACTATTATCAGCAGAAAAAAATAGTATCACACCGTCCATGAAATCTATTCATAAAGGCCTCCCTCCATGGCTGCAGCATCTCCCAAAGATGGTGTAGACAGATTAGATTTGATTAACAGAGTTGGAAGAGACCTTATAGGTCATCTAGTCCAACCCCTACCTAAGCAGGAGACCCTACACCGTTATTGACAAATGGCAGTCCAATCTCTTTTTTGAAAGTCTCAAGTGATGAAGCTCCCACAACTTCTGAAGGTAACTTCTGTTCCGTGGGTTGATTGTTCTCACTGTCAGAAAGTTCCTCCTTATTTCTAGGTTGAATCTCTCTTTGTTCAGTTTCCATTCATTATTCCTTGTCTGGCCTTCAGATGCTTTGGAAAATAGCTATTCCTTCCTCTCTGTGGCAGCCCCTCCTGTAACCGTTCTTCATATGTTTTAGTCTCCAGTCCTCTAATCATCCGGGTTGCTCTCCTCTGCACTTTGTCTAGAGTCTCAACATCATTTTTATAGTCTGGTGACCAAATCTTCTCTTTATTCGAGCACAGCAATCGGATCATGACTCGACGCGGACAAGACTGACCTTTTGCCCCCCAATCCCTCCCTTTCCAATTCCCAATTATCTGCTTCTCATTGGCTATCTTCCAAGTCACTCTCCTGACTTCTTGTCTCGTCTTTTCACAGGAATGTCCCCCCCCCACTCTTCATTTTCATGGAGATCGGGCTTCAAAGGGATTTAGCAGGCAAAAGTTCAGGGCTTATCTCCCTTTTCTGTGTCAGCGTTGAGGTGCTGACACAGAATTAGGTAGAATGGTAGGAAAACCATAAAGACACAATGGGAATGGCCCAACACCCTTTCTGGACACAAGCCTCCTCATTACATCATCTCAGAGAGTCCAGGCTTCAATCAAACTTAATTCAGACAACCTAAAAAGTTAGCTATGACCCCTGCATAGCCCCCTGGGCATTTGACAACCAATAGAATACATTTCTTGCACAGGAACAGGAAGCTCAAGAGCAAGGCCCAAGAGAGGGTATAAATACATCTCACTCTCCACTCCATTTGGTCAGCTGCCCAGGACTTCAAACTCCATGTGGTCCTGTCCATCAATAAACCATCTTTCCAATCAACCTGTATGTTTCCAGTGTCTTTCTCCCCACTTGGAACTGAACCCAGATGGATATTTCTTCCAACAATGGCTATATCCATCCTTTGCTTAGACACCTTCAGAGAATCTATCAGTTCCAGAGGCAGCCCAATCCACTGTGAAACAGTTCTTGCTATTTGGATTCTCCCCTCCCCCTAAAATACAAGTGTTTCAAATACTTTTGTTGTTGTTAGTTGCGAAGTTGTGTCCGAGCCATTGTGACCCTATGGAGAACATTCCTCCAGGCCTTCCTGTCCTCTACCATCCTCTGGAGTCCATTTAAGCTCACGCTGACTGCTTCATCCAGTCACCTCATTCTCTGTCGTCCCTTTCTTCTTTTGCCCTCCATCGTTCCCAGAATTAGGCTCTTCTCCAGTGAGTCCTTCCTTCTCATTAGGTGGCCAAAGTATTTGAGTTTCATCTTCAGGATCTGTCCTTCTAAAGAGCAGTCAGGGTTGATCTCCTCTAGGACTGACCGGTTGGATCGCCTTGCAGTCCAAGGGACTTGCAGGAGTCTTCTCCAGCACCAGAGTTCAAAGGCCTCCATTCTTTGGTGCTCAGCCTTTCTTATCGTCCAACTCCCACAGGAGTGGGACAATGTAGGCTGGTGGCCCCCAGGGGGAGGGCCTTCTCTGTGGGGGCTCCCACCCTCTGGAATCAGTTGCCCCCGGAGATAAGGAGAATCCATGACCTCAATGCCTTCCGTCGTTCCCTGAAAACCCATCTTTTCCAGCAAGCCGGGTTGGCTTAGAAGAAATTTTTAAATTTTTTAATTAGTTTGTGATTCTTAACTTTTGGCCCAAATTTATATATATTTTTAAATGTTTTAATATTTGTATTCTATGTTTTTTATCTTGGCTGTACACCGCCCTGAGTCCTCAGGGAGAAGGGCGGTATATAAATTGGAAATTAAATTAAATTAAATTAAATTAAACTACTTTAGCTCACCAATATTTTTAAAGCATTGTCTGTGTTGCCTTCCTCCACTCACTCATATCCCCCCAAAAGATTTAGAAATGCTTTAGTATTAGTCCACTCTGTCATATATGATATGATGTATCATAACAATATGATTCCTTCTAATCAGGAGGAGAAGGAGCCCATGTTTTCCCCCTTTTGTACCAAACTTCACCTGAGCACAGGTGAATTTTCTTACATGTTGCTTTTTTTCTCTCTCTCCAGGCAGCTAAATCAAATGCCTATGCCTTGCTAATGTAATGCTTATCCAATTTTCTAGGTTGGTGAGGACAACTCAGCTGAAAAATTGTTATTATTTAATTAAGCCTGGATCAACTTCGTAGTTTCTAGGGACACCAAGAGGCCTCCTTGATGCTCCACAGCTCTGCCTTTATTCACACAGATGCTTCTGTGCCCTCCCTAGGCATCCACAAACATTTTTACAATGGCAAGAGATTGTCACTCAGGATTTTGTTTGGAAGTGTGCCCAATTCCCCAGAAAATTGATGAAAATAAGCGCACTTGACAGTTCGTGAGAAAATATTCCGTAAACACAAACCATTATCCCCTGGAGTAGCAATTTTGTAAATAGCCAACCATGAAAATGCAGCCACTGCTTGTTCCCCACACTCTAAATTTGTCATGTAGCCCCAAACCCTCAGGGTTTTGCTTTTTTTTTTAACCAAACAAGCTTCTCATGGCCAGTCTGTGGCTGAAGATTCAGTTGAAGCTGAATGAATAAGCCATATGGAGACCAGCCACAAGATAACAAAGGAAGCAGGAGACAGAGAGAAAGATTCGCCAATTGAGACCCTTTCTGAATCGGGACTCCTTATGCACAGTCACTCATGCCCTCGTCACTTTCGACTGGACTACTGTAATGCTCTCTACATGGGGCTCCCCTTGAGGTGCACACGAAGGCTCCAACTGGTCCAGAATGCGGCTGCGCGGGTGATATTAGGAGTGACATGGTGCTCACATGTAACACCTCTCCTATGCGAGCTGCACTGGCTCCCAGTGGCCTTCCGAGTGCGCTTCAAGGTGTTGGTTCTTACCTTTAAAGTGCTCCATGGCTTAGGACCTGGATACCGACGAGACCACCTTCTGCAACCGATAACCTTCCACCAACCAGTACGCTCCCACAGAGTGGGCCTCCTTAGGGTACCGTCGCTAAAGCAATGTCGACTGGTGATTCCCAGGGGGAGAGCCTTCTCTGTGGGAGCACCTACCCTTTGGAACAGGATACCCCCAGGGATACGAATGATCCCAGATCTCCGTACTTTCCGTCGTGCACATAAGACCTTTCTGTTTCACCAAGCCGGGCTGGCATAAATTTCTCTAATTGTCTAAATTTTATGCTGAAGATCTTAACTTAACTGATGAGCCAAATTGGCTTAATTATTTTAAATTGCTTCTATTTCACATTTATATATGTGTGTGTTATTTTGACTGTTCACTGCCCTGAGTCCTTCGGTAGAAGGGCGATATAAAAATTAATTAATTAATTAATTAATTAATTAAATAAATAAATAAATAAATAAATAAATAAATAAGATGGACCACTGAGCTCTTGGTTGTAAACTTTCAGAAGGCTAGGAAATGCTAGCAAAGAGATATGGAAAAATGAAGGTTTGCTGCCATCTGATGGTCATCTGGATTTTGCAGCTCAGAACTGGTGGTCCTACAATTAGGAAATAGGCCCTTGGACCTCAACATTACATCATGTGCTAGAAGAATTCCTCAGTTGCCAGCCTATGTTTTGGGCTTTGTTGAGAGAAAGGAGGCATCCATGGATATGAGTTGTTGCGTGTCTTCCTTTGATTGACATTTTAAAACTTCTTCCACCTTCTTCTACTTTCTTCCACCTTCTTCCACCTTCCTCCTCCTCCTCCTCCTCCTCCTCCTCCTCCTCCTCCTCCTCCTCCTCCTCCTCCTCCTCCTCCTTCTTCTTTCACCACATCAGGTGTTGAAGGAGATACAAAGTTCTGGTTCTTGCTCTTCTGGTGGCCTCAACCATTGTTATTTGATGTTGTTGTAGTGTGTGATTATTTTAACACTGAAATCCTTTAACTTTAACTCCTATAATTTAGGAGGCAAAATCCACATTCACAACCCTTTCTTTTAGTAGCCAGGCAGGGGTGGAATTCAATTTTTTTTACTACCAGTCCTGTGGGCGTGGCTTGGTGGGTGTGGCTTGGTGGGCATGGAAGGATACTGCAAAATCTCCATTCCCTCCCCACTCCAGGGGAAGGATATTGCAAAATCCCCATTCCCTCCCTACTCTGGGGCCAGCCAGAGGTGGTATTTGCCGGTTCTCCTGACTACTCAAAATTTCCGCTACCGGTTCTCCAGAACCTGTCAGAACCTGCTGAATAGCACCCCTTTAATCCTTTAATCCAAGTTAAAGGATTAAATTCTGAAAAATCTCAAATGGCGACACATCTAATAATCCTAGGACTGCCCCGTTCGCTGGCGTCCATTCAGATGAAAACCTTGCTTGGCATCTGAATTTAGAATACTTAGTAGCAACTATATCTCCCTGATGGACTGGTGTGTTTGGAATCCAGAAATGAGGATGTGAAGTTGAGGCCATGTCCCCTCCCCCACTGAGGCCTCCCTTTCTTCCTACTGCAAGGTCACCGTTTCATGGGCCGGGATGACACAGGACATTATTCATTTCGGTAGGACACCCTGAAGCCAGTGATCTCTTGATTCACAAGGTGCTCTGGCCTGCAGGTTGGCAATTAAGACGCGGGAAGTAGATGGTGAAAGGAAGGGAAGAGAGTCAGAGAAGAATAAGAGGGCAGAATGAATACAAGAAGTGCTTCGTCAGCTTTTATGCAGCTGCTGCACTGATAAACGGAGACTGCACAGCTGCAACAAAATCTCGGCTACCATTTTTCCTGAGCAAAGAGTTTGTTCCAGTCATGTGAAGTCAGTCCTCTTGCTTGATGTCTAATTCTGGCAGTGTCAAGAATTTGGGCACATCCAGGAACAATCCATCCAAAGAGGCAAACTAAGGGGTCACTCTAGGGATGCCAAGTTAGTAGGGCACCATGTTTTGAAGGAAAACCAAATATATATATATATATATATATATATATATATATATATATATATATATATATATATATATATATATATATGTAGGTCTTTGGTTATTCGGGTCTTCTCCCACGTAAAATTGGAAGTGTCTTGGCGACGTTTCGACGAAGTCTCATTCGTCATCTTCAGGCTGGTGTTCTCGGCTTCGTGCTTCCAGGAGCAATGTGAGATCGCAGCTGTCTCTTCCTTTTAACTGCTAGTGGGGGTGTGAGCTGATTGGGTGGGAACTTGGCTGTGTTCTGATTGGGTGGAGGTGTGTTCTGATTGGTTAGGGGCTCGGCTGTGCTCTGATTGGATGGGGGGTTGGTTGTGCTCTGATTGGCTGGGGGTGTGTTCTGTTTGGGTGGGGGCTTGGTTGTGCTCAGCTTAGTCTGAGTTGCAGGGGGATTTGAGCTGGTGAGCTGCGTTGTTGTTGTTTGGCTTCGTGTTTGTGGCCGTGCGAGCTCTTCATGGTGGGTGTCAGTCTGCTTCATGTATGGATTGGAGAGGTTTAAAGTGGCTAATGATGCAGCTGCAGTCTGGCTTCTGGTCCTTGGTCGTGGCTCATTATCAGTGTGGGTTTGAGTCTGTTTTCTGCGTGGATGTGTGGTGGTGACATCCTGTGTGGCTCTCGTGAGTGTGGGTCTGGTGTCATTCGTCGTGTTAGGGACCCGTTTGTCAATAAGGGCGGGTTTCCAAATGGCTGGTAGGCGGGAGGTATCGTCTCGTTTGTTCATGCTGTGTGGGCGTTTTTCTATCTCGATGGCTTCTCTGATTATTCTGTTGTTAAAGTGTTCAGTTTTGTTCAGTTCAGTATATATAATATTGCTTGTGGATTAAATGGCTAAACCCTAATACCCTAACCCCCTTCAAGATTCATTCCCCAAACTTGCAGGTGTGTGAGAAAAAAAAGTGTGTGGAAAAAAAAGTGTGTGGAAAAAAAAGTGTGTGTTTGTCCCCAGTAACTTGCATTCATGGACTTTGAGGGTTTCCCATTGATATCTGAGATGCATGTACATCCACGCTGTGTGCATGGTTCCAGATTGTGTAGATGATACTCTGGGTACACATTATTGTGGAGTCCAAGAAGCAATCCTATCAATCAATCAATCAGAAGAGTGCTGGAAGGGACCTTGGAGGTCTTACAGTCCAACCCCCTGCTTAAGCAGGAGACCCTATACCATTCCAGACAATGGCTGTCCAATCCCTTCTTAAAGAGATGTCCAATCTCTTCTCCAATGATGGAGCATCCACAACTTCTGAAGGCAAGCCATTTCTCTGGTTCATTGTTTTCACTATCAGGAAATTTCTCCTTAGTTCCAGGTTGCTTCTCTCCTTGATTAGTTTCCATCCATAGTTTCTTGTCCTGTCTTCTGGTGGTTTGGAGAATAATTTGACCCCCTCTTCTTGGTGGCAGCCCCTCAAATACTGGAATATTGCTAACATGCCATGCTAGTTTTTTCTTTTCTCTAGACTAGCTGTACCCAATTCGTGCAAACAAATTTTTCATATGTTTTAGTCTCAGGCCCTTAATCATCTTTGTTTTTATACCTTTATATACCTTTTCTATACTAGAGCTTGGAAAGAGTTAACAGTCCAAAGGTACCGGAAATGTTTCTCAATGGTGAAGCACATCACTATACTTAAATCTCCTGTCCTGAAGATGGTTGAGAGTTGTCTTGGATATTCATAGAAATTAAAAGTGTTTACAGAACCAGAGGATGCTTAGGAGATTGTCATAAATCAGAGGTTTAATGTGCTTCTATTTCCCTGAATCTGGCTGTTGTTGCTCAACTGATTGACACCACAAGGTTGCTCAGTACTGAAAGAAAAAGAAACACAACCATTTATGCAGTGGTGGGATTCAAATAATTTAACAATTGGTTCTCTGCTCTGCCCAGTTGGGTGGGCGTGGCCATGGTGGTCATGGCCAGGGAGAGTGACAGGCAGCACTCAGCCTCATGCCCCCCCACGGGCGCAAATATGAGCTGCAGGGGGTGTGCTAGGCCCCGTTTTTGGGCCTAGTAGGCCTCCCAGCACCCCCCTGGGAGCAAAAACGGGCCACGGGGGCCTGCGCTGCACACACACCCCTGCACCCCATTTTGGGCCTAGTAGGGTTCCCTGCACTTACCTGGGACCCAAGACAGGGCACATGGGGACTCCTGGAAGGGGCAGGGCAGGGAGAGGCTGAGCCAGCCAGCAATTTAACAACCAGCCAGCAATTTAACAACCCGAACCGGCCTGAACCAGCTGAATCCCACCACTTCATTTATGGTGTTACTTTCTCTTTGTTCTTGAAATGAGGCATCCTCCTTCCTTCCCCAGCCCACTGCAACCTGGCCTCTTCACCTTGAAGTTTGTTGCAGATCAATTATACTCAGCAGTGTAATTTCACCCAAGCTGACTTCTCAAGCAGACAGAGAGCAACACGGATCTTTAAGAGAGCAGCAAACAACTTCTTCAGCATCTTGGAGAAGTCTAGAGGCAGGGTGCACTATAAACCTATAATAAGCTGAATTACAGCTTTATTGGCTTCGGGAGAGTTTCCTCACTGATGCCAGGTAAAGCCTCTCTGAGTTAAGTTCTTAAGGAAAGCCCTGCCTGCCATCAACAGCAGGGGAAAAAATGACGGGTGTATCTTACAAGTTGAACTAAGAGTCAAGGGTAAGACGTGCAAAAGTGTATTTTGTATTACTAGAAGCCATCTACATTTTAGGTCTCTGCCAGGAATTTGAACAATAACATTTGATGCTTCTTTTTCAAAACACACGTTTGGGGAAAACGCTCAAGATTCTCAAGTCATTCCTGTAATCCCAAGCAGGGGTGGACTTCAAAAATTTTAGCAAGAGATTCTCTATCCGGTTGCTGGGTGGGCATGGCCATGGTGGGCGTGGCCTAGTCAGCCTCCTGCACCATGTGGTGGGGGGGCGATTTTGCCCTCCCCTGGCTCCTGAGGCTTTTCTCGAGTCTCCAGGAGGGTGATAATGGCCTCCCCAGGCTCTGGAGGCCTTCTGGGGGCTGGGAAAGGGCCCATTTCCAGCCTTCTTGAACTTCCAGTAGGTCCATTTTTCACCCTCCCTGAGCCTCCATGCGCATCCTGCATTTACCTGCATCCAAAATGGGCCATGTGGGGACTCCTGGGAGGGGTAAGGTGGGATGGGCGGGGTGGGGCCAGCCAGAAGTGGGATTTGGGGGTTCTCCAAACTGCACAGAATCTTAGCTAGAGGTTCTCCCGAACCCTTGTGAACCCCCAGCCACCCACCTCTGTTCCCAAGGCAGATTCAGGCTTATGCCTCAACTGGGTCTCTTTTGCCAAAGTCCCCACACAAATCAAGCCTGCCCCATTTGCAGAATGCCATGGATCAATAATGAGTGGTTTCTATTTAATGTCAGAAATTACATTTTTCTATAAAATGGCCTCATGGCTCATGGTCAGCTTTTCTTTTCCTTTTTTTTTTTCAAAAGTTTTTTTTATTTATAAATACAGACTAAACAAAACAGTAAAACATACAAAACGTATAAACATATAGACATAAATTTACATACACGTCCAGTTTATCGCAACTGTAATATATATTTTCATTCGTATTTTGACGCCTCCCTGTTTGGTCTTTCCCTTCTGTCTATCTATTGCCTTTTTCATGAATGAAACCTCCATCCTGAGGAACACTTTTTAGAATGTATGGTATCAAACTCAATTTCACTGAGGGCCGCATCAGGGTTTGTTTGATCTCGGGGGGGCTGGGGTGGTCATGGCCAGGATGGTCGTGGCCAGCTCGACGTCACTCATTGAGGCTCCATTTCCATCCAACATGGCCTCCTGCAGCCCTCTGCCAATGAAACGGAGCTCCGTTGGATGTTGGATGGAAATGGAGCCAGGAGGCATGTATGTGGTCCTCCTGAGCTCCGTTTTCACTGGCAGAGGCACCACGGGATGGTCCTTCACTGTTTCCAGAGCGGGCCCACAGGCCAGATCTAAGCACCTGTGGGCCGGATCTGACCCCTGGGCCTTGAATTTGATACCCGTGATCTAGACCCTACCTGCTAAAGGTGGAAAAATGCAAAATTGGTTAATATAAAATCTTCTGCTTTTCTTCAAATATTCTTTTCCAGATGTAATATAAATGCATTGCAAAAGAAAAAAAAGAAGAGATACTCTCCAAATTTTTTAAAGATAGTAAAATCAGAATTAATAACATAATTATCATTATTTAGAGCTGATCTTGACTTCTGGCTTATTTTCCTTGGAAGTACTTCGGAAAGCAATTAGGAACAATAGACACCTGTCTCTTCCTCCCTGTTAATCATTTAGTAGCATTTCATTATTTTCTTCACATAACATCTCGGCTTCTTTTGACACTCCTTCACTGAGATCAGAACACTTTTTTTTTTCTTCCAAACAAGGAACACTCAAAATCAAGATTTTCAAAGATTTGCACTCTTTGTCTTGGAAGCAACTTCCTCAAGAAAGTAAACAGATGTTTCACATACAATCCATTTTCATCTGAAGGTGATTGACTTGTTCTCCGAAGAACCGGAGGGCAGGATAAAAAGCAATGGGTGGAAGCTTGTTCAAGAGAAATCCAATCTAGAATTAAGAGGACATTTTTGTGACAGGGAAAACAATTAATCAATGGGTAGTTTGTTTCCTGAAGTTGTGGATGCTCCATCATGGGAGGTTTTCAAAAATAGACTGGATAACTATTTGACTGGGATGCTATGAGGCTCCTATTCAGTAGTGGGTTTCAAATCCCGTCACTACCGGTTCGCTCGTAGAAGCATGCACACTTGCTACTGGATGTCTTCTGTGTCAGCCTTGGAAGCCATATTAGGCCGGAAGCTTCAATGCTGCCACCTCCTCATTGTTCTGTCCCCGTCCCACACACGCACCCCCACGGACGGCCTGGAATTAATAAGCCACACGACAAAACTCTTTTGATGATAAAGCTGGCAGCAACCCAGTGGCTAGCTGCCAATTCAGACTTTACTCACACAAAACAAAGATTAGACTGCAAGCATTCCGATAAAGCAGGCAAAGTTTCTGCAATACAAGGATTAGTCCAAATGCAGTCCGACAAGGCAGGCAGAAGTCCAGTAACGCAGAGATCATGGATTATTCCTAGTTTTTGCTCGTCACAAACTGAACTGGCCACCACACCCACATTTATACCCTGTGGGGTGTGGTCCAGTGACTCAGCTAATCTCTGGCACACCTTCCCCTCTGCTGTGCACACTTCTCCATGAGCCTCTGCCAAAGGTCCAGCCAGCACTTATCTTCCTCGTCGCTGTCCACCTGTGGCTGCGGGGATGCGCTTGGCCCTGGGCCTATCTTTTGGCCTTCTGTGTCCTCCGGAGGCATTGCCAGAGAGGAGAGTCCTGGAGAGGGAGGCCTTGCCAACTCCTCTCCCTCACTCTCAGAATCTGCATGTGTCGATAGCCCAGGTTCAGGCAACGGAGCCACAACACTCATGTATGGGAAAGTAAGAGGGGTGAGTTAGTAGACATAATAGCATTTTTTCCTATCAGTCAAGGTCAGGGCGGTCCAGCATCTGGAGGAGGAGTGGTCAGGGGCTGGGCCGAGGCGAAACCAATGGTGATTGGAGCATGTGACCGAAAGGGGAGAAAGGGGTTGGTTTTGGGAGCTTTATATTATTGAAGGAAAGCCCGGGTTTTTCAGATTCGGGATTTCCCAGATGTGCAGGTTTATCTATTGCTAGTAAAGAGAACTTTGGAAAATGCCTGCTTCCACATCTTTACTGTGAGTTGGGGGTTTTCTGGAACACTGACATTCTGCACATGCACAGAGACATCCGGGTGGGTGGGTGGAGCCTCCCGCTGTTGCCGCTACCAGTTCACCCGATCCGGGGCAAACAGGTAGCAAGCCACCACTGCTGCTGTTGTGAGGAGGGGTTTGGACTAAAAGACCTCCAATGTCCCTTCTAGCCCTATGATTCTATGTTAGTAAATAACATGTCATGCCCCCGTTGGAGCCTGAATCTGCGGAGGAGGAGGATTCAGAGCTGGGGCTGATGACAATCGAGGGGTGACCTCGTTGGCTTCAGAGGAATGTGGGGAGGAGCAGGCTGAGGCAGTCCCGGGGCCCCTTGGGCTTGGGATGGCTTTTCAGCAGGGAGAAACAGGGGCAGGATGACTGAGAGAGGGCAGGCAGTGGAAATGAGGAACGATGGAGCTCAGGCAATGAGCAAGGACTGCCCCCTCCTGATCCCCGAGCACAGAGAGTGGAGAGGAGGTGGGAACAGCACAGGCCGACCTGACAACTTAGGAGGAGAGCACCACGCTTCTCTTCACAAAGCACACCTGAGGATTGAGATTTAAGGAGACACTGTGGGGAGAGGCGTTTGTCAGGAACAAACACTGAATTTGTGGAGTTTTGTGTGCTGTTGCCAACGTCTGGCATTTGAAGGGCTGCTTGGCTATTTCCTTGCTTCGCTGTCCATTTGCTTCACTGGGCTTCTTGCTTTGAAGCAGAGTTTTATGGGACTATTCACAGCCAGAAGCTGCTGCTGCTGCTGCTGTGTGTGTGTGTGTGTGTGTGTGTGTGTGTGTGTGTGTGTGAGCACTTTGCTCTGGGATTTGCAGAACGTGGGAGCATTTGGGGGAAAGTTAAAGCATTAAAGGCGAGTTTGAACTCTTGGCTGGCTGTGTGGCCTTCAGGCCTTGTCCCGGGTCATCACATAATAGTTGGGAACCAAAATGCAGCCACAGGAGGTGGGGGTGGGCTTCAAAACCCCCTTTCAGCCTTTGTGAATTCCCAAACGTGTGTCTGTTAAGGTAATCTATTGTCTCCACCTTTCCAGTTTTAATTACTGAGCTCGGTAATGGAGCATGCTGAGACCGTTACAAAGTGACTCAGATATCCCGGTGCTTTGTCGACGGTGTTAAAGCTGAAGAAAATTAATTAGAGTCATTTCAACTCTTTTGAGTCACTTTCTCTCTGAGGTCATTGTTCTCAATTCTGCACTGCTAGGAAAAGTGACAGTGGCCATAAATTACAAATGGTTGCCTTAACTCCCATTACACAGGTTTCTTCCGTCCCCTCGGAGGCATCCCTCACTTTGGAAGGGAAGAAAATGGTACAAGGAATCTTGGATTAACAGAGTTAACTAGTCAGTTTTACAAAACTAGTCAGAGTATTTAAACAACATGCAAATCTTGGTTAGTTGTAGCCTTTGGCGACCAAAAAGTACTGTTGGAAGAAATATCCTTCTGGGTTCAGATCCAAGTGGGGGAAAAAGACACTGGATTCATGGAAGTTGCTTGGAAAGAAGGTTTATTGATGAACAGGAACACATGGCTTGAGATCCTGAGCAGAAAAAGGGCAGAGATGCTGAGACTGCCTGGGTTTTATGCCCTCTGTTGGGCTTTGAATTTGAGTTTGTATTCTGATTGGTTGTCTTTGTTATGTAGAATAACAAAGGCTCAGGCCTTACTGGCCCATTGACAAAGTGGGGGGGGGGGGGGCTGAGTTTCTGCCTCCCTTTTCGGGGAAATATTCTGCCCTTTTAATATTTCCTAAAATATCTCATTTTCCTAGGAGAGGGGTGGGTGCTAACTTCCTACAGTATCAAAGGCAGTGTCAAGGCCCCGATTCTTCAAACAATCAAAATTGAGCTGGAAGGGACATTCGAGGTCTTAGTCTAGTCCAACCCTCTGCCCAAGTAGGAGACCCTGTACATTTCAGACAAGTGACTATCCAGACTGACTCTTTATTTTGTCTCAGTATCTCAATATCTTGTGAAATTTGGGTTTTTATGATTCAGGGTCTTGTCCATGCCTAAAAATGGCTTAATTCTATAACCAGGGTAGGCTGGTTGTATGAATGAGCCCATGCAATAAATTCCTTATCTTAGTCAGATTTCAGAAGACCTAAGTAGTAGCGATGATGCTTATTTGCTACACTTCATTATTCATGTTTCGGGTGACCTGCATACTGTAGAATGTTTAAGAACCTCTCACTGAAAAGATCTAATTCAAAGTTTTGATGGACCTACCATTGAGGCAGATTTGGAAAGAAAAACAAGGAAGCCCTTCCTAATGATACCTTGACTCTAGGGCCTTTGTAGACCTTGGAAGCATTCTGCAGTATTCATGGGTTCTCCATGGCTTGGGGATTCTATAGACAGTACATAATATATGCTGTTGCAACCTCCATTGCTAAAGATCATGGGGATTGGGGATAAACAGTGCTGGGATGGGTTATCCAATACTGATACAAGTAGCCACCAATCAGTTTTAACACTCCTCAGACTCTCTGCCTAGCTGGGTTCTCTTTACAGTGTCAAGGCTAGTGTTACTTTGGCCTGCATTCTCTTCCTCATCTCCCAATAGCTCCAAAATGACCAACTCCCAAGCTTTCCAGGCTGAAAATAGGCTCAGGGCTGATCAGTCCTGGATGTGATTGTGAGCCAAAATGTAATTTTACCTTCTTGGGGCATGTTACAGTCTCTTGGCAAGGGGGAATGGACAGCACAAGCATGGGCCAAATGTTTGGAAAATAGAGGACAGCAAAGCTATGAACACCCTATAGTTGTGATGGCAAACCTATGGCACGCGTGTTAGAGGTGGCAGGCAGAGCCCTCTCTGTGAGCATGCACACCATCGCCAGCTGCACTTCTGGGTTACGTCACGCACATGCATGACAGCTGGTCCAGCATGTAATGACCAGCTGCTGTCTTCTGGGTTCCAGCATGCTCTGCTGGCCAGCTGGTCCCATGCATATGCACGCTAGAACCTGGAAGAGAGCAGCTGGCCGGTGCGCATACACACCAGACCAGCTGCTCTCTTCTGGTTTCCGGTGCTCTGGTGCGCACATATGCACATGTCCAGTTTCAGCATTCGGGGCCGTAAAGGTTAGCTGTCACTGCCCTATAGTCTACATCAGAGGTCTCCAAACTTGGCAACTTTAAGTCTTGTGGACTTCAACTCCCAGAATTTCCCTCCATGACTTTAAGCCCACAAGTCTTAAAGTTGCCAGGTTTGGAGACCCCTGGTCTACACTAACCCTTTTCTCCATGGGCGGCCTGTCTTGGTGGCATTTTATTTCACTGTGTCAGCCTGCTGCCTTTGACTAAGCAGTTAATGGAATATTTCCATCAAGCTATAAACCTGATACAACTGAGACCTGCTGTTAAGGATGGGATGCTTCCTAGGAGAGATCATGCTTGCCAACCAGCTAAGCAACATGTCTGGCACCGAGGAAGAGTCACCTCTAGTGATTGGATATGGAACTTGGCACTTTAGCAAAGTGGCACTTAGCAAAGTGGGTAAAAAAATAACAACATTTTTTTTAAAAAAAAAACTGTTTACATTTTTCAATCAGAGTAGGACATTTTCTGCATTGATTCAGTCAACTTTTCTATCAACCCTTAGTTAGACAATTCAGAGACTGCTATGCTGCCATTCCTCATCTCTAATTTTAAAAGAGGTTCAACGGGAAAATTACAAAACCTGATTGCACTAAAACCTTGAAGGTACCCAGGTAAAACCTGGCACAGTTGAGTTCTTCTTAAGATCTGCCATCTCCGTTATTTTCATCCCAAAGGTCTGCCATCCCACATCAAAAATATAGGAGCCTCTCTATTGTAGCTTCTCTATTGTAGCCTATGGACATTTTAAAAAAGAAATCACATCCCACGGCATATTAAATCAAATAGATTTACCCTTGAATCAAAGACTTGAATCAATCAGAGCCTTCATAAACACCAGATCCCCAATTTGGATCAAAGGTCGGTTGCTTGGCACAGACCCAATTTGTAGATTTGCAGGATGTCTAAATATTTGAAAGTAATGCTGCAATATAGATTCAGTTTTAAAGTAAGATTAACATGGAGTTGCTGGCTGTCCCTTATTGTGATAGGAATGCCATTCATTTTCACACATCATAGCTTCATGAAACACAGCAGTTGACCCTTATTTCAAGCACCCGATCTCCTTTGCTACTACAATACCCATGGGAGCTCCTTTCTACTGTGATACTAGGTAACGCGGTGTAACAACTACTCTGTTGTCTGTGATCCAGGCACAACGCAAGGACACTTTTTGGGGAATTAAGGAGTCAAGATTTCACTCGTGAATGGTTCATGATAAACGACCTCTCTATACGGTAACCTTATGATTGAAGTATCTCTGTATCATTTCAAAAATACAAATGAAAAAAAAAATTTTCTTTATTAATTATTTTATTTAAAATAAAAACCCTTTGTTTTAAATAATGGCTTTTATGACCTTGACTCAGCATAGGAAAGTGTTTGGGTTTTTTTTCCTGAATGATACACAGGCTGACCAAGAACCTATTCCTTATTCCTTCTATCTCTGACTTATAGGAGATCCAGGGGAAGTATTTCAAAAGTGAAATCCTTGAAAATATCCAGCAGGATTCATTCTGAAGGGCAGGGAGCATCCACAAAGGAACTCAAAAATCAGGATGACAGCCATGACTCCAAAATCAAAGCCCGATAGTTCCCATCTTCAAAGCCAACAGAGTTATTATTAATTTAAAAGTTAGACTATATAAAACCTCTCCTGCATAGATTCCAGATTTTAAAGATGAGTTTGAGTTGACAATGAGAGACACCTAAAAGCTTCACGTGCCATAACAATTAGAAGAAGTTGGTTAGAGGGAGACACCAAATTTTTAAAAGGATGAGTGGAAGGCAGTTTAGTGATATCCTTAATACCTAGGAAATTGCAATATTTAATAAAAGATTTCAGTGAAAAATCCTTGGGAGTAGGTCGCTCCTTCATATATTCAACCTTCCTAGCTCAACTTCAGGACAGAGTCTTTCTCTCATTTACAGCAGGAAAATGCCCATGTTCCCCACCTTTACAGTGATCTAAGACTAAAAAACTGAAATGGAGACTGATAAGATCCTCAAAGGAGGTGGAATGGACTTTGATTAACCATGTAACTCTTCATTGGCTTCAGATCACAGCCAGAATAACTGTAAGAAGTTTTGAGTGGAAGTTGCAATTCATGGACACGCTGAACAAATCAAATTGATGCAGTATATTGACTTAAATTTGGTGCTGTTGAGCAGTTGGAAGGAACACATGGATACTCTTCTTGTTGAATCAGATTGATGATTCTCACTGAATCAATTCAACACACTGGAGTGAACAATTCAGTTGAATTGGTTCTTTAGGGACTTATTTGATTCTCAGCCAGGAGCTGTCCAAGGTCCTGTTTTGGTTTCACTTTTTTCCACCTGCTTTCCATGCCTCCTGCTTCTTCACTTTCCATGTTCTTCTTGGCTCCACTTTCTCTATGGGCGACTTTTGATACAACCATTTTGTTTAATTTAACCCAACAATTTTTACATTCACATGAGAAACAAAGCCAATTTTTTAAACCGCATGTCTATAAGGCTTATACATTGTAAGCTGCCCTGAGTCTCCGGAAAAGGGTGGCATATAAATCAAACAAACAAACAAACAAACAAACAAACAAATAAATAAATAAATAAATAAATAAATAAATAAATAATTGTTTTATAAGGTCAATTCTATTTTTGCTAGGATTACTAAGGCTACCCCTTCTCCTAACATCCGATTTCATGCACATAAAGAGTTATTTTTTATTGTGAAAATTACATTTTTGAAAACAACATTGACTGGACTGCAAAGACACCAGGGAATTCACTGGTGTGAGGTGAGTTATGAAGTGGAAAAACATCTTAAAAGAAAGGCATGTAAGCACACAGCTGCCAAGAAAACTGCCCGGAAAGGTTCAGACACAGATACACACAGGAGTTGATTTATGTTTTATTTTGTGTGTCTGCACGCACACACCCCTCTCTCTTAGACAACCTGTTAATTCAATTTCATTCCAGATATAGGGGTGGACAAACTTGAAATATGATTTTGTTCAGTTTCTCATTCTCCTAATGTTATACTTTTTCCACCGTACATTTGTGTGAGTTTGCATTAAAAAATGAATAAAAATACTTCACACATTTCTCCCTAAAACATGCACTTCTGTATGCCCTTTTCCCAAAATATGTGAAATCTAATATTATCTTTTTATTTAGAGGACAGCTTCCACTGAGAGTAGTAACTGCAATTCTCACATCTGTTGGAGCAGAGCTTTTTTTTTTCCCCTTTAAGATGCTGGGGTAGATCAGAAAAATAGAAAACAAATGCATATTGTGTTACTTGGCGGTCTTGAAGTCCTTCCATATGAATGTTTTTGCAAAAGATTTGACCAAATATAAAAGAATATATCTGTGAAGTTTCCGAAAGATGCCCTAATTAATTCATGAGCCATGAGCCGAACTTCAAAAGAAATACAGAATTGACAATAACAGAATGTTCTAAGTGGTTTTATGTGCATCCAAATTATGTACCCAAATTACTCATTTTCTGAATTGTAGTAAATGGATATTAGTGACTTGTGGATATCAGTTATAACAGAATAAGAGAGCTGGAAGGGATCTTGGAAGTCTTTTAGTCTAACCCCCTCAAGCAGGAAACTCTATAACATTTCAGACAAACGTTTGTTCAATCTTTTCTTAAAAGCCTCCAACGATGGAGACAAGTCGTTCCACAGGTTAATTGTTCTCACTATCAGGAAATTTCTTCTTAGTTCTAGGTTGGATCATCACTCTCAGATTAGTTTCCATCCATTGTTTTTTGCCTGTCTTCTGGTGCTTTGGAGAAGAGGTTTTTATTTTATTTTACTTCAAATTTATATACCGCCCTTCTCCCTAGGGACTCAGGGCGGTGTACAGCCAAATAAAAACACATAATAAATACATTAAGAACAGATTAAAAGGAAATATCTCAATTTGGCCCAAAATTTAAAAAGACAAACAAATTTAAAATCATTTAAAGGATTTGTTAGGCCAGCCCGGCTTGTTGGAAAAAGTAAGTTTTAAGGGCACGGCAGAAGGCACCGAGCTCTTGGATTCTCCTTATCTCTGGGGGCAGCTGATTCCAGAGGGTGGGAGCCCCCACAGAGAAGGCCCTCCCCCTGGGGGTCACCAGCCTGCATTGCTTGGCTGGTGGCACCCCGAGGAGGCCCTCTCTGTGGGAGCGCACGGGTCGATGGGAGGTCGTTGGTGGCAGAAGGCAGTTTCGAAGATAACTAGGTCCTATGCCATGGAGCGCTTTAAAGGTGGTAACCAACACCTTGAAGCGCACCCGGAAGACCACTGGGAGCCAGTGCAGCTTACACAGGAGTGGTGTTATGCGGGAGCGCCATGCAGCTCCCATAATTACCTGCGCAGCCTCATTCTGGACCAGTTGGAGCCTCCGGGTGCTCCGCAAGGGGAGCCCCATGTAGAGAGCGTTGCAGTAGTCCAGGCGAGAGGTGACGAGGGCATGAGTGACTGTGCGCACGGAATCCCGATCAAGAAAGGGGCGCAACTGGCGGATCAGGCGAACCTGACAAAAGGTCCCCCTGGCAACAGCCGTCAGATGTTCCTCCAAGGACAGCTGCGTATCCAGGAGGACTCCCAGATTGCGCGCCCTCTCGATGGGGGCCAAAGACTTGCCCCCAATAGTTAGTGATGGAATCAGCTGACTATATCGGGATGCCGGGAACCACAGCCCCTCAGTCTTGGAAGGGTTGAGCTTGAGCCTGTTCCTCCCCATCCAGATCCGTACAGCCTCCAGGCACTGGGCCATCACTTCAAGGGTATCGCTGGAGTGGCCTGGGGTGGACATGTACAGCTGGGTGTCATCAGCGTACTGGTGGTATCTCACCCCAAAGCCACGGATGATCTCGCCCAGCGGCTTCACATAAATGTTGAACAGAAGGGGCGAGAGGACCGACCCTTGTTGCACTCCACAGATGAGAGGCCTCGAGGTCGACCTCTTCCCCCCTGTCAACACAAACTGCGACTGGTCAGAGAGAAAGGAGGAGAACCACCATAACACGGTGCCCCCCATCCCTAACTCTTCCAACAGGTGCAGCATGATACCATGGTCGATGGTATCAAAAGCCACTGAGAGATCTAATAGGACCAGAACAGAGGAGCAACCCCTGTCCCGAGCCCTCCAGAGATCATCAACCAACATGACCAATGCCGTTTCCGTGCTGTGCCCAGGCCTGAAACCCGACTGGAACAGATCCAGATAGGACATTTCCTCCAGGAATTGTGGGAACTGTCGTGCAACCACACTCTCAACAACCTTCGCCATGAAGCGAAGGTTGGAGACAGGACGGTAGTTAGCCAATACTGCCAGGTCCAGGGATGGCTTCTTGAGGAGAGGCCTCACCACTGCCTCTTTCAAGGTAGCGGGGAAGTGACCCTCACTCAATGAAGCGTTGATAATTCCCTGGAGCCAGCCACGTGAGACCTCCCAGGAAGCCAGTACTAACCAGGAGGGACACGGGTCCAGTAAACATGTGGTCGCATTAAGTCTCCCCAAAATCCTGTCTACGTCATCCGGAGTCACAAAGTCAAACTCTTCCCAGATAACATTCTCAAGACTACTCCTCGTCATCCTGCCCGGATCTACCCAGTCAGAGTCCAAATCCCGCCGGATCTGAGCGATTTTGTCATACAAATATCATACAGAGGTTGATCCCCTCTTCTTTGTGGCAGCCCCTGAAACATTGGAACACTGCTATCCTGTTGCCCCTAGTCCTTCACTTCACTTCACTTCATTAGATTAGTTAAGGAATTTATCCTTCATTTTTTTTTTTAACCCAGAGTATTCCTTTACTGCCATCACTAAAATATGCACCAGTAGATGAAATCTGATATGTAGCATGTCACCATAGAAAGCTCTTTGACAGAATATTACTGGGTAATGTTACTGTTGAAGTCCAATTAATTGCCTCCATGGAAGACTTTTTTTCTGGATTGATATCATACAGTACATGAGGAACATCTTCTGGTCCAATCTCCTGCTCAAGGCAGGAGCCTCATGTCATTCCAATCAAATGGTTGTCTGGTCTATTTTTGAGAACTTCCAGTGATGGAGAACCCACAGCCGCAGGAGACAAGCTATTCCATTGATTAATTGCTCTCACTGTCAGAAAATTTCTCCTTACTTCTGGGTTGGCTCTCTCTTTGACAAGCTTCCACCCGTTAGTTCAGTTTAGTTCACAGGTAGGTAACCTGATGCTATACAATTGTTTTGGACTTCAAAACCATCAGCTATCTGAGGATTGCTGGCAGTGGATTATGGTAGGTTTATTTCATCTGGATCCATAGATAAAGGCACCCCAAAGGAAACTTGTGGCTTGCAATTTGGGGAGAAACAGTTTCTCCTTTGAGAGGCCTTTTTAAAATAACTCTGGCCATTCATGATATTATAACCGAGTAGACTCTGAAGTCAGTGAAAAAGAAAGAAGAAGGAACTCCCACAGCGGATGAACTTCGTCTGCAGATGAGAATATTTCATTGTGAGAAATCAATACCAAAGTACAGTCTGATCCTCAGAGAATCTCTCTGCTTTATTATTTTTAGTATGAGGAAAAGCAGCTTCTACCCAAGTCACTGGGGACCTTTGAAGGAATTCAGTGATTTTATGCTGATTAGGTTTGGCCTGTATCCAGATTTCCAGCTTCAGAACCAATACTGGTTAGATAGGAGAGGCCTGCTCAACTATTTTATATCTGTAACAGCTAAATGATTGATTCTGGCAACTGACAGGAGAAGATGGCAGGAAAACAGCAGAGTCGTTTTGTTTTCAAATATGTGAACATCCCTATCTCCCTGTTCCTCTCAACAATCTTACTATCGAAAAACTAAATATTTTGTTTTTTAGTGTTTACATAAATGACTCCAGCTTGCACACTCGTTCGACAGATGCTGGGCAGGGCTAAGATGCCAAGAGTCTGTCACTCTAGTTCTTCCTCCTACTCTGTTCCTTCATCATCTAATTAAGAGTGTCAGAATCCACTGGCATACATAGAGGGCTACTTTATAGTGTCAACTCACAAAGCATCCCTGCTCAAGTTGCCATAAGCAAGGGGGATGAAAAACCAATGAAGCAGCATGACAGCCAAAGACAGGAGCACATTCCAGACATATTTCTCTCAAGGTTGTCTCCCAGGGTTACCTACAATGGCCAGAGGGGAGTGATTACTACAACCCGTGAAATTGCCAACAGAGCAATTTCACGGGTTGTAGTAATCACTCCCCTCTGGCCATTGTAGGTAACCCTGGGAGACAACCTTGAGAGAAATATGTCTGGAATGTGCTCTGTTGGCAATTTCAACAGAAAAGAGTTCCGCTACCAGTTCGGGCGAACTGGTCTGAAGCGGCTGAATACCACCTTTGCTTCACACCTCTTCTGCACAGGAACTGATAAAGCACAGCTGACACAGCAGGCTGGAGTTTGGGAGATAACTGGGACACCCTTTTAGCCAGATTTTGTTCCTATGCCCATAGCTAGGAGTTTTGCTCGTCCTTGTGGGTTGTGCCATTTGGCACTTGACTTTGCAACTCTCATCTGTTTCAGGAATGGCCAATCTTACAGACCCAAACTAGAGGGTGCCATGTTCCTTGTATCATGGCTTCCCAACTTCGTGAGGAAGAAAACAAAATCACTAATGTAAGCACTATCGTAGGATTATCTTCACTTAAAAAACAATAAAAGCTTTAAACACCCTTCCAGCAACAACAACAAAAAAGACATCAGAAAATCCCTATCCACTTTCCTGTCCCAAAGAAATATGAATATTGTGCCTGCTAGCTATTACGAAGTTGCCTTCTTCAATCTTTTCCATGTCACTCACTGGTACCTAATGACGCAGTTGAGTCCTAGAGGACATTCACATCCCATCATCATCACGATCATCATCATCATCAGTTTTGCAAATTAGTTTGTCTCTGCCATACAAAGCTTAAACCCCATTTTTTCCATTGGGTGTCCCATAACCTGTTTCTTATAACATTTTAACAGCGGTAAAATTATGCATCTGTGCAAAAAAAAAATATGACCTAGTTGCCAAATTATTATTTAAAAAGAAAACAATATGGAGGTAAAACAAAGTTATTTCAAAAAATCTCAAAAGTGGGGAAGGGAATCTTTGACAAGATATTTGACAGAGAGAGGGGGGAAGGGGGGGGGAAGAGAAGATAGAAATACTGCAAGATTACTAAAACAATTTCCAGAAAGTGAAAACATTTGGAGATAACTCCACTGATAAGTAGATAATGACAGCATGTCACCAAGTTTTATGTCTTTGAAAATCTTACCGAGCCTAAATGTGAGTGTATTTCTGCTGTGGCTGAGAATACCTTTCCTTTTCTTGGGCTTGGCACTTGCTTCAAACTGCATATTTCTCCAGTTTCTTTCAAAAGTGTGTGTGTGCCTGCGTGTGTCTGCATAATGATCAAGTGTAATTTATAGACTGCCACCACAGTTAAGAACAATATAGAAAACCATCCTGACAAAAGGCAGATTTATAAATTTGGCAAATAAATCCCATGGCTAATCTCACTTCTGCCACAAGACCTTGCAACAAAGGCAGTTTGCACGGAGCATCCACCTGGTTAGATTGACTCACATCCATCAGCCTTAAAATCCTCACTGATGTGTCCCTGGAAGTTATTCAAGACACTTTTCCCCACAAATGCTGGCAGGGAAGGAAGGAAGGAAAGAAGGGAGGGAGGGAGGGACGGAGGCGAAAGGGAAGGGGAAGGGAGGAGTGAAAGAAAGAACAGAGGGAAGTAGGGAGGGAGGCAGGAGGGGGAGGGAAGGAAAGAAAGGAGGGAGGGAGGGAGGGAAGAGAGTGAGTGAGCAAGGGAGGGAAAGGGAGGGAAGGAGGAGGGAAGGAAAGAACAGAGGGAGAGAGGGAGGGAGGCAGGAGGGGGAGGGAAGGAAGGAAAGAAAGAAAGAAAGAAAGAAAGAAAGAAAGAAAGAAAGAAAGAAAGAAGAAAGAAAGAAGAAAGAAAGAAGGGAAAGAGGGAGGTGGGAGGGAGGGAGGAAGGAAGGAAGGAAGGAGGAGGGGATGGAGGGGAAGGGGAAGGGAGGAGGGAAGGAAGAACAGAGGGAAGTAGGAAGGGAGGCAGGAGGGTGGAGGGAAGGAAAGAAAGGAGGGAGGGAAGGGTGGGAGGGAGCAAGAGAGTGAGGGGGGAAGGGAGGGGGGAAGGGAGGGAAGGAGCAAGAGGGTGAGGGAGGGGAAGAGAGGGAAGGAGGTGGGAAGGAAAGAACAGAGGGAGGGAGGGAGGGAGGGAGGGAGGGAGGGAGGGAGGAAGGAAGGAAGGAAGGAAGGAAGGAAGGAAGGAAGGAAGGAAGGAAGGAAGGAAGGAAGGAAGGAAGGAAGGAAGACAAATTTTGAGCATGGGATTCATATCCAACAATGTTTCATCTGAGCATGACTCTCTTTTTAATCTCACAGGGCTGTGTCAGGGCATTGTGGTGGCATTATTCTCCAATGTTCTCCCCCTAAACCTCCCACTTACAATCTTGCTTTCTCATGGTCTTCCATGCTTATGCAGACAACTCTGCTTCAGCAGTTTTTGTCCAGGCTGCCCTTTCTTTTAGCTACAATGAAGCAATCAGTTTGGACAGTGGACCGTGACAGATACTGAACTGCAATCAAGCCTCTCTTGTTATCCTACCAAACTGTTCTCCGGGTCAATGCTTTTATTGTAGTTGGAGTATAACTCGGCAGCTACCCTTCCTGCATAGATCCAAGAGGCTCTGTGGAGTGACAGGCTAAGTAACTATCATAGCTACAATGCAATGCATCATTCTGAAGATCATCAGAGTGATACCTACAAGGTGACTAGTCCAATGGCTTTCCAGAGGCTGAATGGATAGGAGTTCTGCCCCAGCTCCGGATTTCCGAGGATATTGACGCACACCTTATCAAATTTATTAAGTAGCAAGAATAAACTAAAGTCCGGCAAAGATTGCAACCAGCCCAGAAAACAAGATACGATAAGTCTTTTCCCAAAATGGCCTGATGATAATTACAAGTTGTTTCCAGCAAGAAATTACTAACTGCGTGCGACTTAAATAGGCTAAGGGAGTGGCCAATTATCCTCAAGCCTTACTCTCGAGGAGACCTCCTCCTCCTGAGTAGCCACTCCTGCCTTTTGGCAGCCCTGCGTGCTTGAGCATTGAGGAAAGGCTCCTCCACTTTACTCTCTCCACTTGAAGGAGCCTCTGGAGGTTCTGACGGTCCTGGCTGAGTCTCTGCCTTTTCAGCCTCCTTGCTGTCTGACACGAGTGCCGGCAGCACAGGCTGCGCAGGCTGCTGGTGCAACCCCACACCAGCCTCCTCGTCATCGCGATCAGCCATTTTAAAAGCTTTGCAAATTTACTGCGACATTAGCTTTTTTGGAGTCTGATCCAATTCATCCGTTCCAAGGAACATAATGCATGATGAAAGGAGATATTTAACAGATTAACAGAGTTGGAAGGGACCTTGTAGGTCATCTAGTCCAATCTCTTCTTGAAAGCCTCCAGTGATGAAGCTCCCACAACTTCCGAAGGCAACTTCTGTTCCATTGGTTGATTGTTCTCACTGTCAGAAAGTTTCTCCTTATTTCTAGGTGGAATCTCTCCTTGTTTAGTTTCCATCCATTATTCCTTGTCTGGCCTTCAGGTGCCTTGGAAAATAATGTGACCCACTCCTCTCTGTGACAGCCCCACAAATATTGGAACACTGCTATCATGTCTTTTGTATTTTGACAACAAGTAGTCAAAATAGGCAGTGCCCTATCAACCCCTGCACCTGTTAACAGCAGTGTCCCCGAAGGCAGTGTTTTAGGACCTACACTCTTTATACTTTACATTAACGACCTTTGTGATCATATTATAAGCAACTGCGTTCTCTTTGCTGATGATGTAAAACTATTCAACACCATTGACAATGCCGCTACCCTACAAAAAGACCTTGACTGACTGTCAGAATGGTCAAACAATTGGCAACTCCAAATATCAACCAACAAATGCTCTGTCTTACACATTGGCAAAAAAAAATCAGAACATCAAATACAAGCTGGGTGGATACGACGTCGTAGATGATCCTCGTTCTGTCAAGGACCTTGGAGTATTCATCTCAAATGATCTAAGTGCCAGAGCTCACTGTAACAACATTGCCAAAAAGGCATTAAGAGTTGTTAACCTAATCTTGCAAAGCTTCTTCTCCGGTAATATTGTATTGCAAACTAGGGCATACAAAAACTTTACTAGACCAATTCTCAATTACAGCTCATCTGCCTGGAATCCGCACTGTATATCGGACATTAATACAACTGAGTGAGTCCAGAGGTATTTAACGAGAAGAGTATTCCACTCCTCTATTCACAATAGAATACCTTATGGCACAAGCCTTGAAATTTTGGGCTTGGACAACCTAGAACTATTCCACCTTCGGTCTGACCTAAGTGTAGTACACAAAATTATCTGCTACAACATCCTACCTGTCAATGACTACTTCAGCTTCAACCATAATAATACACAAGAACACAATAGATACAAACTCAAGGTAAACCACTCCAGGCTCGATTGCAGAAAATATGGCTTCCGTAACAGAGTGGTCAATGCCTGGAATGCACTACCTGACTCTCTAGTTTCTTCCCTAAACCCCCAAAACTTTAACCTTAGACTGTCTACTGTTGACTTCACCCCATTCCTAAGAGATCTGTAAGGGGCGTGCATAAACGCACAAGGTGCCTACCGTCCCTGTCTTACTTTCCTCATTTATTCGTATCTATCTCATGTATTCAAAATTATATCTATACTTATATTTATTTATTTATTTATTTATTTATTTATTTATTGCGATTTATATGCCGCCTTTCTCCCTAGGGACTCAAGGCGGCTTACAAAATGACAACTTCAATACAAATCACAATACAATACCAAATTAAAATCAGTAACCCAATTAAAAATGATTTAAAATTATACCAGTGTACCCCCAAACGGATCAGTTTAATTGGCGGAAGAGCCACGTCTTCAGCTCGCGACAGAAGGAAAGAAGATCGGGGGCTGTCCTGAGCTCAGTGGGCAATCCATTCCAGAGGGTCGGGGCTCCCACAGAGAACGCCCTCCCCCTGGGGGTCGTCAGCCGACATTGTTTGGCCGATGGCACCCTGAGAAGGCCGACTCTGTGAGAGCGCACAGGACGATGGGAGAACGGCTGGAGATGGTCCTGCAAGTACCCCGGGCCTAAGCCATAAAGGGCTTTATAGGTGAGCACCAGCACCTTGAAACGTATCTGGAGTGCCACCGGTAGCCAATGCAGCTCACGAGGAGAGGTGTTACACGGGAGTATCTAGACGCCCCCGTAACTACCCGCGCGGCTGCATTTTGGACTAGCTGAAGCCTCCGGACACATCCCAAGGGCAGCCCCATGTAGAGGGTGTTACAGTAGTCCAACCTAGAGGTAACAAGGGCATGAGTGACCGTGGCGAGGGCATCCCGGTCTAGGAACGGGCGCAACTGGCGCACAAGACGGACCTGTGCGAAGGCCCCCCTGGTTACGGCCGTCAGATGGTCATCTAAAGACAGCCGAGAATCCAGGAGGACACCCAAGTTGCGGACCCTATCAGAGGGAGCAAGGGTTTCACCTCCGATCATTAAGGATGGAACCTCCAGATCCTGGGATGCCGGCATCCACAGCCACTCAGTCTTGGAAGGGTTGAGTCTAAGCCTGTTCCTCCCCATCCAAACCCACACCGCTTCCAGGCAGTGGGATATCACGGAAAGGGCATCCCTAGGGTGGTCAGGGGTGGAGATGTAAAGCTGGGTATCATCAGCATATTGATGATACCTCACCCCAAAACCACGGATGATCTCACCAAGCGTTTTCATATAGATATTAAAGAGCAGAGGAGAGAGAACCGAGCCTTGAGGCACCCCACAAGTGAGAGGCCTCTGGGAGGATCCCTGACCCCCCGCCCAAACAGACTGCAGATGGCCCGAGAGATAGGAGGATAACCACTGTAAAACAGTGCCTCCTAACCCTATCCCCCTGAGCCGCTGCAGCAGGATACCATGGTCGATGGTATTGAACGCCGCTGAGAGGTCAAGAAGGACCAGGATGGAGGAGCAACCCCCATCCCTGGCCCGCCAGAGATCATTTACTAGGGCGACCAATGTCGTTTCCGTGCTGTGGCCACGCCTGAAACCAGATTGGTAAGGATCCAGTTATCCAAATATCTGTTATTTAATACATGTTTGTCAAATAAATAAAATAATAAATAAATAAATAAATGTCTCCCCTGGTCCTTCTCTTCCCTAGACTAGCCATGCCCAGTTCCTGCAACCGTTCATCGTATGTTTTAGTCTCCAGTCCCCTAATCATCCTGGTTGCTCTTCTCTGCACTCTTTCTAGAGTCTCAACAACTTTTTTATAGTGTAGTGACCAAAACTGGATGCAGTATTCTAGGTGTGGTCTTACTAAGGCTATGAATATGAATATGAAGATTAGTTGCTTGTGACTAAGGACCTGCTTTGTTATCCAGAGTAAAGGAAGGATGGCCTCTCTTGAGATCTCAGCAGTTGGGGAGAGGAAATCTGGAAAGATGTATGAAAGTTAGTGTAGGCCTACCTGTGAAAAGGAAGTAGTATTGCCCAGGATGGGCAGAAATCAGACCATCTGTCAGAGTTTGTTGCAGCAATCAAATCCAGAAAGCACACACAGGTAACTGATTCAACAGGATTCATTAACTTCTCTTTATATACATAATAATGCATATAATACCAAAAGCAGGTTCTTCCAACGTGGTAGATAGTACAAACAAAACACAGGGAGAGAAGAGAACAGTTTCAATTTCAATTCAGGGAGCAGACTAGTTTTAGTTTCAGAGCTGAGCACAGAGCTAAGTCACGCCCAAGCTCCAAAACTGTTTCAGTCACCAATCAGCTCCCATTGGCTGACTTATTTGCCAATAACATTGGCTGACCTTGTTACTAAGCCATATTCCAGTTCATGAATATTTTGACACAATCTTCATTGATGTAGGACATTATCCTTGCATAACCTCTTGATACCTTCATAGTTTACATTCCAAAATGGAAAGATTGGGACAAATGGATCTGTGGGCTGCCAAGTACTAAGTAGACAAACTCAGCTTTCTTCCTTCAACATGGGATGATGACTTCTTTGTATGTCCAGCATAGCATCTTTTTCTTTTCCTATAACATTTTTGTAGCTTTTCATTTTTAAGTCCACTTTCAGATTAATTTCGTTCCTGTCTGAGAAAACTTGGTCCTCTTCCAATAACAGAGTCAGACATTCTTAATTTCTTGGTCCATTGTTCAAAACTACCTTCCAATATGCCAGATGTTGAAGTATTTTGCTCCATTCTGCATTGGTAAGTCAAATTTACGTGCTCTTCTCTTATAATTGTAATTTTTATTTCCTTCTAGTTCCCTCTAGTGTCCAACTTTCAAAGTCCTATCCTATCATGCTTTTTTTTTAAAAAAAAAAAATCAAAATGAAAGTATTTTCCCATGGAACGGATTTTTATAATGAACATGAAAATCTTATTTCAAATTTATCTGGACTCTTACAAAATCAGAGTTTTGATTACCTTTTTGCTGTTTATTACAGATTTTTTTTAAAAGAAAAAGGTCCTTTAATTTGTATCTTTCCCTAAGAACTGAAGGAAATTTCAAAAAGTAATTATAAAAGGAAGTATGCGAACTTGCTGTCCTTGCAAGGATGCCAACCACAATTTGAGGAAGATGACCATTTCCCTCATCTCCCACATGTGTAAACTTGCCAAAGGTGCTGTCTTGATGTCTCTTGGGAGGAGCAACTGTACGGAGCATTCATGGGTGATTTCAAGGCTACTCGCTGTCTCTTTGTTCCACTGCAGTCTCTGGATCTGCTTTAAGTGCAGCTATCTTCAGTTCATCATTTCTTCCTTGAAAATCCTTTTGAACTCTTTTCTTATTGCATAAAAGTTGACATCTGGGCAAAGGTAGTGGGATCTACATGCCCTTCATAAAAAGGCTTTTGTTTCAGCCCTGGAAAAATAAATAGGTGTCCACCACCATTCAATGATATGCAGAGTTGCTGCTATTAACAAATTACAAACACATTATTTAACTAAAATAGATTAGCTTTGAATGACTATAATGAGATATGGTTACCTTTTGGGGTAATGATGATGTAGAAAAATTATAAATGTATATGTCTGATATACGTACAGAGACTTTGTAGGGTAGTGATGGTTGGTCTTCTTTTTTAAAAATGTTGTTTAGTTTTATATCTTTTTTGAATCAAGTTAATAACAGCAAAACATAAAAGCACCAAATTAGTAATGACAAAAGCAATTTTTTTTAATTTGATTTATATGCCACCCTTCTCCGGAGACTCAGGGCGGCTTACAATGTGTTAAGCAATAGCCTTCATACTTTTGTATATATTTTTTTTACAAAGTCAGCTTATTGCCCCCACAAACTGGGTCCTCAATTTACCTACCTTAGAAAGTGAAGTGGTTCGGGAATAACGAGAGGTACAAGCAAGCAAGTGACAACAGCTCTTTAATATACAGTGAGACTTCAGCAAAAACTCAGAGGCTGCAGCCCTCCTTATATACAATCCAGGAGGGACTGTCAGCCAATCAGAAACGTAGGCAGGTTTGAAACTCCCGCTTAAAAAGTATCAATACATAACACCCCTCCCTTCCCAGAAGGCACTAATACTCAAAAATTAACATATGTACACACAAAGTCTCGCAGGTGCTTAGGACGAGTTCTCGCCCTAGTTGACCTGCGCAGTTCAGTGTCTGGTGGGGCGTCGAGCTGGTCGGAGGGACTCTCCGTCTCTCCTGGCTCCGCCAATGGAACCTCCTGGATTTTGTCCGGGGCGTGGTTATCCCCGGCTGGGAGTGGCGACTCGCTGGGGCAGCGCTGGAACCAGGGCTTGTCAGCTAAGTATTCTCGCGAACCCGGGCTTGAGTTAGCTGTTTTGGGAAAGTTGTTATAGTTAGGCTCGGAGATGTCTAAGTTGATATTCGCCTCGCCGACCACCCTTTTTCTAAGTTGGTCTATGTGGTGCTTCCAGAGTCTGTCCACCCCTACGTCCACCGTGTACGATTTTGGGCCTGTTATGCCCACTATGGTTCCTGCAACCCATAGAGGTCCGCTGGCATAATTGCGAGCGAACACCGGGGACCCAACCTGGAACTGTCTTAAACCACAGGTCTCTCCCTTGAAGTTTTCATGCGAGTAGTTAGGATGAAGCCTGTCTAACACGCACCGGAGCTTCCTCCCCATGAGGAGCTCTGCTGGGCTTCTCCCTGTTGCTGTGCATGGTGTGGCATGCTGGACTGCTAGGAATTGGTCTATCCTGGCCTGCCAGTCCCCGTTGTCTAATCTGGACAGTGCTTCCTTGGCTGTCCTCACAAAACGTTCAGCCAATCCGTTCGAAGCCAGGTGAAATGGAGCTGATAGGGCATGGCGGATCCCCAGTCCGGCCAAGTAGCCTTCAAAAAGAGTTGCCGTAAATTGAGGGCCGTTATCAGATACCACGGTATCCGGTAGGCCGTGGGTGGCAAACAACTTCCTTAGGACCTTGATAACTGCCTCGGCCGTTGTTGATGGCATTAATATAATTTCAAGCCACTTTGAGTAGGCATCCACAACTATTAAAAACGTTTGGCCATGGAACGGGCCAGCAAAATCAATGTAGATCCTCCCCCATGGGCCTTTTGGTTTCTCCCACTCTCGAATGGGCGCTACTGGGGGATCGGGACGAGACTCCTGGCAGGTTCTGCGCTTCCCTACCCACTCGGAAATGACTTGGTCCATGTTGGGCCACCAGACATAGCTGCGGGCTAAACATTTCATCCTAACAATGCCCGGGTGCCCTTCGTGCAGCAACTCCAAAACCCTATTCCGCAGTTTCGTAGGAATTACCACCCTGTCACCCCACAGCAAGCAACCCCCCTGCATAAACAGTTCATTTCGTTTGTTGGCAAACCCTTGGTACTCCCCTCCATCCACCTTGTCCGGCCACCCCTTCAGAACCCAACCCATAACAGTTCGGATAATTGGGTCTCTAGCCGAGGCTTTCGCCACCTCGCCGGAGGAGATAGGGCCCAAAGTCAATGTGTCCAACAAGAGGACGGAGGCTTCCGGCGTTGGGTTGTCCAGTAGGTCGGGAAGGGGGCAGCGGCTAAGGGCATCCGCATGACCCAGGGTTCGCCCAGGTCGGTGGACGAGCTGATACGAGTAGGCCGACAGAAAAATGGCCCATCTGGTCAAACGAGGGGAGAGGGCAGCGGGGGTTGGCCTATCGCCCGCCAAGAGTCCTAGCAACAGTCTATGATCAGTCACAAGTTCGAATTTTCAGCCGTAGAGGTATTCGTGGAACTTTTTAACCCCCGCAATCGCAGCCAGAGCCTCTCTGTCCAACTGACTATAGTTCCGCTCTGCGCTGGACAGGGTGCGAGAATAAAATGCAATGGGCGCCTCTAGGCCGTTTGGCAGTCTATGGCCTAGGACGGCACCAACTCCTACGGGGGAGGCGTCACAAACTAAAACAAGCGGCAGCTCTGTATTGTACTGAATCAGGAAGCTGTCCTCAGACAGGAGTCTTTTCACTGCCTCAAAAGCGGCTGCCTGTGGTTTCCCCCAGACCCATGGTACGTTCTTTCCTAGAAGCTTGCGTAGGGGATCTGCAACCGTGGCTTTGTCCTTTAGAAACATGGAGTAAAAATTGAGCAGTCCAAGGAAGGCTTGGAGCTCCGCTTTGGATTTGGGGGCAGGTGCGCTCTTAATAGCCCTCACCTTGCTTTCGGTAGGGTGGATGCCTGTGCCGTCCACCCTGTACCCCAGAAATTCCACAGAGGGGACAGCAATCATACACTTGTTTCTTTTAAGTCTCAATCCCGCTTCTCTGAACCTGGACAGGACGTTCCTTACTCTGTCCCCTAGCTGATGTTCGTCCTGGGCACTGACTAAAACGTCATCGAAATAGGGCACCACTCCTGGGAGTCCTTGCAACAGGTGCTCCATGGTGCTTTGAAATAAGCCGGGTGCGACGCTCACCCCAAACTGGAGCCTGGTGCATTTAAATGCACCCTATGAGTTACGATCGTTTGTGCCTCTGCCGTGGCGTCGTCAACTGGTAACTGTTGGTAGGCTTGGGCCAGGTCTAATTTGGCAAAAAATTTTCCGGGCCCCAGGGAGTGTAGTAGATGGTGCACGATCGGCACCGGATAGGCGCTCGGCTGCAAAGCCTTGTTGATCGTGCACTTGTAGTCGGCGCAAATTCTTATTGAGCCATCGGACTTTACTGGGGTCACTATAGGGGTCTCCCACTTAGCATGGTCAACGGGAACCAACACCCCTTGCTTAATCAATTTGTCCAGTTCCGCATCAATTTTCGGTTTCAATGCGAACGGCACTCGTCTGGCCTTCAGTCTTACTTGGGCTACGTTAGGGTCTAAGTTTAGTGAAATAGGGGTCCCCACATACTTGCCCAACGTGTCCCCGAAGACGTCCTGGAACTCGGACAGGAGACTGTCTTTCAGAGTCGATTTGGACATCAGGTGGACGCCGGTGAATCCCATGCCAAGGGCTCGGAACCACCCCATGCCCAGAAGACTAGGGAGCTGCTTTGTGACGATGGTCAGCGGCAGGTCTTTTTCGTAGTCTCCGTAGGTGACTCGGAACGTGCCCACGCCTTCGAGGGGGACTCGGTTCCCCTGGTAGCCTAGGATACGCAGTCTCTGCTTGGAGAGCTGGTCCTTCCGGAACGATGGCAGGAGGGTCTTTAGGGTCGCCCACAACATTATGGAGAGAGCTGATCCGGTGTCGATCTCCATTGAACACGGCTTTCCATTGATCTCGACCACCGTGCTGACTTTGTCCTCGATCGCCGTGCTGGCCTGGTCGATATGTATGCTGCGGCCATCTCGCGGTTCAAATTCGCGCCGTTTTTTCGTGCCGCCTTCTCTCGTTGGCTGCTTCTGGCGCGCTGTTTCTGGTTGGCTGCGGCGCTCACGTGGTTGGTGTTTTCTGGGCAGAATGGCTCTACAGACTCGCGCCAAGTGCCCTTTTTTCTCGCAGCGCCTGCAAATAGCCTCTCTGTATTTGCAGGACAGTCTATCATGGTGCCCGCCACAGCTGGGACAGCTTCGCCGGGGGCTGCCAGTGTCTTTTCTCTGGTGTTTGGTTCGGAAGACGTCCTCATCCGACTCAGACTCCGAGCTGGATCCGGCGTCTTCTCTGTGCACCGGGGCAGACTTGGGGCTGTCTTTGCTGGTCAGCGGATGCTGCAGTGTTTCAACGGCTTTTGTGGAGGCTTCATGAGCCCTGGCTTCGTCTAGGGCTCCAGCAAGCGTCAAATCAGGCTTGGCGAGCAGGCGCCGTTGCAGCCTAATGTCCCAAACACCACAGATAAGTTGCTCAAGCAACGCATCGTCCAAGTCTCTGTAGTCGCAATGGGTTGCGGCTTTTCTCAGGATAGCCATGTACACGCTGACCGGTTCTCCCTCACGTTGAACGCGCTGTCTGAGTTGGTATCGTTGCACGAACTTGGAGGGGACGGGAGCGTAGTGAGCCCGGAGAGTTGCCATCAGGGTGTCCCAGGAGACGGTTTGAACTGGCATTGGCTCACACAGTGACTCGGCCATCTCGAACATGTCCGGCCCGCAGTGGCTTAGGGAGAGGGCTCTCTTTCGATTAGCCGAGAGGCCCTGCATGTCGCTGGCTTCAAGCGAGCATTCAAACCTCGTTAGGTACGAGACCCATTTTTCGCGGGTCGGATCAAAAGGCTTGGGCGGAACGTAGGCAGACATGTTTGGTATGCCTCCTGTGGTTTGCCTCGTCGCCTAGCTGAAGCTCGTGGTCTCACTGGTTGGCTTCTTGTAGCCTCAATCCCACCTTCGTCGCCAATGAAGTGGTTCGGGAATAACGAGAGGCACAACCAAGCAAGTGACAACAGCTCTTTAATATACAGTGAGACTTCAGCAAAAACTCAGAGGCTGCAGCCCTCCTTATATACAATCCAGGAGGGACTGTCAGCCAATCAGAAACGTAGGCAGGTTTGAAACTCCTGCTTAAAAAGTATCAATACATAACAGAAAGGATGGAAGGCTGAGTCAACCTTGAGCCTGGCAAGATTCGAACTTACTAATTGCAGACAGATGGAGTTAAATTACAATGCATTAGTCTGCTGAGCTATCCAGGCTCCTCATACATTCCCCCCCTCTCTCTTCCCTCTCTCCTTCTCCCTCTCTCTCTCTCCTTCTCCCTCTCTCTTTCTCTCTCCCTCCCTCCCCCCCTCTCTCTTTTTTTCTCTCTCCCTCCTCCCTCCTTCCCTCCCTCCAAATGAGATAGTTAATCCAAGGGAGTCATTTTGCGTCAACCTCAAGGAAAGAGATTACAATAACATTGGAGTTCCATCCCGCCATCTGCTAGAGATGCCATGTGATGGCTGCACCTGATTCAGAAACAGTCCGGTGAGCACAGCCTAATTTGCCCTGGAACCCCATTGCAGAGAAGCCAACAGAATATGGCATAATGTTGCATAGAATAAGAGACGCTAGATGAAAACCTGGAGCAAGAATGACACCATCAAGCAGTCTAAGAATAGATCCCTGCAAACCTGAAAGTAAAATCTTTTAACAGCCCAAATCAGGCATACATACATACATATATACATACATACATACATGCATGCATGCATACATACATACTGTACCTACATAGATTAACAAAAAAGAGAGTTTTTCACAAATGAAGGATGATACATGTCCCAGTATAATGCAAAGGTTTTTGGTAGCAGCTGATGAGAGAGAAGTTCCCTGAGGATGGGCTCCAGTATGAATCTGAAATCTCAGACGACTCAACCTCTGGTCCCGATGACCAGCCCAGATTGGATCCTGCAAGAGAGTTTGTCATGAAGCGTTTGAGGCCTTCCAATTCAGCTGCTACAAAGAATGTTTACATGGGGGAAAATCTTGACTTTATATTCACACCCTCCATATGAAACCTATTTGCAACCTTCTCTCTGTGTGTGATGTGTGTGAATTCATATATCGCCAGATCTGTACCACACTAGAGATGGAGATGGAGATGTAACCTGTGGAAGTTTTTCATCTCTGGGGGTTCTTTAGGAAAGGCTGCCATCCACCTCCCAGTGATTTGTTTTCACACCCATTGCAGAGGGTTCAGTTAGTGGCTTCCTTCCAATTCTAAAATTCTGTGATTTTTGTGATTCACCGCAGCCCAAGGCTATTTCACAGAGTTCAAGGAAACTCTCTCAAGTTCAAGGAAACTCTCAGAAATACAAATAAAACTATAAGGTGCTTCTTCTTTTTTTAATTAGGAAGCTAGAAAAAGCCTCCTGTTCCCAGTTCAGAAAGTGAAAAGCAATTATCTGTGTCTACTTATAAAACTTCCAAACAAGTGATGAGGTAGCGTTAAAAGGTAACAGTAAAGGTTCCCCTTGTACATATGTGCTAGTCGTTCCTGACTCTAGGGGACGGTGTTCATCTTAGTTCCAAAGCCAAAGAGCCAGCGCTGTTTGAAGACTTCTCTGTGGTCATATGGCTGGCATGACTCAATGCCAAAGGCACACAGAATGCTGTTACCTTCTCACCAAAGGTGGTCCCTATTTTTCTACTGGCATTTTTTATGTGCTTTCGAACTGCTAGGTTGGCAGAAGCTTAGACAAGTAACGGGAGCTCACCCCGTTACGCGGCACTAGGGATTCGAACCACTGAACTGCCGACAAGCTCAGCGTCTTAGCCACTGAGCCACCACATCCCTATAGCATTAGTACTATTTAAATGTTATCTACACATAGGAGCCTCATGGTTAAAATACACCAGTATCCAGAGGACTCTGTCCATTCTGGAATAGATAATGTGAGAAGGGAAGGGGGAAATGGAAGGAAATGAGAGAGATGGAAAGCTCCACAAAAACACGTGTAACATTTGCAGGAAGGGAAGGGATCAGGCAGGAAGAGCAATAGGAAGAGAATCCACATCAGGCAGAGAAAGTGAGTGAAGGGCTTCTACCACTTTAAATTAGAGACAATCCATCCCATTTTATTCCTTCTGAATTCCTCAGCTCATCTTCTTCTTCCGAGTGTTGATAAAATTGGTCCAAAAAGTTTGCGGAGACCCTTGCCTGATCTTTGCACACTTTTCATTGAATGTACGCATTTCCTGGGCATATTTTCCCGAGCAACAGGGGTTGGGTTTTTTGTGTGTGAAAGTGTCATTTTCTCCTGCTGAAAGATGACTGGGTCTTGAAAATGGCAGCTCTGGATACATGCATATTCTTTTTGAGTAATCCTACATATTGGCAGGCAGAATATCATTGTTAAAAAAAAACCCAGTTATGATTGGATGAATTTCTCTCTTTTTCCCCCTTTAGTCAGAATAAAGGAAGAAAAATGTGCTTTTTAATAATTAGGGGAAAAACTCAAAGATGTTGTGTATGACACTTCCTATTACAACAGGAGAACTAATGGCAGTTTTGTGAAGCAATCTCATTTGGAAAATTGCTGAAAAACAAGGCTGATTTTATTTGATTCTGTGACTGATTTCTTTCCTATTTGCTAGAGCAGCTATTAAGAAGCAGAATAAATAAGTTGGCATATTAATGAATATCTTAGGCTGAGCAGCTATGACTGGCCAAATCCTGAGTTTATGTGGAGTTGTTTTGAACATGTGTCTTCCAGTTATAAAGGTAATGGTAAAAGTTCCCCTCACACATATGTGCTAGTTGTTCCCGATTCTAGGGGGCGGTGCTCATCTCCATTTCAAAGCTGAAGAGCCAGCGCTGTCCAAAGATGTCTCCGTGGTCATGTGGCCGGCATGACTAAATGCCAAAGGCGCACAGAATGCTGTTACCTTCCCACCAAAGGTGGTCCCTATTTTTCTACTTGCATTTTTTTACATGCTTTCGAACTGCTAGGTTGGCAGAAGCTGGGACAAGTAACGGGAGCTCACCCCATTACGCGGCACTAGGGATTCGAACCGCCAAACTGCCGACCTTTCTGATCAACAAGCTCAGCATCTTAGCCATTGAGCCACTGCGTCCTGGTTATAGTTCAAGACTTTAACCATTACATTGCACCAGGTCACATATGAGTGTATTATTCTAGAATTTTAATCTTTTGCAATCATATGTCTCATTGTATTCAAGGAGTCTTACTTTTGAGTAAACATCTCCAAGTGTGAGCAAATCTGTAAATCTCAGTTTCTCATTCCAATTTATAAATGGAATGATATATGTCTACCGGTACTTGTCTTTTTAAAACATTTCTATATATTTCCTGATAATGAACTGCGTATGCATCTTTTCAAGTATTTCCTCCAATGTAAGAATTTTGTCTCTATTTGTGTTTGCCTTCCGTCTGTCCTATAGGATTAGGAAGTGTGACATTATATATTTCCCTAAACAATGAATGGTAAAAATAAGGATAATAAAGGACAACATTGAGATTATGTCTGTTCAGGGATTTTCTGGAAAGTAGGATAGGAAGGAAGGAAGGAAGGAAGGAAGGAAGGAAGGAAGGAAGGAAGGAAGGAAGGAAGGAAGGAAAGAAAGAAAGAAAGAAAGAAAGAAAGAAAGAAAGAAAGAAGGGAGGAAGAAGAAGAGAAGGAAGGAGGGAGGGAGAGAAGAAAGGAGGAAGGAAGGTGGCTCACTGACGAGCACCTATGGAGAAAATATTTGATAAAGATTTCTGAATTAATTCTGAATTAATACTATCTATAAAACATCAAAATGCTAATTCGTTTTAAAATGAGTATCCTTTTATTTTTGAGACTTCATTTGTCAGAAATATAGATAGACATACACACACCTATATTACATTTTATGATGTTTTTACAATGTTCTGACAAATGTTACAGCTAGAAAGGGGAAGATCTATTGTCTTAGGTATTTATGCACAGCTCCTGCTCATATGTACGGGAACACGCATGCAGTCACATGTGGAAGCATGCATCCTTCTTTATAAGAAGTTTCAATGGGAGGTGCCTTGTGGGATAAAGCCGCAGCAATCCTCATGTGCAGCAATCTAATATCATTTAAGGGGGCGGGAAGGGGTGTGGGAAAAAGAGGATTAATTGGAGAAGGCACAGAAATTATGATAGAAAGTTCATTGTTAGGATGAATCCAGTATACTGCATTTTGTACTATTTTTTCTCTGAAACCATTACCATGTATATAAGATAGGGAAAAGTCTCCGTGTTTGTGTGTATTTGCTTCAAATAATATGCAAAAACAATAATAATATAAACAGTGAATGCTTGCAACATAGACTTGGATGCGCTGATAACTTTGAATATAGTTGAATATAATATATCAATTCTAGACCTTTAAAAGTTATACATTTCATCTCTCTGGATAGTTTCGATTCCTCTTTTACTTGTTCTTTCTTTGAAAATGTCATATTCCTTCCATCTTATTTCTGATGACATGTGTGAATGTGCTAAGACTGACCTCAGTTCTCACCTATCCATAGCTAAAAACAGGATATATTCCCCAATAAACCCACTTCTGCTCCCCTTGAAAGATCATTAAAGTTCTCAGTTACTAGAAGAATTAGAATTAGCTTTCTGCCCCAAAACAGTGAGTTTTGTGACACCTTAAAAATCTAAAGCATTTATTATTAAATAAGTCACCTATGAAGTATAATCCATCCAAAACTCATGAGACAATAAGCATGTCAGATTTCAAAATGCCAAGAAATTCATTCTTGTTAAAGTTTAGCAAAGATCCGTAATTCAGTATACATTTCAATGCAAAATATTATTTTTCCCTCCCTTCGCCCTTAAAGTTGGCTTTTGTTCGGTCACCCAGTCCTACGGTTTTCAATTTTTGATTTTTCAGTTCATTATGTGTGGCTCTTCTTACAGGTAGGAAGTTGGTATTGCAACGACACAGGAGAGAAAAACATGATAGCAAAAGCAGGTGACTGAATCACACACACAAGAAAAACCCAGCAAGGTCTCCACTTCCTGAAATAGTGTCAAAAAATGTTGTGATTATCATTTTCAAAAATACTTTGCCTGCACCTTTGAAATTGCTGATGGGGAGTTATTCCAAAGTATTTTGAGTTTTGCTTTGCTTGGATTTTAACAACCATGCAGGAAAGTTTCTCCCAACAAGACAGTATTTCTGTAGTTTTGATGGGGAAAAAAAATGATTGATTGATTTTAGAACCGAAACTGATTCTTGTAATGGAACATTTTTAGGAGACGCCATATGTGTGTTCATCAGTTATGTATAAAAATCTTCCCCTGCTCTCTGCCAGCTTCTCTTTTTCTCTCTCCCTCTCTCGCTCTTCTCCCCTCCCTTCTGAGGGAAACAGATGGTGGACCCAGGTCTCAATTAATTCCAGCCCATCGGACATTTGCTCATTGTGGGTCTTTCCTTTTGAGTTCACGCTGATGAAAAATTCAGAAATGCCAACTGTCCTCCGTGAGAACTGTCATCCTGATTTAGGAACCCATTCCTGATGGAACTGCTATTTTCTCAAAGGGGAAGTTGAAAATGTATCTCCATTTGAAGGAACAGTACAGAATAACAAGAGTTGGAAGGAACTTCAGAGGCCTTCTAATCCAGGGGTCTCCAATCTTTGCAACTTTAAGACTTGTGGACTTCAACTCCCAGAGTTCCTCAGCCAGCTTTGCTGGAGGTCCACAAGTCTTAAAGTTGCCAAGGTTGGAGACCCTTATTCTAGTCCAACCCCCTATTCGAGCAGGAGGCCCTATACCAGTGATGGCTAACTTTTTTGCTGTTGCATGCCAAAAGTGGGGGGTCGCACAGGGGGGGTTGTGCGTGCACGTGCCCACACCCATAATTCAATGTGACTCGCTAACTGTGCATGCACATGCCACCCCCTCACGCTCCCCCCGCTTTTAGCACGTGGTGGCCCGGTGGGCCCGGTAGGCCTGTTTTTGCCCTCCCCAGGCTCCAGAGGCTTTCTAGGAGCCTGGGGAGGGCAAAAACAACCTCCCCCCTCCCCCAGAGGCCCTCCGGAGGCCAGAAATGGCCCATTTCCTGACTTCTGGTGGGACCGGAAGACCTGTTTTTTCTCTCCCCAGGCTCCAGAGGCTTTCTAGGAGCCTGGGGAGGGCGAAAACAGCCTTCCCTACTCCCCTGGAGACCGTCCGGAGGCCAATAACAGCCCATTTCCCGAATTCCGGTGGGCCCGAAAGGCCCGAAAATCAGCTGGCTGACACACACATGCACACTGGAGCTGAGCTAGGACAATGCTCGTGTGCCCACAGATATGGCTCCGTGTGCCACCTGTGGCACGCGTGCCATAGGTTCGCCATCACGGCCCTATACCATTTCAGACCAATGGTTGTCCAATATTTTTTTAAAAACCTCCAATGATGGAGCACCTACAAATTCTGGAGGGAAGCCATTCCACTGGTTAATTGTTCACACTTCACACTGTCAGGAAATACTTCCTTGGTTCTAGGTTCTAGAAGTTTTTAGTTTTAGGAACCCAGGAAGAACAGTGAAGGCTGAACAGCTGCTGGCCTTGATCCCATTGGCTCTTCATTTCAACCATTTTTGTTCAGCTCTCATTTTACAGACTACTTTTATTGTCTTTAAGGCAGCATTTTGAGATTTAATTAAACCTTCATTTGGCTAATTAGGAATATTTGAGTTTATTTAAAAAAAAAAAAAGTTAGCCCAAATGTACAGAAAGGGCCAAAATATTTTCATATCGCCCTGACAGTGTCTCCCATGTCTTTACATCATTCCAACTGATCTCTTTCAATGACTATCTGGCAATCTGGAAAGTTTAAATTTTCTCTTATATCACACAAAGCAAACATTTTTTAAAAAATAAAAATAAAAATAAAGATCAGTTTTAATTGCAACAAGGAATGAACCAAACTCCAGCAAGAAAGCTGGCAGCATCTCATGTACTTTCCAGGGATAGTTTATTCCCAGAATAAGCAGGAAATGTTACCAACTGCCAATGAAATTCTCTGAGTTAATCTCCAAGGTTACCTAAATGGTTTTATACGATATGGATTCTGTTTTCAATTACATTTGAGGGAGAACATTTTAGAAAATAGGAATGAAAAAGTGTTTTCTCATTTGATCTTATGCCACCATTTGGTAAGTGCATGTAAGAAGATTTCCCCACTTCTATAGCATGAATAAGTGGAAATAATTGTTCACTTCGGCTTTGGAAGACTTAGAAGTGGCAAAGAAATTCAAAGCAGAAAAAGGAATCTGCAAAACGGGTGATGTTCATACAGAACAGTGAGCACCTGTGTGCAAATTGGAATTCAGAGAAGGGAATTCGGAGAAGGGAAAACAGTTTTTAGAGGACTCCTAAGAATATGGACTTCATGATTAAGTTTCAGATAGAAGAGTTACGCGCACTCCAAACCAAATAAAGAATAACAAAGACAGAAGAAACCTTGGCACCCTATTCAAGCAAAAGATCCTATACCATTCCAGACAAATGGCTATCCAGTCTTCTCTTAAAAGCCTCCAGTGATGGAGCACCCACAATTTCTGAAGGCAAGCTCTTCCACTGGTTAATTGTTCTTACTGTTAGGAAATTTCTCCTTATATCTAGATTGCTTCTCTCCTTGATTAGTTTCTTGTCCTACCTTCTGGTGCTTTGGGGAATAAGTTGACCCCCTCTTCTTTGTGACAATATTGGAACATTTCAATCATGTCACTCCTAGTCCTTCTTCCAATCAGATTGATGGTTTGTGATTTTGGATTGAACCCATTTCAGGTAATGCTCACAGAAGACCAAGAGTATTTCAGGCAGTGGTTTTCAATATTGCAGCATGTGTGGATATGTCCTGAGGTCTTTTTTTGCTGCTCGTGTGAAGTGATTAAAGAAAAGTAGCTCTCCTCCTATATACAATCTGTCAACTCGCAAAGCATCCCTGGGGCCTGCTCTCAAGTTGCCATAGGCCAGGGGGGGATGGGAAACTGGTGAAACTGTACAGCAGCCAAAAACAGATGCACATTCCATGCTTATCTTCCTCAAGGCTGTATCCCAGGAATACCTACAGCCGTGGAAGGGGAGTGACTTCTATAACCCACAAAATTGCTCTGTTGGCGAATGTGATTGATAACATACCCTGGGTGGGTGGGGGAAAACAGGGTCATAATTGGAGAGTAAATTACGTAGGGTCAGAGTTGGCTACACTTGGGAAACTACATACATGAAGCTCCTAATAAATAACTGGATTTCTTTTGAAGCTTGGGTCAAGACTCATGATTTAATTAGGGCATCCATCCGGAACCCTGAAACAATCCCTTTTGGAGCGATTCACCTGGAAACCACCTTCAAATTTTTGTGGTTTCATGGAGTGATCCTTTCGTCCCTGCAGGTTTTTTAATCCAAATCTTTTCATTCCTGGGCTACTTTACTGCCTTGGGAAAAATATGCTTGGTACTATTACTTAATTTTTGTTTCTATGTTAAATTTATGCAAATGCTTTGTTTTACAAGGCTGTATTTATACTGCTTCTATAATTTTAGCTTTTTTAAAATTTTGTAAGTCATTGCGAGCATGGTTGTGATGGGATGAACTCATAAATAAAGTATATAAATAGATCCTTTTTTGTATAAACTATCCTTAATTGGTTTCTATTCAATGCTTTACAGCAGGTTAGGAAAGCTGTTGGGATTTTTTAAGAAGGGTGAGGGTGGGAGTTAAAAGTTTTCTTCCTTGCAACCGATCTCATCTGAGCCGATCGCAATTAATTCAGCACTTCCAGTGCTTTCCTGTTCACAAATTGCCATTGAACAGAAGGGCAATGTTTAAGAACATGTTATTTGGAATTATGACACTCATGTTTCATGGAAGACATAAAAAGCTATGGATTGCGATGAGCAATTTGCTCTGGTCTGTGTATCAAGTAATTGCTCATCATGTAGAGTCTGCCCAATTTACAGTTTGGTTCAGGATTGATTATTTATGCTACTTGCTAATTTTTACTTAATGAGACACAATATTCCAAGGTGATGGGGAACATAAACACGTCTGGGACTTGACTCAACACTCCGCTTCATTACAGCTTCATTTGTTTTTAGAAAGATTACACACTTGCCTTCTGGGCTCATTTTCACAAGCATGGTGTGGATTTCAAATGTAATTGTTGTTTTTTCCTCCTAGCTCAAGGAACAAGTGAGAAAGGCTTGTGGCAGTCTGCAAGAATTGGGAGGTACTTCAGGGGTCATCTAGTCCATCCTTTGCTCGACCCTCCCAGATAGGTGGAAACCCAACTAGTAAGTATTGATAAGAATTTTATTTATATATATATATATATATATATATATATATATATATATATATATATATATGCATATTCTTTCTAGCCAGGTTTTACCTACGTAAGCTAGGTTGTTCTGCAGCTCTGACTGTGTGAAATCTCATTCACCAGCTTCAGAGCTTTTTTTTCTGTTGACAAACTGCAACTCTGCGTTGCTCTCTGGGAGACAAACGCAGAGTTGCAGTTTGTCAACAGAAAAAAAAAAGCTCTGAAGCTGGTGAATGAGATTTCACACAGTCAGAGCTGCAGAACAACCTAGCTTACGTAGGTAAAACCTGGCTAGAAAGAATATGCACATAAAAGCCTACGAAAAACAGAAAAAGACACATATATATATATATATATATGTAGGTCTTTGGTTATTCGGGTCTTCTCCCACGTAAAATTGGAAGTGTCAAGCCAAGACACTTCCAATTTTACGTGGGAGAAGACCCGAATAACCAAAGACCTACATACAAACACCCGCGAAAACCTGAGAAAACAAATATATATATATATATATATATATATATATATATATATATATATATATATATATATATATATATATATAAAAGTTTATTATCAGATAAAATAGCAAATAGAAACACAGGTTAGTGTTGGGAGAAATATCCATCTGGGTCAGGGGTGAAATGCTCCCGGTTCAGACCGGATCACCTGATCCGGTAGCAATGGAGGCAGGTAGTTCGGAGAACCGGTAGCAAAAATACCCCCCCAAAAAAATACCCCCCCCCCAAAAAAAGCCAGTCATCAGAGGCTTTTTTTTTTACTTTTAAAAGCGTTTTTTCTACAACTTCGGCCGAAAAAATGCTTTTAAAAGTAAAAAAAAAAAGCCTCTGATGATAACGTGGCTCGTCAAAGACATTTAAAAGAAAAAACCCTTGTTTTCTTTTAAATGCTCTGACGATGGATCGTCCGAGCATTTAAAAGAAAACAAGGGTTTTTTTCTTTTAAATGTTCTGGCAATCCCAGCTGAGTTCCCTGATCGGCAGAGGCTTTTTAAAAATGAATCCTGCTGAATCAGTTTACCTGTGTCTGGATCCTCAGAGCCTTTTGAAAACATTTTTTTACAACCTCTCAGCCGAAGAGGTTGTAGAAAAAATGGTTTTAAAAATTGGCCATGCCCACCCAGTCACATTACCCCACCACCATGCCCACAGAACTGGTAGTAACAAATTTTACATTTCAACCCTGATCTGGGTTCAGTTCCAAGTGGGGAGAAAGACACTGGAAACATGGAGACTGCTTGGAAAGATAGTTTAATGGTGGACAGGATCACATAGTTTGAGGTCCTGGGCAAAAAGAGCACATGGGTGAGAGAGAAACAGAGAGATTTATACCATCTCCTGGGCCCTGCCTTGGAGCTTCCTGTTCCTGTGTAAGAAATGTATTCTGATTGGTTGTCAGACTCTCATGGGGCCATGCAGGGGTAACTTTGTAGGTTGTCTTGAGTTCCATGCTTGGTTGAATCTTGCTGAGTGATGCAATCTCCCCAGGTGCCATGTGCTGAGTTCTGTTGCTAGATGGGTAGAGGGCTAATCCTATTATGTCCTGAGGGCCATGTCTTAATCCCATCACCCTGGAGCTGAAGGGGAGGGGGGGAAGGGAGCTGCAGGGAGATGCTTTGTCTTTAAAACATGTTTCTTTTCTCATCCAGGGAAATATAATATTCTGACTTTTCAATATTTCCTAAAATATTTCATTCTTTGGGTGTGTGTGTGTGGGGGGGGGGGGGTTTACTAACTTTCTTCATTAGGAAAATTAAAGGAGAAAGAAGAGGGGTTAAGAAGGAAATGAAGAGTGTCAGAGTTTGTTGCAAAATCAAATCCAGAAAGCACACACAGGTAAAATGATTCAGCAGGATTCATTAACTTCTTTATATACATAAAACACATGAAGATACAATACCAATAGCAGATTCTTACAACATGGTAGCAGTTACAAGCAAAACACAAGCAGAGTACAGCAGACTAGTTTCAGTTTCAGTTCAGCAGGCAGACTAGTTTGCAGCTTCAGAGCTCAGAGTTTAATACCTAAGCCATGCCCAGACTTCTTGCTTAAGTTTCTGTTTCTAAACAGCTCTCATTGGCTGACCCAGTTGCTATGCCTATTCATTGGCTGACCTTGTTACCATGTCTTCCCAGTCATGAATATTCTGACAAAGAGGAAAACAGTGCAGTTGGTAAGAGTAGCAAAAGTAGCATCAAGTAGAATCAAGTATCAAAGTAGTAAAAAGAGTATCAAGAATATCAAAAGACACCTCTTGATTTTATTAGGCAAAAATCTCCAGGGATGAATTCAACAGCTTCTGTGTTCAAGAAACATTGCCTACTACCAAACTACAAACCGTTTCCAAAGAGGTGATGTAAAATCAATGGAATCCAACTTTTCCAGCACTGTCTCCAAATCCCTGAAGAAGATATTTCTCATACTTTCCAACTAGGATGGTCTTGTTTGCCTTGTCTGGTCTTTGTTTTGTTAGCTTATTGACCTCATAGTCTAGGGTGAAATTCAGCAGGTTCTGATAGGTTCTGGAGAACCGGTAGCAGAAATTTTGAGTAGTTCGGAGAACCAGGAAATACCACCTCTGGCTGGCCCCAGAGTGGAATGGGAATGGAGATTTTGCAATATCCTTCCCCCAGGAGTGGGGAGGGAATGGAGATTTTGCAATATCCTTCCCCCAGGAGTGGGATGGGAATGGGGATTTTGCAATATCCTTCCCGCAGGAGTGGGGTGGGAATGGAGATTTTGCAGTAGCCTTGCCCTGCCATGCCCACCAAGCCACGCCCACAGAACTGGTAGTAAAAAAAATTGAATTTCACCACTGTCATAGTCCCCCAATTTTATTCTCTAATGGTAAGAGTTAAAAATCACTTCTAAACAATGGAGACTTATTGTTTAGTGGCTAATGAATTTGGCCTGAAAAACTAAGAAAAACTTTTCAGTGTGGGCTAAACATTAGCTCATCATTTGCAGAATTACCGATGTGTGTGCGATCCAGGATTTTGGCAAATGTTGTGTTAGATGGCAAGGAGAAAGATGGGCTTGGCTGATCCAGATGTCTGCCAAGGGAGCTCTCATCCTTGAGCCACTATTGGACAAGAACAATTAAAACAACAATTATATCATCACAGCCCTGTAATTTTCACAAGCAGATTATTAATGGGCCAGAGTGTATTGAGACTTAAAATTATGCCTGATATTATTTCATGCTCTTGCATTCATTGGCTGCAGATTAAATCTCTTTCTTCTCTTTCTTTTTTGAGCAAAGGTGGGGTGGAGGAGGAGAAGCAAACCCACACAACTCAAAAAATCCATTGGGCATGAATATCTATGGAGATCCTCAATCATCTAAATCAGGGGTCTCCAACCTTGGCAACTTTACGACTTGTGGACTTCAACTCCCAGAGTTCCTGCTGGCTGAGGAATTCTGGGAGTTGAAGTCCACAAGTCGTAAAGTTGCCAAGGTTGGAGACCCCTGATCTAGGTCATGGCAACTGGATAGGGCTGAGGTTGGTTAGAACTGAGGAAGCTTCTTGAATGAGAAGTGAAAATTTTTCAAAGGAACAAAACAAAACAAAAAACAAGAAAAAAACTCAAGGAAGTCCAGTTGCCTTTTGGATAAAGCACCTTTTGGACCCTAGACATGAAGTTGATTGCTCTGGATATCCTGAGCCATCGTGTTTTTTGGAAACGGGATCATTGGCAGGAAGATTTTTACCTATTTTTAGGCAAACCAAACTTTCTTGACCCCATCCTGTGGACACTTCTGAACCAGTGGTGGGTTTCTACCAGTTTGCCCTGGTTTGGGAGAACCAATAGTGGTGGTGGCGGGAGGGTCCACCCACCTGCCCAGATGTCATCATGGACGCTCTGCACATGCGCAGAAACTCCGCGCTCACACTTCCGAACCGGTAGCGAAGGTAAGTGAAAACCAATACAGTTCTGAACATAACCATCATGAGTCTCTCTTGCTTGAGAATAATAATAATAATAATAATAATAATAATAATAATAATAATAATAATTGTTATTATTATTATTATTATTATTATTATTATTATTATTATTATTATTATTATTAAATTTATATACCGCCCTTCTCCCGAAGGACTCGGGGCGGTGTACAGCCAAATAAAAACATAAGATACAAACAACAGTTTTAAAATAGTTAAAAGTATTAATTTTGGCCCAAATTTAAAACCCAAAATTTAAAACACCCAATTTAAAATCATTTACATAGATAGCCCTGCCTGGCGGAACAGCAGGGTCTTAATAGCACAGTGAAACACATGGAGGTCGGAGATCTTGCATATTTCCAGGGGCAGTTCGTTCCACAGGGCAGGGGCTCCCATAGAGAAGGCCCTCCCCCTGGGTGTCGCCAGCCGACATAACTTGGCTGATGGCACCCTAAGGAGTCCCTCTCTGTGGGAGCGAACTGGCCGGTGGGAGGCTACTGGTGGCAGAAGACGGTCTCGAAGGTACCCGGGTCCTAAGCCATGGAGCGCTTTAAAGGTGGTAACCAACACCTTGAATTGCACCCGGAAGACCACTGGGAGCCAGTGCAGCTCGCGCAGGAGAGGTGTCATAACCACCCACGCGGCTGCATTCTGGACCAGTTGGAGCTTCCGAGTGCTCTTCAAGAGGAGCCCCATGTAGAGAGCATTACAGTAGTCTAGCCGGGAGGTGACAAGGGCGTGAGTGACAGTGCGTAAGGCATCCCGGTTCAAAAAGGGCCGCAACTGGCAGATCAGGCGAACCTGATAAAAAGCCCCCCTGGCCACAGCCGTCATATGTTCTTCTAAAGACAGCCATGCATCCAGGAGGACACCCAGATTGCGAGCCCTCTCTGTGGGGAGTAAAGATTCACCCCCCAATAATCAGCGATGGCACCAGCTGACTATATCGGGACGCCGGAAGCCACAGCCACTCAGTCTTGGAAGGGTTGAGTCTGAGCCTATTTCTCCCCATCCAGACCCGCACGGCCTCCAGGCAGCGGGACATCACATCAAGGGCATCATTGCGGTGGTCTGGGGTGGAGATGTACAACTGAGTGTAATCAGCATACTGATGGACTCTCACCCCAAAACCACGGATGATCTCACCCAGCGGCTTCACATAAATGTTGAACAGAAGGGGCGAGAGGACCAACCCCTGAGACACCCCCCATGTGAGACGCCTTGAGGTCGACTTCTGCCCCCCTGCCAACACAAATTGCGAACAGTCGGAGAGGAAGGAGGAGAACCACCATAGCACGGTGCTTCCTATTCCTAACCCCCTCAACCGCTGCAGCATGATACCATGGTCGATGGTATCAAAAGCCGCTGAGAGATCTAATAGAACCAGGACAGAGGAGCAACCCCTGTCCCGAGCCCTCCAGAGATCATCCAACAATGAGACCAATGCTGTTTCCGTGCTGTACCACCGCCTGAAGCCCGAGTGGTACAGGTCCAGATAGATAGCTTCATCCAGGTACTGGGGAAGTTGTTGTGCCACCACACTCTCAACAATCTTCGCCACAAAGCGAAGCTTGGAGACTGGACGATAGTTAGCTAATATAGCCGGGTCCAGGGATGGCTTCTTGAGGAGGGGCCTCACCACCGCCTCTTTCAAGGTACCCTCACTCAGAGAAGCATTTATAATCCCCTGGAGCCAGCCTCATGTAACCTCCCGGGAGGCCAGTACCAACCAGGAGGGACACGGGTCCAATAAACATGTGGCAGCACTAATCCTACCCAGAATCCTGTCCACGTCCTTGGGAGCCACAAGATCAAACTCTTCCCAGATAATATTCTCAAGACCTACCCCGTCTCCTCCCCTGGACTCACCCAGTCGGAGTCCAAGCCTTCCCGAATCTGAGCGACTTTATCATACAGGATGTCAGCCCTTCAAGCTGCACTTCGTTCAGGGCTGCCTTTGAGAAGAAGGGGGAGCATCTGGCAAGAGACCGTTTGACCCTTCACCCAGTTAATTCCCTGGAGAGATTATTCCCTAGGACAGTGGTTCTCAACCTTCCTAATGCCGCGACCCTTTAATACAGTTCCTCATGTTGTGGTGACCCCCAACCAGGGGTGGGTTCTAAATTTTTTTTACTACCAGTTCTGTGGGTGTGGCTTATTTTGTGGACGTGGCTTGGAGGTCATGTGACTGGGTGGGCGTGGCTAGCTGGTAATGTGACCTGATGGCCATGGCTATGTGTATAGGGACTACTCAGAGGGCTGAAAAAAGTCATTTCTGACAGGTCCTCGCACTTTTGACCGGTCTTCGCACTTATGACTGGTCATCATTTATGCCCATTGTAGCATTCTTAACAATGTGTCACTCATTTCACAACTGCTTCTCTTCACCATGGTGACAAGATAGGGCAAAAATGTAAAATGTGAGGACAGTCGTAAGTTTGAAGACTGGTCAAAAGTGCGAGGACCAGTCAGAAATAACTTTTTCAGCCCTCTGAGTAGTCCATATGCATAAAAGGATACAGCAATAGAGGGATGAATGAAGGGAAGGGGAATTAGAATAGGAGTGAAGGTAAGAGAGGGAGGAAGAGAGGAGGAGAAGGAGAAAGGAAGAGGAAGTAGGGAGGAGAAGAAGAGGGTGAGGAAGAGAAAGTAAGAAGGAAAGAAAAGAGAGGTGGTAGGTTTGAGGAGAAAGATTGCTGTACAATAAAAAAGATGAAAGGGAAGAAAGCCAACCCCAAACAAATATAAAGATATTAAGATAGAGAATGAATTGTTAAACTTTAAAGAATAAAAGAGAACAAATATGAATAAATAACAATAATTAGAAACACACATACAAACATACAATGTATTTTCTTTGAACAGAGTATTTGGCCGGTTCATAAATTTAAACAGTGTTTAGTCATTTCAATTAAATTTACAATTTCTATATTTCCTTTTTGCCATATTTATTCCTCATCTATTTTTGTAAAAAACCAATATTACCCTTCATCCTCACCTCTAATCTTAATCAAATTCAATTTTTCCCTTCTATTCTATATTATACCCCTTCCCATTGGCATCTATTTTTATATCCATCCTCACATTGGTTAATTATGTAATATTACAGTTGTTTAATATGAATTCAACATTTTAATATAAATCAATTAGTTATATAACTACCTTTTTTGTATATTAATCAATATGAACATGAATATTCCAATTATTTCCATGCAATCCAATTTCTTACAAATCAATTAATTATATTTACCAATAATAATAAACCAAATAATTTCCCCCATATATTCCTCCAAACCACAACTTAACCATTCCTGCTTTCAACACAATATACAATTAATAGTATCTCAATTATTACAATTCCCTAGTTAAATAGAGCTTTTTTTCTTTTGTGTTTTAAAATCTCCTCTTTTTCCCTAAATTCCCCATTGTTTGCACCTACCTTTTTTGGTGAGGAAAAAGAAATCTGCCTGCCTAATTTTCCAACGTGCAAAGCCAACAGCCTGCTTTACTTTCTCTTTCGTTTTTCAGTATAGCTAGGGGGAAAAAAATCTGCACTCTTTCCAAGCAAGCAGCAGAGCTCTGAGCAAAACAGCTGAGAGCAAATCAGCTCGGGGTCGGGAGCCGATCTAAGCAAGGGCTAATTAGCCTATGCTGAAGCTCCGGGGGCCAATAAAATTACAAAAAAAAAAAAAAAAAACCACCACCGAACCCTTTGTTAAATTGCTGGCTCCCCCACCCCTCGCCCACCACTATTTATTGGCAATAAATAGTGGTGCGGAGGGCCGGGGCAAGCCAGCAATTTAACAAATGGTTCAGCTGCACCACTGGCTCTAGGGTGGCCTTTGAAGCCCCGCGGCAAAAATTTAAAGTTTTTTTTTCCTCTAGCCATCAGCTGGGACTCCGGAGGCAGCAACAGATTGGGAGTGGGCGGGGTAAGCGAACAGCGACCGGGCGATCCAACAGAGGCAGAGGGTGAGGGTGAGTGAAGGCGTGGGGGGGGAGAGAGGGCTTTGGCGACCTGTGAAATGGCCGTTCGACCCCCAAAGGGGTTGCGACCCCCAGGTTGAGAACCGCTGCCCTAGGAGATGAGATGGGGGGGTTGGAATTCCTGTGAGTTTAGTTAGTAGATAGGAGTAGAATGACTTGGAAGATGGCCAATCAGAACAGGAGAGCAAGCCAGGAAGGGAAGGGTTTTGGAGCAGGAACTCATTGCTGTCTGCAATGAGTTTTGGAACAGCATGTCGTGCTAATAAATGAATGGGTTTTCATAAAGAACTTGGCTGAAATGCGATTTATTTTGAGACGACTTCAAACCTTGACACAGGAATTGCACAAAATCCTCAGCTCGACCTTGCAAGGGATCTTCCCGCACTCCCCCCCCCCGAAGAAGGGAGTGGGTCACCCTGAACAGAGCAGGTGGGCGGTTCTCTGCAGATGCGATAAGAGTGGAAAAATAATTAAACTTTGCCGCTTTTATCACCACTAGGTAGGTCTTGATATAAGACCTCACCAGTGTTCAGTCAGAATCGGATTGACTAGTCCTCCAGATGTTCTCTAGGCGTCTTTTCCGACACTTCATCTTTCTCAGCTCCTCGCAGAACCAAGGTGCCAATTGAGATTGGCATCGGGTCAGAGGCCACAAAGGCACGACGCAGTCCAAAGCTCTGGCGGCCGCCCTATCCCAGGCGGCCACCAGCTCTTCAGTTGAGTCATGTGCCAGAGTCTCAGGAAACGGCCAAGCTCCGTCAGGAACCGTTCAGGGTCCATCAGGCGTCTGGGACGGAACCACCTGGTCGGTTCCTCTCCCTGTGGCAGGGGGAAGCGGCTGGAAAGTCCAAGTGAAGGAGCAAATGATCTGTCCATGACAAGGGTTTAATGTCTAAGTCCCCTCTACCAAGATCATTCAACCACTGACCAGAGACGAAAATAAAGTCCAGAGTATGTCCCCCTGTGTGAGTGGGGCCTTGAACTAACCAGGTCAGGTCCATGGCCGCCATGGAAGCCATGAACTCCCGAGCCACCTCTGACGCCTCGCCGGCGGATGGCAGATTGAAATCCCCCATGACAATAAGTCTGGGGGTGTCAACTGCCACCCCAGCAATAATGTCGAGTAGCTCAGGCAGGGTCGCCGCTACATGGCAGGGAGCCAGGTATGCAGTCAGCAAACCCATCTGCACCCCACGACCCCACTTCACAAAAAGGGACTCACATCTGGCTATCTGAGGAACAGTGCTCTTCCCTCAGATGAAGACTTTCCCTAATAATCTCTGCCACTCCCCCACCCCTCCCCTGAGCCCTCGGCTGATGAAATACACAGAAATCTGGTGGGCACATTTCAACGAGGGGAAACCCCCCCCCTCCTGGCCCAACCAGGTCTCTGTAATTCCAGCCAGGTCTGCACCCCACTCCAATATAAGATCACAAATGAGGGCGGCTTTATTAACTACCGACCTGGCATTACACAACATCAGCTGAGGACCCGGAGCCAGAGACTCTGTGCAACCCAGGACACGAGTTGCGCATTGGGGACCGGAGTGCGTAATCACTCGTAAACAGCGCGTGCGCACCCCCAGAACATAATATGGCCCCCTGCACTCATCATATCTGTCCCTCCCACTTATTGTTTCAATTACACTGCTCTTCCTATTGCCCCCAGGCTCCCCCGTCAGATTACCATCCTCATCCCCTCCACTGCGCCCATCCAACCCACCACCCCATACAGTGGCTATATGGCCCCCCCCAGGTCCATCACTACAGCCCCAACCCCCCCTCCCGGATCCCCTTAAAAGCTTCCCTGTTACCCTTATTAAAAAATCCCTCAAGATGGAATGATAGATGGAAAGTAGATGGAAAACCAAAGCTTTGCATGGACAGCACTTGAAAAACATTGAAGGAAAATGTGATGACAACTTGACATGAGCAGGTTGTCAAGAAACAAATGGAAGGTTTAATACTGGCTGCTCAAGAGCAAGCACTACAAACTAATGCCATGAAAGCGAAGATACAAAAATCCACCAACAATCCAAACTGCCGTCTTTGCAACAACAAAGTCAAAACTGTTTCACATTTAATATGTGAATGCAGCAAAATTACACAAACTGATTACAAAGCTAGACACGACCGAGTTGCTAAATTAATCCACTGGTCATTGTGTAAAAAATATGACTTTCCTGTATCCAAAAGGTCATGGGAACATAAAGTGGAAAAAGTTATAGAAAATGAGAAGGTGAAGATATGGTGGGACTTTTGAATACAGATGGATCGTCACTTGGAACACAACACGCCAGATATCACAGTTGTCGAAAACCGAAACGTACAATTTATTGACATCATAGTACCAGGAGACGCCAGAGTCGAAGAAAAAGAACTGGAAAAAATCATGAAATATCGCAACCTGGCCATCGAAACTGCAAAATGGATGAAACATGTAACAGTGATACCCTTTGTCATCGGGGCACTTGGTACGATGTCCAAGAATTTTATAACATGCATCAGTAAATTGCAGCTTCCTGCAATAACACCAGCGAAACTGCAAAAAACTGCACCACTTGGAACATCATACATCTTAAGAAGGTACTTGGTTGATACCTAGGACGCTGGCAGCAACCCATATCAACCATTAGCACCAGTCAATGGTATTTGTGATGCATTTTTGAATGTTCAGTTGACTGAGTTTCATATTTAATGAATAAAGATAATAATAATAACAACTTTATTGTCATTGTACGTGTATACACAGTATACCCATACAACAAAATTCACTTAACACCCAAAGACCAAGTAATGCTGTCCAACAGCTCACTGATGGTGGCCCTTTAGTTCATTGTTGAGTGCAATTTTAGCTCTGGGATGAAAACTATTCAGAAAATGTGGTCCGAGTTTTAATTGTTCTGTATCTTCTGCCAGAAGGCAACAGTCCAAAAAGATTGTAAGCAGGATGGGAAGAGTCTCTGAGAATGTTATGCAACTTCTTCAAACAGTGAGATTTGAAGATGTCGTCTAGGGCTGGTAACCGGAGCCCGATGATATTACTGATAAAATGAGTGTTTCCACAGTATTTGGGTGCAAATTTCATCTTGTGGCATTCCCTTGCTGGGAGTGTAAGCACACCTCTTATCTCTTGGAGGAACTACTAACATTTATGAGATTTAAAATGTAAGTACAGGAAGACCAAGGAAGTCAAAATGGCCTCCGGATTTAAGACACTACCTTGAAGTATCAACACTATGTTGTTGTTTCCTCAACAGCAACTGATTTCTTTCCCTTTCTTTGAAAACATTGAAGCAGAATTTAGGTGAAATTTCTCCTCCTGATCTAATGAACCCTAGAAAGAGGCAAGAGATAAAGGATCCCAGGTTTCAATATTTTCTTCTTTCATTGTAATCAAGCATATAAAAAATATTTTTTCTCTCTCTCTCTTTTTATATTGTTCTCATCACTTTAAACCTCTCATGGATACTTTTGCATTTTAATTTTGCCCATATGACAAAGCCATTATTTTAGTATGTGGGTGAAAATTATTCAATGGAGAAAGAAGACCCGTCCTGACAAATTAGCTCTTAATAAATGGAGGCAACCCTCCTTAATTGCCTTGATATTTTTTGGCAGATAATCTGTTTCCATTTATTGTTCCCTATATAAAAACTTCTGCACTGTTATAAAAGAGAGAGAGAGAGAGAGAGAGAGAGAGAGAGAGAGAGAGAGAGAGAGAGAGAGAGAGAGATAAGTCTATTCTTTCTTGGTTTGGATAAATGTGTTTATTGTTTTCTGAGGTACAAAGTTATTAATGATCATTACATGAGGGGGAAAAAATCTAGGAAGATGAAAGGAAAAAAGAATAAAGGGAGAGAAAAATGATCTGTAAGTTCAGACCAAAGCAATTTCACACATTCGTAACGATACTTTAGTAAGAGCTCGTAAAGAATAGCTTTTTGAAATTTCACACCAAATTTGGCAGTGGAACAGGGTGGCAAGCCTGTAGCAGTAGCATCAGAGGATGAATGGATTTATTTTTGCAAATAAATGGATGGATGGGTGGACTTCAATTCCCAGAATTGAAGAAATCCCAGAAACAATGCCCTATGCTGTATAGCTAACTTGACTATATGATCTGCTCAGAAAAAATAAAAATCTGGCTGATGAATTAGTAATTGAAGGAGAATTCAGCTTCTTCAAATCAAATCAAATCTGTATTATGTCAGAAACCCAAACTCTATCAGTGTTCCAATATCTCAGGGGCTGCCACAAAGAAGAGGGAATCAAGCTATTCTCCAAAGCACCTGAGGGTAGGACAAGAAGCACTGGGTGGAAACTAATCAAGGAGGGAAACAACCTAGAACTAAGGAGACATATCCTGACAGTTGGAACAATTAATCAGTGGAACAACTTCCCTCCAGAAGTTGTGAATGCTCCAACACTGGGAGTTTTTAAGAAGAGATCAGATAACCATTTGTCTGAAGTGGTGTAGGATTTCTTGCCTCAGCAGGAGGTTGGACTAGAAGACCTCCAAGGGCCCTTCCAACTCTGTTATTCTATTCTATTCTATTCTATTCTATTCTATTCTATTCTATTCTATTCTATTCTATTCTATTCTATTCTTCTATTCTATCCCATCCCATCTCATCCCATCCCATCCCATCCCATCCCATCCCATCCCATCCCATCCCATCCCATCCCATCCCATCCCATCCCATCCCATCCCATCCTATCCTATCCTATCCTATCCTATCCTATCCTATCCTAATTTTAACTTCTTTTAAACTTGTTAATCCAGAATTTATTTCCTTTTAACCACAAATCAAGCATAATAGCTTTGGAAATTATGGATAAAGCATTAATTTTCAACCTCCTCCCAAAACACTTATTTTAAATGTTTGCTCAAGATTCCTATAGTATATTATTTTTAAAAAATATCCAAAGAAACCACTAGCAAAAAATAAACTTGCTCTATGACATTTTCTTCCTTTGACTTCCTTTGCAATGCAACTTATGTCAGGCTGATGTGCTCCATATTTTAAAGATGTGCATGGGTTGATGGTAATGTCTCTTCAATATCTTCATAAATGACTTAGATGAGAAAATAGAAGGTGAGCTTACTAAATTTGTGGATGGTACTAAGATGGCAAGAATAGCCAATACCCTAGATGATAGACTCATGATACAGATGGATCTTGACAGAGTTGAACACTGGGCCCTATCTAACAAAATGAAATTCAATGTAGAGAAAAGTAAAGTCTTACACTTAGCAAGAAAAACCAAAAGTACGCATATAGACTGGGTGAAACCAGGCTTAAAAGAAGTAACTGTGAGAGGGATCTTGGAGTCTTAGTGGATAACCAATTAAATATGAGCCAGCAGTGTGCAGCGGCACCCAAAAAAAGGCCAATGCAATCCTAAATTGCATTAACAGAAGAATACAATCAAGATCAAGTGAGGTACTAATACCATTCTATAAAGCCTTAGTAAGACCACACCTAGAATGCTGCATCCAGTTTTGGTCACCACATTATAAAAAGAATGTTGAGACTCTAGAAAAAGTGCAGAGAAGAGCAACCAGGATAATTAGGGAACTGGAGGCTAAAACATACGATGAACGGTTGCAGGAACTGAGCATGGGTAGTTCAGTGAAGAGAAGGACCAGGGGAAACATGATGATAGCAGTGTTCCAATATTTGAGGGGCTGCCACAGAGAGGAGGGGGTCAAGCTATTTTTCAAGGTCAGACAAGGAATAATGGATGGAAACTGAACAAGGAGAGATTTGACTTAGAAATAAGGAGTAAAGTTTTCTGACAGTGGGAACAATCAACCAATGGAGCAAAAGTTGCCTTCAGAAGTTGTGGGAGCTTCATCACTGGAGGCCTTCAAGTAGAGACTGTACTGCCAACTGTCAGCAATGGTGTAGGGTCTCCTGCTTGGGCAGTGGGTTGGACTAGATGACCTACAAGGTCCCTTCCAACTCTGTTAATCTGTTATACTTTTAATCTGTAGTGCTTCTCTGATTGTGGGTTTTCATCTGCTAATAGTGGTGCTAGCTTGGTCTGAGAAGCTTCCAACCCACTCTTGAAAAAAATCTTTTTCCCTCCTTCAGCTTTCACCCAAATGTTGAAAAAGCAATATCACTGGTAACCATTTCTGAAAAACTGGCAATGAATATCTAAGAGCATTTGATCTCAGCACTGTGGCATCCATCTAATTCAGAATAGACATGACCCTTTCCTTACCTGTATTTTTAGTTGAACATCCCATGGCTTTCTTGGCCTGCTTTCATGGTGGTTTCTTTAGGTTTTAACAGATTAACAGAGTTGGAAGGGACCTTGTAGACCAAGACCGAGTGGCTGTGGCTTCCGGCGTCCCGATATAGCCATCTGCTGCCATCACTGGTTATTGGGGGCGAGTCATTGGCCCCCACAGAGAGGGCTCGCAACTTGGGCATCCTCCTGGATGCACGGCTGTCTTTAGAAGAGCATATGACGGCTGTGGCCAGGGGGGCTTTTTACCAGGTTCACCTGATACGCCAGTTGCATCCCTTTCTGGCTCGGGACTCCTTACGCATGGTCATTCAAGCACTCGTCACTTCCTGCCTGGGCTACTGCAATGCTCTCTACATGGGGCTCCCCTTAGGGTGCACCCGGAGGCTCCAACTGGTCCAGAATGCGGCCGCGTGGGGGATTATGGGAGCGACGGGGCGCTCCCATGTGACACCCCTCCTGCGCGAGCTGCACTGGCTCCCGGTGGTCTTCCGGGTGCACTTCAAAGTGTTGGTGACCACCTTTAAAGCGCTCCATGGCTTAGGGCCTGAGTATCTACGAGACCGCCTTCTGCCGCCAATAGCCTCCCACCGGCCAGTACGCTCGCACAGAGAGGGGCTCCTCAGGGTGCCATCGGCCAGACAATGTCGGCTGGCAACCCCCAGGGGGAGAGCCTTCTCTGTGGGGGCACCTGCCCTTTGGAACGACCTACCCCCAGAGATATGTATGATCCCGGATCTCTGGACTTTTCATCAGGCCCTTAAAACTCACTTATTTCATTTAGCTGGGCTGGCTTGATCCCACCTTTCGGGTTAAATTCGTAATTGATTTTATTGGGGTGTTTTTAAATTGTGGGCCAAAACTATTTAATATCTTTTTAAATTGTTTTAAATTTTGTATGCTATGTTTTTACCTTGGCTATTCACCACCCTGAGTCCTGCTGGAGAAGGGCGGTATAAAAATAAAATAAAATAAATAAATAAATCTAGTACACACACACACACACACACACACACACACGCCCAAACAGGAGATCCTACGCCATTTTTGACAGGTAACAGGTAACTCCTTCTTTCTTACAATGTCCAGTAAAATGGGTGCAATCAAGGCAGCTTCCAGGAAGAGAAGTGAGAAAGCTTTGTGGTGATTCAAAAGAGCTGAAAAGGAGAAAAATGAAGGGGTGGAAGCTGAAGAAAGATGAAATGGTCAACTGTGGATATATTGGCTTTAAATATAAATGAGAAAAAGTGATGCACAATAAGCTCCCTTTTGACAACCCTGTAATTCCTTAATTATTTGGGATAGAGTCAGGTCGACTGGATGCAGCTGAGCATTTACTGGCTGGATGCCCTTCCTGATGCCATGTGGAGTTTGCAGCAAATATTTTTTCTTCGCACCTTAGGAGAGAAATATTTGCTGCTATCTAGGATCAAACTCTCAATCTTTGGAGTGGGAAGCAAGAGTCTTCACCCCTGGGCCATCACCCCACTCAGAAAATGATCCGCAATGTTTCAATAATTCCAAGAGCATCACCATTGCATTAAAAGATGGTCACAAGAAAAGTTAAGTAAGTTCTGACTGCTTTTCAAATAGCTTAGGCCCGTGATGCGTGCCAGAGGTGGCAGACGGAGCCCTCTCTGTGGGCATGTGTGCCATCGCCAGCTGCTCTTCTGGTTTCCGTGCACATGTGCACCAGCCAACTAGTCTTCGTGGGTGCTGGAGCACTGGAAAACAACCTGAAAATGGACCCAAAAACGGCCCCAAAAATGGCCAAAAACAACCAAATAACAGGCCATTTTCTGGGATGTTTTCCAGGCCATTTCCAGGCCTTTTTGGGGTGTTTTTTGGGCCATTTTCAGGCCTTTTGGGGGGCTATTTTCAGGCCATTTTGTGGGCCGAAAGTGGCCTGAAAATTGCATGCAAGGTGGGGTTTTTTTCAGCAGCAAAATTAAAGTTCTTTTGTAACAATCATTTTGTTGTGGTGCAGGTCACAAATAAAGTCAAATATTTGGGGATACACTTGACAGCAAGATGTAGCACGCTCAAAGAAAATAATTATAATGAACTTAAACAATAGATAGGAATAGATTTGGCGAAATGGGAAAATTTACAGCTTTCTTTGATTGGAAGGATATCAACTATTAAGATGAATATTTTGCCTAGAATTTTATATTTGTTCCAGACAATTCCAATTAGGTTGGGGAAAGACTTTTTTGAAGAATTGAATAAAATAGTGTTAAAATACATTTGGCAGGGAAAGAAGGCGAGGATAAAATTTAAGTTGTTACAAGATGCTAGAATGAGAGGGTTTTTTGGGTTACATAACTGGGAACTTTATTACGAAGCGACAAGTTTGATGTGGATTAAAGAAGGGATAACGTTAAGAAATACTAGTTTATTGAATCTAGAAGGTCATGATTTGTTGATGGTGTAAAGGAACAAAAATACAGGAGTATTTTAGAAGACGTCAATCATCTTCTAGATGCTTTAACAACTATCAGTACATCTCTGGAGTTTCCAAGTACTAATCAGGTGTAACCTTGCTTACCTTTTCCCCTGATCAGCCAGTTGTCAGCCAGCTCCTTCTACCTGCTGCAGGTCAAGTTCCTTGAATGAATTAAATTTATTCAAAGTTAATACTTTTTTGAACCAATTAAACAGAAAGCAAGATTTCTCTCCTATTAGCATCACACGACATATGTTAAGTATCTGAACAATGCAAGATTGTTTATCACGCCTAAATAATGTTTTGATAACAGGCACTGACTCACTGGCTATTTTGGCTCTCAGTTTTTCACCATCATCCTTTCTTGCCCATCCCTGTAAATACTTAAATTGTGTGTGTGGAGAATATTCATCTCATGTGTGTGTGTGTGTGTGTGTGTGTGTGTGTGTGTGTATGTGTGTGTGTGTACCATGCATGTGATAAAATGGATTGTGATCCACCTGTTTATCAGATAATAGAATAGAACAGAACAGAAATAGAATAGAATAGAACACAACACAACACAACAGAATAGAAAATATAGAATAGAATAGAATAGAATAGAATAGAATAGAATAGAATAGAATAGAATAGAATAGAATAGAATAGAATAGAATAACAGAGTTGGAAGGGACCTTGGAGGTCTTCTAGTCCATCTCCCTGCTCAAGCAGGAGAACCTACAGTATACCGTCTCAGACAAGTGACCAGTCTCTTCTTAAAAACCTCCAGTGATGAAGTACCTACAACTTCTGAAGGCAAGCTGTTCCACTGGTTAATTGTCCTTACTGTTAGAAAGTTTCTCCTTAATTCCAGGTTGCTTCTCTCTTTGATTAGTTTCCAACCATTATTTCTTGTCCTGTCCTCTGGTGCTTTGGAGAATAATTTGACCCCCCTCTTCTTTGTGGCAGCCCCTCAAATGCTGAAATACTGCTGTATTTATTTAATGATTAGATATATTTATTTCATTAGATTTAATTGCTTAGCTTTTTTCCTTCCTTCCTTCCTTCCTTCCTTCCTTCCTTCCTTCCTTCCTTCCTTCCTTCCTTCCTTCCTTCCTTTCCATTTCTCTCTCTTGCCACAATCTAAGTGACTTAAAACAGTTTATAAAACATTTTTTTCCTTCTATTTAATCATGTTCAATTCTCAGAGACTGCTTGGAAAACTCTCTGTGGTTTTCTTGGCAAGATATTTCAGAAGTGGTTAGTCATTGCCTTCTTCCTAGGTCTGAGAGGAATTGAATAGCCCAAGGCAGGGGTGAAATGCTCCCAGTTCAGACCGGATCGCCCGATCCGGTAGCGATGGCGGCAGCTGATTTGGAGAACCAGTAGCAAACATCCCTGCCCGCCCCCCCCCATGCCCAGCTGAGCCGCACAATCATCAGAGGCTTTTTATTATTATTTTTAAAAGCATTTTTTCTACAACCTCTTCAGCCGAAAAAATGGTTTTAAAAGAAAAAAAAAGTTGGCCACGCCCACCCAGTCACATTACCCCATCCACCAAGCCACGCCCACAGAACCAGTAGTAGCAAATTTTACATTTCACCACTGGCCCAAGGTCACCGAGATGGCATTGTTCCCAGGACTAGAACTCACCATCTCTCAGTTTCCAGCCTGAAATATTAAATTTCACAGTAAGCATAAAAATAAGATGCCACAAGCACAGACAGGCCTTAAACTCCCAGATAAGAAAGATAAACATAAAGAATAAAACAAAGTCGAGACAAATTAGAGTTCCCCACCTGTAAACAAGATTTTTTTTTAGTTTTGAAAAACCAACATGCTACTTTATTTGAAACTCTTAGATGTCAACTAGTCAGTTAATTATTTTTTAAGGTTTTTTTCCTCCAGCAAATGTAGAGTATTTAAATTATTTCAAATAAATCCATAAACTTTGTATTAGCAAGGTCCGAATGAAATTTGATACCAAGAAATAATTACATGGGGGAAAAAAACATTTAAGAGAAGAAAGGATGGTGAGGCATTTATTAAAAGAGAAGCATAAACTATTTTTGGAACAGACCTTTAACTTGGAGTGTTTCAATTCCTTATAAGAAATGGTCAAAGTGGAATGACATCAGAATGGACGTTTCACGGTCCAAACCAGATATTTTGGGCTTGGAATGTTTTCAGACTTCTCTCTTTGTTATTGTTAGTTTCCAGGATGTGTTTGTTCAAATAATGTAACAATGGGAGGCATCTGTGTATTTTAAACACTTTGTTCATGACTTTCCTAAACGTACATTTGAGAAAATTAAATTTTCAATGGGTAGATTAGTCAGGAATTCATGATTAATATATCAAAGAGGGTCCTGAATTGTGGGTATACTTAATTAAGTAAAAGGGATTAAGCAAAGGAACATTATCAAGTCTGTAGCTCAGTTGTAGAAACAAATACTAGGGACAATCTCTTTCATTTGACTAAAACTGAACATGCAGATGGGATAGAAATTATTTCCAAAGAAAGACAGCTGATTTCACATTCACTGGGGCTGACCTGGGTTCTAAGCAGGCAGAACAGATCCTAATTTAACTATTAAATCAAGGTTTCCCTTCGGCAGGTTGATCCAATACTAGAAACCAAATGAAACAATGGATTTCCTTTGGAATGGGGATAAGTTAAAGTGGTCCTGTTTGGTCTACAGAGGTAGTCATTCTGGTAGTGTCATAGTGGTTGAGGGCCCTCAACAAAGAAGTTTGGGTCATTGAGCAATTAGCACAGGATTTTAGACAGTATAGCGCCCCTGCCAAGCTCTCTGTCCCCACAATTCCAATGTTAGATGCATTACACATCTAGCAGGCCAATAACAGGGAGGAATATCCAGCATAGCCTCAGAATCAAAAAAATAACTCAGTACTTGGTATCAGCTGTGGTAACATGGGTTCCAACCTTAGCTCCAGATGGAACATGCTTTCATGTAGGCAGCCTTTTGGAGGTTCTCCTGGAACCTCTGCTCTTGCTTGAATAACAGGCAGTGTCTTTGTCCAGCTTAAACTGGAAGGTCAGTTTGGTCACGTCCTGCATTAGGTGGCTCTCATGGTCTCTCACCATTTATCTTGACCATTGCAATATACATACTTCTGGAGCTGCTGAGGAAGATGGCTTGGAAGTCACAATTGATCCAGGATACAGCAACTTAAGTAGTAAAGCACCTGTTTCAGGTGTGGGCTGCTGGGGGTTCGCAGGGGTTTGGGAGAATCTCTAGCTAAGATTCTGTGAAATTTGGAGAACCCACAAATCCCACTCCTGGCTGGTCCCGCCCACCCCACCCTGCCCCTCCCAGGAGTCTCCAGCTGGCCCATTTTGGATGCAGGTAAGTGCAGGGCGCGCACAGAGGCTCAGGGAGGGGAAAAAATGGGCCTACCGGAAGTTCAGGAAGGCCAGAAATGGGGCCCATTTCCAGCCTCCAGAGGGCCTCTGGAGCCCGGGGAGACCGTTTTCGCCCTCCCTGATGATTGAGGAAAGTCTCCAGAGCCCAGGGAGGGCAAAAACACCTCCCCCACCCCGCACCATGGTGCAGGAGGCCGACTACGCCCTGCCCACCATGGCCACATCTACCCAGCAGAGAACTCTTGCTAAAATTTTTGAAGCCCACCCCTGACCTGTTTAGTGTGGAGTAAACTACCAGAAGGGCTGGTAGGTTTCCAGGCCCAGTCAATTTTGCTTTTTATTTTGTATGAAGCTCTGTTCAATGCAGCACCAAGCTTAGGGACTTCTTTCTGCCTATCCCACAAGGCCATCTGAAGAGGATAAGTCAAAAAAGTGTATTTCTAATATGAAAAGACATCAGGTATTTCTCATCATTTCAGTGTTAACTTCTTGGCGGTCCATTTCCATGATTTTCCATGGCTTCAGAGCCACTCTAACTACTTTTTATGGGAGGGGGGTGATCCTCTTATTAAAAACTGAAGCCTTGGGAGTTTCTGGTTGAACTTCCAGCACTTTTGGTGCGAGATCTACGATCTCTGAGGGTCTGTTCCAAGCTCTCCCTGTCGGGGGCTTCACTAGAAGCCATAGCCACCTTGGAGAGGTGGTGAAGCAAAGGGGGACCGCCTTGCAGGTCGAGGGGAGCCGCATGTCCCCTCCCTGACTTGGAAAATCTCCTCATCCGAAGACTAGGAGCAGCGGCAGTCAAAATGGCTGCCACGAAGCCAGGGAACAGCCAGAAAAAATAAGTTTGTACAGGAGTAGAGAAATGCTGAATGGTGTGTCGTTTGGGTAAGAAAGATTTACAGCTGAAGTTGGACCCCACAAAAAATTTAAGGGGAATACTTTTTTAGAACAATTTGCTACAGCGGTGTGCAACTGTTGTGGAAAAAAAGCATGTTGGAAATTTAAAGAAGTAACTATCTGTTTAAAAAGAAAATTAAGTAGGAAACAGAACCCCAAAAATAAAAGGCATGGTATTAAGAAGGTATATTAAGATGCTGGAACTATAAACCTACATTTTCTTCAAATAACAGAGTTATAAGATAAACTAAGCAAGAGAAATAAACTGGTTGTGTCAAAATAAAAGTAGAACAGCGACAGAGTCACAATAAAAGCAGAGAGGAAACAAAGTGGAATAAAGAGCACCATCTGCTGATGATAGTAAATTTTTGTGACTCAGAAGCAAATATTGAAATGGAGGGAAATAACTGTTGAGCGATGTATATTTACTTTCTAACCACTGGAGACTGGAATATTAAAAAAAAAAAAAAGAATTGTTGTCTGGACCCCTAAATACTATTGAATATACAAAAATGACTTGAGGAGTGGAGGATCCCTGAAGTAACTAACTGATTTGATTGGACATTGATGAGACATTTAAACTTGATTAGTTTCTGAATGGATGATTGAGGAGATGTAAATGAAATGGAGTTAATAACTCAAAATAACAAAGACATTAAGGACCTTATCCTGGAACTGCACAAAGACATGGTAGAAATATTGGATCATATGGATAGAAGACTGGAAAATTGTATACAAGAGATGAAGAGCAAAGATCAGGACAAGAAGGAAAAAATGGAATTATCAACTGGAATAGAAGGAGAATTAGAACTGAGAAACCAGCAAACAGAAGATAACAAGGAAGGGACACTATTAAAATTAATAAGAATTGAGGAATTAAAACAGGGGGAAAACACTTTAAAAGATTTAAAAAAGAAATGGGAGGAACAAGAAGAGGCTTGCGGGGAAATGATAGGATTTAGAACAGAAAGCTCTCAAATTAAACAGTGGGGAAAGACAGGGCAAGGAGGAAAAATTAAATTATGGATTCAGAATATAAACCTTGAAGTAGATGGAATGAAAGACTTAAGAGGAAAACAGGGGAGATAAATTTTAAAAAAGGTAGGATTAAAGGAAGGGATGTGGATAAGAGATAATGGCTAAGGGGAGAAAAAGAGTTAAATATATGTCATGACTATATGGTAATAATTGTATTAATATTAGAATGATATGGTTTAATGATGGTATTATTAAAAGTGTATAAATATGACTATTGTGTAGATAAAGTGAAAGTAGATATATTTATGTGTATTAGATAAATTTTAAAATATATAGAAAGGAAGAGTTAGAAAATGGGAATATGAATGATAAAACAGTATCATGTCTCTGAATATAATAATGAGGGGAAAAAAAGAAAAATATTAGGGGAAGTTTAGAATGGAAGGGTGTAAAGCAATGTATCACAAAGTCAAATAAGTTTGGAAAAGAAATATGAAAAATAGACACAAAGAATGAAAATAGTGGTAAGCTTGAAATGTGAGGATGTAAGAAACTGACAATTAGATGGTATGCTGTTTTATTTTTTATTTTACTTTATTTTGAATTTGTATACCGCCCTTCTCCCTGGGGACTCAGGGCGGTGAACAGCCAAGTAAAAACATCAAGTACAAATATTAAAATACAGTTAAAAATATACATATATAAATTTGGCCCCGTTAATTAAAAACAATAAACAAAACACTTAAAAACACGGAAGGCACTGAGGTCTTGGATTCTCCTTATCTCTGTGGGCAGCTGGTTCCAGAGGGTAGGTGCCCCCACAGAGAAGGCCCTCCCCCTGGGGGTCACCAGCCTACACTGTTTGGCTGATGGCACCCCGAGGAGGCCCTCTCTGTGGGAGCGCACGGGTCGATGGGAGGTCGTCGGTGGCAGCAGGCGGTCTCGAAGATAGCTAGGCCCTATGCCATGGAGCGCTTTAAAGGTGATAACCAACACCTTGAAGCGCACCCGGAAGACCACTGGGAGCCAGTGCAGCTCGCGCAGGAGCGGTGTTACATGGGAGCGCCAAGCTGCTCCCATCACTACCCGTGCTGCTGCGTTCTGGACCAGTTGGAGCCTCCGGGTGCTCTTCAAAGGGAGCCCCATGTAGAGAGCGTTGCAGTAGTCAAGGTGAGAGGTCACGAGGGCATGAGTGACTGTGCACAGGGAATCCCGATCAAGAAAGGGCCGCAACTGGCGAATCAGGCGAACCTGACAAAAGGTCCCCCTGGTTACAGCTGTCAGAAGTTCCTCCAAGGACAGCTGCGTATCCAGGAGGACTCCCAGATTGCGAGCCCTCTCAGTGGGGGCCAACGACTCGCCCCCAATAGTCAGTGATGGAGTCAACTGACTATATCGGGATGCCGGGAGCCACAGCCACTCAGTCTTGGAAGGGTTGAGCCTAAGCTTGTTCTTCCCCATCCAGATCCGCACAGCCTCCAGGCACTGGGACATCACTTCAAGGGCATCGTTGGGGTGGCCTGGGGTGGAGATGTACAGCTGGGTGTCATCAGAGTACTGGTGGTATCTCACCCCAAAGCCACAGATGATCTCGCCCAGTGGCTTCACATAAATGTTGAACAGGAGGGGTGAGAGGACTGACCCCTGAGGCACTCCACATATAAGAGGCCTTGAGGTCGACCTCTGCCCCCCTGCCAACACAAACTGCGACCGGTCGGAGAGAAGGGAGGAGAACCACCGTAATACAGTGCCCCCCATCCCCAACTCTTCCAACCGGTGCAGCATGATACCATGGTCAATGGTATCAAAAGCCGCTGAGAGGTCTAACAGGACCAGAACAGAGGAGCAACCCCTGTCCCGAGCCCTCCAGAGATCATCAACCAACGTGACCAATGCCGTTTCTGTGCTGTGCCCAGGCCTGAAACCCAACTGGAACGGATCTAGATAGGATGTTTCCTTCAGGAATTGCGGAAACTGTCACGCGACCACACTCTCAACAACCTTCGCCAGGAAGCGAAGGTTGGAGACAGGACGATAGTTGGCCAATATTGCCAGATCCAGGGACGGCTTCTTGAGGAGAGGCCTCACTCTTTCAAGGCGGCGGGGAAGTGACCCTCACTCAACGAAGCGTTGATAACACCCTGGAGCCAGCCTCGTGTAACCTCCCAGGAGGCCAGTACCAACCAGGAGGGACACGGGTCCAGTAAACATGTGGCCACACTAAGTCTCCCCAAAATCCTGTCCACATCATCGGGAGTCACAGCATCAAACTCCTCCCAGGTAACATTCTCAAGACTATTCCTCGTCACCCTGCCCTGATCTACCCAGTCAGAGTCCAAATCCCCCCGGATCTGAGCGATTTTGTCATACAGGTATTGTCCGAAATCCTCCACCCTGCCTTCCAAGGGATCCTCCCGCGCTCCCGGATGGAGCAGGGAGAGGGTTACCCTGAACAGGGCAGCCGGACGATTCCCTGATGACGCAATAGAGGCGGAAAAGTAATTAAACTTTGCCGTCTTTATCGCCACTAGGTAGGTCTTAATATGCGACCTTACCAGTGTTCGGTCAGATTCAGCGAGACTGGCCCTCCAACCGCTCTCTAGGCGTCTTTTCCAGCGTTTCATCTCCCTCAGCTGCTCGGTAAACCAAGGAGCCACGAGGGATCGACACCGGGTCAGAGGCCGCAAAGGCACGACTCGATCCAAGGCCCCACCAGCCGCCCGATCCCAGGCAGCTACCAGGTCCTCGGCCGAGTCGTGTGCCAGATCTTCAGGAATTGGCCCAAGCTCCGTCTGGAACCTATCAGGATCCATCAGGCACCTGGGGCGGATCCATCTAATTGGGTCCGCCTCCCTGCGGCGGGGTGTAGCGGTTCGAAGGTCCAGACGAAGGAGTGAGTGATCTGACCATGACAAGGGTTTCATGTCTATATCCCCTATAATAAGACCACTCAACCACTGGCCAGAGACAAAAATCAGGTCCAGCGTGTGTCCCCCCCTGTGAGTGGGGCCATGAACTAACTGGGTCAGGTCCATGGCCGTCATGGAAGCCATGAACTCCCGAGCCACCTCCGACATTTCACCAACGGACGGCAGGTTGAAATCACCCATGACCATAAGCCTGGGTGTATCAACTGCCACCGTGGCTATCATAATAATAACCCGATGACCCCATCTCACAAAGAGGGATTCACATCCGGCAATCTGTGGCACAGTGGTTTCCCTCGAACCAAGACCTTCGTTAATAATAACCGCCCCTCCCCCGCCCCTCCCCTGGGCCCTCGGCTGATGGAATGCTCTGAAGCCTGGTGGGCACATCTCAACCAGAGGGACCCCTCCCTCCGGGCCCAACCAGGTCTCCGTAATACCCACCAGGTCCGCTCCCCCCTCTTGGATAAGATCGCAAATGAGGGGGGCCTTATTTACCACGGACCTGGCGTTGCACAGCATCAGCCGGAGGCCCAGGTCCTGAGTATCTGAGCCACCTAGTATCCGAGGGGAGCCTTGGGGACTGGGGCGTGCAATCGCTCTCAAGTAGCGAGTGCGCACCCCCGGCACAAGATAAGGTCCTCTGCTCCCGCCATATCTGCCCCTCCCATCCACCGTGCTGATGATATTCCCAATCCCTCATCCTGTGCCCTCCAAACCGTTACCCTGTGCTGGGCTGGGCCCTGACCTAGGTGGATTACCCCCCCCATCCCCTTTGGTCGCCCTCCCAGTTCCCCTTAAAAGATTATTAAAAAACCTAATTAAAAAACCCCTCAATCCCCGCTTTAAAACATGCCACCTCTCGGGGCTCCAAAGCCCGTCCTTAAGGTAGGCCTTCGATAGGGTGGAAGGCCATCGCCACGAGAGGGGGGCATCTCGCAGCGCGAGCAAATCTGCCGAGGTATAAGCCATACAAGTATGATGAGATGGAAAAGGGGAACCTTGGATGTCAGCGAAATTTAAAGATAGTCATTGAGGTGAGAGATGGCAAAAGAGGCTGGCCACGATGAAGCTGGGGCCCCTTCACTCTCTCACAGTGATGGGGCGACCAGATCAGATGGTTGCAGTGCAGGCAGATGGCCACAGCCGTTCTCTCGCCACGGCTGGATGTCAAGGCCAACAATAGTCACTCTCTCCCTGCAGATGGAGCAGCAGTCCTTGACCTGGACTCTCAGCTTCTCCCTCCAGCCTGCAATCTCTCCTCCCCCAAGCCAAGGCCTAAAGGTGGTAATCGGGTGGCAGGAATAAACTAGCCAGCAGCAAAAGGAGATAGAGATCAAACATAAAAGTCCAGGAGGGTGATAATAAAGTCCCAGAGTCAAAATGATGGTAAAAATGGGCCGACCTAATAGAGAGTCCAGGCAGCAAAGGGGGGAGGCCATTTTCATAGGGGGGGGGGAGCGAATCCAAGGGGGAAACCAGATGGTAATAGGCAATCCCCCCTCTATCACTCCCCAACTCCCTTCGATTAATGAAGTGATGTTAGTATTAAAAGAATAATATTGCAGTTGCATATATATGTGTGACTAGAATGATGATGTGTATGAAATTATTAACATGAAGATTAATTAATATTATGATGATAGTATAATTATTATGATGTTTATTAACAATATAGGTTTAAGTGATTAAGTCTGTTTCTTTGATTTTTGAATGCAATTTAAAGAAGCTGTATGGTTATAGTTGAAAGAGATATTAATTGGAAAATACACCATATTCTATAGGTATTGGGAATATTATATGCAACAACGGAAAGAGAGAGGGAAATGGAGTTGAGTGGAAGGGAGTAGGAGAGGAGGGTAGAAAGAGTAAGGGTAGAAAGGGGAAAGGAGAGAGGGAAGGGGAGGAGAAGTGTAGAAAGGGAAGGAGATAGAAGCGGAGAAGAAGAGAGAGGGGAAATAGAGAGGGGACAGGAGAAGGAGAGAAAGAGAAAGGGAAGGAGAGAAAAGGAGAGGGATGTTGTAAAAATGAGTGAAATATGATGTACAGGAGAAAAGAAAACAGACGGACAATTTCGTATATTTTTTTCCTTGAGGGTTATACTATTGAAACTATAACGGAAGATAATATGGATGCTAAAGCACATCGGTTTAGATGTTATTTCATACTAGTTAATATTTATATGAAAATTAAAATTTTGTGTAAAAGGTTGGAGTAAATAATATGAAATAAGGAAAATGGAATGTAATAATAAGGAATATGTTTATATGTATTGAAATGTATGATACTGAAATATCACACCATTCACACAATGATATGTACAAATTAAAAAATAATAATAAAAACTTGATTTAAAAAAAAAACTGAAGCCTTGGTAGCTCTCAAGCAAGAATTTCTTTCTAACCCTGCTTGCAATGCATTGATGCATCTGTATTATGAAACTCGCTTAAGCCTCCCGTTGCATCTTAAGTCTTGCACAAGTGTTCCTGTATTCCAGAACAGGGTGGAGCCTCTTCCTTTGAAGCAGACACTTGAGGCATAATTGAAGGCTGATTGAGGAGATATTAGGACTTCTCTTTGGCTGCTGATTTTATCCTGGGTTGGTGGGAGATGACTTTTAAAGGGATGTTATTTGGTTTTATTTATAATTAATGTCTGAAGGGTCCTTGGTGCTTTCTGGGAGTGAAACCAGGCCACAGGGGGGCCAAACTGCACTCCCCGTGCCCCATTTTGGGCCTAGGAGGCTTCCCTGCACTTACCTGGAAACCAAAATGGGGCACGTGGGGACTCCTGGAAGGAGCAGGGCAGAGAGGGGTGGGGCCAGCCAGCAATTTAACTATGGTTCACCTGAACCGGCCTGAACCAGTTGAATCCCACCACTGATTATTTTCTTTCATTGATAGTGTGATCTTTATGATCAGAAGGCTGATGACGCTATGGTTCTATGATTCCGTAGGGTGACCTTACAATGGCCTCAATCTTCTCCTGCTTCTGCTACACCCAAGCCATCATACAGAACAACCTCCATGATAAGAAACAAATCTAATACTTACAATGCTTCCACAATTAAAGAAAAAAAAAACTCACATGCACAAAGCAACATAATCAGAAATTGTTTTGAAACTTTTTAATATTTGGAGATCAGAGCAATAAAAGGAAAGGTACACATTCTTTTTCTGTCAACTGGAAGCTGAAATAGCTATGGAAAGATGTCCCATTAACTTTCTCCTGAGAGTTTATTTAGAATCAATATGAATCCAAGGAACTTTATAGAAAGTTTAATTGGAGGTAGGTGTCTCTTCTGCTTAGCACTCGCTCTATATAGCCCTCACTCATTTATGCAGGAGTTCAAAAAATAAAAATAATCATTTATTTCCCTGTGCAGACAAATGTTGACCATGCTGCTAAAACAGGTTTCTTCTTTCAGAATACATGCAATTAGCTTTAATTTGGAGATAATTCAATCGTTCACTTAGATATTGGTAACATTTCATTAAAACCCTCTCTCCAAAATTTGGGGACTTCTTTCAGCGCACCAAGCAAAATCCCATTGATCCAATTTGATTATACTGAGTGAATCAATTCAGGAAAATCCATCCAGTTCAATTTGAACATTCAAATTGAATTGCTAAATCGGGTCACGTCAATGTGCATTTCCATCCAGGTAGAAAACACCACTCTTCCCTTCGTGCAGAAAGGTCTGGATGCAGCCAATTCCTTCAATTAGGTGGCTGGAACGGATTTTCCGATTTGAATCAGAAAGTTGATTTGATTAGAGAGTTCAGTATAATAGCATTCTGTTCAACTCTCCAAACTGAATATGTGCATAGACCAAAGTGTTTGGCACAGAGTATAATCTATCCAAGCCCAGGTTTTTTTGGTTTTTTTTTAATGAGTAGGAAAGTACAGTCAATGTAAGATGAATATGTCATAGTCTTCAGGATTCAGGCCTATCGATGCAGACACTCTGTTGTTAGGAAAACCTTCCTTGGAGCAAGTCACACATAATTGGCAAACAGTTTTCCATGCATGTGTGTGTGTTTGCGTGGTGGGTATGTCTTTCTCTGGTGTGTGCATGTGTAGGTGATCACCCTACCTTACCCACAAAACACCCTAGAAATTTTATCCCATGCCCAAAGGTGCTTTTTCAACAGGCAACTGGAGTTTGTTTTTCCTTGAAGACATTTCGCTTTTCATCCAAGAAGCTTCTTCAGTTCTGTCTAAATGAAGGAAGGATTTATATTCCTTGAAATCATCTGGTCATTATCACTCTTTATGAGGGTCATTGAGGCCACTTGAAGGTTTATCAGTGTCCTCAAGGTCACCTGAATAGTGCAAATGGGTCTGGAACCTTTTTGGAACTGCTGAAAGGATTGTATTGTAAACAGGAGATAGGTGGTGTGGTATCCTTCCCCCTCTGTTGAGGGGAAGCACCTTTGGGACAACCATGACCTGGATGACCAAGAATCTCCGTAGACATTTGTCCCCTACTAACTATGGATGGTATTGGGAAGGAAGGAACATAGTTACCGATTTCACAGCTACTTCTTTCTTCATCCAGCTCATTCAGTGACTTTCACTTCTGGCCATCTCCAGTCTGTCTCTCTGAAGGAGGACATCTCTGTTGGCTACCAGAACAAAATAGGAAGACTTGAAAAGGCAGGAGAGAGGATAGAAGATGGAAGTGGCCAGCAAGATGGAGTTTGGAAAGGATGATCAACTGGAGCGGTAAAACACAAAGAGTAGACATGATGATAGCAATAGCAATAGCACTTAGGCTTATATACAGTGGTGGGATTCAATTTCTTTAACAACCGGTTCTGTTGGCGTGGCTTAGTTGGGGGTGTGGCTTGGTGGTCATGTGACCGGGTGGGCGTGGCTAGCTGATCATGTGACTGGGTGGGCGTGGCTAGCTGATCATGTGACCGGGTGGGCGTGGCTATCTGCATAGGGACTACAGAGGGCTAAAAAAAGTCATTTCTGACTGGTCCTCGCACTTTTGACCGGTCTTTGCACTTATGACCATCCTCACATTTATGCCCTTTGCGGCATTCTTAACAACCGTGTCACTCATTTCACAACTGCTTCTCTTCATCATGGTGACAAGATAGGGCAAAAACGTAAAATGTGAGGACAGTCGTAAGTTCGAGGACTGGTCAGAAGTGTGAAGACCAGTCAAAAATAACTTTTTCAGCCCTCTGAGTAGTCCATATGCACAAAAGGACTACCCAGAGGGCTGAAAAAAGTGATTTCTGACAGGTCCTCGCACTTTTGACTGGTCATCATTTATGCCCATTATAGCATTCTTAACAACCATGTCACTCATTTCACAACTGCTTCTCTTCCCCATGGTGACAAGATAGAGCAAAAACGTAAAATGTGAGGACAGTCATAAGTTTGAGGACTGGTCAAAAGTGTGAGGACCAGTCAGAAATAATTTTTTCAGCCCTCTGAGTAGTCCATATGCATAAAAGGATACAGCAATAGAGAGGGATGAAGGAAGGGAAGGGAAATTAGAGTAGGAGTGAGGGTAAGAGAGGGAGGAAGAGAGGAGGAGAAGGTGAAAAGAAAAGGAAGTAGGGAGGAGAAGAAGAGGGGCGGAGGAGAAAGTAAGAAGGAAAGAAAAGAGAGAGGTGGTAGGTTTGAGGAGAAAGATTGCTGTACAATAAAAAAGATGAAAGGGAAGAAAGCCAACCCCAAATAAATATAAAGATATTAAGATAAAGAATGAATTGTTAAACTTTAAAGAATAAAAGAGAACAAATATGAATAAATAACAATAATTAGAAACACACATACAAGCATACAATGTATTTTCTTTGAACAGAGTATTTGGCCGGTTCACAAATTTAAACAGTGTTTAGTCATTTCAATTAAATTTACAATTTCTATATTTCCTTTTTGCCATATTTATTCCTCATCTATTTTTGTAAAAAAAACCAATATTACCCTTCATCTTCATCTCTAATCTTAATCAAATTCAATTTTTCCCTTCTATTCTATATTATACCCCTTCCCATTGTCATCTATTTTTATATCCATCCTCACATTGGTTAATTATGTAATATTACAGTTGTTTAATATATATTCAACATTTTAATATAAATCAATTAGTTATATAACAATTTTTTTTGTAAATTAATCAATATGAACATGAATATTCCAATTATTTCCATGCAATCCAATTTCTTACAAATCAATTAATTATATTTACCAATAATAATAAACCAATAATTTCCCCCATATATTCCTCCAAACCACAACTTAACCATTTCTGCTTTCAACACAATATACAATTAATAGTATCTCAATTATTACAATTCCCTAGTTAAATAGAGCTTTTTTTCTTTTGTGTTTTAAAATCTTGAACTCTCCTCTTTTGCCCTAAATAATTTCCCATTGTTTGCAGCTACCTTTTTTGGTGAGGAAAAAGAAAAGAAATCTGCCTGCCTAATTTTCCAACATTGCAACAACAGCAAAGCCAACAGCCTGCTTTACTTTCAGTTTCGTTTTTCAGCATAGCTAGGGGGAAAAAATCAGCACTCTTTGCAAGCAAGCAGCAGAGCCCTGAGCAAAAGAGCTGAGAGCAAATCAGCTGAGAGTCGGGAGCCGATCTAAGCAAGGGCTAATTAGCCTATGCTGAAGCTCCGCGGGCCAATAAAAATACAAAAAAACACCGAACCCTTTGTTAAATTGCTGGCTCGCCCGCCCCTCGCCCACCACTATTTATTGGCAATAAATAGTGGTGTGGAGGGGCGGGGCAAGGGGCGGGGTGAGCCAGCAATTTAACAAAGGGTTCGGCCGAACCCCCTAGAACCAGCAGAATCCCACCATTGCTTATATATCACTTCACAGTGCTTTACAGCCCTCTCTAAACAGTTTTATCGAATCAGCATATTGCCCCCAACAATCTGAGTCCTCATTTTATAAACCTCGGAAGGGTGGAAGGCTGAGTCAGATGAGATTTGAACATGCCAAATTGCAGGCAGCAGACAGGCAGCAGAAGTACTGCATTCTACCCACTGCTCCACCACGGCTCAGATTCTGATATCTTTCTAAAAACATTGTATTCTCAAATGCTGCTAACTGCTCCAGGCCAGCAGATAAAGAACTGTGGTTTTTCCTTTTTTTAAAAAAAATGTTTAAATAGTCAAGGGCTTGCTTAACCAAAATTATACTTTATCATTAAAATCTTAGCATAATTATATTTTTTCCTTCTGTTCCATCTTGTCTGATTCCCAGAGAATGCCTGGACAGTCCCTGCAGTTTTCTGGGCAAGGTTTTCTAGAAATTGTTTGCCATTATCAAAGAGAGAGAGGGGAGGAGGGAGAGGGAGAGTGGGAGGAAGGAAGGGGGACAGAGAGAGAGAGAGAGAGAGATCCAAAGTAGGAGTAGATATCATGGTCTCCCAGTTCTAGGCTGATACTTTAACCAATACGACAAACTGGTTCTCAAGGTAAAGGTAAAGGTAAAGGTTCCCCTTGCACATATGTGCTAGTCGTTCCCAACTCTAGGGGGCGGTGCTCATCTCCGTTTCAAAGCCGAAGAGCCAGCGCTGTCAGAAGATGTCTCTGGTCATGTGGCCAGCATGACTAAATGCCAAAGGCGCACGGAATACTGTTACCTTCCCACCAAAGGTGACCCCTATTTTTCTATTTGCATTTTTACGTGCTTTCAAACTGCTAAGTTGGCAGAAGCTAAGTAACGGGAGCTCACCCCATTACACGGCACTGGAGATTAGAACCGCTGTTCCAAACGCTGGAACGCTGGAACAAACAGGAAGTCAAGCAAACTAAATTCAGTTCCTCAAACCCAGAGAATGAAAAAAAAAAAAAAAAAGGAGAAAGGAAAGTTATACTCCCTTTATGAGACTTTTAGCTGAAATGTCTTAATATCCCATGATGGAATTTGTTACCTAAAGCAGGAGTCTCCAACTTTGGGTGGCCCAATACTGGGCTATGGCATATTCTGAACCCGCTGCTCGCATGTCCTGGTTCCAGAGGTGGTATTCAGCAGGTTCTGACCAGTTCCGGAGAACCAGTAGCAGAAATTTTGAGTAGTTCGGAGAACCAGTAAATACCACCTCTGTCTGGCCCCACCTTCATCTATTCTCTGCCTCCCGAGTCCCAGCTGATCGGGAGGAAATGGGGATTTTGCAGTAACCTTCCCCTGCCACACCCACCACGCCACACACCTCAAGCCATGCTATGCCCACCAAGCCACACCCACAGAACTGATCATAAAAAAATTTGAATCCCACCACTGCCTGGTTCCCCTCCCTCCCTCCCCCCCCCCCCCCAGCCGGGCCACTATGCCACTTGGGAATAAAACTTTTGCAAGAGTTGATGAGCTCTTGGCCAAATCTACAAAATACAATAATCGAGCCCTAAACACAGAATTAAAATAGTTGTTTCTATTTGCAGCACAATTTGCCGCGAAGGGCTGTTCCATATTAAGACTCTCATTATGTGAGCACATTTCTTGATTTGTGCTTAGGGGGAGAGCTGATAAGCACTGCTTCAACCACAGCAACAAATGTTTTGTTTTGTTGGATTTAGCTATTTAGGGCCTCGAGGAATGTATTCTGGAGGAAATCTAAATAGGTGAATAAATAAATAACATTTTTGCACAGCACACTCTGTGCAGTACATTAAATAAACCATACCCAATCTCTCATCCTGACACAATGACAGCCGTATTCCTCAGCATTTTGTCTCCTTGCCTTAAATGCAAGGTTAGGATAAGTTGGGGAAAGAGAAACATAGGATGGGCATTGCTCTGAGGGGTAAAATTGAGGATGCATTGTAAATGGCAAGGAATGTAAAGAATCTTAATCTGGCCATCAATGAGGCTAAGACATTGAAAAGGTCCAAGGCAGACACCAGAAAGGGAAACGTTTCATGATGGTGATCAGAATCAGAATAGAGCTGGAAGGGACCTTGGAGGTCTTCTAGACCAGCCTCCTGCCCAAGCAGGAGATCCTATACCACTTCAGACAAGCGACTGTCCAGTCTCTTCTTAAAAAGATGGAGCACCCACAGCATCTGAAGGCAAGCCTTCCAAGCCTTGTTAATTGTCCTCGCTGCTAGGAAGTTTCTCCTCAGTTCCAGGTTGCTTCTCTCCTTGATTAGTTTCCATCCATTGTTTCTTGGCCTGCCCTCTTGATCCTGGAGCTTAGGTGGCTTCCAAGATTTCCAAGAACATCGGTAGTGAGATTAAAATATTTTTTTAAAAAAATATTTTTATTAAACAGTTTTTAAAATCAATCTTTTTTTTTACAATTTTCTTCTTTACAACATTTCTGCATCAGTAATCATTTCTTATATATCCATTTTTCTCCCTTACTTCAATTTTCTATTTATACATATGATTCTAATATTGATTTATATATATAACAATAACAACGTACTCAATTTCGATCATACATTCAAATAATTTAACAACCAGTTCTCTGCCCTAAAGACTGGGTGGGAATGGCCATGGTGGGTGTGGCCAGGGGGTTTGACAGGCAGCACTCAGCCTCCTGCACCCTCCTGGGAGCGAAAAAAAGCCACGGGGGGGGGCACTGTCCCACCATGCCCCATTTTAGGCCTAGGAGGCCTCCCTGAAGCCTCCTGGGAGCATTGTAGCGTTGTATTGGACAGAGTTATGGAGTTACAGACTGATGAACTATGAATCCTGGTGGACTGCTGCTGCATCATGTTCCTAGGAACTGCTCTATGACTCCGCCGGTGGATGTTCCCCACCTAGTCACCGTGAGAGGGTGGCTGCGGCTGATTCCGCGGGACTCATTCGTTGCAGCCTTGGATTCTCCACCGCTGTGAGAGAGCGGTGGTTATGCCAGCCTGGATTGACTCTATTTTACCATCATTATCCCTCTTGTTTATCATCTCGGTTTCTTGTTGCTATTTTCCATCCACTTCTCATATTTATTATGGCTTACACTTCGGCGACCCTCCTTGCTCTGCGAGATGCCCCCCTCTCGCAGACATGGCCTTCGAATTTATCGAAGGCCTACCTCAAGGACGGGTTTTGGAACCCCGAGTGGTGGCATGCTTCTAAGCGTGGTTTGAGGGGTTTTTTAATTAATGTTTTTAATCAAATTTTAAGGGGACCTGGGAGGCGGGTGGTAAGGGTTGAGCCGGGGGCGGCTCTTACGGTTCAGCAATTGAGCCCGTCGGATGGTTGTGGGGGGAGGGAGGGAGGAGGAGGGAACAAAGAGGCTCAGCGGAGAGAGGGTCTTCCAATCCTTGTGACAGTTGGGAGACGCAGAGGTCGGGAGAGGTGGGGGCTAGGAGGGCGCTGCTGCTTCGTTCAAGCGGTGGCGCCCTCCTGCCCCCTCAGCTCATCCTGCTCCCCTGACGGCGACAGAGTGCGGAGCCCTGGACTCCGACTGGTGTACTTAAACGCCAGGTCCGTGGTGAACAAGACACTCCTCGTCCGAGATCTTATAGACGAGGAGGACGCGGACCTGGCTTGTATCACTGAGACCTGGCTGGGGCCGGAGGGCGGTGTCCCTCTTGTGGATTTGTGTCCCCCAGGTTTCCGGATACTACACCAGCCACGACTCCAGGGGAGGGGCGGAGGAGTGGCGGTAGTTATTAAGGAAAGTCTTAGGCCTAGGGAGGTCACTGTTCCTCAGGTTGGCGGGTGTGAATCCCTCCTTTTGAAATGGGACCCTGGAGTTCAGTCTGGGCTGTTGATCACGTACCTCTCCCCCAGCTGCGTGGCCTCAGCCCTGCCCGCACTACTAGATGTCTTAGCCGAATTGACGGTGGAACTCCCCAACCTTTTGGTGGTGGGAGATTTCAATTTGCCATTGGCCGGTGAGTCATCTGAGTTGGTGCGGGAGTTCATGACCTCCATGACGGCCATGGACTTGACTCAGATTGTACAGGGCCCAACTCATATTGGAGGACACACACTCGACCTTATTTTTCTCTCTGGACAGTGGATAAATGATCGTGGGGAGGGGACTCTATCTATTGACCCTCTGTCATGGACTGATCATTCCCTCCTTAGACTCGACTTTTCCTCCGCCATCCCCCGTCGCAGGGGTGCAGAACCAGTAAGATGGTTCCGCCCCAGGCGCCTGATGGAACCCGAAAGTTTCCTGATGGAGCTTGGGTCATTTCCCGCCTCCTTAGCCCACGATTCATCTGAGACCCTTGTCACGGCCTGGGAACAGGCTGCAGTGGGGGCCTTGGATCGAATCGCGCCTTTGCGGCCTCTGATCCGACGCAGATCCCGGGCGGCTCCTTGGTTTACGCGGAGCTCAGGGAAATGAAGCGTCGGAAAAGACGCCTGGAGGGTGGTTGGAGATCCTCCTGATCCGAGTCCGACCAAACACAACTAAGAACCCATATTAGGTCTTATCTTGTGGCGATGGAAGTAGCGAAACGTAACTATTTCGCCACTCTCATTGCATCTGCAGAAAATCACCCAGCAGCCCTGTTTAGAGTGACCCGCTCCCTCCTTAATCAGGGAGCGAGGGAGGACCCCTTACAGGGCCGTGCTGAGGACTTTGCACAGTTTCTGCAAGATAAAATCACTCAGATTCGGACCGGGTTGGACTCCGACTGGACAGAGTCCGTTGAGGTGACAGGGCCTAGTCTCGGTGGAGACATCTGGGTTGAGTTTGAGCCTGTTTCATTGGATGACGTGGACAGGATTATGGGTAGGCTGGGGTCTTCCACATGTTTACTGGACCCTTGTCCCTCCTGGCTTGTTTTGGCAGCCAGGGAGGTGACTGGAGACTGGATCCAGGCTATTGTCAACGCTTCATTAAAGGAAGGGGTCTTTCCCGCTGCGCTTAAAGAGGCGGTGGTTCAACCCCTCCTTAAGAAGCCTAACCTGGATCCTGACGTACTTAACAACTACCGTCCAGTCTCCAACCTTCGCTTTTTAGCGAAGGTTGTTGAGTCCGTGGTGGCACAGCAATTCCCTCAATTCCTGGAGGAAACTGACTACCTGGATCCTTACCAATCTGGTTTCAGGCGTGGTCACAGCACGGAAACGGCATTGGTTGCCCTAGTAAATGATCTCTGGCGGGCCAGGGATGGGGGTTGCTCCTCCATCCTGGTCCTTCTTGACCTCTCAGCGGCGTTCGATACCATCGACCATGGTATCCTGCTGCAGCGGCTCAGGGGGATGGGGTTAGGAGGCACCGTTTTACGGTGGTTCTCCTCCTATCTCTCGGGCCGTCTGCAGTCTGTTTGGGCAGGGGGTCAGGGATCCTCCCGGAGGCCTCTCACTTGTGGGGTGCCTCAGGGCTCGGTTCTCTCTTCTCTGCTCTTTAACATCTATATGAAACCGCTGGGTGAGATCATCCGTGGTTTTGGGGTGAGGTATCATCAATATGCTGATGATACCCAGCTCTACATCTCCACCCCTGACCACCCTAGGGATGCCCTTTCCGTGATGTCCTACTGCCTGGAAGCAGTGCGGGTTTGGATGGGGAGGAACAGGCTTAGACTCAACCCTTCCAAGACTGAGTGGCTGTGGATGCCGGCATCCCGGGATCTGGAGGTTCCATCCTTAATGATCGGAGGTGAAACCCTTGCTCCCTCCGATAGGGTCCGCAACTTGGGTGTCCTCCTGGATTCTCGGCTGTCTTTAGATGACCATCTGACAGCCGTAACCAGGGGGGCCTTCGCACAGGTCCATCTTGTGCGCCAGTTGCGCCCGTTCCTAGACCGGGATGCCCTCGCCATGGTCACTCACGCCCTTGTTACCTCTAGGTTGAACTACTGTAACACCCTCTACATGGGGCTGCCCTTGGGATGTGTCCGGAGGCTTCAGCTAGTCCAAAATGCAGCCGCACAGGTAGTTACAGGGGCGTCTAGATACTCCCGTGTAACACCTCTCCTGCATGAGCTGCATTGGCTACCGGTGGCACTGCGGATACGTTTCAAGGTGCTGGTGCTCACCTATAAAGCCCTTCATGGCTTAGGCCCAGGGTACTTGCAGGACCATCTCCAGCCGTTCTCCCATCGTCCTGTGCGCTCTCACAGAGTCGGCCTCCGCAGGGTGCCGTCGGCCAAACAATGTCGGCTGACGACCCCCAGGGGGAGGGCGTTCTCTGTGGGAGCCCCGACCCTCTGGAATGGATTGCCCACTGAGCTCAGGACAGCCCCCGACCTTCTTTCCTTCCGTCGTGAGCTGAAGACGTGGCTCTTCCGCCAACTAAACTGATCCGTTTGGGGGTACACTGGTATAATTTTAAATTGTTTTTTAATTGGGTTACTGATTTTAATTTGGTATTGTATTGTGATTTGTATTGAAGTTGTCATTTTGTAAGCCGCCTTGAGTCCCTAGGGAGAAAGGCGGCATATAAATCGCAATAAATAAATAAATAAATTAAATAAATAAATAAATAAAAACAGGCTGCAGAGGGGGGGCATGCCACCCCACCACCCCACGCCCCATTTTGGGCCTAGTATGCCTCTCTGCACTTACCTGGGAGTCAAAATGAGGCACGTGGGGACTCCTGGAAGGAATAGGGAGGGGACGTGAGGAGCCAGCCAGCAATTTAACAACTGGCTCTCCTGAATCATCCCAAACCGGCTGAATCCCACCACAGAAGAATATGGAGCCAATGTTTGGATCAGAAACACCATTGATTTGGAGGAAGGAGGAGACATTTAAGGATGTTTAAAATTTGTTTTATTTAATTTGGATGCCATCAAACTCCAGCAAATTCTGTTTAATTATTTGTCCGTGTCCACACTGCAAATGCTTCATCATCTATTAGAAAGTACCATCTCCTTCCAATTTTCGGTCATCTCCATCTTGGAAGAGATCCCATCACTGGCAGAAAGATCCCTGTTTATTGAAATATGTATTTCTATGCTTAGGAATAAAAAAAGATGCAAGAGTAAAATCACCATCAAAATGGGACTTGAATGGGAAACAATGGTTTCTCTCACTGATTAGTCTACAGCCGTGGTGTCAAACTCGATTTCATTGAGGGCCACATCAGGGTTGTGTTTGACCTTGGGGGGCCGGGGTGGGCCTATCCAGGATGGGCATGGCCAGCTCGATGTCACTTGTGTCGGGGGTGCCTGAGGAGGCCCGAGCACTGTGCCAGCAAAAATGGGCTCCCGAGCTCTGTTTCGTCTGCGATGGCCTCCTGCAACCCTCTGCCACTGAAAACGGGGGTTGGACTAGAGGGCCTCATCCAGCCCTCCTGAGCTCCGGTTTCAGTGGCAGAGGCATTGTGGGCCAGTCCTTTCCTGTTTCCAGGGCAACCCCGTGGGCCAGATCTAAGCACCCTGCAGGCCGGATCCGGCCCCCAGATCTTGAGTTTGACACTCCCGGTCTACAGCATCTGATATTCAGAAGTGTAGATGCTTTTTCATTCATATGGATTTAAGATCAGTTTCCATATTCTAACAATGCATTTTCTAAAAAATCCAAAAAAAATCCAAAAAAATCCAAACCACAAATTATGTATATTTTAAGCATTTCTTACAAACATTTAATGCTCCTTAATTTGAAGTCTATACACTTCAAATTACTCAGACTGTATTTTTCTGATGAACATGTGCTAATTAAGCTTGTTAAGGGCAGGTCAGGATGTATTTTACAAAGGAGTTGTAAATTACTACTTGTTATTTCACAGCTGGTGAGGTCAGAGGAATAAGAAGCAAAAGAAGTGTGTTGCTATCAGTGTATTAATTCCTGTGGAGGTGGCCGTCCTTTTGAAGTTTACAAAGAGCTTCTTGCCAACGCTTAAAACATCTGACCAAAGATATTGAGAGCCCACAAATTAAGAAGGAAGAAGATATGATGACCTCTTTCTGTAAGGTGATGAGGCTGTTGCTGGATGATTCATTAGTCAGCCATAAATCTGTTAAGAAAACATGAACAAACCCCAAATTACTAATCTGTGTTATTGGCAATATTTTCAAGAGGAGATAATATTTCCATATGACCCCCCCCTCCCTTGGAATCTCAGGTAACAGAATAAGAGGTGGAAGAGGTCTTCTAGTCCAACCAGTGGTGGGTTGCTCCCAGTTCGGTCCGGTTCTTGCGAACCGGTAGTAATGGCGGTGAAAGGCTCCGCCCACCCGCCCCGACATCATCACTGACGAAGCAAGCATGTGTGCTCCTGCTGCGAACCAGTGGTAAAGATAAGTAGAACCCACACCTAAGTCCAACCGTCTGTTGGCTAAAATGGCAAAATTGACTGCTTGAAGAAAAGAACATAAGTACTCTTGTTTCCACATGGAAACCACTTCTGAACTTCATGCTTGATGTGGAAAAGAATGAAATTTTGATTCTGGGTTTTACAGATTAGAGTGACAGACTTTTGTAGAAATGGCTGGTTCATACTATTATGGTAAAACAAAAAGTTGTGATTTGTTGTTAATGCCTTATTCTACTGTAACAGATAGAGTTGGAAGTCAATACTTCTTTTTCTTTCCCTACTCTTCCTCACTTTTCTTTGCCTCTTCCCCTTCCTTCTTCCTGTCCTCTTATTTGCTTTTGTATTAGGTTGTATACTTTATAACCTAACAAAAAATGTATTTTAAAAAAACCCTCTAGTGATGGAGCACCCATAACCTCTGGAGATAAATCACTGCTTGATTGTTCCCCCCGTCAGGAAATTTCTCTTTAGTTCTTATCTTTTCTTATTTCTAGGTTGTCTCCTTGATTAGTTTCCACCCTTCACTTCTTGTTCTGCATCCAAGTGCTTTGGAGACCAGGTTGACCCCTTCTTCTTTCTGGCAGCTCCTCAAATATTGGAAGACTGCTATCATGTCACCCCTGGTCCTTCTCTTCACTAGACTAGACAAATCCAATTCTTGCAGCGTACCCCAAACCATTTCCCACACACTGCCCTAAATGCTGCTCTTTTGGAATCTCAGATTTATTTATTTAGCACATTTTTAAAACCATCCATCCTTCTGCTAAAGAGACACATAAAAGCAAATGGAGGGCTTTTATTCTGGGATGCAGAATAAATATTTAATATGTGCAGTTTTGATCCTATAAAGACATTTGAATGAAGCAATTTACTAAAAGCAGCCTGAAATAATTCAATCAATCAGAAGCTTAAGACCCTACACCATCAGATAGGTGGCTGTCCACTGTTCAATCTCTTCTTAAAAACCTCCAGTGATGAAGCACTCACAACTTCTGGAGGCAAGCTGTTCCACTTATTAATTATCCTCACTGTTAGGAAGTTTCTTCTTATTTCCAGGTTGCTTCTCTCCTTGATTAGTTTCCATCCATTGTTCTTGTTTTGCCTTCAGCTGTTTGGAGTTGACCCCCTCTTCTTTGTGACAGCCCCTCAAATACTGGAATACTGCTATCATGTCACCTCTAGTCTTTTTTTCCTCTCTAGACTCGCCAAACCCAGTTCCTACACCCATTCTTCATATGTTTAGTCTCCAGGCCCCTAATCATCTAAATTGCTTTTCTTTGTACTTTTTTCAAAGTCTCAACATCTTTCTTGTAATGTGGTGACCAAAACTGGATGCAGTATTCTAGGTGTGGTCTTACTAAGAATTTATAAAGCGATACTAATTCTTCACATGATTTTAATTCTAGGCCTCTGTTTATACAATCTGGGATTGTATTAGCTTTTATGGCTGCTACCACACACTGCTGGCTTATATTTAAGTGATCATCCACTAGGACTTCAAGGCCCTCTCACAGTTATTGTTTTTGAGCTAGGTTTCTCCTAATCTATACTTGTACCTTAGGTTTTTCCTGCCTAGGAGAACCTTGATTTTCTCCACTTTAAATTTCATATTGTTGGATAGGGCCCATTATTTAAGTTTGTCAAGATCTTTTTGGATCCTGAGCTTGTCTTCTGGGATGTTGGCTATTCTTGCCAGTTTAGTACCATTTGTAAATTTGATGAGCCTACAATGGAACCTATGGTACCCCACTGCTTACTTCCCTCCATGTAGATGTAGTATCATTAAGGACTACTCACTGAGTACAGTTTGTCAGCCAGTTACAAATCCATCTGTTGGTGATGCTTTCTATCCCACATTTTTCTAATTTACCAAGAAGTAGGTTGTGGTCTACTTTGTCAAATGCCTTGCTGAAGTCTTAAGTATGTATATGTCCACAGCTTTTTGCTGGTCTACTAATTTAGTCACTTTGTCAACGATTGCTTTGGCATGAACTGTTTTTAACAAATCCATGTTGGCTACTAGTTATAACTTTATTTTTTCTAGATGTTCATAGATCTGTTTTTTGATTATTTTTTCCAGTATCTTCCCAGGTATTGATGTTAGGCTGATTGATCTGTAGTTTTCCAGGCCTGGTTCCCCCGACACACACACATCTTTTTTTTTTTTTTTTTTTTGAAGATGGGAACCACATCAGCTCTTTTCCAATCCTCAGGTAATTTCCTGATAATCCAGGATTTTTGAAATATATGTTACAGTATTTCTGAGATAATATCTGCCAGCTCCTTCAGAACTGTAATCCGTCAGATCCCAGTGATTTATATTCATCAAAGTCAGACAGATGTTCTCTTACCATTTTTTGCTTATGTTAATTTTTATTTCTAGTCTGTTTTTGGTAGATTGGGCTATAGTTTCTTTTTGTATGGAGATTGATGCAAAGAATGAGTTAAACAGCTCTACTTTCTCTCTACTGTCTATTATTTTCTTGCGATCTTCTCTCTTTAGTGGACTGACTCTTTCCTTGATTTTTTTTCTTATTATTTATATGTTCTTTTTATTATCTTTGACTTTTGTTCCAAGTCTTTGTTCATTCTGAGCTTTTGCTTTCCTGACTTCATCTTTGCAGATTCGGGCTATCTGCTGATATTCTGCCTTAGTTATGTGTCCCTCTTTCCATTTTTTTGTACTTATCTTTTTTGTCTTTCAGTTTATCAGAGGGATCTTTGTGCAACCATGCTAATTTCTTCTTGGATTTTTTGTTTTTCTTTTTCAGTGGTATTGTGTTGAACTGGGCTTTTATGATCATATTTTTCAGAGTTTCCCATACTTCTTGAGTTGTTTTCCCCTTTAAGATTTTCATCCATGGAATTTTACTTAGGCTCTCTGTGAGTTTGTTAAAATCAGCTCTTTTAAAGTTTGACACTGGTTGGATTATATTCTATTCCTTGTGTTTGCGTTATATTGAATTCCAATATTCAAATAAACCATAAACCAATATGACGTGGTCACTCTTGCCCAAGGTCCTGGCAATTTCAACTCCCTCTATCACTTCTTCTCTATCAGTAAGAATTAGATCCAATATAGTTTTTCCTCTAGTTCCCTTCTCTACCTTTTGGATGATAAAGTTGTCAGCGAAGTTGGTTAGGAATCTGTTCGATCTCCTACTTGCTGCAGAGTTTGCTGGTTCATTTCTTGAGAACTGATTCTTTAGCTTTTCTCTGATCTCCCTGGTTAATCCATTTCTGGCCTGATTGTTCAGCATTTTACATGCCATGGACTTGTTGTTTTGGCCTTTGATAGCTCCGAGAAAAGTGTAATTCAAAACCTTGCACATTTTCAGACCAATTTCTCAATAGTAACCTTCTACAGGGGTGTCAAACTCGATTTCATTGAGGGCTGCATTAGGGTTCTGTTTGACCTCAGGGTGGGGTGGGGGGCTGGGTGTGTGTGTGGGCAGGGTAGTCATAGCCAGCTCGACGTCACTAGTGTCGGGAGTGCCTTTGGTGGCCCAAGCGCTCTGCCAGAGAAAACCGCCCCCTGAGCTCCGTTTTCGGCTGCCATGGCTTCCTGCAACCCTCTGCCAGCAAAAATGGAGTCAAGAGGGCCTCATGCAGCCCTCACAAGCTCCGTTTTCGCTGGCAGAAGCACTGCAGGCCAGTCCTTTGCTGTTTCCAGGGAGGCCCCATGGGCCAGATCTAAGTACCCCCGTGGGTCAGATCTTGCCCCCAGGCCTTGAGCTTGACACCCCTAATCTAGGAGAATCCTCTGTTTGGTGGCATGAGATCTTATAACAATTTAGAAGCACTGATAAAAGAGAATACTGTATTTGTAGCTGAGGGTTGAAATGAGGGGGTCCTTGGTGCTCTAGAAGTTGTGCTCCATCTCCAATGCTAGGGATTTTTAAGGATACATTTGACAACAATTTGTCTGAAACAGTAAAGGCTTTCCTGCTTGAGCAGGGAGTTGGACTAGAAAATATTGAAGGTCTCTTCCAACTCTGTTATTCTATTATTCTCGCTGACCTTGGATGTTTTCTTGCAGACTTTTCATTACCCAAACTAGGTAACATCATCAGTCTGGATTTGGGTAATGAAAAGTCTACAAGAAAACAACCAAGCTCACAAATACCAAGGAGCTCTAATTTAGAAGCACATTAGCAATGCCATTATTTTAAGCCAGATAATCACACACATGCACCCAAAAGGAGAAAGACCTTCAGTCGTTATGCCATGCCCACCATCTTGGTGCCGCAGACAGTATTCATTGGAAGAAGCTTGCTGCCCTACACGCTTATGCATAAAGAACCAATCATCTTGCTGATTTTGACTTCTCAGCTCAGTGGCTGAGACGCCGAGCTTGTCGATTGAAAGGTCGGCAGTTCAGCGGTTCGAATCCCTAATGCCACGTAACGGGGGTGAGCTCCCGTTACTTGTCCCAGCTTCTGTCAACCTAGCAGTTCGAAAGCACATAAAAAATGCAAGTAGAAAAATAGGGACCACCTTTGGTGGGAAGGTAACAGCGTTCCGTGCACCTTTGGCATTTAGTCATACCGGCCACATGACCATGGAGACGTCTTCAGACAGCACTGGCTCTTCAGTGCATCGCCCCCTAGAATCAGGAACGACTAGCACATATGTGCGAGGGGAACCTTTACCTTTACCTTTATGGATGCCTAGGAGTCTCACATCTGTTACAAATGTAAGAAGGGATGAAATTTTCTTCTGAGAACATTTTGCAGTGCTTCCATTGGGTGAGTACTGCTTTCCTCCTCTTAAAAAAAGGAGTGATCAAAATGTGATGGAATTTATGGTCAAGCCAGAGTTGGTAAGGAGAATAGAAGTAAGGCCAATGCTTCACAGAAAAGATTGGGTAGGTGGCTTTCACTTCAAGAGGCAGATTAGGGATTAGAATAAACCCCCGGGCGTTATTGATTATTCTCCATGTCTTTGTTTTCCCTTAATCTTCATTTATAACAATTTAGAATGCCACTGTTAATAAATGTGTAATTGGCATCTTCTGGTAAGATATAGATCACATTGGAGAGTTTTCACATTTGCTGACTATCACATTGGGCCGTGCATAGAGGCAATGGTGTGTAAAATCAATACATAATTACAGCACAATAAGACTGCCTCTTTGATATCTTAAATTATAAGTTGAAGTTTGTGACCTGCACTCCTGTCCTAAGGGCAGTTTCTCCTTTTCTCTCTCTCGGTGGCTTTGAAGAATGAAGAATGAATTCCCACCTGGGAAATGTCATATGTGCTAACCAGAGATTTCAAAACATTTGAGCTTTGAGGAAAACCAGCTGGGGTATGTTGAAAGGTATAGTAATGCAGTGGTTGAAATGAGTGGACAACAGAAAGTGGTTGTTGTGCAGAGAAGCAAATACCTTATAGCATGAGTAAATACAATGTATTTCCAACAGTTCCCAGAAGACGATAGTAGAGAGGAGAACTGGAGAGTTCAGAAATGTATCCAAAGGTGTTTAGATATCCAGAAGAACTAGTGAAGACTTTTTGGCATACCTGTTAAGATGTCCAAAACAATTAGTACCATATTTTACACAGACAAAATCCCAGAAGAGGATCTGGAAAATTAATGTCATTTAAATTCATGTCTTATAAATGGAATATATAATGTTGTTCCATAATTGCACAGATTTTTCAGATCAAAGGGATGTTTCACCAATAAAAGCTTGTTAATGTCTCTTTTAATAGGAGAGAATTGCATATATCCAGTAAGGACTCAATCCAGACTCTTAACTATGACCCTGTCTTGGCCTGGCCCAGTGGTGAAATCCAATTTTTTTTTTACTATCAGTTCTGTGGGTGTGGCTTGATGGGCATGGCAGGGGAAGGATATTGCAAAATCTCCATTCCCACCCCACTCTTGGGCCACCAGAGGTGTATATGCCGATTCTCTGAACTGCTCAAAATTTCCACTACTGGTTCTCCAGAACCTGTTGGAACCTGCTGGATTTCACCCCTGGCCTGGCCACATTAATTAGCCCAGAAGTGGAAACCCTAATCTCTTCAAACAACCTGTCAACATCTGAAAGCTTACAAAACTAATAGATTCAGTTATAGGGACTGAGCTGAAACAGTTTCTAATGACTGCGAGACAAGGGAATAGTATTCAACTATATGTGCCAGATCTATCTGTCTATAAGTGATCAATCTGATTTCTTATCCATACAACCAAATAGATCAGCATTAAATACATGTTTAAAGCATGATGGAAACACTTCTATTTTCATTTGAAATTTTCTCTTGCAAATAGTGCACAATGCTTAATGCACATACCTGAATCAAAAGATAAGGATACACTTTTCCTGTCAATACTTTTTCCAAAGTTTCTTGTTAATTTTTCATAGATGTACTTTTAAAAACTGCATTTTGCCAATATAAGTCTTATTTTTCTTTTATGCAAGACTTCCTTCCTTCCTTCCCTTCCCTTCCCTTCCCTTCCCTTCCCTTTCCTTTCTTCTTTTCCTTCCCTCCTTTTCTTCTTTTTCCTTCCCTCTTCATTCTCCTTTCTTCTTCCTTCCCCTCTTCCCTTCTTTTTCCTTCCTTGCTCTTTTCCCATCTTTCTTTCTTCCTTTTTCTTTTTCCTCTTTCCTCTTTCCCTTTCTTCTTCCCTTCCCTTCTTGGATGCTAAAATGAAAAAGGGGGAAACATTTCTCATTTTGTTTTGTTTTGCTTTTAGTTTGTTTTGCTAGCCTTCTGCCAGAGAAAATGGAGCTGGGGGGGGCACACACAGCCCCCCCCCCCCCCGAGCTCCATTTTCACTGGCAGAGGGCAGTGAAAATGGACCAGGGCAGACCTGTGGGCCAGATCTAAGCATCCCATGGGCCGGATTTGGCCCACAGGCCTTGAGTTTGACACCTCTGTCCTAGTGTCTCATGCTAAATTCTTAACTTAGGGAAGAGAAGAATTGTATAAGAGAAGAATTGTATAAATATTCAACTGCTTTTTCAGCACGAAGTCTTTATTTTAAATTCAAATGGATTAGATGGATTTGTTAGCAACTTGGCATGATAAGTTCAATACATGCTATCAACTTTGGAAGCTGGTGGGCAGTCTATACTCAAGATTTTACTTCTGCAATAGAATAAATTGAACTTCTCTCTTGACTACTTAGTGAGGGGAAGCTACATAAATGAAGGCCATAAACACATATTATCTAAGTACCAAAGGCTTTTAGATCCCAGAGTTCTTATTTTGTTGTTTAATATTTCAAGGAAAATGAAATTAAAAACACGTAAGAGAGTGTTGTCTGGAATGAAATACTGATTAATATGTCAAATGATGAAGAAAATACTTTGTTATATTGTCCCTAGTGCTATGTTTCTGTGGCCCAAGTCACAAAGTCCAATATCCAATCGATAGAGCAGAGAAGTGGGATGATTTATATTTTCCAGATTTAAATGTAAGCCTCTTCTTACATATTGTCTTTTCCTTTTCCTTTTCCTTTTCCTTTTCCTTTTCCTTTTCCTTTTCCTTTTCCTTTCCTTTCTTCTCCTCTCCTCTCCTTTTCCTTCCCTCTTATTACTAATCTGTTCCCATAGCCAGTTCTGAAGAACCTCAACAGACAGATGGTGTTCTTTCCATAATTTATCCCTCTTGCGTCATGTATTTGAGAACCAAGCTTCTCTCCAGTCCTGAAAGCTAACCTAGAAAGGAAACTGCAGAAGGCTGTGATTCTTGAAAGGTTTCATTCCCTCTCTCTCCTTAAAAGACAGAAATTGGACCATTCTAGAAATGTAACATCCTAATTGTTGCCATCAATCAAGGAGTCTCAGTGGCGCAGTGATTAGAGTGCAGTACTGCAGGCTACTTCTGCTGACTACCGGCTGCCTGCAATTTAGCAGTTCGAATCCCACCACGCTCAAGGTTGACTCAGACTTCCATCCTTCCCAAGTCAGTAAAATGAGGACCCAGATTGTTGTGGGGCAATATATAGATTCTGTAAACTGCTTAGAGAGGGCTGTAAAGCACTGTAAAGTGGTATATAAGTCTAAGTGCTATTGCTATTGCTATCAGCTGTCTTGGCTTTATTATTTTGGTTTGTTTTTTTATGACTCCAAAAACCAAAAATCACACTAGTGCATGCTTTAAATTTTGGGTTGTTTTTTGTTTTTTTTTAAACACAGAATACCCCACCAAATGAGTCTCTGTGGGATGTTTCTTATATACTTCTGGAACACTTCCCTTCCTTTTGAGAAATAGCTTTCCATCATTTACTTAAGAATCATTCTCATTCTCCATCCTCCAAAACAGGCAATTTCCAGTGAAAGGGGAAGCCAAACAATCTTCCAATGCATGCCAAATCACTACTCAAAATTGTTGCCGATAATTTTCCCCATCATGTTCATGTTCCTATAGCAGTATGGTGTGATCTTCCTCCTCCTTCTACCAAAGGCACTGTAGAATAAGAAAAAGATTACTGTAATCCTTTTCTTCCCATGACATCCAAGCCCTGTAATCTTCTTGCTAGGTTAGTGGCAAAATCCTATCTGTTAATGTCAAGGCTGACTTTACAAGAAAAAAAACTTCGGGTAAGGCTTCGTTGTATTGATAAATAGCGATCGGGGACTTAAAAAGAAGCTATCCAGGGCAAGCGCACCAAGAAAAGGCTGATGATTAGGCCCAACCTATAATTTAGTCATCAAGTTTGTCTGCATTTATAAAGCACTTGGATAACTCACTGACATATTATTTTACAAGGAGATTTTGATTGAATAATTACCTAGTATATCCTTGGGCATAAACAACATTTACAAGTATAAATACATAAGGGAAGACTCTCATACTGAAAATAATTTTGATACGGTGTGACAAAAATGGTGGTAGGGTATCCTTTTTATTGACAGCTGACAACAGTCATATAATTGTCATATTTAGCCTGCAAAACATTGTACAGTCACTAGATGGTAACAGTGAGACCTTGAAGCCTGAGCTCTTTGCTGCCAACTAATGATCACTGATATGGAAGTACATCCACAACAATTAATAGCTCCTGAACGTTTTATTAACCAAACATTGGAATGGAATGGAATGGAATGGAATGGAATAGAATAGAATAGAATAGAATAGAATAGAATAGAATAGAATAGAATAGAATAGAATAGAATAGAATAGAGCTGGAAGGGACCTTGGAGGTCTTCTAGTCCAACCCGCTGCTCAAGCAGGAGACCCTATACCATTTTAGACAAGTAACTGTCCAATCTCTTCTTGAAAACCTCCAATGATGGAGCACCCACAATTTCTGGAGGCAAGCTGTTCTATTGGTTAATTGTCCTTACAGTTAGGAAATTTCTCCTTAATTCCAAGTTGCTTCTCTATTTATTTATTTATTTATTTATTTATTTATTTATTTATTTTCAAATTTCTATACCGCCCTTCTCCTGATCTGTCCCCGTCCACACACACACACAAACACAGCCAGCCGAGGGTTAAGGAAGCACTTGGCACACACCCAGGACTTTATCTCCAACTTGGCAGCGATATACACACCGTCTGCCAAGTGCTTTATTTCCACAGAAACAGAAAGATAATATACTCAGCGTACAAGACTTGAGCCTTGATAGTACAGTGGTTTGGTGCACCCTGTCATTAACACAGCTGCCTGCAATTTCTGCTGGTTCGAATCTCTCCAAGGCTCAAGGTTGACTCAGCCTTCCATCCTTTCTAAGGTAGGTGAAATGAGGACCCAGTTTGTGGGGGCAATAAGCTGACTTTGTATAAAATATACAAAAGAATGAAGGCTATTGCTTAACGCATTGTAAGCCGCCCTGAGTCTCCGGAGAAGGGCGGCATATAAATCAAATTAAAAAAAAAAAAGAGTCCAACAAAAATAAATATTCCTCTCAGCAGTTTCGGATGAGGCTTTAGTGACTATCCAAGGTTTATTTTTGTTCGTCACAGGGATCACTGGCCACCACCCTCTATTATATAGTCTCTGGGGTGTGGTCCAGTGACTCAGTTCTAATCCTTAGCACGCCTCCTGAGCTGCTGCAATCGTTTATCATGCCTTCGGAGGTGTGCGTCCAGGAATGATGTCTCTCCTTCACTCTCATCTGAGACATCTGTCTCCCTGCTAATCTCCTCTCCCTTGGCCGGCACCTGAGACAGTGCCAGAGGGGAGGGGCCTGGAGAGGAAGGCCTGGCTGACTCCTCTTCCTCATGCTCAGAGCTTTCTTCCTCTGATGGGATAGGCTCAGAGGGCGGGGCCACAACACCTCCTTTCTGACTCAGGGCGGTGAACAGCCAAAACAAAACATTTGTACACAAAAGTTAAAATAGGTTTAAAATAATTAAATAAGGTTTGGCCCAAAATTTAAAACATTCCAATTAAAATCAGTATCAAAATTCTAAAAACCAACCATAAAATTCAGGGCAGCCCAGCTAACTGAAAAAAAATAGGTTTTAAGGGCCCGATGAAAAGTCCGGAGGTCTGGGATCACTTGTATCTCTGGGGGTAGATTGTTCCAGAGGGTAGGCGCTACCACAGAGAAGGCTCTCCCCCTGGGGGTCGCCAGCCGACATTGTCTGGCCGACGGCACCCTGAGGAGGCCCTCTCTGTGGGAGCAAACTGGTGGCAGAAGGCGGTCCCGTCAGTACCCTGGCCCTAAACCATGGAGCGCTTTAAAGGTGATCACCAACACCTTGAAGCACACCTGGAACTCCACCAGGAGCGAATGCAGCTCGCGCAGGAGAGGATCAGTTTCCAACCATTGTTTCTTGTCCTGCCCTCTGGTGCTTTGGAGAATAATTTGACCCCTTCTTTTTTGTGGCAGCCCCTCAAATACTGAAATATTGCTATCATGTTACCCCTAATTCTTCTTTTCTTTAGACCAGCCAGACCCAAAATGTGGAGCCATTCTTCATTTCCATTCTAAGATATTGGGGCAAATAAAGACCAGATATTGCAATGCCAGACTCTTTGACTGAATTATTGAAGGTACTTAAATTATATTATATTTATTATATTATATTATATTTACATAAATTTAAATATTAAAAGTCTACTGAGCTTGATGGAACTTGCTTCTCTGTAGGCATGTCTAAGACTCCACCAAACTTACTCATCTAAAAGGGGAACCAAAGACAAATCAGCAACCCAACTTCTTTTTCTCATTCATGTTTTCTGCTTCTTATTTAAAGAAAATCCTACAGAATAATTTCCCCTCTTTCATGGAGATTCTGTTCTTTCATCCTTAGCATTATCCAAGGCTAGCAACTGTGGAAAATGTTTATTAAAATGCCCTTTTACAATCTTGTGTTCTCCAGATGCTTGATCATTGGTCTAGGTCATGAGGGATTTGAGGGTTCAAAAATGTGGAAATCATCTAATTAGGGAACTGTGAACCAATCTTCACTTAATTGCACCTTTCCTCAGCATTCCACTGAAAGTTTTTAGGATCTAATTGGGATTGTAAGATTACAGCAGGGGTGAAATCCAACAGGTTCTGACAGGTTCTGGAGAACCGGTAGCAGAAATTTTGAGTAGTTCAGAGAACTGGCAAATACCACCTCTGGCTGGCCCCAGAGTGGTGTGGAAATGGAGATTTTGCAGTATCCTTCCCCTGAAGTAGGGTAGGAATGGAGATTTAGCAGTATCCTTCCCCTGCCATGCCCACCAAGCCACGCCCACCAAGCCACACCCATAGAACCGGTAGTAAAAAAATTGGATTTCACCACTGGATCACAGAGGTCTGTTTTAGGGTACCATGTGATTATAAAGCCTGTATTTATTATATTATGTTCATTTTCACCAAAAAAAGAGAGAAAAGAACCATGTTTGCATATCCTGTTTCTTAAGAGGACCTCGGTGCATGAAAAGTATTGGCAGACTTCACTACAGTCTACAGCCATCAATTCACAAACAATTCCAAGAAGCTCAGCAGGCAAACAAAATCAAACAGGGGATGAAATGAAGTCCCATCAGCTTCCAATCCCATCCATCATGGTTTGTTAACCTAATAGAAAATAGCCTCTTTTCCTTGGTGGATGAGAATATATTAAGTCTGAAGCAAAGGCAAAACACACAGCTCTTAAACCTCTCTGTCTGCTTTCATCCTGTTAAATGAACAGAGAAAACACCATTAAGAACATTCCAGAATTTTAAATGGGCCTGTCTTGTAGGAGTTGTGGCAGTTGGAAATGGCATTTGCTCATGTTCCAAGAGGCCCCAATGGAGATCATTATAGATTTGCTCCAGAAGGGATTTCTATATTTATTTATTTATTTATGTATTTATTATTGAATTTCTATACCGCCCTTCTCCCTGAGGACTCAGGGCGGTGTACAGCCAGAATTAAAAAGACATGCAAGACAAATATTAAAAAACAATTAAAAGATATATAAATTTGGCCCAATTAAAACTCATTACCAATTAAAACGTTTAAAACATTTAAAACAGTTAAAAATTTCATCTTAAGCCAGCCCGGCTTGTTTAAATAAATGGGTTTTAAGGGCACGACGAAAGGCACTGAGGTCCTGGATTCTCCTTATCTCTGGGGGGAGCTGATTCCAGAGGGTAGGTGCCCCCACAGAGAAGGCTCTCCCCCTGGGGGTCACCAGCCTACATTGTTTGGCTAATGGCACCCTGAGGAGGCCCTCTCTGTGGGAGCGCACGGGTCGATGGGAGGTCGTCGGTAGCAGCAGGCGGTCTCGAAGATAGCTAGGCCCTATGCCATGGAGCGCTCTGAAGGTGATAACCAGCACATATCCAAAAAGAGCTCCTGTTAAAATCCAGAGTAATTTTGTTTGGTGGAAGTATATTCCAGGTTTTGTGCGTTTTTACAAATATCTCTAGTACCCAGTATTACTAAGACTCCACACTTTAGAAGTACATGAAATGTTATAATAATAAAAATATCTAGTTGCAGAATACCTCTGGGTTTCAGAATAGACAATTCCAAACTTTCCTTCCCAAATGGAAAGTTCTACCTTTAGGTGGAACCATGTCTGGTTTCTCCCACCCTCAGAACGGGATAGTTGAGGGCCAGAAAGCTTCCACCTCTAAAATCATCGCATGTCTCTTCCATGTTCTTCCTTCGAAATGGCAAAGACGGAAGCAGCAGAATTTCTGAGGGGAGAAAAGGCCTTTTCATGAGGAAAAACAAGGAACGTGTGCTCCATGGTGAGCATTTCAAGGGATCTGAGCAAAAGCTGAGGTGACAAAGGACAAAGAAAAGATTTGGCTCGGCTTTATTCTCTCTCAAAGATGACATACCCCTTAAAAACAAAAGCTCAATGTCAGCCAGCAGGCTACACCCATTGAATGAATCCCTGAGTGGATTGTGCCTGAAATGTATGCCAGAAAAATACATTGCATTACATTTTTCCCCCTGATCTTCCTGTAATTTATATGGTAATCAGCCAAGGGACTTCTTCTGAGTAAAAGCAGTTAATTCAGGCCTGGATATGAAGCATCAGGGCCAGAGGTGTGTAAACACACCAGCGCACATACACACTGTTTGAGGCAGAAATTGACCAATTTGTATGAGCTTGGGACTGGTAGAACCCAGACATCTACTCTTGCCGATAGCATAACATAACAAGGTTTCAGAAACATCAAACCTGGGGTCTTGGCAGTTACCATGGAAACTAATGGTTACATCAAGTCACCCAATAGCGTTTCAATAAATGCCAGTTTTATGCCTGTATGGAACTACAAAACAGAGCTTTGGATTGTGAGGTAAGGGGGAATTCGACTTTCAGGCTACTAGCATGGGGGTTTTGCTATGTGTGGTCAGGAAATTGACTGGACCTCCTCATTTTGGATCACCACTATCTTCTAGTGCAACTCTAGGATAGTTTGACTGCTGCAGAAATTCAACTGGTTCAGCATTATGTTAAATTCAATTGTTAAATTTAAAACTGATTTCCCCCCTTCTCTCAATTGCTCAGAGGTCTTCCTGGAATAAAAATCGACCTTAGGCTTTATTAAAACATCAGGAATGCCCTTGCAATTTTTTTTTAAAAAACTTTTTCAGCTAAATTGTTTTGAACAAAGGTACATTTTCGCCCAGTGAGAGTCATTGAACTCTTAAGATAGTTAGCTACCAACAATAACTCCACTGTGTGGATTCCTCTTCCTTTGAGTGTTCAGAGATGATTGTGGAAGGACTCATTTAAGGAATATGAGTTCGTGATGTCTGCAGTATATCAACAGCAGTTTAGGAAATGAAGCTGAGAAAGAAAACGGGGAAGGGAACGGAAGGGAAGGGAAGGGAAGGGAGAGGAAAGAAGAAGAGAAGGAGAAAGGGAAGGGATTTCTAAAGAAATGTGTCATGCACCTAATGAGGTCATTTTAAGTTTATTTTGACCTTCCATTTAGCTGATGCCACTTGTTGACACACAAAACGTATTAGAAAGACAGTGGCATTTGCTGTAATGAAAGCACTTGTTTGACTCATTCTCTCTCCGAACATCAGAAAAATAATTAAGTCTGCATAATTAAGTCTGCACATCGGATGGCGTATTTCCAGGCTGTAATCTGAGATAAGGTTGGGCTGAATTGGTTCCAACATCTGTTTCCTAGGACTTTACAGCACTTCGAATCCAACTGTGGGCAATCCCAGGGAAAAGGGTAAAGATGAGGCAACTTGTATTTTCCCACAGGCTCTGAAACAATTTTATATTGCTGAATCCAAATACTGAATTCCTGGCACTGCATAGCCTCCCTTTCAAGCCCTGCCCTAGTTCTCCCACTCTTCAAAGGGGCTTCATGCTCCCTGGCCTGATGCTGGTGTACAGCAGAACAGCCTCTTTTTCCAGATGTTTCAAGCAGAGATGGCAGAAGACTCTCAGACTCTCCACCACTTGTACAGAATAACAGAGGTTATTTTGTGTGTTTTTTTATATATATTTGATTTATATGCCGCCCTTCTCTGGAGACTCAGGGCGGCTTACAATGTGTTAAGCAATCGCCTTCATACTTTTGTATATTTATACAAAGTCAGCTTATTGCCCTCACAATCTGGGTCCTCATTTTACCTACCTTAGAAAGGATGGAAGGCTGAGTCAACCTTGAGCCTGGTGAGATTCGAACTTGCAGTAATTGCAGGCAGCTGATGTTAATAACAGTGCTTTAGTCTGCTGCGCTACCAGGGCTCTGTTAGCGCAGAGTTGGAAGGTACTTTGAAGACCTTCTAGTCCAAGCCCAAGCAGCAGACCCTATACCTGTGATGGCGAACCTATGGCATGCGTGCCACAGGTGGCACGTGTGGCCATATCGATGGGCACGCGAGCTCATGTCCAGCGCACATGCGCATGCCAGCCAGCTGATTTTCGGGCCATCTGGGCCCACCAGAAGTAGGGAAACAGGCTGTTTCCTGCCTCCAGAAGACTTTGGGGGATGGGGAAGGCCCATTTTTTGCTCTCCACCGCTTCCAGAGCCTTTCTAGGAGTCTGGGGAGGGCGAAAATGGCCTTCCCCACCCACCCCTGGAAGCCCTCCGGAGGCCGAAAACAGCCTGTTTGCCAATTTCCGGTGAGACAGGAAGTCCCATTTTTTGTTGTCCCCAGCCTCCAGAGCCTTTCTAGGAGTCTGGGGAGAGCAAAAACAGCCTTCCCCACCCCCCACCCCCCAGGAGGCTCTCCGGAGGCCAGAAATGGCCCATTTACCAACTTCCAGGGGCAGGGCGCATAGAATTATGGGTGTGGGCACGTGCGCACGCGACCCCACTCCTGGCACGCGATGGCAAAAAGGTTAGCCATCGCTGCCCTATATCATTCTGGACAAATGGCTGTCAAGCCATTTACAGAGTTGGAAGGGACCTTGTAGGCCAACCCCCCACCCAAGCAGTAGACCCTACACCATTTCTGACAAATGGCCGTCCAATCTCTTCTTGAAAGTCTCAAAGGATGAAGCTTCCACAACTTCCGAAGGCAACTTCTGTTCCATCGACTGATTGTTCTCACTCAGTCAGCGTTCCAGAAAGTCCCCAACTCCAAGTAAAAACTCCGAGGCAGGCATTTCTCAAAAGTGCTTTGGAAAATAGCTTGACCCCCTCTTCTCTGTGGCAGCCCCTCAAATATCAAATAGGCTGCTATCATGTTTCCCCTGGTCCTTTTCTTCACTAGACTGGCCATGCCCAGTTCCTGCAACCGTTCATCGTATGTTTTAGCCTCTAGTCCCCTAATCATCCTGGTTGCTCTTCTCTGCACTTTCTCTAGAATCTCAACATCTCTTTTATAGTGTGGTGACCAAAACTCCAGCTGTGTTCTTACTCAGGTTTTATAGAGTAATATTAGTACCTCCCTGGATCTTGATTGTATCCCTCTGTTAATGCAATTTAGGATTGCATTGGCTTTTTTGGCTGCCGCTGCACACTGGCTGGCTTCATCAGATTCTTCACTGAAAACTAGAGCCATGTACATCCATAAGGTGTGGCCTGTTGGCACACAGAATTCAAAGGCTTTACAAAGCTCTTATTCTTCCTGGGTCCAGCTTTATGATCAAATCAACCCTGGTCCTATCATCTTGTTTGATAGCCCTGAGTAGTTTAGATGTATCTTCATAATGTCCCAAAGGTGTGTTGTTGTTTTTTAAGAGGCAACGGGACAGTCTGGTTTTTCTTTGAAGATGTTTCTCTTCTCATCCACGAATCTTCTTCAGCTCTGACTGGATGGTGGGGAATGGAAGGATTTATATTCTTTGCAGACAGAGTTGGTCATTTGCATCCTTTTAGAGAGTCATTGAGGCCACCTGAGGTTCATCTGTGTGCTTTAGTATTGCAAATGGGTGTGAAGCCTTCTTGGAACTGTTGAAACCATGACCCAGATGACTGTGAATCTGCATAGTGGTCCTCTCCAGCTTGCAATTTTCTGGTTCCTACCTCACCAGATGGAGCCTTTGCCATTCCTTTAACCATTGAGAGCCTTATCCTTCATGGGTTTGTCTATACACCAGTGATGAAATCCAATTTTTTTTTACTTTCTGTGGGCGTGATGTGGCTTGGTGGGCGTGGCTTGGTGGGCGTGGCAGGGGAAAGATACTGCAAAATCTCCATTCCCACCCCACTCCAGGGGAAGGGTACTGCAAAATCTCCATTCCCACCCCACACTGGGGCCAGCCAGTGGTGATATTTGCCAGTTCTCTGAACTACTCAAAATATCAGAGATGATATTTGCCGGTTCTCTGAACTACTCAAAATTTCCGCTACTGGTTCTCCAGAACTTGTCAGTACCTGCTGGATTTCATACCTGCTCTACACCCTTTTCAAAGTTATTTAAATGTACACCTTCCGTCATATGGATCCCATCATATGAATGGCACATCCATCCATATTATGGATTTCATTCTGCTTTGCTTCCTGTAAGAACCTTTGGGGGGGGGGAGGGTCTCTCAGAATGTTACAGGATGTTAGGGAGCCAAGCTGTGAAGTTGAGGCAAGAAATCTGTGAAAGGTATCCAAGAAAGTTGCAGCTGTAAAGATAAAACAGATTCTTTGATTTGGTAAACCAACTAATTTGCTCACGCAACTGGCTTCTTCTCGGTCTTCAAAGGCAATCAAATGCAGTTGCTGATTTGGAATGAGCACTGGTGTCCTTTGGGGAGTTATTGTGTTGACCCAACCACAGGAAGCCTGCAGTCTGTTGCCAAGGTTCTCAAATGTGTTTTGTGCTAATTGATAGCTAGCAAACACGATCGAGTGACATGGTTTGTCGCGCTTCAACATCTAAATGGTCCGTTCAATGTTATTCTTTTAGCAAGGCAGAAATTTATTAATTAGTATTTATTAATGACATTTATTTGCCATCCGTCTCATTTTGAAAGGACTCTGGGCATCTTACAGCATCAAACATTAAAATAATCAGAAATAAATATTCCTAACCCAATAGAATATCCAATTAGAAAGAAATTCTAATTATTCTTTTTTTTTCCCAAGTATACTGAAAAAAAAAGTATTGATTGTCAGATCCCTATAAGTGATACTGAAGCGGGATTTACTAATCCCAATCAGTATCTGTAAATAAGTCAGGAGACAAGACCACGGAGATCCAGAGAAAACAGGTTTATTGAGTATTGCTAGCAATAGGCTCAGTGCAGTCACCTGCCAAGGACTGAGCCCCGAACCACGCCCTAAGGCAGACTTTTATAGGTTCTTGAGATTTGACAGTGACATAGCATATTCAGTTCCGCTTATGGATAATACATTGTGCATACAGATAGGTAATTCTAAGGGAGATTCACTGGAAAAGTACAAAAGCAGAAGTTCATAGTTTTGTGATACATAGGGCATACAACTTGGTACATCTTGTGGTTACAACGGTTACAGCAGAAGATTACAAATGCCAAGTTCCCTTTTAGACGTACAGATGTAGGAGAAAGGGCCTTATGATTATATCTTTTATATAAGAATGCAATGTACAGTATAAATGAGGTTATATACCATTTGGTTGAGGGGGCTCTCCTTCATTCCCCCCTGTTGAGACTTAGCCAAGTAATGCAATTACTGCAAAGTTTCACATATGGGGTTATCTTCTTCCATATCCACAAGTTTCTGATATTCCCACCAGGCCATAGCTTGGGCGGTAGCTTTCTTCTCAACCAATAAAGATAGAGTGCTGGTGCTTGTGCGAATAAAGATAGGGAGAATGCAAGGCAAAATAACACATCCAGCTGCAATGAGGCCAATGAGAGCAACGATAGCTTGTATACCAGGCAGTTTCGGGAACCATCCCGAGAAGGCATCTGCTAGGTTGAAGCCTCTCCATGTCTGAACAGGGACATGTGCCAATTAGTGAGATTGAGCTTGCCACACACACCTCCCTCTTTAGCTAACAAATAATCTAAAGCAAGGCGATTCTGCCAAGCTCCTCTTCCCCCCTGTTCCCAGCAGAACGCAATAGAGATAAAGAGCGTTAATGACAATACCAACAAACAAAAGAACAACAACCATGCTGAGCAGCATCCATCAGGGTTATGAAGAGGGGACCTTCCTCCCAGAGCGCAGGGTGTAACGAACACATACCAAATTGCTTTGAACCCTTATCAACAGCAGGCTCATCCACATCCACTCAGATCCAAACCTTCCAACCATGTTCAGTACTTATCTGCTGTCTGTTCTCTTAGTTTAGCTCTTTCGGCATCCAGCAGTGCAGCCTGCATGGTGGGGCTAAGCTTGAGAGTATAATAGGAGGGTTTATCTAGACAACTTACAAAGTAACGAGATAATACTTCTTCTATGATTACTACATCACACGCGGTAACACAATGTATACAAAGAACACAGTCAATACAATGTGCACAGCAGCAGCATCCACACCTACATGAGCAAAACCAACACATTAGCAGAAGAAGATAAATACTCAATGCAAAGAAAAGAGGCCTTCTTCATCCAATCTTCCCCCGTGCGTAGAAAGTCAGCTTCCGGTGTGACTTAGCAAGGGTTCCAACTTTGGCTCCCGTTCGTAGAGGGACAGCTTCCGGGGTGTCACCAGAAGGGGTAGCCTGAGGTGAGGACCGCCCTTGACGAAAGGTAAGACGCAAAGGCTGCGCTGGATGGGGTTTCACTAGCCAGGTGGATGGCACGGCAACCTTGACTCGTGACCAATGGATTCAAGGCTTAATTTCAGCAACTTTAATAGCAAGCGGAGAAGTCATAATTACAGAGAAAGGACCCCTCCATTTAGGACAAAGGGGTTCCCGTTTCCACTCCTTAACCCACACCTCCTGTCCCGGTGAAATGTTATGGGTGGGGGTTACTACCAAGTGAGGACGGGAAGACAAGACATAATCCTGTAACTTATGGACCATTTGATTAAGCGATTGGAGCTGTTTAAGCTTAATAGCGTCCCCCACCTGCGTGACGGAAGAAACAGTGGGCCGGACTAAGTTGGGGATTCTCCCATAAAGTAATTCAAAAGGGGAAACAAGCAAATCTTTGTGAGGAGTGCAACGCACAGCAAATAGAGCCATCGGCAGAGCATCTGGCCACTTTAGGTGCGTTTCCTGACAAATCTTTGCCAGTTTATCCTTGATAGACCTATTAACCCTTTCTACAAAAGAACCGCTGCTAGCGTGAAAAGCACAATGAAGGCGCCAGTGGATGCCCAGCATAGTAGAAATTTTTTGTGTAGCCTTGTGGATAAACTCAGGGCCATTATCGGACGAGATTCTAGAGGGTAGGCCATAACGAGGAATGATTAGCTGCAAGAGGGCCTTAGTAACCTCAGAGGCTCTCTTGGTGCGAGTGGGAATGCATTCCGGCCAACCCGAGTAAGTGCAGATAATGACAAGCAGAGCAGAGTATGAACCAGAGCGGGGCATGTCGGTAAAATCAATCATAAGTGAGTCAAAAGGAAAATCTCCTCTAGGCTGGTGCCCCTGCGGAGGCTGGGGTCCAGTCCTAGGGTTGTTCGCGGCACACGTGTGGCACCTGGAGCAGACGTTGGCAGCAATGCTGTGGACCTTGTTGATATACAATTCATGTAGCAGAGCGTGTGCCAAGGCAGTCTTGCCCAGGTGCAGTTGCTGGTGAACTTGAGTGACCACATCCCAGGCAAGGTTGCCTGGGAGGAAAACGCGAGAATCAGGTAGGACCCACCAGCCCCCCTGTAGGGAAGCGTCAAGTTCACGGGCTTGGGCAATTTCAAGTGTGCTGTAGTGTGGCTGGATGGTGTCAGGGGGGTTCCACAGGGTGAGACAGTGAGCCTGTAGTGTGTAAGGGTTGGAAGCAGCAAGGCGGGCCTCCTGGTCAGCCCTGTGGTTGCCCAGTTGTGTGTCTGACGGTGTTTTCTGGTGTCCTCTACAGTGCATGACAGCCACCTTGTTGGGGGCCCAGACACTGTCTAGTAGGCGGAGGATCTGAGGACCATACTTGATGTCCTTTCCCCCTGCTGTAATAAGTCCCCTTTCTTTATACAATGCCCCATGTACTTGGACAGTCAAAAAGGCATACTTCGAGTCAGTGTAAATGTTAACCTTTAGATTTTTAGAAAGTTCAAGGGCCCTGGTCAAAGCATGGAGTTCTGCCAACTGTGCACTAGTCCCAGGAGGGAGGGGCTCGGCTTCCCAGACATCTGTCAAGGTGACGACAGCATATCCAGCCTTGCGAACACCATCCTGGAGAAAACTAGTGCCATCAGTGAAAAGCGTGTAGTCAGGATGAGAAAGTGGAACATCAGACATATCAGGGCGGCTAGCATATGTTTCCTCAATAGTTTGAATGCAATCATGGGTGGTGTCAAGATCGGGCTCAGGGAGGAGAGTTGCGAGTTTCAAGGAAGTGGATTGCTTTAAAACAATCATGGGGTTGTGTGTTATCAAGCCTTGGTATTTAAGCATTCGGGGATTGGTTAACCACAAATGGCCTTTTGTTTCCAAGACAGCCTTGAGGGCATGAGGGGTTTGAATTTCAAGTTCTTGTCCAAAGGTTAACTTGCTAGCCTCCTGAGTAAGAAGAGCAGTGCCAGCAACAGCCTTCAGACAAGCAGGCCAACCCCTCGCACCCGGATCCAACTGCTTGGAAAGATAGGCCACAGGGCGATGCCAGGTGCCCAACCTTTGGGTTAGAACCCCAACCGCAACATTCTGTTTAGTATCTACAAATAACTGAAAAGGTTTTTCTAAGTCTGGCAAGCCTAAGCTAGGGGCTTGCATAAGAGCATGTTTTAAGCTTGTGAAACTTTTCTGTTCCTGTTTTGCCAGAGGAGTGGCTCACGGTCACTGCCTCTGGTTGCCTCGTAGAGTGGTTTAGCAAGGAGGCTAAAGTTGGGAATCCAAATGCGGCAGAACCCAGCAGCCCCCAGAAACCCCCGGAGATCCTTCTTGGTCCGAGGAGTGGGGAGGCGGCATATGGCTTCTTTTCTTTCATGACCCAAGGTACGTTTCCCAGGCTCAATATCATATCCTAAGTATCTGACTTTTTGCAAAACCAATTGTGCCTTTTTCCGAGAAGCCTTGTAGCCCAAGCGTTGTAAAAGGTGCAATAGGTCATAAGTGTTTTGCCAGCAGATGTCCTTTGACTGGCCGGTGACCAACAGGTCATCAACATACTGTAAAAGGACATCTGGCCCAGGAAGGCGTAGGGCATCCAAATCAGCCGCAAGGGCATTACCAAACAGAGTGGGAGAGTTCTTAAAACCTTGAGATAGCCTGGTCCAAGTATACTGCTGTTTGCGACCAGTAGCCGGATTTTCCCATTCGAAAGCAAAGAGGTGCTGGCTCTGTTTATGGACAGGGATGGTAAAGAATGCATCCTTGAGGTCAATGACCGAAAACCATGACGCAGTCTGGGGAATTAATCCCAGAATTACGTAAGGGTTTGGGACCAAAGGATGGATAGTCACGGTTGCGCAATTAACTGGTTTTAGATTCTGAACCGGGCGGAAGCGGCCATCCCCCTTTGGAATAGACAAAATAGGGGTGTTCCAGGCCGACTCAGTAGGGACCAGAATGTCATGAGCCAGATAGAGATCAATGACTTCCTGAATAGCTTGCATAATGTGCCTAGGGTAGGCCCGCTGACGAAGGCGAACTGGAGTTTTGGCAGGGAGCTCCTCGACAACAATGGGCGTCTGATAGCTAGCAAAACCGGGGGGGGGTTGTCCTCTGCCCACAGAAAAGGGACATTCTGTCTAGCTCTTTCTAGCTTGGATCTCCCAGCCGACGCTGGCCTATTTTTAAAGATCCAAACACTTCTCCATCTATTTTAGATCTCCCAGCAGGCGCTGGCCTATTTTTAAAGATCCAAAATGTATAGAGAGGATGGGGGCACTCAGGCATATACACAAATTGATGGGTTATTGTTTTACCCCCAGTGTGACAAATTAGGGGATTGAGGAAAGGGCGTTGAATTGGTTGGCCTGTGGCCCCCTGGACCGTGATGGTATGCGGGGAGGGCTTAGCCAAGGGTTTGGTTATGACGGATCGGGTGGCCCCTGTGTCAACTAGGAAGGATATAGGCTTGCCTCCAACATTTAATCTGACCATAGGTTCTGGGAGGCGGGCTGAACCCGGTCTGTTTCACTCCCATTCCTCGACTTCGGCTAGACCAATGAGAGGGGCGTTAAACGTCCCACGTCCCCTCCCTTGAAAGGGTCTGCCTCGTCCACAGTGGTCTTTTCTGGCAAAGCCTCCCTGGTTCCCTTCATTGACACGTGCCGTTTCCCTGTCGGGGCATTCTCCCTTCCAGTGGCCAGTCCTTTTACATATGGCACACTGGTTTGGCGCCAGGGGTCCCCCTGACCCCTGGCCCCGATTCCGCCCCAGGGGTCCCCCTGACCCCTGGCCCCTTGAGCCTCTGCCCATTCGTGGCCCATCCCGGGCCGCAGGCCTTCCCATCAGGGCAGCAGCGAGCAGTTCTGCTTTCTTATGCATTTTCTGCTCCTGTTTCTTTTCCTCAATCTTATCCCTGTTAGCAAAAACCTTCCTTGCAACCTCCATCAGCTCACTCATCGACTTCCCAAGAGCTCCCTCCAACTTCTGTAATTTTCGCCGTATGTCAGGGGCGGATTGAGAAATGAAGGCCATTGCCAACATGCGAGCATTTTCAGGTTGTGTGGGGTCAATGGGAGTGTACATGCGGTAAGCATCTAACAGCCGGGCATAGAAGGCTTCTGGGGCTTCTTCGGCACCTTGGATCACCAAAGAAGGCTTTGACATGTTGGTGGTGGTTTCCCCGCCGCCTGGATTGCCTGCACAACAAGGGGACCTGAGGTCCCCTATCTTATAGGGGTCCCATCTTGGATCTTCGGAGGGGAAATCCCTAGCCACCCAGCGATCAAAAGTCATATCCTGGGTTGGCATAGTTCCCTTTAAAAAATTTTTAAGAGCTGCATTCCGAATCTTTTCCCTCTCCTCTGGATTAAAGATGGTACCCATTAATTGTCGTAGATCCCGCCAGGTGGGATTATGGGTATCTACAATAGTTTTAATCAAATCAGTGACCTCTGATGGTTTGTCACTAAACGGACCATAATGCATTTTCCAGTTTAAGAGGTCCGATGAAGTAAAAGGGACGTGCTGAAACACAGAGACAATCACTGGTTCTCTGTTTGGCTCAACCACGGACTGATCCACCCTTCTGAGGGGGTTCAGGAATGCCACGCCGTCTTCAGACAGATCAGCTTCCTCACTCAGTCCGGCATTCTTTGAACGAGTTTGGTCAGCTATGGGGCCTTCCCTTTTTTGAGTGGCAAGGTGCGTAGCCTGCACCTTGTGGCTTTGCACTTTTGTAGCCACGGGGGGGGGGGGTGTTGTATCAAATTAAGCCAGACATCGATATAAGGGGCTTGGTCTGGGTGTCCTTTAGTGGGGTGGAAAACCCCCTGGTGTACTCGCAGTACAACCCCTGGGTCCAAAGACCCTGTTACTGGCCAGTCAACTCTGAAGTCTGGCCAGTCCACCTCACAGAAAACCCGTAACCTTTGCCTGCTTCACCTTATGCCGTAGTCTTGGCTAATGTAGGCATCTTTAAAATGTTTTAACACACATGCCAAGGGGGTGAGTGGCGTACTTCCTCCTCCACCCATCTTCCTCCCCGGGCCCCAGACAAGACAAGTAGGAAAAGGGATTTGAGAGGGAGGTAAGGGGTCCTTCCCTCTCAGAGAAACACCAAGGGATTTCAATCACACTTCCCCGGCTGCCAGTCCCGGACTCTCGACGGCCACTGAACAGAACCGCGGGGAACACTCACACCAGTCACACAAGACAAACCTCCCACCTTTAACCTTTAGGGAAGGGTGCCCCCTGCACCTGTCATACAAGACAAACTTCCCTCAGGGGTCCCCCTGACCCCACCTTTAACCTTTAGGGACGTCCTACGTCCCCCACTTTTAGCCTTTAGGGGAGGGTGATCAGGCCTTTCCCTGTTACAGGCTAGTGGTTATTTCCTCTTCCCAGGGACCTCTTCCCAGGGACCTCTTCCCAGGGACCCAGATACTTGCCTGCAGGCGTCTTTTCCTCTCCTTCCAGCTGGGTTGAAGTGGACCTGGTCTCTTGGTCTCCCTCAAGTGGTTCTTGGAGGCGTCAACCGATGCTGCGAAGGAGCCGGCTCCACAGGGAAGTCCCTCAGACTAAAAAATGTCCGATGGCGCCTGGGATAGTTCCCTGAGCCTCCGAGACCCTCCCACAGTGTGGTGACGGTCCAGAGGAATTTTAAAAATTCCGTTGCCTCCTGGCTGGCTCGCCAGAAATGAAGCGGGATTTACTAATCCCAATCAGTACCTGTAAATAAGTCAGGAGACAAGACCACGGAGATCCAGAGAAAACAGGTTTATTGAGTATTGCTAGCAATAGGCTCAGTGCAGTCACCTGCCAAGGACTGAGCCCCGAACCACGCCCTAAGGCAGACTTTTATAGGTTCTTGAGATTTGACAGTGACATAGCATATTCAGTTCCGCTTATGGATAATACATTGTGCATACAGATAGGTAATTCTAAGGGAGATTCACTGGAAAAGTACAAAAGCAGAAGTTCATAGTTTTGTGATACATAGGGCATACAACTTGGTACATCTTGTGGTTACAACGGTTACAGCAGAAGATTACAAATGCCAAGTTCCCTTTTAGACGTACAGATGTAGGAGAAAGGGCCTTATGATTATATCTTTTATATAAGAATGCAATGTACAGTATAAATGAGGTTATATACCATTTGGTTGAGGGGGCTCTCCTTCAATACTGCCACTCAATTGGGAGAAGGGGGGCCCTTAGACTCGATTTATTAGCATTGCCTGTGTCAACAAATATTTTACAACCTATATCCTGGTGCCAAAGAGCCCTGAGATCCCCTTAACTTTGGGGAATGTTTATGACAGCCATGTGGGCTGTTTCACTTTAAAGGATAATGGAGGATAGCGATGGAAATACACACCCATGTATTGGCTAAAATCTGCATTCTGGCTAAAGGGAGGGGTCTCTACTGTTTTAATCCTACTTGTCTTGCCTAAGGGTATTCAGACCTTTATTTGAATCCATTGCTGTCACTTCTGTTTAATAAAAGGTTCCTTTTGAAATACTACGTTTCAAGAGTTTTTACTTTCTTAAATTGGAAGGAGAGGCAGTCCTTACAGTCATGTCAAGGATAGATCTGGCTTGTATTATTGTTCAAGGAAATTTAGTGAACTTCTCTGGTGAGATGTCAATATTTAATTAATAAGAATGACCAAATACACTCTGACAAGTCACCCGTACAATCTTTTTTTTTATTTTCTGCTGTGTCCCATGCTCTTAATGTTTAAAACCCAAAGATCATAAAGCACTGTACTTTTGCAGGTTTTCCTGTCCATTTTTACCTGAAAACAACCGGCCTCCAACCCCAGTTTCTTCTATTGCCTAACAGGTAATAGTCTTGCTCTTAATATTTGACTGCAAAGTTAGTTTGCAGCTTCTGTCATGTTTCTTGATAGAGACATCTATTTTGATATCATACAATTTGATTGTCCCAAAAATGCTTTTTCAGGAGGCAACTGGACTTTCTTGTTTCTTCTTTGAAGATGTTTCACTTCTCATCCAAGAAGCTTCTTCAGCTTTGACAGGATAGTGGGGAATGGAAGGATTTATCTTCCTTGCAGACAGCTGGTCATTTGCATCCTTTTAGAAGGTCTTTGAAGCACTTGGAGGTTTATCCTCAGGGTCACCTGAGTAGTGCTTCTGGTTCCTGAAGTCTGCAATCTTTTCCTCTGGAAACCCATTCCTACTCCCACACCATTCAAAGGGTTTTCATCCCATGTTGTATAGCTAAAAGTTCTGTAGAGATTCTCAGTCATCCAGCTCTGACAGGATAGTGGGAAATGGAATTTAAGAAGCTTCTTAGATGAGAAGAGAAATGTCTTCAAAGAAAAAACAAGGCCAGTTGCCTCCTGAAAAAGCACCTTTGGGACAACCATGACCTGGATGACTGAGAATCTCTACAGACATACAACTTGATCCAGTGGTAGAATTCAAATTTTTTTACTACTGGTTCTGTGGGCATGGCTTGGTGGCCATGGCAGGGGAAGGATACTGCAAAGTCCCTATTCCCACCCCTCCTGGGGGAAGGATATTACAAAATCTCCATTCCTACCCCTCTCTGGGGCCAGCCAGAGGTGGTATTTGCTGGTTCTCTGAACTGCTCAAAATTTCCGCTACCGGTTCTCCAGAACCTGTCAGAACCTGCTGAATAGCATCCCTGTCTTGATCCAAACCCCAGGATTTTTTTCTCTTGAGAAACAAGCCAACTTTTCACTTCGAATATTGAAGTTCACTTATCAACATTCTGCCCTTGTGAATGTAAGGAAGATGTAAAGAAGAAAAGATTTTTATATACAAAGGAGGGTTTTTCCTTTTACTTGATATGAGTATATTGTGTGGAAGTCTGGGGGGGAGGGGAGGGTTAGGGTGGGTTAGGGAGGTTGGGAAGTTTGGGGTGGGATGAGGTTGGGGGAAAAGGGGCGAAAATGTAATTGTAAAACTTTTGCAATAAAAAAAAAGAAAAGAAAAGATTGGACTGCCATTTGCTTGAGCAGGGGGTTGGACTAGATGACCTATAAATTCCCTTCTAACTCTGTTAATCTGTAATCTGTATGTAGATGTGATGAAACCTCTAATTTGTTTGCTTTCCCAATTTTGCAATGAAGTCTTTGAACATCTGTAATTTTTTCTTCTGATTGTACCATTTCCTTGATTCTTGCATCAATCAAGAGGGAACAGAACATAATGGAAAATAAACTTTACCTTGGTATATAAATAGCTAAAATCATTAAACACTTTATGTTTCAAATTTTAAAAGAGAGCAGAAAATTGTAGAAAATTGCACTTAGAGCCATCAGAGGCCATTGGGCCATTAGAGAGTGCCTAGTTTTATCAAATCATAGCTATGTTCAAGGAAACAAATTTTCATTGATCCAGTAAATTTGTAAGCATATCTAATTCAGAATTCTTTGGATGCTTTGTAAAAAACGAAGTAAAGCCAATCTTTATGACTTTATAGAAGGTGCAGAATAACAGGAGATGAGCTATAGATTCAGTGTTCCTTTTCCACAATGGCACAGTCTCGGTTTAGAAAGGATTGTTTAATATTTTCCCTCAATAACTGTCATGGGAAAGATATTAAAATATGCCATTGTTAGTGTTCTTCCCAGTTTAGAAACAGTCATTTGATTTAAGTATCTTGTAGCATAAAGAAAGAACAGTGACTACTTAGGAAGATGTTCCTGTGTAGGGCAGATTGATCCGATTGGTCTTCCAATTGGCTAAACTGGTGTGGGAAGAAATCTCCATCTGGTTCAGTTCCAAGCTGGGAGAAAGGCACTGGAGACAAAATGGAGGCTGGAGGCTGATTGGAAAGAGGATCCATTTATTGATGAAGCAGAACCACCAAGCACGTGTGATTCTGGGCAGCTGACCACATGGAGTTGAGAGTGGGTGGCTTTAATACCCTCTCTGGGCTCTGTATTTGAGCTTCCTGTTCCTGTGCAAGAACATGTATTCGATTGGCTATTGTCAGACTCTCATGGGGCCATGTAGAGGTTATGTAGGGGTCACAGCTGGCTCTATAGGCAAAGTACAAATCCTAGGTGTTCGTCTGAGCTAAGTTTGGTTGAAGTTTGCCAGGGGTGATGCAAAGTCCTTAGGAGATTGTGCAATGTAGTGAGCTCTGCTAAATGGAAGTGGGTTAATCCTATTATGTCCTGAAGGGTCATGTCTTAATCCCATCACCTGAAGGTCTTTTGTTTTGTAGACAGGATGGCCCAGTCTTTCTTAATGGGCACAAAATAACTGCTGGGGGGGGCCGGGAGACTGAGTTGGCTTTCTGTCTCCAAAAACATGTTTCTCCATTTCTCATTTAGGGAAATATAATATTCTGCCTTTTTTAATATTTCCCAAAATACTTTATTCTTTTAGGAGAGGGTGGGTGCTAACTTTCTACACTGGGATAATAAGTATTTGCTTTAATTAGACTTAGTAGCCTCTCCATTATAACAATGAATAAATACCCACAGAAAATGGAGCAGGGAGTTGGACAAGAAGTCCTCCAAGGTCCCTTCCAACTCTATTATTCTGTAATATTAAATACAACAGCAGCAGCAGAATTATTTTGAAAGCATTTCTCAGAAAGGTAATTAGCTAATCAATAAAAGAAAGCTGTGACAACTATGACAAAGGGACGTAGTGGCTCAGTGGCTAAGACACTGAGCTTGTCGATTGAAAGGTCAGCAGTTCAGCGGTTCGAATCCCTAGTGCCACGTAATGGGGTGAGCTCCCATTACTTGTCCCAGCTTCTACCAACCTAGCAGTTCGAAAGCACGTAAAAAATGCAAGTAGAGAAATAAGGACCACCTTTGGTGGGAAGGTAACAGCGTTCCGTGTGCCTTTGGCGTTTAGTCATGCCAGCCACATGACCATGGAGACGTCTTCGGACAGTGCTGGATCTTCGGCTTTGAAATGGAAATGAGCACCGCCCCCTAGAGTCGGGAACGACTAGCACATATGTGCGAGGGGAACCTTTACCTTTACCAATGACAACTATGACCTGGATGACTGAGAATCTCCGTAGACTTTTTAAAAGAAGTTTTATACCTGCCAGAGAAAACTTTTTTAAGTGAGGAGATGTGTTCTTTGTGAGTTGATGAACAAAGCTCTCAAAAGTCTGTTGGCAAATATTTCCTTAGTGGCAGATTAATTATAGTTTCTCCCACTCAGCCGCCAAGAGAAATACCAAGGGAACACCACTAAATAAATCTTAAAGTGGATTTCATACCAACTGCAATGAAATAATGGTGAGAGACTCATTAAGATAAAATAGAAAAAACTAGATTGATGGCTAAAAAGTTAGAAAAGAGCTCTGGATGATTCTTTCAGCGAGGTAGATTGTTACATTCAGAAAGATGGAAAGATTCGTCATTACCTGTCATGGGGGGGATGGTTGGTGAAATTGACAGAACTTGCTGAGATGGACAATCTGAATTCCTTGATTAGAGACAAGTCATTACTGAGATTCGTCAATGACTGGAAACCCCTTATGGACTTTTTGCGTGAGGAAAACAATAACTTTGTGATTTATAGTTTTGAAAGTCAGAGGTCTTCAAACTTGGCAGCTTTAAGACTTGTGGACTTCAACTCCCAGAGAATTCTGGGAGTTGAAGTCCACAAATCTTAAAGCTGCCAAGTTTGAAGACCTGTGGTTTTGATGTTTAGAAAGAGTAGGCTATGGAAAGAAGGGAAATATAATGAAATTGGACAGAGTGGTTTGGTTTGAAATATGGATATGAGAACTAGGCACATCAAACACACACATCTTTTGGGAGAAGCTGTAAGGAAAACAGGGTTATTTATTTAGTTATTTTATTTACTAAGATTTTTTTTTATTCTTCTTTTATTCAGCATGGTTACGAACATACATAATACTCCTTCCTCTTCCTATTTTCCCCACACAACAACCCTGTGAGGTGGGTTGGGCTGAGAGAGGGCGACTGGCCCAAAGTCACCCAGCTGGCCTCCTTGACTAGAACTCACAATCTCCTGGTTTCTAGCCTCTTACCGATGGGCTTCCAATCCGTACCCCTAATCTCGCTCCTGCTGCCATTTGCCTGACTGAGTGGCAGCATTTATTGCAGGGGGTGGGCTGCTGGGGGCTCACCAGGGTTTCGGGACAACCTCTAGCTATGATTCTGTGCAGTTCGGAGAACTCCCAAATCCCCCTCCTGGCTGGCCCAGCCCTGCCCACCCTGCCCCTCCCAGGAGTCCCCACGTGGCCTGTTTTGGATGCAGGTAAGTGCAGGGCGCACACAGAGGCTTGGGGAGGGCGAAAAATGGGCCTACTGGAAATTCAGGAAGGTTGGGAATGGGCCCATTTCTGGCCTCCAGAGGGCCTCCAGAGTCTGGGGTGCTGTTTTCGCCCTCTTGGAAGCTCGAGGAAAGCCTCTGGAGCCTGGGGAGGGCAAAAAGACTCCCCACCCCCACCCCCTTCGTGGTTCAGGGGGCCGACTAGAACATGCCCACCATGGCCACGCCCACCCAGCAACCAGGCAGAGAACCCCTTGCTAAAATTTTTGAAGCCCACCCCTGACTTATTGCATTGTGTGAAAGAATCCAGAGCTGAGGAGGGTGTGAGAAAGTTGTTATGGAGGGACTTGGAGAACAGATTTCACACCCCATGGAGTGAGAAAGAATCTCAAAAACAGTCGCACTTTGACTGTATTTCACATAGAATGGGGACAGAGATTAACTCTTGAGAGCTTTTGGGATTCTATTCCTAGGCTCTAGAATAGGGTCTGGAGGAGATAAAGCATGAAGCAACATGAACATCCTTTTCAAGATCTGCATCCAAGAATCTTGGTTTAGTCTTCTCTGGGACAGATATTTCTGAAGCAAACATTTTGAACTATGTAGATAACACTGTATCTTCTCCATCTTCACTATTTGTTTCTGAGCAGGCATGCATAAAATAGTGAGATGTTCTCTTGAGTCTTAGTCATATGCTAGAAAAATGGCAATAAAATTTAAGTATGGCAATATTTGCAAGGCTGGCTGAGATAAGATATTTGAAGTTCAGCAAGCCCTTGAAATATGTTATATAAAAGCTGAGTATTTTATTAAACGAGACAGGAAATGAATGTAAGGCCCTTAGTGACATTAAGCATGAACAACATGACCAGTGAAAGTAATAAGAGACATTGCAGGACAACAGAAAAGTGAGAGTTGATGAATAAGCCTGAAACACATAAAAAAGCAATTTATTTTTAATTTTCAACTCTTCTGGTCCTCAAGACTCTGAAAAAAAATTGAGCGTGTTTACTGTATGAAGTACAGAGACTGCGTGAAGAAGAGTGGCAGAGCTGCCTGTTTTGGGCACTCTTAAAAAGAAAAAGAAGGAATAGCAATCCCAAAGCTATATCCCCAGCTGTTCAACCTACAGGCAAAATTTGGGAAGATTTCCCAAATTTCTGCCTCCCCATATTTCCCCATTTATAACGTTGGTGATGAAGCAACCATCAGTCAATTGCGAAAAGCAGCTTTACTTGAAACAGCTTACATCTTGTGACCTTCCACATCATCAAACCACAACTTATACTTATCCCCTGCCAAATACAGTCTAAACATCTGGCCGACTGTGTGAATAACCATAATAAATAGGGACAATTGTTCTAAAACTATTGTTTAATACTATTTTGGATGGCTCCCTGCTGGCTTCAAGCTGGATCTAACTCAAGGCTCAACTGTGTAGTTAGACCAGGGTCTGATTTTGTTTTAGTTTGGGGTTAACAGCAAACCTTGTTTAAAATGTTATCCATGATTTTTTTTTATACAAAGGAAGTTTTTAGAATTTCCTATATGAGAACTTCTTGGTATTATTGTTTGGTGGTTAATGTTTTTATTAAAAGCAATTGGATTATTTTGCCAGAGACAACTATGTACAGTAGAGAAGTTTGGGTAGTAAGTACTGTGTTAGGCCTGGAAGCCATCTTTTGCATTGGGCCTTTTTAGTGCCACATTTAGTGCTGTGGGAAACTGGGAGGAGGGATTGTATGGAGCAGGGGTGATATATAATCATAATAACATTCCTTTCTCAGAGAGTCAAGGACATCTGGCTCTGCACTTGGAGGGCTGGAACTGGGAGGGATCTCCAGTTGGGACAGTGCTTTGATTGGACCATGTGATGGACATGTGGGTGTTGGGCAGGGTCTTGAACATTCCTTTGAGTGGGGAAAACCTGGAAGCTTTCAGATTCAGGTTTCCCAGATGTGCCAATATGACATCTCTAATAAAATGGAATTTTGAGGAACTTCAAGCCTTGGAGTCTTCTTTCGTTGGGGGTGTTACTTGGAACCCTGACACACTGTCCCCATTAGTGATCAATTATTCCAGGTGTGTGATTGTGACCTCCTTGATGTAGCACACTGGAGAGGACCATTGTCCAGTGATCTACCATCTTCATTGTCATTGCCATGAGTGGGGGAAAAAGCAAATTTGTAATTTCCTGAGCTGGTTCCCAAGATACAGTAGACTTTCTTATTTAATAGCATTGCATGTAGTGACAAAGATACATTACGGTTGTAATGTGTTCCTTGGTTTTTCCCGGCTAATTCTATATTGCTTTCCCGTAATATAATGTTGATGCAATTTTGTTATAATTGCCGGTCACATGACAATGAGAAAATTGATCTCTGAAGAGGAAAACAGAGAAAAGAGGCATTCAGGTTCCCACAGAATCTGACTGCAACTATTTGGATGCTGAGCATCACTAGAAAAATATGGCTTGTTGCAGCCTTGTTCAGGGAGGGGGGGTCTGCCTTTTTACAAAAAAAACCCCTTTTTGCACTGAAAGAGCATTGAACCAAAGGTGAAATAAACTCAATGTTTGCCTGAGTGTGCAAACCCACACACACACAGAGGGGGGAGAGGGGTTGTTTGATCAAGGTTTCTGTTCATTTGGACAATTCTACCCTAAGTTCAGGTTGCATTTTTAATGCGCCAAAGTTGACGATGGAGAGACATAACAGCCGTGTTGACCTGTTGCTCTTTGCACATGATTAAAGGTTAGGAACAAGGAGCTCTTCATTCAGGTCACATCTGAATGTCAGCTTACCTAAATTGTATTAGGCCTCTGTGTGAACTAAGACATGCCTCTATTGTCTTTTGACATTTGCATTTCCAAATTCTGCTGCGCCACTTCCAAAGAAGCCATCGGAAGGAACATCTTATGCAAAAACTCCTCTGATAGAGAGGGGGAAAGGACAAACATTTGCCCTCACTGCAAATATCTATGAAAATGTATTCGGTTGCTAAAGCTTGCTTGTTTGGAAAGCATCATACAAAATGCAGACATACCAAAGATTCCACAAATAACGGGTGTAAACCCAAAAGAAATTGAGTAATTATTATTATTATTATTATTATTATTATTATTATTATTATTATTATTATTATTATTAATTTAATTTGTATACCGCCCTTCTCCCAGAGGGACTCAGGGCGGTGAACAGCCAAAATTAAAAAACATACGAATACAAAAGTTAAGATAATTAAAAGAATTAAATCATTGGCTACCCAATTTAAAACCCCAAATCCATAAAATTTAAAATCCCAATTAAAAACCATTTAGGCTAGGCCGGCTTGATGAAATAAAAACGTCTTCAGGGCTTTACGGAAGGTCCGGAGGTCCGGGATCAATCGTATTCCAGGAGGCAGCTCATTCCACAGGGCGGGTGCCCCCACAGAGAAGGCTCGCCCCCTGGGGGCCGCCAGCCGACATTGCCTGACCGACGGCACCCCGAGGAGGCCCTCTCTGTGAGAGCGTATTGGCCGGTGGGAGGTTATCGGTAGCAGCAGGCAGTCTCGCAAATACCCTGGCCCTAAGCCATGGAGCGCTTTAAAGATGAGAACCAACACCTTAAAGCGCACCCGGAAGACCACCGGGAGCCAATGCAGCTCGCGCAGGAGAGGTGTTACGTGGGAGCGCCACGTCGCTCCCATAATCACCCGCGCTGCCGCATTCTGCACCAGCTGGAGCCTCCGGGTGCTCCTCAGGGGGAGCCCCATGTAGAGAGCGTTACAGTAGTCCAGGCGTGACGTAATGGATGGCACAAACTGAACAATAACATCTGTCTATCCCAGATCTTTGGGAAGGACTTGATAGATGGACATCCCAATGGGCAACTGGACTTCCTTTGTTTTTCCTTGAAGATGTTTTGCTTGTCATCCAAGAAGCTTCTTCAGTTCTGACTGAATGGCAGAGAATGGAAGGATTTATATTCCTTGCAGTCATCTGGCCATTAGCACTCATTCCGAGACTCCTTCCATTCTCCCTCATTCAGTCAGAACTGAAGGAGCTTTTTGGATGAGTAGCAAAACATCTTCAAGGAAAAACAAAGGAAGTCCAGCTACCTTTTGAAAAAGCACCTTTGGGTCAACCATGACCTGAATGACTGAGCCTCGCCATAGACACTCTAAACATCTGGCAACCAGCCATGATAAATTGAAAAGAGCACAATAAAGACAAAGTGATACTCAAGAACAACTATTTCCAACCTAATATTCTCTACTAGAGATGAATTACAATTCTCAACTTTACTGGCAACTATGAGAAAAAACCAGTTAAACCATACCTGGGTATGTTGGGTTGGCCACTCTCAATTTTAAGATTTGCTTCTTCCATCTGCATCTAAACCCTTTATCAGGTGTCCACTAGAAAAGTTTGCACATTCTAAATTTCAAAATCCAGAGCTGCCCAATTCAAGCAAGTTCATAAGATAATGAAGTAAGAGAATATTTCAACAGAGTCATTAGAGATAAAGGAGTGGTTTATTACACTGTACTAATCTCTATGTCAGGGTTCCAACAGATGCCCTAGATAAATCATGAGCCTTGAGCCAAGCTTCAAAAGAAATCCAGTTATTTATTAGGAGCTTCATGTCAGCAGGTTCCCAAGTGAATCCAGCTCAACCCAACATAATTTATATCCCAATCATGACCCTGTTTCTCCCCTCTACCCATGGTGTAGCCAACGGAGCAATTTTGAGGGTTGTAGAGACCACTCCCCTCCGACCATTGTGGGTAACTCTGGGAGACAACCTTGAGAGAGATAAGTCTGGAATGTGCATCTGTCTTTGGCTGCTGTGCTGTTTCATCGGTTTCCCATCCCTTCTTGCCTATGGCAACTCGAGAGCAGGCCAAGGATGCTTTGGGAGTTGACATTCTACTTTGCATCTACTCATATATTTTTGATATGGTCAAACGACTGAATCCACAACATTTCTGTTCTATAATATGGCTTCCATTTATTATAAATAGGTTGTCAGAGGAACTTGGGTTTGTCCTGTGGGTCATGAAGATCTCTTTAATATCCCTCCTCCAGAAAACGATACAAGTGCCTGGTGGCTCAGCAGACTGATAGCATTGTGATTAACACCAGCTGTCTGCAATTACTGTAAGTTCGAATCTCACCAGGCTCAAGGTTGACTCAGCCTTCCATCCTTTCTAAGGTAGGTAAATTGAGGACCCAGTTTGTGGGGGCAATAAGCTGACTTTGTATAAATATACAAAAGTATGAAGGCTATTGCTTAACACATTGTTTTTTCAGTTTTTAATGGTTATTAATTGTTTAGTTTTAATTTGTTAATGGGTTTTAATTCGCACTGTTTTAATTCGGGCCAAAGTATATATTCAACATTTATGTGAAGCCGCTGGGTGAGATCATCCGTAGTTTTGGGGTGAAGTACCATCAGTACGCTGATGACACCCAGCTGTACATCTTCACCCCAGACCACCCCAATGATGCCCTCGAGGTGATGTCCCAGTGCCTGGAGGCCGTACGGATCTGGATGGGGAGAAACAAACTCAGACTCAACCCATCCAAGACCAAGTGGCTGTGGTTTCCGTCGTCCCGATATAGTCAGTTAACGCCATCTCTGACTATTGGGGGCGAGTCGTTGGCCCCCACAGATGGGGTTCGCAACTTGGGCATCCTCCTAGACTCGCGGCTGTCTTTAGAAGAGCATATGGCCAGGAGGACTTTTTATCAGGTTCCCCTGATTCACCAGTTGCGTCCCTTTCTGGATCGGGACTCGTTACGCACAGTCACTCACGCCCTTGTCACCTCACGCCTGGATTATTGTAATGCTCTCTACATGGGGCTCCCCTTGAGAAGCACCTGGAGGCTCCAACTGGTCCAGAATGCGGCTGCACAGGTGGTGATGGGAGCGATGTGGCGCTCTCATGTGACCCCCCTCCTGCGCGAGCTACACTGGCTCCCGGTGGTCTTCCGGGTGCGCTTCAAGGTTTTGGTTACTATCTTTAGAGCGCTCCATGGCTCAGGACCAGGGTACTTACGAGACCGCCTCCTGCCACCAATAGCCTCTCACCGACCAGTTCGCTCTCATAGAGAGGGACTCCTCGGGGTACCGTCGGCCAAACAATGTCGACTGACGGCTCCCAGGGGGAGAGCCTTCTCTGTGCGGGCACCTACCATCTGGAACCGGCTCCCCCCGGAGTTACGAAGGATCCAAGACTTACGCATCTTCCGCCATGCCCTGAAAACATTTCTATTCCAACAGGCTGGTCTGGCCTAACTCTCCCTTTTAAATTGGCTTTTAAATTGGCTTTTAAATCAGATTTTAGATCTCTTTTAGATAAATTTGGATGTTTTAATCTTTGAACCTAAATTATTTAATCTGTTTTTTAATAGTTTTTTAACTTTTATATGTCTTTGTATTTATTTATGTCTGTTTACCGCCCTGAGTCCTTTCGGGAGTAGGGCGGTATACAAATATGAAAAATAAATAAATAAATAAATAAATAAATTTTAAATTTTGTATTGTTATGTATTTTAGTTTTGGCTGTGCACCACCCTGAGTCCACTAGGAGAAGGGCGGTATATAAATTGAATAAATAAATAATAATAATAATTGTAAACCGCCCTGAGTCTCCGGAGAAGGGTGGCATATAAATCAATTTTTTTTAAAAAAAGTGGGCTGATATTTTATATTCAAGACCATTTTTAATAGAATGCTTTCACCTCTCTTCCTCCTCCTCCTCTCTTCTTCTTACTTTGTCAAGCCACTTGTATTTCAAACACTCTTCACTAGCAAATTGGTAATTGCAGTCCAATTACCGGTACTTCTGTGGACTACGATGGTCCTCATTTAGTTAATAGCGCAATCCTTTGCTTTTCTTTGCTTTGAGAAAATATTGAAAACGCACCACTACAGGATACATAATGGAAGCCAAGTATTCTATCACAAGCAGTGGACTTGTTTTCCCTGCAAAACTGGAGAAATGAAATCTGTGGCTTGTGGGTTAAGGAGAAAAAAATAATGAGTGAAAGCCTCAGACTGCATCTGTTTCCTCCTGCTTCATTAAGCTAAAATCACTGTATTTACATTCTGTTTACTGCTGCTAGCCTCATAACAAAGAGACTATTTCCACTTTGGTTTCCAGATACTTTCCAAACACTTTCACAAAAGACCACCCTTTCAAACAAAAATCAGAAGGTCTTTCTTTTAGGATCATGTTATATAGTGTTTAACGGGATGAAATGCTACCGATTCGCTCCGGTTCAGGCGAACTGGTAGTGATAAAAACTACCGGTTCAGGCAAACCAGTAGCAAAAAAAAAAAAAGCTACCAATTCGGGCGAACCGGTAGTTACAAAAAGCTACGATCTGACGATCAGCTGTGCCACATGGTTTAGCTTTGCTAGAAAACAGGAATTTAGTGAAGCTAAACCATGCGGCACAGCTGATCCCCCCCTGCTGTTCTACTTACCTTCCCAAGCCTCCTTTTGGTGCATACTGTGCATGTAGCACCTGCCAAAAGGAGGCTTGGGAAGGTAACTAGAACACCAAGGGGGAGGATCAGCTGTGCCGTGCAGTTTAGCTTCACTAGAAAGCAGGAAATTATTAGAAAGCTAAACCATGCGGCACAGCTGATCGTTGGATTGTAGCTTTTTTAACTATCGATTCAAGCAATTCTCTCCTTTGATATTTACAGAACTCGGCGATCTTGCATCTATGAGACTATTTTCACAACTGAGAATCCAGATAATATTATCAAGGTTGTGTTTCGGCCCCGGTGGGTTCCTCCTGGAGCAGAAAATTTAAAACGTGCTAAAGGAACCCAGAAATAACTCAGGAAGGCTTTATGTATGTTAAATTTATCACTGAACTTTGTATGTAGAAAAGCTGCCTTTTCCTTTTCCTCTAAAATAACTGCCACCTATGGAGATCACACATGGTATGTTGTGTGAAGCCAAGGTTTTCCCATCTGACAATCATAGTTTCTGGCTTCACACAGTATGGGAACCCAGCCAATTCTGCCTTACTGTACAGCAACAATGAGTTAGTGTAACCTAGGACTGTATAATGTTAAATCTATATAATCCAGATTGGAAAGCAATTTCCAGGGATTCGGAAAAGAGAGGCAAGAGATGATGGATGGATGATTTTTCTTTTCAGTTGTTGTTCTGAGTTGCTTTCTCTCCCCCCCCCTCTCTCTCTCTCTCTTCTCTTTCTTTTTTTCTTTTTTTAAGTAGGTCACATGATTAGAAGTTAGATAAGAAAGAAAGAAAAAGTCTCTTAACAAAGGGTAATATAATTAAAAGCTAGAATAAGTGATAGTAATAAGAAAAGGGGGGAATATTAGTGTATACATTTTATATCATAAAATGAGGTAATAATAAGAGAAAATGTGGAATAATTGAACAATGATAGACTATAACTTAATGCAAGTATGTATTATTATTAGAAATATATAAGCGGATTGAATGCAAGGATTATGATTAACTTGATTAGTTTTTCTTTTAATTCTTGTTTACTTTATTATTTACTTTAAAATGTAAGGTGTTTAGTTTTTTTATTTGCAAAAATAAGATTGCTGAAACAAGCATAACTCCTGGCACTTCTTCAGGTTTTGTTGACAAGCAGCTCTTGTCAACACACACACATATATATATATCAGTTTCAAATTACAAAAAGTAGATTTTTTGGGGGGGATTAGTTTTATTTGTATTAGAATGTATGACACCCAGGTGCCACACTGTTCAAGCAATGATTTGATATTTTTATAAAAAATAAAAAAACCTGGGGAGGGGGGGGAGAATGAATGTATTAATTCCAATTTCTTAAATATTCCAACTGAAAATTTATGTATTAAAAATAAACAATATATTAATGGGAGGGGGGGAGGAAGAAAATGGGATTTACAGCTACAGCTGGAAGTGCTGAACTTTTCTGCCCAGAACAGGCGTTCTGTCATCAATTGTATCTTCAAAGTTTCTGAGACAATTTCCCAAAGCTTTTTCTAACGGCAATATTGATGTACTTGCACATGTTTGTAGATAAAGGACCCTGATGAAATAAATGAACTAGGAAGGAATGCCACCAAATTATGTTGTCCTTTCTAGTTCTATTTTTCAATATATCATATGTTTTCTGGTAAACATACGATATATTGACTATAAGATCAGTTATCTGTAACTCTAACTGCAGGATCCTATCCAGAATCTTCTAGAATTAGGGTTACTAGACCCAAGAACCCTTCAAGGAGGCCACAGGTAGAAAACGCATGGAGCAGGGAGGCCATTGCACATGCCAAGGTGGCCACAGAAAAGCCGTGTATATTACATTCCAAATATTGCCTGGTTACACCAGAAAATGCAATTATTGCTATCTCATGATTGTATTTGTAATACCCTGTTTCCCCCAAAATAAGACATTCCCTGATAACAAGCCCAATCAGGCTTTTGAGTGCATGGCAATAAGGCCAAACACTTATTTCAGGGTTCAAAGAAATGTAAGACAGGGTCTTATTTTCGGGAAAACATGGTACGGCTACCCAGGAGAAGGACCACCTATCTCAAATGGCATAGGGTCTCCTGCTCCAGGGGGGTGGGCTAGAAGACCTCCAAGGTCCCTTCCAGCTCAATTGTGATTGATTGATTGATTGATTGATTGAGAAAAACAGAAGGAAACCATGAGTGAAAAAAGGTTGCGAAACACTGCTCTAGACCAAGTAGATTTCTAATTCTTCCATCTATATCTAAATTAGGAATGGTTGATCTAGAGTTGTCTTTCCAATTCTACCTTTTTTTCTTTTCATCCTGCAGTTGTTTGAATCTTCTAAGTGTGTTTTGTGAATCTGGGCTTTCAGTGTGCTAGATCACAGTCCTCACATTGGATCAGAGAAGATGCTGACATCCCATGCTGAAGCAAACATTATCACCCTCCGGCAAGCAGGAGATACCATCTGGATGTGAATCAGAAAGCAGGAAAACTCTAGAGATGTTCTAAGAGGTGAATCGTAGCAGATGGTGAGTTCAAAGCATATAATTAGAGCCTCTAAGTGACAAACAGCAGAAATGGAGATATTGTGAGGCAAAGAACCATCACAGGGGGCCAAAAAAACCACCGAGAAATACTGTAGCTGCCTTATTGCATAGGGTTTTTCTCCCTTTCGTAATACCAAATACATAACTGTTTCAGCTTTCTGACTGAGAAGAACAGACAGTGTAATATTTTCTAGGAGTAGACTGTTCAGGGAACACAACCGTGCTACAAATGTTCACAAGTTCTGATCTCATTGATCCACTAGGATTCATGAGGATCCATCTCTAGATTCTCTTCTCCTTTGTTCACTTCAAGGTGATACCTTCTGCTTTACCGCAGAGATTTGCAGGAGAATGAGTGAAACTTTGCTCTCCCACAGTGGAATGGAATGGATTAGGGTAGGGTAGGGTAGGGTAGGGTAGGGTAGGGTAGGGTAGGGTAGGGTAGAGTGGAATAGAATAGAATAGAATAGAATAGAATAGAATAGAATAGAATAGAATAGAATAGAATAGAATAGAATAGAATAGAATAGAATAGAATAGAATAGAATGAAAGGACCTTGGAGGTCTTCTAGTCCAACCCCCTGCTTAAGCAGGAGATCCTATACTATTCCAGACAAGTGGCTGTCCAGTCTCTTCTTAAAAGTCCAATGATGGAGCAGCCACAACTTCTGCAAGCAAGCTGTTCCACTGGTTGATTGTTCCTTAGTTCTAGGTAGGTTCTCTTCTTGATTAACTTCCATCCATTGCTTCTTGTCCTGCCTTCTGGTGCTTTGGAGAATAGGTTGGAACCCCCCCCTCCCTCCTTCTTCTTTGCAGCAGTGCCTCAAAGATTGGAAGACTGCTGTCATGTCACTTTTTTCACTAGACTAGCCATACCCAATTCTTCCAACCATTCTTCATACGTTTTAGTCTCCAGACCTTTAATCATCTTTGTCTCTGCACTCTGTGTGGTCTTACTAAGATTTTGTACTGTACCGTCCCTTAGGAGAATGTGATACAGTTGAACAGGGCATTAGTGACCATCTCCTTGAGAATGATAACAAACAATAAAGGATTGTGATAAAACAATGAAGGATTAGACCCCTTACTTTTGACTTATGGTTCCTATAAACAGATTTTGCTTTAGTTTAGTCCTATCATTCTTCCCTCTGTGGCATGCAGTGGGACAGCTGAGAAGTCAGTCTGCTGTTTTATTTGTTTGCACGTTCAGATTGTAAAGTTTATATTGTAACAATAACTTTGCAGCAACTTTCCTTCTTTTCTTTTGTAATTTAGGGATTGTAAAATTTCATATGAACTGCAGTATGCTGTTTGAAGGTTGGGGGAGGAATACTGAGGGAACTCTGGTATACCTATACTGTCATTTTTTGAGGTTGAGTTTGACATAATAAAAGGTTATGAGCACACACAAAAGTTATGAAGTTCAGCAGAACTGAAAAATAAATAGGAAAAACACACCTGACATTTGAAAAGGAGTGTGTGTGCTTGTGTGTTGAAACTGATAAAGATCTTCTCTCTTCTATACTGGACTGATTCAGCTGGGATAAAGTGGTAATTAATATAGGAGTGCCAAAGCTGGAATGGTTTCATACAAATTTTACAGAAAAGGTGGACAATCAAGTACCCAAGTACTCTGCATGATTTCAAATTTTAGTTTGATGCACCTCCCTGAATGCTTTCTGACTACTTCTGCAAAATTTAGTGGAGGGAGGGAGGGAGGGAGGGAGGGAGGGAGGGAGGGAGGGAAGGAAGGAAGGAAGGAAGGAAGGAAGGAAGGAAGGAAGGAGAGAGGGAGGGAGGGAGGAAAGGAAGGAAGGTGTCAGATCCCTAAAAGTGATACTGCCATTCAAGTGGAGGAAGGGGGGATTTACTAGCATGGTCTGTGTCATCAGATATTTTACAACCTATATCCTGGCGCCAAGGAAGCCTGAGATTCCCTTTACCTGCAGGATTTTTTATGATAGCCATGTGGGTTGTCTCACTTTAAAGGGTAGTGGTGGGAATGCATGTTTGTTCAGGTTTTCAAAGGAAATAGTAAAGAAAACATCTTCACACTTGTGTATTGGCTGAAATCTGCATTCTGACTTAAAGGGAGGGGTCTCTACCACTTTAATCCTACTGCTTTGCCTAAGGGCATTCAGATTGTGCTTTAGCTGGATGGTTTTCACTTCTGCTTAATAAAAGAATCCTTTTGAACAACTACGTTTCAAGAGTTCGTACTTTCTTAAGTTGGAAGGAGAGGTGATCCTTACAGAAGGAGGGAGGGAGGGAGGGAGGGAGGGAGGGAGGGAGGGAAGGAAGGAAGGAAGGAAGGAAGGAAGGAAGGAAGGAAGGAAGGAAGGAAGGAAAATATTTCTATAGTAAATATAGTGTATGGATGATAGGATTGGAAGAGATGACTATGAGAATCAACTTTGGAGATTGGGATACAAAGATATATAGAGGATACCCCTTTGCAAAGAAGATCAAAAAGCTCATTATGATCAAAAAGAACTGGATAGTGAAAAATCTGGGCTGATGTTATGAATAAGACAAAAAGTAACATTCTTGATGAACAAAGAGTTGATGTCAAGAAAGGGAAGGTGATAGTTTAATTCCTTTATCTCAATTACAGATAAAGATGGACAATGGACTTGAGAAGTGGAGATTAATCCTAGACAAGAAGACATTGACAAGCCATGATGAGTTTATAGAGATTGAAGATGTTTTATGATTCCCAAAAAGAAAAGAACAGATTAATTAAAGCACATTTTTTCCACTGGAAATGTATGGCTATGGAAGGTGGGCATTAAGAAAGGATGAGAGAAAAAAGACATCACATCATTCATTATTTATTAAATCAATAAGCATCACTTTGAATTACAGATTTGGAAATGACTACTAAAATACCATGGATTTCAGGAAGAACCAGCCAATCTTCAAAGGAAGATTAACTGCTTCCTTGAGGCAATTATTAACAAGCAAAACCTCATATTCTTTGAACATGCATTGATGATTGATTAGGAAAATAAATAAATATGATGGCAAGACAGAAGGAAGTAGAAGAAGGGGGAAATGGATGAAGAGATGAATGGAATCAAGGAGTTGAGAGGATATGCTTGGGAAGATCTGCAGGTTGAGGTGGAAGGCAATTGTCCATGGCATCTCTGGGAGTCAGGATTGACTTGACAAAACCTACCCAGCTAAGTGGACATGTAAAGAAACTGAATAGTTTTTGTTGCATTCAATCCTTTATTTATGCTTTAAACGTTTTTCAAAAGCATTTAGCAATGTATTTTTTGGAGTGAAATTGATGACGATGTTATCCATTCAGTCATGTCTGACTCTTGGTGATTCCCACATCTTCCAAATCTTGCACTACTTCTTTGAGTTGTTCTTATGCTCTGGCTGCTGTTGGCTTTGATGGTGTCCAGCCACTATGTTCTTTGTCAACCTGACTTTCTTTTACGACTAGTACTTCCAAACATAATTGCTTTCTTTAGTGAATCCCCCCGCATGACATGGCCAAAATAAGTGAGATGATTTGAAGTGAAATTAGTTACTTTAATTTAATTACTTTAAAGTAATTGATTGCTGATTGATTGCTTTGGAAAGCACCACAAAATAGTAATGAACTGGCCTGGGACAGAAGGTTTATTGGCCTTCTGAAGGCCTCAACAGGTGTCCAACAACAATAGTCAAAAGAATATTTTCTGCTCCTTGTTGTTTCTGGAGGGCAGGAGTACAAAGTGCTGTAGCAGGTGTGGAGTTGGGGAGGAAGCCCAGGCCCCATATTCATCACCACTTTGATATTCGCTGCATCTCATATCCCGCAGAATACATAAGAAGCCATTGTGAACGGTTGAGTGATTTTCATCACGTTGTTTGAAATGGCTCCTGCCTTCATCAGGTGTGCTTTGAATGTCCTCACAAAACAATCCTGACCAGACTACCCATTGTGGCAATTCTCCAGCCTTGCACAAAGACAAGGGATCTGGCTTCTTGTATGGACAATCACATTATTGTTTAGCTGCCTGCTGGATGGCAGCCAAGCCTGAGGAAGGAGGATGCCAACAGTCTGTCAAATCCACCCACCTCATCAGCCCTACAAGCCCTACAGTGAAGATACCTGCTCCACTTTGTACCACTAAGGACCCTTCTCTTGTGCCTAAGAGAAAAAAGAATTCATGCAATGGGATGTGAATAATGGAGGAACAACATTTGATGGGGGAAAGGTTCCTTTTTATGATTTCTTTAGTTTTCACTTCAAAGGCCTTTCTTTGGATAGGATACTCAGTGAACCCTGGATTCTCCAAAGATGTTAACCAGCTAGTCAATCAACAGACTGAAATCAGCACCCCCAGAAAGAAGCATGCCCTGCTTTTAAATTCAGACATTTTCTTGGTCTTTTATCTTACTGCTTCCATTGCTGTACCTAGAAGAATAAAACTGGCACAGCTGTGAGAAGGTTACCATGGACTCAAAATGGAAAAACAAAAGCTTATTGTTCAGAGGAAGTGGCTTGCAATGCTACAGGTTCGGCAGAAACCTTCCAGAGGGGAGGGGAAAAAAACCAGCAGGTGGATCATCAAATCCCCTGAAATTCAAACAAGGAGATAAAGAGTGGATACGGCTAGTTTTGTAATGCTTGCAGTCAACCAAAATCTGGGAAGCTTGGATGTAACAAGTATAAGAACCTGGAGAGACGTAGTCCAGGGCAGGTGTGCAAATTTGTGAAGGACCTGTGGAGCTCAGAGTAAATGTGTGGCGCACCTCAATCAAGAAGGCACCTGAATTATCACCTAGGGCCATGATGGCAAACCTATGGCACGGGTGCCACAAGTGGCACACATAGCCATTTTGATGGGCACGTGAGCTCAGCTCCAGCGTGCATGCACATGCTGGCCAGCTGATTTTCGGGCCTTCTGGGCCTACCAGAAGTAGGGAAACAGACTGTTTCCTGCCTCCGGAGGGCCTCGGGGATGAGGGATAGGGAAGGCCCATTTTTGTCTTTCCCCAGCCTCCAGAGCCTTTCTAGGAGTCTGGGGAGGGCAAAAACGGCCTTATCCCCCCAGAGGCCCTCCAGAAGCCGGAAACAGTGGGACAGGAAGTTGCCAAACGGGTGAGAGTCTGGTGAGAGAGAGAAAAATGCACCTACCAGGCCATAGCGTGCCAGAAGCAGGGGGAGTGTGGGGAGGGTCGCATGTGCAGGGACGGGGTGCATAGAATTATGGATGTGGGCATGCACGCATGTGAAAATATCCCCCCCACCTGCTCCTGGCACACGATGGCAAAAAGGTTAGCCATCACTGACCTACGGAGTGACAAATGATCGAGAAGTTGCTAAGTCCTTCCCCACATACTGTCATGCAGCAGGGGTGAAATCTACTTACCTTCCCTACTGGTTCGGAACTGTGCGTGCCATCGCCATGTCTGATTTTTAACCCTCTATGCATGTGCAAAGCCTTCTGCGCATGCGCAGAGGGTCAAAAATGGGTTACTTAGTGACATCTGGCCAGGTGGGTGGAGCCTCGCGCTGCCACTGCTACCAGTTCACCGAACCACGCGCCGCCACCACTACTGGTTTGTGCAAGCTGGACAGAACTGGCAGGATTTCACCACTGGTCATGCAGGGGAATTCACTGGAGAAAGCAATTATGTTTGGAAGAGTTCATGGTGAAAGGAAACCAGTCCCAGAAAGTGCTTGGACACCAGCCACAGCACAGAAAAACTCAAAGAAGCAGTGCAAGTGTCAACTCTGAAATTGGCCTGACTGAGGCCATCTTGAAGGCTTCAGCATTGCCACAATGGTGCTGAGGGATAGAGAAGGGGGAATAGAGATAGCTGGGGTCTTGTAGCCAAAACAAAATAGTTTCCCCTGAGAACCAAGGTCATTCCCACAGGCGGCTGAAAAGAGGAATGAAGTTTCCAAGCAACTGGACAGCACCTTGATTGGTCTTCATGACTGATTGTTTGGGGAAAACCTTTACTTTTAATTAGGTGAAAACCACAGAAACCTTTAGAGTTGGTTTTCACCAGTTTGTGCCAATATGAAATATCCAATAAACTTGTTCTTTGAGAACCCTGCTTGCCTCGGAGTTCTGTTTGCTATGGATGTATTACTTGGAACCCTGACAGCAAGAGTGGAAGATGTGAAGAGACATGACCCATAGAATTGCCAAGAGTCAGACATGACTGAATGGATAACATCTTTATCATCATCATCATCATCATCATCATCATCATCATCATCATCATCACTCCCACATACATTCATCCATTAGAACGTCATCTTTGGGGCATCGAGATAAACAGCAGGAAACTAAATGATTCTTTCCAGTTGTGGAGCATATTTCCAATCTGACACCAGGAACAAGACATTTCAGTAATGAGAACAAATGTTGCTACCCATTTTCGGAGCATTAAAAGGTTAGGCTGAAGATGAAGGACAATGAAAGGATGTTAATACTGCAATTAACCTTCTGAGCAAGCTGTCGTTGATCTATCAACTTGCATACTGCAATAACAAATAGAGTTTATCAGATTGAGTGATCACAATGTATCTAACCTCTTGGTAGCTTTTAAAGCCATCAGGATCCTCTTGCCTAAATCTTGGACTTTTTAAAGAAAGTGCTGTATTATTTTCTTCATTCACTACAACAAACACTTGAAACACATAAGGCAAAATGAGAAATCAAGTCCAAGCCTTCTGATATGGATTTATTTTTTTTAAAGTACATTTTAGTTTAGTTCTAGTGTCATGTAATTCATTACACAAATTATCACAATACCTTTTTTTTGAAAAGTTTTTTCAGTTTTATTTTTCTACACACAATATAAACTGTACTTTTTCTTATACATAATTAATCATACATATATGTATATTTTCCTTAAAGAAAGCATTAAAATAAGACATTTTAGTTACATTCGGGGTTGCTACCCTTTCTTCCCTCTTTTCGCAACAAACCTTCTTCTCCTCCTCCTCCTTTCTTTCCCTTCCCAGTCTCCTCTCCTACTTTCTCCTTCCTCCTCTCCTACCTCACCTTACTTCCCCTTCTTTTCCCCACTCTTCTCTTCTTTCCCCCTTCTCTCCTTTTCTCCTACGCCTGTCCCCTTCCCTTCCTTCCTCTCCTTTTCCCTTTCTTCCTTTCCTCTCACTCCCTCTCCTCTTCCCACCCTCTCCTCCTCTCTCCTTTCTATCTTCTTTGCTATGGAATATTCTCTTTGTTTGGTATCTGAGCAACTCCTGTATTCTAATCATATATATTTTCTTTCAGTTTCTTTTCAGATTTATTCTGTCTATCAGTATTATCATCATAATTGTACATTATTCTTCTACTTTTCTTTCCTCCCCCCCCCCCTTTACAATTTTCTCTGGTATCATAATACTTGACATCTGTGGAGATTTTCAATCATCCAGATTATGTTTGTCCCAAAGGAGTTCTTTTAAAAAAACAAAAACAAAAAACACACAACTGGTTTTTCTTTGAAAATGTTTTGCTTCTCATCTAAGAAGCTCCTTCAGTTATTCCTCCTCCTCTTCTTCCTCCTCTTCCTCCTCCTTTTCCTCCTCCCTTCCCAAAATAGCATTGTCCCAAGCTGTGATTGTTTTCCATTTTGGCTTCAGTTTTCTTTGTTCAGCTCATCATCAAATCTATTTGGAAATGATGTAAAAATCTTTCCTGTTTGCTGTTGTAGGTTGTGGATGTTTGTTTTTTTTTACTGGAAAGTTTTATTTATTCTCTTAAATGCCATTTCTGAGTGTTATCACTTTTGATACTACATCCTTCAAAAAGGCTGAGATGGTGGATCAATGAAGCTGTCAGCTTTTGCTATCTAACACCGGCTGTAACTCCTGATAATCTCAAATTTACTAATAAAACTAATGCTCCAGCTGCGTGCAGTGCTGGTCCTTTACAAACCCCTTTTCAAAGGGACTGAGTAGGTAAAGAGACTTTTTGTAATCTGAAGAATCAAACAACGTGTGGTTGAAGACTATCAACAGAGACAGTGCCCAAACACGTAAGTGGCGGCGGGGGTGGGGAATGCAACAGAGCAACTGATAACAATAACTTTTTCTGATTGGCATGTTGAGGTGTCAAAAAAGTCAAGGGCAGCTGTGAATTTGCAGGGCTTTGATTGCACAGTTACAATTGCCATCTTGATTTTTTTTTTTCATCCCATCTGTAGACACTCCTGAATAGCCTCTCTTGGAAATGCCTCCATAGCATGGTAGGATTCAAATTTTTTAACTATCAATTATGTGGGCATGGCTTGGTGGGCATGGCATGGCTTGGTGGGCGTGGCATGGCTTGGTGGGCATGGCAGGGGAAGGTTCCCAAAATCCCCATTTCCTCCCAATCATCTGGGACTCAGGAGGCAGAGAATAGATGGGAGCGGGGCCAGCCAGAGGTGGTTATTTACCGGTTCTCCAAACTACTCAAAATTTCCGCTACCAGTTCTCCAGAACTGGTCTGAACCTGCTGAAACCCATCTCTGCTCCATAGCCTCCTTCTCTGGGATTGAGCTATCTTTTTTGCAAGCCCAGATGACAAACTATGATTAAAATGCCCCAAGGGGCATTGCCGACAGGAATGGATGCAGGGGTAAGCATCCCAGTGTCAGGTGTAAGAGAGCAGTGAAGATTCAATTAAATTGACTTATTGCTTAAAAGCCTATACAGAGAATATTTTCAAATAATGGTTAGCATTTGCTTGGAGTTAGATAATGGAATTCAAGGGAAATTGGACTTAGTTCCTTTGTGGCTATGTAGGGATTCTAGGATGATTCCTCTTTTGACTCCACCCCCAGGTTCTGGCACTCCAAGGAAAAGAATTATTGAAAAATGGTGCTTCAGAGCAGCTTCAGGGGGCAAAGCAGGGGTGGAATCCAGCAAAGCAGGGGTGGAATCCAGCAGGTTCTCACAGGTTCTGGAGATCCGGTAGTGGAAATTTTGAGTAGTTCGAAGAACCAGTAAATAGCACCTCTGGCTAATCCCAGAGTGGGATGGGAATGGAAATTTTGCAATATCCTTCCCCCAGGAGTGGGGTGGGAATGGAGATTTTGCAGTATCCTTCCCCTGCCATGCCCACCAAGCCACACCACGCCCACCAAGCCATGCCCACAGAACCTGTCATAAAAAAAAAATTGGATTTCACCACTGGGGCAAAGCAAGGGAGAAGGGGAAAGAATAAAAGGAAGATCAACTGAAAGATGTATGCAACCAGAGTGACATTTTATTTGTTCTTACATAGTTACAAAATTTACAGCCAACAATTTCGGTGTTTTTTAACAGCCCAGAAACAAGGAAACAATTGAATTAAAATGTTTGTAACACTGAATGAAAAATGGTCATCCAATAAAAACCTCTTGCCTTCCCGCCAACTCCATTAAAACTCTGAGAAGGCAGTCAGAAATAGAGTCAGAAATGGTTGGTAACCCCACCTGAATCAGGGCTGGGATGGACAGCTCTCACCAGTGGTGGGTTGCCCCCGGTTCGGACCGGTTCACAAGAACCGGTAATAAAACCGGCGGGAAGCCCTGCCAACCGCCCTGGATGTTGTCATCAGTGATCTGCGCATGTGCGCAATCCCATTGTGAACCAGTAGTAAAGTAAGTAGAACCCACCCCTGGCTCTCACTCAGCAAAAAAAAGGAGTGGCAAAACTGCTGCTCTTGGTTGAACAGATGCAGCATCTCAAGAGAGCAAACCCAGGAAATCTCTCTCTCTCTTTTTTTTTTTTTAAGCTTACTTACTTACTTTTATCGCTGTGGAAGATGTAAAATTTGGCCTGATTTGGTTCTCTTAGAAAAGTGAAGGTTCACTGCAGTTCTTCAGGTCTGAAGGCCAAAGGTGGTCTTGGATCATCAGTGATTGTTAGTGTTGAATCTTTCTGTGACTCTTTAAAGCAGCTGCCTCTTTTTCGTGATCAGATGGCTGTCTGGAACGCCAGTGTAACCCTGAAAAAAAGAGATTCTGATGACAGCAGTAGGATGGACTTATAATTAAGGACACTTATTGACTGTAATGGTATGGCTTTCTTTGACAGTCCTTTTATTTAATGTGTTTTTGTAAGCTGCCCAAAATTCCCAAGAATACAAATATTTATAAATAACTATGTCTATGAAATAAAAGGCACATTTGGATTTGCCTTGCAAACACATTTGCCTTGCAAACAGGTCCCGTGCCCTCCACCTATTTGCGCCAACATCCAGAACTCTGCATAACCCCAGCAAGAAAGAGACATGTTTCGTAACAACGAGACACCTTGACTGGGATTAATGGAGAAGAATGACTTTCCGGAGTTAGCAAAATTGCACAATGAGCCTGTTCAGCCTCCTTTGTCCTTGCTAACACTCTACGTGCATTTTCACAACACCTTTGCGGGGAGAGCCAGGAAACAAAGGAGGTGATTTGGGGAAACGCTTTTCCCCAGTTTAGAGAAAACATCCACTTAATGTCTTTCTCTGTTTCTTTTTTTCTTCCCACAGCCATTTGCATAGGGAGGGTGGGACATGGTGTCATGGTGAGCAATTCCCACCTGGCTTTCGGTTATGACAGCTTAGCCATTTCCACAGCAACCGGGATCATGACACAAAGAGAAGGGGACGGAGGCAGAACGAACAAGCAAAGCAAGCAATCTCTCTGGAAACCAAAGCGCATCTCTCCTTCCCTCTGTGTACATATAAATCTTACAAACTGCGGAACAAGGAGAAGCAAAGCAGCCTCGGTTGAAAAGCAGAATTATCTACTGATGCCAGTTGCAAATCAATAAAGGCGGACATTAAGAATAGTCTGTGAGATAAGGCACAGAGCATTCCCAAAGTGATGGCCACTCTCTATTTATCGCAGCAGAGTAAGAGATTTTCTAAGAGGAGAGTGCATTATTATTAAGTGGTTCAGTTTGGAACCTCTCTTTTGCTGTCATGATTCCAAAAGATTCTTTGGAATTGGGGATTTTGGTTAAGCTGGGATTTAGGAATTTACTGCCGTTCTACCTAAATTATTTTACCGAAAGTATTTGTGTCTCATCTGTGTACACACCATATATAAATATTTCCTTGCCAAAAGAAAAAAAAAAGCATTGACAATTAGTGATGAAGTTTCTTTCTTCCCTTGTGTCCTAGTTTCTTTCTAATCTTCTGCAAAAAAACCCACCATTTTTTAACTTCCCACCTTTCATTGTAAAGAAAAAGCACTGTTTGAAATTTAAGCTACAGATTCATGTTTATGCAAAGGACCATGACTTATTAATACATTTCTTTTTAAAATCTAAGCAGTTTGTCAGTTTTAAAAAGGCTTCAGTTAAATATAGTTCTAATTATTTGGTTTATAGCTTAGCTTACTCTTTATTAAAAGAACATCGGCCTAATCGTGACCTTTTGCTAACTTCATAACACATAGCTCTACATTTAATTGCATTTTTGAGACAATCCGTTTGGCCTTTTGCTATTACATGACTTATTATACAATCTGATTCATGTCAATTTAGAAATAAATCCTGCTGTGTTCAGTGGAGTTAATCCAAGGCAGGTGAGTATCGGTTTGCAGCCCTGGTGCTTCGGTATTAATAATTTTTCAAAGGATCTATAATTGCAGCTTTTAAATTGTGCATTAGAAGATTAAGGACAGAGAGTTTTAGTTAATGTGACTTGCCCAGGGGCTGCTGTTATCAAATTTCACCTAATATGAAATTCAAGGGGAATTATTTATTTAGTTATGTAGTTACTGAATAAAATTTCTATGACCATCCAACTCGTGTATTTCAACAAGCAATGGGTGGAAATTAATCAAGGAGAGAAGCAACTTAGAACTAAGGAGAATGTTCCTGACAGATAGAACAATTAATCAGTGGAACAACTTGCCTCCAGAAGTTGTGAATGCTGCAACACTGGAAATTTTTAAGAAGATGTTGGATAACCATTTGTCTGAAGTGGTATAAGGTTTCCTGCCTGGGCAGGGGGTTGGACTAGAAGACCTCCAAGGTCCCTTCCAACGCTGTTATTCTATTCAATTCTTAACAGAAGCTAATATTATTCTACCATCACTTTGGACTTCATTTCTTTATCTTATTATGAATATTCATTCTGTGCTTTATGGAGTTACTTAAAGATTCTCATGAAAGAGGTCACATTTCCTGAAACAACCCTTGATGAAAAAGTCTTTTTTCCAAGTAGTTGCCCTGTAAATCCATTCCATTTCAGATTAATCATCTTGAATCTTCAAATAACCTTTGGATTGGGATTATTGATGTGGACAATATCATTTTTGGAAAGACTGGCCAAGAGCACAGGGTAAAATGCCCCATTACAATATTCCTTAGACATTGCTAACAGATTTTGTCTAGGTTCTCATACATTTGAAAGTGTCATCATTATCACCAACACAATCATCCCCTTTTCTCTCTCTTTCTCTCCTTCTCTCTTTCTCTCTTTCTCTTCTCTTTCTCTCTCCTGTAAATTATTATGAGACACAGTCAGAAAAATTTGCTTTGAACAATGAACATCTCCACACCTTTAGGATCAAGTGGTATAAGGTAAAGGTTCCCCTCGCACATATGTGCTAGTCATTCCCGACTCTAGGGGGCGGTGCTCATCTCCGTTTCAAAGCCAAAGAGCCAGCGCTGTCCGAAGATGTCTCCATGGTCATGTGGCCGGCATGACTAAATGCCAAAGGTGCACGGAACGCTGTTCCCTTCCCACCAAATGTGGTCCCTATTTTTCTACTGGCATTTTTTACGTGCTTTCGAACTGCTAGGTTGGCAGAAGCTGGGACAAGTAACGGGAACTCATCCCATTACACGGCACTGGAGATTCGAACTGCTGAACTGCCAACCTTTCGATCGACAAGCTCAGCAACACTGAGCCACCGTGTCCCACATATCAAGTGGTATAAATAAGATCAAATTGATCCCTAAAAGTTTGAAGTCCAGCTATGGATAAGAAGTTGTCTGTCCAGCGAATGCCACATTTCCTAGCTTAAAGTTCATGGATAGTTTGGGGGCTGGGTCTATAGATTCCTTTGATGAATTTCTAATTCATGTTTTTATACCTTTGTAGCATGACTTTACTACAACCAGTACCATCTGCTGCTTTGGAAAAACCAACCAGAGACTTGGAGAAGGATTGGTAGCTTTCAGGTGTGGAAACCTGTAGCAGTAATGATGCAGTTTACAAAATTACTTCTAACATTATGGAGTGGGAGGGAAAGACGTGAATTTTATTTTATTTTATTATTTTCTTTTATTTTTAAAATGTATCTATGTCAGCACTTCAACCTGGATTTACTCTAGTGCTGACATAAGAAGGAGAAGAGGGGGCAGTTGGCAAGAGGACGCTTGACATTTCACCTACTTATTTTCCTTGAAGATAATATCCCCTAGGAGATGAGAGGGAGGGGGGACATTCCTGGGAGCTTAAGTAGTAGATATGGGGAGAGTGATTTGGAAGAAGGCCAATGAGACGCAGAGATTTGATGAACGGAAAGGGAAGGTTTGGGGGTCAGGAAGTCAGAGTTGGCTATGCCACGATCGGGGGCAGATTGTCGTGCTTAATAAAATGAAAGATTTCTTCAAAGACTATCTGTTTGGAAATGCAATTTATTTTATTTGAGACGATAGCGAAACCTGACAATCTGCTGATTCCACGAACACTCTCATTTTATTTGGTTTTGTGCTTTTCCAGTTCAGTAAAAAACATGTCTGGACTGTAGTCTATGAGCTTTGACCAAGCCTATTCCAGATTTCTTGAGTGTTTTTGACTGCAGTCAAAACAAAAATGGGAGATGAGAGATCAACAAGGTGGGATTCCATCCAGCAGGATGAGCTCACAGGAACATCAATTTCCCTGCAGCCATTCCCTCCGCCTTCCTGTTGTTTATGAGGAATGGACGCCATAGCTTGCCTGCTCGGTGATCTGTCCCCATCCACACACACACACAAACACAGCCAGCCGAGGGTTAAGGAAGCACTTGGCACACACCCAGGTCTTTATCTCCAACTTGGCAGCGATATACACACCGTCTGCCAAGTGCTTTATCTCCACAGAAACAGAAAGATAATATACTCAGCGTACAAGAGTCCAACAGAAATAAATATTCCTCTCAGCAGTTTCGGACGAGGCTTTAGTGACTATCCAAGGTTTATTTTTGTTCGTCACAGGGATCACTGGCCACCACCCTCTATTATATAGTCTCTGGGGTGTGGTCCAGTGACTCAGTTCTAATCCCTAGCACGCCTCCTGAGCTGCTGCAATCGTTTATCATGCCTTTGGAGGCGTGCGTCCAGGAATGATGTCTCTCCTTCACTCTCATCCGAGACACCTGTCTCCCTGCTAATCTCCTCTCCCTCGGCCAGCACCTGAGACAGTGCCAGAGGGGAAGGGCCTGGAGAGGGAGGCCTGGCTGACTCCTCTTCCTCATGCTCGGAGCTTTCTTCCTCCGATGGGACAGGCTCAGAGGGCGGGGCCACAACACTCGGTATGTTGATAGTTTGCCTGAGGAAATCCATGCTTTGGTCACCTCCTTTTCTGCTGGAAGCCTCTTGTGAAGCTGAAGAGCTGGAGGCATTTGATAGCCTTACCTGTTACTGCATTGTCAGGCTGGGCTGAACCCTTATAAATCATTCTGATTCATCTTCAGAGTTAGCGTTGCAAGAGAGGGACCTCTGAATTTCAGGGTTTCAGAAGTGGCATCAGCATGCCAGCTTGCTTCTCTGCCTACTCCTTTGGCCTGGTCCTCAAATTAATTAGAATTTCTGCTCCTTTTGACATGATGTTGATGATGTCTTTTTCGTTCTTCTTCTGCTTACTGCTTGAAATAAATCTCCATTTCCACTTCACAGTGAAAATGGCAGATTCCCACTCAATTGCAGAGCATAGCAGCTCAGACTTTGATTGAAAGGTTCCCCAAATTCTCCTTGGATCTTGACTTCTCTTCCGGCCCAACAAATATCAGTCAAAACAGCTGATGACTGGCATGGGAGAAGAAAGGACGTCAAGCATTTTCTGCTTAAAAATTCAGGCAGTGGACGTTTGAGGGAAGAGCACCTCAAGCAACTGAAAAAACAATCCTCCAAATTCCCAAATATTCTGAGCTGCATTACCTACTTGGAAAAATGTGGTGGAGAAAAAGGAGAACTACGGTTAAAGCCAAAACAGAGAGGTGGATCCTACATTATCTGTCATAGTATGAATATTCATAGACTGGAATAGGTAACAGGTCAGACAATGGGAACTGTTTGGAAACTGAAACGTAGTATTTGTTTGTATGGGTCCATAAGAGACAGTTTGGAGTCTGGGCGTGGCTTAGACTTGCTGAACTGTATATAAGAGTTAGTTTGGCCTCTGTAATGGGTGCCTCTATACAATATATTAGCCTCTGTCTCTCTCTACTCTGTAATGACTTGCTTCTATGAATATGGCTTCTGTGTTCCTGATTTTGTATGCTGACTTCTACTGTATGGTATTGTATATAAAGAAGTTTCTTATATGTAAATTGAATCCTGCAGAATTATTTGTGTGTCTGATTATGTGTGCAGCAAACTCTGACATTACAGTAACAGAATTGGAAGGGACCTTGGAGGTCATCTAGTCCAACCCCCTGCTCACGCAGAAGACCTGTACTCGAGATTCGAACCGCTGAATCCTTATCCTTATGCTGTCCCTTGGTAGGCCTTCTCCTACCATCGGGCAGAGGGGAGGTTTTTAAAATCAAATTTCAACTATTTATTTTTTTCATTATTATGACTGTTAGTCCCATTATCTTTTGTGCACAAAAGCAGGCTAAAATTACCCTAGCTCTTAACAACAACTGGCGGCAAATGTTGAAATCCTAAGAGAACTGATAGGAGGTCTAAAGAAAGTAACCCAAGAAAGTAACTCACTCTCATAGGAAAGAGAACAAACAAATATTCCACTCACTTAATGTGAAATAATTTGGCGTTAATTTTTATAGCATAAGATAATATCAGTATGCTGATGCTGAAATCATTTTTTAAATAACAAGTACGGTAGTGGCCAAAATTGTGGAAACCATTTGGGAAAAGTGTATTTTTGAGGTTAGATGGCTAATAACTCCACTTTTTTGGGGGAGGGGGAGTTTCTTTGAGATAATCATATTCCACTGCTGGAATGGCCTGGGAATAGCCCAGACCTTAACCCAATTGAAAATCAATGGAGCCAACTAAATGAACTTGTTACTCAGAAGTGACCCAGCAATAAAACCCAGTTAATAGAAGCAATCTGTCACGTTTCGAGGTTGTCTCAAATAAATTGCATTTCAAACAAAGTCTTTGAAGGAAAACTCCCATTTATTAAGCACAACATTCTAATTCCGACTCCATCACAGCCAACACTGACTTCCAGACCCCAAACCCTCCCTTCCCGTTCCCCACTCCACTGCACTCATTGGCCATCTTCCAAGTCACTCTACCCCTAATCTACTGATCCAGCTCAAAGGAATTTCCTCCCTCCCATCCCATCTCCTAGGGCAGGGATGGCTAACCTTTTTGCTGTTGCGTGCCAAAAACAGGGGTAGCAAGGGGGGGTCACGCATGCGCGTGCCCACACCCATAATTTAATGCCCCCACTGTGGCCCACCCCCTGTGCACATGCGCGTGCAACCCCCCTGCGCTCCCCCCACTTTTGGCACGTGATGGCAAAAAGGTTACCGGTGGGCCCAGTATGCCCGTTTTTTGCCCTCACCATGTTCCAGAGGTTTTCTTGGAGCCTGGGGAGGCCGAAAACGGCCTTCCTCATCCCCCCAGATGCTGGAAACGGTCCATTTCCCGACTTCCAGTGGGCCCAGAAGGCCCAAAAATCAGCTGGCTGGTGTGCACATGCGCGCTGGAGCTGAGCTAGGGCAACGCTCGGGTGCCCACAGATATGGCTCTGCGTGCCACCTGTGGCACGCGTGCCATAGGTTCTCCATCATGGTCCTAGGGGATATTATCTCCAGGGAAAATAAGTAGGTGAAAAGTCAAACGTCCCTTTCCAGATGCCTCTGCTTCTCTTTCTTATGTCAGCACGAGAGTAAATGCAGCTTGAAATGCTGACACAATCATTCAATCTTGGTTTCACATTATCACAGCTGCAGAACTAAAAGGCTTGGTTCACTCCATGGGAAGACATTGTAAGGCCATCATTCATGCTAAAGGTTACCCAATGAAGGATTAACTGATATGGTGATCATTTTTGTATCTCTCATTTTTTCTGTGGTGATCATTTTTGTATTTCTCGTTTTTTTCTACGTGTTTCACTTTTCTTCTTTATACTGCAACTGCTATTCTAATAGCAAATCCTTTATAAAAGTTATTGCATTACATCCTTGATTCAATTATCTTTCCATTGATATATAATTTTATGGTACTACTCCCACCAAAAAAGTGGTGTTATTAGCTAGTTTTAGAAAATACACTTTTCCCAAAGATTTTCTACAATTTTGGCTGCTACTGTATTGATTCAAAAGAATTCCAGTAGAAATACTGTATAAAGGGCAAGGAGGAGGAAGGCAGAGATTATTTTTAACTATTTATCTCTTACATTCCTGACCCCTGACCCACTTTTAACCATCGCAATTTGCAAGAAGTCACCACTTCGCAACCAGCAACCATCCCTTCCTGAATAAACTTGAGCACTTCTGAAACGGAGAGGGAAGCAACCAGGCAATGACCAGTACTCCAAATGAGAAATATGAATAACCTTTCAACTCTGCATTCAGACAGTAATGAGGTTAGAATGAAAAGTTGAATTGACTTATCTTTCTCCTTTGTTTCCTGCAGAGGTTTTCCTCTTTTAGCTCCAAGTATTTGTTGTTGCTTCCACCACATCAGAAAGTCATCTGTATAAATATGACACCTTTCATCTCTTAAAGTGAATTTCAGAGCATATTGACAGGCTGCTGGAATGAATTCCTCTTTTATTACACAGATCAGGTAGCAGTGCTGGGCAGAAAGCTTTTCTCAAAACATCTTGCTGTGACAGAATTGGATGTGAGGAAGATGATTTGTCTTCCAAACCAGCTTTGATTACGAGATTTTCCTCTAGTGAAATGCCCAAGAAATCATCCCATTTTACCTAGATCATTTCAGGAAAGCTACATCTTCCACTGAAAAGTTGAGTCTATCAGACTGTGTGTACAGGTGGGCATGGCTTCTGCTCATCAAGAGGAATGTGAGTGATTCTCTGGACTTCTTAAGGAAAGGCAGATTTGGCTAATTGCAGTCCATGCCTGCTGAGTTGAACTTTCAATTTAGCAGGTCGTAAATTGTAGAAGTCTGCAAGTGTCCCATCATCCTGTGATGGACAATAGATAATAGACAACCCATCTCCATTGAAGGTGTGTGTTTATTTACTAAGTCTACACTACTATTAATCTTCTCATCATTCCCACCATCCATCTCCTTCCACTTATGACTGCATGACTGTAACTTTGTTGCTTGTATTCTTACGATTTATATTGATATTGTTTCCTGATTGCTTATTTGTACCCTATGACGATCATTAAGTGTTGTACCTTATGATTCTTGATGAACGTATCTTTTCTTTTATGTACGCTGAGAGCATTTGCACCAAGACAAATTCCTTGTGTGCCCAATCACACTTGGCCAATAAAAAAATGCTATTCTATTCTATTCTATAATAGACAATTCATCTTCATTGAAGGTATGTGTTGGGAAATTATATGGAGTCTCTATTTGTGATGAGATATGAGAATAATGGTATACAGTAGGCTATACATTGGAGAATGTATGGCTAAACCTGCCTGCATACTTTAGAGAGCACTCACTGTTGGTTGTCACTTCCAACAGGGTCTGTTGGAAAGTAACTTAAAAGTAGGTAATCTCATCTCCTACATACTATCCTACCACGACTTCCCAGCATTCGCATTACTGGATACAGAAAAAGAGCCACTAATAACTTTGCAGCCATTGTAGGAAGAAAGCGTGGGAACAATGCACAATATCAAGAGCACACAGTAGACTATTTTCTGAGCCACTGGGTTCTGGGACTTGTAATAGTTTGTCATGTATCTATAGGGGTGAAATCCAGCAGGTTCTGGAGAACCAGTAGCAGAAATTTTGAGTAGTTCGGAGAACTGGTAGCAGAAATTTTGAGTAGTTCAGAGAACCGGCAAAAACCGCTGGTCCCAAAGTGGGGTGGGAATGGAGATTTTGCAATATCCTTCCCCCAGGAGTGGGGTGGAAATGGAAATTATGCAGTATCCTTCCCCTGCCATGCCCACCAAGCCACGCCCATCAAGCCATGCCCACAGAACTGATAGTAAAAAAAAATTGAATTTCACCACTGGTATACTATTCCCTTAGGAAGTAGTTGATCTTGAAGAATACAAACAGAGGTGAGCCTGGATTATAGTTGAGGGACCACCAGAAAACACCAGATGGGGAAATAGAATAAACATCCTGAATGAAAGAAAAGGTAAACTATGTTGCTCAGAAAACTCCTTTTTTCAAACAAAGCATTTTTCTAACAATGTGGGGGTCCAACAAGCATGGAAATAAGAAGATCATATCAACAATACTCTCCACAGGACAAGAGACACAATGAAGAACTTACAATCATTTGCTTTATTGTTGTGACAATCAGTCATCGCCACATTGGACTCGGTATAAAAAGATCAAAAGGTTTGGAGATTCCATATGTCACTGCTGGTTCATGAAAGCCAATGAATAAGTTGACTTTGTTGTTACTAGAGGACATATTTGTTATTACTAGAGGATCAAAAGGTTTGGAGATTCCATATGTCACTGCTGGTTCATGAAAGCCAATGAATCATTGGATTTTGTTGTTACCAGAGGACATATTTCAAATATTTGTCTTTTTTTGTTAGTACTCTGTACTCAGTTTGTTAGTACTGTCATACGCAGGCATGGCAATCAGTGGATGAGATCAGTAAAGAAGGGAGGAATTCTGTGTCTCAGAAGGTCCTTGACCATCCAAAGTCAGAAGATAAGGAGAGACGTGAATTCCTCCAGTTGCTCAAGCTATGTAAGCGGAGAACTGCAGTTCCTCTGAAGTGCTTGGAAAGAACAAAACTATTGATCTGAATGGCAGGGGTTTTTTAAACTGTTTTTCTTCCTGCTCAAAGAAGGAGAAACTATGGGCATCTGCCCTTCTCCACAACTCAAAATATGAGCAAAATTATTAGGCAAGTTAATAGGCTTGGCTTCTAACGTGTCAAATTTGTCACTTGCTAAAGATTTATATCAGGTCTGTCACTGATAGGAGGAAGGAACAATTGATCTTTGATTTAGCTGGAACCACCCTTGAAGTAAAGCATGGTGTATGCAGATATCCCAGATTTTCTGGAATCTTCATTTTGATGCATCTCAGCAACCTTGAATCTATTTCAACCACTTAAAATGTGATTGGTCTTGTCTGGGTCAAAGTAAACACTCTGCCCTCTTACAATAATCTATTATAGCTTAAAGAAAGACGAGATTTCTTTGTAAAAGAATACTGGTTAAATTATCTGGAAGCTAAAACATATGAAGAACGGTTGCAGGAACTGGGTATGTCTAGTTTAATGAAAACGAGGACTAGGGAAGACATGATAGCAGTCTTCCAATATCTCAGGGGCTGCCACAAAGAAGAGGGAGTCAAGCTGTTCTCCAAAGCACCTGAGGGCAGGACAAGAAGCAATGGGTGGAAACTAATCAAGGAGAGAAGCAACTTAAAACTAAGGAGAAATTTCCTGACAGTTAGAACAATTAATCAGTGTAATAACTTGCATCCAGAAGTTGTGAATGCTCCAACACTGGAAGTTTTTAAGACAATGTTGGATAATCATTTATCTGAAGTTGTGTACGGTTTCCTGCTTTAGCAGAGGGTTGGACTAGAAGACCTCCAAGGTCCCTTCCAATTCTGTTATTGTATTATTATTCTATCTTTTATTTTATCCTGCCTAACTAAATAACAGAAGAAAAATATATGTATGGTTCATATAACACTGTTGCCTATATAACATCACAACAAATGACCGTAATAATTATTATGACAATTCATAAACAGTTACAAAAAGAAAAGTGCTGGAAGATGATACAATATTACATGATCTCTCAGAGCTTTTTCGATATATGACTTCTGGCTGCCTACTCACGCTTCTTGCCACCTGTGTCTGAAACTATCAGGACAGGAGACCACGCAATTTTGAACTTCAAGGAGAATGCATGTATGAAGGAATGGACAACAGGAGACAGGCTACTGTAAATGAATCACAGGAGGGATTTTTGTAACGGTTGTGTGCATTTCAGTGAGTTTGGCTGTGTAGGAGAACATCCCCCACAGGGCAGTACTGAAAATTCCTGCAATTTGTTCAAGCTTTCTCATTCTTTATGAAGTAAGGTTTACAGATATATATATATATATATATATATATATATATATATATATATATATATATATATATATATATATATATATATATATATATATATATATATATATATATATTTTAACCAGATGAGGACTTTTGGATGGTCATGATGACTGAAGAGCTGTATAGAAATGGGGAGCGGAACAAAGAAAAGAAAAAAAAAAGAACGAAAAAGCCAACTTTTGCCACTTTTCATAATAAAAGAAGTTTTAAACCACCACCTAAAACAGGGGTCCCCAAACTTGGCAGCTTTAAGACTTGTGGACTTCAACTCGCAGAATTCTCCAGCCAGCTATGTTGAGGTACTTTAAGTGCAGGCAATGGCTTACTGCTTCCAGCTCATCCTGTCATCTCCCTCATCCCACTCTGGAATGATCCATCCATGATGTAAATATCATCTGAACAGGATGCATTGTGTAGTCACCATATGACATGAAGGAGAAAACACCTCAATTGAACACAGAGCATAACTTCATTGGTTTAAACCAGAGGTCTTCAAACTTGGCAGCTTTAAGACTTGTGGACTTCAACTTCCAGAATTCTCCAGCCAGCTGAAGTCCACAAGTCTTAAAGCTGTCAAGTTTGAAGACCTCTGACTTAAAGGAATTCTGAAAGATTTTCAAAGCATTTGGTGAATGGAAATGGAGAAAAATGAAAGTTCCTTTTCCAATTGACGGTAGAATTGTGAAATCCAGAGAACATATTTAGGCATATAATGCCTCCCTGTTATAGTGGGATGGGAAGAATCAGTGTAAAGTCAATAACCATCTTTACTGTATATATGAGAGTAGTTCAAAACATTTGTTAAATCACTCGTCAGGAGATTAAGGGGACATTTTGAAGGTTTGAAGATCAACCATAAATTGCTCTGTCAAGTAAGTGAGAAATTACCATTGAGTCTTATGCTCCTCTTTCCTTCTTTACCCTTGGACATCTCATTTTTGGCTTCATAAATCAAGCCGAATGGTGTGGAGCTATGTTCCCACTGAAGCAGGAGCCATCAAATATAATCAACAGCACATCTGTGGAGGAGGTCTATAAATGCTTTTCATTTGGATGTTTCATTTGGATGTCTGGTAGAGCCTGGAAAACATAGGACTAAATCCAGCAAGCACTGGAAAGCAATCATCTATGTGTGTCTTTTACTTCTAACTGGTTATCTGAACATCACCATTAAAAGAACGCCAATAACATTAAGCATACTGGAGCGTGGAATTAAGGAGAAACTTTCTAACAGTGAAAATGATTAACCAGTGGAAGTTTGCCTTCAGAAGCTGTGTGGGTTTCATCACTGGAGGCAGAGACTGGACAGCCACTTGTCTGAAATGGCAGAGGGTCTCTCTTGCTTGAGCTAGAAGGCCTTCAAGATCCCTTCCAGCCAGTGGTGAAATCCAATTTTTTTAATACCAGTTCGGTGGGCGTGGCTTGGTGAGCATGGTGTGGCTTGGTGGGCGTGGCAGGGGAAGGATATTGCAAAATCTCCATTCCCACCCCACTCTGGGGCCAGCCAGAGGTGGTATTTGCCAGTTCTCCAAACTACTCAAAATTTCTGCTACTGGTTCTCCAGAACCTGTCAGAACCTGCTGGATTTCACCCCTGCTTCCAGCTCAGTTCTGTATTCTGATTGAATACTATAGATCCAAAGCACACTGACTTGCTGATATCTTAACTTGATGCATGCATGCCATGTAAATTTATTTATTTAGCATATGGCATGAAATCCATGGATAGCAATAATAAGGATATATACTGTAGAAGGAGAACATAGTAATTTTTGGTCCCGTTTTGGTTGCCACAATGTAAAAAAAAAATGTTGAGACTCTAGAAAGAGTACAGAGACGAGCAACAAAGACTATTGGTGGACTGGATGCTAAAACATATAAACAACGGTTGCTGGAATTGGTTATGTCTACTTCTTTAGGGGTAGGGGTGATACGGGAGCAGTATTGCAATATCTCAGGGGTTGCCACAAAGAAGAGAGAGTTGATCTGTCCCCGTCCTCACACACACACAAACACAGCCAGCCGAGGGTTAAGGAAACACTTTGGAACGCACTCAGGTCTTATCTCCCACTTGGCAGCGATAGACACACCGTCTGCCAAGTGACTTTATTTTCACAGTAAAACAGAAAGATAAATACTCAAGAGTCCAAATGTCCGACACTATAAATCTTTCTCTCAGCAGTTCCGGACGAGGCTTTAGTGACTATCCAAGGTTTGCTTTTGTTCGTCACACGGATCACTGACCACTACCCTCTATTATATAGTCTCTGGGGTGTGATCCAGTGACTCAGTTCTAATCCCTAGCATGCCTCCTAAGCTGCTGCAATCGTTTATCACGCCTTCGGAGGCGTGGGTCCAGGAATGATGTTTCTTCGTCACTCTGAGACGAACCAGCTGTCTCCCTGCTAATCTCCTCTCCCTCGGCCGGCACCTGAGACAATGCCAGAGGGGAGGGGCCTGGAGAGGGAGGCCTGGCTGACTCCTCTTCCTCATGCTCAGAGCTTTCTTCCTCCGATGGGACAGGCTCAGAGGGCGGGGCCACAACAGGAGTCAAGCTATTCTCCAAAGCACCTGAGGGCAGGACAAGATGCAATGGATGGAAACTAATTAAGGAGAGAAGCAACCTAGAACTAAGGAGAAATTTCCTGACCAGTAGAACAATTAATCAGTGGAACAACTTCCCTTCAGAAGTTGTAGGTGCTCCAACATTGGATGTTTTTAAGAAGACATTGGACAACCATTTGTTTGAAATGGTACAGGGTTTCTTGCCTGAGCAGGAGGTTGGACTAGAAGACCTCCAAGGTCCCTTTTAACTCTGTTATTCAGTTGTAATGCAATGCACATATGATGGAGAAATGTGGTTAGTTTTGTAAGGTATAAGAAATTCAAGGAGTTATATATTATACCATGTTACACTTTAAAATATGTTGCTTCGTGGAAATAGAATAAGCTTTCTATATGTTAATATTTAGATCATTTATCCAACTAAGCACATGATTTGTTAATTGGAGAAAATCTGCTTTTCCTCCTGTATAAGTTCTCAAACAAGGGATGCGGTGGGTCAGTGGCTAAGACACTGAGCTTGTCAATCAAAAGGTTGGCAGTTCAGCAGTTTGAATCAGGGGTGAAATCCAGCAGGTTCTGGCAGGTTCTGGAGAACAGATAGCGGAAATTTTGAGTAGTTCAGAGAACCGGCAAATACCACCTCTGGCTGGTCCCAGAGTGGGGAGGGAATGGGGATTTTGCAATATCCTTCCCCTGGAGTAGGATGGGAATGGAGATTTTGCAGTATCTTTCCCCTGCCACACCCATCACCAAGCCACACCCACAGAACTGGTAGTAAAAACAATTTGGATTTCACCACTGGTTCGAATCCCTAGTGCCGCATAACGGGGTGAGCTCCTGTTACTTTTCCCAGCTTCTGACAACCTAGCAGTTCAAAAGTACGTAAAAAATGCAAGTAGAAAAATAGGGACCACCTTTGGTGGGAAGGTAACAGCGTCCCATGTGCTTTTGGCATTTAGTCATGCCGGCAACATGACACGGAGATGTCTTCGGACGGCGCTGGCTCTTCGGCTTTGAAAAGGAGATGAGCACTGCCCCTAGAGTTGGGAACAACTGACACATATGTGCAAGGGGAATCTTTACCTTTAAGTTCTCAAATGGCAGCTAGTCACCATGTGATCTAGTGTCTGACGAGGAGCCCCACAGTCACATTCAGGAGAGGACACTCTGCCATGTGCAATTTCTGAACAAGAAAGATACTTCCCCCACCCCACCCCTTCAAAATCTCAGTTTTTGAAGATTTTGCTAACATATGCATTGTGTCCAGACAAGAAACACCACCACAAATTTTAATAGATATAACAGATTAACAGAGTTGGAAGGGATCATCTCGTCCAACCTCTCACCCAAGCAGGAGACCCTACACCATTTCTGACAAATGGCAGTCCAGTCTCTTCTTGAAAGCCTCCAGTGATGAAGCTCCCACAACTTCCGAAGGCAACTTCTGTTCCATGGGTTGATTGTTCTCACTGTCAGAAAATTTCTCCTTATTTCCAGGTTGAATTTCTCCTTGGTCAGTTTCCATCTATTATTCCTTGTCTGGCCTTCAGGTGCTTTGAAAAACAGCTTACTCCCTCCTCTCTGTGGCAGCCCCTCAAGTATTGGAAGACTGCTATCATGTCTCCCCTGGTCCTTCTCTTCACTAGACTAGCCATGCCCAGTTCCTGCAACTGTTCCTCATATGTTTTAGTCTTCAGTCCCCTAATCATCCTCGTTGCTCCTAAGGTTGCATTAACAGAATCTTGCAAGTCTGAAAGTACATTTCTCCTGTCTCCTTTACAGCTGAAGAGACTAGGGAGGGTCTCTGCTGAGCCTATTGCTTTACCGACATTCCTGCTGCAGACTAACCTGTCTCTTACCCAACCCTGGTCGGACCTCTTCCCCCATCTTCCAATGTGATTCCCTCGTGAATCTTGAATGGTTAGGGCAGAGGTCTTCAAGCTTGGCAACTTTAAGACTTGTGGACTTCAGCTATGCTGGCTGGAGAATTGTGGAAGTTGAAGTCCACAAGTCTTAAAGCTGCCAAGCTTGAAGACCTCTGGGCTAAGGCATTTCTTTTTCAATTTCATCCTGAAAATTACAGATTCAATTGCAAAGCAAAAAGGGAAGAGAACCTTGTGTGTACTAGAAAGACACAGGGGGAAAAGATTATTACAAATCTGGAGTTGTTTTTCAAAAGACTGCAGACAGCGTGACATTCATCTCATTAATAGGAAAACATTAACATATAAACTTCATTAATGCTGCAAAAGCAATTGTTTCAAATCACTTCCTGCCCCTCTGTTCTTCTTCACTCCATTCTTTCCTTTCATTTTTGTAGTTGTGAGTTAATTTCCTCCAAAGATTCTATCCCGCAGGTGTTTAATGCTTGGGGACCTTCTTTTTTTCTTTTAAACCAACCACTCCAATTTCCAGGTCTTTCTTTAAATGACACTTAAAATGAATTTCCTGTGCTTGCTAGAAATGTACTTCTCCAATTTTCTGTTTTCAATATCACTTGAGCTGAATGTCCAAAGGCTTGTATAATAGTCAAAAAAAGAATGTTGTTTGGGTAATTAGAAGTTGATCTAAATGTAGTAATATTCCATTGAAAAATGGTTGAGAAGGTTGACTTAGAAAAACCTAAAGTGGCTTATTCAAAGACCGTCAATGCACCATTCCATCTTATTGCCTGAATATCTCTGGATCGCCATCCCCCCAAAAAAACCCTCAATGGTTTTTTGGTAACCAGTAAAGGAGCATATCTGTAGCTCAGGGTTGAAATGAGGGGTCCTTGGTGCTCTAGAAGTTTTAGATGCTCCAACACTGAAGTTTTTTAAGAAAAGATTGGGCAACCATTGGCCTGAAATGGTATAGGGCCTCCTGCTTGAACAGGGGGTTGGACTAGAACAGGGATCTCCAACCTTGGCAACATTAAGACTTGTGAACTTCAATTCCCAGAGTTCCTCAGCCAGCTGGCTGAGGAATTCTGGGAGTTGAAGTCCATAAGTCTTAAAGTTGCCAAGGTTGAAGACCCCCAGACTAGAAGACCTCCGAAGTTCCTTCCAACTCTGTTATTCTGTACTGTTCCTTCACTGGAGATACATTTTCAACTTCCCCTTTGAGAAAATAACAGTTCCATCAGTCCAGCATGAGCTTGGTGCTTTTCTTGCAGACGTTTCATTGCACAGCATAGCACAGATGATGTTACCACCCACCCTCCAAGCTCAATGGGAATATCTTTTTTGTCATCTTCAAGCACTGTTGTTTCATGATAATGAATATCCATTACCAATTGTAGCCAAATAGATGCCAGTGGACCTTCACCTCCACCAATGTCTTAATCCTGGTTAAAGGGAGGGGGGATTAAACGTTGAGTGACAAAGAGGAGATCTTTTGGCTGAACAGCAAGTTCAGTGCAACACTCTCTACATGGGGCTCCCCTTGAGGAGCACTCGGAGGCTCCAACTGGTGCAGAATGCGGCCGCGCGGGTACTTATGGGGGCGACATGGCGCTCCCATGTGACACCTCTCCTGCGCGAGCTGCATTGGCTTCCAGTGGTCTTCCAGGTGCGCTTCAAGGTATTGGTTCTCATATTCAAAGCGCTCCATGGCTTAGGGCCCGGTTATTTATGAGACCACCTTCTGCCTCCGATAACCTCCCACCGGCCAATACGCTCCCACAGAGAGGGCCTCCTCAGGGTGTCAGGCAATGTCGGCTGGCGACCCCCCGGGGAAGAGCCTTCTCTGTGGGGGCACCCGCCCTCTGGAATGAGCTACCCCCAAGGATACGACTGATCCCGGACCTCCGGACCTTCCACCGGGCCCTGAAGACTTTTTTATTTCAGCAAGCTGGGCTGGGTTAAAAATCTTTTAATTGGGGAATTTTATGGGTAACGGGTTTTAAATTGGGGAAGCCAAAGATAAATTTAATTTCATTTTAAAGTATTTTAATATTTGTATTGTGTGTTTTTAATTTTGGCTGTTCATTGCCCCAAGTCCTTCGGGAGAGGGGGAGGTATAAAAATTTTAAAATAAAGAAATAAAGAAATAAAATAAGACATAGAGATGCCACCTGCAAAACCAACCAAAGCACCAGGCTGGGCATTCCAATGTTCAAATATTTTACCTAATTTCCTTCAAATACACAGGAGAATTATATGAGCCATGTGTTTATATATAAATGTATAATTTTAGGTCCCTTGTTCAGTCTTCTGGCTTTGTTATCCAATTTATGTTTGAAATAACACAAGAAAAACACAATCACACAGATCTTCCTGCAGTTGTGTGATTAGACTCAACGAGAATATTAATCGGTGCTTCAAACTCAGCTAATATAAACATTTAAAAGGCCTCGTAATAGCAGTCAGGCAATGTAAGATAAGCAAATAATCTGGTTGTATTTTTCGAGGGGCACAAACTTCAGAATTAAAGGCAGGCAATTCACAGATGCTGATTTCTTTTTAATATTAGACTAAGTATATTTTTGGCATGCAGTTTGAGAGATAAATGTAATTCCTGAGATTTGAGAAACATTCAGTCCCGCCACTGAGCTTGTGCAGTGGTCTTAATTGGGAGTATCTCCATCAGCCTCATCTTCTTCACAAAGAGAACAAATGGAACCTGCATCTATAAAAAGGCAAGTATTTGCATTTTTCAGCTCACATGAAATACTTTGAGGTTTAGCCAGAGGAACTAGAATGTAAATCCTAATCCAACGACTATGGGACGGTCTTATGTGTCTTGGTATCTCTAAACCAACTCTTGAAGCATGGGGAAAAGCATTGTAGGATAACCTGAAATCCTTGAAGGGATACAAAAAATGAGTCTAAGACAACTCACTGTGGCCAACCCGGGAAAAGCCACCTCACCACAGCCATCTCGCTGCAGCCAACTGGACATTGGACAACTTACTGAGTGACAATCCATGTGAGATAACTCAAAACAATAAACACTATTTCCCACTGTTTCTTCTATATTCTTTCCATTTTTGTCAATGCAAATAATGTTGAAGAAACAGTGGTGGTTAACATTTATTGCATCAAATTATCCTGCGTGGAATTGTCCCATGGCAAGTTGGCTGCAGGGAGGGTTGGCTACAGTGAGATGGCTATAGTGAGATGGACGTGGTGAGATGAGTCATGGTGGTGCAATGGTTAGAGTGCAGTACTGCAGGCTACTTTTGCTGACTGCCGGCTGCCTGCAATTTGGCAGTTCAAATCTCATCAGACTCAAGGTTGACTCAGCCTTCCATCCTTCTGAGGTGGGTAAAATGAGGACCCAGATTGTTGCGGGCAATATGCTGACTCTGTAAACTGCTTAGAGAGAGCTGTAAAAGCACTGTGAAGTGGTATATAAGTCTAAGTGCTATTGCTATGGTGAGATGGCCATAGTGAGATGGCCATGGTGAGTTGAGTAAGAAAGAAGACTCAATGCCCATCACATAAATTCTCTGTCCATCACTAAGGAGCATAATGGACTAGAACAGTGTTTCTCAACCTTGATAGCTTGAAGATGGGTGGACTTCAACTCCCAGAATCCCCCAGCCAGCAGCGCTGGCTGGGGGATTCTGGGAGTTGAAGTCCATCCATCTTCAAGCTTCCAAGGTTGAGAAACACTGGACTAGAATGAAGCCACTCCACTCTATATAATTTGGGGAATAGTCTTTCAAGGGTGGCATTTCACACTTTTAAAGCACCAGAAATCTAGAGAATTTCACCAGATTGGATGGAAGGTCTCATAAGAGGTAGCGTTTACTTTTTAAACTTTATGAAGTTCCCAAGAGCTCTCTTTCAATCTTCTGAACATTTCAGTGTAAATATAGTGACACCAGAGGCTTTGAAGAGCGAGAGCTTCTGTCATGATATCTACATTTGTTTGTGTTCATTAGCACAGACGGACCTATACAGAACTACAGACAAAGGGCTTATTGCAATCCTACCATTACAAAGGGAAACATTTATTTAGTCGTTACATTTCTGCATCCTGCAATCCTGAGACTTTTGCATAGACAATCAAAGCAAAATAAAAAGGTAAAATCTCCATTCAAGAGCCATTTTCATCATAGCAAACAAACAAAAAACATACAGTAATTACAATGCACATACAAAAGGGGAAGGATTTCCATTGTGGAGCTCCAACATTTTGTCAATTTTGACACACACACAGAGATCTTGTCAAAGTCTTTGAGCTGGGGTGAATTCTCTGCAAGTAGTACAAAGGGTTAAAGCCCCATTGCAGTGTCTCATAAGCCATCAAGCTTTGTCAAGTATTTGCAAGCCATTGGCACATGTGTCATATAGACACCAGTGGAGGCAGAGAGTGTCTCCACCCCTATGCGGAAAGGAGGGGCTTACCCTGAGTATAAAACCCCCTCCAACCTTTTCCACCTCGCTCTCTCCATCTCTCTCTTTTCATGTTTGTTCCTCATGAGACTTGATCTCTGTTGTACATAGTTAATATGATTTATTATATGAATAAATACATTTAAGACATTTATTTATGCATCTGCCTCTGAACTCTTCTATGCTCCTGGGTGTTTCTACGATCCCAGTTCCACAAGCTTTCATCCAGAATCCTGGTGGGGAACAGATTTTACACTAGCACAGATGATATTATCTAGTTTGGGTTAATGAAACATCTGCAAGGAAACAGCTGAGGTCAGAGAGCACCAAGGACCCCTCATTCGACTACAAATATTTTCCTTTATTAATAGAGTTTATATCACTAGACAAACCCCATGTTTACGAAAATAACATTGCTTAGTTCAAAAGAAATGTTCTAAAATCAATCTCAGATTTGTTTTGCCGTATCCAATAAGTTCCCGTTTGCTCCATTAAAAAAAAATACATCTGGGATAGACTTACCCACCACCTGAGCTCTCCAGCTGAATGATGCCAGATAGTCATCCATCCTGGAAAAAACGAAGCAGATATAAGACTGGAAGTCTTTTTTTAAAACTTCCTTTTTCTGTTATGTAGTTGAGAAGTTCCTGCTCATAAGACTTATGCCTGAACCTGGACTGGAGATCAGTGGCTCAGATTCAAAGGAAATCTAGTTGATTGGTGACTATTGTAGACAAGATACACTGATCCCAACCAAATCCAGTTTACTATCTATCCCAGCACTTGGGGGGCAAAGCAGATCTACAGTGCTTTATGGTGACTTCTGGGATCTCCAGATGGAAGGGTGTTCCATAGGGCAGGTCTGCATGGAAAGATCATGCCTCCTAACTTCCATAAGATACCAGAGCTGAAGGGAAAGGAATAGGATCATGCCCACTGTCAGCATTCTGATGCTGCCATAAAAAGACGAGGCTTGACTTTTCACCTACTTATTTTCTCTGTAGATAATATCCCCTAGGAGATGGGATGGGAGGGGGGAACATTCCTGTGGGGTGAGGTCAGAAGCTGGGGAGACTGACTTGGAAGATGGCCAATGAGAAGATGAGAATTGGGGAAGGTTTGGGGGTCAGAGGGTTAGTTAGCTACGACAAAGTCGGGGCCAGATCTGTCGTACTCAATAAACGGAATATTTCAGCAAATATTAATTGTTTTGGAGTGCAATTTATTTGAGATGACATCGAAAGCTGACACCCACCCTATCTGATCTAGTAGGATGGGCAGATGTCCTGGAGATAACCCGGCCCAGACCTGTGCCATGTTGGCACTACCAGCATGTGAGAAACCCACCCTTTAATTCCTTCGGCTCCCATGCTTTTGTGTCTCCAGGTAAAGGGAGGGGGCAAGCACGAAGAAGAATATAATAGCTAGCAAAGTTTGTTTTGTTTCGCAACTCCGCTACCGCAGAAGTCTAAGAGCAGCACACAATTAAAAAGGCAAATGATCCATCAGATAAAAAGTGTAATGGCATACGGCAAATTTGAAAGTTCAAACCATTTCCAATTTGCAGTTATGTTGCATTATCTTACTGAGCAAGCCTTACCAAATGGTGCCATTAGCATTTGCCTTCGGAAAGGACACCATATGCAGCGGAAGGGCACTAAATGCTGCTCTTCTTCGGGAAGGCAGATTCAAGCCAAAGAAGGTGTGGCCGTTCGGAGGAGACACACAAAGACTGTTAACTAACCTGGACAGCCTAAAATAAAAGAAAAACTGTTTTGCTTTCCTTGAGAGGGAAATCCAATTGCATCGTGTTATTTAAATAGCTATCATGATAATCCGAATTAATTAAAATTCTGTGTGTAGATGTGAAGTATTTATTTATTTATTTATTTATTGGTTCGATTTATATGCCGCCCTTCTCCAGAGACTCAGGGCGGCTTACAATGCGTTAAGCAATAGCCTTCATACTTTTGTATATATCTGCTTAGTAGGGCTTTTTGCACCACCACCCCCAAGCAGTGTTTTTTTTATATACAAAGTCATCTTATTGCCCCCACAATCTGGGTCCTCGTTTTACCTACCTCGAAGGGATGGAAGGCTGAGTCAACCTTGAGCCTGGTGAGATTTGAACTTGCAGTAATTGTAGGCAGCTGGTGCTATTTAACAGCATTTTAGTCTGCTGCACCACCAAGGCTCAAGTATGAAATACTGACAATAACAACAACTATAGGTTTTCTCACAGGGTAATATAGCAATAGCACTTATATACCGCTTCACAGTGCTTTACAGCCCTCGGTAAGTGGTTTACAGAGTCAGCCTCTTGCCCCCAACAATCTGGGAACTCATTTTACCTACCTTGGAAGGATGGAAGTCTGAGTCAACCTTAAACCAGTCAGGATTAAACTCCTGGCAGTGGGAAAAGTCAGCCTTCAATCCTGCCTTCTAGCCACTGCACCACCATGGAAGGAAGGGAGGGAGGGAGGGAGGGAGGAGGGAGGGAGGGAGGGAGGGAGGGAGGGAGGAAGGAAGGAAGGAAGGAATAGCAGTAGCACTTAGACTTATATACTGCTTTACAGTGCTTTACAGCCCTCTCTAAGCGGTTCACAGAATCAGCCTCTTGCCCCCCAACAATCTGGGAACTCATTTTACCTGCCTCGGAAGGATGGAAGGCTGAGAAAACCTTGAACCCGTGAGATTCGAACTGCAAAACTGCAGTCAGCCGGCAGTCAGCAGAAGTAGCCTGCAGTACTGCACTCTAACCCCTGCACCACCACGGCTCTATCTATAGCAGATGATAAGGCGTAGAAGTCTGGGCAAAGATACAACAGAGAAGAGCTATCTTCGTGTTCCTCCATGATTCAAAGCCCTTCGGAGGGAATATTTTATGGACCAAGTTATCTGCCAAAGATCCCACCTTCTCATCTTCACCCTAAAGCAGTGGTCCTCGACCTCAGTGACTTTAAGATGGGTGGACTTCAGCACTTGATGTCCAGCCATCTTAAAGTTGTTGAGATCATGAAATGCTGCTTTAAAGCATAACAACAACAACAACAAAAAGTGACCTAACCCTAACCCTAACCGAAAAATTAGCATTAAGTAATGTTAATTACTTAATTAACATTATTAATTAATAATAATAATTAATAATTAATGATGCTGTAGCTCAGTGGCTAAGACACTGAGCTTGTCGATCAAAAGGTCAGCAGTTCAGCGGTTCGAATCCCTAGTGCCGTGTAATGGGGTGAGTTTCTGTTACTTGTCCCAGCTTCTGCCAACCTAATAGTTCAAAAGCCCATAAAAAATACAAGTAGAAAAATAGGGACCACCTTTGGTGGGAAGGTAACAGTGTTCTGTGCGCCTTTGGTGTTTAGTCATAGAATAGAATAGAATAGAATAGAATAGAATAGAATAGAATAGAATAGAACAGAACAGAACAGAATAGAATAGAATAGAATAGAATAGAATAGAATAGAATTTTTTATTGGCCAAGTGTGATTAGACACACAAGGAATTTTTTCTTGGTGCATATGCTCTCGGTGTACATAAAAGAAAAGATACATACGTCAAGAATCATAAGGTACAACACTTAATGATAGTCATAGGGAACAAATAAGCAATCAAATCATATTAGGAAACAGTCAATATAAATCTTAAGGATACCAGCATCAAGGTTACAGTCATACAGTCATAAGTGGGAGGAGATGCTGGCCACATGACCAAGGAGACGTCTTCGGACAGCAGTGGCTCTTCGGCTTTGAATCAGAGATGAACACCGCCCCCCTAGAGTCGGGAACAACTAGCACATACATGCGAGGGGAACCTTTACCTTTACCTTAATCTCTGTTAGGAAAACATATACGCAATGGAATGCTGGCAGAGTTGCATGCATTAGGCAAAACAATAGTATGCTACATGCATAATACTATGAGAAATGCAGAAAAAAGCATGTGCAAATTTTCCTGCACACTTACAAAAATGTGGCAGATGGTGTGGAAACAGAATGGAATAATTTAAGAGAGGGAAAATGAAGAACCGTAACAGATCTATCTATCTATCCTTAATTACCTTCAGAGGTTGTCCTGAGACCTCCATCCGTCCAAGTGTCCAGCCATTTCCTTGTCTTCTCCTCAGACTTTTGCTCTCCCCCTTCCTATTCATGGCTACTTAGAGGTTGCCAAAGTGACAGATGTACAAGGGAGGAACAATAAACGAAGGTGCATAGAACCAGTTGGTTATAGATGGAGGTGCCTCATGAATTCTTAATGTTGGAAGGACAAGACCTCTTTTATTTAGGAAAATAAGGAATGCCTTTATTTGATTTGATTTTTATTGAGCTGAGATCAAAATACTGATGTTTCGCTTCTCATCCAAAAAGAACTGAAGAAGCTTCTTGGATGAGAAGCGAAATATCTTCAAGTAAAATGTTTGGGTTTTTATATTCATTTTTAATATACATATTAAAATTAATGTGTGTGTGCGTGCACACACGTGTAAGGCTATTTGTCTCTTGCTGCTCCACAGTTGCTGCTATAGCTGCAGGAATCTAGATGGCCACTTGATGGTAGGAGAGAGAAAGATAGTTCTCTGTGACTTTTTACTGCCCTCTAGTGGCCATCTGTGTTTGAGCAATACAGATCTGGAATTCCTAATGTTGGTAGAAGCAAAGTCTATCTTGAATCTGCTTGGAATCCTTTTCTCTTAGACACTTAATCATTTTAAAGCCAACTGTCTCTATTACTGTGCTGATTCTTGAGATGAAATGGAAAACTTAGTACAATTTTCAAAATAGTTGCAACCTGTGACCCCAAATCCTTTTCAGGGCACCTTGATAAAACAGGACAGAAAGCAAAAAGGTGAAACTAGTTATCTCTGTGTTTCCTTTGGAGAAGAATCTTATGCAAATATCCTGAAGGATAGCAAAGAAGCTTTTAGCAAAAAAATAAATCTTGATTTGCCAAACAGCTTGCTGGTGTCTTAAGGCCATTTCCCCATCAGCATTAACATCTGGAACATCTGGTAAAGAAATGCATGTTTCATAAGTGGATCTTAGGGGCTTGGCCTCAGGATGCTGTAGACTTCACAGATAATAAGCCTTCTGCTATAATGTTTATTTCTGTTCTTGTTTTCCAAAATGAAATGTACCGTTTCCATAACAGCAACAAAAAACAGTGCAGCACAAGGAAAGATTTTAAACAAAATCTTCAGTGCATTTTCCTTCTTTATCTGTGGATCTCTGTTCTTTTTATCATCTTTGAATCAGAAGAAGACTAGTAGGACCTTTTCTGGTTCACAATTTTTATTTGGAAGCACAACGCTTAAACCAAAACTTACTTTATCAGATGCATGGACTGTTATTTTGGGGGGGGGGGGGGTTGGATGTCAGGAGGCTGTTTTCATAATTTGAAATAGACCTTTTTGCTCTCAATTCCCCCAAATAAGCTGATTGTTCTCATGTAACATGTGACTCTTTTAGGCTCAAATTCAGTGACCATTCACTACTTAAATCTGCCATTAAAGAAAATTTGAAATAATTGGCCTATTGTTATTTTAAATACTGGATTCACGAAAGTACAATATTCACTTCCATGGAGAACTTCCTTTAAATCCTGCATGAGGAATTGTCCTGAACAGATGTAAAATTTGACTATTGGGGTCACAAGGCTCTTATGGTATGCTAAAATATGCTAACAGGTGGTGCTGCAATCTGTACCTGCTGATCTTGGATGTAGTAGATTTGATGGAGACTGTGAGGAGGACTAAGAATGAATTATATTGTAACCCACCCTTCCACCAGTTTCCAAGAGCCACGTATGATGTGAATTAAACATCCTTTTCAAACACTCTTAACAAAGGTAGGGACCCCAAACTTTGTAACAAAGCTAAACTAAGAAATCTGAAAGAAAGCTAAACTTGCATTTACATCAATCCGGGGTCTCATCTCTGCACTATCTGCTTCAGCATGTTGAGAAGAGTTTTCATGTCGAAGTAAAAGGGAGTTCAGATCCCTTGGAGACTCCAGGATGAGATTGGGGAAAGGTGGAAGTTGAAGGGGCTAAGAGGGACACCCAGGTGCCCCATGTAAAGTCACCCCCACCCAAAGAGGTCCTTTGAGTGGCAACAATCCAAATAAAAATAAGCAAGGTACAGTACCACCCAAATGGCAATCCACAAATAAGAAAAAAATGAGAAATGTAAAATTCTCAGTAGAGCAGTTTTCCCATTGAAAACCTCAACGAGACAAGAGGAACTTCAATTTCTTATAAAGTTTGCCCAAGAGAAGAGTTTGGTAGATGTTAGGTGGTGAAATATTCAGAACTATGGTTTACATTACGGATATCTTTTCGTGGATTTTTCCAGACAGTTTTTCCATCCGTCCAATTCTATGACACTCAATTAAATTTCATTGATCCTACAAGATTTTGACTTTCTTTTGAGGCAGTCTGGATATATGTGACTTATGGAAGCTTGTTTAGATAAAAATGACCGGTATATTTTTGGAGAGCCTTATCTTGTGAGCCAGTGGTGGGTTTCAACATTTTTACTACCGGTTCTGTGGGTGTGGCTTGGTGGGCGTGGCATGGCATGGCTTGGTGGGCGTGGCTGGGTAGGCGTGGCAGGGGAAGGATACTGTAAACTCTCCAGTCCCTCCCCACTCCAGGAGAAGGTTACTGCAAAATCCCCATTTCCTCCCAATCAGCTGGGACTCAGGAGGCAGAGAATAGATGGGGGCAGGGCCAGTCAGAGGTGGTATTTACCAGTTCTCCAAACTACTCAAAATTTTCGCTATCGGTTCTCCAGAACTGGTCAGAACCTGTTGAAACCCACCTCTGATATGAGCTCTTAGCATCACTATCTCTATCTCTGAATTTGTATTTTGTCTGGAGTTTTTGTTACAGGCAGTTTGACAGCTTGAAAATATTTAGTTATTCAAAGAAGTAAAGGTTCCCTCAAATTGAGTTTATCCATGACAACTGTATAAAAATAGTTTGGCAATCCCTTCTGAAATGTGTGTTTGTGTGTGTGTATTAACCCATAACATCAAGATGTCTGATAAGTCTCCCATCTACTGTATGTATTAATCAGATCCATCCTTCCTTAGTTTTCTGGAGATCTTCCAAGCTCCAATATATTTTTTCTTCCTACTGTGATGATAGCTGTTAGTTGTTATTCTGTCCTGAATTCCATGGAGATGTCAGATGCATTTCTTGAGAAATGCACCCGGACATGAACTTCACAAAAATCTCCCTCAAACTGAGTTGCAAAGCTTGACAAATTCTCAAAAGTGCTATAATGGGAGCTGTAGTCCTTCCAAGAGAGAATTACAGCAATAGCTTTATATTTATATTGTGAAACGTTCCTATCCCAAATAATAGATAAAGATTTCCCTAGGTCTGCTTCCTGATGCTATCACCAAAAGAGAAAAAGAGGCTATCAACCATTTAACTTACTTCTCCTCTTCTTCATTCAGGAGAAATTCAGGCCTTGGGAAATGAATGTTAGATAAATCATGCTCAAAAGGATTTACTTATTTCCTTTTGGTCAAAACATTTGATCCAAACCATGAAAGGATATGTTCTCCAAATCCCACTAAATTAAACATTTTAGATAACCATCCTTTACTAATCTTTTTAGGTCACCAGTCTGGTTTAGAAGAACATGGCATCTGAAAAAGGATGAATGGGTCATCAAAGACTTGGAATTAATTTCTCACCATCAGAGTTTTTTGATGGAAGGAATTTATGCACAATCGGCAGCCAGCCTTCCATTACAATAAAGAAAAAATGAAAAGCCAACTCGATGTGACATCCAAGTCCAAGCCTCTTTTGATTTCTCATTTAAAGCCATCAATGCTTATGATTATTAATATTGCACATGATTTTTGTGCAATAGATAGATAGAAAGATGAGAGATGATAGATAGAAAGATAGATAGATGATAGATAAATAGATAGATAGATAGATAGATAGATAGACAGATAGATATAGAAGATAGATGAGAGAGAGAGATGATAGATAGATAGATAGATAGATAGATAGATAGATAGATAGATAGATAGATATAGAAGATAGATGAGAGAGAGAGAGAGATGATAGATAGAGATAGATAGATGGATAGATAGATAGATAGATAGATAGATAGATATAGAAGATAGATAGATTGGAGAGAGAAAGAGAGATGATAGATAGAAAGATAGATAGATGATAGATAGATAGATAGATAGATAGATAGATAGATAGATATACACACCCACGTCCCCTAAAGAGGAGAGTTCAAATATTTCTTAAGACACACACACAACTTATAAATCTATAATTTTTTTCCAGAACTTCCTAACGATAGTCCTTATCCTTCTGAAAGTGTGTATTTTTTTCCTTCAGTGAGGTCTCAAAAACTTGAGTTTGTGTTTCAATCTGCAGAGTCTTAAAATCCTGCTTTGAGTCCAATTTTTACCTGGTGGAAACTTGACCTTTCATCTTCCTCCATTACTCTGGTGCAGGGTTGTCTTAGACGTACCTGTTGTTTCTCAGGAGGCTTCATGGATCATTAGATTCTCCAGATGATTAGAAACATGAGTGATATTTCTCGCCGGGTCAAGGGGGAAGAGACCAGGGATTCTCTAGGCCAGGGGTCAGCAACCTACGGCTCTGGAGCCACATGTGGCTCTTTCACCCCTCTGCTGCGGCTCCCTGTCACTCAAAATATGCATCACAACCGCCAATGTGCGACACCTGCCAGCACGTGATTTATTCAGTTTTTCAACTCCCGGTAGGCCAACAATGGATAAATCTAAGAAAAGAAAAGTTTCAGAAGAAAACAGAACCTTTAATTCAACTACATATGCTAGTTTTGTGGTCGCTCAAGAAATAGTCAGGCACGGGAAGGGTTTTGTGCCTCCCGGAGTTTTCTTTTCTGTGGGAAATGGGTCCAAATGGCTCTTTGAGTGTTTAAGGTTGCAGACCCCTGCTCTAGGCAATTAAATTTCCTAGGAGGGTTATTTTTTGAAAAGTAAAGGGTTAATATTAAGCTGATCACTGGACTTACTTGTTTTCCTGGAGAGGTTATTCAAAAACCATGAGCTGAGTGAAAACGCCAAGTGAGTGCGGGAACTAAAATGATTATATAATCAGCCTTACTCTCCTCCTGAAAACAGTACACATTCGGAGACAAAATTGCTGAAAGCTGAATCTTAATAAGCATGAGGTATTCCTCTGATCTCCTCCCCATCCGCCTTTGATGGAGGAAACTAATTCTGCTGCCTCTTGAAAGAACACGGGTAATTCTGTTGCACTCGGTGTGCTTTGAATATTAAATCCCTGGCCAACACATCCACATGGCGGGATTATCACTCGCTTTCAGAACAGCTCCCTCTGATTCACTGCTTAGCCTCTGCCATTAAGCCAATGAAGGTGGCTGCCTGTCTTGGGGTGGGGTTGGCAAGGCAGGTCAGAGGGAATAGAGGTGGGGCTGGCCCTCTTGCAAGGATTGTTTGATACCCTCTAAGTTAATCTAGTCGATGTCAGGAGGTGCCCGTGAGTGCTTTGCCAATATCATTGCCCAGTTAGATGGGAGCATGGACCTTCCTTGCCCAGTTCCAAATGCTAAGCAAAATCAGGGTTCATTAGCAGGTAGAGAGGTTTGTTCTTATTAGTTGCGAAGTCATGTCCAACCCATCGCGACCCCATGGACAACATTTCTCCAGGCCTTCCTGTCCTCTACCATCCTCTGGAATCCATTTAAACTCACACCTACAGCTTCAGTGCCTCCATCCAGCCATCTCGTTCTCTGCCATCCCCTTCTTCTTTAGCCCTCAATCATTCCCAGCATTAGGCTCTTCTCCAGTGAGTCCTTCCTTCTCATTAGGTGGTCACAGTATTTGATTTTCATCTTCAGGATCTGGCCTTCTAAAGAGCAGTCAGGGTTGATCTCCTTTGGGACTCACTGGTTTGATCGCCTTGCAGTCCAAGGGACTCTCAGGAGTCTTCTCCAGCACCAGAGTTCAAAGGCCTCAAATATTTGATGTTCAGCCTTTCTTATGGTCCAACTTTCACAGCTGTACATTGCAACTGGGAAAACCATAGCCCTGACTATGCGCACTTTTGTTGGCAGGATGGAAATTCCAGAGTTGTTGATAAATGTGGGAACTGGAAACAACTTTCTGAAGGAAAGCAATGGCAAACAACTTCCATGTTGCAGGATCCAATCTGGGTCAGTCACTGGGACCAGAGGTTGAGTCTTTTGAGCTTTTGAACTTGTGCTTGAGCCCATCATCAAAGAACTACTCTTTACTAGAAACAACTTCTATATTGTTGATAGATGATAGCTAGATAGCTGAATGGATGGATGCTAGATGAGTAGATAGAAGGAAGATAGATCGATAGATAGATAGACAGACAGACAGACAGACAGACAGACAGACAGACAGTGGTCAGATTCAAATAATTTAACAACCGGTTCTCTGCCCTAATGACTGGCTGGGTGGGCATGGCCAGGGGATGTGACAGGCAGCACTTGACCTCCTGCACCCCTCTGGGAGCAAAAACGGGCCATGGGGGTGCCCTGTTTTGGGCCTAGGAGTCCTCCCTGCAGCCTCCTGGGAGCAAAAACGGGCACTGCATCCCCCTGTGCCCCATTTTGGGCCTAGTAGGCCTCCCTGCACTTACCTGGGAGCCAAAATGGGGTGCAGAGGGACTCCTGGAAGGGGCAAGGTGGGGAGGGGCTGAGCCAGCCAACATTTGACTATTGGTTCGCCTGAACTGGCCCAAACCGGCTGAATCTCACCATGAGAGAGAGAAAGAGAGAGAAAGATTGACAGACAGTCAGACAGACAGACAGACAGATCAACACAACCATGTACTTAGCAGGAGTGGAAACTGGGGCCAGGGGAATTTTTCTTGTACTGAAACTATAATGATGATGCCCTAAGGATTTTTAAGATAATCAGATAAATACATAGGGATATGTTGATTGTAATGCTTGATAACGAGGAAAAATGACCTACAAAGACATTGTTCCTGCCAAAGTTTCAGCAACAGACTCATAAAATCACCAGGAGACGAGCTCAGCTTGAAGGAGACATTGCCTTTTTTCCTAATAGGATTTCTAAAATAATTTAACTTTAAGGGCTTGCAAGATTCAATTTTGTATTTAAATGGAGATGCCAACCTTGAGAAATGTTTCTTTTTTAATAAGCCAAATTGAAAAATCCTAGGAAAGATGATAGAAAATTTCAATATATTGCTTGTCATACATTTTAATGAATTCAAATTCTGTAAGCTCTGAAAAAAAGAATATGTAAGCAAACATTAAGGGCGAAGTTTAAATTAATGAATATCATATAATGCTGGCGAATGTTCTGTTCTTCTGTAATTGAAAAGAATCAAATAAGGTAGTTCAAACAAATTTTGGGATAAGAGAAAGATGGTGGAAACTACTATAACTGCCAGATGAAAATCAACATCTTTGGGAAAATTGTGTTCTGACCTAGGTTTCTTTAGAAACTATAAAGCACAAACTTAGTCCTGAAAAACCTCTTTTATTTATACGACTGTAAATTATTTCATTTACAGTCTGCAAGGCTTGATAAACAGTCTTTCAGAAGAAGGTTATTAACACCCACCTATTTCATGTGGAATGAGATGCAGAACAAGGCCAAACTTGGCACAGAGTCACAAACAGAAGTTTCAAACCTTGAATCGGCCAGATGAACTAATTGCTTCCTGCAAAAGCTCATGTCCTGTTCTTCTCTCTTTTATGTCTTATGGGAGGGGCCAACCATCTCCAAGCCTTACTCCCAAGTCGACCCTGTTCTCTTAATTGTTCCTGTCTTCTGGCAGCTCTGCGCATGCGCACTCTGGGGACATGCTCACGCTGTTCTTCTGCCTCGCTGCTGTCAGACTCTGGAGGCTGCACATAACTATCAGATGGCCTTGGCCCCCTCTCTGCCTCTAATGCAGAGCCCTCATCCAAGCTTTCCCCAGCCCCCAGGACTGGCCCAAGTTTCTCCCCAACCTCCTCCACTGGCTGCTGGCAGGCCACAACAGATTGTTGTAAAAGAACAATGTGGGTTTGAGCTATGGAACAGAGTTAGTGTAAACTGATTGAAGTCCTCTTCATTCAACATCTACAAACTACAGTGAGAGGCTTAGACAGCTACCCAGCCAAGGTCAATTTTCTTCTATTAAAACCAAGAAACACACATGCTTGGAAACTGAATCTTGATCTAAATCTAAATCCAAGCTTGGCCACTTTAAGACTTGGGGACTTCAACTGCCAGAATTCCCTAGCGGCATGGCAGTTGAAGTCTGAGAATTGAAGTCCACAAGTCTTAAAAGTTGCCAAGCTTGGACATCCCTAGTCTAAACAATTAACTCTTCAACCTTGGGGAACTTTCTCAAGGATTGCTTGTAAGTTGTGGCTGAAGGACAGAAATCTTAGATACCACAACTTCACGTTGATCAAACGAAATAACAGGTGTTAGCCAGACAGGTAAGAAGATGTGACTGCATACTTAGGACTGGACAGAGGCCTAATTGGCAACATGTTTGTTTAGAGAGGGTGGAGTGGGAAAGGTATGGACTGATGCCCAATCTTATTCTCAGTAGGTTTTTCCTGATGTTTTCCTTTCCCCCTTTTGCAGTCTAAAACCAGGTATATTTATTTCATTGGACAGCAAATCCATCTGCAGTGGATAACAGGTAACTGTTCTATCGGAGCGCTGTGATTCCTCCTCCCAGGAGATGCATTTTCCAGAAGCTCTGTCTCCTGACACAGTCCAGAGCAGAGGTCTCCAACCTTGGCAACTTTAAGCCTGGCAGACTTCAACTCCCAGAATTCCTCAGCCAGCAAAGCTGGTTTAGGAATTCTGGGAGTTGAAGTCCTGCAGGCTTAAAGTTGTCAAGGTTGGAGACCCCTGGTCCGGACCACAGTAACTGCCACTGCCAGGAAAGTTGGGAAGAACAGACCTAGAAAGGACCTTTCAAAGTGCAAAAGGTGACACCCAGATGGAGAGGAGAGACTGTACAAATGAGGCAGATCAAACTAGTAGACCAAGGAAGGGAAACTGCAGCCCTCCTCTTAATTACATTTCAGAAGCCTTCCACAGGCCATTAATCCACACATTTGGCAAGAGTTATCAAGGCTAGTTTGTTGTGATGAAAGAAGGTTTGAGGGACAGAGAAGGAGACAAGAATTAAAAAAAACAAAGAAAAAAACAATAGGAGTAATGGAAACAGTTTGCCAACAACTCTTCAAAAAGTAAATAAATGAAATTGAATTTGTAGAACAATTACAGTATTTTGCATTTCTTCTACCAATTCTCATTCGGTCCATTTCCCTTAGTAACTTACAACGCCTTCACCCAGCTGCTTTCTGTTGATATCCTGTCCCCTGTTCTATCACTTTGGCACAACAATGGTTGAAGGACTCTAGCAGATATTATAATTCATGACTATGGGTGGCATCTCAGTCTGATGAAAAAGTATTCACTTTGGAAATGTCTTTCAAAGAAAAATAAACGTTTTGTATGAAATGTGAACTTCTCATGGACCAAATGTGAGGTTTTATCCGTTTTCTCACTCCAAGGTAGCTGATGGGTTCTGGAAGGATCTGTTTTCTAACACACTATACAGTCATATTCTCTTCAATGGTCTCCAGTCTCCAAGGCTTTGCACTAGTGGTGGGATTCAAATAATTTAATAACTGGTTCTCTGACCGGCTGGGTGGGCGTGGCCATGGTGGGTGTGGCCAGGTGGTGTAACAGGTAGAACTCGGCCTCCTGCACCCCCTGGGAGCAAGAACGGACCACTGGCGGGATGCACCACACAGCCCTGTGCCCAGTGGTGAAATGTAAAATTTGTTACTACCAGTTCTGTGGGCATGGCTTAGTGGGGGGTAATGTGACTGGATGGGTGTGGCCAACTTTTTTTTTTTACTTTTAAAAGCATTTTTTCTACAACCTCTTCGGCTGAAAAAATGCTTTTAAAAGGCTCTGATGATCCCAGCTGAGCCGCGCGATCATCAGAGGCTTTTTTTTTTTTTACTTTTAAAAGCATTTGTAGAAAAAATGCTTTTAAAAGTGAAAAAAAAAAGCCTCTGATGATTGCATGGCTCAGCTGAGCATGGGGGGGGGGCAGGGATTTCTGCTACTAGTTCTCCGAACTACCCACCGCCATCGCTACCAGATCGGGCAGTCCAATCCGAACCGGGAGCATTTCACCCCTGCTTTCACCCCATTTTGGGCCTAGTAAGCCTCCCTGAAGCCTCCTGGGTGTGAAAATGGGTCACGGGAGGGTGCAGCGCCCTTGTCCACCCCCCCCCTCCCGGCAGCCCATTTTGGGCCTAGTAGGCCTCCCTGCACTTACCTAGGAGCCAAAATGGGGCACATGGGGACTCCTGGAAGGGACAGGGCAGGAAGGGATGGGGGCAGCCACCAATTTAAAAACCGGTTTGCCAGAACCAGCTCCAACCAGCTGAATCCCACCACTGCTTTGCACCTTTTAATTAAGTCCAAAAGAAGAGCTTGTGAAAAAGACCTTCTAATTATTATTCGCCTTCCTTTTTTTTATTTGTGTAAAACTGGAAGCTGGAGATATCTCGGTGGCCTCCAAAGATGCAGAGACACATACTGACAGCACTGGGACTACCTAACCTTCCAGTTTCTTCCACCATAAAATACCTTCAAAATCACCAGGAGATATTCAAAATAACTGTCAAGTATCCTATGAATAATGTATTAACACAGAAACCTGTTTCATAGGAGGAAAAAAAAAACCGATGAGCAATTGCAAGACAAATTTCACCTCAGCAATAGGGCAAAAATTCAATCTAAGGCTACAATCCTTGGTAAACTTGCTAGGCGTTTTAACGCTGCTCTCTCTCTTTCCAGTTCTATGGAACATAGAGAGTTTATTTCTGAATCCGCATCTACAAAATTGTGCTGCGATAATTTCTATAGTATTAAGTCTCAGGGGGGAAATTAGCCATCTCAACCTGTCTGTCACAAAATTCTTCAGAGATGCTCAGAAACCCAGTAAAGTGCATCTTTTAAGTACATACATCACAAAGATGCTTTTTATCTCCAAATTCGATGTTATTTCCCTTGCATAACAACAGCAATATTTGCACAATTATATAAGGACTGCATCCTATAATTTCCCCTCGAATTTGAAGTGAGGGGACATAGCAGAATAATTGCATGGAAGGGCAGGAACATAATTAGAGGATTTTCATCATTCTCTTTCTGTAGAGTTTGCAACTGTGAGGAGCATAACTGAGATAATAAAGGTGTAATAATGATACTGAGATCTGCTGATAGGAACACTACTCCTCTGTCAATTAATGCAGCTTCTCTCCTCTCAGGGAAGATTTACTTATTAGTGTGTGCTGCGGCTGCTGCCTGTGATTTGGGCAAACCTATATGTGAAATATGTACTTTTTCCCGAAAATAAGACCCTGTCTTATCTTTTTTTAAAGCCTGAAATAAGCACTTGGCCTTATTGCCATACACTCAACAGCCTGATTGGGCATATTATCAGGGGATGTCTTATCTTGGGGAAAACAGGGTACAACCTGTAGGATTTTCTCCCAGCCCTCTCTTTCATACATGTCATCATCCCCAAATATTAAGCCTTTGCAATGAAGATGATTAGTGAGCTGGAAACTAAAACATACGAAGAACGGTTGTAGTGAAAAGAATGACCAGGGGTGATATGATAGTAGTGTTCCAATATTTGAGGGGCTGCCACAAAGAAAAAGGAGTCAACCTATTTTCCAAAGCACCAGAGGGCAGGACAAGAAACAATGGATGGAAACTAATCAAGGAGAGAAGCAACCTAGAACTAAGGAGAAATTTCCTAACAGTGAGAATAAGTAACCAGTAGAACGATTTGCCTTCAGAAGTTGTGGGTGCTGCATCACTGGAGGCTTTTAAGAAAAAGCTAGATATCCATTTGCTTGAAACGGTATAGGGTCCCTTTCTTGAGAAAGGAGTTGGACTAGAAGACTTCCAAGTTCCCTTCCAACTCTGATGACCATGACGATGATCATCATCATCTTGTGAATCATTCAGAGTCACTGAGAATTAGGACATATTTAAAGTTAATGAGTAGATAAATAAATTCAGTTTCTGTTATCTATTTCTATTCATTTATCCAGTATTTAAACATTGTGTTCTACTAGGGCAAAACAATGGTTCTTAGTATGTACTCTGGGGATTTTTGGTGGTGCAGGCATCAAACGTTGCTCAAAAATATCAAAATCTCTCTCCATTGGGCACATACTTTTACATGTACATAAACTACAAACACATGCATACAAATAGATTTTTGTTTTTGCAACATTTTAGGCAGACACATTGAAACTCTGTGAGATCTATGATTTCAGGAGATGTGGACCACCGAACACATTTAAAACAATAATTTGATTTGAGCTTTGTGATAGACAGGAGGGAACATGCAAGCGTATGACTTACATGGCAGGCAGGCAGGCAGGAAGGGAGTGAGTGAGTTTATACATGATTCCTGACTATTTTCATGATGTAAAAGAATACAACACACATCACAGATTTTTTTTTTCTTATATCCCTTTAATACTTAAAACCTTTACTTATCAACAATCATTGATCTGAATGAAAGCATTCCACTTTTCATATGAAAATACATTTAGAAAGATGGGGGCTTTCAGATATATTTAGAACACCTCCTAAATATGCTAGCACAAGGGAGATTCCAAATTAACAGTTGCAATTTAACATTGCCTAAGCTAAAAATTTATGCCAGGTGAGACTACTTTCTGCTTAGAGTGTGGGTGTACGTACGGGTATATTTAATTGAATTTAAGTACTCTAATTTAGGCTCAATTTAGATTATAACCTCTGCTTACCAAATGGATTGCCATTTCTTTGAGGGCTTTAAAGAGGAAAACAATCAGCAGGAAACCTGGAAAACAAACAAATAAACAAACAAACACTCAGCGGGAAATCCGTGACTGCACAAAATATGGGCATCCTTTTTATTTTATTTTTTCCTTGTAAGCAATGAGTCACACGAATCCTCTCCTACTTTCTTTGCCTGTTGAATTCATGCAGTTGCTGTAGTTCTTCTGCCAAAAAGACCACCCAGCCCAAAACTAAGATGAAAAGAAAAGATGCCAAGAAGTTGGATCCAAGAGTTAAAGAGGACCATTCACCGTTTGTGCAGAAACCACACAGAGAGAGCAGTGCGAAAGTCATCTGGGCAGATCTTCTCCACAAGTTATATTTGAATAGATAATTTCTTCCATCTGTTTTTAGCATCTCGTATATTTATCATACACCATCATTCATCAATTCTAACTATGTGGCGAAATAACATCAAGATCTACCAGTTTCACCAACCATTCCTCCACAGAGAGTAGTGCTGAATCTTTCCATCTCTGGGCATATAATAATCTCATCTGCAGTACAGAGGTGGGTTTCAGTAGGTTCTGACCAGTTCTGGAGAACCGGTAGCAGAAATTTTGAGTAGTTCAGAGAACTGGTAGTAAAAATTCTGACTGGCCCCATCCCCATCTATTCTCTGCCTTCCAAGTCCCAACTGATCAGGAGAAAATGGGGATTTTGCAGTAACCTTCCCCTGGAGTGGGGTGGGAATGGAGATTTTACAGTATCCTTCCACTGCCATGCCCACCAAGCCACGCCCACCAAGCCACACCCACAGAACCAGTAGTAAAAAAATTTGAATCCCACCACTGCTGCAGTAACCATATACCTACCTGCCTCTTGTAAAAGGCCTTTTATAGAGGATTGATCACTATGTTGTTGCCTTCTAAAGTATTTCAGTTCAGCTTACAACAATTCCATTTGAGCTTCTTCTTCTTCTTCTCCTTCTTCTTCTTCTTCTTCTTCTTCTTCTTCTTCTTCTTCTTCCTCTTCCTCTTCCTCTTCCCCTTCTCCTTCTCCTCCTCCTCCCCCTCCTCCTCCTCCCTCTTCCGTCTCCTCCTCCTCTGTCTCCTCTTTCTCCTTCTCCTCTTCCTTCTACTCCTCTTCCTTCTCCTCCTCCCCTCCCTCCCTCTTCCTCACCTTCTCCATTTCCTCCTCCTCCTCTTCCTCTTCCTCCTCCTGCTTCAGGTGTCAAGGGAGATACAAAGATTTGGGTCTTGCTCTGAGTTTTCTGTATCTCATCCTATTGACATATTTATGGTCTACCTGCCACCCTTTTCCCTTCTTGCTGAAATAATGAATTGGAGTCACATCTGATTTAAAACCTCACTATTAAAACCAGCTGTAAAACCATGGAAAAGAAAACTTTCTGAATTTTTAAAAATACATTTACCCCATTATCATACCATTTAGAGCTTGTCAGAGGGAAAAAATGCAGAAATATCAACCAATTATTGGGCACAGGAGGCTTAGCAAGATCATGGAACCTCTGTTAACGTGAATTTGGGATCTGTTAAAATTTGACCCCAAGAACTCTTCAATTAGCCTTTCCAGAGAATGCAAGCAGCATCTGTAGCTAACACACATTATCTACCCAGGACTATGTTGCACTTTTGCATTAAAAGAGCACCATTCATAATGTGGCAGCTAAGATGCCTCTTTGGGGAGCTGGTGACAGACCTGTGAAGCAGCTGTAGCAGTGTGTATTTAAAAAAAAAAGATTACCCAGAAACACATTTAATTGCCATAGTGGGCGTACATTTTTATAATTGTCATATTCTCTGTGGTATTGCAGATACAAATACCCAACGTTCTGTTGCAGATGCCGACAAAGGAATCGGATGTGATGATCAGGCCAGGCAGGGAATGCTCGGAAGGGCTCCGGACTGAGCTAAGACTGTGTTGTTTTTCTACTCTTTCTGGAAGGTCCTGCCCTGTTTTCATGCAACAGTCACCCCTTTGAAAGAGGCAAAGTCAGCAGACAGGAATGGCAAGAATTCCAAGAATAATAAAGAATGGAGGGGAGGGAGGAGGGGAGAGGAGAGGAGAGGAGACAAAAGGAGAGAGGGAGGAAGGAAGGAGAGGACAGGAGAAAGGGGAGGGGAGAGAGGAGGGGAGAGGAGGGAGGGAGGGAGGAGAGCACAAGAAAGAGGAGAGGAGAGGGTGGAGGGGAGCAGAGAGGAGAGGAGGAGAGAGGAAGGGAGAGGAGAGGAGAGAGGGAGGAAGGAGGACGGCACAGGAGAGAGGAAAGGGAGAAAGGAGGGGGAGGGGGAGGAGAGGAGAGGGGAAGGGGAGAGGAGAGAGAGGGAGGGAGGAAGGAGGAGGGCACAGGAGAGAGGAGAGGAGAGGGGGGAGAGGAGAGAGGAGGGGAGGGGGGAGAGGAGAGAGGAGGGGAGGGGGGAGGGGGAGGTTGTGCCAAATCTTTATTAAGATCAAAAATCAAAAGTGGAGGAAATTGCCTCAAAATTTCTGGAGTTTTCTTGGCATGATTTCAGAAGTGGTTTGACATTCTCTTAGGGCTGAGGGAGAGTGAACAACTGACATTCACTCCCTCTGAACACCACAACTTCACAGGTTTAGAATATTATACCTAATCATCAGCCTTGTCCAAACTAAATTTGCTATGCCCTTTTTGACAATTAGTTTTGTAGTAAATCCTGCCCCCATATATACTAAATATAACCTATTGGTTTCCATAGCCCCACACATAAGCCTGTGTTCAGTAAATTAAGCATCTTCAAAGTCCACTGAATGCTTGGTGATAACTACTTTGCATTCAACATGTGAGCAAAGTTGGTTGCATTTTTCATGGCATAGCCTATTTAGGCAGATGTGAAGAAATACAGCCTACCATCTTTCATAAACAGCAGCTGTTTTTTTTTTTCCTTTTGATTTTGTTTTGCTTTTTTGCATTCTGTTATATCTTCTCCCATCTTGGGCCAAGCCACAATAAGATAAGAATGAAATTCTTACTGTGCCCTTAATAATAAATGATGCAGTGAAACCATTTACAATGATAATTATAAAATCCGCTTTCCAGCTGTGGCGAAAACATAATTCTTTTGGGGAAGATAGATCTCTTCCTCTGCCCCCTTAATTCACAGAAGATATTCTTTGACATTTTAGGATCAAGGGGAAAAAATAGAAAAAGAAAAGGAATTCCTGAGCCCTGCAAATTAATATATCCTTTATATTCATATTCCCATTACATATGTAATTTTATTGAATTAATATAAAGTAAAAAAAAAAGACTCAAAGAAAAATCTAAAAGTTTAAGAAAGTAACAGAAAGATAGAAAAGAAAGACAAAAGTTACAAAGAAGTAACTTCCAATTTCTTTACAGGAATTTTAAGTAGAAGTTTACCTTTTATCCAACATAATTCTTTTCTTTCTATAATATATTAACGTTTCAGCTCAGCGAGTTCCATCATCTTCATCAATTGTTCCTCCATTCTGGATAATGTTGAATCTTTCCATCTTTGTTCATACAATAAACTCACTACAGTTATCATATACAAAAACAAAGTTCCATTACTTTTTTCCCCCCAAACAGCAAACATTCTGGTTTCAATTGTGTATTATTCTTTAAAATCCTCCAAATCTCTCTATGCACTTGGAAATGAATTTTTCTAGTTTTTTGCACATCCAGAAAGCACAATAAAATGACTGTATTTATTCTTCTCATTGCCAACATAAATTTGAAGTCCCTTTAGGCATTCTAGACAAATTCTCAGCTGACATATATAGGCAGAATATCATTTATAAAAAATTTCTTTATAACATAATGTAAAATTTCAATAATTTCAGCCATACATTATTTCACTTGTTCTTCTGTTTCAAATTTTAATAAAAGTTTATACATTTTATCAATTACGTGTACATCATATTTCAAAATCAGACTCACAATGTTCAATAGCATAAACTCTCTTGCCTAGTTTAAATCTTTCTAGTAGTTGTAAATAAGTGAACCATTGACAGCCTTCTGCCACCTGTTCTTTTGATTTGATTTCAGATTCCCCTTGTCGATGTATTTTTCTTAGTCCAATCTATCTTTCTTTGCTCTTTGCATATCTCTGATGAGCATCACAATATCAGGATACAATCTGGAATGCAGATTTACAGTGTTATTTATTCTATAGGATCAGTGGATTGGAAAAGTTGTTTAGGAATCCTTCCATTTTTATAAATGAAAATATATTGTGAGGACTGAGGCATCTGAGCATATTCAGAATATAACTATTAACTGAAATGGAGTTTCCTGTGAAGAATTCAGATGGAAGGAGGGAGGGAGGGAGGGAGGGAGGGAGGGGGAGAGAGAGAGAGAGAGAGAACTGGAAAATATAATAAAAAGCTGTAAAACAGTATTCAGGTAAAGAAAATCAGCCAGAAAGCTATGCCAGTTTACAGCAGCAACAGCAGAAAGAAGTGGCATCAAATCACAATGGAGATTGCATACAATTTTCTAGATACTGTCAAGGAAATACAGAAGTCTCAACAGCTCAAGAACTCCCTCGGTAATATTAAGAGAAGGATTATTGCTAAATTCCTAAAATACACTGCCATTTCACTTTCCCAAACACTGGGAAAGTTTTAAGGAATGTCCCAACTGATTCACCAAACTCAAATGAATTGGGGAAGTATTCATTTCCATACAAAGCTGATTTGGATCTGCTTGAATAAATATCAGTTTGCTTTTCTTTCACATCTTTGCTTGCACACATCATCAAGTTTGATGATATGGGTCAGCCTGCTTGCACTGTGTAAAATCTGAATCTCAGAATAGCGAAACTGGCAATTTCCTATTTTTCCTTCTTACAATGTTTTTGACTGCAAACGAAGATTTTCCACAAGGATAAAGAGTGACATCTAGTGGTAAACCCATAAACTACATTAGAGTAAATTTACGATCAGGTAAAAAAAAATGCTTTTATGTACAGACTTGGTAAATTCCTGGTTAGTGCCGATGAATATTCTTATGTAAATTAAGCAGTCTTCCTAGGTGTGTTAAACTATCATTTCCCAGGTGTTTTCTTGCTTTAGGAGCTGATAGCCTATTTACCAAAATAACTTGCCTCCAGAAGTTGTGGATTCTCCATCACTGGAGGTTTTTAAGAAGAAATTGGACGGTCGTTTGTCTGGAATAGTATAAGGTCTCCTGCTTGAGCAAGGGGTTGGACTAGAAAACCTCCAAGGTCCCTTCCAACTCTTTTATTCTGTAACTTTAAAAATTGCTAGCTAACAAGTGACTACCAGTTCACTGGCCTGCTAATTTCACTGTACTCCTTTCATGTAAAGATGGGGAAATGAGTCACTTGAACCAGGGATGGGTTCTAAAAATTTTTACTACCGGTTCTGTGGGCATGGCTTATTTTGTGGGGGTTAATGTGCCTGGGTGGGCGTGGCCAACTCTTTTTTTTTAACTTTTTTTTTTTACTTTTTAAAAGCATAAAAAAACTTTTTTTTTAACTTTTAAAAGCATTTTTTCTACAACCTTAAGAGGTTGCAGAAAAAAATGCTTTTAAAAGCCTCTGATGATCAGGCAACTCAACTGGGATCGCCAGAGGCTTTTAAAGGCATTTTTTTCTGTAACTTCTTTGGCCGAAGAGATTGTAGAAAAAAATGCTTTTAAAAGTTAAAAAAAAGCCTCTGATGAGGTGGGTGGGATAAGCAAGTGGCGACTGGGCCGGGGACCACTTCGGGGGCATGGCCAGCCAATGTTATTACTGGTTCTCCGAACTACTACAAATTTTTACTACCGGTTCTTGTTAACCGGTGCGAACCAGGAGCAACCCACCACTGACTTGAACATCACAGTTAATGTAATCAATTGGGGTTTCCAAGATTTCTGTATGGAGTCTTGGACAATCTATTCTTTTTTTTTTTTAATTGGAAAAGTTTTACAATTACATTTTCACCCCATTTTCCCCCCAACCCACCCCATACTCCCCAACCTAACCCTCCCAAACCCCCCCTAACCCTCCCCCCTGACTTCCACAGAATATAATCCCCTCAAAATCCCCTTTTTATAAAACCTGAACCCCTCAAACCCCCAGATCATTTTTCATCTTCACAAAGTTCAAATATTTCTATTCTATTCTATTTTTATATAACACTTTCAATGAAAAGCTATTTGATACTTCCTAGTTTGATATTTATTCTGCACATAATCTATCCAATTTTTCCATTCCCATTCGTAAGTCTCTTGTGAGCGATCTTTTAGATATGCTGAAATCTTCGCCATCTCTGCAAAGCTGGCCATCTTCAACGTCCATTCTTCAATAGTGGGCAAAGCTTTATTTTTTCCAGTATTTGCCTATCAATAATCTCGCTGCTGTTATCATATACAATATCAACTTAGTTTCATCCAATGTAAAACCCTTTACTATACCCAGTAAAAACAATTGTGGAGAAAATTGAACTTTTTTCTTCAAAACATTCTGCATAACCCACCATATTTTTATCCAAAAAACCTTAACTTTCTTACAGGTCCACCAAACATGATAATATGTGGCATCTAAACAATCACATCTCCAACATTTTGGCTGAACATTATACACGACAATTTCTTAGGATTTAAATGCCATCTATAAAACATTTTATAAAAATTTTCCCTCAAATTCTGCGATTATGTAAATTTAACATTTTGAACCCATATTTTTTCCCATGTTTCCAACATCACTGGTTCTGCAAAATTTTGTGCCCATTTAATCATACAATCTTTAACCAATTCAGTTTCGGAATCCCTTTCTAACAAGACATTGTATAACCTTTTAATATGCATTGGACCTTTCTCTTTTATATGTCTAACCAATTCTTCCTCATGCAACATAATACCAGTTTTTTGGTCCTCTTTCCATCTCAGTTGAAGTTGATTATACTGTAACCAAGTTAGATTAATCCCTTCGTCCAACAGTGTCTCTAGTGTCTTCAGTTGCCATCTGCCCGCATCTGTAAAAAGAACCTCTTTATATAAAACCCCCCCGAATGACATTATATTTGTATTCCACATAATATGACCAAGATCCAGCCATAACGGTATTTTATAATCCCATTTGAATCAGTGCTTCTTCCAAACTCTCATCAAGGAATCTCTAAGTATATGGCTTTTAAATACTTTATCCACTTTATCTTCATAAAATAAGTAAGCATGCCATCCAAATTCAAGATCAAAGCTTTCTATATTCAATATTCCAGTCTTTTTTCTTCCAAACCAATCACTTGCTTGAGTCAAGGCTGCTGCTTCATAATATAACTGTAGGTTTGGAAGTTTAAGACCTCCCCTTTCTGGAACATCTTGCATGATTCTCAGTTTCACTCTCGGTTTTTTCTCGTTCCAGACAAACTTATTCAGTCCTCTTTGCCATTCTTTCAATTGTTTATCACTTTTAAGCACCGGGATCATTTGAAACAAAAAAAGAAATATTGGCAAAATGTTCATCTTAACTGCTGCTATTCTTCCAAGTAAAGACAGCTGCAGTTTTTTCCAAGTCTCCATATCTTTCTGAACATCTCGCCACAACACCTCATAATTATTTTGAAACAATTTCATATTCGATTCTGCAACCTGAACTCCTAGATATTTAACCTTTGGTACAATCTCAAAACCTGCCCTCCTTTCAAGTTCGTGTTTTCGATCTTGTGCCATATTTTTAACTATCATCTTAGTTTTTTTCTGATTCAATCTAAATCCTGATACTATACCATAGTCTTTTATAATGTCTTTCATCTGGATTATTGATTCCATCGGCTGTGTTAGAGTAACAACCAGATCATCTGCAAATGCCCTTATTCTGTAATTCTCTTGCCTAATCACTATTCCTTTCAAGGTACTCGAATCCCGTATTGCATTCAACAAGACTTCTAGTGTTAAAATAAATAACAACGGGGATAACGGACAACCTTGTCTTGTTCCTTTCTCAATATTAAAATCTGTTGTCAAACTTCCATTAATAATAATCTGTGCCTTTTGTTCTTGATAAATTGCTGAAACCGCCTGTATAAATTGATCCCCAAAGTCCATCTTTTTTAAAGTCTTTAATAGAAAATTCCAGTCCACTCTATCAAAGGCCTTCTCCGCATCCAAGAAAACCAGCACTGCAGGGATCTGTTTATTCTTCTCAAGATATTCCAATAAATCTATAACTTGCCTTACATTGTCCTTCATATATCTGCCTTCTATAAATGCCGCTTGATCATCATGAATCACCTCTTGAATTACTGGCATCAACCTGTTGGCTAATACTTTTGCATAAATTTTATAATCATTATTCAGAAGAGATATTGGTCTATAGTTCTCAAGTTTTTTAGGACCTACTTGCTCTTTTGGTATCAGAGAAATATAAGCTGTTTTCCATGATGGGGATATTTTACCCTCTTGTTGTATATTACAAAACAAGTCTCTGAGTTGTTCCACCATTTCTGCTTGCAACGTTTTATAATACACTGCAGTCAAGTTGGACAATCTATTCTTCAAGGAGCTCTCCTGGTCTTAAGCTTCAATAGATGGGTCATATATCTCAAGTGTAGATACCTGACCAGGTTGCCTTGACAAGTTTTTGCTACCAGTACATATGGCTGGATGAAATCCTCAAGAGATCGCTCCATCTCAAGAGATTGCTCATCTTGTGTAGAACAGGGATCTCCAACCTTGACAACTTTAAGACTTGTGGACTTCAACTCCCAGAGATCCTAGGAGTTGAAGTCCACAAGTCTTAAAGTTGCCAAGGTTGGAGACCCCTGGTGTAGAACATCTGATCTGAACAGTTTCCACCTTTTCTTCATGAGATGTCCTGGGTTCCTAGGGGAACCTGTACCCCAAAAGCCATTTCAAGGATTTCTTGACCTTGATTAAAATCCTTTTCAGCCTCTTCCTTAAAGTAGGACCTGATTTTGATTGTAGATCCATATGATGCAACTGTTTTTTCTCTCTAGCCCTATCCAAGTGATTCCTGCTTTTTATTACAGAGTGCAACTTGCTTTTTGAACTCTTCACCTTATTTGTGGGTCCCATTGAAGTTGGGGCTCAGAATTAGAAGCCACACAAGCATAATTTCTTTTCTTTTCTTTTTTCTCCATAACTTTTATTTTGGGAATCAGAAGTGGCAACAGCAAATACATGGACAGACTGACTGTTGTTGTTTTCTTTCCCCCACAATTTCCTGGATTTATATCATAATTGGGAAGATGCCAGTGTCTGGAGGGTGGGGTGTCAAAAAAGATAAAAGACTATAATAGCAAACAATATCAGAATTTGTTGCAGAAGTTAAATCCAAAAAGCACACACAGGTAAACTGATTCAGCAGGATTCATTAACTTCTTTATATACATATAATACATAAGATAAATGTACAATACCAATATAGATTCTTCTTCAACATAGTAGCAGTTAGAAGCAAAACACAAGGCAGGAGAGAACAGTTAGTTTCATTTCAGCAGAGCCGACTAGTTTCAGTTTCTCTGCACAGACTCAGAAGCTGCAGACTAAGACACGCCCTGGCTCTAGTCTGTCTCAGCTCCCAAACAGCCCTCATTGGCTGACTTAGTTGCTATACATTGGCTGACCTTGTTACCATATCCTATTCCAGCTGATACAAATAATACCCCCAAAATGGGATAACTGAAGCTCTACCCATTCCTGTACAGTTTTATGGTCAGATTTCTTTCTGTACATCAGGCAAGAAAGCAACAGTGACAACAAAGACACAGATTGCAACAAATGAGCAGAGGAGGAAAAGTTGTCGGGAATGCCAATTTCATGCCAACACAGCAGGTTTCAGAAAATAAATTTTCATTTCTGGAGGCAAAGAGAAACCTGCAAAAGTCTATCATTTGGCTCCCCCATTACGGAACTGAATTGTTCTATTTATATCTAATCATTGAACCATTAGAAAGCAAATGTGCAAACATAGCAAAGGGATTGTGTAATCTCAAATCGGTCTATCTTTTTGTCTGTTTTTTTCCATCTATCCATCTGTTATCTATTTATCTATTTATCTGGTTAGCTTTCCTTGAGACCTCTAAAATCATGAGTATAACGTAGGTTTTTACTATTTCTATCCCATTAATATATTGATTAGTTTCATGTCATTTCAATCCATTAGGGCTATATTCAGATGAAGAGAGTACCGAACACAATTAATGAAATGAAATTATTCTCAGTGTGCAGTGGTGGCCAGTGGTTAAAGTGCAGTATTGCAGGCAAACTCTGCCCACAGCCTGGAGTTCGATCCTGTTGGGGATCGAGGTTGACTCAGCCTTTCCTCCTTCTGAGGTTGGTAAAATGGGGACCCAGTTTGTTGGGGGAAATATGCTAACTCTGTAAACTGCTTAGAGAGGGCTGTAAAAGCACTGTGAAGCGGTATATAAGTCTAAATGCCATTGCTACTGCTATTGCTATTTTGATCAGATTCAATGGGACCAATTGCAAGTAATTTATGCTGGATTTTCCCCATCCTATAATCAGTTATTTTATTTATGTAGCAACCCTTTGACTTTTTCTTATTTCAGATTAACTGATAAAGTTGCAATAAAAATCCCTGCATTTAGCCAGAACACAACCTGAGATGGCATACTCCTTATGAAGATGTAGTTTTATTACCTCCATTTCAAATTTGTCTGATGGACCAAGAGAACAATTTCTGCTTTATTTCTCCTCCCAGCTGCTTTTTCCATCATAATTGGATCATAAAAGTTTTACAGTGAGGCCATAGCAATGTGTACCAAGAGTAAAATCTTTCTTACCAAAGAGGCTACTTATAACATTGGGATCTGAAAAGTGGTGGCAGACTCTACTGCAAAGGAATATATTGTAAGATGTTTTAGTGCATTTTGATTTTTTTTCTCCCCCAAAGCTGGGCTCCTTAAATATTAATCCACTTCCTCTTTACTTTTAAGGTGTGCTGGTCTGTTCACGGTGCCCAATTAGCGCTGCCTCTGAAATCTTGATCTGTTGGGATAGGTCCAGTGGTGGATTGCCCCTGGTTCAGACCAGTTCGCAAGAACCGGTAGTAAAACCAGTGGGAGGCTCCATCCACCAACCCCGACGTCATCAGGATGCTTCTGTGTATGGCCCCATTGTGAACCGGTAGTAAAGGTAAGTAGAACCCACCCCTGGATAGGTCAGGGGTCTCCAACTTTGCAAGGCTGGCTGGGGAATTCTGGGAATTGAAGTCCGCCAGGCTTAAAGTTGCCAAGGTTGGAAACACCTGGGATAGGTCATCAGAGACCATAAGGTTGCAAAATAATGCTCTGTAACATTAGCTGTGTGTGTTCGTCCATTCTTCACTGGCCTTCAAATTATAGCAGTTTTTTTGTTGTTGTTGTCAGCAGAATTCCCAACCCACTGATAACACTGAGTGGCCATTAGAGGTGGAGGGAGAGCCATTTCTCAACAGGAGTGTCCACAGGGAGTCTGCTTTGTCAAGGTAGTAAACAGGAACACTGCCAATCAAAAGCCCACTCCTCTTTCTGTGAATCACACAGGTGGCGTAGATAAGGAGAGCCACCAACTGACTCAGTTGCACAAGGTTTTCTCCCTTCCAGAATCGAGGATGCCTGGACACCATAGGGGGAAAAAAATACTGAATTGAAAATGAACATAGTAATAGAGAGAGAGGGAAGAAGGAGTAGGGAGATTGAAGGAAGGGAGAAGGAGAGAGAGGAACAGAAGAAAGGGAAGAGGAGAGGAAGAAAGGCAAGGGAAATAATAGGAGAGAAGGTTGGATAGGGGGGAAGAAAGGAGGAGGGGGAGAAAGGAAGGGGAAGTAGAGAAGGAGTAGGAGAGGAGAGAAGAAGGGAGGAAGGATAAAAGAAGGGAGAGAGAGGAAGAGAAAAAGAAAAAAGATTGCTGTAAAACAAAAAAAGATGAAATGGAAGAAAGGCATCCCTGAACCTGTTCAAATACAGTAGAATAAAGAATGAATTATTAAATATTAAAAGAGAATATATATGATTAAAAATGGAGAAAATAGAATTAGAGGGCAAAAGAAGATACTGTTTATAGAAATAAGAATAGAAATATTAAGATTTGATTAAAATATGGAAAAAGAACACTATGGCAGAAATTGTAACTAAGTAAGATATATTTGGATATGGTAAGTTGGAGATGAGATGAGATGGTCAATACTCTGTTTCATAAAATATGTGGGTGTTTATTGGGGGGAAAACCAATAAAACCTGATTTATTTATTTATTTAAAAAAAAAAGGTTTTCTCCCTCCCTTTTGTAGGAAGTTGAACCCCACCCCTCTCCTAGAAGAATGGAATGTTTTAGGAAATAATAAAAAGGCAGAATATTATATTTTCCTGGATGAGAAATGGAGAAACATGTTTTAAAGACAAAGCAGCTCCCCGCACCTCCCTGTCCCCCTCCCACCTTTGTCAATGGGCCATTAAGGTCTGAGCCAGGCTCAAGCAAGCTTGGGAGACAACCTACAAAGTTAGCTAAGACTCCCGCCCCCTGGGAGTCTGACAACCTATCAGGATACATTTCTTATACAGGAACTCTTGGGCCCCACCTTATACACTAAGGTGGGGCCTAAGAGAGGGTATAAAACCAAGGGACTCTCAGCATCTTGGCCCTTTTTCTTTTTCACCCAACATCTTGAAGCATGTGATTACCCTTTTCTTCCAGGGCCTCAAAACCACATGGTCCTGTCCACCATTAAACCAACTTTAATCTCCATGTTTCCAGTGTCTTTTTCCCCACTTGGAACTGAACCCAGAAGGATATTTCTTCCAACACTTTACAGAAGGGAGAATCATAGAGTCAACTTAGAATCAGCTCAGTCACAGAATTTCTCCATTTAAGGTCTTTCAAAATGGTGATTGAAATACAGAACTTCAGGAACCTTCTTTTAAGTAACCCTTTGTCCATTTACTTAGGTTTGTCCCAAATGTGCTTTTCCAAAAGGCAACTGGACTTTCTTGGTTTTGTTCCTTGAAAATGTTTTGCTTCTCGTCCAAGAAGCTTCTTCAGTTTTAACAGAATGGAAGGATTGGCAAAGGACTGAAAAGAATATAAATCCTTCCCTTCCCCAACATTCATTCAAAACCGAAGAAGCTTCTTGAATGAGAAGGTAAAGGTTTTCAAGGGGAAAAAAACTAAGAAAGTCCAGTTGGCTTTTGGAAAAAGCACTTTTGGGACAACGACAACATGGATGAGTGAGCATCTCCATAAACATTTGCTTAGGTTTGTTCAGTTTTGGATGGCTTTGAGCTACTAAATAAGAGCTCAGCCAAATAGATAGTGCCTTCCTTTTTTAGATCTCCCATGCATTTAATATTCAGAAATGTATTGTCTCTGAAAGTTTCTTTCCTTCTGTAAAGATTAAATGGCTGCTAAACCTCCTGGTGCTTTTTCTTTTCTGATATAAGACAGGCTCGCTTCGGATGCTAAAACTGAAGCTTTTTAATTGCATTTGTCGAAATGAAAATACACCAGGTTTTAACCTCTACATTCAGCAGCTGATTTTGATTTGGCCTTTGCATCTATCAGCTGCTTCGTTCTCTCCCACTCACTTTCTTTCTGCTTCACCCCGCTTTCAAAAAGAGTTTGTTGATTTTGCTTAGTGAAATCTGGTCGGTAGGAGGCCAGAATTGAAACTGTGAAGAATTTATTTTAAAAACAAGAGGATACCTCCTGCTAGGAAAGCGGTCTGCTAAAATAATGCAGAGAAAGGAATATTACTTTTTTCCCCCTTTCTTTTCTCTTTTTGCTATTTCAGAAGAAGCCAAATCTTTGTCTTTAAAAAAAAAAAGTCTGGAGGGAAGAGGAAAGGGAAGGAAAGAGAAGGGAAGGGAATGAGAAAAAGGGAAGGGAAGGGAAGGGAAGGGAAGGGAAGGGAAGGGAAGGAGAAAAGGGGAAAGGAAGGAAAGGAAAGGAAAGGAAAGGAAAGGAAAGGAAAGGAAAGGAAAGGAAAGGAAAGGAAAGGAAAGGAAAGGAGAAAAAGGGAAGGAAAGGGAAGGGATGGGATGTGAAAGAAAGGGAAGGATGGGAAGGAAAGGGAAGAGAAGGGAAGGAGAAAAGGGGAAGGGATGGGATGGGATAGGAAGGAAAGGGAAGGATGGGAAGGGAAGGGAAGGGAAGGGAAGGAGAAAAAGGGAAGGGAAGGGAAGGAAAGGAAAGGATAGGAAAGGAAAGGACCAAGTCCAAGCAAAAACATCTTGATTTTGTTTTAAAATATATTTGTCTTTCTCTTTATGTGTTATCATTAGAATCTCCAGCGGCTGTGTAAAAGGGCAATGCGTTATCATAAAGGGAGCTATAGTTTATGATTCCTAAGAAATTTTAACTTACAGCAAAGTTCGAACCCAAAAAAATTTGCATAAATTGTCAAATTCTCCATAAAATAAACCATAAGGAGCAGAGGACTTTTTTCCCCCTGAGTAGAATTTTATTAGAAATTAGAGGTAGTGTTTAACCACTGTGACATCTGCCTTGATGCATATTCAGTAACTTCAGTTTTATCCTTGTTGTAATATAAGCCAGAATCTTTAGCATTGCACTGGCTGCCGATATCGGCCAGCTTTAAGGGTGCAAGATTAATCTCTAAAGAGAGTCCATTTTACAAACTCCTTTGAAAAAAGAGAGAAATAGAGACAGATCAATGCACGGCTGGATGGATGGATAGCTTGAATCAGTTTTAGCATTACCCAATTTGAAAATGACAGTAAGAGGCAGAAGAGAAACAACCTTCTCGGTGAGAAGAATGAGCTACAGTTCTTAGCACAAGTCTGTCAGGTTTGTTTGCTGCAATGTGCACCCAATCATAGAACTTTTCTAGCCCGAAGAAGAAAACAATCAATAGCTGTGAAGCTCTGCCAGACTTTGAATAAAGGGAAGTTTTATTGAGTTCTCCTCAAGACTCTTTCTTCCGAGAAGATTTCATCTGTTCACCTGCAGAAAAGGTGGCGTGACTCCCTTTCGTCTAGGGGTTGCACTGAATGCAAAACATGAAACAAAAAGGTGTGGGATGAAAGAAGACAATGTAGGTACAGGGGTCTGCAACCTGAAACACTCAAAAAGCCATTTGGACCTGTTTCCTACGGAAAGGAAATCCTTGGGAGCCACAAAACCTGGGTGGCCATGGCCAACTCGAGGTCACTCACTCCCACCCACTCACATGAACCCCCCCCCCAGCCACGCTTACCCAGGTTTTGTGACTCCTGATTTCTTCTGTGGGAAACAGGTATCTCTCTCTCTCTTTCTCCCTCTCTGTCTCTTTCTCGAACTTTCTCTGTCTCTCCCTTTCTCATCTCTTTCTCCCTCTCTCTCTCTTTCTCCCTCTCTCTCCCTCTCTCATCTCCCTCAATCTTTCTCATCTCTTTCTCCCTCCCTCTCTCTCTCTTATTCTCCCACTCTCTCCCTCTCTCTTTCCCTCTCTCTCTCTTTCTCCCTCCCTCCCTCTCTCTTTCTCCTTCTCTCTCCCTCTTTTTTCACTCTCTGTCTCTCTTTCTCTAACTCTCTCTGTCTCTCCCTTTCTCATCTCATTCTCCCTCTCTCTCTCTTTCTCCCTCTCTCTCTTTCTCCTTCTCTCTCCCTCTTTTTTTTTTATTTATTTATTTTTTTAATTTTGAATTTGTATACCACCCTTCTCCCTGAGGACTCAGGGCGGTGAACAGCCAAATAAAAACATCAAATACAAATATTAAAATAAAGTTAAAAATATATATAGATTTGGCCCCATTAATTAAAACGATAAACAAAACAATTAAAAACACTTAAAAAGAATTAGGCCAGCCCGGCTTGTTGGAAAAATAAGGTTTTAAGGGCTCGGCGGAAGGCACTGAGGTCATGGATTCTCCTTATCTCTGGGGGCAGCTGATTCCAGAGGGTAGGTGCCCCCACAGAGAAGGCCCTCCCCCTGGGGGTCACCAGCCTGCACTGTTTGGCTGATGGCACCCTGAGGAGGTCCTCTCTGTGGGAGCGCACAGGTCGATGGGAGGTCATCGGTGGCAGCAGGCGGTCTCGAAGATAGCTAGGCCCTATGCCATGGAGTGCTTTTTTTTTCACTCTCTGTGTCTCCCTTTCTCATCTCTTTCTCCCCCCTCTCTCTCTCTTTCTCCCTTGCTGTCTCTCTCTCCCTCTCTCATCTCCCTCTCCCTCTCCCTCTCTCCCTCCCCTCTCTCTCCCCTCTCTTTCTCACTCTGTCTCTGTCTCTGTCGCTCTCTTTCTAACTCTCTCTCATCTCTTTCTCCCTCTCTCTCTCTTTCTTCCTCTGTTTCTCTCTTTCTCTAACTCTCTCTGTCTCTCCCTCTCTCATCTCTTTCTCCCTCTCTCTCTTTCTCCCCCCTCTCTCTTTTTCTCTCTGTCTCTCCCTTTCTCATCTCTTTCTCTCTCTCTCTCTTTCTCTCTCTCTCTCTCCCTCCCCCCTCTCTCTCTGTCTTGTGTGTGTGTGTGTGTGTGTGTGTGTGTGTGTGTTCCCTCTTGAACCATTTCCAAAAACAGGTGAGGGTTGTTGTTGTTGTTGTTATTTTCTTGCTGATGTTGTTCTTTCTTCTTCTTTGGGTGCTTTTTTACCATATTTAAATCAAGAGTCATTTCAGGTCCCCAGATAAATGAAGCTTTTTCATCCCCCTGCTGTGGCTCCCTGCTGGCAGAACCCACCACTGCCCCTGCCCCTGCCCCTCGCCCTCACTCCAGTCACTCCTCGCCTGGCCTGAGAAAGTAAGGGCGACGGTGCCAGTGCTGTTGCCCCCTCCATAGCCTGCTCGCTGCTCTCACAGCGCCTTGCACAACACAGTTAAATTTAGCGTGCTTCACAATGGGGGAGACAGTGTCCCCTCCTCCTCCTGGAGCCTATTGCGATGGAGAGCATCGGCCGCAACCAGACTGGGCCAGTGTCTCGGGGCAGAGAGCAAATCACACATTTTCCCAAGTGACCGAGATGTGCACAGCACCAACAAGGGCCGGAAGAAGTGCCTACGAGATATGGCAAGTACAGGGGTGCTTCGCTCCCATTCTGGAATATGGAGAGAGTCTTCATCCCCCGCCATCACCCTTACCTTTTCAGGCCAGGCGAGGAGTGACTGGGAGGGGAAGGCGAAGGGTGAGGCCAGCCAGTGGTGGGTTCAGCAGACAGGGAGCCACAACAGGGGGGACAAATGAGCCACATGCGGCTCCAGAGCCGCAGGTTGCAGACACCCAATGTAGAAGAAGAAGATACTTCAACTGGTCCCAGTGGTGGTTGTTCCAATGATCTACAAGAGTAATATTCTATTTCAATGATAATAAAAATTGCAAAAAGCAGCTATACTTGGAACACTTTATTTAAAACATTTTTATTATAGTTCAAAAAAAATAGAAACAAAGACAAATGTATAATAGTTTTTCTATCATGGTGTAACATCACCAAAATATCCATATATATATATACACCAATAATCAGAAAGTAGAAATAGAAAATATTTACAGATTCTTATATACAAATTTGCATTTCCAATACTTATTGATTACCATAATTATACTATCATCTATAATTATAATCCAACATTATCCTTTGTCTCTCTCCCATCGTTTCTGGATCCAATCATACCACATGTTCCAACTACTATAAAAATCTGAATCTCGTTTACCCTTGATCAGTTTTGTAAGCCTGTTGGACTCTGCACAGTCCATGATTTTATAAATTATTTTTGAGTCCATTGGTAAGTCCTCATTCTTCCATTCTTGTGTGAATGCCAGTCCCCCTGCAGCATCAGGGATGTGCAGCATCAGATACCATTTAGTCAATCCAATATTTATGGGTCTAACCCCCAACAAAAAGGTTTCCGGTTTCAGTTCCACTCTACAGTGTGTAATTTCAAGTAACCATCATCGTATTTTCATCCAATATTTAGCTGCCAGCGGACATGTCCACCATTGGTGGAAGTAAGTTCCATTGCTATGCCCACATTTCCAGCACTGTGGAGATGTCCGGGGGAACATTTTAGCTAATCTTGCTGGAGGTAGGTGCCATCTATAAACCATCTTATAAATATTCTCTTTATAAGAGGATGCCATAGTTTATTTTAAATTTTTAAGCCAAATCTCCTCCCATTTTTGAAAATCCAATGAATAACCCATACTTCTCCCCCAGGCAATCATGGAGTCTTTAACGACTTCCTCCCTTATTTTCAATAATAATAGGTAAGAATAGCATCTCGATAAAACTTTCCTGTCATTACCTAATAATATTTTATCCAATTCTTGTTTCCCATGATATATCCCTTCACTCTCTTGATCTTTCTTCCACCTTGAGTGTATTTGGGTGTAGGCCCACCAGTCTATATTACACCCTTCCGACCTCAGTTGTTCCCGTGTCTTCAGTCTGCCCTGAGTATCCAAAATGTTTTCATAGGTCAAGACTTTCTCTCCTTTATATAACGTCGGGTATACCAGGGTCTCCTGAGTCGAAATCCAACATGGTATCTTCAGGTACAAATTTCTCCTGAGTCTTTCCCAGGTATCCCCTAGGATCTTATGTAAATAATGATTGAGAAAATACCTTGGTTGGGTCGACTGTGCTGGCCATAAAAAATGGTGCCAACCTGTTGTGGCCCACCAGTGGCCTGCGCTGATCGTGGCTGATCCCCATGAAGAGGAGGCTGGTGTGGTGTCGCGCCAGCAGCCTGTGCAGCCGGCTCTCGTGTTGGACAGCGAAGAGGCCAAAGAGGATGTGGTGCCAGAGGCAGAGACTCAGCCAGGGCCTTCAGAACCTCCAGAGGCTCCTTCAAGTGCAGAGAGCAAAGTGGAGGAGCCTCTCCTCAATGCTCAAGCACGCAGGGCTGCCAAAAGGCAGGAGTGGCTACTCAGGAGGAGGAGGTCTCCTCGAGAGTAGGGCTTGAGGATAATTGGCCACTCCCTTAGCCTATTTAAGTCGCACACAGTTAGTAATTTCTTGCTGGAAACAACTCGTATTTATTATCAGAGTATTTTGGTTTATCATATCTTGTTTTCTAGGCTGGTTGCCAACCTTTGCTGGCCTTGTTTATTCTTGCTACTTAATAAATTTGATAAGGACCACTGGTGTGTGTCAATATCCTTGGAAATCTGGAGCTGGGACAGAACACAACCGTGTTGAAGGCCATGGCCTTCCGCCGCCAATAACCACTATTGGCGGTGGCTATACTTGGAACACTTTACATCTTGCAATGATACCTTTTAAAACACCAAAAGAGCAACATCTTCCTATCCCAAAGCTGCTTTTTGAGGGTAGTGTAACAAAAAAGCAGCAGCAACCGCTTTTGTCTACTCACAGCAACATTTGGGAATGTTTAAAACCCTGGATGAAAAATGTTTCATTTTATTTCAAGAATGATTCAGATGGAAACCAGCTTGATTGCTGGATTTTATTTATCATTCTGTTATATTTTTAATCTGCAGTTAGTATTTCCATCATTGAAGGAATAAGTAAGTGAACTCTTACTGCCATGGTGGAAATCATGCTAATTTGATGGAGAAATTCCAGCAGTATTCTTTTTAAAAATCAAAGAACTCTGTTCTTTGCATAATTATATTTCTTGTACTGAACATTTCTGGATTCAACAAAAGACGGGACCCAAGAATGACCCCATGCCAATCTCCATACAAAAAACTTAAATATGTTTCAGTGTACTGTTCATTCACCACCCTTTCCTTTCATTGGCCAGCTGTCAACTACTGAACCGATGGGAGTTTTGAAGGAGTTCCCTGGATCCTATCCACTGAATTAAGATTTCAACTCTTGTAGAAATCTCCTTTGTTTGTATATAGATGAGCATTGTCTTTACATAATCAGAGCCACTTCTGCGTTCAGTACCATGGACAGCACCAGCATTCAGCTCCCACGTTCTTTATATTTCTCCATCCTCAACTTCTAAGAAATAATGGACAACTAAATCATTCTGTTTTCATAGAACAAATTATAAGGGAACCCAAAAATGTGTTTTGATTACTCATAGTTCTCTTGGCAGACTCTACCAATTGTGGGAAGTTAGAGGTCCAGTCACCTGTGTCAACCTGGAGTTCTGTTTTGCAATTCCTACTCATTATGGCCTATAACTCTACATTTGTTCCATTTATGCTCGTGAACTAGAAGCCAACATAGTCGTGATACTGATAAATCTGAGAGTTAAGAGTTTTGCAGTGTTGTCTAAAATATCAGTGTTATATGCAGAAATTACATTAGCATCATTGCATCTTCATTGCCTAACAGCACTAAGGATTAAATTCCAAGCAGGAATGATAAATTTCTGGGAATCCTATGCCTTTGTCTCATTTTTAGATTGGTTCTATTAGGATGCCTGTCAATTGATTAATTAATTTAATTTGAAAGACCATCATCTCCAGAGCAATATGAAACAGCTTCTCTGATGTTATCAATGAGAGTTATCCCTGTTTTTAAAGAAGCTGGTCGCTGTTTGAGGAACCTTCAAGGCAGAAATATTTCATTGTTCTTCTCCTGTAATAAGTAGCATGTATGTTGCTCATGATGTACAAAAGACACCCCCAAATCCGAGGCTATCTGTGTGTTTGCTTACTCCCATCTTTCAAAGAACAAAAATGAACAAATAGCTTGGAAATCATTTATTCAGATTTTCCTTGACAATACATGGAAGCAAAGGGACAGAACCTCTACACAAAATGGTCCAAATAAGGCATTTAACCAGTGCAATTTGCATAAACTGCATGCCTTATCTGAATTTTATACAAATTGAGTTCCACGGGTTTATTTTAGGATGCAAAATGTAAGCTGGTTATAATATTCTCCATTTATGCATCCCAGGAATATAGAAAACTGCTATAGTTTGAAGCCTGGAAGTATGGGAACAGTTACTGAAGCAACGAAATCTTCTCTTGTGCTTTGGATTATATTTAAATAGCTAACAATACACTAAGCTATCATATTATTCTTTCTTTAAACTTAGAGAGGGAGAAGACACTGAAAGTTTCTGGAAAACCTAGGGAATCTCTGTTATCTTTTGGCTACCAAGTAGGAAAAGCAACTTAATGGGTTTTTTTTTTCATTTATAATATTGTTTGTGTATGTGTTGTAGTCTGTAGACAAAAGGAATTTATGTTATCATCTATATTCTCCTAACTTGTGTAAGGTTATCTGGAATGGTTTGGATTGTGCAGTTTTTGATTCCTAATTTCTCAGCCCGCATCCTTCCTTCGCATTTTCTGAGTCAATGCTGAACTTTTTCCTTTTATTCTTCAGCAGAGCATCAGAGGCTCCATGTTGACAAGGAAAGTTGGGTGCAGTTTGTGGGATTCTTCCAGGGCAGTTTAAGGAAAAATAATTATTGACTGATAGATGGGATGACTATCTTTCTAGCTTCAAGAGGATTGCATTTCTCCTTCAGTAGATATCTGAAATAGCTCCATTTAGACCAGGGATGTCCAAATTTGGCACCTTTAAGGCTTGTGGACTTCAACCCTTCCAGAAATCCCCAGCTGGCCATGCTGGGGGATGGCTACACCAACCATGGAATCAATAAATTAATCTAGTTAAATGGACTTGCACAATATACACTGAATTGTCAACACCTGTTGGATTTACACAGCAAAACATCCCCATAACTGCCTCCAGAGTTATGGAAACGCCAACTGATCTCACAATGTTATCATGGTGACAATCCTTGGGGGAATATTACAGATTCAGCCTCTGTTCCTGCAGAGAATCAGTATACACATCAGTGTCAGTTTCTACAAGAAGAGTGAAGAGGCGAAGATGACAGTTTGTCGAGCCTTTCAGAGGATAACCCAGAAGAAGGTTTATTTCAGGTTCTGTTCTTCAGAACATAGAACAACTCTCTTACGTTGTAGGAATAAAATTCCATTTTTTTAAAAAAAAAAAGCAGACTTGTAATGGAATCAACTGTTCCAACATGGACATCATGGATTCAGTCACCTAAGTGTCCCCTTCAAGATCTTTTCTTCCTGAGAAGATTTGATTCTATGCCTCTGTTTATACCAGGGGTCCTCAAACTTTTTAAATAGGGGGCCAATTCACTGTCTCTCAGACTGTTCGGGGGCCAGACCAGTTGGGTGGGTGTGGCTAGGTGGTCATGTGACTGGGTAGACATGGCCAATTTAGCAGTCCAAACAATACACACAAATTAAACTTTAATTTGTTATGCTCCTGAGGGTGGAAAGCAGGATAGTGAAGGGATGTGGCTGCCTTGGGGTGTGTATGAGGGACTTCTGTTTGTGTGTGTGTGTGTGTGTGTGTGTGTGTGTGTGTGTGTGTAATTGGGTTGTCCCTCCTGCTCTCTCTCTCTGGAGACCTGGAGAGGCCAAAAACAAGCCCATTTTTGGCCTCCAGAGGCCTCCGCACATCCTGTTTTTGGACTCTCTGGTCTCCAGAAGGTGGGTGGGGACCAGCAGGTAGGCAGGGCGATGTGGACGGGGCAGCCTCGTGGTCCTGCATGGGTCAGGTTAATGGCTTCAGTGAGCCATATCTGGCCCCCGGGCCGTAGTTTGAGGATCCCTGGTTTATACAAACAAGGATTGTATTAGCTTTTTGCAGCGCCAGCCAATACAAGTTAATACAAGTCTTGGTTGTATAAACAGAGGCATAGAATCAAAATCATGTGAAGTATTAGTAATACTATATAAATCTTCAGTAAGATCATATCTGGAATGCTGCACCCAGTTTGGGTCACCACGTTACAAAAAAAAAAAAACATGTTGAGATTTTGGGAAAAGTGCATAGAAGAGCATCTAAGATGATTAATGGCTTGGAGATTAAAACATATGAAGAACAGCTGCAGGATTTGGGTAGGGCTAGTCTAGAGAAAAGGAGGACTGGGGGCAGGGGTGACATGATAGTAATATTCCAGTATTTGAGGGGCTGCCACAAAGAAGAGGGAGTCAACTTATTTTCCAAAGCACCAGAAGGCAGGACAAAAAACAAGGGATGCAAACTAACCAAGGAGAGAAGCAACCTGGAATTAAGGAGAAATTTCCTGACAGTGAGAACAATTAACCAGTGCTACAGCTTGCCTTCAGAAGTTGTGGCTGCTCCATCACTGGAAGTTTTCAAGAAGAGGTCACTTGTCTGAAATGGTATAGGGTTGGACTAGAAGACCTCCAAGGTCCCTTCCAGTTCTATTCTGAATTGAAAAATTGAATTGAGCTGCATCACTCTGCACCTGAACTTCAGCCTAAAAGCAAACATATTTGGGGAAAGTCTCCCTCCCATTGACTCAATTTCTATTTAAATAGGAACAATTATTTCTACATTTGCATACAAATCAATGCATGCAAATGTTATGCAAATATACATCCTCTTTGGGTAACAAGATTCCTGTCTACTAACAATAAGTAAGTGGACACCCATCTCAAATTATAGAAACCTATTTTCTCAAGTCCTATTGCCAGTTTTATTGTTTCATTATAATTTATTTTAGATGCAGCAATTATAAGGCAATTGATACCTTATTGTTCTGAGGATGACATGCCATTATGTATGAACTCCATGTTATCGATGATGGGTCAAAGCTGGAGAAAGCACTGGAAGGAAGGCTTCTGAATTCGAATAAGAAACACTACATAAATTAAGGATTCACATTTCCGTCAAGATGGGAATTTGAAATTTGGACCTCATGTCACAATTAAACAAAGAAAGTATATTGGACAGCATAGATTTCAAGACCACAAAAATGCAAAGACAAGATTAAATTAAAATTAAATTAAACTAAAAAAAATTTTTGCAGCCTTATAGCTTTAAAGTTCCTCAATGGAAGAAGCAGCACCTTCAAAGAAAATATTAGCAGCAATTAGAAGCTAAAGCAAGCCCAAGAATTGCTGAATCAACCTAATGAAATTGAGTTCAAATCTAGATGCTTTGTTCCGTGTCTTCCTATGGAAAGACATTTATTATTAGAAGCCCTTGCAAAAACAATGTCTCTTCCTCCCCTACTGCTTCTCAAAGATCCCTTCTCCTTCTCTGCTGAGATCCTGGGATTCCATACAGATTACCGTATTTCAGACACTGTATCCAGAACTGGCCCAAGATCCTCCCCAACCTCCTCATCGTCCGAATCTTCTCTGTGACAAGTCTTCAAGTACTGGAAGACTGTGATCATGTCACCTCTGGTCCTTCTCTTCCATTAGACTAGATATGTCTAGTTCCCTTCAATCATTCATCTTTTCCAGTTGCTATTTTTGGTTGCACATCTGTGATTTACTTCTACCAACAAGCCCAACTGGGCAGCGCCTTGAGCAGTGGTGGGATTCAGTCAGTTCGGGCCAGTTCGGGTGAACCAGTTGTTAAATTGCTGGCTGGCTCCACCTCTCCCCTCCCTGCCCCTTCTAGGAGTCCCCACTCACCCTGTTTTGGCTCCCAGGTAAGTGTAGGGAGGCTAATAGGCCCAAAACGGGGCATGGGGGGCACAGCGCGGGCCCCCCACAGCCCATTTTTGTTTCCAGGAGGCTGCAGGGAGGCCTACTAGGCCCAAAATGGGGGGCAGGGAGTCAGAGAGGCAGAGAGCCCCCCCACCGTGGCCTGTTTTTACTCCCAGGGGGGGTGCAGGAGGCCAAGTGCTGCCTATCACAGCCCCTGGGCGTGTCCACCATGGCCACGCCCACCCAGCAGGGCAGAGAACCGGTTTTTAAATTATTTGAATCCCACCACTGCCCTTGAGGCTTTTAAAATGGGCTCAAGATCCTCCTTTTCAAAGGCGATGCCATTTTTGTTTGGCTTTTCCCATGATGCCAAAGCTTCTGCTTCTGCTGTGTGTAGAGGCCCCTTGCAACATCAGAAGCCTGCAGAGACCTCCTTCTTAATGACAGATCTCTGGAAATGACAGAAAGCAGGGGAAGTGTGGCAGGTGAATGCGCTCAGGTGGATGGGAGAGCTGGAAAGAGGTGTTGAATGGTGCATTAATAGTTTCCGGTCGATGGGTATACAGAAAAGGTTGCTAGATTCCTGGCTATTACCCCAGAAAAGATCAAAGGTATCTGTTTGAAAAGATCTCCTCTACATCACTTTACAAAAATGCTTTTTTTAAAAAAAAAAATAACAGAAAGGAGGAGAAGTAGAGAAAGCAAGCAGAAAGATTTCAAAAATACAATTAGAGTTTTTTCCAGTCATACAAACTGCCCAGCTGGCTTCAAGAGAACCTGTTCAATTCACCCCATGCCACATGCATCCAGCAGTCTTCCCTAGTGGGTACCGCATACATACAGGACATGCTCCAGGAGTGATGGCTGAAATAATGAGATGATGAAAGGGAGCCTCTGGTGCTGGATCAAGGGGAGCAAACAATTACAGCCCTTTTTAACTGTGTCAAGGATCCTGTCAACCATCTCCTCTAAGTGCTGTCACCACTCTGTATGTCATGGCCAGTGATATCATGATGGGGTTGGTGTGACACCATCCCAGGTGTCTTCCAGGTACCCATGATAGCCATGCACACCACACCTTAAAGCATAGCATCCAAGTAAAATGAAGAGAAAAAATATAAACCTGCTCATTTGTCTTCACACTGTTGCCCCCATTACATTTAATTTAATTTAATTTAATTTAATTTAATTTAATTTCCAATTTATATACCGCCCTTCTCCCTGAGGACTCAGGGCGGTGTACAGCCAAGATAAAAAACATAGAATACAAATATTAAAACAGTTAAATATATATATAAATTTGGGCCGAAAGTTAAGAATCACAAACTAATTAAAAAATTTAAAAATTTCTTCTAAGCCAACCCGGCTTGCTGAAAGCTTGCTGCTTTCAGCTGTTCCGTACCAAGATTCTGAATCAGGTCAAAAGCAGCTCTGGCTTTTACGACACTGGCCAAGATAGGCAACTGAGAGAGTTATGTGTAACTCTCTACCTCAAAGAGAGAGACAGAGGTGGGGTAGGGGCAGAGGTGAAATGCTACCGGTTCACACCGGTTCGGGCAAACCGGTAGTAAAAAAAAAAACTCTACTGGTTCATTCAAACCGATATTTCTGATGATCAGCTGTTTCCCCCCACCCCTTGCTGTTGCGTTGTTGTGCTTTTGTGAAGCGTGTGTTTGGTGCGTACTGCACATGTACACAGTGCACATTTGGCATGCACCACGGATGCACAGATGGGCAGCAAATTGGTGGCAAACCAGGGAAGATTTCACCACTGGGTGGGGGGGAGAGATTGATATTCCCTGCCACCCTCCCTCCCTCCCTTCCTCCCTCCCTCCCTCCCTCCCTCCCTTCCTTCCTTCCTTCCTCCCTCCCTCCCTCCCTCCCTCCCTCCCTCCCTCCCTCCCTAGCTCCCTCCCTTCCTTCCTTCCTTCCTTCCTTCCTTCCTTCCTTCCCCTCAGTGGGCCTTGGGAAGTCTTCCAGGCCACTCCTATCTTTTCAGCAGCCCTTTCCTCTATCTGGGGTATCAAATTGAGTTGTTAGTTTCTCCGGAGGGGATCAAACATTTCCACGCAACGGCTCCTGAGCTAGATGGATGGGTGGCAGGCAAACCAAGCAAAGCCAGAATGCAAAGTCTCTGATTTAGCTCTAATCTGACACTAATGCTTTCAAAGCTCCTACTGAGCATGGGGGGGGGGGAATTGCAGCAGAACAACTGGGATTTATGGGAATTGCTGTGCCCAAGGTGAAAAGAGTGGACGGCGGTGGTACTATTAAGGCTCAGGTAAGCAGAGAAGCAACACCTCTTGACGATTCCTGGACTTCAACCATGTCAGACCTCAGCTTTTTAGTCTTTAAACTGCTGGGTAATGAATTGCAAGCAGAAAACTGGAGAGAAGTCTTAGAAAAAAAATAAGAGTTATTCCCGAAAGAAGTAAGCAGAGGAGCTTTTTTTTTTTTTAATTAGTCACAGAAAAGAAGAGAGTAGTGGGAGATATATGGTTCTTAAGACCCAGATCAACTGGAAGTGAAGCTATGATTCATACTCATTGAAAGTCATGTCATTGTTTTAAACCAGAGGTCTTCAAACTTGACAGCTGGCTGGAGAATTCTAGGAGTTGAAGTCCACAAGTCTTAAAGCTGCCAAGTTTGATGACCTCTGGTTTAAAACAATGAAGTTATGCTCTGTCTTCAATCGGGATGTCTTCTCCTCCATGTCACATGGTGACCACACAATGCATCCTGTTCAGATGATATTTACATCACGGATGGGTCGTCTCAGACTGGGATGAGGGAGATGAGAGGAAGAGCTGGGAGCAATAAGCCGTTGCCTGTGCTTAAAGTACCTCAACATGGGGGGGGGGTTCTTTCCTTTTTGAAAGTGGTCTTTCTGGTCCAGTTTGCACTTACCTCCCCCCCTCCCCCTTCTTCCACTTTTGAGACTCGGCCCTAACTTTGTCATTGAACTTCCTGGTTTCTGGTCTCGTCTGCTAGCCAACCACATGCAGTTCCTTTGGGACTTGTTTCAAATCAACGCGAATTTGCCGGCTGGTTTAGTTTGAAATAGACAAGCAGAAGCAATGCCAAAATACCAATGTTCTCTGTATCTCTGAAGTTAGGGGGAAAATCTGCACCTTATTTACGGCTGAAATATTATTGTGGCTGCTATAATGAAATAATTGAAACAGTATTTCAGCTTGTCTCTGCCACTGATCTAGGAAAATAACTTGCTGTTAAGCTAAAGCAAAGTCCTGACACGAAGGGAGGGGGATGTTAAGATGTATTAAACATATGTTCTTCGTGTTGTTTGCGATTGCATCTTATTTTTATTACATTTCCAGATTCGGTCGTTTCTTCCCCAACAAAATCAATTTCTGCCACCAGCAGCAGTTTTTGTGTACCACGATGAAAACCTCCTTCCTTCGTTCTTTTCCTTCCCCACCCCCAACCCCCTTCTAGGGCTGAATTAATAGAGCCTTCACACTGCTGAGTGTTCAGATGCTAAGATTTACATCCATGACCCCTTTTAAGACTGGCCTATCCTGATGGCTCAGGGTGGGTGAGCCTTTTGCAAATCTAAGTGACAATTTGTGCTTACTTTCTGTGCATGATTTTGCTTAGGGTTCCCTCCCCTGCACCTTTCACTCCCCACTATAATTCATCTCTTTATCTCTTCAGTCCAGGAAGATTCAGGAGTGAGAGGTGATAGTTCTTTCCCACTTATAAGAAATACCTTCACTTTGCATAATCTTTCAGTGATGAATTCTTTAATGGAGTTGTTAACTTTCCTTTAATTAGCACAGGTTCACTTGGTTTTTCTTGACCTCCATTTGGGGAAAATTAAAACAAGGAAGGGCACGGCACGGTACAATTCTGCAAAACAACTCCTTAATGAGCTTGAATTTCTTGCTGAGTCGTTGTGGGTCTTCCACCTCTGTATCTTTTAAGGGACTGGCTCAATTATTCTTTACAACCTCTGCTGAGCATCATTTCTGCTGTAACATGCAAGGCAATTGTAAACAACAGGGTAACACATAAATCTCTTAAGATCTGCCTGGATTTATCTTTATAACTGTATATATTCTTCTGTTCACTCCAACTATTTTCTCAGCTGAAGACTGCATTCTTACTTTGTTACCCCATATCCTATCTCTCTCTTTCTCTCTCTCTGTGCAATTACAGTAGTTACTAAGCTCCAGAAATAATGCTTCTATGTATTCTCATTGTTGTCTTTGAATAATAAGGAGATAAAAATAGAATATTACAATAGTTATGATGACTGAGCTATTCCATCATGTGAAATTGATTTCTACGTAGCTATTGGTAAGCCATATGGGCAGCATTGTAGCCTAATGGTGAAGACGCTCGCCTACTAAGCTGTTTTCCCCCAAAATAAGACATTCCCTGATAATTCCATGCCATAATATTTTCTGCTTTTAAGCACATGGCAATAAGGCCAAGCGCTTATTTCAGGGTTCCCAAAAATATAAGACAGGGTCTTATTTTTGGGGAAACACGGTACTTGGAAGGTTGACAGTTCAACCCACAAAGAAAAAAAAAATGCTGTGAACTCCATGTGGCATCAGGAAGGGCATCCGGCCAGAAAATGCTCAGCTCCATCGTTACCTCAATTCTACCCTGAATTTTTAATTAATAAAAAAATAGTGTTTTTCCCCTATATCTGTGAAATTTATTGAGATCTGTTCTATCTGTTTCAAAATCCTCAGCTTTAACTTCCTGAGCTTATATGCACACACATACATACACTCAAGGTTGACTCAGCCTTCCATCCTTTCTAAGGTAGGTAAATTGAGGACCCAGTTGTGGGGGCAATAAGCTGACTTTGTATAAATATACAAAAGGATGAAGGCTATTGCTGAGCACATTGTAAGCCGCCCTGAGTCTCTGGAGAAGGTCGGCATATAAATATAAATCAAATTAAAAAAAAAACCAAAAGCATGGATAAGACTTTCCTAATATGTCCATACAACTTTCTCCAGTTTGATAATATTCAAAACCCAATGTAACAACCCAGTCTGGCCACTGGTTTCCAGATGTTGGAATCAAGCAGTTTTGAAGGCAGTAGATTAAAAAATGATCAAATTTCAGCTTGGTTCCTTTCTTCCTTCCTTCCTTCCTTCCTTCCTTCCTTCCTTCCTTCCTTCCTTCCTTCCTTCTTTCCTTCCTTTTCAGGCAACAGTTTACCAATAGCTGATTTAAAAACAAAATTAATATGTATATGGTTCTGTTTGGTAGCAGGATCAAAGAAAACATCTGTAGTTTATTGTTCTCTCTCAATCCATTTGCTTTCCTTCTTTTCTCATCTTCTTCCCTCAATTTAAATTGCTTTTTTACCCCAGGACCTTCTCAGTATTTTTATTCCTTCTTTGTTTTTGTAATTACATCCAACTGCTGAACTTGCATAGATCATACTATTAGTACTTTGAAGTCCGCAGAGAGTTTATAGCTCTGTTTTTGTCTACAGTGCAAGGAAATTCACTAAGTGCGACCATATTGAACTTGACAAAACACAAAAAAAGCTTCATCATCAGATGCTGGTAGCCAAAATACAGCTGTGAAAAAATTAATGGACCGCCATTGTCATCATCCCCCATCAAGATGTTCAATCACACATCTAGATAACCAACCTAGTTATCAATGACAGAAAGTGGAGTGGCTTAGATGTTATGGATGACTGAGGTAATTCCATTATGGATTATGGTCTATGGAGATTCTCAACCATTCAGATCATGCTTATTCCAAAGGTGCTTTTTCAAACGGGCAACTGAACTTTCTTGAGGTTTTTTTCCTTGAAAACATTTTGTTTCTCATCCAAGAAGTTTCTTCAGTTCTGAAAAACTGAAAAACATTTTAAAAGAGGGGAAAAAAACCAAGAAAATCCAGTTGTCTTTGGGACACTCGTGGATTTGATGGTTAGAAAAAGAATGTGAGTAGTTTACAGGAAGAATGTTTAGTTAAAAGAATTTTATCCTGACATACTATGATTATTATGTCATCATCCTATATATCTTACACATGATTAATTTACCTCAAGACATGTAATGGAGTCTATGGATGACCTTGAGGGATGAGGAGATGTTGACTAAGAAACAATCCAAGAAAAGAAACAGGATTCCCCAGTCATTTTTAAAGGTCAGAGGAAGAAGCTTAGGAAAGGCCTGTCTTGACACTTGACAGTTAAAAGTGGAGGTGGGGACTCAGACTTGCAAAGTTCTCTTAATATAGCTTTACAATGAATTAGATTTAGCTCATTTAGTTGTGTTTCCTATCTGGTTTATCTGGCAGGCTGACAAGGCATCAAGATTTAACAGATTAACAGAGTTGGAAGGGACCTTGTAGGTCATCTAGTCCAACCTCTCCCCACAAGCAGGAGACCCTACAACATTTCTGACAAATGTCAGTCCAATCTCTTCTTGAAAGTCTCCAGTGATGAAGCCCCCACAACTTGCGAAGGCAACTTCTGTTCCATTGGTTGATTGTTCTCACTGCAGGAAATTTCTCCTTATTTCCAGGTTGAATCGCTCCTTGGTCAGTTTCCATCCATTATTCCTTGTTTGGCCTACAGGTGCTTTGGAATATAGCTTGACCCCTTCCTCTCTGTGGCAGCCCCTCAAATATTGTAACTCTGCTATCATCATGTCTCCCCTGGTCCTTCTCTTCACTAGGTTAGCCAGGCCCAGTTCCTGTAATCATTCTTAATGTGTTTTAGTCTCCAGTCGCCTAATCATCCTGGTTGCTCTTCTCTGCACTTTTTCTAGAGTCTCAACATCTTTTTTATACTGTGGTGACCAAAACTGGATGCATACTCTAGGTGTGGTCTTACTAAAGCTTTATAGAGTGGTATTAGTACCTCCCTTGATCTTGATTGTATCCCTCTGCTAATGCATTTTAGGATTGCATTGGCTTTTTTGGCTGCTGCTGCACACGGCTGGCTCATGTTGTTATATGGTTTATGTCTCACCAATACATTAAGGGCTGAACTCTCACAAATACTCAATTTGTCCATCAAGGAAAGCAGTACAGCCCCAGTGCTCTTATATTTGGAACTGGAGTGCAGAAGTGAGAAGTCTAGGATTTTGAACCAAGGGGCTCTTTGCCTGAAACTTTATAAAAAGCTTTGGTTTTTAGATCAGTTTCAGATGTGGTGATCTTATTCCTAAATCCCTGAATTCTGGGAAATTGATCTGAATAGAGATTATTTTCCTGGTGAGATGATTAATCTATCTTCACTATTGTGGATGTATTCATTGCTGTTACTTGTTCACGCTTTCTTTGCAGCTTCTCCTCAGTCTCAGATGGAAAGCCATTTCAGACACATTGTGTGCTTCAAATAAATGAAATTGGAAACACCTTCTCTCCAAATGCAGTTCTCTAAAAAGTGATAATTTTTTTTTGGCACAAAAAGACTATATTTATATTCCGTTTGATATTTGCAACATTCGAATTCATTAGCTCACTTCTAGAGAACTTTGCTGCATAAAGAGCTCTTCAAACTTTAATGGGCCTTCAACGACCCCCTTTGAGAAAGTATTTCCTTTCTTTCTTTTTTCTTTCAAAGAAATCTCGAGTAGAGTTTGCTGGAATTCGTTTTAGTTGCTAGCTCTGAATGTTGTTCTGGGAAAGATAGGAAGGAATCACACCGGAGAATAGCAGAATAATATATACATTAGATTATTTTCTCATGTAATCAAAGGAAATGAAATACAAATGTGTACCTTTTATCTACTGGGCAACATCAGATACAAATCAAATTATGTATTTTCTTCCAACTTCCATCTCTTGCATTTATGCCAAGTAAGCGATGTCTTGTATGATCTCATCCATTGCATCTTTATACAGCCAAATAAAAGGAGATGTATTGACCAAGGGTGTCTTGGGATTCTGAAGGTGATTTGGAGCAACATTTTCCTGCTTCCTCCAATAGTGATTCATGGCGCGGGGGGGAGAGATGCGTGTTACATGTCCTGTCTGCTACTTCTTAGAGCAAACACATTTTTAGGGCTGAGTGGCAACCCCAGAGAACACCCTTAATGCTTCCAGAAAAAATCTGTGCACCCCACTGTCGTGGAAAACAAAGCAGTGGATATCAGGCGCAAATGATGACGTCCACACATGAAGATCCAATTGCCGTATTTTTCGGACTGTAAGACGCACCTGACTATAAGATGCACCTAAATTTAGAAGAGGAAAACAACAATAAAAAAATTTTGGGCCTCCCTTTTTTCGGGCCTATTTTTCAGCCCTTTTCCAGTCTTTTTTTTTCAGCTTGTTTCCAGAGCTTTTTCGGTCCATTTTCAAGGCTTTTTTCAGCCCATTTTGAAGGCTTTTTGAAGCTCATTTTCATTTTTCAGAAAAAATGGGCCAAAAAAGCCAAAAAAAAACTAGGCCTAAAAAGCCCCCAAAACAGGCCCATAAAACCCCCAAAATGGGCCAAAAAAAGGCCTGAAAAAAGCTGAAAAAAGGCCCTAAAACAGGGTGTGCAGAGGCCAAAAAAAATCACTGGTGGGTGGGTGGGGCTTCAGTAATATTTGGTCTATAAGATGCACAGACATTTTCGCCCCCTTTTGGGAGACAAAAAAGTGCATCTTATAGTCCGAAAAACATGGTAAACTGATTTATTGATAAACAGCCTATGCACCAATGTCTTCTCAGCTAATGGTTAATACCTGCTTGGGTCAGCAGAATTTAAGGGAGGTTGGACTTAGTTAACTTGTGGCAATGTCGGGATTCTAGGCTGATTCCTCTTTTAACTCCACCCCCAGTTTCTGCCATTCCTTCTCCTACAGTGGACCACCAAATGAGACAGCATTAAGAGTTGCCTTCATGGATCAATGCCATGTTTGGTTTCCAGAACTGCAATTATGTGCAAACTTGCAACTGAATCCAACCCCTTTGGGTGGGTTTTCCTGAATTAGCTCTTCTCTAATTTGATGGATGATGCAGAGTTTATGAGCAGTATCAAGTGACGTTCCATATTCTTTATTCCAGAGGTCTTCAGACTTGGTAGTTTTAAGACTTGTGGACTTCAACTCCCAAAATTCTCCAGCCAACATAGCTGGCTGGAGAATTTTGGGAGTTAAAGTCCATAAGTCTTAAAGCTGTCAGGTTTGAAGACTTCTGCCTTATTTAGATCACATTATGCCTTAAAAAAGAGAGTATAAACTCATTGGAGAGCCTTCTCTGTGGGGGCACCTACCATCTGGAATGAGCTCCCCCAAGAGATACGGAGGATCCCGGATCTGCGTACCTTCCGCCGCGCTTTAAAGAACTTATTATTTCACCAGGCGGGCCTGGCCTAATTTTCTCCCTCTTTCATAAAAGATTTTCAATTTTTAAATACCTTTTAGTATTTTATATATTCAATTTTAAAATTGGTTTTAAACAGTTTGGGGTTTTAAATTTGTTGGAGCCAAAACTATTTAATTTGATTTTATTCTACTTTTAAATTTTGTATGGATGTGTTTTATTGTCTGGCTGTACCCTGAGTCCTTCGGGAGTAGGGCGGTATAGAAATCGAATTAAATAAATAAATAAGTAAGTAAATAAATAAATAAATAAATAAATAAATAAATAAATAAATAGTGAGTTGTTTTGTTTTAATTTTTAATTTTATTCCCGGCTAAAATTATTACTACCCTTGAGTCCAAATGTCTCCCTGATTTGGAGCAGCGTAAAGTGGGAGAAATCACTGAATAATTTAATGAGTTTCAAGAGAAGCCTATTACTCCTGACACTTTCCAATTAAGAAAAAGCAAGTTGCATGCCTCAAGAAATAAACTTTCTTCCCAAGAGTCTCTGATCTATTCTTAGAAACAATTCACGCATTCGCCTGCAGGCTACACAATTTCCAGCCATGTCTCCTTCCTTTCAGCCACCCACTGATTGCTAAATTTCCCATACAGCGCCATGAATTTCCTTCTTCTGCAAATTCTGAGTTTAAAAAAAATCAGGACAGATCCAAAGATACCAAGTACCAAATGTAGTTCTGATTCTCCAGCCTTGTTTAAAAACCCAGCACTTGGCTACAAAATGGGAATTTCCCAGGGGTGAAATGCTCCCGGTTCGGACCGGATTGGGCGATCCGGTAGCGATTGTGGCAGGTGGTTCAGAGAACCAGTAGCGATGGCGGTGCGAGGCTACACGGACCCACTTTGGTGTCATTACTTCCTGGTTTTAACCAGGAAGTAATGTGTTTTTTACTCTCTGCGCAAGTGCAGAAGATTTTACACATGTGTAAAGGGTCTGCGCACAACGCATGCACTTCAGAACCAGTAAGGAAGGTAAGTAGATTTCATCCCTGGAATTTCCGCTTCAAGTTTCAAACTTCAAGATTCTCCAAAGTAGCTTACTATGGTGAGGTTCCATGACATTGCTATTTCTGGTGATCACCTATCAGCAGTGGAGCTAAAAAGAGGCAGGAAGGTTCATTTTAGAGATGTTTTATTCTTGTTAGATGTTAAACACCTTTGAAGTAAATGTGCTTGCCTTCGGAAGTTGTGGGAGCTTCATCTCTTGAGACTTTCAAGAAGAGTCTGCCATTTGTCAGAAATGGTGTAGGAGGGTGGGGGGTTGGACTAGATGACCTACAAGGTCCCTTCCAACCCTGTTAATTGGTTAATCTGCTGTGGAAGACTGGGGCACTTCAGTGTAAACCAACTGCTAACTCATGACATCTTCACTCAACTCAAGCTGCTCAAGTACACATTATGTCCTCCCTTCAGGACTGGTGGAAAGCCAGCTCTGAAGGTTCCCGCGCTTTCCACCACATTCCTGTTTTCTCAAAACAATAAATCACATTGTCCAATCTGGATACTGGCTGGTTGCTTGGTGACTTCTCTCCTCCTCCTCTGGCCAGCCAGCCGTTAGAATGTCTCTGACTCATAAGTATCAACTCCAGGATGTGTCAACCTGAAGCCATGTGAAAAGAAACCCCAATAGAAACAGAAGCCGCAAAGAAAAGAAAACAACCACAACCAGGTCAGCTTCACGCTTGACACCAGTGGGGTTTTTTAAAAAATTTACTACTGGTTCTGTGGGTGTGGCTTGGTGGGCTTGGCTTGGTGGGCGTGGCAGGGGAAGGGTACTGTAAAATCTCCATTCTCTCCCCAGTCCATGGGAAAGTTACTGCAAAATCCCCTTTTCCTTTCAATCAGCTGGGACTTGGGAGGCAAGGAATAGATTGGGGTGGGGCCAGTCAGAATTTTTACTAGCGATTCTCCAAACTACTCAAAATTTCCACTACCAATTTTCCAGAACTGGTCAGAACCTGCTGAAACCCACCTCTACTTGACACTCAAGTTGTATTTGATTGAGTATTCACAGCTCCCCCAGATATCTGAAGATATTTTAAAACACACCCCAAAGACTATTCTCAATCTTTGAAAAGGTTGAAAATTTCATGCTGGCTGGGGAATTCTGGGAGCTGAAGTGCACAATTCTTAAAGTTGCCCAAGATTGGACACCCTGGTTTAGAGGAAGTCTTGAGCAAAAACAGATATATTGGCTTTGATTTCTGTCTAGCCAGATCTGTGGCTTTATGGTTTCATTCTTGTCTTCAACAAACAAATAATCAAGCTTTGCCATGTATGTGAGCTGTAAGAAGTTGTTGAATATGGTTTTTGGGGTTTGGGGAGTTGAGATTTACTGTCCTGTCTGTCATTATGCTAGACAAGCCTGACAACTGATGAGACAAAGACGAAATCCTATTTTCACCAAAGTTCACCAAAGAGAGATGAGAATGATGATTTATCTAACCTTCAATCCAGGGGTGAAATGTTCCTGGTTCAGACCGGATCACCCAATCCGGTAGCGATGGTGGTGGGTGGTTTGGAGAACCGGTAGCAAAAATTCCTGTGCGCCCCCACTACCCATGCCCAGTTGAACTGCACAATCATCAGAGGCTGGGTTTTTTTTTTACTTTTAAAAGCATTTTTTCTACAACCTCTTCAGCCGAAGAGGTTGTAGGAAAAAAAATGCCTTTAAAAGCCTCTGGCCGAAAAAATGTTTTTAAAAGTTAAAAAAAAAAGCCTCTGATGATCATGCAGTTCAGCTGGCATCATCAGAGGCTTTTAAAAGCATTTTTTATACAACCTCTTCAGCTGGCGAGGTTGTAGAAAAAAAAATGTCTTTAAAAGCCTCTGGCGATCACAGCTGAGTTGCCTGATCATCAGAGGCTTCTAAAAGCATTTATTTCTGCAACCTCTTAAGGTTGTAGAAAAAATGCTTTTAAAAGTTTTTTTAAAAAAAAAGTTGGCCACGTCCACCCAGTCACATTACCCCACCACCACCAAGCTATACCCATAGAACCGGTAGTAACAAATTTTAGATTTCACCCCTGCTTCAACCTTCTTTTTTGAAGTACTGGGAGGATGTAAAATAAACGTGTCCAAAATAGATTCCAGTATCAACCAAATGTATGAACTCAGAGAAGGATAAAAGAGATCACTACAACAGCGCCTTTCTCTAGGATACTCCATTGCATTATCAAATCCACCCAGTTTTCTGGAGTTTTGTCCCTACTTTGGAACCTGGATAAAAATATTTTGGGTGTTGCTGTTTGGATGTGTAATCTGGGTAGAACATTGCAGGATCATAGTGTCTGAATTCTGGGTTCAGGGCAAATGTCACAAGGCCAAGAAAAGATGACCTCATGCTGAAGGACAGAAAGCCTCATGAAAGCTTAGCAAAGTGTCAACCATTTAAAGTATTGTTTTCTATTCATCTAAACGAGTAATACAATCTAATCAACTGAGGTTTAACTCCAGTGATAAATGGTTTCACCATAAAATGCCAGCTGTTCCAAGAGAGAGGTCTTCTACACAATTAGGAGAGCCACACCATTAAGTGCAACATTTCTAAATATTTGGTGAATTCATTTGAAATTGCACCAAGAACTACAATTACAAGAGATGTGACAATTGATCTGTTTTTCCTCCATACTCTTTTGACTTCAATTTGCATATCATGCTATTTTGTAATTTTCTCCTGTTGCTTTTCATCAACTTGACTGTCTCAAAGTATGCCACCTCAGTGAACGAGTCTTCTTTACATAGCAGAAATATCTGATCTATTATGCTCTAAGTGTTTGTTTCCAAGCCCTTCCATGATATAATGATATTTCTTCTACTTTTTTATACTTTATCCGGGTTACGAAAGTTATTTTTCTTTTCTCTGAGTTTTTAAGAATAATTTTGTCAGATATTTGTGCCACATAGATTTTTACAAGCCTTTTTTTTTTTTGTTTCACTCAGAAAATCACATTTTCTTTCAAATATAAGCAACTACTGGATTTGTTATAATGCCAATAAACAATCCCAATGTTGCAGGCAAGTTGCAGCCAGTAGCTGTCATAATTTGTTGTATTTTCCCTTGCTTTTTGGTGCTAAAAACATTCTTCTAAATGTCATCCATCCTTCATGTTTTATCGGTCATTCATTTCTGTTGCTATTATAAATGTTTGTCAGATGTTTACATTCAAAGGAGTCCATCTTTTCTTAGAGCACATTTAGAAAGTTTCATCTTTCTAAATTGCGTTTAAATCAGTTCCTTGCCCTGATTGACTCCAGGGGGAACTAAACCCAGGAGCCCAATTGTCACATGAGACCAGTGGTGAAATTCAAATTTTTTTACTACCCGTTCTGTGGACATGGCTTTGTAGGCGTGGCTTTGTGGGCATGGCAGGGGAAGGATACTGCAAAATCCCCATTCCCTCCCCACTCCTGGGGAAAGGATACTGCAAAATCCCCATTCCCTCCCCACTCCTGGGGAAAGGATACTGCAAAATCCCCATTCCCTCCCCACTCCTGGGGGAAGGATACTGCAAAATCCCCATTCCCTCCCCACTCTTGGGGGAAGGATACTACAAAATCCCCATTCCGTCCCCACTCCTGGGGGAAGGATACTGCAAAATCCCCATTCCCTCCCCACTCCTGGGGAAAGGATACTGCAAAATCCCCATTCCCTCCCCACTCCTGGGGGAAGGATACTGCAAAATCCCCATTCCCTCCCCACTCATGGGGGAAGGATGCTGCAAAATCCCCATTCCCTCCCCACTCATGGGGAAAGGTTACTGTAAAATCCCCATTCCCTCCCCACTCCTGGGGGAAGGATACTGCAAAATCCCCATTCCCTCCCCACTCTTGGGGGAAGGATACTGCAAAATCCCCATTCCCTCCCCACTCTTGGGGGAAGGATACTGCAAAATCCCCATTCCCTCCCCACTCTGGGCCAGCCAGAGGTGGTATTTGCTGGTTCTCCGAACTACCCAAAATTTCCACTACCGGTTCTCCAGAACCTGTCAGAACCTGCTGGATTTCATTCCTGCATGAGACTCTGATAAACAACAGCTGATCCAAGATGGAAAACTGCTTTCTACGGTTCCCCATTATACTTCATCCATATCCTCAACTGAGACCTTTCTAGCTTTGGTGTCCCTTGTTCATCATAACCTTCAACATCATTGGATTACAGTACAGAAACCCACAGCAGAATGGTATGACCTCGGTCATTATTATTGCTCTTGTGTTATTTCCTGGAACATTGACAGAATTGTCTGGCTCAAAATTTTATATCTCAAGTGTCAAACCTATCATTAGACCCTGTGCAGATTTATCTCTCAAGGGGCCTGAAGTGTAGTGAGTGATTCTTTGTCTTTTTCACTAAAATGTATGGATTCTCTATCCATTATACTGTAAGGGAATGTTTGGGTGACCTTGGCGGTGAGGGGGAAGAGATGCTACCTCAGAAACAATCAGAGAAGAAAGATAGGAACCCACAGGAACATATTGGTCTGAGGAAGGAACTTAGGAAGGACCTGTACAAGAAAATTTTGGTGGTCCACAGAAAAATTATTTGCATTTTTAATATTGCACTAAATCAGGGGTCCTCAAAAGTACAGCCCCTGGGAAGGATATGTGCAATGAATGTTTGTGTTGTTGCAGAGAGTCTCCCCCCTCAGGGTATTTTGGTGTGGATTGGAGGGGGGCAGAAATTCTGACTTGGGGTCTGCTTCAGCCTCCTGGTGAGGAGCTTTGGGCAAAGGCTGGAGGGAAGTGCCGCTGGTGGCAAAGAGCTGGAGGACCTTGTTCCAGTGGGACTGAATCATGGACTGGAACTGGCTGACCATCTCAGCTCGCTGAGCCTCCAGGCACCAGTCCCTGGCCTTCTACTCCCCCAGGTCTTCCTTCTGCTTGGAAAGCCTATGCTTGTAGTCTTCAGTGAGGGGCTTCTGCTAAGCCTCCTTCTCAGTCAGATTCAATTTGAGCTGTTTTGCCAACTCTTTCTCATGGTGGCTGCTTAGCTCCAACAACTGCTTCCTGTTGGGGCCCTAAGGAGCCCGGGAGGGCAGGGGAGGAGTTGGCCACACCCACCCAATCACATGACCACCTAGCCACACCCACCCAGCTGATCATTAGGCAGATCATATTAGTGGTCTGCGGGATTTAAAATTATGAACTTAGTGGTCCCTGAGGTCCGAAAGGTTGGTGACCCCTGCTTCAATGGATCAAGAGTTTAAAATGGTGGTGAGAAGTTGATACTTTCAGACTTGCAAGGTTCTGCTGACATAGCCTTACAATCAAGTAGATTTTAGCTCATCTAGTCTTGCTTCCTCTTTGAGTTACCCAAAAAGGCTGGGAGATACACAAGCCACGACAATTTCAAAGGTGCACTCCTGGAAGGATGTTCTTATAAGGCCTAACTTGAATCATATTTCAGCATGGCCAAACCTTGATTAGGGTTGATGTATGATTTCAGAAAATCCATTATGAAGGAGGCAATAGCCACATGAAGAAATAGGACTTGCTTAGAAAAATCTGATCTTGCCACACTGTAAACACTTCAGTCTAGACACCGTACAATGCCTCTGAATTTTCCTTGCAATAATAAATAATACATTATTTTCTCTTAGCAACATCTCAACAGGAGGCAGCACCTTCTGGTTCATAGCCAGGAGGAGTAGGATGGTCAAGGCTGCCAATATCTTGTTGCTTTCCTTGTTGGGGCTGTTTTTGTTTTTGATCGGATTTTTGAAAGAATCCACAGGAACCAAAACAAAGGAATTTGCTACCACATTGGCGTCAGTCTTCTTTGAGGTGTTAGCAGGAGATGAATGAGCTTCTTATCCCAGAAACCTGTAGACTTTCCAAACATGTTGAACTCATTATGGCCTCCACTACCCACAAAATATCATAGGATGTTCAGAGGTGCGTGACACTTTCCATTGTTGCATCATTAAAGATTCTGCTTGAGGGCATGGACAAAGGCAAAATAAATCAGGGTCTCCAACCTTGGCAACTTTAAGACTTGTGGACTTCAGCTCCCAGAATTCCTCAGCTAGCAAAGCTTGTGGACTTCAATTTGTGGACTTCAACTCCCAGAATTCCTCAGCCAGCTTTGCTTTGCTGGCTGAGGAATTCTAGGAGTTGAAGTCCACAGGTCTTAACGTTGCCAAGGTTGGAGACCCCTGGAATAGATTGTCTCCCGAAACCACTTTCCCAAAGAAAAACACAATTTCCAGACTCCATAAATAGAGGTTGCAGCTTTTCTTCAGCATAGGACTCACAAAACCTTTTAAAAAACCATATTAGGCTCCCGTGTCTAAAATGTTATCATTCTGCTGTGACCAAACAAACGTTGATGCAGTGGGAAAATGGTTCAGTGGAAAAAAATAATGTGTTTGTACAATATGAAAAATATTGGCTTTCAATGCTGAACCATATACATATGTGGAATGGAAAATATTAAACTGGCAGGAATATTTGCTTCCAGCTCTTTACAGCTGGGTGAGTATTTGTCTAGTTAATGTCATCTTCCAGGTGGCAGAAATGCATATTTTGCTTTGTACTTGTCAGTCTTGACTGGGAATTTATGTTTATTTTCTGTCTAGGAATAAATTTATCTTTAAAGCATGTTTTCATTCTCTAATACCCAATATTTTTCAGATGAACACAGGGTCAACTTGCATGTACTTGAACCTGGAACGCTCTACCAAGGATGTTGAATTTATATTTACCGACAAAGAAATAAATTCATAGAAATTTATAGAAATTCAACACAAAAACAGTTTGTCGCGAAAGCCTCCTCGTTTGGGGTTGAAAGGTGAAAGCAGAAGCAGTATGCTCCATCCCATATTTGGGTAGACCAGGTTACCCTGATAGACCAGTCTCATCAGAAAAATACTCTACCAAGGATGGTTGAATGAATATTTTTTCCTTTTTTTAGAAAGCATGACTTGTTGTTAAAGGAGCATCTCCTGTTAATCAATTCAGTTGGAATGCAGGAAACCCACATCCAGCACATGCAAAAGGATTTTATGGGCAAAGCATGGCTTGGAACAAAAACAATCACAACTTTATTATACCAGCCTAACCTTCTCCAGCCTAGTGACAACCCGACATATTGTGTCAGCCCTCCCCGATACAGCAGACAAGAAACATGACTGAATAAGCTACTTCTATTTTATTCTAAGACTACAGTAGTGGCCAAAATTGTTGAAACCTTTTGGGAAAAGTGTATTTTTGAGGTTTGATGACTAATAACACCACTTTTTTTTTGCGGGGGGGGGAAGTTTCACGATAATCCTACTCCACTGCTGGAATGGCCTGGGAATAGCCAAGACCCAGGGGTGAAATCCAGCAGGTACTGACAGGTTCTGGAGAACCGGTAGTGGAAATTTTCAGTAGTTCGGAAAACCGGTAGCGGAAATTTTCAGTAGTTCGGAGAACTGGCAAATACCACCTCTGGCTGGCCCCAGAGTAGGGTGGGAATGGAGATTTTGCAATATCCTTTCCCCAGGAGTGGAGAGGGAATGGGGATTTTGCAGTATCCTTCCCCTGGAGTGGGGTGGGAATAGAGATTTTGCAATATCCCCTGCCACACCCACCAAGCCACGCCCACCAAGCCACGTCCACAGAACCGGTAGTAAAAAAATTGGATTTCACCACTGCCCAAACCTTAACCCAACTGAAAATCTATGGAGCCAACTAAAGAAACTTGTTAGTCAGAAGCAACCCAGCAGTAAAACCCAGTTAATAGAAGCCATCATTCAATCTTGGTTTCACATGATAACAGCTACAGAACTAAAAGACTTGGTTCACTCCATGGGAAGATGTTGTAAGGCCATAATTCATGCTAAAGGTTACCCAACTAAGGATTAACTGACATGGTGATGTTTTTTGTATATCTCATTTTTTCTACGTGTTTCACTTTTCTTCTTTATACTGTCACTGCTATTCTAATAGCAAATCCTTCATAAAAGTTATTGCATTACATTCTTGATTAAATTATCTTTCCATTGATATATAATTTTATGGTAGTACTCCAAAAAAAGTGGCGTTATTAGCTATTTTTAGAAAATACACTTTTCCCAAAAGGTTTCCAGAATTTTGGCCACTACTGTACAGTAATATTTATTAAAATTTATTAGCTGCCACTTTTAACTACTTTTTTAAAAAAGTTTTTTAATTTTTTACACAAACAGAGAAACAAACATACATTGTATTGTTTCTGAACAGTGTATTGGCCGGTTCACAAATTTAAACAATTTTTAGGCATTTCAACACAATTTATATATTCCTTTTTTGCCATAGTATTTATTCTCTCTATTTTTTTTAATAGACCAATATTACCCTTCATCCTAACCTCTAATCTTAACCAAATTCATTTTTTCCCTTCATCTCTATATTAAACCCCTTAAATTTAAAATCTCACATAATTCCTAGTATTACAATAATTCATTTCTTATCAAAATAATAAACCAAATTGTTTTATACCATACATTTCCTTAAATCTTATTCCAAATAATACAATCCAACATCTTAATAAAAATCAGTTAGTTATATAACAATCTTTTCTCTTTATATGATAATAATAAACCAAATTACTTTATACCATATATTTCCTTGAATCTTATCTCTAATTTTCAATTACTTTGTCAAACATATGTATTTATACCTCTTCAAACAACACCTTAATCATTTCTACTTTGACCACAATCTAATTAGTTCATAATACAATATCATTTCAACTTTTAACTACTTTTAACTAGTAGTATCACTTCCTCTTGTCTCTCAAGGCCATTCCCTTTTCACCTTAACAGTGAAATTTTTGTACATTCTCCCTGCCTAAAATTCAAAGTATTGAAACTTTGATTTCCACTAGATCTAAAAAGAATCCCTTGTTTAAAGAGGAGGGAGAAAAATCGAGAAACTTTAATTGGATCTCTTCCAAATGATTTGATCTTTCTCTATTTGAGAGGATCAAATTAAATGTAGAGTAAACCAGGGTTCGGGATCCGGTAGCGACGGAGGCAGCAAAAATTCCTGCCCCTTCCCCCATTGCCCAACTGAGCCACGCAATCATCAGAGGCTTTTTTTTTAATTTTTAAAAGCATTTTTTCTACAATCTGTTTGGCCGAAAAAATGCTTTTAAAAGTAAAAAAAAAAGCCTCTGATGATCGCGCGGCTCAGCTGGAATCATCAGAGGCTTTTAAAAGCATTTTTTCTACAACCTCTTCAGCCAAAGAGGTTATAGGAAAAAATGTTTTTAAAAGGAAAAAAAGCCTCTGCCAATCAGGCAAGTCAGCTGGGATCGTCAGAGGCTTTTAAAAAAAAAGCCTCTGCCAATCAGGCAAGTCAGCTGGGATTGTCAGAGGCTTTAAAAAAAAAGCCTCTGCTGATCAGGCAAGTCAGCTGGGACTGCTTTAAAAGCATTTTTTTACAACCTCTTCAGCCGAAGAGGTTGTAGAAAAAATGGTTTTAAAAGTAAAAAAAAAAAAAGTTAGCCACGCCCACTCAGTCATATTGCCCCCACCCCACCCCCACCAAGCCATGCCCACAGAACCAATAGTAACAAATTTTACATTTCACTACTGGAGTAAACCTTTCCCACCAAGCTACCTTCTTTATCTGATAGAAAAAGAAGATGTAGTCACTTTAAGGAAGATTAAAATCCAACTGGATCATGTTAGATGCAAAATCAGTTGCAACAGTAGCACAGGTTAGGCTCAGTGCTACTTGCCCGGAGGACATAAGCAGAAGAATGGCTGTGGGTCTGTGTAGTGTCTGTGTCAGGGTTCCGGACCGGATGCCCTAATTAAATCATGAGCCTCATGGCAAGCTACAAAAGAAATCCAGTTATTTACTAGGAGCTTTATGTCGGCAGTTCCCAAGTGAAGCCAGCTCTGACCCTACATAATTTATGCCCCAATTATGACCCTGTTTCCCCCTCCTCCCCCCACAGTGTGTCATCAATCACATTCCCAACTGAGCAATTTCATGGGTTGTAGAGGTCACTCCCCTCCAGCTGCTGTAGTTAACCCTGGGATACAGCCTTGAGAGAGATAAGCATGGAATGTGCATCTGTCTTTGGCTACCATGCCGTTTCACTGGTTTCCCATCCCCCTCTGGCCTATGGCAACTCAAGAGCAGGCCAGGGATGCTTTGTGAGTTGACAGTCTGAAGACATCTCACTAGCTTCCAACTAACCACCCTAGGCTAAAGTTTTAGTTTGATTGAGCAAAGTTCTTCTGTTATGTTCTCTCTGATGGCAACAAGATCAAATAATAATAATAATAATAATAATAATAATAATAATAATAATCCCTTGTTTAAAGAGGAGAGGAGGAGGAAATGGAGTAATTCCACAGTTGGAAATGAGAAAACCCATAAATCTTAATTAAATCATTCTTAATTTCTGCATTTCAAAAATGGGGGAGGAGGATGCAGTCTGCTACTCCTCCTTCTGTCTTCCAAGACTTTCTGTTATCCTTCAAGATGCTCTGCCAAGCTGCTGCTAAGAGAATTTACAGTTAAAAATCTCGGGTTTTAAAATAATAATTGCTTGTCCCAATTATGAATTCCTTCAGCAAAGGATTTTGAAAGCAAGCAAGGGAGGACGGCAGCAATGGATATGAGGAGCTGACAGTTGCAATCAAGAAAATGGGAAAATGTGCCTGGGAAGACACATAATCGATCTGCATTATTCATGGCAATCTGCAGAAACTGTAGAGGTGGGTGTTCCTTAAAAGGTACGCTGCCAGATTTCGGCACAGGTTCAAATCTGCACATGAAATATTTCATACCCGTAACCTGAATTATGTAATGAGAGACATTCTTTCCGCTGTTACTTAGCATGTGGGCAATTTTTATTTTTATTGTGAAACTGAGAGAAACTTTTGAGAGTGGATATCAGTTAAACAGGACATCATTTTGAAAGCGGACATCAGACGAGTATCACAGTACGGTTCAAAGACCTATTTCAGGTCTCATCTTTGATGAAGTTCAACATTTATTGCTCATCACTACAAAAAAATAATCAGCTTTGATCCAACCATCATATCAACAAGGTGGACTTTTTTAAAAAAAATCTCTGTGGGCACTTCTTTTGGGAAATCTGCACTTATAAATAGATCAAAACGCTTCTAGATTTAAAGAGGGGACAAAATTTACTTTAGAGTCAGAAAAATATTATTGTTTGATAACAACATCAATAATTAGAGTCTTCAACCATCAGATCAGTGGTGGAATTCTATTTTTTTTACTACCGGTTCTGTGGGTGTGGCTTGGTGGGCATGGCTTGGTGGGTGCGGCAGGGGAAGGATACTGCAAAATCCCCATTCCCTCCCCACTCCTGGGGGAGGGATATTGCAAAATCCCCATTCTCACCACACTGAGGCCAGCCAGAGATGGTATTTGTCGGTTCTCCGAACTACTCAAAATTTCCACTACCGGTTCTCCAGAACCTGTCAGAACCTGCTGAATAGCACCCCTGCATCAGATGTTACCTAATTGTTAGGTCAAAGATCAGTGTTATAAATTGCCTTGAGGTTGGTTTTAGGTTTTTTTTTGTTTGTTTGTTTTTGTTTTTTGATGGATAGCAATTGAGTAAAGTTGAAAACCAGCAGATAAATAAAGTAATCTTCTCGACTGCCTTTATTCTGAATTTTTCTGGATTTTTTCCCCTTCTTTTATTCTGGATTAATTTACAAGAATAATGAGAATTAGCAGTTGGGCTGCCAGCTTGTTTTAAAATTGGAATCTTGATCTCTCAGGAATGTGGGGATGCAAAGTGAATGACTCTGTGCCAGCCATTATACATCATTTTTTAAAACAGCAAAGTTCAGAAACATCAGCAGGCAACTTCATCTATTAATAATCAAATGGAAAGACTTTTGAGATGCCACCTTGATTCCTGATGTCTACTCCCTTGTAGTTTTCTTGGCTAACAAAACAATGCAGAATTGGTCTACTCTAATCATATTTCACCTACAACTCTGGGTTCCTGAAGATTTTGAAGCCAAGTTTGATTCAGCAAATCAGCATGATCAACAATCAACATGATCAATCGCACGACAATTACAAGAACTTCATCCAAAACTCCTTCAAATTTTATATCCGATTTCTTACAAACGCTACAGAAATCCTTATCAGATATTAAGGGGTGTTTTGTATACACCAGTAACCAAAATAGCACAGTCACTTTTTTTTCCCAATATATTTGCCAGCTATAAATAGTGCCACTAATTAAGCTTCCTTGTGCTTTATTAATACTTCATTTCAAATGCCAAAACCTGCAGCTGATATTTCTGTGGCCGGGAGTTGAACCTTCTTAGCTAATAAGAGAAACTGACTGGCAGGCACTAAATATATTTTTTTTCTTTCTAATATCTGACAAGAAAAAAACGTTGTAAATTTTGTACTCTAAAGGGAGCCTTCCAAAGCATGTAAAATGAAATACGAATTGTGCCAATTCAGGGGGTAAATGTAGGTCTTTGTAAAGGTTGAATCGACAATAGCTTTAGACAGAATTGAGAAAGTTGCTTTTTTTTTTTCACCAGGGAATCTTTAGATGTGGAAGAAACCTTTAGCATTGATGGAAGCTTATGACTCCCAGGCCATTCAGATCCAAACTTGATCACTTTAGTTCAGTATCAAGAAGACATTTCTAGACATTCTGTGATACAAACCATGGACCCAGTGGATTAACTCTGTAGTGCTCCCTTCTTACATGAACACAGATAAAATACAGATAAAAATGGATTTTACTTTGGGGTGTTTTTGAGTTTCTGAACTAATCTCTGTAGTTTTTTGTTGTTGTTTTTTAGCAAGATTTGCAGAAGTGGTTTGCCATGGTTTCTAGGGCAGAGAGACAGATCATGGCCCAAAGCAAGCCTAGAATTCCTTGTCTCCCGATTTCTAGCCAGGTGCCTTAACCACTACACTAAAATGGGCTAGAATTGTGCAAAGAATCTTGACCGGAAGGCAAGGTGTGATTTCGGACACCTGTAGACATGGAGTTCCAAGAACAATTAAATAGGTTGCCTCTCCACAGTAGGGACAGAATCAAACAGGCTGAGTGGGAATCAGCAAGATATGTAAAAGACCTGATCTTTCCAAAACAAAGAAGAGCTTTCTTCAGAGCCAGATTTAATATTCTCCCCTCAGCACTTCTCCAGAGTAGGTACAAGAGAACACCAATAGCAGAACGGGTATGCATATGTGGAAAGTCGAAGATATCTCACATGTTTTATTGTACTGTGAGTTATACAGAGTATGTAGGTCAATATATATTCTCCCCTTACTAGAGAGATTGCCAGGGAGGACAGACAACTTTTATGTAGGCTTTCTCCTCCAAGGCTCAAACCCGGCTACCATACGTGCAGTGGCAAAATTCTGTGTCATTGCAATGTCCACAAGAAAAAAAAATTGGTTACAGAGTTATAGAGGTCAACTGGAGATATCTATAACAATTTTTGGAAAAATACATTTACTCACATACTTATCGGCTCTCCACTCATGTAAATTAGGGAGTGACCTTAACGGTTTGAGATCATGTATTTTCATAACAGGGATGTTATTATTCACGATTAATGTCAGTATTATTTTTAATTTATTGTATGTTTGTTTGTTTGTTTGTTTGTTTGTTTGTTTGTTTATTGGTTCGATTTATATGCCGCCCTTTCTCCGGAGACTCAGGGTGGTTTACAATGTGTTAAGCAATAGCCTTCATACTTTTGTATATACCTGCTTAGTAGGGCTTTCGCTCCCCCCTAAGCAGTATTCTTTTTTATACAAAGTCAGCTTATTGCCCCCACAATCCAGGTCCTCATTTTACCTACCTCGAAAGGATGGAAGGCTGAGTCAACCTTGAGCCTGGTGAGATTTGAACTTGCAGTAATTGCAGGCAGCTGGTGCTACTTAACAGCACTTTAGTCTGCTGCGCCACCATTCCTGGTCAATGACTGTAATAAAGTTTAAAGCTATAAAAAGGAACACATGTAGACATGAGCAGAGTTCCTTAAACCAAGTGCATCATCATCATCATCATCACCTTTTAATTTAATACAACTCAAGAGAATATATTTTTTTTCCAACAGAAAGCCTTGAAGTGAGATGGACTAACCTAGAGGTAAACACAGTCCCTTCACAAGAGATTTCTGGTAGGAAGAAAAGGTCAGAGGTTTGCTAGCTGACCAAGTTATGTACTTTTGTTCTCTTTCTGTTCTAGTTTTGTCTGGGGATTGATTTGTATACTTTGTCTGAAATTCTTCTTCTGCTTCTTCAAATACAGACATGTCTATAATATCTACAGTCCCATTCTGGAGCAACCTACATTCTCTTCCTTTCTGTTTTTTTTCTGAAAGGCACTTCAACAATCAGCAGCAACACCAGAAAAAGAATTATGCTCTGCATCACAGAGAAGGGTGGGTGGGCGGGTGGGTGTTTCACTGAATATAGAACAACTGCCTTGACAGAAAATCTATTTCTCTCCTGAGAAACTGAATATTAAATTAGGCAAAAGGTGCACTCCCCTGAAATGGTTTTTCAGCAGTGGGCTAGCAAGTGATTAATTTGATATCAATAGGTCCACAGTTCCCATCCCGGGAAAAACAATTGTGTGCAAAATAAACCAATAAAGGACACTCTTACCTCCACCCCAATCCTGTGATTCTAACCTTGCCTTGCTTTACACATTGTCTTTTTTTTTTTTTAATTTGATTTATATGCTGCCCTTCTCCGGAGACTCAGGGCGGCTTACAATGCGTTAAGCAATAGCCTTCATTCTTTTGTATATTTTATACAAAGTCAGCTTATTGCCCCCACAAACTGGGTCCTCATTTCACCTACCTTAGAAAGGATGGAAGGCAGAGTCAACCTTGAGCCTTGGAGAGATTCGAACCAGCAGAAATTGCAGGCAGCTGTGTTAATGACAGGGTGCACCAAACCACTGTACTATCAAGGCTCTTTCATCCTAGGCTAACAAGAACCACAGTCACTTCTCTTGAGAGTTTACCCAGGAACTGAAGGGAAAGAAGCAATCTAGAACTAAGGAGAAATATCCTAACAGTGGAAACAATTAACCAGTGGAACAACTTACCTCCAGAAGCTGTGGGTGCTCCATCACTGAAGGTTTTTAAGAAGAGACTAGACAGCCATTTTTCCAGCAGGGACTTCTGCTTGAGCAGGAGATTGGACTAGAACAGTGATGGCTAACCTTTTCTGGATGGAGTGCCCAAAGCCCACACAAATGCACATGTACACACCTGAACCCTCAAAATGCAATGTGTGCATGGTCCTGCGCATGTGACCCCGTATGTGTATGCACCCTCTGCATGTGCCCCTCCACCCATGCATGCATGTGCAGGGGCCCCCACAAGCGCTCTGCTCCCCATACATATGTGGCAGAGATGTGAAGACCAGCTGGCCGGCAGTAGGCATGTGCGCGACAGAGCTGAACTGGGACAAGAGCTCACGTGCCCAGAGAGATGGTGCTACATGCCACCTCTGGCCCGCGTGCCACAGGTTTGCCATCACAGGACTAGAAGTCTCCAAGGTCCCTTCCAATTCTGATATTCTGTTATTCTGATCTGCCTTGTGCTGAAATACTTGATTACTGTCTGATGGTCTAACTCCCGTATTTCTCTCTTTTTTAAATTTCTTTTCATGTACATGAAATCTAAGTATATCCCAGATGCTAGTCAAGCAGGAAAAACTGCCAGATGCAAAAGCATTTCCCAGTTTCCGGAAGAAAAAGACATTCTTTATTATCAGTCACTAGAAAATGAAGACCTTATTGACATACTGATTATAGATAGGATCAGCGACACAACAGAAATAAGTCAAGGATTTATTTGGCACAAGGGCAAATGGCTCAGCAAATTTGGTTTGTTTGTTTTTTTTCTCCCCAGAATTAAGTTAGCTGGAAACACTAATAAATATTTATATGCCAGCTAGATCAAGAGCAACATTTGAATATGAAATGTATGTTAGAAAAGGAGATTGGAAGTTGGTTTATAAATAATACAGGAGTAGGAGGTGAAAAGCTTGTCTAATAATAACAATTTGGGTCTTGAAAGAAGATCTCTGCTATGGAGATGGGAGGGTAGTTTTGTATTCCTGGATGACTGTTGTTTTATAATTTCGTTGTTTGTAGGGAATTGTTCTATTTCAAACCTTGTTCAGCATCCTAGAGTTATTGAGAGTTGGATAGCCTAGGAAAATAAAGTGATAAACAACAAAAAGAAACCTGAAAAGCTATCAAGTCCAGCATGGGTTTTTTTCTACAGAGGTCAGCCAAAGGTTCCAATAAACCACCTTCCTCCCCTTTTTATCTATCTTGGGTGTTAAAAACACTAATAAAAAAAAAATTACAGAAAATTTCAGGCTTCTGCTTCTCACTTGGCAGAATCACCATTCCGGCAATCATTGGTACTTTTCAGAAGTTTAATTCATGTGAATTAATTTACATTAGTCCCTGGCTTAGAGAATGTAGGCTGTGATCCCAGAATGGACATGAAGAACAGAAACCAGATTGCTCCTCTTCCTAACAGAGAGAAAAGGAATAGTGTGAAAGGCACAATAATGCCATTGTTGATAGAAGTAAATGACAACATCCAGAAAGACAGAATTCAAATAGTGTAGAGCAGTGTTTTCCAATCCTGGAAACTTCAAGATGCATGGACTTCAATTCCCAAAATTCTGGGAGTTGAAGTCCATGCATCTGAAGGTTGAGAAACACAGGTGTAGATGAATGCAGAGATCCATGATAAGATCATCATCTCCAAATATTTAATAAAAAGCAACCGAATTTAGAGCTCACATTGTGATTTACAATATTTTCTTCCATCTTTCCTATCTAACAAACTCGGCAGGATGTACCTTATCACCTTGCTGTGTTTGGAACTCTTCTGGCATTTTTTTAGTGAGTTGCACATGCCAATAAAATAGACTTTGCTTCACATCTCTCCAATCACTTTGGTTCTTAATTGAAGTGGGCATTTTTTTTCCCCCCACAACAAAAGGAGCTTCAAGAAGGGTAAAGACGTGGGACGGGGAACTGAGAAGCTGGTAAACACGGCATGCTGTTTTTAGCCATGGAGCTCCTTTGAGCTTTCAAAAACACTTTACATACCTTAGAAGCTGCTGGAGAGGTAGACGATATCAGCATGCTGTTGACAGTTGAGAAGGAGCAGCTTTCTTACATGAAGGATGATAAAAGCAGATCAAATATCTAGGAATATGGGTCTCTCCGAAACCGGAGCAAAAGTAGTATATCTTTCAAACCAGCAACTTCCACAAGGTATTTGTTGCATGTTCTCACTATTAAACTTTTTTGTAAACTGGGTACATTCTGGCATATTCCATCAAAGGAGGTTTCCCCAACAAATCCCCATCATTATTATAATCTGGGCCATCAATTTTTCCATGGTTGGTTGGTTGGCTCATTAGCTGGTTAGTTGGTTAGTTGGTTGGCTAGTTGGTTGGTTTATTAAATTTATGTGCCACCCATATCTCAGTTCAGGTAACTCCAAGTGGCTGGTTACCTCACTTTCTGACTGCCACTTTTTAAATACATTTTAGATGCCCCAACTAGGGGCGTCCCTAGTGGCTCAGTGGCTAAGACCCTGAGCTTGTCGATCGAAAGGTCGGCAGTTCAGTGGTTCGAATCCCTAGTGCTGCTGCATAATGGGGTGAGTTCCTGTTACTTGTCCCAGCTTCTGCCAACCTAGCAGTTCGAAAGCACATGAAAAATGCAAGTAGAAATATAGGGACCACCTTTGGTGGGAAGGGAACAGCGTTCCGTGCGCCTTTGGCATTGAGTCATGCCGGCCACATGACCACGGAGATGTCTTCGGACAGCGCTGGCTCTTCGGCTTTGAAACAGAGATGAGCACCACCCCCTAGAGTCGGGAACGACTAGCACATATGTGTGAGAGGAACCTTTATCTTATAGATGTCCCATGGATTCAGAAAACTGAATACCCATATGGCTTTTAATTGTTTTTAATATTTGTATTTCTAGCCATATTTGTGTATGGCTGCTTTATTTTTGTGTACTGATTAGATTTTAATTCTAAACTATCTACGTTCTTTGGGCAAACCAGTATGATGGTGTGGCTATCACAAATGAATATGTAGCTCTTTGATTTGTGGCTATGGGTACATATTTTGTGCCATGTGAAGATAGAGATATAGGATAAGGAGTGGCAGAATCTGGGTAGAGTTAAAGAAAGGATCAGCCTAGAATCCCTAGGTAGCCATAAGTGAACCAAGACCAACCCTCCTTGAATTCTATAGACCAGAGGTCTTCAAAAATGGCAGCTTTAAGACTTGTGGACTTCAACTCCCAGAATTCTCCAGTCAGTTATGCTATGCTGGCTGGAGAATTCTGGGAGCTGAAGTCCACAAGTCTTAAAGCTGCCAAGTTTGAAGACCTCTGCTATAGACCTTTATCTAACTCCAAGCAGGTGCTGACTCTTAATTGAGAAGATTTCTATGCATAGGCATGAGCAGCAATAAATCAGTTTAATTGGACCTTCACATGTGAATCTGGTCTTTTGCACCTGACAATTACATGTATAAAAGATTATCTCATCAAAATCCCTTTGAAGCAAAACAAAGACAACAGGGCTTGTTGTGGAAGTTTTCACCTTAAGTAGCATGTGGAAAAATACCAGTTTGAATACAATCAAGAAGACACTCAGAATGGTTTCCATGTGAACATGATTAGGCAATGGCACCCAAGTGGAAAGTATTAGGAAGTGTAAGAAGGACTCGCCAAGCTCTACTGGCATTTACCCAAAGTCTTCATGTCTTGCAGGCATCTTTTACAATTCATACCTAGCCTGCCCAGCTAGACTTTGAGTGGAGTAGAGCAGAGGTGGGTTTCAGCAGGTTCTGACCAGTTCTGGAGAACCGGTAGTGGAAATTCTGACTGGCTCCACCCCCATCTATTCTCTGCCTCCCAAGTCCCAGCTGATCAGGAGGAAATTTATTTATTTATTTATTTATTGGTTTGATTTATATGCCGCCCTTCTCCGGAGACTCAGGGCGGCTTACAATGTGTTAAGCAATAGCCTTCATACTTTTGTATATACCTGCTTAGTAGGGCTTTTGGGGCCCCCCCTAAGAGGTGTTCTTTTTTATACAAAGTCAGCTTATTGCCCCCGCAAACCGGGTCCTCATTTTAACTACCTCGGAAGGATGGAAGGCTGAGTCAACCTTGAGCCTGGTGAGATTTGAACTTGCAATAATTGCAGGCAGCTGGTGTTACTTAACAGTGCTTTAGTCTGCTGCACCACCAAGGCTCTTAGGAAATGGGGATTTTGCAGTAACCTTCCCCTGGAGTGGGGTGGGAATGGAGATTTTACAGTATCCTTCCCCTGCCACTACCACCAAGCCACGCCCACAGAACCAGTAGTAAAAAAAATTTGAAACCCACCACTGGAGCAGAGTAAAACTTTTAATTCAGAAAGCGAACATTAAACAACAATAGAGGTAGTAGAATGTTCCTTTGTTTCTATGTATGCTGAGCACATCACACATTGGATGGGTTATAAATATTCTTTTTACAATCCTCTGCGTGACAAATACTCAAGAAGCTTTTTTTAGGAGGGATATTTGCCCTCTGCTAGATTGTATAATTTGTATTCATTAATGTGAAGCAACTTCACCTCAGCTTCCTGAGGCTGTCAGTCTTATATCTGTGGTCAACAAGATAAAAATGATGAGAGATTCAGGAAACACTACATGTTTGGATTTTTTGAAAGCTTCTAAAGAAAGGCATGAAATAAGGGAAGGCACTTTTTGATGGATTTATATCTATTGAAACTGGAAGCAAAAACAAGAATAGACGGTTCTAACAATGAAGAACAAATTATAGAGTTGTTGGTCATTTAGACATTGGCCAAAGTTCAGCATTGGGACTTAAAATAGACCAGGTCTGTCCATTTCAGTTTCTTGCAGATCCCCTTAAATTTGTTTGCTTGCAATTTCATATCTTAATGTGTACATCTCTTTTTACGTTAGAAGCAATTTTGCCTAAACTACACACTTGATGTATTTTCTTTAATGAGATGTATTTTAATACATTATTAATACATAATAATTATATGTACTCTTTCCGTGGCACAGCAACCCTCCTACAATGTTTTACACACTTATATTCCTCCTGCAAGATACTTGGTTGTTTTGTTTTTTTTATTGTAAAAGTACACTGTAAAATTTGGATAAATCCACTTTCCAAAGGAGTAACTACCTCAATAATAGCTCAAAGGTGTGAGATTGGCTAAATTGTAATTATAATGTGAACCAAAGAAATGTCTTCTTCCCTAATGGTTAAAAAAAAGGAATTGAAATTAAGGATAGCCAGGTTCATCAATGACATTCAATTATTAAGGGGATGGAAAGAAAATGACAGCAAAGAACATCCAAAGATTCTATTCAAAGTAGAAAATGGGCAGTCAAATATGGATCCATGTAGTGAGATGCAGATCTTACATTCTCTGAAGGAATCTGAGCTGGCAGTGACTGACAGTCTGCAGAAAACAGTCTTCAGCAAAGGTAAAAAAGCAAAATCCATTTTGGAGAGTGAGCCTTCTTGCTATATCTTGTGTGGCTGTTTTTGAATCAATCTGGACAGATCCCTGCTCAGTTTTCTTGACAAAGTTTCAGAAGTAGTTTTATTTTTATTTTATTTTATTTATTTATTTTGTCAAACATGTACAAGAGCCTTGATAGTACAGTGGTTTAGTGCACCCTGTTATTAACACAGCTGCCTGCAATTTCTGCTGGTTCGAATCTCTCCAAGGCTCAAGGTTGACTCAGCCTTCCATCCTTTCTAAGGTAGGTGAAATGAGGACCCAGTTTGTTGGTGGGCAATAAGCCAACTTTGTATAAAATATACAAAAGAATGAAGGCTATTGCTTAACGCATTGTAAGCCGCCCTGAGTCTCCGGAGAAGGGCGGCATATAAATCAAATTTTTTTTAAAAAAAGATAGCAAGTATAAGTATAAACATAAACAAAGGAAGTAAGTACAGATAAATGGGGACAGTAAGACTGGGACGATAGTGTTGTGGTCCACCAGCAGCCTGAGGAGCTGGCAGCGGAGTCGGACAATGAGGAGGCTGGGGAGGACAATGGGCCAGTCCTGGAGTCTGGGGAAGGCCCGGACAAGAGCTCTGCATCGGAGGCAGAGATGGAGCCAGGGCCACTTGGGAGCAACATGCGGACTCCGGAGCCTCCAGAGGTGGATAGCAGAGAGGCAGAGGAAGAGGAGGAGCCTATTCCTAGTGCACACATGCGATGAGCTGCCAGAAGGCAAGAGCAGCTAAAGCAAAAAGGATGACTCGGGAGTAAGGCCAGAAGATGATTGGCTCCTCCCAGAAGGCTTAAAAGAGCAGCAAAGGCTCTTGGGCGCTTTGTAGGAAAGCAACATTGTTACATTTGTTTCTTGTCGGCATCTCTTGCTTCTGAACTTTTGCCAAAAAAAACATTTGGCAGGGTGCCAAAGAAGACAAAGGTTGGTGATAAGGCTGAAGGACTGTTTATGAAGAATTTGTTTTGGACTTAATTTGGACTAAGATGAAAATGAAGTAATTCTCAGCTATTCTAATAAAATATGTTTGTTTAGGACTGATTGTGTCTGGTAATAACTACTTGGGCCTAGGTCACAATAGGTAGGCACACTGGTGCACTTATGCACGTCTTCTTTACGGACCTCTTAGGAATGGGGTGAGGTCCATGGTAGACAGTTTGAGGTTGAAGCTGTGAGGGTTTGAGGCTGTAACAACAAATATTCTTAATTTGTCATGTGCAGATTAAGTTTGCCCCTTGCCATCTTCTTCCTCGGGCTGGGAGAAAGGGTCACCGAGCTGGCATTAGGCTTCAGGCTGGACTAGAACTCCTGGTCTCCTGGTACCTTTTACAACTATACCAAATTGGCTCTTCTGATGTATTGTATCTCGTCCACTTTTTTTTAATCATGCAACTGGTTCTGGATAACATTTGCAAACTTGTTTTAAGCTTTTCTCATGTCTCCCACTTGGTTTCAGCTAGCTGAAACGTCCTGCTTGTTTCATTCACAGAAAAATGATATGTGAACAGATGTTCCCTGATAAGCAGAGAACAGCTTTGGAAAACAGCAGCATTGGCCAGGCCATCATGGAGAGATTCCTAAAGGGGGTGTTTCCTGAACAACTGGCAGCTTTTCAAAAGCCGGCACTGTTGCCCTTCAGCTGAAAATCGGTTTTAGTTACAGAAATCTTCCTCCATATAATGCTGTTCTGTTTGGCTTTCCATAATCTCCCAGCCAGTTTGATGTTTGATCATCCAGAAGACACCAAATTGGAGGAGAAGATAGCTTGGGCCCAAAGAACATGCTGGAGTTGCCAGTCTTGAGCCGAGATTCATAATGCTGAGACTTCCTGTCAGATCCGTATATATGCCATTCTTCGTGGAAGAAGTCGGGGGGATTTGGAGTTGTCACGTTTAATTCTTTTTCCTATGTGTCCTAAGTATCCTATTTCCTGCCTGGTCCTCTTTGTATAAACTTTAACCTGATTTGTAACTGTTGCCTGGCACAGGAATGCCTGGAGAATTCTCACACCTTGGGAAATGAAAGGGGAGGGGGGAGAATGAATGGATTGCAAGATGACCCTGAGAAGCTCTTCTTATCTGTTTCTCAGAGAGGCTGGTACAATTCATCTTCACACCGGCGGATTGGTCGGAATCTACATTGGCAGGTGGGGAGGGAGTTCCTAATTTCCTTTAACCTGAACTGCATGCCCTGAGGGACCTCAGAGCCAGCTTTGAGTTTTGACTTACTTTCCTCCCTTTAAATAAAGGATTCCTTTTGAAATGCAAAGTTCTCAAGAGTTCGTACTTTCTTGGAAGGGGGCGGGGGGGAGAGAAGCTGGTCCTTACACTTCCTTTGCATTTGCAGGAACAGCCCAGAGTGCAAACTTTCCTCAGGGTCAGAGGGAGTCAAGTTACAATTTGTGGAGATCTGCTTTAAAGAAAACTAAAGCTGAGAAAGTGAATAACACCCAAAACAATGTTAACCTTTATACCACATCGTTTGGCAGTGCTTTGCATCTTTGAAGACAGAAAACATCCACCCTGTAATCATTAAAGCAATTAGCAAATGGCGTTGGCAAACCATAGTTTCATCACTGGGAAATCATTCACCCATTCACAGTCCTGATTACTAATCCAGTCAACATTGTGCAAGAGTCCTCTGTGAGGTGCTTGGTGCTGTCTCAACAATACCTACTCAAGGAAGTGCCAACTCAGACAAACTAGCTAATAGTAAACAACAGCCCAAACAAGGAACCACCAAGACTACTCCTACCAACATTGACAGGCAAGTCAGCTCTGGAGACTATCTTTTTCTTTGGAACTACAGGGCTGCTACACTTAGTGCTGTGGGAAAGTGGGAGAGGTTTGCATGGAGTTGGTAGAGTTATTTCGCCATAACAACATTCTTTTCTCTGAGAGTCAAGGACGTTCAGCCTGTACCTGGAATGGCGTGACTGGGAGGCATCTCCAGTTGGGACAGTGGATTGATTGGACCATGGGATGGACATGTGAGTGCAGGGGGAAGGGGCTTTGACTTTCTTTTGGGTGGGGAAAACCCGAGAACTTTCAGAGTCGGTTTTTCCCAGATATGCCAATATGACATTTCTAATAAAATGGATCTTTGAGGAACTGCCTGCCTCGGAGTCTTACTTGGTTGGGGGTGTTACTTGGAACCTTGACATCGTAGCGTATGAGAGCAAACCCCACTCCCTACTAGCACTGATGATGTTACCTAGTGTGGTAATGAAAAGTCTTCAGGTAAACCACCAAGTTCAGAGAGCACCAAGGACGGAGAGAAGTCTTTTCTCTTCCACCTGCCAATCTGGGTGTTCTGACCTAGGCTTCTCCAAAAAGCACGAAGCAGAATCTTGGTCCCAACAAAACCCCTTTTATTAAACAAACAGTGAATTCCTCTCATTCACCTTCAACAAAGTCTTTCAAGGGAGAATTTACAGTCACAGACCTTATCTGGCTTGGAGAGCTGCCAGGCTGATATCTTCAAAACTTGGCAAAGAGTCTCGGAGAGTCACAAACCAATTAGGCGAACTAATTGTCTCCTGCAAACTCCACTCCCCTTTTGCTCCTCTTTTATTCCCTCTGGGACAGGCCATTCATTGTCCACCTGTGGCCTTACTCCCGAGTCACCCCTTGTTCTTTAGCTGTTCCCTTCGTCTGGCAACTCTGCACATGCACACAGGCTCCAGCTGTTTGTCTGCCTCACTGATGTCTGACTCCAAAGGCAGCTGAGAACTGGCATACGGCCCTGGCCCCCTCTCTGCCTCTGATGCAGAGCCCTCATCAGAGCCTTGCCCAGACTCCAGGGCTGGCCCATGTTCCTCCCCAACCTCCTCACCGTCTGAAACTGCTGCCAGCTCCGCTGGTGGGCCACAACACTGAGCTCCAGGATGGCCCCTGACATTCCCAGCCCTTGTAGCATTGAAGATTGTATTTACCAATCCTTGGTGAAACCAGAATAAATTGAACAAAAATAAAACACCAACGGTTGGCAGGAGAGGCACTTTTCCGCCTTGTAAATGTTGGCTACAAACCAGAGTTAATTTTAACCTTCAAAAGGAGTTTTCGTTCCTTGTAGCTCAAAGTGAACTGTGGTGGCACTTTTCAAAGAGCAGCCACTGTGAAATTGGGGTCCTGGGCAGGTGTCTGAAAAGTGGGACAAGCTTTTTTTTTTTAATGGAAAAGGAGTGCAGATCTTATAAAGTGCTCCAAAAATGAACAAAGACATCTGATTGTTATGGCTTTGACAAGTTTGACAGTTTCTGAAGCCAATAGTAGGAACAGGGACTGATTTCTTTTTTTATGGGGGCGGGAAAGGATCTCATTTCCTGGATAATATTTCTCAAGATCTATGACCAGAGATTTATTTGTATAATCGGTTCATTTGTTTACATTTATAGATGTAACTCGCACTAATCTGCAGATTCTGGGTAGCCGACCGCAAAGTAATTATATAAAAACAAAAGGTTTTAGAACTGATCAAACTCTTTCATTAGAATTAATGAGGATTAAAGACCTGGTGGGATACAGTTGTTTTTGTTGCTTTACAGAAATTCAGGAGGGAGGAAGAAGCAATTCCCAGCAAAGGAACTGCAGCAGAAAAATCCTGCCCTCTGGACCTTTTGAGATGCCTGGAGCAGGTGGGCAGTTCTAAAACCTTCGGCACACCTGTCCTCAGCACCAAAGTCAAATTCAAACCTTTATTGTCGGTGTACAACATATGTACAATGAGATTGGTTGAGCTCCCTCAGTGCACCCCCCACAACACAATACAACTCACAGTGAAGACAGAAAATCCCCAATCCAATAAATCATATTAACAAAAACCCCAGTCCTATTGCACCATGTGTGTGAACATGTTACACAATGCGCCTGCCCTGCAGTCCATCATTCTACGTAGTTACGATGTTATTTCTCATTCAAGAGTCTGACAGCCCACAGATTAAAAACTGTTCTTCAGCCTGTTTGTGCGGCTGGCTCTGCTTCTATATCTCCTTCCCGATGGTAGGAGGGTAAAGAAGTGCTGACCAGGGTGAGAGTCGTCCCTGAGAATTTTCCTCACTCTTCTAAGGCAATGAGCCCCAGCAATCTCATCTAGTGGTATCAGGGGACAGCCCACAATGTTTTGTGCTGTGCTCACCACCCTCTGTAATGTTTTTCTATCCATGGCTGTCAGACCGGCATGCCATACCGTGATGCAATAAGTGAGGACACTTTCTATTGTGGACCGGTAAAAGGAGGTCATCAGTTGTTGTTCCAACCTGTTTTTATGCAAGATCCTAAGGAAATGGAGACTCTGTTGGGCCTTCCTGGACACCTGGATCATGTTGTTTTTTGAGGTGAGGTCTTCGCTGGGATGGACTCAGAGATTAGGCCCAAAACTGTCCCTCTCCTGTGAGCATCACCAGAGGTTGGACCCATCCAGCTACAATCACCATGTTGCACTGATAAATTGCATTTGGCTCTCTACCTGCTGACTTTCTTTTCCAAATGTTTTGATTCGTTCCATAGACCAGGATTTAAATGTTTTTACTGGAATTTTGCAAAGGCTGCATTGATGCCAAGGACAGAATATAAATCATTCTCCTCTAAGGCCCCCGATATTCTACTGCCAGTTAAGAAAGGAAGACAATTATTTTAGAATCTACATTTCCTTCTATAGAACTTCATTTGGCTGTCAAAACATGCACTAAGGCAAGGTGGAGGATCGCTCCTGCCCATGACAAATAAAAAAGATTTTGATTTGCATATCTAATACATCTGTTATGGTCCAACTTTTAAATTCTTCGGGCAAAAGTGGCTCTCAGGTTGGCAAAATGCAAAGACACCTTCTTATTTGCAAGCAGGCAGATAAAAAATAAGTGATGAGTGTTAGAACTTTTCATTCGCTTCTAGATTAATTGAAGGATTCGATTCTGTATTAATTAAGATCTGGCATGCACAATAGAATTAAAAGTATAGACAAATATGGACCTATTTTAAAGTTAATTTTGTTTCAAATGCTGACTTTTTTTGTTGTTGTTCTGGACAAACTGGACAGGCATAAAATCATTTTTTATTAATGTATTCTGTTTCACATCAATATTAGCACTTTTTAAAAAAAAGGGTAGAAAGGATGGCATTTCTGCATGTAAAAGGCAAGCATTCTCGTGGCACTTGAGAAAACTTTTATTTTTAAAGTGTGCATGTCCTTTGAAAGAAAGGCTAAAGACCTCAATTTAGAGCATCTGTTCTAAAAATGACTAGACTGCTCATTTGATCCACATTTGCAGGAATTATTTAGTGCCTCAGTTATCTTCAAGAGTGTGCTAGACCTTTGTTCCTTTGCTTTCCATAAATATTGAATGACCTGAAACTCTGATCCTGAAAGGAATCTGCTGGCGTTAATGGATTTCATAAACAACCTTGTTCATTATAATCAGACATATGTTGATGACATGTTGTGAGTTCTGCTTTATTTTACTATTTGATTGTTTGCAATTGCTTCACTCCTGGACCAGTAGCTGAAAGAAAAAAAAATGATTATTTTCAAGAAAGTGTAAGACGTTTTCTTCAGATGAATCCATTTCCTCTTATGTAAAAAGTAAGCATTAACTTAGCAACTGTCAGGTTGTATTTCTAAAGCCCTGAGATATGTCATTATTTATTCATTTTCTGTTCCTTGATTTGATTCCCCCAATGATCACTGATGGACTTCCAAGGAGAAGTTTTATCCTTCACAACTTTCTTCATTCTTCATCTGAAGTTCTCATTATGCTGCTGACATTGGGAGGGAAAACAAATTCAGTGGAAACAATTATTAATATATTTGGTACTGTTTCTTTACAGACAAAAAATGATCTAGAGAGCTCTAAAACTTATTGGAGTTTTTGTTTATTGTCCTCACAAAAATAATAAATCTCCCTTATTTTTGATTAGTTTTTTCACTAGATGGACCACCTACAATTCTTTATATATTTATATATATATTTATTTATTTATTTATTGCTTAAATTTGTATACCGCCCTTCTCCCGAAGGACTCAGGGTGGTGAACAGCCAAAATTAAAATACATACAATATAACATTTAAAATAATTTAAAACAGAATTAAATCAAATTGGCTTCCCAAAAAATTAAAACCCATTACCCTTAAAATAACCCATTAAAATGTTAAGCCAGCCCAGCTTGCTGAAATAGGAAGGTCTCCAAAGCTCGACGGAAGGTCCGGAGGTCCGGGATCAGTCGTATTCCTGGGGGGAGCTCGTTCCAGAGGGCGGGTGCCCCCACAGAGAAGGCTCTCCCCCTGGGGGTCGTCAGTCGACATTGCTTGACCGACAGCACCCTGAGGAGGCCCTCTCTGTGGAAGCGAATTGGCCGGTGGGAGGTTATCGGTGGCAGAAGGTGGTCTCGTAAATAACCGGACCCTAAGCCATGGAGCGCTTTAAAGGTGAGAACCAATACCTTGAAGCGCATCCAGAAGACCACCGGGAGCCAGTGCAGCTCGCGCAGGCAAGGTGTCACATGGGAGCGCCATGTCGCCCCAATAATTACCCGCACGGCCGCATTCTGGACCAGCTGGAGCTTCCGAGTGCTCCTCAAGGGGAGCCCCATGTAGAGAGTGTTGCAGTAGTCCAGGCGAGAGGTGACGAGGGCGTGAGTGACCGTGCATAGGGAGTCCCGATCCAGAAAGGGACGCAACTGGCATATCAGGCGAACCTGATAGAAAGCCCCCCTGGCCACGGCCGTCATATGCTCTTCTAAAGACAGCCGTGCATCCAGGAGGACACCCAAGTTACGAGCCCTCTCCGTGGGGGCCAATGACTCGCCAATTAATACACAAAAATAATTCCTAGGCCATTGGATCAGTGTTTATCCATTTTTGCTTTTAATTGAAAAACTTTTATTCACACACAATATAAAATAAGCAAACTTTTTAGAGGTTGGGGGGGTGGGTTTTGCAGACATTTAATTACCAAACTAAGTAACATCATCAGTGCTGCTCCTGATGTTACCTAATTAGGTAAGGAAACATCTGCAAGAAAACCACTAAGCTCAGAGAGCACCAAGGATCCCACAGTCCTCCTCCTCCCAAATTGCACTCCCTACTACTGATGATGTTACCTAGATGGGTAATGAAATGTCGGTAAGAAAACCACCAAGCTGAGAAAGTACCAAGGAGACCCCAGAGTCCTTTTTCTCCTCCTCCTCCTCCTCCTCCTCCTCCTCCTCCTCCTCCTCCTTATCATCATCATCAGTGGTGGGTTTCACTTACCTTTGCTACCAGTTTGCTCGCATGCGCAGAGCGTATTTGATGATGTCTGGGCGGGTGGGCGGAGCCTTTCACTGCTGCTGCTACCAGTTTGCCTGAACCGGAGTGAACCGGTAGCAACCCACCACTGATCATCATCATCATCATCCCAAACCCCAGTCCCTAATTACCTAGTTGGGTAATGAAACATCTGCAAGAAAGCAGCCAAGCCCAGAGAGCACCAAGGGCCCCACAGTTCAATCCTGAGCTACAAATATTCTCTTCTATTGGAACCTTTTTTAGAATAATATGAATGAGACCCAACTGCAACAACAATAACAACAACAAATAAGCTTCATGCAGCAGCTAAAAGGATCCTAGGACACATGAATATGAAAATTAACTTGATTTCCTCCCCATATTTTTTTTTAATTGTACTCGGTTGTATATCTGAAATTGAGAACAAGCCTCCTTCGGAAAAGTTAATATGCTTTTATTGTGGCTACCATTTCTGCAAAATAGCATTTTCAATAAAGTTGTATTGAATTTTCCTGCCTTTCAAGTTTATATCAGCTTCCCTTGCCCCTTCCCCCCATGCAGACTCCCCTTGATATCTAGAAGAGGAAAGGTCTGGAAGTCAGGGAAATGCAATAACCCACACAAATATATAGTTATTATGGTATGTTCAATAACAATCTGAGTCAAATGGTTGGTCATTGCTTTCTTTTGCAATTTGATTTTGTAGATATCTAAGAAAATAATTGTAAATCAGGTTTCCCATCTGCCTTTACCGTCTAGCAAAACTGCATTCCAGATAACCAAGAAGGAAATAAACTGGACTCACACAGCCAAGCATAAGGAGTAGAATTTTTTGTTTATGCTCACACAGAATTTCTCACTAAGCTTCAATTTTCATTCATCTTCCTGATGAATAAAAGCAGGAAAATTACAAAGGCTAAGGAGAAGAGTGCTTAATTTGTATCAGCTGGAGAAGGTCACTTTTCTTGGAGAAAATTGCAGTCCCCTTGCTTGCTTGCTTTCCTCTCTGCAGGTGCGCATCTCCCAATTTGGGCCTGAGAAAACCGAGTGGGCAGATTGGTTCTTCCCTGAACCCTGAGGAGCAGCTGTGTGGTACAAGTGCAACAGGTACTTCCACTGGTGGGGTTCAAATAATTTAACAACAGGTTCTCTGCCCTAATGACCGGCTGGGTGGGGGTGGCCTTGGTGGGCATCGCCAGGGGGTGTGACAGGCGGCAGGTGGCCTCCTGCACCCCCCTGGGATCAAAAATGGGGCATGGAGGGATGCGCTGCCCCCTCCCCAAATGTGTGCCCCATTTTGGGCCTAGTAGACCGTCTTGCAGCCTCCTGGGAGCAATAAGAGGCCATGGGGGGGCGCTGCCCCCCTCCCACACCAGAGGTGGGATTCACTTACCTTTCCTACCAGTTCACAAATGTGAGTGCACATGCCACCTCTGCACATGCGCACTGCCTTCTGCTCATGCGCAGTAGTCACACATTACGTCCAGGTGGGTGGACGGAGCCTCCCGCAATCGCTGCTACCAGTTCGCGCGATCCGGAGAGTAACGGCTGAATCCCACCACTGCCCAGTGCTCGTTTGGGGCCTAGGAGGCCTCCCTGCACTTACCTGGGAGCCAAAATGGGGCGAGTGAGGACTCCTGGAAGGGGTGGAGAGGAGAGGGACCAGCCAGCAATTTAACTACTGGTTTGCCTGAACCAGCCCGAACCGGCTGAATCCCACCACTGGATATTTCCCTCCTTCCCGCAGGGCAGAGCATTACACCCCAACCCTCTTCAGTCCTTACAACTGTCTTTGTTGTTCCTGCACTAGGTGGTCCTCCCTTCAAAATAAGACACAAGGTAGCACAAAAAATCAGCAGTCAGAAAATGTCTTCACATCTCTGTGAGAAATACAAAGCAGAAGTGAATCTACGTTAATTGTTTATTCACGAGATTCACAAATCCCAACGCACTTCAGTGTTGGAATTTACATTTCTCGGGAAAAACAGCGCAATATGCAAAAACCTGTCTAGCAAATTATTCCTAGGCTGTAAATTTAAATAGTAGACTAAAAGTGAGCTATAATTCATGAGTTAAAAATCCCACAGCAACGATACATTAAATCGGGTTTATAGATTTACAATTATCTCAAATTATTGCCGTTCTAAACATTATTCAGCTCTTTTGGATAAAAGGCACTAGAGCTAAGAAGCTTCACCACTCAGTCTGCTGCCTTCTTATCTGAAAGAGACCACTGAAGAAGGCCTCCAAAGAATACCACCGTCCAAGAAAGAAGCCGAAACTGGGAGTTTCCCAGCTCCTGGGAATGGAGTTTGCTTCCAAAAGTTGTGGGTGATCTGTGTCACTGAAGGCTTTTAAGTAAAGATTGAACAGCCATTTGTCTGAAATGCTATATACTAGGGTTTACTGTATCAGCAGATGGATGGATTAGAAGAACTCCAAGGTCCCTCCCAACTCTGTTATTCTGTATTCCTACTTACTATTTTTCAATAAAAGTTGACCTACTTCTATTAGAAAGACCTGTAAGATGTTCCCAGTGGCTGCCTTCTTCTTTGGCAGTTGCTGTATCACCCAGACTGTTTTTGCAAAGCACAGGTGGAATAAGCAGTGAGCCAACTGCAGATGATCAGAGATGCTGTAGATAAATGAAGCAGGCATCACCCATCCATCCATAGGCTCATAGCCATAACAGAGATACTATTTTTTTTTCAAAATAATAATATAAAAAACCTGACTGATTTGGGCATCCCTACAATGTAGAGAGAGAATCATACCTAGTAAAGTAGTAAAGTAAAGCCCTAGTAAGACCACACCTAGAGTACTGCATCCAGTTTTGATCACCACACCATAAAAAAGATGTCGAGACTCTAGAAAAAGTGCAGAGAAGAACAACCAGGATGATTAGGGGATAACCCGGAGACTAAAACATATGAAGAACAGTTACATGAACTGGGCCTGGCTAGTCTAGTGAAGAAGTTGACTCAGCCTTCCATCCTTTCTAAGGCAGGTGAAATGAGAACCCAGTTTGTGGGGGCAATAAGCTGACTTTGTATAAAATATACAAAAGGATGAAGGCTATTGCTTAACGCATTGTAAGCCGCCCTGAGTCTCCGGAGAAGGGCGGCATATAAATCAAATTTAAAAAACCACCTTTCATGGCCAGATCTCGCCAGATCGCAAGAGCAAGATCAACGGCCCCAGGCCTGCCGGAAAAGTCAGGTCTTCACCGCTTTTCGGAAGGCCAATAGGGTGGGGATGGTCCAGATCTCAGGAGGTAACTGGTTCCAGAGAGCTGGGGCAGCCACAGAGAAGGCCCTCCCCTGCGGGCCCGCCAGCCAGCACTGTTTAGCTGACAAGACCCAGAGGAGACCAACTCTGTGGGATCTTACCGGGTGCTGGGAGCTATGCGGGAGAAGGCGGTCTCAAAGATAACCTGGCCCTGAGCCATGTAGGGCTTTAAAGGTAATAACCAACACCTTGAATTGTGACCAGAAACCAATAGGGAGCCAGTGCAGCTCGCGGAGAATTGGTGTAATGTGGGTGTACCTAGGTGCAGGAAGACCTAGATTGTAGTAAGACATTTGCTACAGTACACTAGGAACAGTCTTCTGATTATTTATCCCTCTCTCTCTCCCTCTCTCTCTTTCTCCCCCCAACCCAACCATCCCAAAAGCTGTACTGCATTTTTTGAACAGTGATGATTCCAGCATATTGGACATCTCATTTAAATAGCAGCTCAGAGAAATATCCCATGATGGATGAAGTTCTCCCTAGCCTGGTTTTCTAATAATTCATCGGAGCCAAACCAGAGCAACTCATGAGTCTTCCAATGTCACTGAAGAAATGGGAGCATCTTCTAAGTTGCTTCATCAGCACTTTGAGGCAGAACCATTGAAGATGACTGATGGGACAAGAGAGAGAGAACACAACACCTCAGCTGATTTTGCTTCTTGGAACACACGTTCCATGCATAACAGGAATTCCTCACCCAGCTACGAAGATGAAAAACTGAAGCTTTGATCCAGAGACTCATGGTTGGGACAAGCTTCTAGAAAAGGAAGAACCCACTGTCTGATGGTCAGACGAACATAAGATTTTGCAATTAACATGTTTTGAAGAGTCCATGAACCATATGTGGTCTCCCTCTGCAGTAAAACCATGACATAACTCTCTAGACTGGCCCTTTGCTTCTCCAGAGGTTTGAATATTGAGACAACTGGATATCTATCTTCTTAGAACAATCCAGATATACTTTCAGGGACAAAGTAAAGGTACAATTATAGAAGCTCAGGAAACCCAAAATTGGGAAAGGAAGTCATGGGAACAGTGGTCCAATGATTCTTTTGGCATCTGATACCAGACTGGCTGTGATAATTATGGGATGCTGAGAGCTCTGAACCAGAGTCCCTGGCTCCATCTATCCACCAAGGCAAAGGAAGGGTCTTCTAAGAGGTCACCATATGATTGATAGAATAATTGACTAATAGAAATAGTAACTGCCTAACAGAGTAATTCAGCAACACAATGAGTCTTGGTAGTACAGTGGTCTAAAGCACCTTGGTATTGAGACCAGCTGCCTGCAATTACTGCAGATTCGAATCTCGCCAGGCTCAAGGTTGTCTCAGCCTTCCATCCTTTCTAAGGTAGGTAAAATGAGGATCCAGATTGTGGGGGCAATAAGCTGACTTTGTATAAATATACAAAAGGATGAAGGCTATTGCTTAATGCATTGTAAGCCGCCCTAAGTCTCCGGAGAAGGGCGGCATATAAATCAATTTTTTAAAAAAATGAGCTCCCAAATTAAACATAGGACCAGATGAGAGTTGGTGATGATCCCTGGTGTAGAGAAGATATCCACAAAAACTTGAGAATATGTGAGAGGAGTAGAAGAGTATCATGTACTAAATTGAACAAAAGTGAAATGTCTGTTTCGTATCAGAAGTGTGAGTCTGTATGAGTGTCTACTTAACTCAGGTAAGAATTAGATGCTTTGTGGGTTCTGCCTCCAAATCTGGAGTTAGCCGTATCTGATCTTGTAAAGCTAAGCAGGGTTGAACCTGGTTGCTATTTGAAAGGGAGATTGTCAGGAAATCCCAGGGCTGGAGCCTAATTTAGAAGTCAAGAAAACTTCCTTAGATATATGACAAACCACACCTGTCTTGTGGGCAAGAGATAACAAGGACATGTTCATGATATTACTAGGATGGGGACAAGAAGGAGATTTTAGCAGGTGGACTCAGGTGTCTGTTCTTTACTTAATTTAAAGATAATGAATACCTCTTAAGTCCCTAACAACGTACATTTCCTCGGTAAATGTCCAAGTACAGGAAACAAAGGGTAACACCACTCATTACTGGCTGAGCTACAATTTATGGGCTGGTGGGCAACTTTTCTTTCCTACTTTTTTGAGTCCTTTAACTATTACAAAGAAACTCACCAAAAACAATACGGCTTATTGTTTTCACTGCCTTTGCTTTCTGTTCTGATACAGCCTTTTTCTGAAGTCCCAATTATCTGCGGTCTCTTCCTCCCCCCCTTGCAAGCAACGCACCCGCGTGCGTTCACACACACTTCACAGTGTTCCCTTTTATCACATTATAAAAGCCACCAGGTCTCTTAATTAGCGTCACCCAAATCCATGCAAATTAGCTGAAAGAAGCTTCCCCCATCCCCCAGCACCACGCTATTAAGCTTGACATTGCTTTTGGTGCTCAGTTCTTTTGATTAATGCGTCTGCATGAATTTGAAAATAAATAAATAAAACTGTCATACAAAGCTCTTCCAGATAGCTATTGATTTTTTTATTATTATTTTTTTTTTTTTAACAAATCAAGAGAGTGACAAAGAAAGAAGCAGGCTTGGAAAACTCACATTGGTGTGCTGAATTGACCTGAAATTTGTTCAGGAGCTTCTCAGCACCATTAGTAATAGATGGGGAAGAACCTCACCTTTCCATCAGGACAAAAAGTACAGTTTTCCTTCAAGCTCTGGTGGCGCGGTGGTTAGAGTGCAGTACTGCAGGCTACTTCTGCTGGCTGCCTGCAATTTGGCAAGTTCGAATCCCACCAGGCTCAAGGTTGACTCAGCCTTCCATCCTTCCGAGGTGGGTAAAATGAGGACCCAGATTGTTGGGGATAATATGCTGACTCTGTAAACCGCTTAGAGAGGGCTGTGAAGCACTGTGAAGTGATATATAAATCTAGGTGCTATTGCTATTGCTGGATGAAAGTTCTCCAAAGTTGTCGATATGGACCCCCGGGATTCATGGGACTCTCCACTCTTGCTGTTACTGTTGTTGCTGTTACTATTTGTAATACTAAGTATATTTATTAAATTATTTTCGATAAAATGAATGTGAGGGGGGTATTGATGAACAATCTGAAGCTTTGTGGTGGATTTGCTGAGGACCTTTGATTTAAATCAAGCTCAATTCAAGTTTATTTGTAGGTCCATCTGAACCATCTGAAGCCACCCTGAAGAAAATCAGACCTCTGTTCTAGGTCCTTATCTTAATTTAACCTTCCTTCCTTCCTTCCTTCCTTCCTTCCTTCCTTCCTTCCTTCCTTCCTTCCTTCCTTCCTCCCTCCCTCCCTCCCTCCCTCCCCCTCCCTCTTTCTTTCTTTCTTTCTTTCTTTCTTTCTTTCTTTCTTTCTTTCTTTCTTTCTTTCTTTCTTTCTTTCTTTCTTTCTTACATATATGATCCTTTTATTTTAAAAAGCAGCTGTTCTGGTCTGGATTTGGACCTGTTCAAAGGCTCTTTTCTGTTCACTCTCTTCCAGCCTCATGCCTAAAACTAAAAGCCTCATGCCTAAAACTAAATTCTCTTGGATGAATCGGCAGGTTTCTTCAGTCCCCTCTGTTGTTCTGCTTGCTGTACCATATGAAAGACGGCAATGCTGAAGGCACACCTCAGGGACAAAGCCCGGTTGGAGACGGAGGGATTTATTTCTGAGCCATTAGCCAAGTTTCATTGCTTCCTCCTGTTGAACATGCATATCAGTTAATGTAAACCAGGGGTCCTCAAACTTGGCAGCTTTAAGACTTGTGGACTTCAACTCCCAGAATTCTGGGAGTTGAAGTTCACAAGTCTTAAAGCTGCCAAGTTTGAAGACCTCTGATGTAAACAACCAGGTTTTCTCTCCATGGAGTTTCTAATCCTTCCCACATTGAGTGAACTGACAAGCGACTTGTCCAAAAGAGAAGGACCCTAAGGTGATAAATACATTTCCCAACAAGAGTGAAAAAGTTTTCTCAGCATCCTGGCTTCTTTCTCAGGAAGTCCTAAGCCAAACCTGTTCAGGGACCCTTGTTTCTCCCTGGATCTCTGCCCCATTGTACTTCCCCTGAAACAATTAATCAATCAGAACAATTAATCGGTGGAACAACTTGCCTCCAGAAGTTGTGGATGTTCCAAGACTGGAGGTTTTAAGAAGAGATTGGAAAACCATTTGTCTGAAATGGTAGAGGGTCTCCTGCTTGAGCAGGGGGTTGGACTGGAAGACCTCCAAGGTCCCTTCCAACTCTCTTATTCTCTTATTCTATTGTTATTCTGAGACTTGGACAGTGCCACCAAGCCCAAAATAGCACAAATTCTGTATATCTAGACCCAGGGAAAAATGTTCCACTTCCTTGGAACTTTCCATCTGTTGATCTGGGTTGTGTGTCACAAGGCTATAAACAAGAGGAAGCCAAACGGAGGAAGATATCCCACCGGCCAATTCAGTCCCACAGAGAGGGCCTCCTTAGGGTGCCGTCGGTCAAGCAATGCCGACTGGCGGCCCCCAGGGGGAGGGCCTTCTCTGTGGGGGCACCCGCCCTCTGGAACGAGCTCCCCCCAGGAATACGACTAATCCCAGACCTCCGGACCTTCCATCGAGCTTTGAAGACCTTCCTATTCCAGCAAGCTGGGCTGGCTTAAAATTTTTAAAGGGTTTTTAAGGGTAATGGGTTTTAATACTTCGGGAAGCCAATTGGATTTAATTCTGTTTTAAATTATTTTAAATTTTGTATTGTATGTATTTTAATTTGGCTGTGCACCGCCCTGAGTCCTTCGGGAGAAGGGCGGTATATAAATTTAATAAATAATAATAATAATAATAATAATAATAATAATAATAATAATAATAATAATAATAATATCCGCATGAAGCAGAACTAACTCATCTTTTAGATCAACTGCTTAAGATTCAGCTCTTTGTGGAGTGTCAGCATTTCTATTCCAAACAATCTCCCTGGATAACTAATAAGTCCAACAAGCCCATGCATTTAAATGATTTAAGAGTGGTGTACTGATGATCCCATAAAAGGAGATATATAGATATATATATATATATATATATATATATATATATATATATATATATATATATATATATATATATATAGTCATAATCCTTGCTCATACAACACATCAAAAAATATATGAAAATCCCATTTTATTTTCCAAACTGCTGGTGTAGACAGGCACAAGATGTCACCGAATGAATTTTGGAACTATAGTGGGATAATAAAATCACTGCTATGAACATAGCTGGAAGAGCTGGCTGCAATTTATCTGAATTGCTGGACCCGACCAAAATAAAACCTTTATTCCTACTGTCTTTGACTGGTAGTAACCAAGAGGATGTAATTAGATCAGGCACTGCTTGGGGCTGAAAGAAGGCAGTTTTACTCTATTTTGTGTAGGCGAAATTATACAAAGCACAACCTCCTCTCGGTATAAAAAAAGCAATAACCACGTTATCCATGGGGTAGAGGGAAATCATCCAAATTTTATAGAACAAGAGTATTTTTATTGGGAAATGGAACAAAAATAAGTACACAAGCTTTTGAGTTTTCAAGAATGCTCTACCAAATACAACGACCCTCTAATCCCTTAATCTGGGATAGAATTGGGGAGACTGGATGGAGCTGAGTGTTTACTGGCCGGATGCCCTTCCTGACCCCATAGAATGTTATCAAAAAGGGTATTTTAGTAAATGTGGTATTTTTACTGCATAGGAATATCTGTTGAGTAGGGAGATAAGGGTTACTTAATGTGCTGTTTTTTTCTATTGATGGTCTTGATCAGTGGTGGGTTTCAAAATTTTTACTACTGGTTCTGTGGGCGTGGCTTGGTGGGCGTAGTATGGCATGGCTTGGTGGGTGTGGCTTGGTGGGCATGGCAGGGGAAGGATACTGCAAAATCCCCATTCCCTCCCTATCAGCTGGGACTCAGGAGGCAGAGATAGATGGGGGCTGGGCCAGTCAGAAGTGGTATTTACCGGTTCTCCAAACTACTCAGAATTTCTGCTACCGGTTCTTCAGAACTGGTCAGAACCTGCTGAAACCCACTTCTGGTCTTGATGCCATACTGAAAAAAAGTGAGCAGGGAGTAAATATTCAACTGGGATCAGAAGACATGTTTTTAGTTTTGTGGTATGTTCTTGAACAGGGGTGAAATCTGAACCAGTTTGCTACCGGTTTGCTGGCATTTCACCCCTGGTCTTGAATATATTCAAACAACGTTGGCCACGGAATTGACAAGATGGTAGTCATGACGAAGGTGGCCAGCACAAAACACCCCTCCAACAGAAGGCCAATTAGTGGAATTGGTTCTCACCCACCCTTGCCCCCATATCTTTGGACCTGTCAGTCAGGGACCCTTCAATAAAGACTCTTCTCCACAACTATCTTCGTTTTTCTTTCTGGAGAAAACCTGTTGTGCTTATCTGCTTGCTACCAAGAAGCTTTCTTATAAAGATGTTGCTAGAGGCTGGCGCTTTGCTTTTGAACATGACAGCTTCCGGTTTCTTTATTAATTAATTTTAAAAAATAGTCAGTCAGAACTCAGGGAACTTGAAAAGCACTTCTGAGGCAGTCTGCAAATACAATGATGTCTGACTTAAAGGATAAGGACCCTTTGAAAACAGTTGTCTGGTCCAATGGAATTAACAACTCTTCAAAGAACGTTTCTTTCAGCATCTCGGCAAGAGCCTAAACAATTCAATGACCCCCTGAGCCCCTAATGTTCTCTCCAAGGAAGCTTTGAACATGGGGTGGGCACCTTTCCTGCCTAAAGGAAACCAACCTCTTCTTGCTGTCACCTGAACTATCTCTAATAGGAACGGTTGTCTGTGGAAACTCAGGCAGTTGAATAGTCCAGGCATATTTTCTGCAAACATTTTTAATGTTTCTCGCAAACAGGGGATGCAATTACTCTTGAAATCATCAGACCTGTTGATGTGTAGCAAAGCAAATAATGGAGTGAGTGAACACCAAGAAGGAAAGCATCTGGTTTGTTGCTGGTGCTCATGAAATTACCCTAAACAGACAGAAGCCTCAGTGAACAAGCTAATCAACACACAAATGTTCACCTTTCTTATTTTTAGCTTTAAAATGCCATTGAACTTCTTTTAACAAGACAATATAGCAATTTTTTAATTAAGAAATATCTGAAGAGATTTACTGAAGAGAAAGATCTGAAAGGTCCTGCCTCTCCCTCCTGTTCAAGAAAGCATGGACTCTTGAAACTTTAGCATTTCAAAAGGAACCTTTTATTGAAAGGGAGTGATTGCAAGACAATGCAAAGCAGGGTCTGAGTTCCCTCCAGGCAATTCCATTAGGATAAAGTAGTTAGAAAACCCTCCTCTCAGTTTGATGTTGAATGAGCCAATCCACAAGTGCAAAGATGTTGTGGAAACGGTTGTCCTGAGAAAGAGATAAGGATTCGTTCCCACATGTTTCTTCTGTGAGGCTTCCAAACTGAGAGTAAACAGATGGCCCTCCCCCCTTGTACATCCCTGGCTTAGGGATGTACAAAGCTTGTACATGTCTTAGGACCTGGTTATTTACAGGACTGGCTGCTACCACCAATAGCCTCCCACCGACCAGTACGCTCCCATAGAGAGGGGCTCCTCCGGGTGCCGTCAGCCAAACAATGTTGACTGGCGGCCCCCAGGGGGAGAGCCTTCTCTGTGGGGGCACCTACTATCTGGAACGGAGATACGGAGGATCCGGGATCTGCGTACCTTCCGTCGCGCGCTCAAGACTTTCTTATTTCATCAAGCTGGCCTGACCTAAGTCTTTCCCCTTTTTAAATGGAAATTTTAAATTTGGTTTTAAATTATTGAGGTTTTAAATTCGGCCAAATTATTTAATTCATTTTATTTTATTTTAAATTTTGTATTTATATGTTTTATTCCATGGCTGTTCACCGCCCTGACTCCTTCAGGAGTAGGGCGGTATACAAATTCAATAAAATAAAAATAAAAATAAATCCCCCAAGGTAAATCCAAGCACAGGACAGAATAGGTGACAGGGTAAAAGTTATAAACTAGGGAATTACAGGATACATAGGAAAACAGAATGAGAGCCATAAGTGAGTAAAAGAATCCAGAGTCCCCTCCCCACTTGAATGGCAGTATCACGATAGGGATTTGACAAGATCTTTCTCTGGCTAATTATGCTATTCAACAAGATTGTGATGGAATATGGTCCAGATTCTCAGGATATGGAGGTGGGGTGTGCATTCTAGAGAAGCAAGGGACAACTCAGTTAATATAGTTTGTGTGAGAGGAAGAGGGTGAAGATGGTTCCTCCTTAATAGTTCCCAGAGTATTATAGGCTTTATGTGGCTGGTAGTCTTCTTTAGTTTGGTAAAATTCTGGGTGAAGAACATAAAGAAATCTGCCTGGAAGAGTCACAAGTTGTCTTTGTTGATTTTTGGAGCTTGAGTGAGAGAGAGAGATTAAAGAAACAAAATTCAGCACGTAAACAAAATGGTGTGAAAATTAGATCCTAATTAGGGGGAGATTTAAAAGAAATCCGCCTTAGATTGCAATGAAATTGAACACAGAGACAATTTAGGCACGTTTGCTAAATTGATCCAAATTGAAGCAGATAATCAATCTTCTCTTCCTACTAAGCTCTTGAACCATTTTATTGCTCAACAGAGAAAAAGCACACAGCAGCTGTGTCCCAGTTTGCACCAAAGATGCAGACCCACCCACGTATACCTAATTACTCTCATGAAAGGTACAACATGGAACTAAAAAAATGTCTTTCTAAATTCCATACAATATATTCCTCTCTCTCCCTCCCTCCTGCTGTCACTCCTGCTGGTCGGATTATTGATTTATGACTTTGGTTAATATCCTGCTCCAAACCCAGACTCCAACTTGCTTACAATGGACAACATGTCCATTCTAAAATCTAGACCATCCATAAAGGAAGGACCTGACATGACATCAGTTTTGCTCAATTTAAAGTTTTCATATTGCTTTATGATGATTGCAAATCACTCAGAGTCACCTAGGAAAGATGGGTGGTTCAGAAATTTGAAAAATAAATAAAATAAAACAATCAAGCTTTCCTTATGAGCCAGCGGCTGGATGGGGAATTCTGGGAGTTGAAGTCCACAAGTCTTAAAGTTGTCACGTTTGGAGATCCCTGCTTTAGGGAAAGAAAAGTCCTGAAATTAATGTATGTGGTGAAGCCCCAAAGTTGGTTTTTCAAGGGGCAACTGGACTTTCTGGTTTTTCTTTGAAGATGCTTTGCTTCTCATTCAAGAAGCTTCTTCAGCTCAGCTTCTTCAGCTCAGCGAAAGGTCTTCAAAGAAAAACCAGAAAGTCCAGTTGCCTCTTGAAAAAGCACCTTTGGGACAACATGACCTGGATGATGGAGAATTTCCATACAACTGGTGAGGATCAGATTTGGGGTATCAACATTATCCTTGGTTCTAACTTGAAGCCTCAATAATAAAGTCCTGAAACTTTGGTCAAGGCTAAATATTTCTCTCCCTGCCAGTAAGGAGTTGCTGAGATGACACAAGGTATTTTTATCTTACAAGAGCAGACTGACCCAGACAGATGCATCCTATTGTTCACTTCTGCATTCCACCCTAAATGTCATGTATAATATATGATAGTATATGCAACTCCCTGTATATTCATGTGACTCCCTTTTTCTTGCTTATCTGTTACCAAATGTCTGGACTAGGTGTTTTTCGGTTCCTCCTAAGACCAAATATGTCTAAATGTAACACCCAGATGATGTATACATAATTTAGAGTATAAGAACAACACCTTTGTACACCCTTCGGGGTTCAAACATTTTGCTGTGTTACTGCTGTTTGAACCTTTATGCATAATAAACCTTTCCTGCATTGAAGAGCTTGGCCTTGTCCCGTCTTTTCCTACAACAGTTGATGGCGACTCCGCCAGGACACTAAGGCTGAGGCAATATTTTGCTGAGGGCTGTTCAACCCCTCGGGCCCTCAGGGCAGCCGCTCCTGAACATCCTCCGAGGCCCACAGGAGTTTTTAACTTCCGGGAGGAGGCAGCGACTTCCCTGTGAGGCCGACGGTGCTGTGAGCGAGTCTAAGAACCCTGCGGTGTAGGAAAGGAGGTGTGAATGGTTCCTGGCCAGGACGTATGAAGTGAAGACATCTCAGGCGAGTATATGTAAGAGATTGTTACCTGTCTCACTTGAAGACAGAAGAGGGGACCTGATCTCTCCCCTGGACTCGGGACGGTTGTCCTAAAGAAGTCCGTGTGAGGTCCTACAACAGAACCAGGGGTGAAATTCAAAAATTTTCCCTACCGGTTCTGTGGGCGTGGCTTGGTGGGCATGGCAGGGGAAGGATACTGCAAAATCTCCATTCCCACCCCACTCCAGGGGAAGGATACTGCAAAATCCCCATTCCCTCCCCACTCCTGGGGGAAGTATACTGCAAAATCCCCATTCCCTTCCCCACTCCCGGGGGAAGGATATTGCAAAATCTCCATTCCCACCACACTCTGAGACCAGCCAAAGGTGGTATTTGCCAGTTCTCTGAACTACTCAAAATTTCCGCTACCAGTTCTCCAGAGCCTGTCAGAACCTGCTGAATTTCACCCCTGCCATAGACATATGTGGTGAATTCTCGTGATTTGTACATTGGGGAATCTTCATATTTACAAATCAAATTCTCCCCATCACCACCTCCTCCAGTGGTCATGAGAGACTCCACCCACTTGGAATCCAGTTTCTGCAATTTGCATAGCCCCTCCTCGTGGTCTAGCAAGTCCCAATTCCAGTGTCAAGTTTTCTCCTAGGCATTCCAAGGAAAGACAGAATCTGAATACTATGTGTGTTTTTAAAAAAAGTTTTACAAGCTTCAGATGTTTGCAGAAGACCAATCTAGGAGATTTTTCTCTGCTTTAGTCCTCCTTGTCTGCCTGTTGGAGCCTCTTGAAGCCTTGCCATCCATTTCAAAGGCTTGCTATACACATGGCTTCAATTTTCTTTGTGATGTTGCCTCTGAGAATGAGATTGTCAGTACAATTAAAATACAAAGAAGGGATGGAAGATTCCTTCTTGAGGTACTTCCAGGAGTGGACTAGCAAGCAATTACACAGGCTTTGCAAATAAGATATCAAAGGGAGAGACATCAATTGTTTTGTCTCTTTGTATCCTGGTTTGAACTCATTCATCTTTCTGGAAGACACCTCAACACAAATGAAGCTGGGAGGGCCTTTGATAACCAGTGAAAGAAAAACAATCTTCTCTACATTGCAGGCTTGCAAAAATCCTGCCTCCAATCCCTTACTGAGGATATTTTTTTTTAAAAAAAAAAAAACCTAATGAGGAAGTATTTTTCATGCAAATGCATTTCTGTTCCCGAGGAACCAAAGCAAAAATAAAATTCAAAGGAGGACCTGATATACAATTTTGAAGGCCCAACATGTGAAACAATGGAACTGATTTCCTTTGTCAGGTATGGAAGCCTCTGTATCTTGAGGGAAATGTTGCTTCAATAAATAACACAAGAGGTAAGCAGTCCTTACTACTTGCTGGCAAAGAGCATTTGGATCAACCAAAAGCCCATAGAAACGTCCACAAAACTGTAGGATGAAGGATTTAGGAAAGAGAATTCTGATTCCAACCTTCACTGTGTGATCTCATCCAAATATCCCTGGTCCACCATGGAACATTTTATCACCATGGGACATTTACAGTCTCAAGACGAATAAAAGTTTTCCCATTACATTTAATAAACAGATCAGGTGACAGCAACCCAAATAAAAGTCAGAATAGAATAGAATAGAATAGAATAGAATAGAATAGAATAGAATAGAATAGAATAGAATAGAATAGAATAGAATATGGAATAAGAGTAGAGTAAGGAATAAGGAATAGAATAGAATAGAATAGAATAGAATAGAATAGAATAGAATAGAATAGAATAGAATAGAATAGAATAGAATAGAATAGAATATGGAATAAGAGTAGAGTAGAGTAAGGAATAAGGAATAAGGAATAAGGAATAGAATAGAATAGAATAGAATAGAATAGAATAGAATAGAATATGGAATAAGAGTAGAGTAAGGAATAAGGAATAGAATAGAATAGAATAGAATAGAATAGAATAGAATAGAATAGAATAGAATAGAATAGAATAGAATAGAATATGGAATAAGAGTAGAGTAGAGTAAGGAATAAGGAATAAGGAATAAGGAATAGAATAGAATAGAATAGAATAGAATAGAATAGAATAGAATAGAATATGGAATAAGAGTAGAGTAAGGAATAAGGAATAGAATAGAATAGAATAGAATAGAATAGAATAGAATAGAATAGAATAGAATAGAATAGAATATGGAATAAGAGTAGAGTAAGGAATAAGGAATAAGGAATAAGGAATAAGGAATAGAATAGAATAGAATAGAATAGAATAGAATAGAATAGAATAGAATAGAATAGAATATGGAATAAGAGTAGAGTAAGGAATAAGGAATAGAATAGAATAGAATAGAATAGAATAGAATAGAATAGAATAGAATAGAATAGAATAGAATAGAATAGAATAGAATAGAATATGGAATAAGAGTAGAGTAAGGAATAAGGAATAAGGAATAAGGAATAAGGAATAGAATAGAATAGAATAGAATAGAATAGAATAGAATAGAATAGAATAGAATAGAATAGAATAGAATATGGAATAAGAGTAGAGTAAGGAATAAGGAATAGAATAGAATAGAATAGAATAGAATAGAATAGAATAGAATAGAATAGAATAGAATAGAATAGAATAGAATAGAATTGTTTATTGGCCAAGTGGACAAACAAGTGGACACACAAGGAATTTGTCTTGGTGCATACGCTCTAAGTGTACATAAAAGACAAGATACACTCGTCAAGAATCATAAGGTACAACACTTAATGATAGTTATAGGGAACAAATAAGCAATCAAATCATATTAGGAAACAGTCAATATAAATCATAAGGATACCAGCAACAAGGTTACAGTCATACAGTCATAAGTGGGAGGAGAGGAGTGATAGGAACAATGAGAAGATTAATCGTAACGCAGACTTAGTAACTAGTTTGACAGTGTTGAGGGAATTTTTTGTTTAGCAGAGTGATGGCATTTGTTAGATAAGACCAATAGGCTTAAACATAATTCTGTGAAGCTGGTGCTAGTAAGCCTACAGTCAAGAGACTATTGACTACATGAAAGACACAAACACACATTCATTTTATCCTTACGGCAAATCTGTGAATTTCATGATGTAGAAGAAAATTGAAGCTACAACTCCTCCTCTTTTACCTCCTTTTTTTTAAAGAAAAAAAATCTTTTTTTAAAAAAAAAAAAAGAGAGAGATTTTAGCCAGAGATACCATGGCAAGTATGAGACTACTACTCATTGCTACTCAGTATGAGGCAAAGATTGAGTTGTCCAGAGAATTAGAGATGACTTCTCCTAAATGGCACCAGCGTCTGCTAATGAAAATACCATTTTGATAAGATGAAATGGGACAAGCTTTGATCCTGAAGAAATTGTGTCCATTTGACCTTGTTCTGTCTAAATATAGACATGTACAAATGAATCATGTCACTGACTTGCTTTTCTTGTTGGACTCAATATTTTGACTTCTGCAAGAGTATCTTTTTCTGATTTACCAGTTGATTCTTTTGAAATCCTATTTTGCCAGTTCAGGTTCAAAATAAATTTAAACCATCTCAGGATTTGCTGGGGACATCACCAACCCAAATCTACCAACCTAGCCTGTTATGACCCAGCCTTAGCAGCAGCAAGAAACAGACTCCTTGTCACAACCCCCCACCCCTCTTTATTTACCTCTTGTGAATTAATTGCATTCACCCACCGAAAAGTCCAGGCAAGAGTTCTTCAAGGAGTTCACTGCAGTAACAGACCTTATCAGTTCCTTGTGATCAGTGAGCTCCCAGCCAAAAGACTGCAAATTAAGTTTTGGCAAGCAGTCTTTGTTGCACGAAACACCATGGGCAAAATATTCAGAAATACCAACTGTTGTCTCCTACGACAACTACTCCCCTTTCCTTCTATTTATTCGCCAGCCAGGGAAGAGCCATTCAGTGTCCACATGTGCTTTGCTTCCCGAGTCGACTCCTTGTCCTCCATTGCTCACCTCTCCTAACTGCTCTGCGCATATGTGCATCTGGAACAGGTCCCAGCTGTTCTTCCTCCTCACTCATCTCAGCCTCCAAAGGCAGTTGCCTCTCCGGTGGCTGGAAAATGTCAGACTGCCTTGGCTCTATCTCTGCTTCCGACAAAGAGCATCTATCAGAGCCTTCCCCAGACTCCAGAACTGGCCCAAGTTCCTCCCCAACCTCATTGTCCGAGTCTGGCAGGCCACAACTCAACCAGTGACGTCTCTGCATTTGCAGATCGACAGAGATAGAAGACCTAGCTCAAATCCTATTTGATTGTTGCCTGTATAAGAGGGTGAGAGACAAGTATCTTGGTCTATACTGTATATCAAACAAATGACCCATTGGGATCCCCATATCAAAACAACTTACCTTATGTGCTGCCAGAATCTGAAAATAACATTTAACACAGCACAGTACTTACGGTTCGGTTGAGATCTGCATATGTGGGACTGATTGGGGTAGATTGCAGGGGTGACACCAAAATATAATTTTATCATATCTTATCTATATCTTAAATTATTGTATTTTATTCCAATTTCATTTTAGACTGCTTTTTCTTCCAATTTCATTTTAAATTGTATTTTATCCCATTTCATTTTAAATTGTTTTTATCAAATTTTAGTAATAATTTGTTTCTGGAACTCTGCACTTTGATATGGCCCAAGGGCTATCAATAAATAATATATATCAACCAGTGTTAAAAAAATATTAGGTTGTCCTGAAAAACCCTGTTCATTTTTTAAATTTTTTTTTACAAAGAGTATGTAAAAAAAATAGGGATTATTTACTATAATCTCTAATATTATAGATTAATAGATTAATCTATTATTTACTATAATTGCTATTATTTGTTATTTGAGATCCAGGTTTATTGGAACTGGAATTGTCCACATATTTTGTGTATGTCAGAAATTATTATTTAATTGTAACTTCCCTGTTAACAATTATTTGTACTTTCTGAGAATTATAAGCTGACCGTACCCATTTATTAAAATTATCTCTTAGTTTCATAACTCTAAACAAAAAAAATACCTGAATTCAAATGGTCAAAGATCGTCTGTGCATCTAAGAATATCAATGCAGTTTGTTTTTCATTATGTTGCTCCAAGTATTTCAGAGCATTCAAAACATTTCTAATATTGATAAAAATCAGAGCAAACAAAAAGATAAAAGGGTTAAAAGTAAAACGAGAGGAATACAAGGTCCAAGCATTTGCGGATGACCTTGTATTCTTCATAGAAGAACCATTAAAAACAGGACAAATATTGATAAAAGAAATAGAGGAATTTGGGAAGGTAGCTGGTTTAAAAATTAATAAAGATAAGACCAAAATGTTAACGAAAAATATGATAGGAAAACAAATAGAGGAATTAATTAAAGAATCAGGATTACAGTTAGTAAAAAAGGTGAAATATTTAGGAATATATTTGACAGCTAGATGTGCAGCAATAAAGGAGAATAATTATGTAATCTTAATCCAACAAATAAAAGAAGATTTAGACAAATGGGGGAAACGGAAATTATAATTATTAGGGAGAATAGCAGTGATAAAAATGAACCTTCTGCCAAGGCTGCTTTATTTACTTCAGACAATTCCAGTAAAATTGGACAATTTTTTTTTGTAAATTTGAACAAAATAACTACAAAATTTGTATGGGAAGGAAAAAAGGCAAGAATTAAATTAAGTATATTGCAAGAGCCAGAGGTGGATTCAGATTACCAGCATGGGAAAAATATTATAAAGCAATGAGTTTGACTGTCAGGTTTCGGTGCTATCTTGAAAAAAACTTCATTCTCAAGCACAAGCTCTCTAATGAATCACTTTTATTTTAAGAATAGCAGAGTCCGACATTTCTGATTCATTTTGCAGCCAAACTGGCCCCTCCTTCCAACCCCCTCCTCTTCCGCACTCCAACCCCAATGTCTCATTGGCCATCATGCAAATCCATCTCTACATCCCAGCACGTTCTTTTCACAGGAATGTGCCCCCCTCCTCGTCTCCCAGGATACCCTATCTGTAACATACAAAGACTAGGTAAAAGTTCATCTCAGCAATAAATCAAGCTACTGTTCTATGTCAGCGCTGGAAAAGAGCCTAATTTGGAACGCTGACATCCGGCCCCTCTCCCTTCACTTCTGCGACATCACCTATCCCATAGGGAAAACACAACAAGATTAGTCTCATCAGCCCCTCCCTGGCTGTGCACCCCCCCCCCCCGGCTTTCCCGGGTGGTCTGCATGGAATTTTGCTATAAGGCGATCAGCTTGAATGTTTGCGCTCTTCACCCAGGAAGCCTCTGACACTGGGTAACCTTTCCATTTAATTAAGTACTGGAGGCGCCCCCTGTGCCATCTTGAATCAAGAATCTGCTGCACTTCGTAGTGCGTTTGGCCCCCAACAACCAGGGGCCCAGGGGGTTCACGTGGCATTGGCCTTAAAGTAGACCCCACTACAGGTTTTAGAAGGCTACTGTGAAAAACGGGGTGAATTTTCCCCAAAAGCCGTGGCAACTGCAATTGAACTGTAACGGGGTTGATTATTTTTATTATAGGAAATGTTCCTATAAATTTTGGACCCAATTTCCTGCTCGGGAGTCTAAGTCTCAAGTATTTGGTGGAGAGGTAAACTTTCTCTCCCAGTTGAAATGGTCTTTGGGGAGTTCGGTGCTTGTCTGCTTGTTCCTTATAAGATTGAGCCGCCTTTGCCAGCGCCCTCTTAACATTTTCCCAAGTTTGTCTCAACATTGCCATCCAGTCGGTCAAACTGACTGAGGAAGGGGGCTCCCTCGGGTATTCTGGCATGGGAACAAAATCCATGCCACTCACTATTTTGAACGGGGTTAGCCCCGTGCTGCTGTGGACAGCATTATTATATGCAACCTCCGCAAAAGATAGGAGGTCTGCCCAATTGGACTGCTGGTAGTCGACGTAGCATCTTAAATACTGTTCTATCATAGCGTTCAGTCTTTCTGCCTCCCCATTGGTGCTCGGGTGAAATGCTGAGCTGAGCCCTTGGGATGAACCTATGGATCGTAGAAACTCCCTCCAGAACTTTGCTGTGAACTGGACCCCTCTGTCGGAAATGATTCTCCTGGGGACTCCATGTAGGCGGTAAATGTGTTTCAGGAACAGTTTGGATAACTGACGAGCTGAAGGCAGTCCACTACAAGGAATGAAGTGTGCCTGTTTGGAGAATAAGTCTATTACAGTCCAGATCACTGTATTTCCACTGCTCCTCGGTAGGTCTACTATAAAGTCCATTGCAATCTCCTCCCATGGTCTTGTTGGTTCAGCTACTGGTTGCAACAATCCAGGCGGGCACCCTGGCCTTGTCTTCATCGTGGCACAAATGGTGCAGCTTTTTACATAACTGTCTACGTCCTTTCTCATGTGTGGCCACCAGAACTGCCTTCGTACTAGGTGCAGAGTCTTTAGGAATCCGAAGTGTCCTGCTGGTTTAACGTCGTGGCTCCTCTTGAGAATCAGGATGCGTAAACTCTGTGGGACATAGAGCTTTGTCCCCCTCCATGCTAGTTCATCTCTTTTTGTCAAGAGATGTTGATTGTCCCGATACCAGGGGTCTGTCAGCGTTTCATTTTTTAATTTTGCAGTTAAGTCACTTGCAAGTTGGCCTTGCAGATCACGTCGTTGCCGTCTGGTGATCACTTGGGCCGCAGCTTGGGTGGAGGGGATGATGGCATTCACTACCTGCTCCCGCTCACTATTGTATTGGGGCATCCGGGAGAGGGCATCAGCCAGGAAATTTCTCCCTCCTGGGATGTGCTTAAGCTCGAAATTGAAACGAATGAAGTATTGTGCCCACCGCACTTGCCTGGGCGACAGTTTTCGTGGGGTTTTTAGGGCCTCTAGGTTTTTATGATCAGTCCAGACTTCAAATGGTTTCTGGCCTCCCTCTAGAAGGTGCCACCAGGTCAACAAGGCCCACCTTACTGCAAACGCTTCCTTCTCCCACGCCGCCCATCGTCTCTCCGTATCGGTGAGTTTGCGGGAGGTGTAGGCGCAGGGTTGTAGATCACCTTGGTTGTTCTTTTGGAGTAACACAGCTCCTACTGCCACATCACTTGCGTCTGCTTGGATGACAAAAGGCTGTTCCGGATCCAGGTGTTTTAAGACAGGTTCTTTCGCGAACAGTCCTTTTAGTGTCTCAAATGCCTGTTGGCAGGTCAGGTCCCACTGTTGTCCCGGGTGAGGTTTCATCGCTGGGCTTCCTGTCTTTAGGAGGTCCGTCAAAGGTTTGGCAATCTTCGCGAACAAGGGGATGAATTGTCTGTAGAAATTCACAAAGCCTAGAAAACTTTGCAGTTGTCTGCGGGTGCGAGGGGGCTGCCATTGTAGAACTGATTGGACCTTGGCTGGGTCCATCTCTATCCCCTCATTTGATACTCGGTAGCCCAGGTAGTCTAGCCGTGATTGGTGGAAATCGCATTTTGGCAGTTTGACATATAGGTTTGCCCGTAGCAGTTTTTCCAGTACTTGGCGGACGAGGGGTATATGTTCGTCTATGGTCTCCGTGTAGATAAGAATATCGTCCAGATAGACGAGGACCCCTTTGTAAAGGTGTTCATGTAAGACTTCGTTTATTAACTGCATGAATACTGCCGGGGCTCCTTGCAATCCAAAAGGCATTACTTTAAACTGGAAACTACCCAGGGGGCAGTTGAATGCTGTTTTCCATTCATCTCCTGCCTTTATGCGTACTCGGTAATAAGCTTCTCGAAGGTCTAGTTTGGTGAAAACCTTCCCCTTAGCTAGGTGGGCTAACATGTCTTTCATGAGGGGGAGGGGGTACAAGTTGTGTACGCAAACAGCGTTGAAACTTTGAAATTCGACCACCAGTCTCATGGAGCCGTCCTTTTTCTCTTTAAACATGACCGGCGCCGCTACCCTTGGTTTTACTGGCTCAATAAATCCCCTTTGTAAGTTTTTGTCTATGTAGTCTCGCATTTCCTGCATTTCTCGGGGCGTCATGGCATACATTTTAGGTTTGGGTAGTTTCGCTCCGGGGATAATTTCGATGGCACAATCGGTTTCGCGGTGGGGGGGGCAGAATGTCACACTCGGCCTCGCTGAATACCCCTGCCAGGTCTTGGTACTCCCTTGGGATATGGTTTGTGTTACAGGCGGTGGTGGGTACGGCTGCCAATTGCTTTGCTGCACCTTCTGGGAGGGACCCTTGTGTTTGTGGTGTTTTCTTCTGTAGTGGAGGGCTGCTTTGGGGTTTCAGCGTGGGAGGGAATTCTTCTGGTCGGGGCGGCAGGGGTTGGGGCCCCTTTGCTATTCTCAGCCTGCGGGTTCCCTCTTGCCACCAAATGATTGGGCCCCATTTGTCGAGCCACGAGAGCCCCAATATGACTGGTTCTGTCATCTTGGGGGCTATTATGAAGCGGATCGTCTCCCAGTGATCTGCGAGTTCTAATCTCACGGGTTCAGTCAAGTGTGTGGCGTACGCTCCTCCCACTAGGGACCCATCAACTTGCTCAAAGCGAATTGGTTGTTTGAGCTGTTTAGCTCGGATTCCCAATTTTAGAACTGTGGGTAGGTTGATTAGGCACCGTGTGCTACCCGAGTCTATTAGGGCTTGGAAAGTCTCTTGGGCCCCTGTTTTGGGGGCTGTTAGGCGTATGGGGAAAAGAAAAGGATGGACGGGTCCACTCACCATCGGGTCATCCTCGCCTTCGTCCTCTGTGTCATAGGGTTCAGGGGACTGATCTCCCTCATCTGGGATTCCTCTGGTTTCGGTCAGATGAGCGAAAAACTCCGGGATTTGGGGAGCTTCCCGCGGTACGTGGGTGACGTGCTTGGGCCCTCGTTCCGGTCGTGCTTTCGGTGGTGGAGCTGGCCCCGGTCTAGGCGTTCCACATCTTGCTGCTATGTGGCCGCTTCCTCCACATCTGTAGCATTTTAGTGGGCTCCGTGGGGCAGTTGGTCTGTAGGAGGGCTGTGATGTTGGGGTTTCTCGTCTGTTGAGTGGCCCCTGGTCTGGTTGGCCTCTCTCCTTTCCCTCTGGTGGTTTTGACGTGTCACTCGCCCGCAGCCCTCTGTCGACTTTTATCGCTACCCGGAACCATTCAGCGAGTCGGTTTGGGATGTCACGATAGGCAGTCACTTGGGAAATTCTTTTATCTAGGCTTGTTCTAAAAAAATACACCAGCAATCGCTCTGGTAGGGGAGGCAGTGTCCCAATGACTCTCCTGAATTCACGGATATGCTCTCTGATAGGCTTCCCCCTCTGCATTAGGTTTCTGAGCTCGTCTTCCACATAGGGGTCCTCCTCCTCCTCCTCATAACGGGCTCTCAATAGTTGCAAGAACCCATCTGCATCTTGTAGTTGGGGAGCCCTGTATTTGTAGAGTGATGCTGACCACCTCTTTGCTTCTCCCTCCAGCCCTTCCGAGATAGCATTCACTAGGGCTCTGGGGAAAGGGTAGAGGTGTCCGAACCGCTCTATGTATATCTCAGCTGAATCGAGGAATTGGGCGAGGTTGTCTGGGTCACCATCGAACTTCCCTCTAAACTGGGGTGGCTCCTCCCTCTCTGCCCTCTCCTCTCTGTGCTGAGCTCTGGAGGGCCAGCCTTGGTGTTGATAGTCCTCTGCCTCGTCTCTCATCCTGGGGTGGGGAGGTGCTGCCTTGTCTGGGCTTCGCTGCCATTCCCATCCCCAGCTCGCCCTTCTCAATTCACTTAGGGGTTTTTCCTTATCTTTTACATTTGCAAAAGAAAATTCCACCCCTAAGGCTTTTGGCACAGTCCCCGGGTACTTATCTGCCTCACGTTTCTTTGCTTGAAGTTCTGCGGGGAGGGAAGGCGGAGAAAGTTGAACCTTTGTATTTTCCAAGTTGGCTGGAATCACGACCGCTTCTGCTCCTCCCGTCTCTTGAAGCAGGCTTTCCTCCGAGAGCTTGGCTTCAGCCATAGTCCGTCCGACCAGATGTCTGGGAGGGAACGGGATGATTTAAACTCAGCCAGCCTGGATTTGGGGGAGAGTTTGGCTGTCTGTCAGGTTTCGGTGCTATCTTGAAAAAAACTTCATTCTCAAGCACAAGCTCTCTAATGAATCACTTTTATTTTAAGAATAGCAGAGTCCGACATTTCTGATTCATTTTGCAGCCAAACTGGCCCCTCCTTCCAACCCCCTCCTCTTCCGCACTCCAACCCCAATGTCTCATTGGCCATCATGCAAATCCATCTCTACATCCCAGCACGTTCTTTTCACAGGAATGTGCCCCCCTCCTCATCTCCCAGGATACCCTATCTGTAACATACAAAGACTAGGTAAAAGTTCATCTCAGCAATAAATCAAGCTACTGTTCTATGTCAGCGCTGGAAAAGAGCCTAATTTGGAACGCTGACATGGATTAAGGAATGGGTGAGTTTGAAAAATCAAAGATTGCTAACATTGGAGGGACACAATCTGATGATGGGGTGGCACGCCTTCTTATGGAACATCAGGAACAAAACACATATGTATTTTTGTAACCATATATTAAGAGACTCATTAATTTGTACATGGCAAGAAATTAAAAATAAACACTATATGAAAGTTCCTGGATGGCTATCCACAACGGAGGCGATGATACACCCCAATACTTTGACAATTCAAAAAATGGTAAGATATCATGAAATATTAAATCTCCAGGGAATATTAAAAACACAAGAGGAACTTAGAGAGCAAGGAATACAAATAGACTGGTGGCCCTATTTACAGATTAAAAACAAGATACAAAAAAGACCAAGAGGAAGGAGGAATTGAATTAAAACCAAATCGGTTGGATAAACTTTTAGAAACCACAGACGAAAAATTGATTTCAAAAATTTATAAATATCTATTAGAATTTGATTTAGCAGAAGAATTAGTAAAGGGACAAATGATAGCATGGGCAAGAAACATTGGACATAACATAGAATTGGAGGACTGGGAAAGTGTGGGAAAATAATCATATTATAACAAAATCAGTGGCTTATAAAGAGAACCAGTACAAAATATGGTATAGATGGTATCTGGCCCCTTCGAGATTAGCAAAAATGTATTTGAATGTAAGTCCAACTTGCTGGAAGTGTTTGGCTAATAGAAATAACGTTGGAAAAAATAGAACTCAAACCAGAATTTTTTTTTACTAGGGATTATTAAAGAAAATTATAAAAAAGAAATAAAGTATTTAATACTACATATAATCACCGCGGCCAGATTGGCGTTAGCTCAATTTTGGAAAACTGATCAACTGCCAACAGAACTGATAATCCAAAAAATCTATAATTGTGTGGAAATGGATAAATTAACATTTGAATTGAAAGATAAGGCAGACTCAAAATATTATATAGCATGGAACAGATGGTATGATTGGATAAATCGGAGAAATGAAGGCAAATGTAAATACTGAATGATAACAAAAACTAAAAAAAAAATGCACCGTCAATAAGACAATGGATATGTGACTAAAGTCACCTTTTCTTTTTATGTAGTGTTGTTTATATGTATATATATGTGTGTTTAGTGTATATATGGTGTAGCATTTCGTTTTTAAATGTTTAATAAAGTTTGTTTTTTAAAACCAAAAAAACCCAACCCATTTCTAATATTACCTTGTAGCTGTCTTTTTTAAGTAAAAACCCACATTGATCTTCACAAATAGAATCCTGTAAAATTATTTCCAACCTTTCAGACAAAATTGTGGCAAACAGCTTGTAATCATTGTTCAATAAAGATATCGGCTGATGGTTTTTTGTCAAAGCCAAGTCTTATCCCTCATTAGGTATGAATGTTAAATTAGCCTCTTTCTAGCAGTCAGGAATATTTTCGTTCTGTAAAATTATATTCAAAGTTTGCTGTAAAAATTGTAAAAACGAATCTTCAAAACATTTACAGGCCAGAAACCCATCTGGATCAGGTACCTTTCCAATGTTAAGTCTTTTTGATAGCTTCACACACAGTTTCCTTATTGTTATTGGCCTGATTCAAATTGTGTCTCTGATTCTCGGTAATTTTTAACAAATTCTGTTTATATAAATACTCAACCACCTGTAGCACCAAACATGAAATCCTCTTCAGTGTCTGGTATCTGTTGTAGCATTTGCTGAGTTTCATCCAGGAGTGGGCTTCAAAAATTTTAGCAAGGGGTTCTCTGCCCGGTTGCTGGGTGGGTGTGGCTATGGTGGACGTGGCCTAGACAGCCTCCTGCACTGGGGGGGGGGGCATTTTTGCTTTTCTAGAGCCTCCGGGATGGCGAAAACAGGCTCCCCAAAGTCTGGAGGCCCTCTGGAGGCCTTCCGGTAGGCCCGTTTTTCGCCCTCCCTGAGCCTCCGCGTGCACCCAGCCCTTAGCTGCATTCAAAATGGGCCGCGTGGGGACTCTTGGGAGGAGCTGGGTGGGCGGGGTGGGGCCAGCCAGGAGTGGGATTTGGGGGTTCTCCAAATTACACAGAATCATAGCTACAGGTTCTCCCAAACCTCTGCAAACCCCCAGCAGCCCACCCCTAGTTTCATCTGTCATTGTCACTCTCCTTCATGTCTCCTCCAGATCTTTTTCTCAAAATAAATAAATAAATAAAAAATCTTGTTTTCTGAACTGTATTCAACCTAAATCTCTGCTGTTTAAAAATAAAAATCATCAGCTCCAACTTTTTTCATCTAAGTAGAATTATCTTCTACTTGTGAGGATAGTACTAAGTAAGTAGTTCTTACAGTAGGTTTGTAAAAGAAAAAAGTACTATTTTGTCTTGCGTAGTACTCAGATTAACATTTCCTTAAATACAATTCCATTGTACATAGTTTTCTAAGAGTATTGCCTGTTAGAATATTAGACAGAAAGGATGGATTTGTCTCATAAACCTAGAGAAATAGGAGAAAAGCTTGTAAATGCCTCCCAAATCCCATGTGCCCTTGTATCATAATAATAGTAGAATAGGTAGAATTACTGGGACATAATAATAACTTGCTATTTCACTTCTGTAAGAATTGCTTTGCTCCTGTAAGAATGAGAATTGCCTCTGCCATTTGCTTCTACCAGTGATCTCACTTCTGCTCTCTTGTTGTTTTTTACAACTCTGTGCCTGGTGGATATCTCAAGAAGCGGGGCATATCATGGTTTGGCAGGGCTACATCGGGCAAATACCTGTGTTGCTAAGCACCCAACCCCTCTGTTGCTAAGCACTCAACCCCCCTGTTCCTTGCTGCACGGCCAATGCAGGGCTACAAGGAAGGCATGGGCCAGGGGACCAGAATTGAGTACTAAGCTGCTGTCTCTGAAGGTATAAAAAGACGCCATACCTTTCCCAAGGTGTGGCCTTCCTTACATGCACCTTGTCCATATGTTCATGGAATGGTCTACCCAGCTCTTCTTTGTACAAATTAAAGCTGATATTTTTCCAAGCCTCTTCATGGGTCTCTCTCTTTGGCATTCTGGTGACTCAAGTATATTTTGGGACCTTACACTTTCATTTTTGCTGTGAAAATCAAGAGTTTGAACAAGCAAACAGAAATTGTTTCATAGTGTAGACCCAGACAATAGTCCTTCTTTGGGGGCAACAGAAGGGATCATGATAAACTGTTGGTCAATTTCTGGTTGTTTAAAGTAATTCTAGCAGAACCCCAAAAACCATCATCCTTCAGCTGAATCCTTCAAAATTCAAAGAGCAAGATTTGCCGAAGTAGGGAGAAGAAGAAGCCGCAAGGAGAAGAGAGAATTGCATGACAGAGAAATTAGATGAACTCCACTTTGGGAATTATTGACTTCTGAGAAAACTTCCATAAAATATATTGAGGAAAAACTGAGCTGAGGAAAAACAGGGAATTGGATAAATAGTGAGCATTTAAAAAGTTAAATGTTAAACAGCTCAGCCTGCAGCTGGTATCCAAGGAAATGCCAGAGTGTTATTTCTAATGGGAAAGTCTCAGCAGATTAATTGTAATTAAAAATGAGTTAAATCCTCCCTTTTTTTTTCATCCAGTGAAATGCTCAACTTTTACTGAAGATCACATGTCTTCACTAGCTGAGTGTTCAATTACCAATTCCATTACTTCTTTTCATGAATTAATATATATTCTATTTCAGGTTAATTGAATAGCAAAGGTTCATAACAGGAAAAATAACTGCAATGGAGCTCAGGATTAAAAGAGTAAAAAGTGATGCCAATCATACCATTTCCATCATAGGCTATCTGCATCAAAAATTAAAGGGTTTTTTTTTTCATTTTCTTATTGTTTTTCTTATTATTAGAACAGGTTATTAGAACTTGTTAATAAGTTTGCCACCTCAGAAATACTTTGATTGATGCAGTCTTCAAAGTGAAAATACAGCCAAGCAACATATTTGACGGAATCTGATCTATCAACCAATTTTGAATATGATATTTATATGAGTAGTTTTGGGCCAAATATTGTCAATGCAGTATAGAACAGCAGCACCTGGGAATCGTTTGATTGAATGCTTGAAATAATATGGTCCCCTTGGCTATGAAATGATAGTTGTGTTGTGCAAGCTGGACAAAGATATTTGGAGCAGTGTGACTGTTTTATGTAACCAGGTGCACCAAAGATAATTCTGATCAATGAAACAAAAGGAAAATAATAGGTTTGCCTATTACTTCACCAGTTAAGCTGCTGAAAAGACACCATTGTCACGGATCCATCCGTTTGTCTGTCTGTCTGTCTATCCATCCATCATCCATCCATCATCTCTCTATCCACGTCTGTCTATTTGTCTATATCTAGTTGTTGAAATTCATTTCTCTCTTTATTAATCTACATCAGGGGTGTCAAACAACTGGATGCCTCATGCACAGGCCCAGCCCAACTCCGCGAATGGGCAAAACATTGCAAAATGTTACATGGCGGCAACATGAAGCGGCGAGTTTGACACCTACACTCAGTACCCCATAACAACAAAGTGAAAACAGAATTTTAGAAATGCCTGTAAATGTATTAAAAAGAAAAAACTGAAATATCACGTTGGCATAAGTATTCAGACCCCTTCACTCAGTACTTTGTTGAAACACCTTTGGCAGCAATTACAGCCTCGAGTCTTTTGGGGTATGACACAACAAGCTTTGCACACCTGGATTGGGGGATTTTTCTGGCATTCTTCCTTGCAAATCCTCCCAAGCGCAGTCCGGTTGGGTGGCACAATCAGTGGACAGCTATTTTCAGGTCCCTCCAGAGATGTTTAATAGGGTTCAAGTCATGGCTCTGGCTAGGCCACTCTAGGACATTCACAGAGTTGTCCCTAAGCCACTCTTGTGTTGTCTTGGCTGTGTGCTTAGGACCGTTGTCATCAGCGGTGAGTTTCCAATATTCTTACCACCGGTTTGCCCAGCATGCACATGCTCGCGCGCTCCTTCCGTGCATGCACCCAGCTTCGAAAACTTGGCTAAATAGGATAGCATTACACCAGGATGGGTGGACAGGGGCAGGCTTCATCCAGGCATGTTTAGAATTGAGGCCAAACAGTTCAATCTTGGTTTCATCAAACCAGATAACCTTGTTTCTCAATCCGAGAGTCCTTCAGGTGCTTTTTTGCAAATTCCAAGTGGATGCCATGTCTTTTGCACCGAGGAGAGGCTTCCATCTAGCCACTCTGCCATAAAGCCCAGATCGGTGGAGGACTGCAGTGATGGTTGTCCTTCTGAAACTCTTGTCCCATCCCCACACAGGATCTCTGGAGCTCAGTCAGACTGATCATCAGGTTCTCTTACTAAGACTCTTCTCCCCTGATTGCTCAGTTTGACTGGACAATCAGTTCTTGGAAGAGTCCTGGTTGTGCCAAACTCTTCCATTTGAGAATTATGGAGGCCACTGGGCTCTAAGGAACCCTTCAGTGCAGCAAAAAAATTATTGTAGCCTTCCCCAGATCTGTGCCTTGCAATAATCCTGTCTCTGAGCTTTGCAGGCAGTTCCTTTGGCCTTATGTCTTTTGCTCTGCTACAGTAGGCATTGTCAGCTGTGAGCCCGTCTATAGAGAGGTATATGCCTTTCCAAATTGTGTCCAATCAATTTAATTTGCCACAGGTGGACTCCAATCCAGGTGTAAAAACATGTTTGTTTTTCAGCTGAGACCTTTCTCAGAGGTCTCAGCTGGACTATTTAATATAAGAGAGGCGGTTCCGGATTCTAATGTAATGATTTATCAAGCCACAAACCAGCATGGAAGTCAATTAGTTGATATACAATTTATAGAACCAGAAAGATTTAAGCCACAAAAGCAAAACCAACAAGACCAAGTTATAGATCAGCATGAAAACCAAATAGTCGATACACAATCTACAGAAAGGAATTCAGGATGGAGATCCAACCCACAAAAAGTCAAGAAAAGAAGAAGTAGGTCTCACAAAAACAAAAACTTTTAAACTAAACAACAGTGTAATGCCAGTTATTTATGAGAGGACTGAATATATGAAAAGATAATGGGCAAAGTTTTGATTTATTTTATCCTGAGGAGAGTGACAGATCTCTGCAGTGCTGAACTTTTGGGATGTGAAAAGGGCCTTAAATTGAATGGATTGGAAATATCTTTTTCGTTTTTTTGGATTTCTTGATAAATATATTACGTTTATGCTGAGTTATATGGCTGAGTTATATTAATATACGTAAAAGATTTGACTTAAGAGACATACGTATGGGGGTAGTAAAAGGGTAGATTATGAGCGGAAATCGCTAAATTGGGAGATATAATAATATTATGTTAAATTAGGAGTTATTAGATAATGTTATAATAGAATATCACTTTGAAATGTATAGTATAGTATAGTATAAAGGGGATATGATAATTTTATTAGAAAGAAAGGGTCAGTATATGGAGATGGAGTAAGTGGATGGTAAATATGATATAATCTGTTATGAATTTGGGTTTTATTATGAAGAAGTCACAGGGGAAGGGGAGGGTGAGGGGGGGTTAGGGAGGAGGGGGGATAAAAAAAGGGGGAAAATCTGTATTTGAAAAACTTTTTCAATAAAAAAAATAAAATAAAAACACGTCAGCAATGATCAAGAGAAATAGGAGATACCAGACATTTCTAAAATTCTGTTTTCACTTTGCCATTATGGGGTACTGAGTGTAGATTAATGAGGAAAAAATGAATTTCTTTTTTTTTCTTTTTTTTTAATTGAAAAAGTTTTGAATACAAATTTTCCCCCCATTTTTCTCCCCCCCCCTCCACCCTAACCCCCCCTCACCACCCATCCCCCCCCGTGACTTCTTCACAACAAAGACCTAATTCATAACAGATTATATAATATTTTACCATCCCCTTACTCCCCCCTCTAAGTACTGACCCTTACTTGCTAATAGTATTATTAATATTGTTACTTCCCCCTTTTACCATACATTTCAAAATAACATTCTACTGTAACATTGTATAACTTCTAATTTATAACTTGTAATATTATTGTAACTCCCAATTTAACAATATTCTACCCTTTTTCTCCTCCTCCATACTTATATCTGTATATTAATACATTTCAAAACAACCTTCCACTTTAAAACTATATAATAAATCCTACTTTAACATTTAATCTTTTGTGTATATTAATATAACATTTCAAAGCAGCCTACCCCATAAATCCTAATTTAACATTTATTCAACTCTATCCATTTGCTCCACTCCCCTAAATATATCACTTAAACATCCCTTTTCTTAAACTAAACAATCAGTAAACTAACCTATTTCCACCCACTTTCCTGCAAAATTGCCATGCACAACAATTCTTAATATCTTTAATCCACTGCCCACTCTGCTAATATATATATGTATGTACATATGTATGTATGTATACATACATACATACATACATTCTGTTATACAAAAGAAAGTCAATGACTTTAAATTTATAATCCATATAATATCTTCTTTGATGTCTTTTCACTGGATTGTTGAGTCCATCATCCATAATAGGGTAACCTAGCATCCTGGTGCAACAGTTTGTTCAAAATCCTCAGTCATCAACTGCCCCCATCAGTAATGAATATCCTCATATATATATATAAAAGAAAAAAACAACCACCCGAGTGACATTATGATTATATTCCATATAATTGTAATTGTGGCTTTCATCAGGATTATTAATTCCCATCATCCTAATGGATAACAACCAGATCTTTTGCGTGCCCCAGCGTAGCTCTCTTGCCTCATAGCTCAAGATGAATATAATATATTTATCAATAAAAGAAAGAAGTCCAAAATAGATAATTCAAATCCAACAAATTAAGGCTCTTTTCACATCCCAAAATTACGGCATTGCAGAGGTCTGTCACTATCCTCAGGATAATATTAACCAATACTTCGCCTCCACTATCTTTTCATATATTCATTCATTTTTTAAAAATAACTGGCTTCACTGTTGCTTAATTTAGAAATTTCTATTTTTGTGAGACCTATTTCTTTTTTTCTTTTCTTTTTGTAGGTTTGATCTCCATCCTGGTTTCCTTTCTATAAGTTGCATATCAACTGATCGATTTTCATTCTGCTTTATAACTTGATCTTGTTGGTTTTGCTTTCGTGTCTCATATTTCTTTTTTATCAATTGTGTATCAGCTAATTGGTTTCCATACTTGTCTGTGACTTGATGAATCATCACGTTAGAGTCCGATGCCACTTCTCTCGTATTTATAGATAATCCAGCTGAGGTGTCTAAAGAATCCAAAGGCAATTTGTCCACAGCAGCCTCTATAATTCGATGTTTTCCCTTTATTTCCAATTCCTTCTGCTTATCCTGTATTGTGCCTAGAGATGTTAAGTTCATTTTCAAAAAATTTTGATAAAATTCTTCCGCTTTTTCAACAGTATTTAGTTGGTATCTTTCTCCTTGATATCTCAATATTATACCAGCTGGAGCGTCCCACCTGAATAAAATATTTCTTTTTTTTAACTCAGTCACCAGAAAACCAAATTTCTTCCTTTCCAATAACATCTTAGGCAGGAGCTCTTTGTAAATCCAAATCTTTCTTCCAAACAATTGCAAAGTAGAATTAAAAGAATTTTGCACAATATTATTTCTTATATCTTTATCTGTAAAATAAATCACCACATCTCTAGGCAATTGCCTTTGCTTTGCAATCCAGGAATTTATTCTATAAACTCTGTCAATCCTACAAAATACTTCCTCAGGTTGAACCTTTAAGATCCCAGCCAGAATTTCAGAAGATATTTTCCTTAAATTATCTCTGTCATTTTCCTGCAGTCCTCTGAGTCTAATCACATATTCAGTAAAATTATGTTGCATCATTAAAACTTCTCTTTCAATCCGTTGTTGCATGTTTTCTGCATTACAAGTCTTTTGATCAGCCTCCATTTTAGGTTTTTCTTTTGAGCTATTGTCTTGAGTGTTTGTCAAATCATTTTCAATTTTTTGTATTCTATTATCCAAATTGTCCTCAATTTTTTCCACTTTAGACTCTAATAAGTTAGTATTTGCATCCAACTTAATCATAAATTCTGCAAGACCATTAGCCATTTTTATAATCTTTTGGTCCAAAATATCAAACTTTGATTGCACTAATTCTTTAATTTCCTGCTTAAATTTTTCAAGGTTCTGATTCACAATCTCATCCCTTCTTACAATCTCCTCCAAAAGAAATTCAATTATATTAAAATCAGTTTTCTGAGACTGGAGATTTAGAACTTGTTCACGTAATTTATTAATGGGGGAATCCCCCCCCCACCGCTTGTTTGTCCGGCTTTGCAAGCTTTAATGCCATATTTCCACACAGACAAACTATTTTTAAAAAAAAGAAAAGAGAAACAAAAAAGAAAAAAAAAAAGCTTCTTTCCAACCAAGATCAATATCAGATCTCCAGGAAGAACAAAACACAAAAGTAGAGCTTTATCTTCAATTGTAGCCAGAAGTATTTATTCCGCTACTTTGTATCTTAATAGAAAATGGAAGGACTCTCCCTTTCAGCCCCTTCTCAAGCCTCGGCAGTCGCCATTTTTAAAAATTCTTTTTCTCCTTTTCCTTTTCCTTCTTCAATAATTGTTATAAAATAGATGAAATACTTGCGATTCAGGGTCACAGGTCCAGCTCACGTCCTCTTTAATTGTTCTGTTAATTTTTGTAGGCTTGATCTTGTCGCCTAGCTCTGCATAAGCAGAGGTCTCCCAAAGCCCGGAGTGACGGCGACGGAAATAGGGAGCTTCATCTGCTTCGTCCCCAAAAGTAAAAAAAAAAACTTTTGGGGCTAGGCAGAGAGCTCTACCTGCCCCCGCCAGCTCTCTTTCCATTTCCACATGGAAATGGAGTTTTTTCGAGCCGCCTTTCAGATGTAAAGGCGGCTCTTTACAGGCAATGGGGCGGCGATCCCAAGGGATCGTCTGGCGGCGGCAAGAAGCAAACCGGAAGTCAGGAAAAAATGAATTTCAACAACTGTAGAATCAGGCTGCAGCATAACAGAATTGCCAAAAGTGAAGGGAATCTGAACACATTCTGAATGCACTGAATCTCTCTGTCATCTATCATTTATCTATCATCTACTATCTATCATCTGTCTTTCTCTCTGTCTCTCTCCCTCCGTCACACTCTCTTTCTATTTATCTACCTACCTACTTATCATCCATCTATCTATCGACCTATCTATTAATCTATCTCCCTACCTACCTATCTATCTATCATTCATCTATTTGTCTGCCTACCTGCCTGCCTATCTATCTATCTATCTATCTATCTATCATCTATCTATTTATCCATCTACCTATCTATCTGTCTATCTATCTATCTATCTATCTATCTATCTATCTATCATCTATCTATTTATCCATCTACCTATCTATCTGCCTATTATCTATCTATCTATCTATCTATCTATCTATCTATCTATCTACCTACCTACCTACCTACCTACCTACCTACTTACCTACCTACCTATCTTCTTCTCGTGGTGCTCCAAGGGTTAAAAAAAGGATGCCCAAAATAAACATCTTTGACATTTGTTGTTTGATTTTCAAGGTCTGCAATATCATCACATTCTTAGGTTAAAAAAAAAAGAAAGAAAGAAAGAAAGAAAGAAAGGAAAAACTTCTCTGTAGTTTTATTGGAAATGGCTGCAAGCGCTCTCAGCTCGATCATTATGACATTTTAACGTGCCCCAGATGTGAAATACTCACATTTATGCTGGGGCAGGGAAAGATTTTGCTGAGTTTCACCTCTTTTTCAAATCACCATGCAAATCATATTGTTCTCCTATGCAAATGTATGTTTTTGTTTTCATATTTTGATAGTACATCTCTCCCGTCATGAAAGACTGAGAAAGGAAAGAGGGTTGTGGCTTTGTGGTCAAAGATCTGACACCTGAAGGTACTTTGAAATGGTAATTGTGCCCTTTTGCAGTGTCCTTTTTCATCCATCTAAGGTGTGTGATTCTGGATTTATTAAATAGAGAAATAGGTGCCGTTAATATTAGATGCCTTGTCTCCCTTGATGACAAGAGACCTTTCTTCACCGTGAAGATCAGTCTGCTTGTGGGCATTAGATTAACCCCTAAATATGGGGCTGTTTGACAGGAACCTGGTAATTTCCTTGTAGCTAAGACCCCCAATTAATTTGTGGGATGCAGCAATGCCAGTGAAGTTATACAACATGTTTATTTTTTCAAGAAATTTAGCAATTTCATTTATTTCATTTCATTTATTTAAATTTCTATACCGCCCTTCTCCAAAATAGGACTCAGGGCGGTGAACAGCCAAAGTAAAAAACAATACATACAAAATTTAAAAGCAGTTTAAAATAATTAAATATTTGGCCGAAGATTAAAACAACCCAATTTAAAATCTATTTAAAATTCACTCAAGCCAGCCCAGCTAGTTGAAATAAATGGGTTTTCAGGGCCCAACGAAAAATCCGGAGGTCTGTTATTGTACGTATCTCTGGGGGGAGGTTGTTCCAGAGGGTGGGCGCCGCCACAGAGAAGGCTCTCCCCCTGGGGGTCACCAGCCGACATTGTCTGGCGGACGGCACCCTGAGGAGGCCCACTCTGTGTGAGCGTACTGGCCGGTGGGAGGCTATTGGTGGCAGAAGGCGGTCTCGTAAGTACCCCGGCCCTAAGCAATGTTGTTATCTGTGAAGTGCCCATTTTAGGATTACTGCTAGAAGTGTGATCTGGTTCATGCCACCCTATAAAAGGAAGTGGGTCATTTATTTTCCATTCCTTAGGTACACATCTGAAGATTTGCATCAAACTGAGCCCCATGGGGGTGGAGATTGCCAACAGATTCCCCCTGATCTCTCTAGATGCAAAGGCCATTAAGATATCAGGAGAAGAGATCAAACAATCCTTATCTCTTCCCAGCAACCAAGCAATGCGAGAGAGAGAGAGAGAGAGAGAGAGAGAGAGAGAGAGAGAGAGAGAGAGAGAGAGAGAGAGAGAGAGAGAGAGAGAGAAATAGGGAGGGTGGGAAGGAGGAAGGAAGGAAGGAAGGAAGGAAGGAAGGAAGGAAGGAAGGAAGGAAGGAAGGAAGAGATAGTGAACAAGATCAGTTACCAGTTCTTTTTTTCTTGTCAGCTCCATATACCTTTATGACATGTAACAGATGTATTATACATTTCTGCAATGAGACATACACACAAAGGAAGTACCTGCAGGGAAAGGAAAACTGTGCAAAGATGCGCATTAAAAAAATGTACAACTGCAACAATCTTAAAAATAATTTCTTTAATACATGCCTACAGCACACTTCTATTTAAACAGATCATCCTTAGTCAGTCCAGATTTATTTCACACATATATCAGCCAAAAGTGTGTCTCTTTGATATCTGTAAGAGCAGCAGCTAAGACTGGGATAAAATTGTTCCTGAAATGACCATTAGTGAGCTTGATGTTGCATTTTTGAGTCTATGTTAATTTGAGCTTGTTTTTACTTTGGGCCTCTTGTGAATTTTAAAAGCTTAAAGGTAAAAAGGTAAAGGTTCCCCTCGCACATAAGTGCTAGTCGTTCCTGACTCTAGGGGGCGGTGCCCATTCCGTTTCAAAGACGAAGAGCCAGTGCTGTCCGAAGACGTCTCCGTGGTCATGTGGCCAGCATGACTAAAGGCCAAAGGCTCACGGAACACTGATGCCTTCCCACCAAAGGTGGTCCCTATTGGTTGGCAGAAACTGGGACAAGTAACGGGAGCTCACCCCGTTATGTGGCACTAGGGATTCGAATCGCTGAACTGCCGATCTTTCAATCAACAAGCACTGACTTGCTAGGTCTGAATTCTGGACATTGGAGTCCCATTGGAGTCCCTTTGCACTGGGACAAGGCTGGGAAACATGGATGGAATCGCCAAGCAAAATTTACTAACAATTCTAATTTTTTAGCAAATACGAAAAGAAATGTTGCATATAGAACATTTAGAAGGGATTATATAAGTACTGCAGTGAAAATTTCAGATACCAGTATTTTCAAAGCAGACAGTAAAATTGAAATCAACAATGATAAGGGTTAATCCCTTTCTTAAAAGTAGTGCATTCGTTCTTGTTCTCCATTTCTGCCTACACATTAATCCACTGCTTTCCATACTAACAAAAGAACAGACTTCTCTGTCTCAACTCATCACAATATTTCTAAACCATGACCAATCAACCTTTTAATGGTCATTGAAAGAATTCACCTTGAGAGAAGGATGATGCTAGTTGCATGCAGCTTTTTCAAGACAAAGTTATTGTTGTAGAAATAATCAAAACTGCCACAGTGCACGCAAACACATATCCACATACATAAGCACTACTGGTGTCTTTCTGTGTGTGCTTAAATCCTTATGCCGCAAGCCACTCCGCTTTTGCTAGGGGGAGTAAAGGAAATGCATGGAAATAAACAGCCGACAGGAAAGAAAGAAAAAACACCATATATCAAAAATGGACAGTTGATGGTTTGCACTGCAGATACAACAACTGGAATAATTTTATTAAGGCTCTGCCTGCGAAAGTAAAGCTCAGTCGGGATAATACAAACATCAGAAGATTTTTATTCAAGGATAAAATAGAACATCTCAGGTATGGAAAGTTATTCCCCTCCTTTAAAATAAAAGTGAGAAGTTCTCTGTAGGTGTGATCAATTTGACAAATGGAGGAAAAATGTCAGCTTGTATCTACAACAGAGGTGTCAAGGTCAATTTGTCACGTTGTTGTCATGTGATGTATCACAACTTTTTTCCCTTCGCTAAACCGGGGGTGGGCATGGCCAGCGCGTGACACATATAGCCTGTGGGCCACGAGTTTGACACCCTTTATCTACAAGGCTAAAGTTTCTCCTTACCGTGTTTCTCTGAAAACATGACCAACCCCAATAATAAGACCAACCCTAATTTTGTGGGGGGGTGGGCCTAATATTTCCGCTACCCCAAAAATAAGCCGGGGGGATGGGTGGGCCAGTATGAGTGGAGGCACGGGTTGGGGGGGGCAACTGCAGCCTGCTGGCCCATTGGGGCAGCGCAAATACCACTTTTGCCCTTCTCTTTCTGGGTGCAGCATTTCTGCTTGTTGGGCCGCTTCCACCCAGCTGCAGCCAGCTGCTTTGCTTTTTCCCTCTTTTTGGGAGGCTCGCAGGAGGCTTTTTGGCGAACAGGAGGAAAATGGGAAAGGGTTTTTTTCTGCCTGCCATCCTTCCCTCAGTCTGTATTGAGCTTGTGGAATGGATGACAGACAGGAAAATTCTTCTCCCCATTTTTTTTTTTTTTAATTTGATTTATATGCCGCCCTTCTCCGGAGACTCAGGGCGGCTTACAATGCGTTAAGCAATAGCCTTCATTCTTTTGTATATTTATACAAAGTCAGCCTATTGCCCCCACAAACTGGGTCCTCATTTCACCTACCTTAGAAAGGATGGAAGGCTGAGTCAACCTTGAGCCTTGGAGAGATTCGAACCAGCAGAAATTGCAGGCAGCTGTGTTAATAACAGGGTATTTTCCTCCCGTTCGCCAAAAAGCCTCCATTCCAAACGCTGCAGGTTTGGAATGGAGGCGACGGTGCATCCACAGTGCGTCCAGCTCACCGAGTTTGGCCTGCTACACCTCAAAAAAAGTAAGACCGCCTCGAAAATAAGCCAAAGTGCTTATTTTCAAGTCTAAAAGAAAATAAGACTGGGTCTTATTTTCTGAGAAACACGGTAGTTCTAGGTTATTCATTTATTATTTTTTTTATTATTCATATTTCTATGCCACCCACTCTCCGAGGACTCTGGGCAGCTTACAACAATCAACAGTATACTAAATAGCATATTGCCCCCAACAATCTGGGTCCTCATTTTACCCACCTTGGAAGGATGGAAGGCTGAGTCAACCTTGAGCTGATGAGATTTGATCCGCTGATCTGCTGAACTAGCAGTCAGCTGAAGTAGCTGCAGTACTGCACTCTAACCACTGCGCCACCTCGGCTCTTCATGCCACCTTGGTTGCCTCTCTCCTTGGTTAGTTTCCATCCATTGTTTCTCATCTTGCTTTTTGGTGCTTTGGGAAATAGTTTAATCCTTTTGCCTTTATAGGAGCCCTCAAATATTGGAACACTGCTATCAAGGACCAGGGGAGACATAATGGCAGTGTTCCAATATTTGAGGTGCTCCTACAAAAACAAATTCTTTGTAGGAGCCGCACCTATTTTCCAAAGCACCAAAAAGCAAGACAAGAAACAACGGATGGAAACTAACCAAGGAGAGAAGCAACCTAGAAGTAAGGAGAACTTTCCTAACAGTGAGAACAATTAATCAATGGAACAGAAGTTGCCTTCAGAAGTTGTGGGGGCTCCATCACTGGAGATTTTCAAATAGAGACTGGGAAACCATTTATCTGAAATAGTAAAAGGTCTCCAGCTGAGCAGGGGGTTGCAGTAGAAGATATTCAAGGTCTCTTCCAACTCTATTATTCTATGTTCTAAGGTGGTATGGGTCTTCACTCATGTTCAGTTCAAGACTCAATATTTGCAGATGGCAGCGGTATGAGATTGATTTTTATTTTTATGAAGTGGGAGTCTTCCTGCCAGTTTCTCCTCTCTGCCCACGATCGTATATATATAAAGGTAAAGGTAAAAGTTCCCCTTGCACATATGTGCTAGTTGTTCCCGACTTTAGGGGGCTCATCTCCGTTTCTAAGCTGAAGAGCCAGCGCTGTCCAAAGACGTCTCTGTGGTCATGTGGCCGGCATGACTCAATGCCAAAGGCGCACAGAATGCTGTTGCCTTCCCACCAAAGGTGGTCCCTATTTTTCTACTTGCATTTTTTACGTGCTTTGGAACTGCTAGGTTGGCAGAAGCTGGGACAAATAATGGGAGCTCACCCCATTACATGACACTAGGGATTCGAACCACCGAACTGCCAACCTTTCTGATCAGCTTTATCAGCATAATAAAGAAAAACACTTAATCTCTCCCCTGGCTCAAGCTGATAAAGGGAGGAGAACTTGTGTTTCAGAAGTTAATACAACTGCCTAATATGCAGGCAGCCCAAGTTCGAATCCGAGTAAAGGGTATGGCTAGCTGATGAGAGTTAAATAGCTTGAAATAGATCTATATTAGTCTCCCTTTATTTCTTTATCAGCAAATATAAATTTGGTATAAAATGGTTTGTCGTGAATGCAACTGCTTGAGGGCTCCTGAATTGGAGCTGAAAGGTGAAAGGGAAGCAGTATGCTCCCTCCCATATTGGGGTAGACCAGGTGCTTATATATACACCCATGTCTTATATGTGGCATATAAGATATGCAATATATATCATATATATCATTAGGCATCTCTTTTGAGAGATAGATTTCTGCCTGCCCACCTCCCATAATCCTCCTTTGTGCAAAGGTCTGGGACATGAAATTGAACAGGATATTACAGGATGTTTGCCTAGCTCTGAAGGAAATAGTCTAATGTGATTATATAAAATTGAAAAGATAGATTATCATCTAAGGAAAATAGTATCTATAATCATCACAAATAATTTTCCACCTATTGTCTCTTCCCCTCCCAGCTACTATAGTGGCTGTGCTGAGGACAAGTAGCAACCCTTTTTTTGTGTGGTAAGAAGCTTCCCATCATTTGAAGGCTTCAGAATTAGAGTTATGTCATTCATTCAAAGAGAACGGTAGACCGAATACCACCCTGTGTCAGCCCTCTTAGGCCAGGTAGGCAGGAAACACAACTAGATGAGCTAATTTATGTTACTGCAAGGCTAACTATCAGAATCTTGCAAGTTTGAAGGGACAAACTTCCCGCTGTCACTTTTAACCCCCTGATCCATTAGGGCAGGTCCTTCCTAAGTTTCTTCTCTGACTGTTAGTCCATTGGGGTTCCCCTTCTCTTGTCTGATCATTTTCTCTTTCCCTCATTCTCCTTGGTCATCCACACATCCGAATGCATCCTATAATTGCAAACATCTGTCAGGTATAAGAAATCTGGAACCCTGGTCATTCAAATGAGTACAAGTTCATTCCATGCTAGCTCTAAACAAGAATCTGAGCTATTAACGGTCAAGGCCAATTGGCGGTAGATAAGAACCAACACAATTCAAGGCGGGCTGGACTTATATTTCTTGTGAGCATGAAAGGACTCCAAACCTTCATTGGGCTCAGCCTGGTCATCTCCTACAATTCCCTTACTTGGCAACTTCTGGATGTTTTGTGGTCTTCAGCTCTGGAAATGCCTTCCCCAGCATGGTCATTGATGAGGCTTCTGGAAGTTGCCATCCACACTTCTGAAAATTCCACCCTACATGTTCAGAAAGAACCCACTAAGCGAAGTTTGGCTACTGAATGTGCAACATTGCCACAAGGAGCAATGGGTCATCTCAGAAAAAGAAGGTAGCTTGTAGTCCTTACAGAAGAATATTAAGACTTGGCCTACAGGCTGGGTTGCAGGAGAACTCTAAGGGAATGGGTATCTTCTATCCATAATAATTGAAGGTAAGCAGAAGTGGGCTTCACATCATTTAACAACTGGTTCACCCAGAATCAAAAATGTGAGCATGTGCACCCGCACGTTTGCTTCGCTCGCACACATGCCTTGCACACATGCACGCTGCGTCAAAAACACGGCGATTGTCTAAGACAGGATAACACCAGGGCGGTTGGACGGACCCAGCCACTGGCCGTAACTACCAGTTCATCTGAACCAGTCTGAACCGGCTGAATTTGAACCCTGAAAGGTAACGCGTCAAACCTGGACTGATAGCATGAAGGCTTTCCACCACCACGCTACCTTCAGAGCATACAGTACAGATTGCCGGTAGCCACTCTCCATTCAGAACTCTTTATTTCACAACCTTTTGGCTTTAGATGTATCAGGAGCTGAACTTGACCGGCGGAGACATTATTTTTCGCCGTTATCCTGCGTCCCGTGGCAAAGGGAGAAATGCACACTTGCAAAAAAACAGCGCTATTTTGACATCTCCTTGTGGTGGCTCTCTGGTTGCCAGCTGAGCAGTGGGAGAGAAAATGGAATTGATAATTATATTCTCAGCTATGCTCCACAAATACTAATTTATGCAAATAGAGAGGAAAGCTTTCCCTCAGATACTGTTGAGTTTCCAGGTCTTCCGATTAAGCTTTTTACTGGTCTTGTTGACCGAGCAACCCCTGATATGTTGGGGAGGTTCTGAGGCTGGCTGGATTTCACAGACGCCCCCCAAATGGAGACTCCTCATAGGAAGAGCAATTATGTACACTTTTTTAATAGGAAAAATAATTATATGAATAATTGCATTCCCATTTTTAAGCTGTCACACAATTAAACTTAATTAAACATTCTCTTTCCTTCACTAATCTTACATAAACAGCAGAAGGTAAGAGGTGTGGCAAGGGGAAAAAGGGGGAAATTGATATTTCAAAAAGTTTGTGGGTTGTTTTTTTTCTTTTAAAGTTTGAGTTTGGCTTCAGTTTTTAATTTGACCCTGGAACTCAGTTACAACAAGGAATGAGAGAAAAAGCAAGTTTTTTTTTTTATTTTTTACACAAACACACAAACAAACTTACAATGCATTTTTTTCTGAACAGAGTATTGGCCTTGTCACATATTTATACAATTTTTGGTCATCTCCAACACAATTTATATATTTCACCTTTTGCCATAATAATCTTTCTCTCTAATTTTTATTAACCAATGTTACCCTTGCCCTAATCTTAATCAAATTCAATTTTTCCCTTTTTTTTTCTCCAAGTTAAAATCCTTAGCTTTAAAATCTCACAACATAATGTAATTCCCCATGTTTCCCTAGATTACCTTATTCTAATCACAAATACTAGAAAAAACAATTTTTAACTGAAAAGTTACAAGTAATGGTTGTTTGAAAATTCTGTTTTGTCCATTTTTTAAAAAAAATAAGAATTAACCCAGTTTGGAAGTTTCTCCATAAATATGGCAAAGTGTAGACTGAAAATTAAAACTGAAATGAGGTCAATCAAAATGGACAGATTTGTCCATTTAAGTCTTTGAAGAGGGTTGCCACAGAGAGGAGGGGGTCAAGCTATTTTCTAAAGCACCCGAAGGCCAGACAAGGAATCATGGATGGAAACTGACCAAGGAGCGATTCAACCTGGAAATAAGGAGAAATTTTCTGACAGTGAGAACAATCAACCCATGGAACAGAAGTTGCCTTCAGAAGTTGTGGGAGCTTCATCACTGGAAGCTTTCAAGAAAAGATTGGACTGCCATTTGTCAGAAATGGTGTAGGATCTCCTGCTTAAGTGGGGGGTTGGACTAGATGACCGACAACAAGGGTGTCAAAATCACGGTTCTGTTTGACCTCTGGGGGCCAGGATGGGCGTGGCCAGCTTGACGTCACTCCTGTGGGGGTGCCTGTGGTACCCAAATGCTCTGCCAGTGAAAACAGGCTCCCAAGCTCCATTTTCATTGGCAGAGGGTTGCAGGAGGCTGTGGCAGCCAAAAATGGAGCTCGGGAGCCCGTTTTTGCTGGCAGAAGCACAGTGGGCCTGTCCTTCGCTGTTTCCAGGGCAGCCCCACAGGCCAGATCTAAGTACCTCACGGGCCAGATCAGGGCCCCGGGCCTTGAGTTTAACACCCCTGACCTACAAGGTCCCTTCCAACTCTCTTAATCTGTAACTGGGTCTAAAATTTAGCTCTTAAAAATGGAGGGTTGAGTCACAGAACATAGAATAATAGTTGGAAGGAACCTTGGAAGTCTTCTAGCCCAACCTCCTGATTGAGCAGGACCCTCTACCATCTCAGACAAATGGTTGTCCAATCTCTTTTTGAAAACCTTCAGTGATGGAGCACCTACAACTTCTGAGGGCAAGCTGTTCCATTGGTTAATTGTTCTCATTGTTAGGAAATTTCTCCTTAGTTCTAGGTTGCTTCTCTCCTTGGTTAGTTTCCATCCATTGTTTCTTGTTTGTTGTCTTGCCATTTGTGTCAACCACTTGATCATGTTGAGGTGCTGAATACTGGTGATGCTCTCTGTGTCTTCCGTCTGGGTGTATCCCCATCTTTTAATAGCATCCTTCCAGACAAATGCAATAATGTGACTCTCTCCATGCTGTAACTTTCAAATTCGAACCTTGTGATTTTGCTTTCCTTTCCCATGAATGCTGTATGGTACTTGATATTTTAAAAATCAAATGTGGGGAATAGTTAACTGTTACAGATTTGTTTATCCCCTATGGTTTGCTGAAGTGCCAGTCTTGAAAACCAAAATATTGGAAAACAACTCTGGGGGAGGACAGAACATAAGTCTATAAGCTGAGTCATATTTCACAGAGTAATGTTTTCACTATCCTTTTATTACAAATAGGAAGAAGAAGAGGATGCAAAAGACATAGGAGCTTGCATTATGCTACTTAATGAGTCACAATGATAAAGTGTGATGTCACTCATGAGTACAATTCAGTACAACACACGGTACGATTTTTCTGCACAGCCTTAGGTTGCAAACATTCTGGATTTCTGCTAAAATCAAAGCAAGATAACTACAAACTAAGAACCCTCCCAAGCTGCAAACAACACCTTGCGATGATGGGATCATTAATATCGTGCGCAATTCTAATCAATTCCCTGTTAACAGGGCAATCTAACATAGTTTCTTTCTCTGTAAACTACATTTCCATTTCTTCATCTTCGTCCCACCAATTCTAGGCAGTCATTTGAGACAGGAACACAACAGTTTGTCAGAGGGATGGAGAACAGGGTTTTTAAAAGGAACAAAAACGATACAAAAATCTAGACAATGTCAACCAGACACATTGGCTGTGTGAGTTTATCCAGCCTGGAGCTCAAAACATAGAGAAGCAGGACTTTCTGGCACTGGTGAACAGGTTACTCAGAAGATCTGTAGAACCAACTTTTTTCAAAGGAGAAGTTCAGCTTAATAAATATTTCAAAGAAATGACAGCAGACTGACAGGCAGATTGATGCTGCTCCTCAAAGGATAAAGTACCCAGCAGTAGAATCCAAAAGACACAAACAATTCTGATCCCGCTTTTGTGCAGTGAATTTATTGCACAAGGAGGAGGGGGTGTGAAATGCCATCTCCAAAGTTTGCATTGCATTTAAGCAATGGGAGCTGCCCTTTATTTTTGAAGCCAATTCTGGAATCTCTGATGAGCACAGATGCCTGGCATTTGTTAGAGCTTCTGCAAGAATATCCATGCCTAAGAATGCACAGCAATATGAAAGCCTAAAGAGAAATGCCAAAAGCTACAAGTGTGTTAAATAGAAAATCATTGTGCTAAATGCTTTGCTTATTTATTTGGAAGCCAAAGAAGCCTTGTGCGTAGGATTAATAGCACAGGGCATAATTCACCACAAAACCGTCCCTTGGAATGAATGGTCATTTCATTGGAAAACTTAGCATTTATTCAGGCCCATTATTTCCAACTTCAATGCATATATCCTTAGGAAAGCAACCTTGCGGTGCCACACTGCAGAGTGTGATTTGTGGCTCAAGCTGCGATTATTAACCAATTTGCAGCAACAACTGAGCAGAGCCAGTTGCTTAGAGATAACATGCATCTTTTCTTCCCATTTTTTCTCTCTCTCTCTCTTTCTGTCACTTTTATCACCATTTTATTTATGTGCTAATTAGCTCTTGAGATCCTTGCTTGGGAAGCATCCTTTTTAATTAAAAATGGATTGGAACTTGGAAGAATTGGCACCCAGACTGTTACTCTTACTGTCTCTCTGTCACTCTGCCCCTCTCTCAAATGTTCATTATAATCTAACCAAAATGGAAATCCCTCCGTATGTGGTGAGACTTAGCTACCTTTAAAAAAAAAAACAGTTTGATTTGGACCAGTGATGAAATCCAATTTTTTTTACTACCGGTTCTGTGGGCGTGGCTTGATGGGCGTGGTGTGGCTTGGTGGGTGTGGCAGCTGAAAGATACTGCAAAATCCCCATTCCCACCCCACTCCAGAGAAAGGATACTGCAAAATCCCCATTCCTTCCCCACTCCTGGGGCCAGCCAGAGGTGGTATCTGCCGGTTCTCCAAACTACTCAAAATTTCCACTACCAGTTCTCCAGAACCTGTCAGAACCTGCTGGATTTCGCCCCTGATTTGGAGGCAATTTAAAGTAAACTTGATACCAAACTCATAGGACAGTTAGGACAGCTTGGGTCAATCTCAGGAACAGTCGCCACAGGACAACTCAACAAATACAAAAGTTAAATTAATTTCGACAGAACCATGGCCAATTATAATAAAATAACGAAAGTCAATCCAGAAATATAAAAGTTACAATAACTTTGACAAAAGCATGGTCACCAATAATAAAAGTACCTGAATGAAACAATTAATAAAGTGCTGAATTGTCCTGTGGCAAGTTGGCCAGAGGTGAGTTGGTCGCCGCAAGGTGGCCACAGTGAGTTGGCCATGGTTGACTGCAGCGAGTTGTCCTAGATCCATCTCAGGAGCTCTGAGCAGAAGTATCTTTAGTTATTTCCTCATAAGAAGACCTTTAGGCCTTTACTCTTGATAAACATAAAGGTAAAGGTTCCCCTTGCACATATGTTCCCTAGAGTCCCTAGGGAGTTGGGTGGCATAGTAATGTGACTAATAATAATAATAATAATAATAATAATAATAATAATAATAATAATAATAATATGCTAGTTGTTCCCGACTCTAGGGGGCTCATCTCCGTTTCAAAGCCGAAGAGCCAGCGCTGTCCGAAGACGTTTCCGTGGTCATATGGCCGACATGACTCAATGCCAAAGGCCCACGGGATGCTGTTCCCTTCCCACCAAAGGTGGTCCCTATTTTTCTACTTGCATTTTTTATGTGCTTTCGAACTGCTAGGTTGGCAGAAGCTGGGACAAGTCACGGGAGCTCACCCAGTTACGCAGCACTAGGGATTTGAACCACTGAACTGCCGACCTTTCGATCGACAAGCTCAGCATCTTAGCCATTGAGCCACCACATCCCATTTACTCTTGAAACTCCACCCCAAAACTACCTTTCCTTGACACTCTCTCTGTGCTCAGGATGGTCACCCTAAAAAAAGCAGAATTACTTTAGCCAGGACGAATTAGGAAGAGACTATAAAGAACTGTCTGCTTTCCTCAAAGCTAATGAAACCAAAAAAGGTTTGGCAATTTTGAAGAGAATCGTTCTTTGTGGAAAGACCTGAGATTTGAGTTTTGCTTAGATGAAGTCCTGGCTACAACAGCTGGATGATCAGAAGACGCACCACATTCCATAACTGGAACTGCCCCTTCATCTCATAAACCTGAAAATATTGTTTTGCTGTTTCTAAAACAAAAAACAAAATATCCTTTGCTTAAAATGCAGACTTGAACTGAAGCGTGCCCAAACTGAATTCCACATCTCCAAATCAAATCTAATTCAGGCAGTCTTATTTTACCTCTGAGAAGCAAAAAAGCTACAATATTTTGGGGTTGTGTTTTTTCTGTTTTTGGGGGATAGTGGATCCTGTTTAAGAGCTTCTTGTGTGTAGCCAATTGGCCAAGAAAACCATCCTTTTTAAAAAGAGAGAGGGAGAGAGAGAGGGAGGGAGGGAGAGGGAGGGAGGGAGGGAGGGAGAGAGAGGGGGGAGGGAGGGAGAGAGAGAAGATGACTTTCCAAGGTTGTTATCAACTTTTGGCTCCCACTTCACTGAATTATCGTGAATCGTGTTGCTAGATTGATGCAAAATCTTGTTTATCCTCTGAAAACAGCATTTCCATGAGATGAGGAGGGGGGCGCGAAAGTTAGGACTCTCCTTACATTTTTCAAGACTGAGATTATTGGAAACCAAAGCATTTTGGGGCTGGTGGTGGTGGGGAGAATGCAATGGTTTCTACAATTCAATACATTCTCCCTTTGTGATCAATATGCCTGAAGAATCAGCAGTGGAAGAGTTATGATTGCACCATTTATAATTATGAATTTCAGAGCCAGAGAGGAGAGATGGCCTCTGGAGAGAGGATACACAGCTTTGGAAGATGCTCTTTCTAAGTGTTTCCTTGCCAGGCCTTGCCTTGAACTGAAGCCCACAGGTCCAAAGAGCTCTCTTCGGGGGTGGGGGAGAGGGGGGTTAGGGTACAAGGGTTTCCTGTACTTGCAGCTTCAGAGGTAATTCCTCATGCATGTAGAGATGACTAATTGTTGCAGGGAAACTCACTCCAAAGCTCTTGAAAGCTGAGATGTTCAAACATTTATTCCTTGGCTAGGGCGAGATCCTTTGACTCTAAAGTCAAGCAACCAGTGGGAAGGTTGTCTGCTGGGTCAAAGAATACGGTCATCACAATCAATCTGTGCCAATAGTTATTAATCATCCCCACTGTTAGGGCTATCACTTCCCCTCTTGTTGCATGGAGACATCATTACTCAGAGAGTAGGACAGTGGGGAACTATAGCCCCTGCCTTAGGACTGTAATGGATTTGGTCTGGATTATAAAATAAATGACATGCACATTTTCAAGAATTTACTTCCCAGGTTGCAATGCAGGGTTGATTCCTGGTCCCTACTGATCTACGTACAAGTAAGGTAAAGGTAAAGATTCCCCTCGCACATATGTGCTAGTCATTCCCAACTCTTGGGGGCAGTTTTCATCTCCATTTCAAAGCCGAAGAGCCAGCGTTGTCCGAAGACGTCTCCGTGGTCATGTGGCCGGCATGACTCAATGCCAAAGGCCCACGGAATGCTGTTACCTTCCCACCAAAGGTGGTCCCTATTTTTCTACTTGCATTTTTTACGTGCTTTCAAACTGCTAGGTTGGCAGAAGCTGGGACAAGTCACGGGAGCTCACCCCGTTACATTGCACTAGGGATTCAAACTGCTGAACTGCTGACCTTTCAATCGACAAGCTCAGTGTCTTAGCCACTGAGCCACCGCATCCCTTTACAGGTAAGGTACGGTTCTTTTAAGATGCATTGTAATTAACCCAGCAGTGAATTGAATATCACTTTGTGTTGTCTAGTCAGAAGCACGATGGAGCCTAGGGGAGAATGAATCAATGGCAGCTTTGCATCAGGGAACTTTTAGCTCAATTTTACAATGTACTGGCATTTCCAAGAATCTACCACTTCATGGTGCTGGTACTTGGAGGAATTCCCCCCCTTTTTTTTTTTCATCTTTAAAGCAGTTGTAATTCAGAAGGGATCACAAAGGGTCCTTGAGTTGATCTTGCAAGATTTGAACGATTCCTCTGCTAAACACAGTTACAAATTCAGACCCTGCAATTCTGCATCTACTTTTGGTCACCACACTATAAAAAAGATGTTGAGACGCTAGAAAAAGTGCAGAGAAGAGCAACCAGGGTGATGAGGGGACTGGAGACTAAAACATATGATGAACAGTTGCAGGAACTGGGCATGGCTAGTCTAGTGAAGAGAAGGACCAGGGGAGACATGATGATAGCAGTCTTCCAACATTTGAGGGGCTGCCACAGAGAGGAGGGGGTCAAGCTATTTTCCAAAGCACCCAAAGCCCAGACAAGGAAAAACAGATGGAAACTGAACAAGGAGAGATTCAACTTAGAAATGAGGAGGAACTTTTTGACAGTGAGAACAATCAACCAATGGAACAGAAGTTGTGGGAGCTTTATCACTGGAGGCTTTCAAGAAGAGATTGGGCTGCCATTTGTCAGAAATGGTGTAGGGTCTCCCGCTTGGGTGGGGGTGGATTAGATGACCTACAAGGTCCCTTCCAACTTTATTATTCTGTTAATCTGACACTCACTGATCCATCCCAGCAGCCTGAATGGCTGTGGTGGGATGAGCACACATGGCACTGAAGGATGCCATGTTGTTTCAGGTTGAGCAAAGCAAGGGGAAACCAAATTATTCTTTCCTGGGTTTTTTTTTTTTTTTTTCGTATTGCACGTTCAGGCTTACATTAGGAGGCACGGCTGAGAATCTCCATCACTTCGTCATTATAATTATGTAGCTTTCCCTCTGTTCGGCTACAGCTCTGTTCAACAGTTGCCAGGTATAAAGACGCACTACACACAAACTGTCATGGCCGATATTGAGTTCAGATGTGTTGGGTTGCTAGGCAGGGTGCATGGGGGAGAGGGCTCTTTTTCCTTACTTTGTCATTACGCAATCTTTCAAATCACGAGTTGGATTGATCTCAGTGGCGCTATGTGCATTTTCCATTACCAGCCCTTCGCAGTCTCTGTCAGTCATTACAGCTTTAACAAAAGGGAAGGGAGGAGTTATATTCAAGGAGGACAACCCCCCCCCCCCCCCGATGGTGCCACCTGGTTAGTCTTGGTGGATCCAAAAAGCGGAGCAGGCCTAGAACTGCTTGCTGCTTAGATGAGACATCAAGAAGCCCTAGGGCCGTGTTTCTCAACCTTGGCCGCTGGACAATGTGTGGACTTCAACTCCTGGCTGGGGAATTCTGGGAGTTGAAGTCCACACATTGTCCAGCGGCCAAGGTTGAGAAACACGGCCCTAGGGGGTGGATGGTCAACCACAGCATCCTAAAAGAAGGCAGTCACCAATGATCTGCTTCCAAATTTTGCCAAGTTCATGGAAGTACATGAGAGTACATGGATGTACCCCCTGGGATGACCAGTAGTCAAGCTCTACTTAATATAGTCTTTAAGACTATTGATAGCTACTGTTGTGGTCTGCCAGCAGCCTGCGGAGCTGGCAGCAGAGTCGGACAGCGATGAGGCTGAGGAAGAACATGGGCCAATCCTGGAGGCTGGGGAAGGCCCAGATGAGGGCTCTGCGTTGTAGGTAGAGATGGGGCCAGGGCCATCTGGGAGTGATGTGCGGACTCCGGAGCTCCAGAGGCTGATAGTAGAAAGTGCACGTATGAGAAGAGCTGCCAGAAGGCAAGAGCAGCTAAAGCAAAGATGACAACTCGGGAGTAGGGCCAAGAGATGATTGGCCCCTCCCATAAGGCTTAAAAGACCAGCAACAATTCTTGGGCTCTTTGTCAGAAAACAACATTGATAGACTTGTTCTTGTCTTGTTGCACTTATCTCTGGTCGGCGTCTTCTGCTTCTGAACTTTTGCCAAGAGAAGCCTTTGGCAGTTTGCCTAATTATACCAAGGTTGGTGATTAGACTGAAGAATTTGTGTTATAAAGAATTTGTTTTAATTTAGTTTGGACTATGCTGAGAATGAGTTAATTCTCAGCTGTTCTAATAAAGTCTGTTTGTTTTGGAACTGTTTGCGTCTAATACTACCTGCTTGGGCCTGGGTCACAACAGCTACCAACCAAAATGATTATAAAATAACTGCAATATCAGAGACAACTTTGGTGTATCTGTGTAGTTATTCCATCTTTTGGACTTGACAAGAACCCAAACACACACACACACACACACACACACAAACAAACATATTCTACTTTGGATCCAGCTCCTCGAATTCCACACAAAGCCATTGTTCTATTGTGATATTTATGTGACAGAAGGGGAAAATTATGTAAAGTGCCTTTAACTCAATGCTCATTAAATTAGAATTCAATTATTTGTCCTTTGCCTAACCATGCTCATTTTGTAAGCAAATTAATTAGGATCTTCATTCTCCATCACTAACGTGATTTCTACGCTCCTGGCTTTTGAGGCTACAGGTTTTTCTTCAGTGCCCAGAGGCTGTTCAGATGACCCTTTGTAGGGCAGTAGGGTAATATCAGAAGAACAGATGTCTCATTTTTCTCTGCCTTCAAATTTTAAGATGGTCGCACTGGTGGTTTTGCAGCTGGTGGGAGCTAAATGCTCCTGATCTCCTTGTGAAAAGACTTGGGCTGAACTGATGAGTCACCTCCTTTCCTTACTCAACCACAACTGTGACTTGTCCACCTTTGTCCAAACAAATTAGCCCAGGAGAGTTGGACATCACTCTTCCACGGCAACTCCCAAATGTGAGCAGGGGTGCTATTCAGCAGGGTCTGACAGGTTCTGGAGAAGCCGTAGCGGAAATTTTGAGAGAACCAGCAAATACCACCTCTGGCTGGCCCCAGAGTGGGGTGGGAATGGAGATGTTGCAATATCCTTCCCCCAGGAGTGGGGAGGGAATGGAGATTTCATAGTATCCTTCTGCTGGACTGGGGTGGGAGTGGAGATTTTGCAGTATCCTTTTCCTGACACACCCACCAAGCCATGCCAACCAAGCCACACCCACAGAACTGGTAGTAAAGACATTTGAATTCCACCACTGCCTCTGAGATCATCTCTAAACTATATATAACTCTTTTAAAACTTTTAAACAAGAAGACAAAAACTAACGCAAACTAATAAAAAAAGAAAAAGAAAGAAAGATCAAAGAAACAGAAAAAATGTAAAAAGGTGGGGGGAGTAGAAGAAAAGTAGAAAAGAAAAAAACTGAAAGATTGACTTCTGATATTCTACACCACAGTTATCAGTACAAATATATTTTGACCTCTCTTTCTAAAATTACATCAAATTATTCTTCCTTCTATAATCTATTCTGTCTCATCACCGAAATCATAAATCACAAATTCATTTTTCTCAAATCCTCCTAAAAATAGAAGACGTGCATGAAAGGAAGGGCTTAGTTATGTACGAATGAAAGGGTAATGGGTAACATGGAGATCTAGTTACTCCATTCCCTTGACTGGTGATGTCCAAAACTAAACTGGCAAACTAAAGTCAAAGGAAATTACCGCACTTTCAACCAGGTCACTGACTTCCAAGTGCCCATTAACTCCTGCTTAACCAGTGATGAAGGTGGCCCATGCTGAAATAACCGTGGGCATCTCCTGAATGTTAATGAACAGATTAATTCATTTGGTGCTCAGGCCATTACAGCAAAAGAGAAAATGAAATCGTTTTAATGGAGCAATTAAAGGATTACAGGCAGAGCAGATGAGAAGAGTTTCTGTAATAAAATGGACCTTTTTCTAGCAACTGCTGACCCGATTCCCATCCCGAGCTTAAAATCAGCTACAATGATGAATGTTACGAGTGAGGTTTTGCAGAAATCTAAGCTTCTCTTGCAGCCCATCTTCTCCCCTCCGTTGTCCAGACAGGATCACGAGAAAAGTATAATTGCATGTGTTTGTTACTCTGTTTGTGGCATTGGGTCAGCTGTACAGTGGATGTGTCTGCATTATCGTGTTCAACCTACACACCGTGAAACAGGTTTGAGGGCATTTCTTTTTAGCCACTGTTTCTGCTCTTCAATCCCTCAACAGCAGTTGGAGGATGATCCATCTTCACTGGAGCAACAGCAACAAACACAACAATAAATGCCCCACTCTGAGTCTCGGGACTTGAGAAGAAAACCATGAACTAGATACAGAAATGCACACACCCATTTGTTTTTTTGTTTGTTTGTCTATTTGTTATTGTTTATTTATTTTGCACAATGATACTTGAGCATGCCCAATGTCCCTGATGACCCTAAAGTTAATGCAGTGCGATATCATCTCCTAGCACAGATGGATCTCAATGGCTAGGAAAACCAAAAATGCAGTGAGTGAGTGACTGGATTTAAAGCAGGATTTCCCAACCAGGAGAACCTCCAAATGTGTGGGCATCCATTTCCAGAATTCTCAACCCATTCCTAACCTCTAAAAATTCTGGGAATTGAAATCCACACCTCTGGAGGCTCTCCTGGTTGGGCAACTGTGGTCTGGAATACAAAGAAGTGCATATTTCCACTTTGACCTGGATTAGGATCCTGCTTGTGTCAGACCTGGAAGCTATATTTTACATTTGGACCTTCAGGCCTGCCACATTTTTCTTCTGTGGTAAAATGGGAGGGGGGATTGCATAGAGTATGGGTGATATGTAGTCAAAATAACATTCCTTTCTCAGAGAGTCAAGGTCGCCTACCCCTGCCACCTGGAGTCGGATGATTGGGAGGTGTCTCCAGTTTGGATGGTGGATGATTGGACCATATGATGGACATGTGGGTGCTGGGCAGGGACTTGAATTTTCTTTTGGGTGGGGAAAACCTGGAAACTTTCAAATTCGAGTTTTCCCAGATGTGCCAATATGACATCTTTAATAAAAAGGAACTTTGAGGAAACTCAAGCCTCAGAGTCTTCTTTTGTTGGGGGGAGTTACTTGGAACCCTGACAGCTTGACTGTGTGCCCAAGTTAAGTCTTTTGGTCCAAGTTTGTCTGGACGTTACCAACAGAAATATGGCTCCAGTAAAGGAGAATATTTGTAGCTCATGGTTGAAGCTCAGAGAGCACCAAGGAACCCTCTTGCCTATGGGTTTAAGAGGGAGAGTCTTGCTTGGCTGTCGTAACAGAAAGCTGCTGTGTTCCAGCTGGGTGGAGTTGGATCTCCAAAGGTGCAGATGGGGCTGCTCGCATTTTATTGAAGTAGATTAAAGTCGGCAGTTTGAGTTGAGAGCCTTTTATCAAAGCTGCAGAATTCTAAAGATGAGAAGAGTAACTGAAAATAAATTCTGACAAGGTTCATTCTGTTTGCCTAAGAAATAACCCAAACCTCCAAAGCACAGAAAAATTAATTATGGCCATAACTTTGATGGAAAGATGATGGTTGCACTGCTTTCTGACAGCAAACTTCTATGTGAGTGAAGCAAAATCTCAGTTGAAAAGTGAGGTCTGTGGTTTAGCGGGAGAGGTTAATTCAGAGTTTATCCAATGTGGGTGAAAGTCTAGTCTCAAGCCAAATTTTGAAAGGAAAAAAACCCTCAGCCCTATTTAAAATACACCCATTTTATTGTGCCATGGGATAAAATTAGAGTCGCAAAGTATTCGATTTAAAAATGGATCTGAGGAACATCTGAATTGTGATGGAGCTCTGAAAAAGAAAATGGCATTCAGGTCAACATCAATCTAAGGCATTTGTAAAAGGACGGCTATTTTTTACTAGGAAAATGGATTCACCATTTTTATAACGGGCATGGCATACAGAGATCTCACACCCAAGATTGTAGGAAGTTCTTTCTCTTTGTTGTGTAACCTGGACAACTGTAAATGGAGGCGTACATTGGTTTGAGCAGTTATTCTGGGCAACGGTAATAAAAGGGACAACAAAAATGGGCTGAAAATCTATTTTAAGCTCACCCAATCTTACAACGTCTTAAGATACAATCCACTTCACTGTCCCAAAGGTGCTTTTTCAAGAGGCAACTGGACTTTCTTTGTTTTTTCTTTGAAGACATTTTGCTTCTCAGCCAAGAAGCTTCTTCAGTTCTGACAGGATAGTGGGGAATGGAAAGATTTGTGGCAGACAGCTGGTCATTTGCATCCTTTTTGAGGGTTGTTAAAGCACTTGGAAGTTTATCTCTGTCCTCATAGTCACCCGAGTAGTGCTCCTGGTTCCTGTAGTCTACATTTTCCCCCCCCTCTGGAAATCCATTCCTACTCCCACACCATTGAAGAAGCTTCTTGGATGAGAAGCGAAACATCTTCAAAGAAAAAACAAGGAAGTCCAGTTATCTCCAGAAAAAGCACCTTTGGGACAACCATGACTTGGATGACTGAAAATCTCTACAGAGTTTTCATCCAAGAAGTTTCTTCAGTTCTGAAGTTCTGAAGAAGCTTCTTGAATGAGAAGTGAAAGGTCTTCAAGGAAAAACAAAGAAAGTCCAGTTGCTTTTTGAAAAAGCACCTTTGGGACAACTGTGACCTGGATGACTGAGAATCTCCATAACTGAATCTAAACTAAACTAAACTAAACTAAACTAAACTAAACTAAACTAAACTAAACTAAACTAAACTAAACTAAACTAAACTAAACTAAACTAAACTAAACTAAACTAAACTAAACCTGTTACGTTCATGTACTGTATATTTATATTTATATTTTTCCTACTGGCGCTAGGTAGTATTGTTTAGAGGAGAACAAGTAACATACAAGTTGTTGAAGTGTGTCAGTGCACATACTAACCAAAAATACCCGCTATTCTGGGAATGGTTGTTGAAATCCATCACTTCATTACGGTAACACTTCCTTTTCCTCGTAGCTCATTTGAGAAAGTTGTGGTTAATAATCTCTAAGAGTCATTTAAAAAGAGAGAGCAAAACTTATGGTGAGGGCAGGAAGATTTGATCATATTCAGATTTATGTGTGTCAGAAAATTACTACTTTAGCTCTTCTAAGACTGGTGCCCAATTTTAGCAAGAGAATCTCTATAATGCAGAATAAAGAGGATTGATTTTTCGAGAACATCAGCACTTTTCTAAAGAAACAATGTGTTTAGCTGTTTCTAATGGAAATGAATTGGTGTTGATCAGAATATCTTATACATGATGGATTTATTGATTCACTTCTGTTTTCTGCAGACTATAAATTAAAAAAGAGACTTCTGTAGGGCAAAGCCTCAGGAAGGCTGGCTCTTCAGTTTCACCATAACATCACTGAAGCATTATTAAATGTCACATCTCCTTCAGGAGAAACATCAATGCATGCCCAAACAGGAAAAATATATTTTGGTTCTTAATAACTCTCTCTCTTTGTTACTATTTAGGACAGGCATGGCGAACCTTGGCAACTTTAAGACTTATAGACTTCAACTCCCAGAATTCCCCTGCCAGGACTGGCTGGGGAATTCTGGGAGTTGAAGTCCGCATGTCTTAATGTTGCCAATGTTGAACACCCCTGATTTAGGTTAAGGTACAAAGTCTTACAGGAATGCAGTGGCTCAGTGGCTAAGACGCTGAGCTTGTCGATCGAAAGGTCGAGAGTTCAGCAGTTCGAATCCCTAGTGCCGCATAACGGGGTGAGTTCCCATTACTTGTCCCAGCTTCTGCCAACCTAGCAGTTCGAAAGCATGTAAAAAATGCAAGTAGAAAAATAGGGACCACCTTTGGTAGGAAGGTAACAGCGTTCCATGCGCCTTTGGTGTTGAGTCATGCTTGCCACATGACCACGGAGATGTCTTTGGACAGCACTGGCTCTTCAGCTTTGAAACGGCGATGAGTACCGCCCCCTAGAGTCAGGAACTACTTGCACATATGTGCGAGGGGAACCTTAACTTTACCTTTTTACAAAGTAAATCAGTTTTTTTTTTAATTATTTCTTCCACTGCAACTCTTGATGGTCTTTAACCAGTCTTTAGGTTTCCTGGATTGTCCAAATCAAGACAGACCACCATTTTGGATTGATGAAAGCTGGAATATGAAACCATGATTGGTTCTTGGTTGGTTAGGTTTATATCACATCTTTTCTTTAGCTGGCATGGAAATCTTTCAACAGATTGTCACTAAAGCAACCGTCCCATAATTAGGTTAGCTGAGTGTTTAGCCTAATGTCACCCAGTAAGTTTGCCGGACTGAAAGTGAATAGAAACCTGGATCTTGCCATCCTGGAAAAATATTAAGTATGAAAGGTTTGCTTTTGATTTAAATTCTGGCAGCCACTCCAGATTTAGATAATGTAATCAGCCTAAAACCACAATTGATGGATAACTGAACATGAACTCAAGAACGGAGACGTTTGGCTCAGTCTATTGTACATGCACAGTTGCAGCTGATGTTATTTGCTCGTAAATTTTATTTTCCTATCATCCGAGAGAGCTGTTGAATGTTGAGCAGAAGTGACAAAGTTTCCACTAAGTTATCATCTACATCATCACGAATGTGTCAGCTCTGATTTGTTTCCCTTACCCGCTTACCCACTGCAGACAGTCAAGTGGTTGCATATGCTTGCCTTTTTGCGAGGGGCTTGAAGCAGGAAACTCATGCTTGAACAAGTCAGATTTAAGGCAGACGCCCGAAGACAGTGTGCGGTGTTTCTTTGAGCAACAGACCAAAGAGTGGAGGGGAAAATTTAAAAAAATATATCAATGCCCAGCAAAACTTGAAAGGAGGCAGGAATTCCTCTGCAATTCAGATTTTAATAAAAAGAATTAGGAACTCCAACCTTAGCATGTTTGGGGGAGTTCTTGAATACCACATCAAAATCTTGCATAGACAATGTTGCCAGGGTTTCTCCTAATCAAGAGCCCAACCAACCAACTGACCTCTCTCCTGTTTGCTGTGTTTCATGCTTTCATTTCAACCCTCAAACCAGGGAAGAAACACTGATGTTTGAACTGAGCATTGCAATCCAGAATGGCTCTCTGTTTTTAGCGCCTGTCATTTCTGTAAATAGTTCCCATCTAAAAAATAATTGTCTATTGATAAAAGGATGTGATCAAATGAAAATCACATCTTAGTTTACTGGAGATAAACTTTGCCAGATTACTCTGCCAGAACAATTGGTCCTCTTTGTGTTTCACAGAGTCACCGACACAAAGAGAGTTGATGACACAAATAGAATAAATGATACAAATACTGTAAGCCAAGCATCTTTCTTGGAAGTCAGGCCCACCACATTTGGTTTATGGTTTCTGAAGCCTTACATTCAATCAGTTTAGCCAGCTTCCTGCCCTTGTGATTCTTCTCTGATTGCTGCCCAAGCCAGCATGGTTCCATGAAAGTGTAATCAAGTGTAACATGGAAGGAAACCTGAGCTCCAGCTTCAACCTCTGGTAGCATGTCAGAAAAAGGTCTTTTATCTTGGACCTGGGACCAACAGTGCAGTCGAAACCCATCTTGATCTGCCTCTGAGGACAAGGCCACATTGTCTAATGGAGGCCTGAAGTAGGTCTAGATGTTGGCTTCCTCCCAAGTATGGAAAGTTGGGAAGAAAGTACATGGAAGAGTCCTGCACTCCTCTGTTCACCACAGAATCCTTTATGCCACCAGGCTTGAAATTTTGGGCTTGGACAATCTGGAACTGCGCCGCCTGCAGTCTGTGTCACAGCGTTTTTTTATTTCCCAGCTGAGCTTCACTATTTTTGGACTAATAGACTTACTGTAGTTTGCCAAGTTCCTTATCAGTACTTTACTACGCATGTCCGCATTCCTTCACACTTTCTTCCCTTTGTTCTCTTGCCAGAGGTCCGGCTGGACCGGCAGGAGATCTCGCTTGCCAAAATGTAACAATTTATTTTTCTTAGTTAGTGAGGTGTTTTATTTTCTTTATAACAAATAAATGAATTTTATTAGAAACTTTCCTTCGCGTTTTTCTTTATCAGAATATTGCAACTTGGAATAAGCCACGATCCATCTCCTCTAAACCAGGGTGATTTTTCCCAGAGCCAAACATGGGATTAATTGATGCCCTGACATCTGGTAGCAGAGGATGGTTGATTTATGGCTTTTTTCCTTGTTTTGTTATTTCTGATAAGAGCGCATAGGCAATTAGTTTTTAGCTACTGAGGTACGCTAATTATATTGCTAAGATGCCGAAACAGAAGAAAAAAAGGCAAAGTGAAACCAAGACCACTCTTCGTAAATGATTTGATTGATCTTTCCAACGAAGAGGTGGCAGACAGGAGATTTCCAGATTTCCAGCCCCTTACTACAGCCACACGCCTGGAACAAGAAAAAGCCGTGGGAACAGAAATGGAGACAGATAAGACAGAAGCTGTTTTTGAAGGAGAAGCACTACGACCGAGGTCAGTAACTCCCCCTTCTAATTATGCCAGCTTTCAACCTGTCTCCCCAGAACCTTCTGAATTTGTAACGCTCGGTGCAAGGCTAAAGCAAACTGCTGAGCAAAATTCCTCCCACGCAGAGAGAGAAACAATTCATTATTCTCCTCAAAGCTCTAAGCTCACCCTGGATGAGCTGGCTATGAAAGCCTATCGTGACCGTATAAAACTCTATGAACAGCAGCTATCCCAGGCAAAAATGGCTATATCTATGCTTGAGCAAGATAAGGGAGATAACTTAAGATTTTCAAACAGCGCCATATTGTCTTCTTCCTCAGAGCCAAAGACACTCCCCCTGGTGGATTTTGTGTCAGGCCAATTAAGACAGAGGGCCCTGCATACGTCACATGAAAGTCTCACTGATCAAGTTACATATAAACCTGCCACGCAATCATTCCTTGTAAGTGAAAAGCTGCCCGAAGCTAAAGGTGCAGCACCATCTGCTGGCAAAAGTAATTTACTACAGGAAGCTGAAATGCCACAAGTGTCTCCACGGGCTCAAACTCCAACACCCCCTGGTGGTGATGGTGCCTTTTTAGATGGAACACAGGCACGCTTTATGAAGCAAAGACAAATGACTGCATCTCCAGCAGGTCATGCCAATATTGCAGCTCAAGCACAAATGGCAACTGGAATACAGCAGATTCCAGTGCATCAGCCACAGCAGCCACAAATGCCTGCAAATGTGCCCCAGCCACAAGTACAAACAGGGCCACCTCCTGGCCCACCTCCAATGGCACAACCAAGACCATTTTTAGGTCCACAACAGGCACAGCAAATACCACAGGCATTTCTGCCAGCACAGCCAGCATACCAAGTGCAGGCTCCTTACCAGGCATTTTCTGTCTCTCCACTAACTGGTGAGTCAAAACTAAAAATGTCAGGACACAATTACAAAGCCTGGGTCAGTGAGATTACACTATTGCTTCTTAGAGAAGGCACGCACTGTATGGTATTTAACCCTCCTGCACAACCATGGGATTTTGCAATACGAGATTTAGAGATAAGGGCTCGCACAACATTATTGATGTCCATGGATACTGAACTGCAGGTCACTTTTCCACCAAATACAACAGCCCGTCAAATTTGGGCTGAATTGGAAAATTGCTACAGGCCTATCTCAATTGAATCTTCATGTTTACTCATGTCTGAACTCCACGGTTCGAGATTGAAACCCGGTGAACAAATTGGAGGACATTTGACCAAACTGAAAGGTCTGAGAACAGAATTGAGAGAAAGAGGCCATAACATTGAAGATATTCAAATGATCAGCATCATTATTAACTCTTTGAATTATGAATGGAAAGATGCTGTTACAAAAATTAACCAAGTCCCAATTGCTCAACGCACAGTGGACAATGTCTGTAGACTTTTAATTGAAGAAGAGGCATTCATGTTGGCCACGCCACATTTGAGAGGACCACCCGCATCAAGAGCTCCAGCTAGGCGCCCCTTCCGAGGAAGGACCTACGCTCCAAGGATGTCAAGATGCAACATCTGCAACCGTGTGGGACATGCCACCCGGGATTGTCCCCAACGAGTTCCAGCTCCCGTCACGTACCAGCCCAGAGGAACAGATTCCAGAGGCAGAGGCAGAGGCGGAAGACAAGGTCGTCGTGGTCCCCGGCGTGATCCACAAACTCCACTCGCCACATTGGCTTTAACCAATGATCCACAACCTCAACCAGAGTACGACAGACGACTCCTGTGGACTTTGGACAGTGGTGCAGCATTGCATGTTACCTACAGAAAGGAACTCTTCACAGAAATGCATGAGCCTGAACCAGAACTACGTGAACTTTATTCTTTTTCCAATCATCCTTGTCAGGTCAAAGGAAAAGGAACTGTTTATGTTGAAGAGCTCGATGCATTCATTCCTGATGTTTATTACATACCAACAGCAACCAGTAATTTGCTTAGTCAGTGTCACTTGTCTAGAATGTTAAAGTTCCAAGTTCACCACCTTGAAAAAGCAAGTTACATAGTTAAAGATGGAGATATTGTTGCTGAAACCATATTAATTGGTGGTGTTTATTACTTAAAGCCTAAACCACAAACACAGGCAAGTATGCAAACTCCAAAAAGGAAAGGCACAGGCCCAGAGAGAGATGCTCCAGTGAGAGATCCTGTTGCTATTCCTAAGGCTCCTAAAGCCAACAAAAATAGAATTGGTAAACAGGTTGCTCAGAGCAAGCCTGAGGTTCCGCATAAAAATGTTAATGTTGAGAATTCACTAACTGGTAAACCTTTGCATTCCAGGTGTATCCATAAATGGCATAGAAGATTGGGGCATGCCAGGTTCCGTGTTCTTAGGAAGATGCCGGAGTTCGCAAAAGGTTTGGATCTAAAGGGGTGTAAGGTGTTTTTGGATTGTGCTGTATGCAAAAAGGCCAAATCCAAAGCAGCAGCCATTCCCAAACGCGCTACACGCCTGTCAACACGCATTTTTGATTTGGTTCTCATTGACATAGTTGGTCCATTCCCGCCATCATTTGGTGGTAGAAAGTATTTTCTAACAATTGTTGATAATTATTCTAGATATGGATATGTATATCCTATGAAAGAAAAATCAGAGACTTTTCAGATCTTTAAAGACTTTGCAACCCTTGTTTCTACCCAACACCAAGTTCGCATCACCAGAATCCAGAGTGATCGTGGTGCCGAGTTCATGTCTCAGCGTTTCCAGGACTGGATGCGTAAGAATAGAATTATTCATCAGATGTCGACCCCTGACACATCGGCTCACAACGGAGAGGTACTGCAAACCATGATGCGTTGTCTCCTAGAAGACGCCAATCTTGATATGATATACTGGGGTGAAGCTATCAAGTATGCAAATTACATTGTAAACCGTACTTGGAGCAGTGTAACAAATCAGACTCCTTTCTTCATGTTATATGGCTACAAGCCCGATCTTAAAAACATCCATATTTTTGGTTCATACGCTATGGTGAACATTCCCTTAGCTCAAAGAAGAAAAGGAGGTCCAGCAGCAAAGAGACTGAGATTTATGGGTATTGATGATAACTCAAAATGGAGCAAATTTATTGACTCTAAACATGCAATTGTGATTTCCCAATCTGCTAATTTTGAGGAAGATATTGACTGGTCCAGGATTCATTCCAATGATCCTGGAGTTTATTTTCCTAGAGATGATACCGCTGATGCTACGCAGATTGATGATCAAGATTCCACTGGTTCTTCTCAACCCGATGTTCCGTCTTCGCAAGCCGTGGATGCTGACGCTAGCGACGAAAGTGAGGACGAGGACGAAGAAGAAGAAGACTGGACAGTTGTTCCGAGACGTTCCAAGAGGGTCACAAAAGGAATCCCTCCACAACGATATTCTTGGCAACTGACAAAAGCACCCTTGCCTTTGATTTGCAATGTTACACTTCCACCTGATAATTTCACACAAATCAAGCAGCTCCCTGATTCAGAGCAAGACAAATGGTATGAAGCAATGCAGGTTGAAATGGACAGTCTGAAGAAACTTAAAGTATTTACACCTGCAAAACCTCCAGCAAACAAAAAGGTCATTGGCACTCGATGGGTCTACAGAATCAAAAAGAAACCAAATGGTGAGTCATTGTACAAAGCCAGACTTGTAGCTCAGGGTTTCGCTCAACGTTATCCTGAGGACTACACAAATACTTACTCACCGACAGTCAGAACTGAGAGTGTAAAAATTGCTTTAGCAACTGCAACTATCCTTGGTTTAGAAGTTTTCCAGTTTGATGTTGACACGGCTTATCTACATGCAGACCTAGATGAAGAGATCTACGTGAGAAGTCCTCCAGGATTCAGACAGCAAGAAGGGGATACCTGGTTCCTAAACAAAAGTCTCTATGGTCTGAAACAATCTGGTTTAATGTGGTACTTATGTCTTACTGACAAACTAAATTCAATGGACTTTATTAAGTCCGAAACTGATGAGTGCGTGTTTACAAAAAGATCTAACAATGCATATGAGATAGTTCTTGTTTATGTTGATGATATTGTTTATATTGGTCCAAATAAGCAAATGAGTGAAATTTTTGCCAAAGCTTTGCAGAGATACTTCACATTGAAATCATTAGGTCATATTAGCACTTATTTAGGTGTTCAGATTGAAAAAACACAGAAGGGGTTTAGTCTTTCACAAGAAGATAAAATTGAACAAATTTTGCATCATTGCAACATGAAAGATGCTAACACAACAAAGACACCCATGCAAACAGATTTTCACAACTTGACACAAGAAGAAAGTCCTGAGTTCGAGGATCAAACACTTTATCGTTCAGTCATTGGGTCACTGTTATACATTAGTAGTTGGACCAGACCCGACATTGCACTTAGTGTTAATCTCTTATCACGACACGTAGGTAAGGCAAAACAGTTTCATTGGACATGTATTAAGAAATTATTGAGATACCTAAAATACACCAAACATTTGAAGTTATTGTTAGAACCAACACATACTGATTATGCAGAATTATGTTGTTATGCAGATTCTGATTGGGCAAGTGATAAGAAATCACGTAAAAGTACTTCAGGTTATATGATGTTCTTAAATGGATGTCCTGTTTATTGGCAAGTACGTAAACAGAATTTTGTTTCTTGTTCATCTACTGAAGCTGAATATGCTTGTGTTTCAGATGCATGTAATTCTCTAACTTGGTTTGATGCTTTAGTCACAGATATCTGGACACACCCGATCCGACCGATCACCGTGATGGAAGACAATGAATCGGTGGTTTATATTTCTGAATCTCATTTCACAGGTTCTAGGTCCAGACACATTGACATCCGTTATCAAAATATAAAACATTTAGTGAAAAAAGGTTTTGTCAAAATGCAATATGTATCTACACATGATCAAATTGCTGATATGCTCAACAAACCACTTCCAGCAGCTCAACACGAGTATCTGCGTAAGAAGATGTGCCTTGTTTGATGATGTACTGATATTCGCTCAACTGGGAAAAGAAGGGGAATGTCACAGCGTTTTTTTATTTCCCAGCTGAGCTTCACTATTTTTGGACTAATAGACTTACTGTAGTTTGCCAAGTTCCTTATCAGTACTTTACTACGCATGTCCGCATTCCTTCACACTTTCTTCCCTTTGTTCTCTTGCCAGAGGTCCGGCTGGACCGGCAGGAGATCTCGCTTGCCAAAATGTAACAATTTATTTTTCTTAGTTAGTGAGGTGTTTTATTTTCTTTATAACAAATAAATGAGTTTTATTAGAAACTTTCCTTCGCGTTTTTCTTTATCAGAATATTGCAACTTGGAATAAGCCACGATCCATCTCCTCTAAACCAGGGTGATTTTTCCCAGAGCCAAACATGGGATTAATTGATGCCCTGACAGTCTGATCTAAGCATAGTACACAACATTGTCTTCTACAATGTCTTACCTGTCAATGACTTCTTCAGCTTCAACCTCAATAATATACGGGCAAACAATCGATACAAACTCAAGGTAAACCGCTCCAAACTCGATTGAAGAAAATACGACTTCAGCAACAGAGTGGTCAACACCTGGAATGCTCTACCCGATTCCATTGTTACAGCCTCAAACCCTCACAGCTTCAACCTCAAACTGTCTACCATGGACCTCACCCCATTCCTAAGAGGTCCATAAAGGGGGCATGCATAAGCACACCAGCGTACCTACCATCCCTGTCTTACTGTCCCCATTTATCTGTACTTACTTCAGTGGTGGGTTGCCCCTGGTTCTGACCGGTTTGCAAGAACCGGTAGTAAAACCGGCGGGAGACGCTACCCACTGATCTGGACATCATCATAAGTGATCTTCTTCTGGGCATGGGCAGGCACTACTACTGGCAGATGCGAACCAGTAGTAAAGGGAAGTAGAACCCACCCCTGACTTACTTCCTTTGTTTATGTTTATGTTTATACCTAATACCTGCCTAATATCTTGTACATGTTTGACAAACAAATAAATAAAAATAAAAATAAATAAATGACTCCTTTGTGTCTTTCCTACAGTTTCTACGTCCCTTATTTCTCATTTGTCTTCCTAGGGCTCCTGCCAAGCCAGCAATGCCCTCCAGTTTATAGCTGTCTTTCTCACCTATGGTTGTGTTGGAATACAGATTGCATCATTTCCACCTGGGGTGATTCTGGATTTCAACACATCTGAAGAACATTGGGTTGCAGGCGGCCAGCTTTTCAATGCATGACAGGGTCTATTAGCTCCGTTTAAAGCAAGGGATAAATTCTCCCTCCCTGCAGTATTATACGTCTCTATTTTCTCCTATCTCCATAGCAATTAATTATAAACCCAACTGGCTCAAGAGGTAAGAAAGCGAAGAATTACATACATGAATATCCCTTCTCTTCCTCATTTCACACACACACACACACCTTGGCTGTCTCTTGCACGTTTCACCAGAACAAGGGTTGGCTGGGCCTTTTTGCTGAATTCTTATCACCACAGCTCACTGTGACGGCTATGGCGGCAGAAAGGAGGCGGAAAGGAATCCAGAGTCTGTCCAAATGCCAGAGCTGCACCCTCCCTCCCACCCACCTCTGCAAACAGGGGAAGCGTGGATCGGCTGCAGCCGAAGCGTTTTGACAAGAGCTCGGATTGTGGGCTTGCAAACTGTTTTTGACAGAGGCACCAGTTAATTCTCCTATTTTGCAGAACTGAGTTTTTCTCATTTCCTGGCATTCGAGTGCCCTCTGCTGCAAAACTCTGAAGGAACATGCCAGCATCGTGGAAACTGCAGGAACACTGTTCCCAGGAAAGACCTCAGATCCTGCACTTTGCCTTATCTTTACAGATTAACAGTTAGAAGGGATCTTGTGGGTCATCTAATCCAACCCCCTGCCCAAGCAGGAGACCCTACACCATTTCTGACAAATGGCAGTCCAATCTCTTCTTGAAAGCTTCCAGTGATGAAGCTCCCACAACTTCCGAAGGCAACTTCTGTTCCATGGGTTGATTGTTCTCACTGTCAGAAAGTTTCTCCTTATTTCTAGGTTGAATCTCTCCTTGTTCAGTTTCCACCCATTATTCCTTGTCTGGCCTTCAGGTGCCTTGGAGAGGAGCTTGACCTCCTCCTCTCTGTGGCAGCCCCGCAAGTATTGGAAGATGGCTATCATATCTCCCCTGGTCCTTCTCTTCACTAGACTATCCACGCCCAGTTTCTTCAACTGTTCATCATATGTTTTAGCTTCCAGTTCCTAATCATCCTGGTTGCTCTTCTCTGCACTCTTTCTAGAGTCCCAACAACTTTTTTATAGTGTGGTGACCAAAACTGTATGCAGTACTCTAGGTGTGGTCTTACTAGGGCTTTATAGAGTGGTATCCTCCCTTGATCTTGATTGTATCTCTCTGTTAATGCAGTCCAAGATTGCATTGGCTTTTTTGGCTGTTGCTGCACACTGTTAGCTCATATTTAGCTGGTTGTCCACTAAGACTCCAAGATTCTTCTCACAGTTACTGCTATTAAGCCTGGTTTCACCCAATCTATATGTGTACTTTTGGTTTTTCTTGCCTGAGTGTAAGACTTTACTTTTCTCTACATTGAATTTCATGTTGTTAGAGAGGCCCCAGGGTTCAAGTCTGTCAAGACCCATCTGGATCTTGATCTTATCTTCTAGGATGTTAGCTATTCCTGCCAGCTTAGTATCGTCTGCAAATTTGGCAAGTTCCCCTGACCCCCTTCGGTCAGCTTCATTGACCCAAACAAGTAGATCCATGGTTTGCATTTCTATAGGAATGCAAGCTTTGCTAAATACAAATAGTCCTCAACTTACAACAATTCGGCTAGTGACCGTTCGAAATTAGAATGGGAGTGAAAAAAAAGTGACTTATGATTGCTGTTCACACTTCGTGACATGATCAAAATTCAGATGCTTGGCAACTGACTCATAATTGCAGCATCCTGGAGTCACATGATCCCCTTTTGCGACCTTCTGATGAACAAAGTCAATGGGGAAGCTAGATTCACTTAACAACCGTGTTCCTAACTTAGCAACTGCAGTGATTTACTTAACAGCTGTAGCAAGAAGTCAAAAAATAGGGCAAAATTAACTTAACAAATGTCTCGCTTAGCAACAGAAATTTTGGGCTCAATTGATGCCGTAAGTCGAGGACTACCTGTAATTGGCTTAAGTAGGTGTTTCCCTAGCTTTTGACTAGATATTGCCATTGATACAACTGAGTCACTCCAACCGATGTCTCACTCCATCTGTTGGTGAAGTCTAGTTATACCCAAAAGATAGAATAAGGGTATAGAGAGCATCTGCATGTTTTGGGTATAGCTACCGCCTCCTGAAACGACCCTTTTTCCATATTGCATAAAAAAATTGAATTTCTGCTTGCAACTGGAGGAACAAGGAGGGGGCAGTGACTACAAGCCCCTGAAACCTAAAATGGGGGTGGGGGGTCAGAGTCTTTTGGGCTCAAATGGCAGAATCCTTCCTGATGATACCCTTCCAAACAGACGTGCAGCATGGGGCTCCCTTGAAAAACCTTTAGTGTAAAATAGGTATAAGTACAGTGGTGGAATTCAAATAATTTAACCAGTTCTCCGCCCTAATGACCGGCTGGTTGAGCGTGGCCATAGTGGGTATGGTCAGGGGGTGTGACAAGCAGCACTCAGTCTCCTGCACCCCCATGGAAGCAAAAACTGGCCATGGGGGGGGACACACTGCCCCCCGTGCCCGTTTTGGGCCTAGGAGGCCTCCCTAAAGCCTCCTGGGAGTAAAAACAGGCCACAGGGGGTGCCACACACACCCGTGCCCCGTTTTGGACCTAGGATGCCTCCCTGCACTTACCTGGGAGCCAAAATGGGGTGCATGGGGACTCCTGGAAGGAGCGGGGTGGAGCCAGCCAGCAATTTAACTACCGGTTCACGCAAACTGGCTGAATCCCACCACTGTAACAAGTGTACAAAAAGCCATCTGTTCACTTTATTGGACCTGAAAATTCCAGCAGCGAAAAGGGATGTATGGATCTCTCTCTTCTGAGTGGGACCGCAATTTTCTTTTCTTTTTTCACTTTTTTTTCCATCTTGCGTGTTGGGGCTACGGCAGCCATGCACTGCCACACTGTAGGCTTAGAAAGGTGCGTTGTCCTAAGGCGGCTTGTCACCAGTGGCCATTGGCGAATGGAGCTGGTTGGCACCGCAGTTATCTTTGCCGCCCACAATTTGGACTTTATGGTTCCAACTCTGTCTTCGAAAGACTTGAAAGTTGCAGAATTTCTCATATCTCCAAGCTTCCGGCTGATTGCAGAACCCACATTGGAAAGAGCAGCTGAGGTCTTCTGGCCGGCCTGATACAGCGTTTCCCGGGTCTTCTTAGCGGCGTTAGAAACATGGACATCGTGCCAACTCTTGGAGAAGGTTTTGCTTCAGGTCATCCAAACCCAGCTTCCTTTTCAGCTCTCTGCTGAATGAGACTCAGAACTCCCCATTCACACAAGGACCAAGAAAGTCTGGTGTCTTTTATTTGGGTAATTCAATCTTGCATCCTTAGATTATTCTGAGATTAAAGCATATGAAGAACCATTGCAGGATTTGAGTTTGGCTGGTCTAGAGAAAAGAAGGACTAGGGGTGACATGACAGCAGTATTCCAATATTTGAGGAGCTGCCATAAAGAAGAGGGGATGAAGAGAAGAAGAGGGCAAGACAAGAAACAATGGTTGGAAACTAATCAAAGGGAGAAGCAACCTGGAATTAAAGAGAAACTTACTAACAGTGGGAACAATTGACCAATGGCTTGCCTTCAGAAGTTGTGGGAGCTTCTTCACTGGAGGTTTTTAAGAAAAGACTTGGCAGCCACTTGTCTGAAATGTTATAGGGTCTCCTGCTTGAGAAGGGGGCTGGACTAGAAGACCTCCAAGGTCCCTTTCAGATTCTCTTCTCTTCTAAATTCATTCTCTTCTCTTCTAAAATCATTCTCTTCTCTTCTAATCCATTCTCTTCTCTTCTCTTCTCTTCTCTTCTCTTCTCTTCTCTTCTCTTCTCTTCTCTTCTCTTCTCTTCTCTTCTCTTCCCTTCCCTTCCCTTCCCTTCCCTTCCCTTCCCTTCCCTTCCCTTCCCTTCCCTTCCCTTCCCTTCTCCTCTCCTCTTCTCTCCTCTTCTCTTCTATTAATTCTATTCTAAATTCGTCCATTATTGGAAAGTCCAGTTGCCTCTTGAAAAAGCACCTTTGGGACAACCATGACTGAGAATCTCCATAAACATCAAGGGACCTTGGAGGTCTTCTAGTCCAACCTCCCAATTCAAGCAAGGGTCCGTGTATCATTTCATACGATGGGGATGCAATCTGTTTTTGAAAGCCTCCATTGATGGACCACGCAAACCTCTGAAGGCAAGCCATTCCACTGGTGAATTGTTCCGTTAGGAGGTTTCCCTTTTGTTCTTAGTACCTTTAATCTCCGATTAAATTCTTAATCCACCTACCTCCAATTAGACAGCACTTACTGTGAAGATGTCCCGCAGAGGACTGGAGGTGGATTCGCAGGCACCGAGATGTCGTGCTCCTTTGGCAGTGCTGCCCAAGGACTGCCCATTGACCTTACAGACCCTGCCGAACAGTGAAAAGGCTAAAAGGCACAAAAATGAGCACCTTCTACAGAATGACCGGTGACGTTTCACATTGGAAAAAATAAAACTTCAGTGACATAGCCAGTGTGGGAAGATGCTAGGAACTGAGATTCAATAGCTCAGATTGCAAAGTTTCTTTCAGGATAGGTCAAACTATACTTCTGATGATAGTGAAAAATCCTACAAAGATTGATAAAGGTTTGAATAAAGATATTATAAAGTATATTATAAATCATTATTAGACTGTATGAGTAAACCCAGATTCATGCTTGAGTTAAGGGGTTCAAGATTCAAATAGGGATGATTAGTGGGGTCCTTGGTGCTCTCTGAGCTTGGTAGATTTTCTTAGACATTTCATGACCCAACTAGGCAACATCATCAGTATTAGAAGGGCCTGGGGTTTGCTGTTTATAGTGGGTACCCCATCAAGTGTTGCTGGGAGGGTTCTTGGTGGTTCCTTGATCTGGCTTGTTATTTTGCTTGAGTTAGAAATGCCTTGACTGGGTTATCTGATGATTAGATCGGAGCCATTCTGAGATTCAGCTGGGGATGAGGAGACAGTTTCACCCTTAGGCTATTATCAGAGAAGCATTTGCAAGCCTATGGCTAGGCCTCTTCCGTCACTTTAAAAAAAAATAGGCACTTAGACCGAAGGACCATTAAGACACATATTGAAGGCAAATATGCGTCCCAGGATAAATGTTGCTGGATCCAATCTGGGTCAGTCATTGGAAACGGAGCTTTAGTTTACTTTTGGATCCTGCAACAATTCAGAGAGTTTAACATGGACCTGTGGACTTCCACTCCCAGCAAGGCTGGCTGGGGAATTCTGGGAGTTGAAGTCCACAAGTGTTAAAGTCGCTAAGGTTGGACACAGGGGTGGGTTCTAAATTTTTTTACTATCGGTTCTGTGGGTGTGGCTTATTTTGTGGGCATGGCTTGATGATCATGTGACAATTATTTAGGATTTAGCAGAGGTACTGGTCTACCAGGCTTTTAACTGCTTGCAGAGCTGTACCGATCTACCCATTTATTTTTTACATGGACCAGTCTAACCATATATTTTTACAGGCACTGATCTACTCATGTATTTTTGCAGGCACTGATCTACTCATGTATTTTTGCAGGCACTGATCTACTCATGTATTTTTACAGGCACTGATCTACTCATGTATTTTTTGCAGGCACTGATCTACTCATGTATTTTTGCAGGCACTGATCTACTCATGTATTTTTGCAGGCACTGATCTACTCATGTATTTTTACAGGCACTGATCTACTCATGTATTTTTGCAGGCACTGGTCTACCCATGTATTTTTACAGGCACTGATCTACCCATGTATTTTTGCAGGCACTGATCTACTCATGTATTTTTGCAGGCACTGGTCTACCCATGTATTTTTACAGGCACTGATCTACTCATGTATTTTTGCAGGCACTGGTCTACCCATGTATTTTTGCAGGCACTGATCTACTCATGTATTTTTACAGGCACTGATCTACTCATGTATTTTTGCAGGCACTGGTCTACCTATGTATTTTTACAGGCACTGATCTACTCATGTATTTTTGCAGGCACTGGTCTACCCATGTATTTTTGCAGGCACTGGTCTACCCATGTATTTTTACAGGCACTGATCTACTCATGTATTTTTGCAGGCACTGATCTACTCATGTATTTTTGCAGGCACTGGTCTACCCATGTATTTTTATAGGCACTGATCTACTCATGTATTTTTGCAGGCACTGGTCTACCCATGTATTTTTGCAGGCACTGATCTACTCATGTATTTTTGCAGGCACTGGTCTACCCATGTATTTTTGCAGGCACTGATCTACTCATGTATTTTTGCAGGCACTGGTCTACCCATTTATTTTTGCAGGCACTGATCTACTCATGTATTTTTGCAGGCACTGGTCTACTCATTTGTTTTCTTTTAACACTGATCAGCTGTAGGGCGGCCCTTTGAAGCCCGGTGGCAAGAGTTTAAACATTTTTTTCCCCGCTAGCCATCAGCTGGGACTCAGGAGGCAGCAATAGATTGGGGGTGTGGCCAAATAAAAGGAAAGAATAACACGGGGTGGGGGGGCTGCAGGGGGGCAGAACCGGTTTGGTGATGTCATATCGTCACTGCTACCGGCTCGGGAGAACCGGGCCGAACCGGGAGGAACCCACCTTGGTATAGAACAGTGATAGCTAACCTTTTCTGGACCGAATGCCCAAAGTCCACGTGTGCACACATGTGCGTGCAAACCCCTAAAATGCAATGCGTGTGCGGCCCCTGCACATGTGTCCAGCCCCCCCTGCACGTGCCCCACCCCAGCGCATGCTCACGCAGCCCACAGAAACCCCGCCCCCTGCGCATGCATAGCAGAGACCCGAAGACCAGCTGGCTGGCGGGTGGCACACTGGGGCAACGGCTCGCGTGCCATCAGAGAGGGCACTGTGGGCCACCTCTGGCACGCAAGCCATAGGTTTGCCATCATGGGTATAGAAGATAGAATCAATCTGGCTTCTTGCTAAATTCCCCTGGATTGGAAGTTTCTCTCGTTTTACAGAGCAGTTCCCACTGAGCACGCTAGGTGGCAGAAAATCCATTCTAAATGCAGGATTCATTTCCAGTTTCTCTTAAGATTACCCAGCATAAAACAAGAATAGCCAAGGACAGCTAGCACACACAGACACACACACAAACACTGGGAATTAGGAAGTTTATTCACTAAAGCAACACTGAGGAAAATCTTTACATACAGGCTTTTTAAATTATCTTTACAAGCAGGTTCCAATATACAGTATTTCTCTTTTTTTTTTTTTTTTCCCTTTTCCTTTCCAGTGTTTCTCAACCTTGGTAGCGTGAAGATGGGTGGACTTCAACTCCCAGAATCCCCCAGCCAGCGTTGCTGGCTGGGGGATTCTGGGAGTTGAAGTCCACCCATCTTCACGCTTCCAAGGTTGAGAAACACCGCTTTAGGCGAAAGACTACATCATAAGAGTATTTTGCAGCCGGTACTGATTTAGTACAAAGATTAACATTGCCGTTAATCTTGACTAATCGTGGTGCTTTTGAGAATCACGCAGGCAGTAAGCAGCTTTGCTACAGCAGTGATCAACTTTAACTTAGTTTCTGAAGACCCAGCTAGTCCTCTCTAACCATTGTACTTGCAACTCCTCTGGTACCATGATCATGTTTCAACAAGGCACTACTCGCTGACACGACAATCCCACATCCCACAGCCACAGAGGCTGCACCAGCCAAAGGCAAGGACAAGTTTAAATCTAGGGGTCTTCAAAGGGCTTGGCCCACTTCAGCTGGACCAGGTCCGTTGCATTTGGAGAACCGCTACAATGATGGAGGGCAGAGCAAATGGAATTGTCAGCCTGGTGCCAGGATGCTTCTGGCGGTAGCAGGTTGGTCTACCAAAAGCAACAATAATGCCAAAAAAAAAAAAAAAAGAGGGAGGGGGGGAATGAATCTTAGGATGCTAATGTACCATCATACAAACAGGCACGCAAAGAGTGGATGGCAAGGACACTCTAGTGACCTCCAAACACAGCATTTGAGACTAAGTTAGTTTGCAAGTCCCTATAACTGGATTCCAAACTCTTGAAATATGCAATGTTCCTTGTTTGCACAAGGCAGGTGGTAGTTATTGCAGAGTATTTTTTTTTAAAAAAAAAAACACAATTAAATCAAGCAATTTTAAAGGCAAGCCTTAGCTTTAGCAAACGTTTTAGGGATTTTCTCTTTTGAGTTATGGCGTGAAGAATGTGGAGGTTCAGAAAGAAGATGCTTTAACAAGACAAAAGCTTTGCAAGACCAGGTTGTGTAGGCATGCAAGCCACCGTTCCACAAATATTTTGGGATAATGAAGAGGCATTTTATGGGCTGAATCCTCCATGGAAAGGAGGATTTATGTTTAAAAAACCTGAAACACGAACATTAATATATACTGAAAAACTATTTCACTGCTTCAGCCTTTAAATTTAATCTTTAAATTTAGGCACAACTCCATGCTCATGAAGTGCAAATCTGTTTTGTTCCATTTCCACTTCATTATACACATTGGAGTGGTTTAAATACCTTAGGAATTATTGCATAATGCAGCAGAATCCAATGGACACAATGCATGTTAGCAAAAAGTAAAGATTAATAAAATCCCAAATCTCCCCCCCCCCTTTAAAGAAATCATTAAGGCCACTGGGAATCTGGCTGCCTATCTGGGACTCCTAGCAACTTTGAATGAGCCTTCAAGTCACACTGCAGGCCAGCTTTGAAAATAAGAAATGCCTTTCATCCACTGGACATCCTAAACATACATAAGAACTTTCTCCAACAAAACTGCATTCAAAAAGGTAGGCCCTGTCAGTTGTATAAGGGAGACTCACAAACCATGATTAAAAACTCACCAGGTCCCACCTTGGGTTTGCCCAATCAATGCCCGAAGTTACAACTCAGGGCAGCTCAGTCAACCCCTTCTGGGCGAGGGGCTTCCAAGTTGCCTCAAGACACAGTTTAGAAGTTGAACATCAACCTCACATGCTGCTATCTGCTACCACCAGCTTGCTTCTCACTGGCCAATATGACAATGGACTTGGGAGCAAAAGGCGACTGTTATCTTTGGAAAGTAATTCCCCCCCCCCCCCAGTGCTGTATCTTCCTGAAGCGAAGAGGCCACCTTCCAAGGGTTACTTCTCATTAAGTGCTGACAGCAGAGGTCTTCAAACATGGCAGCTTTAAGACTTGTGGACTTCAACTCCCATAATTCCACAGCTGGCTGGAGAATTCTGGGAATTGAGGTCCACAAGTCTTAAAGCTGCCAAGTTTGAAGACCTCTGGCTAACAGTAACGCTGGGAACATGAATTTAAAAGCACTACTTGAAGGCCTCCTAATGCATACTGAAATACTGGTACTGATGTAGAAATTCAACCTGACGCAGTCACGCTTTTAATAAACCGGATTATGGTTATTTCTTGCCACTGAGAAATGGGACAACCCTCTCCGATGTTTTTCCTCTGTCTAACTCTACAGGTACCCCCGGGTGGTTAGGCATCTTCTGTTGACATGGTGCATCCACACCCTGATTGGGACAAGAAGATGGGTGTTAACTATTGGGGTAAGAACAGCTCGAGTCTGTTCAAGGTTCAAAAACAGCAAGAAAGTGGTTGTAGATTTTGGACTGCCGACATTTGTGCGACTACATAGGATTCCGTCATATTTATAGTGCCGAAAGGAGGCAGACCCTTGGGTCCCATTGGATCAGTCAGCTTGCTCACTTGACAGGCTCCGGCTCCTCCGGCACAGTGCCAAACTGATTAGCCAGGGGTTCAGCCCCAGCTATCTGGACTGATGTGTTTGTCATCTTGGATTAAACAAGGTGTGATCCACATCAAAGTTTGTGGGGCTAGCATTACAACAGAAAACCCCGGCCCGTTTTAAACACAGCCCTCCTTCAACTGCTATTCCCTGATCACAAAAAAAGGCAACTGAAGCTTAAAGCATGTCTGCCATTTGAAGAAAACGGGTTTTTTTTTTTCCCCTCAGGGAAAGCATTTTCCAGCCAACAACATCAAGAACATTTCACTGCGTACCTTCAAGGTTTACAAGCGACACAAACACAGCTAAGGGCTCTTGGTCAGTCTTTCGATGATAAACTTAAGTTGGCTGTATATATTTCTTACTTATCCTGCTTAAGAAAAGAAAAGCTACTTTCCCCTGGCTTAATTTAGCCTATCTGGCGCCCTCCAAATACACCATGGTTCCCAGCTAACAAGCCAGGTTATTTGAGGACGATGGAAGATTTAGCCCAGAGGTCTTCAAACTTGGCAGCTTTAAGACTTGTGGACTTCAACTCCCAGCTGGAGAATTCTCCAGCTATGCATAGCTGGCTGGAGAATTCTGGGAGTTGAAGTCCACAAGTCTTAAAGCTGCCAAGTTTGAAGAACTCTGATTTAGCCTGACATATTTGGAGGGCCAGATTTGGGGAAGTTATTTTGATTTTATTTTATTTTTTAAAGGGTGTGTTTTTTTATAAGAAACATTCTATAACTAATATTCAGCAGAGCTCAAAATGAATGCTGTTAAATTTCATTTAACACTTTTAAGTGTTTTTTTAAAAAATGCCATTTCAAACAAGTTTCTCAGATTGATACTGGAATAAGATTTCAAGACAATTGAATCACATCTGCAACTTCTGTTTCTGTGGCTAACCCTCCCTTCCGTTGATGGCCTATAGGACAGAATTTCTCAGTCTCCAGCGACTGTCTATCAACTTTTCCCAAAGATTAAAACGTTTTTGTTTCTTTTGTGACTTCCCAAGATTTCCCCCAAGTGTGTATGTGTACATAAATGCATCTGGCATTTTTAAAAATAGGGTTTAAAAAAACGTAAGCTTTATTATGAAAAATAATTTCTGAATCCCTATATATATGGCAGAATTTTGTGCATACATTCCAGATTGGCTTCTTGAGATGTTTTAGTTGTAATAGAACTCAATAAATAATGTTACCGTTAAGCAAGACTTGAAATGAAAATTTACAAGCTGGCGGTCATGGACTCCTCATTTCCAGAGTCACATCACATGCCATTTGACAACTGTCGGTATAAACCAAAGTCTGGGATATATATTAAATACTGCTTTTCAGTTACGCCATGATAATTGAGTAACACTTATATATTCTACAGAGCTTATCTACAAGGAACGGGTAAGACTTTTAAATATAAATATATCCATTTCACCCTGTGAAATTTTGTGGCCACTTGTGAACCATGAATTAGGGACCCCAAAAACACAGAGAACAGTTTGGGATCTTCCTTGCGAAAACATACAACCTCCGTTAAATATTAAATATACATCTTTTACAAAGTTTGGGGTTATAAATAGAGACAATTTGCATAGGCCTCTGGAGAGACAGACTTATGGCTGAAGAGTAACGTGAAAGGAAGAAAACAACAACAACAAAAGAAAGATCAACAGTATCATTTGTCCATCACTTTCTAATTAATTCCCAGAACCGGAAGTTGGGCCTCTCAGTCATCTATTCTTCGGGGAGACATCTAAAGCAGGGGTCTCCAACCTTGGCAACTTTTAAGACTTGTGGACTTCAACTCCCAGAGTTCCTCAGCCAGCAAAGCTGGCTGAGGAACTCTGGGAGTTGAAGTCCACAAGTCTTAAAAGTTGCCAAGGTTGGAGACCCCTGATCTAAAGGATACAATTTCCATCAGCAACTTTCCCGGACAGAGGAGACCATCGGCGCCATCAGGAGAGGTCACAGGCTCGTGCAGATCGAGGCTTGAAGAAGCAATGCACTTTTTTTTTTTAAGAGGGTAAAACTGAGACTAGAAGAAGCAGCATCTGATGATACCCATCGTTTGGTGCCTTCCAGGCTCTCGCCGGAGCCTCCTGTACATGAAAAGGGCAGGCAAGCAGCGTCATGGGACTGGACCGCGGCAACGACATGGGAGAGTCCCACTCGGGCTACGTCTTTGGTTTAGGGAGTCGGGAGTGACGGTGAAAAGTCAGGCCCCCCTCCCCGGGGCGAAGGGCCGGATCTCGGCTCTGTGGGGCGTCTTTTGCTGGCGTCAGGAGCTTCGAGGGGCCAGCCTGAAATCTCTGCTGCTCAGGAGCTACAATGGTTTGGGGGGTCATCCTCTGCTTGGGGCGGAAGGAAATGGCGGGAGGGCGAAGTTTGGAGGCCCTCTGGGTCCTGCTGCTCGGAAGGGAGAGGTTAGACACTGACTGGGGTTGTGCTTGGCCGCTCGGTGGAGGCACCAGGGAGTCTCTCGATGAGGTTGCTGGAGGAGGCACTGGCGCGGTCTGCTTTGGGGCTCGGAGAGCTCTTGACATCTTTGGTGGCAAAGCCTGGTTTGGCCTGGAGCTGTGACTTTTTAGAGCTGGCGTGGCCTGCCCATCCTGCACATTCAACTGGGCCGAGGGGGAAAGGGGCTGCGAGGCATTCCATTTCGGACCAGCGACGTCTTTCGCTTTTTCTCTGACCGTTTCATTCTTGATGGAATGTGCATTCACCAGGGAGTTGTCATCGTTCCGCTGTGTGTTTAAAGTGCTTGGTTCACGTCCGCTGTCAGTGCCGGAGCCCAGGGCAGCGTGGTCGTCTTTGTGGCCAATATGTTCTGGTTGGTCCTGAGGAGGGGGCTCACTGCGAGCCACGGTGGGTGATGCTTTTGCTAGTTTTCCCTGGCTGAGGTCTGCGGAACGGGGAAGGTGGCTGGAAGGCTGTAGTACTTGAGGCTATAGAGGAAACAGTGCATGCCAATGGATTAGGAAAAGAAAGCAAGGGAATCTTACTGGCATCTGCTTAAAAATTAACTTCTGTGTTTAAAGCTAATGAGCAAAGGGCAAAGGAACCAATGTTTTCCATGCCTGTGCAAGGACACTAAAGGAATAAGCTTTTGCCGTCAAAATTCATGATTATATTTAGATCTGTATGTAAATCTATATAATTCCAACACCCAACTGAACTCTTATTATTGTTCCTTATTCACCTGTATTTTTGCCTTCTAGCCCAGAGGTCACTCAAGGAAACTAATACTAAAGCAGAAGTCTCCAATCTTGGCAACTTTAAGACTTGTGGTCTTAGCAAAGCTGGCTGAGGAACTCTGGGAGTTGAAGTCCACAAGTCTTAAAGTTGACAAGTTTGGAGACCCCTGTACTAAAACATGAAATTGTATCAGCTAAAAACAGTTAAAATCAACTAATCTTCAAATTAGAAAAGGTAATTATCTTCATTTGACAGGGTCTTTACTGGTTCAGATGAATTGGGCAACCCCTCCAAATATTTCATCCATTACTGCAGGGATCTTCAACCTTGGCAACTTTAAGACTTGTAGACTTCAACTCCCAGAATTCCCCAGCCAGCTATGCTTGAAGTTTAAAGTCTTAAAAGTTACCAAGGTTGGAGATCCCTGCATTAGAGTAGAAAAACTGGCCTATTCCTATTGTTTTATCACAAAAGCAAACGTAACGGTGCTACAATTAAATGCTGTATAAGCAAATTTAACCACATGAGCACCGTCTTCCCAAGATCCATTGGCTAAAGCTTATTATTTGCAAGAATATGTTGATTTATTGGATTAATCGGACATTGAAATCTCCATAGTCTTTGGGTTCTTCAGCTGTTAATAAATGGTAGGCTTAGTTAGAAGGTTATCTAGGCTGGCTTAATAAGCTATGTTACAATGCACAGTATACAACCTGGGATTACTACAGTAGTCCTGTTTCATGACCATTCTCTCTCAGAAACGATAACAAGTGTAAGGAAAAATTCCATAACTTGGTGAATGAGTAAAAAGGGTCCAGGCCTGAGAAAGGTCTCTCCCTCACAGTTTTCACAAGACAAAACAGACAGTAAGCTGCATCATACGTTCCCTGTATTTTAGTCTCATTTTAGCACTGTACATCCTGAGTTAATTGATGTGGCCTGATTTTAACAGATATATTTTACTGTTTTCTATACACAATGTACCCACCTGCATAGATGTGATGTTAGAAGACATGCAACTGTTGCAGATGGCAAATACAGACCAGAGTGATTTGTAGACAGAAAACATACAACACACAAAACACAAACTGCCCTCAACATACAACAATCTCACACAATCCCTCTACTTACATCAATGCCTGGAGGCTTTGGGGAGTATTATTATTTTTTTGCTGATGTAAAAAGGGCTCTCTTCCATTTCAGGATTTTAAGTTACCCAATGGAGGATAATAAAATAGTTATGCAACCCCTTTGCCTCATCATGGACCAGGCAGCATTACACACAAATACGAAGTGATTAATTTTTCTACAGGATGATCCTTTCTTAGCATATATATCTACTGAAGGATACCTTCCTCTTTATATAATAAAATACCACCACCACTGAGGGGCGGCAAAATGGAATTTGATCAGTACAACAAAAAGAAAATTATGTACTAGTATTTGACAGTAAATGGGACGGAATAAAACAATTTAAAACTGAGAATTTGATTACAGCAAACCTCCATTTATCAAAAATTCCCAAAAAGAAAATACATTAAAACGCTGCAACGTAAATGTTATTTATATGTTGAAAAACAAAACAAAACAAAAAAACTGTAACATATGCCTCATTACTCATAGTCTTACACAAATATGTGAGTTAGATCCTGTTCTTCTGCTTTAGGAAAAAGTGTGCCTAATGTAACTAAAATGAAACTGAACTAGTTATTAGTGTAATATCAAGGAATTCTAAGCCTCAAAAAGGTTAGAGCTGACTTTTGCCTAGTAAAATCTAATTTTGGGAGGAGAGAGAAGAGAGGAGAGGTCAGATGCAAAATTTTGACAGATCCAACATCAAGTGCAATAATTTAAATACAAGTTTTTAAATTAAGCAGCCTTCATTTCTAAATAAAAATGGGACAGGTTTACACTCAAGTTTCACAGATTGTTCAAATAAAAATCTATTTAGAATTTTTTTCCTCTCTCTTCTACTTGATCTACAAAACATTTCTCCTTGAAAGAGAGAAAGTCAGAGACAAAACTAGTTGACTCACATTTATAGAGTTTATCTTGGAGGGAGAATTAAATAAGGAAAAAAAAAAACATAACCGGATCAATTTTCTCCTAATGGACAGTGTGTCTAATCAGGTTGGTGACAGGACAGCGGAGGAAAAGAAGGAAAGAAATAGATAAAAGGGTGTGTATAAGGAGGGGTAACCCTAATTATCTCCCACTCACACAGTTCTGAAAGCAATGGGGGGAAAAAACAGAAAATATAGGCTCAGTTTTTCCAACTCCTCCTTGATTAAATCACTGCTATGAGTCACTTTCTACTTCTCTAGCAACTGAAAGAAGTTACTGCAAGTTTATATAGAGAAGAAAAGGAAATCTTGCTTTCTGGGTATGGTGGAAAAATCTGTTTTTCAGCTCCCATCATGTTAAAACAGATCTTGTTTCGTGCCAGGAAGGAACACACATCCTTCAGCAAATTCTTGCTGCCCAATTGGTCAAATTACTGTCCCAAATGCAGAAACGTGCACCTTCTCCTTGTGACTGCAGAATCCCTCCCAAACACTATTTTAATCCAGTGATTAAATTCACAACCCTGGTCAAAAATAGCCACGGAACAAGAACTGTCAATTCAGATAGTGGCGAGACAGTTGTGTCAACACTTGAACTATCCACCGCATCTCCTTATTCAAAGTTTTGGTCTTCTACTCTAACTCAACTGGGAATGGTCTGGTTGGGCGGGGAGAGCAGCTCCCAGAATCCCACTGGCTAAGAAAATAAAGGAAGGATTGCTCTAATGCAGGGGTCCCCAAACTTGGCATTCTGGGAGTTAAGTCCACAAGTCTTAAAGCTGCCAAGTTTGAAGACCTCTGCTCTAATGTGTTTCTCAGTTCCTTTATTTCTATGGAGATTCTCAATCACCCACATCATGGTTGTCCTAAAGGGGCTTTATCCAAAAGGCAACTGGATTTCTTTGGGGTTGTTATTTTTTTTTTTTCTTTGAAAACATTTCGCTTTTCACCCAAGAAGTTCGAAATTCAGTTAGAACTGAAAAAGCTTCTTGGATGAGAAGTGAAATGTTTAAAAAAACACACACAACAAGAAGACAGTCCAGTTTGAAAAAAGCATATTGGGGACTTGTAGACTTTATTACACAACAATTCATAGAATAGACCTTCTTTTCATAGTCATGATTCTTGACTAAAAGCCTTTAATGTAAATAATTAGCAAGATAGCTTTTCTTATAATTAAGCTGGCTATCTAGCCCATGTCAAAACTTGATGGCTTGAAAACAGCAAACTGGTTTTGGTTGGGTCCAAATGTGGTGAAATGGTTGGAAGATGCTGAATGACAATTTATCACATTAGGGAATGTGTCTGTTTTTCTATCATACTTCTTCTTGCCTTTTGAAGCTAAGTGATAATTATATGAATAGGAATAAATCCAATTCAGGGCAACTCCTGAGAAACCAGGCATCAGTGTTTATTTAGATCACAAAAGTAATCTAAAAGCAGCCAAATATATACAGTAGTGGCCAAAATTGTGGAAACATTATGGGAAAAGTGTATTTTTGAGGTTTGATGGCTAATAACACCACTTTTTTTGTGGGGGGGGAGTTTCAAGATAATCCTATTCTACTGCTGGAATAGCCTGGGAAGAGCCCAGACCTTAACCCAATTAAAAATCTATGCAGCCGACTAAAGAAACTTGTTAGTCAGAATCGACCCAGCAATAAAACCCAGTTAATAGAAGCCATCATTCAATCTTGGTTTCACATTATTAGAACAGCTGCAGAACTAAAAGACTTGGTTCGCTCCATAGGAAGACGTTGTAAGGCCATAATTCATGCTAAAGGTTACCCAATGAAGTATTAACTGACATGGGGATCATTTTAGTATATCTCGTTTTTTCTATGTGTTTCACTTTTCTTCTTTATACTGTAACTGCTATTCAAATAGCAAATCCTTCATAAAAGTTATTGCACTACATTCTTGTTTAAATTATCTCTCCATTGACATATGATTTTATGGTACTACTCCCCAAAAAAGTGGTGTTATTAGCTAGTTTTAGAAAAGACACTTTTCCCAAAAGGTTTCCACAATTTTGGCCACTACTCTCTGTGTGTGTGTGTGTGTGTGTGTGTATAGTCCTTGACTTACAACAGTTCATTTAGTGACTGCTCAAAGTTTAAAAAGCGCTGAAAAAGGATGTATGGCCATTTTTCAGAGTCATGATCTTTGAAGCATCCCCGTGATCACGTGATCAAAATTCAGATGCTTGGCAACTGGTTCATATTTATGACGGTTGCCGTGTCCCAGGGTCATGTGATCCCCCCGTTTGTGACCTTCTGACAAGCAAAGTCAATGGAGAAGCCAGATTCACTTAACAACCAGGTTACTAATTTATCAACTACAGTAATTCACTTAACAACTGTGGCAAGAAATGTTGTAAAATGGGGCAAAACTCATTTAACAAATGTCTCACTTAATGACAGAAACGTTGGGCTCAATTGTGGTTGTAAGTCAAGGACTACCTGTATACAGTTGCAAGAAAAAGTATGTAAACCCCTTGGGATTACGTGGAGTTTTGCATGAATTGGTCATAAAATGTGCTCTGAACTTCATCTAAGTCACAACAATAGAAAAACACAGTCTGCTTAAAATAATACTACACAAACATTAGATGTTGCCATGGTTTAATTGAACATAACATGTAAACATTCACAGTGCAGGGAGGAAAAAGTATGTGAGCCCCTAGCCTAATGACTTCTCCAAGAGCTAATTGGAGCCAGGAGTGAGCCAACCTTGACTCCAATCAGTGTAATGATATTGGATGTGTTGCTGACAGCTGTCCTGCCCTTTAAAAACACACACCTGTTTTGGGTTTACTGGTGTCAAGAAGCACTGTCTGATGTGAACCATGCCTCGCAGAAAAGAGCTCTCAGAAGACCTACGATTAAGAATTGTTGACTTTCATGAAGTTGGAAAGGGTTAAAAAAGTATCTCCAAAAGCCTTGATGTTCATGTGTCCACGGTAAGACAGACTGTCTACAAATGGAAAAAGTTTAGCACTGTTGCTACTCTCCCTAGGCGTGGTCGTCCTGTAAAAATGACTCCAAGAGCACAGCGCAGAATTCTTCATGAGGTAAAGAAGAATCCTAGAGTGTCAGCTAAAGACCTACAGAAATCTCTGGCACATGCTAACATTTTTGTTGACACATCTACAATAAGGAAAACATTAAACAAGAATGGAGGTGTTCCCAACATGGGAGGACACCACGGAGGAAGCCATTGCTGTCCAAAAAAAATATTGCAGCACGTTTTAAGTTTGCAAAAGAGCACCTGGATGTTCCACAGCACTTCTGGCAAAATATACTGTGGACAGATGAAACCAAAATTGAGTTGTTTGGGAAGAACACACAACACTATGTGTAGAGAAAAAAAAGGCACAGCACACCAACATCAAAACCTCATCCCCACTGTAAAACATGGCGGAGGGAGCATCATGGTTTGGGGCTGCTTTGCTGCCTCAGGGCCTGGACGGATTGTTGTCATTGATGGAAAAATTAGCTCTTGGAGAAGTCATTAGGCTAGGGGCTCACATACTTTTTCCTCCCTGCACTGTGAATGTTTACATGTTATGTTCGATTAAACCATGGCAACATCTAATGTTTGTGTAGTATTATTTTAAGCAGACTGTGTTTTACTATTGTTGTGACTTAGATGAAGTTCAGAGCACATTTTATGACCAATTCATGCAAAACTCCACGTAATCCCAAGGGGTTCACATACTTTTTCTTGCAACTGTATATAAAAATAGCAATTGCTGTGAGCCTCATGTAGGTCTATTTAATACAGGTGGTCCTTGGATTATGACCACTTGTTCAGCATCCATACAAATTTATGATGATGCTAAACAAGTGTTATTTATGACTGGTCCTTGGAGTTCCGGCCATTGCAGCATGCCTGCGGTCACGTGATCACGGTTTCTGATATTCCCTGCCAGTTTCCCACAATCAAAATTGATGGGGAGGTTGCAAGAAGTCAGAAGTGAGGTCCCTGCTTAACGACAGCAACCAAGGCTGCCAGAACTGCTGTTGCTAAGTGTCGTTGTTAGGTGACATTGCACTTTACAATGGTATCGTTTCATTATGACAATTCCAGTCCCAACTGCTACGGTAACTCAAGGACCACCAATATATCAATGGAGTGTCAGCAAAGAGTTACTAGCAAAAGTTGTGACTCGTTTCATTTGTTAAAAAATAAAAACTGTCCAACATCTGAGGTGGTGATCGATTGATACGTAAGAAGAATTTTATGGAGGGAGTTCAACCATTTTGAGAGATGCACAACCAGAACTGCTTAGTTAAGAGAATGAGCCTCTTTCCCACCAAAATTGTATTTGTCAGAATCAAGCATGTACTTTAGACCTTCTGCTTTTGTAGCAGAGAGACAATCCCAGGCTTCCTTTAATTTGTGTCCTTTAAAACACAATTGACCTATTTGGAGCACTGGAATATTCCAATGGAGTTACTGTAGTTTAAAATTCAATTTAGGTGCAGCCAAAGAAGTCATATATCATTTTTAAAAAAAAGAGTATAGTGATAGGATCTTTGGGAACATTTGTTACTGACGCTGGGAAAAAGCAGAAGCTTTTCTCATACCCATTTCTCTCTCGAGATGAACTTTTATACTAAAAAAATGGGTACACAGAGAAGCATGGTCATATCCTGTGATGACTGCTTCCACATTAAGATGCTCCATAACCAAACATTTCTGAACAAACAGATTCACCACTTAAACACCTTGACTTGAAACTGCTTCAAAACTTGTGTAGGTTCACATATAGTGGAGTGTATGTTCATATGTAACAGGGGTCTCCAACCTTAGCCACTTTAAGACTTCTGGACTTCAACTCCCAGAGTTCCTCAGCCAGCTTTGCAGCTTTGCTGGCTAAGGAACTCTGGGAGTTGAAATCCAGAAGTCTTAAAGTGGCCAAAGTTGGAGACCCCTGGTATATAATTTTGCTTAAAATACAATTTAAGCTTCTCAATGATAAAATAAACTCAGAAGGAATCTGGTTGACATTGTTTCTGATTAATAAACGGTTATTCAAAGACCTTTGAATGAAATTGGTGAGTTGGACAATATGCTGTTAGAATTCTTTTTGAGTTTGGCAATATGTGTATGGTAATACACCAACACATCTCTCATCCTAAAATGTTTTCAATTTCATTAAAACCCTTTTTCCTTTTCCTATTTACGTAGTGAATATATATGTGTGTGTATGTGTGTGTGTGTGTGGTGTGTGTGTGTGTGTGAAAAAAACAAGACAAGAGCATGCACAAGTGTGATCTGCATGCACCATGCAGAAAGCAAGCACAACGGTGAAGACACAAAAGGAGAGGTCGGGAAAAAAATCTAAAGTTGTACTGTACCACGCTTTATCACAGAAGTAATGGACTAACTCCTCAACTCCTTGTCAATAGCACAATAGGAAGCAGAGACAAAAAAGAAAAGACAAGGACAATGATATCAGAGGGCCTAAACACAGTAATGAGCCACTGCCATGATTAAGAACATCCTCTTTACACATTGTGATAGTCACAATGCAGATTCCCCCAATGTCAAAAAGGCAAACGGAGGGCATCTTTTAAATGCAACCATACCTACTCACCTTTATCCAGATCTCAGAATGCAACTACATCCGGTCATCCAATGGATCCTGCCCTCACATCTTGCTCTCAGGAGCCATCACATAATTTTATTATGTCCACCAGGTCACAAAGCTTCAGTGGGTTATCCTATAAATCCATATCCCCGTTTGTCTTTTTCCCACTAAAGACGGTCTATTTCTGTGCTTCATAATTTTCTAAAGTGTAAGCATGTCACTCGGCTTCAAATTGTCTTTGGATAACTTCCTAATTTCTTGAGCTAAACATCTGCCATGCTATAGAAGTTCTTGAACTACAACCCACCCATCAGCTCAGACAAAATGGACAATATGGGGGAGGGGGGCTGGATTTTTTTTTTTTAATTTGATTTATATGCCGCCCTTCTCCGGAGACTCAGGGCGGCTTACAATGCGTTAAGCAATAGCCTTCATTCTTTTGTATATTTTATACAAAGTCAGCTTATTGCCCCCACAAACTGGGTTCTCATTTCACCTACCTTAGAAAGGATGGAAGGCTGAGTCAACCTTGAGCCTTGGAGAAATTCGAACCAGCAGAAATTGCAGGCAGCTGTGTTAATAACAGGGTGCATTAAACCACTGTACCATCAAGGCTCTTTTTGTAATTCCTACGGAGTTTTCACTCTGCCTTTAAAGTTATGCAAGTTGAAAAGCTGCTTAATGGATAAGCTCTCTCAGCAACCGTTACATACAAGAGGCTAAGGATCTCTAATGAAAAGGTGTAAGTTCTCATGATGCTCTATTTTATTGGAATCAATTTTGCATGGCAGTGCTGTTCTTCCTGATAAATTTTAATAATATTCACAACAAATACAGCTGATAAAATTAGGATCTCCGAGATAAGGGCATCAAAGCACCAATAGGTCCACAGATGCCTCCTTAGCACTGGTTCAATCTCTCTTTTCCAAATTTTTAAAAACATTTTTTTAAATCCTTTTTTAATGGAAATATTGCAAACTTCAGCTTACTGTTTTTAAGAAATAAAATTAAAAAGGTGGGAAGCTCCTTGAAATAAGAAGAAAGTGATAGAGAATTTTGATGTCTTCCTTTTCTCTCTGGGGATCCTGTCACTGGATATTTTTTTTTCCCTCTTAAAACACACCACTGGAATTCTGGAAGGCCATCTTAGCTTCAATTCTTGGCTCTCTAAAATTTCCCAAAATAGACCCCCAACAACAGCAAGCCAATAAGGCCAGTGGCAAAGATGCTGTTTTTACACAAGCAAAAAGCCAATTTCCCATCCCTAATCAAAGGGCAGTTCTCAGTTTAAATTCTGTTTCTAATTGAGTACTGTGTTTCCCCGAAAATAAGACCCTGCCTTATATTTTTTTGAACCCTGAAATAAGTGCTTGGCCAAAGCCTGATTGGGTTTTATTATCAGGGGATGTCTTATTTTGGGGGAAACAGGGTAAACATCAAGAATATTACTGTGTCACCTGAAAGAAAAACAGAATCTAGAAGGCTGAGTAGCCTAAACATTAAGTGTATGGTTAGGTGGCAAATCCCAGCCAACCTTGTCTGATTCCTCAAATTTAAACAGGGTTCAGGCCTGGCTGGGATTTGATGAAAGTCTACCAGAAAACCGGAGAGCTACACACGAGTTTGGGATGTTGGAAAAACACAGCAGAACAGCAGAGGCAAACAATTAGAAATCTCTGTTGCCAACAAATTGTAGATTTTTTTTTAAAAAAAAGAACAGCTTTATATTACTTTTTTGTGGAATGAGAATCATTTTAGCTACATTAATAACAGTCTTTTTTTGTTTTTGTTTTTGCAGATGTCTTTGTAAATCGATATATTTATCTACTATTACATGTGTTTCTTTTGCTTTATGTATTTTTGATTCACTTGTTCCAGTACAGAAGCACTGACAGTAAAATAAAGAACAATGATCAGTCTAATTGCTGATACAAAATATTTCAAATTGTTGCTTTAGCCAAAGAAAACCTATTTATAATCAGGATATGGCTTTAGCTAACTGGAACCCTTTGGAGACATTCATACAGCTATTCAAATCCTTCATATGGTCAAATCCAAATGTAATAAAATGGCCGCCTCTATAGCTCAGTTTCCAGATTTTGCTGTATACAGCAAGGCATCCAAGCTCAGGAATGGACTGTGAAAGGATCACCACTATAATGATCACCCCTATGTAGAACTTCGAAAAAGACTGGGCTTTGGGCAATTCCCAGATTTTTAACCGTTAATCCAGGCTAGCTAGTTGCTTAGTTAATACTTCCTTGGAAATATCTTAAACAAATTCTATCAGCTGGATCTGAATACCTGACCATCAGGATTTGTTTTGCATAGCTGTTTCTAGTTAGTCTAAATCCATCTGTATAGCACAGGGGTGTCAAACTCAAGGCCCCGAGGGTCGCATCCAGACCACGGGGGTACTTAGATCTGGTCCGCAGGGCCGCCCTGGAAGCAATGAAGGACCGGCTGGAGGTGCTTCTGCCAGCAAAAACAGGGTCTCGAGCTCCGTTTTTGGCTGTCACAGCCTCCTGCAATCCTCTGCCAGTGAAAATGGAGCTCTGTTTTTACTGGCAGAGGGTTGCAGGAGGCCGTGGCAGGTGAAAACGGAGCTCAAGACCCTGCTTTCGCTGGCAGAACACTTGGGCCGCCACAGGCACCCCTGACAAGAGTGATGTCGAGCTGGCCACGCCCCCTCTGGCCTCGCCCCCCAACACCCTCAGGTCAAACACAAACCTGATATGGCCCTCAATGAAATCAAGTTTGATACCCCTGGTATACCAGATCAGGAAATGGGACAACACACCATTGGAAACCATGGTCTAAGGCTGATTTGTAAGTCTTGGCTTGTGTTTAACTACGGAAGAAACACAATCTTGCTAATTGGTAGAGATGAAAGCCAAGGGAAGCCAAAAAAAGCATATTAAAAGGCTTTGCAGACTTTGTTGATTCTTTCTTACTGAGGTTCCATATTCTCCATGTTGATCTTCTCCTTCCTAAACTAGAGGTGGAGAAATTAACCTCACAGATCCAAACCAAATCTATAATCTCTCAATCCTTCTTTCCAAAAGGGCACACACATAAAACTGATGCAAAAGCAAAACGTTAATCCAGAAACCAAGCACACCTGCTGGAAATCTCTCCTCCCCCCATCGCTTCCTCCCCACCCCCTCAATGATTCAATTTGTTTGGAAAACTCCAGTTTGTTCAACAAATTGTGGTTAAAATAAACATTATAGCTTAAGCATGACATATTAATTCATTTCTCCCCATACTCTGAAACTCTTTTCTGTACTTAATTATGACAAACAAGTTCATTAATATTGTGCACTGTGTCAGGTTTTGCTGACAGTTGCCATGGGTGCCCCATAATGAGTTAACATGGTCTGATATAAAACCCTGAAATAATGCAAGGGTGACTCAAGGAATACAAGTTGTTAAACTATAAAAGAACTATATTTCTTGGTTTTCACATTTTAAACCATCTGACTTAGTTCTTACTTTGGAGCTCAGTCTTCTATAATCTGCGTATGTTAAAACTCATTAAGTCTGCCATAAGATTTTGTTTTTTTTAAGTTTTGCAAAACTGCAGTGTTGCTTTTAAAATTTCCCTTGTAATAATTAAAGAATCCACAAAAAATTATATTCTCTATATCGGAACACTACAAATGAGCAAAAATGTTGTTTCTATTGTGCATTAAGAACAAGAATACGAAAAAAAATTCCCATTTTAGTTCAAACAGTTACAAGTTAATAAGTAATATTAATACAACATGCAGAATTGAAAAAGCTGCTTCTTTGCTGTTATGTGCTTTTTTTTTTTTTTGAAGAAAGACCCCTTGGAGAAACATACACATGTAGCTAGAAGCCAAGCTTAATTCTCCAAAGAAAGCAATGTGTCATGTATTATTATTAAAATATGGTTTGCCTTGAATGTATCTACACAAATATTTTGCAAGGAAATTGGGGTGGTGGGTACACATGCCAATAACATGGACGAACACAGCCATACATTTCAAAAAGCCACGGGGAGGGGCAGGAAGCAGGAGGGCAAGCAAATTATAGTTTGCAGGAGAAAGAAATAAAAAACTTCCAGACCGATTTAAGGCCCGTTACAAAACCGTTTTCCATCCAGTCGTCAACAGCAGTTTTATAGCAAGTGAAGGAGGCAAAGGGGTTAAGGATTGTCCCGTGTTCTTGCAAGGGAGAGCAGAGAGAGCGAGAGCTGAGCGACGGGGGGAGTGCGTGCAAGGGGGAAACTGCTAGTGGAGCAAGGGGTGGGGGGACAGGGGGGTGAGTGAGGAGTACAGACTCACTCTGTCTGCGCTGCGGTGGAAGAGTCCGAGGAATGCCCTGGAATGAGCCCTGCCAGGGAGAGAAGGAAGGAGCAGAAAGACCACTCTGTGCGGAGAAAGACGGGGGAGAAAGAAATAAAATAAAACACAGAACCAGGGGGAAAAAACCAGTACCAAAAGCTACATTGTTCCTCTTCTCTTAACGAGAAATAGCTGCAATTCTAACCATCCCAAATGAACATTGGATTTGCCAAGCGTCCTTCGACCGCTCTCTTTATTCCAGACACAGACCCGATTCTATTAGCTCATGATAAGCAGAGTTCTGTGGTGGGGGGGAAAGAAGTATTCACCCCCCTTCTGAATTTTCGCTTTTTTTTTGTTTGTTTGTTTGTTTTGCTTCTGTATGTTATCAAGAGCCTCACAAGGGTCCTACGTATGCATAAAAAGGTTGAAAGGAAAGCAGCATAATTAAAATTTAGTGTCTGGCTGTGTATATTTCATAAACAAGGACATTCAACAATACAAGTAATGCTCAGGTTAGGACTATAGAGGAGACTGGACAATTTGTCATTTAAGTGGCGTGGTTGTTACATGAGGCATCACATGACTGGTGGCCATGGGACACTGTGACTGTCATAAATGAATGAGGGTTGCCGAGTGCCCAAACCACAATTGTGTGACCATGGGGATGTTGCAACGGTCTGTGTGAGGACCAGTTGCAAGTTACTTTTTACTGCAACTTCAAACAATGGTTGCAAATCAAGGACTACCCTTTACATTTTAACATATCACACAACCAACTTGATAAAAATTGCTGGGATCTTCTTTTAATTATTTCCAAAGATTGTTAGCTCAACGCAGAAACTAAAAATAGGGAAATAAAAAAAAACAGGACAAGGAATTGCAGAAAGTTTAGTTATTTTGAACGAAACTAATAATTAAATGGAGGTAAGTGGTTTCACCCACCAGGAAGGTCCCAAGGAAACGTATGTCAAATATTTCAGTAAATCATAGAATATACAATCAAGTTAAAACAATGTATCCAAGCAAACTTTATAAGTTTCAGAAATCTGGAAAACAAAAAATAATAATTTTCACGGAAGAAAATTCTATCAGCAAGGCCCCAGGACTAAGAATGCCTCCGTCCTGGCCATCTCTCATTTCTGATAGGGGACCCCACAGTAGAGTTAAGAAGACAGATAAGTCCCCTGAATATAAATCTTTTGAAAGAAGAGGTCTTCACAGCAAACAGAGTCCCTTCTTTGGATTATTAAAGCAGCTGTATCTTTGCCCAGGCCTGAATAGCAGCTACTCTGTAAACTGCTTCTACGAGAGTCTCAGAAGCAGTTATTCGTTTCTGCTTGAACGCATCCAGAGTTATCTACTCTCTATCTCGGTCTTTCCATTACTAAACTGTTTTTACTGTCAGGAAAATTTCTCTGGCTTTCAGCTGAAATATGCTTGCACACACACTGTAGACTGTTCCTGATCTCTTCTGAACAACATCTCTTTAGGAGTTGAATCTTAACTGCCTTCACAAGGCTAACCTCCACCTCTATCACTGTCTCCTTGTAAGACTTAATTTTCTGGAGCTGACTCTCTAGGTTGATCATTTGTGCATCCCTTCCTGTTTATTTAAACCAGGGGTCTCCAACCAAGTCTTAAAGTTGCCAAGGTTGGACACCCCTGGTTTAAACTCTTCTTCCAGTGAAGTGTCTGGAACTGGACGCAGCACTTAAGAAGTTTGACTTGTACAGAAACTATTTTTTCGTACTTTAGAAAGTATAATTTAATAACACCCCAAAGGTCAGATTCCTGACTCATTCAATTCATAATTATCTAAGTTCTTAGATCCTTCCTTCACCTCTCCTTTTTTTTTAAAAAAAAAAAAATTGATTTATATGCCGCCCTTCTCCGGAGACTCAGGGCGGCTTACAATGCGTTAAGCAATAGCCTTCATACTTTTGTATATTTATACAAAGTCAGCTTATTGCCCCCACAAACTGGGTCCTCATTTTACCTACCTTAGAAAGGATGGAAGGCTGAGTCAACCTTGAGCCTGGCGAGATTCGATCTTACTTTAATTGCAGACAGCTGTTGTTAAATTACAGTGCCTTGTCCACAGAGCTATCCAGGCTCCTGTTGAAGCCCACAAGTCTTACAGCTGCCAAGTTTGGAGACCTCTGCCTTAGCCCAATAAGCCTCCAGAGGTCCGGACCATCCCCACCCTATTGGCCTTCCAAAAAGCGGTGAAGACCTGGCTTTTCCAGCAATTTAATTTAATTTAATTTAATTTAATAATTTAATTTAATTTAATTTAATTATTTAATTTTTAAATTAGTTTTATATGCCGCCCTTCTCCGGAGACTCAGGGCGGCTTACAATGCGTTAAGCAATAGCCTTCATACTTTTGTATATTTTATACAAAAGTATAAATTGCCCCCACAAACTGGGTCCTCAATTTACCTACCTTAGAAAGGATGGAAGGCTGAGTCAACCTTGAGCCTGGGGAGATTTGAACTTGCAGTAATTGCAGACAGCTGGTGTTAATCAGAATGCTATCAGTCTGCTGAGCCACCAGGCCCTTCCTGAATCCTCTATTAATGAATTTGTTTTTTATTTCTAAAAAAGAGTAACTTGTCTGATTAAATGTTGTTATTTTCAGTCTTTTCCCTAACTTTTCAAAATCATTTAAGTTTGTTTCTTCTTGCCATCTGTGAATTTCCTTTCTTTCCTTCACGTCCTCATTTAATACAGTAACAGCAGCCTGGGACCACCCTTGGTATCATCTCACTCAATATTTCTTTCAATAAAAAGGATAATTTATAAAAACATATTGAAAATGTTTGTCAAGCTTCTATGCATCCAACTAAAGTTATGCCATCCGCCCGCACTTAATAAGCTTGCCAATTGGAATAGGATTAATTAAATTTCTCCAGATTTATCTATCAGGTGCAACTATAGCTTTGGCTGTTATTTGAAAATTCTGAGCATATTGTTTTAAAGAACTTAAATACGCGTATTTACTTCTATTTCAGGAATTAGATATATGTGTTTAATATATTTTTAAAAATACTCAGAAGCATATTGATTTTTTTTGGTGGAGTCTACCTTTTGTGTAAATCTCCAGGTGTAGTTATTGGTATATGTCATTACATAAATATAATTAATAAATAAAAAAATAAATGAAATGAAATGAAAAGATCTGGCTATATACATTTTCATGTTTTTCTTTCATCTATTTGAAAAAAAAATAGATTACGATATCTTCCTGCCCTGTTTCATTTATTTTCTGGAATAAAAATGGAAGAATACACAAATACAAGGATGGTTAAAAGCTATGAGTCTGAGAAAAGAAAAGAAAAAACCTGATGGCTTTTCAAGCTGATCTGAAAAATTAATTCTTTTTTTTTTTTCCTGGAAAGTTTTAGGGTTGAACCATGTTTTGGTAATTCTGTGATGTAAACCAACTCTAAAAATCTTCAAGAAAAAAAATGAGCTTATTCCTTTCTAATTCCCAAAGGCAACAAGGGAAGGGGGGAAAAAAAAGAAATCCTCAAGGGGACTATAAAAAGATTTAGTATATTCCTTTGTAAAAATTGTAACTTTCAACATATCAATTTTTTTAAAAAATAACAAAAATTAGTGTGACTTTCCAAACAGGTTCTACAGTTGTGTTTGATTTACTGCACTCACATTTGCTATCCTGGCATTTCATGCAATATCCACTTCATTTACCATATTTTTCAGAGAATAAAACGCACCAGTGTATAAGATGCACCTTAGTTTTTGGACAAAATAAGAAAAAAGCTGATTGGCAGGTAGATCAGCCTCCCGGAATACCCCCAATCAGCTGTTCCCAGAGGTGAATTTTAGCAACAGGTTCCTTGGTTGTGAGCTCTGTGCCTTGCTTTTTTTTCTGCCTCTGAAACTTCTGAAACTTTTTTTTTCTACCTCTGAAAGCCTCTGAAACAGAGCTTCAGAAAAAAAGCCTCTGAAGCTCTGTTTGGGGGCTTCTTTTCTGAAGCTTCTTCTGATGCTTTTTTCAGCCTCTGAAACCTCCGTTTGAGAAGCTGGGCAGGGCTACATTCGGAGTATAAGACTCACCCAGATTTTCACCCTTTTTTGGGGGGTGGGGGGTGGTAAAGTGTGTCTTATACTCTGAAAAATACGGTAAATCTTCAGTAAATTATCTCTGTGTACACTTTATCTCTATCTTACATAAAAGTACAATTATTAAAAATTAAAACTGGAGTAGGACATTATAGTATAATGTAGTATTTTTTAAATTCCAGAACCGCAAAGAAAACTTAATACTAGGAGTAGTGATTCTAAATGGTCAAGAAATTAATGTTGTCAAAGAAATGTATGTTGGTAAATGTTCCCACTACTTTAGAAAAAAGTGTGTTAAATCTGACTGGGTTATAAGATATATTCAGAATTGTCCCCCCGTTTTTTCAGAGATCAATTTTTTTTTCGCTTTTGCCATGTAATCCACAAAATCCAGTATTAATGAATCTAGGATATGTAATACCCGCCTTTTGAATGTGTACCTAAAATATGATGAACGAGGCAAGTCTAGAATTCTAAGCCTTAAAGACTATAAATGTTTTTTATAAAGATTATAAAAAAAAGAAGTGATAGTGAAAATAACATTATAAAGTATACACACTAGAGCACACTAGAGGTGTCAAACTGGATTTCTTCGAGGGCCAGATCAGCATTGTAGTTCTCTTTCGCGGGCCAGCAGGTGGGGGTGGCGGGGAGCGGGGTGGGTGGGTGGAGAGATGGGACAGACACCTCCTGCAGCACCCTGCTGGCGAAAATGGCCCCCCGCACCTCGTTTTCACCCTCTATGGCCTCCTGCAACACTCTGCTGGCCGAAGGTGGGCCGAAAACGGGCCTCCATGCGGCCTGTTTTCGGCCTCCCCGGCATCCAGCAGCACTCTGCAAGCTAAAAACTGGCACAGACACTGTGGGCCGGTCCTTTGATATTTCCAGGCTGGCCCCCCTGGGTCGGATTTAAGCACCCCGCGGGCCAGATCCAGCCCCCGGGCCTTGAGTTTGACACCCCTGCACTAGAGCAATGATGGAGTGCAGATAGTTGTAGACTTACGACCACAATTGGAACCAAAATGTCCATTTCTAACAAGGCGGCTTTTAATTGAATCACATCCAACTTCACAGGGTTTTTGCCAAGCAACTCCCTGGAATTGGTAGGCATATTAGACAACTGTTAAGCAAATCTGGCTTCTCATACTGACTGTGACACTATGTGTGATTTCAGAAACCAGCTGAGGTCACACATGGTGATCGTGCAATCCAGGGACACTACAACTGTCATAAATACATGCCAATGGTCACGTGCCCTCATTTTGATCATGTGGCCATGGGGATGCTGCAAAGGCCATAAGTGTGGGGACCGACTGGTCGGCCACAAGTTACTTTTTTTCAGTGCTGTTGCAACTTTAAACAGTCACTAAATGAATGGTTTTAAGTCTAGGGCTACCTCTATTTTGAAGTATGATACCCAATAATACAACTGAAAGTAAATATATAGCAAAAGCAAGTATCTCTATGCAAGGAGCATCTTTTCCAGTAAATGACTCACCGTATTTCTTCTCCAGGTGGTCTGGGTGAATTTGTCAGCAAAGCCGCCCGTGGTCACTTCAGGCATCTTACTGCCTTTGTGGCAGTCACACCTAACAGTCTTCATGCAGAGAGAAGAGAGAAAACCCGGTGAGGACCAAGAACAGCCACACAGAGGCTACCTCACAGGGAGATCCAAAGCCAGCTTTAGTCAAGAGGCAGTGGAGATACAAATTCAAATTCAACAGATCCACTAAGAGTAGACCAAAACCACCACACAGCACCGGCCTTCCTGAGAGAAAATTTACCGTATTTTTTGCTCCATAAGATGCTCCTGACCATAAGACACACCTAGGTTTAAAGGAGGAAAAATAGAAAAAAAAATATCTGCCTCTGCCTCCCAGCATCCATCCGGTATTCATCTGGCTAGCACCCTTGCAGCAAACAGCTTGGTCAGCTTCAGCACATTATCATAGCCCCAGCACGTGGCTCATCAGGGCTCCGCTCCGTTGCACCCACCACCAGTCAGCGACGGCTGGATCCCGGCCTCCCGTAACCCCACCGATCAGCAAGCTGGCCGACCGGAAACACCGCCATTGCTGCCTCCTCCGTGTCTGCTGCTTCCGCCAGGGAACGCTGGAGCCTTCGCTGCAGAGCAGCTGATTGCTGGTTAGATCGGCTTCCCAGAATACCACCGATCAGCTGTTCCAGGCAGTGGGGATTGGTGCCACAATTTGCCGCTGCTGCCTGTCACTCATGTTTGCTGCATAAGACGCACAGACATTTCCACCCACTTTTGGGAGAAAAAAAAGTTTGTCTTATGGAGCAAAAAATACAATAAGTGCTTCTTTCCTAAAATCTTCATGCAGCTAAGGGGCACAACCGTTTTCTGCCATTATGATCACATTTGTTTTCATGTGTGGCGTGATTACTTACAAGACGATGTTCAAGCTCCTGGATGGTCTCATCTTTCTTTTTTAAATCATCTTTCAGCCGTGCGATCTCACTCAGTAATTCGTCAGTCTGGCATAAAAATAATTTCCATAAATTAAGATATTAATGTGTTTTGAGAAATATTGTAATGTCTAATTATCTGCTGCAGAAGGAAAAAGTATGGCTTTGAAACCAGGACTGAATAATGGATTTCACATTACCAAATGTTTAAGAATGATACAAATTGCAGGTATTACTGGTATCTCTACCCTCATATTTCTCTTATTTATTAAATTTCTTTGCCATCCAACTCACTGGGAGACCTCAGCAATTACATGCTGAATACATTCAATAAATAAATAACATTTGCCTAAGACAGATATGTATAGTTTTGTACCAAGACACAGGCATTTGTTTAGGAGGAGAAATAAAGTTAAAAAGACTGGAAACCTATTACTTTTCTGATACTTGCCATTCACAAAATAACTGCTATGTGTAGTGAACATTCTACCAGTGCTATCATCATCCACGCAGTCCATATATTATCAGACTTACATAAAAAGTTATGCCATTTTTGGGGATGCCACATTTATAACTACACATTAAATATGATCATTTACACAGCACATCCAAAAATGTAGGAAGCATAACTAAATTTATTCTGAAAAACTGGATTGTGCAATACTTTCCAAAATGGAATATTACATAAGTTAGGGACTGCCTATGTACAATCTTCATTTAGATCATAGCTCAGACATTTACGGTTTTATTATTAATTAAATAACTGGACATTTCCCCCACTCAAGTCTATTAAATGACTTGTTTGTGATGTTTTTTATATTCATGTTTTAATCTAACTTTTAAAGGCCTTCCGGTGTTTGCATTTCTCCCACTTTCACATGTTTAAAAGTATTAATTAGAGAGGTCTATTCTATTATGTGTTGTCCGATTTTTAAATAATTTTGTATGCCCATTTATTTTAATTAGTCTCTGTTCCTGTTCTACGTTATTGCCTTAAATTCTATGTCTCTACACGGATCCTTTTAAAATAGTTTTATTTAAGTGCCTAATCTATTTTGGGGACTTAAGATGATAGTACAAGCATCCCAACCCTGAGAAAAACATGCAGCTTGGAATTATTTAAAAAGACATATAAATAGTTTAGAATATATATTTGATTGTATATCTGTGATCTGTCTGGTGTGATTTTCCTAGCAGAACCAAGCCTCTTCAATATCCTGGGCAATTCCATTTTAAGGTCTCATCTCCAATTACCTTATACGTTGGTTCAAGTTCCACCTCTTCTGGACTTGATGGCATTGGGAGTGTGATGTTGTGCAGTGACATGTTTTCATCATTCTGCAAAAGAGCAACATTTTTTTGTTGTTGTTTTGAGCATCTAAATCTTACGAAGATAGCGAGACTTAGGAAATTAAGGCTTAAAAATTTTAAACCCCAATTGAACAATCTACCATAAACAAAAGGAAGGAGTGTAAGTGAATACTTGCATGAAGAATGACCCAGAAATTTCATTTTTTCAACTAAAATCAGAAAACCTTTATCAGCTGCCTTCTTTTCCCAAATTCTCCATGAGGGACAGATCCTACAGTAAGTCCAAACTATAAAATAAGCCAACCAACAGAAAAGCAATAGGAATCAACAATTTAACACAACTGCCCAGAGTTTCTGTAATGGCCTTTGATATCCTTGCAAGAATTACACATTTTCTCTCCCCTCTGCTGACCAAAGCAATGAAATAAAGCAACCTATTCCAAGACCTTGTCAACTCAGAGGCAGCCTGGAGGAAAGTCCATCCTCACAACCGCTGTGGCTTGCTGCCATCACTGGCAGTCATTTCTGGTTGGCTGATTTAGCTCTTCATTATTACTGGATACCGTTGCTTTTCCTGGGCCTTTTACAACCACAGCCAGCATGAAACCCCCCTTCTGGGCCTTCAAGGGTTACTGCTGGGCCGATTAACTGCAGCCAGTCCCACACTTTGGCTTTTGCTAGATGGGCTAATAGAATAGAGCTGGAAGGGACATTGGAGGTCATCTACTCCAGCCCCCTGCTGAAGCAGGAGAACCTATACCATTTCAGACAAATGGTTATCCAACATCTTCTTAAAAACTTCCAGTGTTGGAGCATTTACAACTTCTGGAGGCAAGCTGTTCCACTGGTTAATTGTCCTCACTGTTAGGAAGTTTCTCCTTAATTACAGGTTGTTTCTCTCTTTGATGAGTTTCCAACCATTATTTCTTATCCTGCTCTCTGGTGCTTTGGAGAACAATTTGACCCCTTCCTCTTTGTGGCAGCCCCTCAAATACTGAAATACTGCTATCATGTCACCCCTAATTCTTCTTTTCTTTAGACTAGCCAGACCCAAGACTGGGAGCAAGTTAAGACTCTTCTGATATTTAGATACTCGTTTTTCATCTGCCTTTTCTTGGCGGCTGCTCTAAACCTACCTTCAATGGCGCAAAGGCCTGCGCCTATTTTTAAGTATATAAAGAGCTCTTTGTTTTTGATGCTTGCCAAGTGCTTGAAGCCTTGTCTCGGTTACCTGCTCTGGGGCTCACTTTCCTACCTCTGCAACAAATAGGTCTCTCCAACCTGGCCTCTGGGGGATCTGTTCCTTTTGAGGTTTCTGAAACTGTTCCATCCTGAATTCCTCAACTAGCTGGCTGGATCCTCCCAACTGCCTCTGCTGGGTATTTTCCAGAAGCCCACAGCCTCCTTGCACTGCTCTCCTGTTTAATCTCCCTTTGCTTTTTTCTCTTTCCTGAGGGACCCACAGCTCCAAAAGCTGGAGCCCACTAAGGCCTCTCTTCTCCTTGAGAAGGCAGAGCCAAGACATGGCCATGAAGAAAATTCACCTTAGTCCTGCCCTCTCAGGCATCCGTTCCTTCCATTGTCCCAGTCACTTGAGAAAACAAACCCTCTTCCTTTTCTGCAGCCTGTCAGGTCTACGAAAACCTTGGAAAAAGCTACACTCTGTTTTCAGTCTAAAATACTGGGCAACAACAACAGAAGAAGCAGCAGCTTGAACTTTAGCACGGGTGGGGTAGGGTGGGGATACATCTGTACAGTTTCTGACTGAATACTTTTATTAAGGAATCAAAGGCAGAAAAATAAATAAAAGTGGTGTTGCAAATAAAATAAAACAAAAAACGAGGCCATCTGGGGTGTGTTTAGATCCAGAAGGGATGTGATTCCACTTGTTTCTCCTAAAACTTTTAGCACCACAATGACTGGAAACAGGGGATGCCCATTTTTAAGCAACGTGTACACAGATGAGGCAAAAGGGAGAGGGGACGGCAGAAGATGAAATGGTTAAGTCAGTAGCAATGAATGTGAGTTTGGTCAGAGTCCAGGAATGGAGGATGGGGTGGGGATACAACTTAGTGACTGAACAATAACACACAAACGTTCTAAAATAGAGCTAAAAAAAGAGACGAAATCTCCTCAGTGTTCTCTCAGAGAGGAAAATGCCAGGCTGGGTCTGGAACAAGGTGTTTGTCTTGGTGTCTACAAAAGGCAGCACTTGAAGTCACTGTTTACTAAAAGGCTCTTGGCCTCGAGAAGATAATCAGGTCTTAGCCCAGGGGTCCCCAAACTTGGCAGCTGTAAGACTTGTAGACTTCGATTCCCAGAATTCTCTGGGAGTTGAAGTCCACAAGTCTTACAGCTGCCAAGTTTGGAGACCTCTGCCTTAGCCCAATAAGCCTCCTGAGGTCCGGACCATCCCCACCCTATTGGCCTTCCAAAAAGCGGTGAAGACCTGGCTTTTCCAGCAGGCCTGGGGCCGTTGATCTCGCTCTTGTGATCTGGCGAGATCCGGCCATGAATGGCGTGAATGAGTTTTTAATGTTTTTAATTTTTCAATGTTTTTTTTATAATTATTTTTTAAAATGTATTTTGAGCCACCTTGAGTCTTCGGAGAGGGGCGGCATATAAATTTAATTAGGAGGAGCCTGGATAGCTCAACAGACTAAAAGCCTCTTATTAACATTCAGCTGTCTGCAATTATTGCAAGTTCGAATCTCCCCAGGCTCAAGGTTGACTCAGCCTTCCATCCTTTCTATGGTAGGTAAATTGAGGACCCAGTTTGTGGGGGCAATTTATACTTTTGTATAAAATATACAAAAGTATGAAGGCTATTGCTTAACGCATTGTAAGCCGCCCTGAGTCTCCGGAGAAGGGCGGCATATAAACCTAATTTAAAAATTAAATAAAATTAAATAAAATTAAATAAAATAAAATAAAATAAAATAAAATAAAATAAAATAAAATAAAATAAAATAAAATAAAATAAAATAAAATAATAAAATAAAATAAAATAAAATAAAATTAAATAAAATTAAATAAAATTAAATTAAATTAAATAAATTAAGCCAATGTGGGGAAAACCTTTCCCTCTGACCTTAATTTTTTTATTTTAAGAAAGAAAAAATCAGCTTCTCAATCTGTATGAAAAACAGTCTGAAAGATGAGACAACTGTGATTTAAAAAGGGTAGCTTTAAAATTACCCGCTAAGTTTTAAATACCCGTGGTATTGACAGCAACCCATTTTACTAATTTTATTTTTCCTCTATCGGATCTATATTCCTTCATGTATTTTCTACAGTAACTGGAAGAAGCCGTCTTCCGGACTTTGGACTGCGGAGCTGCCTTTGGAAGCACAAACGCAGACCATTGGTATTCAGACAGACGGTATCATGGTTGACATCACAACCTGTTGGTTAACAGGCCACATTCCTCTCCCCGGCTGGGGCCACAATGTGAGCCATGAATGGTTTAAATAAGTTTATGTTCCAACTCCAATTAGCATAATCAGCAAGCGGCAGCATTAGCTCTGGAGGAACCCAACAGATTTATATTGCTATGATACTTTAATCCTCTTTTCCCAGGCCAAAAGTATTTGTGACTGTGAGGAATGAGAACCAGCCCCTTAATGCTCCCTACGGCAGTTAAGATCAGGGCTGTCCAACCATGGCAACTTTTAACACCTGTGGCCTTCAACTTATAACACCAACGCAATTATTAAATTTGCGGATGACACAATGGTGGTGGGGCTCATTAATAAGAACAATGAGTCTGCTTACAGGAAGGAAGTACAAGGGCTGACATTGTGATGTAATGAAAATAATCTCACATTTAACACCACAAAAACTAAAGAATTTATAATTGACTTCAGGAGGAAGAGAGATGTTCATCTACCACTATACATAAATGGTGAGGAGGTGGAGAGGGTGGGTAGTTTTAAATTTCTGGGCATTTATATCTCGGAGGACCTCTCATGGACTATGAATACTAACATGCTTGTGAAGAAGGCACAGAAGAGGCTGTACTTCCTGAGAATGCTCAGGAAGATAAATCTATCTCAGCATCTACTTCTGTCCTACTATCGCAGCACCATTGAGAGTGTCCTGACATACGCATGGTATGGGAGCAGCTCTGTAGTGGGCAAAAAAACTCTACAGAGAATCATTAAAACTGCCCAGAATACTATTGGGTTCCAGCTACCAACCCTGGATGACATCTTCGAATCTCGCTGTTTGAGAAAGTTGCATAACATTCTCAGAGATTCTTCCCATCCTGCTTACAACCTTTTTGGACTGTTGCCTTCTGACAGAAGTTACAGGACAATTAAAACTCGGACCACACGTTTTCTGAATAGTTTTTACCCCACAGCTATAATTGCACTCAACAATGAATTAAAGGGCACCATCAGTGAGCTGTTGGACAGTTTGGTCTGTTGTGTGGATGTTTGGGTGGTTTAGGGGAAGTTATTATTATTATTATTAACTTCCCGAATTCCCCAGCCAGCTGAATCTCAAGCAGAACTGAACTAAAATTTTGAGTTTTAATCAATTAAAAAATGCTTGCTATTCGAAGTGATGCTCTGGTTGCTAAACCCCCATCCACTGCAACATCCATTAACCTGAAAACCCAATTCCCAGCATTTGGGAAAAGACATTCCTCAGACAGGATGACCTTTCTCTCAACCCTCCATTCTGCAGGAATGGGAATATTTACTATTACTACTACTACTAGAAGGTAAAGTAAAAGGTAAAGGTTTCCCTCGCACATATGTGCTAGTTCAAAACATTTCTAAACCTGAAATGCAAATTAGACTCTTCGGGGCACAGGGATTAAGTTTGTAACAGACTATTTTGTATTGTACACAACAGTGCTTGTACACTTGGCACACTTCCAAAACTTACTCAAAACAGTTATCTTGTTTAATGACGGTGCCTTTTACACCCAAAACAAGGGATTTCCGATTCAAGATGCTACGATCCAGGACATTAGGGCTTATTACTATTTCAGCAGCCAACTTCAGTGTCTTTAAAGATTAAATATTTAGTTTCATAATAGAAAAAAGTAATGACATGTTACCTTTTCTCCTCACTAACCTGATGGAGTATCCTTTTCATTTTTAAGAGCTGGGTTTTCACCGCTGTGCACTCTTGAACCATATGCCGAAGGGTCATTTCATCCAAGACCACAGTATTTGCTGGCAAACTCCTCAGTGGTGGATACAAGCCTGATGCCCCATAGCCTTCGAGATGACTGACAGGGGGAGATTCGACATAGTTGCAACCCCTGAAACAGAGTTTGGAGGGTGTTAGTAAAGAACCTTTGTTTATTAAGTCTCCACAGGAGAAGTGCATTTCTGTATTGAATTAAGAGCAATGCAGTATTCTATCTACAGTAGTGGCCAAAATTGTGGAAACCTTTTGGGAAAAGTGTATTTTTGAGGTTTGATGGCTAAAAACACCACTTTTTGTTTTGAGTTTCAAGATAATCCTATTCCACTGCTGGAATGGCCTGGGAATAGCCCAGACCTTAACCCAATGGAAAATCTATGGAGCCGACTAAATGAACTTGTTAGTCAGAAGTGACTCAGCAATAAAACCCAGTTCATAGAAGCCATCATTCAATCTTGATTTCACATTAGAACAGCTACAGAACTAAAAGACTTGGTTCACTCGCTGGGAAAACGTTGTAAGGCTGTAATTCATGATAAAGGTCACCCAACTATTACAGTAACTGACATGGTGATAATTTTTGTATATCTCGTTTTTCCATTGATATATAATTTTATGGTACCACTACTCCAAAAAAAAAAAAGTGGTGTTATTAGCTAGTTTTAGAAAATACACTTTTCCCAAAAGCTTTCTATAATTTTGGCCACTACTGTAGTTGCTCAAGATCAGATGGTTATTCTCTGCTCTGAATCCCTGCCAGCAAAACTGTTTGGCTGTGGCAGTGGATCTCCTTTATGATGGCTTTCCAACTTTCAAGGGTTTCCCTCAAGAGTTTACCTTGCACTTGTGTCACTGGTATTTCACCCTCAGGTCAAGCCTTATTTTCCCAGGCACTGAAAAATCCATGTACCATTTTTATTTATACTGTTTCATTTGTTCTGTCCTACACACATTTTGTTGTTTTGCTTTTAATATGGTTATTCTTGCTCTTGCCTTGTAGGCCATCCAGTTATCTTCACACAAAGTGCAATCTTAAAATATTAGCGCTCATTGATTGATAAATCATACATATAACTCACTCCCATAGACTCATTTTTGTTTTGGCTATTGAGTGTTATATATCAAATGTGAAGGTGAACATTTCACCTTCATTCAACACAGTCGCAATCACTTTGGAAAAGCTTTCGGTGAGAAACAGCCTCGTTTCAACTGTTTTGCCCCGAGTCTGAAAGATTAAAGTAGCCCATCAGGAATGGAAAACAGCCATTTCAAGCTCAAGGTAAGGTGTTGATTGTTGTCTGAGTTAGGGACATTTGACAATTCTCTGGACTGCTGTCTTTTCTTTCTAAGAATCACTGTAGATTTTTAACTTGGGGGGGGACCTCTAATGATTAATGGCTGCTGGAATGGTCCCAAACCCCAACCTTTAACCTTTACCTCCTCTGAGAATCACACCTGTTCAGATCATTTCGGACATGGGAATAGTGCTCAGTGGGACTAAGATGATAATGATCCTGAGTATTCCACCTCTGGGGTGTCCTCTTCCAGAGTCCCTCTGCTTTCTGCTGTCGAATATTTCTGTCCGGTCGCTCATAACGGTTCATATTGTCATATTCCTCTGTATCAACAGAAGAAAATATAGCAACATTGATTTAAGCAGAACTAGTATCAACACAAAAACCAAAGCAGGTATCAGATGGCACTCTTAGTTAACTCACAGTTGGCCATAATGAAGTCAAGGAATTGCACATAAATTAGGTCGGGCATAAAAAATGACATTTTATTTCACAATATGATGATGATCAGAGGCAAGATATAAATCTCAAGTTTATATCAAGATGTGAAACTCAAGTTTTCTTCTCCATAACACATCAAACAACAGAAATACGATGCTAGTTGTGCTAAATTAACTGGCTGCCAGTATAGCAAAGCTGCTACTGCAGTTCAATAATTTAAATTCTTTCTTTAGCAGCATGAGGAATAAAGAATCAAGCCGTTCTTTTCCTATCTCTCCGAACACAACTTAAAGCAGACAAAACTGCCTCTATTCTTCACAAGGATAACTACACTTATATAATCAATGATGAAACATTATCTTTGAAGAGTTTTATTAACTAAGGAAAGGTTTCAGAACACTCGTTTTACCATGCAACATGAAACTTCTAAAAAAACACATCTGTCAGTGCCTCCCAAAACAACAGTCTGGATTCTGACAACTGGATGAGGCAATTGTTTGGAAATCTTAAAAGCCAAACCAAGAAGCGCAGCGGGGGAAGAAAAGTTTGAAGAAACCCGTTCAGCTTTCCACTTACCTAAAACTGTTTTTCTTCTCATAGCTAAGCCTTGGCTGCGTGGCCTTTTTCCTAGCTGTTGCTCGGCTGCCTACTCATAGTTTTGTAGAAGACGGGAACAAACAGGCCTTCCTTCCTGACCGTTCCCTGCTTGCGTAGAGTTGGGAAAGCAGCCCAGTTTGACCCTGTGACTTACAACTCCCGTCCTCCAAGTTGCATACTTCTTGCCACAGAACAATTGCTATAAATAGAGGGCAAGTTCCATCACAGGCTCCAAAAGGGAGCCAGAAAATTACAAACCTACAAATTACTTTAGCATTTGCTAGGGTCAATCAGTCTTCGGGCAAGATGTAGTTAACTCCTGAATCTTGGGAGTTGAAAGCGACCACTGAATCCAAGATCTGTTTTCTGAACCCACATTAAAGCAAGACTTGAATGCATCCAGTAAAAAAGAAACCCGGCCTATACCTACAGTCAACGCTGGCTCTTTTTCCTAACCTGGATTTTCCTGGATTTTTCCTAACCTTCCACTAGAATTCTAATCACTCTGCTCTGGATGTAAAATTAAGAGGTTTGGTTACTTAAGTTCCAGACTTTAGAAAGGTTTTCTGTGTACTTATCTAGCTAGTTGATTTTGGTGCAGGTTTTTTTAAAAAATCAAAAACAAAAGGATACACTGTAATGTTAACCCTATTATACCAAAAGCATCAGTGAGAACTAATTTAAAAAAGACTTAGCTGAAAATGCTGGCTCTAAAAACGAGACAGAAACAGAAGCTGAGAAACCTCTGAACAGGCTTCTGTGCAAACAGTGTTTCAAAAGTATTGCTCTGTTAAGAAACTTTAGAAAAAATTTCTGTTAGAAAAATTAAACAGTGGGGATATTATTCATTGCATTCCTTGGGCATAAAATGAAGTTGTACCGCAGGAGTAGCCAAGTTCGGCAACTTTAAGACTTGTAGACTTCACCTTCCAGAATTCCTCAGCCACCTTTGGGAATTCTGGGAGTTGAAGTCCACAAATCTTATTCCAAAGGTGCTTTTTCAAGAGGCAACTGGACTTCCTGGTTTTGCTTTGAAGACGTTTTGCTTTTCATCCAAGAAGAAGTGAAACGTCTTCAAAGCAAAACCAGAACGTCCAGTTGGTCTGAGAATCTCCATAGATATCCACAAATCTTAAAAGTTGCCAAGGTTGGACAGCCCTGATGTACCCTGAGATAAATGCCTCTATATAGGCACAGCCTTGGTGTCCTACAGATTTCACAGGATGACCACTCTATAAATTGTTGGTTTTCTTGGCTTAATAGAAATCAAAGCTGAGATCAAAGTAGCATCAGTAATACAGACTCCAGACACTTCATGTTATGGTCCGCCAGCAGCCTGAGGACCTGGCAGCGGAGTCAGACAGCAATGAGGCTGAGGAAGAACTTGGGCCAGTCCTGGAGGCTGGGGAAGGCCCGGATGAGGGCTCTTCGTCAGAGGCAGAGATGGGGCCAGGGCCATTGGAGAGTGATGTGCAGACTCTGGAGCCTCCAGAGGCTAACAGTAGAGAGGCAGAGGGACAGGAGGAGCCTGTTCCTAGTGCACGTATGAAAAGAGCTGCCAGAAGGCAAGAGCAGCTAAAGCAGAGAGGATGACTCGGGAGTAGGGCCAAGAGATGATTGGCCCCTTCCATAAGGCTTAAAAGGCCAGCAACGGCTCTTGGGCTCTTTGTCGGAAAACAATGTTGACAGTCTTGCTGCACTTATCTCTGGTCGGCGTCTTCTGCTTTTGAACTTTTGCCAAGAGAAGCCTTTGGCAGTTTGCCTAATTATACCAAGGTTGGTGATTAGACTGAAGAATTTGTGTTATGAAGAGTTTGTTTTAATTTAGTTTGGACTATGCTGAGAATGAGTTAATTCTCAGCTGTTCTAATAAAGTCTGTTTGTTTTGGAACTGTTTGCGTTGATTACTACCTACTTGGGCCTGGGCCACAACACTTCAGAAGGATCCTTTCACTAACCATTATCACAGGGTGTGTCCTCAGGTAAGTCGACATCAAGCATAAGATCATCATCTTCAAGATCACAGGACTCAAGGTTGTTCAGGATATCCTGCAAGGAATGAGAAATGGCTTCAAGCTGAGCCCACCGGACTGTGTTTCTCGAAGTCCGACTAACACACATGCAGTTTGAAAGTTGCTGCAACTACAGAAGAGAACTTTATCATGGTCAATGATCGGAGCAGCTTCCAACTATCCAGCACAGCTAGTATTGAAGTGAAAAGCAATAATTAACCCCCAGGCCTCTTCAAATAGGTGCTAAGTATTCAGGTTAAAACAGATCTTTTATTTCAGCCATAGTCCAGCGTAAAATACAAGGAGGAAAAATTACACCCATTTCAGCGTTAACTTATAGAAACTTGTAAACGATAAAACATCATTTAAAGCTACAACGACAAACATAATACAATTATATTCAAATGCTAAAATATGTCTAGGAAATAAGGAAGAGATGACCAGCAACAAGGAGGGGGGACTCAATTATACTGGCAATGGGACACCACTGGGAGACTTGGAAGAACACAATAATAAGGGAAGGATCCTCATGGAGAAAATCTACGTAGGTCAGGGGTGTCAAACTCAATTTCATTGAGGGCCACATCAGGGTTGTGTTTGACCTCGGGGAGCCGGGGGGGGGGCATGGCCAGCTTGACGTCATTCCTGTTGGAGGCGCCTGTGGTGGCCTGAGCGCTCTGCCAGTGAAAATGGGCTCCTGAGTGCCATTTTTGTCTGCCACGGCCTCCTGCAACCCTCTGCCAGCGAAAACGGAGCTCGGGAGGCAGAGGGTTGCAGGAGGCCATGGCAAATGAAAATGGCGCTCAGGAGCCAATTTCCCCTGGCAGAAACACTACAGGCTGGTCTACTGTTTCCAGGGTGGCCTCGCAGGCCAGATCTGAGCACTTCTAAGAGCCTTGAGTTTGACACCCCTGACCTAGGTGGTCATTAAGAGTTGCAAGCGACTTGAGGACACTCAATTAATCAAGCATCTCTATGAATGTTCTTAATATTATTGGACTAAAATGGGGGAAGGGCTATGAAAATCACATAAAGGACGTTAAAAATAGATAAAGCAGCACAGGGGAGCCATCATATTTTCCAGGTACAAAACCAAGGATTTGGAAGGTAATACATTTGATTTGCATATATTTGATTATTGGCCTTGAAGAAATATCCCAATACCGTCAATAAAACTATGTCCATTAGACTAGTCCCCAGTACTGGGACAAAAGGCATTTATGAAAACTTTTATTAAGTTTTTAAAATGTTTCTGGTCTCACAGGTGATAGATGTGTCTCTCTGAATGCTGTTATTACCTTTACAAACTACAATTTAGAATAGAATAGAATAGAATAGAATAGAATAGAATAGAATAGAATTCTTTATTGGCCAAGCGTGATTGGACACACAAGAAATTTGTCTTTGGGTTTAATAAGCAACTAGGACTTTTCACAACTATCAGAACATCATAATCGAATGTAGAAATGAAATATTACCACAGCCCCATTAATATTTTACAGTAAACTCCTCCCCTCAATTGATATTTCACTTGTCCCTTAAAGAGAAAAGGGTAAACTGAATTAATAAACTCATTTCTTTCATTCTAGCACATTGTAGATTTCAAGGTCTTTGTACTAACTGAGTGAAGCAGCAGCAGATAAAGTTGTATCTTCCCCACTAATTTACAAAAGGGATGACAGTCAAAACGGCAGTATTTCTTTTCTTTTCTTTTTTTTAAAAAAGGGGGCCAGTCAACATATTTTAAGTTTACAAAAATCCATCGAATAGTGCTGGATATTAACCTATCCATACATAGAGAATTGTTCTTCTACATTACATCACAGCTGAACGGTGAAGCAGGTCCCATACCTTTAGGAAAGAAAATAAAGATGACGAATGATTAACATAAAATACTTCCCAAAGAAGGGAGACCAGGGACAAGACGCAGAGGCTGGGTTTAAGCTTATTACTGCCGTTGCCATAGCAACCCTGGGGGGGATTCAAGACCACCTCCCAGCCTGTATCCAATCACAGAGGTGCAACCACTGACTGCCACCACATTGCCAGTCTGCCTGAGGCTAGCCAAACAATCACATGGAGAGGGATGTCAGTTGCCATGGTGAGAAACAAACCTTACTCTTTATCCTCTTATTGACTCTAGGAAGCCAAGGGGGGAAAAAATGCACAATGACTTTTGCTCAACTACAGTTGTGGAAATCATTCCTCCAAACCAAACTTTGGCAAGTTTCTGATCACTGCTATTTCTACATGATTTGGGGTCATTTGCCCATACTTTTGAAATGGGCAAGTGTTTAATGTTTAAGCATAAGGTAAAGGTTCCCCTTGCACATATGTCCTAGTTGTTCCTGACTCTAGGGGGCGGTGCTCATCTCCGTTTCAAAGCCGAAGAGCCAACGCTGTCCGAAGACGTCTCCATGGTCATGTGGCCAGCATGACTCAACGCCAAAGGCGCACAGAACGCTCTTCCCTTCCCACCAAAGGTGGTCCCTGTTTTTCTACTTGCATTTTTTATGTGCTTTCGAACTGCTAGGTTGGCAGAAGCTGGGACAAGGAACGGGAGCTCACCCCGTTACGCGGCACTAGGGATTCGAACCGCTGACCTTTCGATCGACAAACTCAGCATCTTAGCCACTGAGCCACCACGTCCCTTATGTGTTTAAGCATACATAGATATAAATAAAGAAGAATATTGGTAGTGCAGGGTTGAAATGACGGGTGCTCTCTGACCTTGGTTGTTTCCTTGCAGACATTTCATTACCCAACTAGGTGGCATCATCAGTGCTAGAAGGCTGAATGCCAATCCTTCTCCCTTCTAGCACCGATCATGTTATCTAGTTTGGGTAATGAAACGCATGGAAGAAAACAACCAAGGTCAGAGAGCACCAAGGGCCCCACATTCATAGATGTCATGGCAACATGTGGTCTTCCGGGTGCGATTCAAGGTGTTGGTCACCACCTTTAAAGCGCTCCAGGGCATTGGACCTGGATACCTTCGAGACCGTCTTCTGCCACCAGTAGCCTCCCACCGGCCAGTTCGCTCTCACAGAGAGGGTCTCCTCAGGGTGCCATCGGCCAAATTATGCCCTTTGGAATGAACTGCCCCCAGAAATTCGTAAAATCTCTGATCTCCGTGTATTTCACTGTGCCCTCAAAACCTTGTGGTTCCGCCAGGTTGGGCTATCAATGTAAAGATTTTAATTGGTTTTTAAAATGGGATTTTAAATTTGGGGTTTTAAAATTGAGCCTATCATTTAATAATTTTAAATTTTGTTTTGTCTTGTGCTTTTAATCAGGCTGTACACCGCCCTGAGTCCTTCGGGAGAAGGGCGGTATAGAAATAAAATTAATAAATAAATAAAAAATAAATAAATGCAGTGGTTCAGATGTAATTCAGAAATGATACTTGGGAATGGGCTAGAGAGCAAATGCAACATTTAATTGTGACTTATTAAGGTAGCCCCCTCTTCTTCAGAGTTGATGGGACAATAATTTTAATCGGGTTTTAAATATGGGTTTTTAATATGGTTTTATAAGGGTTTTAGAATTGGAATTTTAAATTCGGCCAAAATTGAATTATTTTAATATGGTTTTTAAATTTGTCTTGTATATTGTTTTATTATGGCTGTTCACCGCCCTGAGTCCTTCAGGAGAAGGGCGGTATAAAAAAATATATAATAAAGAATAAATATAATAATAAAGAATTGACAGAGACTGCAGCTGTGTAACCCTGGAGACTGACATGACTGCTTTAAGAGGCCAGAGAGAGATGCTGTACCTGTGTTGCTATATCTCCACAGCATTTATTCCAAATTAACACTGAACTACTGCAGGATCTCTAATTGCTATATACTAATTATCAGATGTAAGGAAAAATATGTTTCATTAAAAAAATTCAAATTAGAGAGTATAGTAGCAATCCATAATAAATGAGATCTCCATGTTCCTGATATTCTTTAAAGCCATTAGATCACTGCCTTTTTGCATGAAAATAAGTTTTTTTTCAATCTTTCTCCTTTTTCTACTGCTTTGTTAAACTACTGTAATAATACCAATGTAATAGGTAATTCATAAATAGTAATTCAGAGCACTTGGAATTATAAATTAAGTCCATTAAAATATCCTTGACTTTAAAATAGAGATTCTTCATTATGGCTTCTTACACTTGCAATAAAAACAACCTCTTCATTTCATTCTTCCCTGCTAACTCTTCCAGGATGAGTTTCTAAAAACAAATTTATTGCTTTATTCTGAATAAGACTAATCGTCATCGACTGAGATTCCAGCCACATTCTTTTTTCATAGGCTTGCTTTTGCTCAGCGTGACACAGAATGACCTCTACAATCCTGCAGGTTGCTTACTGCAAAAGGTCATCTTCACACAATTAGAAAAATATACAGCTTTAATTGGTTGAAAGCAAAAATGTTGACAGGTTTCTAGGTGGAAAAGCAGCAGAACAATACACGTTTCTTTTTTTAAAAAAAAAGAAAAGAAAAAAAAAGAAACTCCAGAAAAATCATCTCAAGCCTTGCTTGAGCCTTGCATTTGATAGATAATTAAGATATCCAACCCATAAATGTAACAGGATGGTAGCAGGGGTGAAATGCTCCCGGTTCAGACCGAATCGCCCGATCCGGTAGCGATGGCAGCGGATGGTTTGGAGAACCTGTAGCAAAAATCCCTGCCCCCCCGCCCCCATGCCCAGCTGAGCCACGCGATCATCAGAGGCTTTTTTTTTAACTTTTAAAAGTATTTTTTCTACAACCTCTTTGACCAAAAAATGCTTTTAAAAGTAAAAAAAAAAAAGCCTCTGATGATCACGTGGCTCAGCTGGGATCGTCAGAGGCTTTTAAAAGCATTTTTTTCTGCAATCTCTTAAGGTTGTAGAAAAAATGCTTTAAAAGTAAAATAATAATAAAAAAAAAAGTTGGCCACGCCCACCCATTACCCCCCTACCAAGCCACGCCCACAGAACCTGTAGTAACAAATTTTACATTTCACCACTGGATGGTAGTCAAATGTTTGTGTATGCCAGAGGTCTTCAAACTTGGCAGCTTTAAGACTTGTGAACTTCAACTCCCAGAATTCTCCAGCCAGCACAGCTAAAGTTTTAAAAAAAGCCAGGGTCCATATTTTATAAGGTTCAAATAGTGACTAAATCTCGAATTTGTACTCCGTTTTTATTGAGCAGGCAGGGAGAATAAATGCTCAAAAAACCATTGAAGACTTTTGTTGGAAGAAATGTCCATCTGGGTTCAGTTCCAAATGGGGAGAAAGACACTGGAAACATGGAGGCTATTTGGAAAGATGGTTTAATGGTGAACAGGACCACATGGTTTGAGGTCCTGGGCAAAATGAGCACATGGGAGAGAGAGAGAGAGAGAGAGAGAGAGAGAGAGAGAGAGAGAGAGAGAGAGAGAGAGAGAGAGATTTATACCCCCTCTTGAGCCCCACTTTGGAGCTTCCTGTTCCTGTGTAAAAAATGTATTCTGATTGGTTGTCAAACTCCCATGGGGCCATGCAGGGGTAACTTTGTAAGTTGTCTTGAGTCCCAGGCTTGGTTGAATCTTGCTGAGTGATGCAATCTCCCCAGGTGCCATGTGGTGAGTTCTGTTGCTAGATGGGTAGAGGGCTAATCCTATTATGTCCTGAGGGCCATGTCTTAATTCCATCACCTTGGATCTGGTGGGGCAGGGAGCTGCTGCTTTGTCTTTAAACGTATTTCTACTTTTCTCATCCAGGGAGGTATAATATTCTGCCTTTTTAATATTTCCTAAAATATTTCATTCTTCTAGGAGGGGGGTGGGTGCTAACTCCCTACACTTTTGACTCAGTTTAACTACTACTGTGTTTTTGAGCAACAGGCTGTCTCACAAAGTAAGGTCTCTAGAAATGCCTTGTACTAAGAATATTACCACTGTCAGATAGATGGATGGATTTCTGCTTTCTGCAATTAGGATTCCCATGATTTACAAATAAAATGAGGATTAAAAAGTAAGAGAAGTCATGTTTCTTCTCTTCTTCTTTTTAAATTCTGTTATTACCTGACTTGTTTCCCTGGCTTGTTGTAACCAGCTATCTCTGTATACCTGAGAAAATGGATGCCCTGGCCCTTACATCATCACTCATGCAACAATTAATTGAATAATAAGCCATAAGGAAGATTATGCCAACTCCCTTTTATCCTTTATAATTACACGTTGTTGCCCCATGTTGATCATTCTGCTCCCTTGCAAATTTTGCCACATCAAAATTAACCCTCTCCCCTGATTCTTTAATGCACAAAGCACTAATATCTTCAGGGGGATTATTACAGATTGTTGAATGCCCTCTTTATATAAATTTGCACTGAAAGAATATTTTAAAATGTACACTCTTTTATCTGCATTGTAGAATGTAAACTAAAATTAAACAGAGAACACTCTTACTTTTTAGGCAGAGGCTCCATGCAAGAAAATATTTATTGCATGCCCACAGAACATTTCTATGTTTTAATACTATGAACACACAGGGCCACTTTGAATGAGCCAAATTGTAAAGTGTGACAAAATAGAATACATTGACAGATACGGATACTGCCATTTTCTTTTCTTAGCACAGGGGTCTCCAACCTTGGCAACTTTAAGACTTGTGGACTCTGGGAGTTGAAGTCCACAAGTCTTAAAGTTCCCAAGGTTGGAGACCCCTGTGCTAAGAAGACTCAGCAGTTAAAACGTCTGCTTCTTAATTACAAAAGCGTATATATTTCTCAAGTGACGTGTGCATCTATGCCATTTATATGAAATGGTATTCCTATTACCTGTGGATAACAACATAGGTTGCTTTCTAGGTGGCACAAAACAGCACTAATGGCATTTTGGATCTAGTGTCAGAATTCTACAAACGAGGCCATTTTAATCCAGGTATAATTTAGAAAGATAGACATGCAAAGTATGCTAAATTCTAGGCAATTGGATATTTGGCACAAACTGTAAGCACATGTGATCAGTGAAGCATACAGTTAACTTCATTTGTTTCAGGAACAAATAAATAAATACAGTTGTGAATATTGGTACTACTGTTGCCAAGTTAATTACATAATCAGAAAGAGGAAATATGACATCGGTCTGACATGCAATGTTTACACCAGTTATTGCACACTGTTGTGCTGCCACCTAGCCTCTACTCACAACATTTCTAAAGAACTGCTTAAAATATTCAACATCATACAGTCTCAACTGTATTTAAATTTGAGAAGGAGAGAGAAGTTGCACCAAAAATCACCTAGACTTTTTCAGGCAGCTTAACACACCGTGTTTTCAAATACAGGACTGTATTAACAGTAGTGGCCAAAACTGTGGAAACCTTTTGGGAAAAGTATATTTTCTAAAACTAGCTAATAACACCACTTTTTGGGGGAGTAGTACCATAAAATTATATATCAATGGAAAGATAATTTAATCAAGAATGTAACGCAATAACTTTTATGAAGGATTTGCTATTAGAATAACAGTTGCAGTATAAAGAAGAAAAGTGAAACACTTAGGAAAAAACGAGATATACAAAAATTATCACCATGTCAGTTACTGTAATAGTTAATTGGGTAACCTTTAGCATGAATTGCAGCCTTACAACATCTTCCCATGGAGTGAACCAAGTCTTTTAGTTCTGCAGCTGTTATCATGTGAAACCAAGATTGAATGATGGCTTCTATTAACTAGGTTTTATCGCTGGGTCACTTCTGACTAGCAAGTTTCTTTAGTCGGCTCCATAGATTTTCAATTGGGTTAAGGTCTGGCCTATTCCCAGGCCATTCCAGCAGTAGAATAGGATTATCTTGAAATTTCCCCAAAAGAGAGTGGTGTTATAAGCCATCAAACCTCAAAAATACACTTTTCCCAAAAGGTTTCCACAATTTTGGCCACTACTGTATATGGACATTCCCATGAGTGTTTATATTTCAGCTCCTAAAAGAGAAAGATTGTGTCTTAAATTTCTAAGCCTGTTTAGTAAAATGAAAAGTTAGTGGATGGTAACAAGATATTAGTAGAAGTTTACAAAGTTAACTTTTTCAAAGCAAGCACGTTTATCTCTTCAGTGGGCAACTTCAGCCTCTGTGTTTGTGTTTCTTTATTGCCATTGGGGCCAAAGACCAAAAACAGGGTTACAAAATTGGTACAACTGCTAAAAATGATGAACCACTCGAAAAAAATATAAGCTTTGCTCAACCTTGCAGAAATCCAAATAAAAATTCTGACTGCTCAAGAGATAAAATATTGTAGCTAGACTCTTAAAAGAATCCTCGTAGTCTTTAAAATGAAAAATGTTCAGAGTATTAATCTAATAAATCTTAATGTCATATTAATATTCCCTCCTGTCTTAATTTTCAGGTTTCATATATTTATAATGATAAATGACAGATTTTTTTTTCAAAAATATATCTAAAAGAATTAAGCAACAATGGGGATAGCTGTACTGCTAAATCAAAAAAAAATGGAAGTGCTAGAGAAAGGGCGATCAGAGAATAAAAAACCTCAATTTTTTGCATTTATTTCACTATGGAAGATATTGCGAGTAGCTTCAACTTACAACTATTTGTTTAGTGACCGTCTGAAGTTAAAACAACACTGAAAAAAGTAACTTATGACTGTCACATTTATGTCCTTTGCAACGTCCCTGTGGTCACGTGATTAAAAGTTGGACACTTGGCAACTGACATGTACTCATGACAGTTGCAGTGTTCCAGGATCACATGATCGCCTTTTGCGACCTTCTGGCAAGTCAATGAAAAAACCAGATTCACTTAACCGTTAACAACTGCAGTGATCTGTTTAACAACCCTGGCAAACAAGGCTGTAAAATGGGGCAAATTTCACTTAACAACTGTCTCACTTAGTAATAAAAATTGTAGTTGTAAGTTGAGGACTACCTACAGATAAAAGCCAATCACTAAATTAGAGGGTTTTTTTTCAAATAGGACAGCTGAAAAATTCATATTGTGAGGATTAAAAAGAGGCTTCTGTGGGACCTTAAGAAACCAGCATGTGATATTAGCATATATAGTATCAGCATTCTCCATCAAATGAAGAATTCAAGTTTTCAAACTTTCTACACTTTCCACAAAGTATCAGTCGTAGAATAGAATAGAATAGAATAGAATAGAATAGAATAGAATAGAACAGAATAAATTATGCACCAGCGTGCCTACCGTCCCTGTCCTAATATTCTTTTTTACTTACTCTTTTCATGTATTCAAATTATGTTTATACTTTTACCTGTTATCTTATATATGCTTGACAAATAAACTTATGATAATGAGAAGAGAACAGAATAGAATAGAAAAATAGAAAATAAAATTCTTTATTAGCCAAGTGTGTTTGGACATACAAGGAATTTGTGTTTGGTGCATATGCTCAGTGTACATAAAAGGAAAAAGAAAAAAAAATGCATTATCAAGAATCATAAGATATAACACTTAGTAAGTCATAGGTTACTAAAAAGCAATCAAATCATACTAGGAAACAAACAGAACAATATAAATCGTAAAAATACAAGCAACATAATTATAGTCATGAGTGGGAGGAGATAGGTTATAGGAAGGATGAAAAGAATAGTAATGCAGTCATAGTAACTAGTTTGACAGTGTTGTGGGAATTAGTTGTTTAGCAGAGTGATGGCATTTGGGGGGAAAGTGTCCTTGTGTCTAGTTGTTCTGGTGTGCAATGCCCACCAGATTAAGATTTTCTGCTTAACATCAAGCATTCACAAACTTTCTAGTGCACCCTCAATTTCCATAGGCCACTGGTCAAAGACAAAAATATACAACACTGAATATTCTCAATAGCTTGGATAGCTGCACTCTGCACGACAACATCCTAAGCAACTGTCTTTCGAAAAAGACTGACCACTCTTGCTCTTGAGCTACAAAAACACTTCCAAAGAATTTTGAAGAGCAGGACCTCTGCTATCTATTTTTCTTATTTAAAATATTTCAAACAAACACTTACAGTATTCTAATTCACTGACAGGATCTTAATACAATTGAACAAGTTTATAAGTTACAACTGCAAAAGCAATATAAGCAAAAGCACTTATTTCTACATTTAAAGATCAACCAAGCTTATAAAGGCAGCTTGTTATATTAATCAGTCTCCCCTCTAGTTCTAACTTCTCCAATTATTCTCATTTCCTGCTTTATTCAAACTGAGATCTTTGTACATGGTGCATCAGCCATGGAATTCTCAGAAAAAGATGGAGTTAATGTGAGATACAACACAGATATTTGCATGGCACTGATAATGTATCAGTGTGTGTGTAAGTACGTGTGTGTTTGTCTGTGTGTACACAGAGAATACATACAATGCTGTTCATAATATAAAAACAAAGAATACATACGATGCTGTTCATTTCTGAAGAATCATAACTGCCGCACGGATGGACACTCCCAATGGGCTCCAGCCCTTCTTCATCCCACATGTAGGTCCCATCTGAACTGTCAGAGGGGGAAAGCTCGAAAGAGGAACCAGCTCTGTAATCCATTTCCGAAGAAATTTCATTGTTCCCGGTGGGAAGTTTGGCAGTTTCACTCTTGTCATCTACTTCTTAAATAAAAAAATAAAATTAAAAAAAAAAACAACCCTAATTACAATACAGTATACAGATTCTTAATTTAACACTTCAGTACTTTCCTTTTTGGGACTAAGGAACCGAGGAAAACTTTTATCACATCAAAGCAGCTCTCCAATTGTATTCTGCGACCCATTCAGGAAGCTAAACCACACAAGCTCAGCTTTCTCCTATTGAAGGGGGAAGAACTGCCCTTCATATGCCATTCCGCTGCGTGCTAAGCCAAAGGCTGGGAACCCATAATGTACTACCCTAGTCGACAATCACACATTTAAGGGAGCTTGTCTTGGTTACTGACTGTGGTTACTGAACCTGAACCAGCTTCCCCAGAAGACCAGTGTTTATCCAGAAAAAAGCAAGTGGACTTGATCCTGGGCTCATATTGAAATGAGGCTGATCTTGAAGATGATTTAGAAATGACAACTGATGCAAACGTCAATGGAGATTCGTCCCAAAGATGCTTTTTCTGAAAGGCAATTGGGCTTTCTTGTTTTGTTTTGTTTTTTCCTTGAAAACATTTTGCTTTTCATCCAAGAAGCTTCTTGGATGAGAAGTGAAACATTTTCAAGGAGGAAAAAAAAAACCCCAATAAAGTCCAGTTGCCTTTCAGACAAGGTGGATTTGATTTAAATCGAGTTGATTTAAATCACAATTTAAATCATGATTTAAATCACTAGTAAAAAGGCTTGATTTAAATCAACTCGATTTAAATCATAATTTTTAAAGAGCAACTGTCATCTCTGCTACTCCTTTGACCCGCTGTTGACTCACCGATAGTCCCAGTGTTGCAGAATATACAGCCTCATGCTACATAACTAAGCTCCATTTCATGCTGAATAAACTAAGTTGTTTATGTATCTTAAATAGAAAACTATCTTACGATAGATTTTTACCCCAAAAGTTTTTTATTAAAATAAATTCGATAAAAATCAAAAAAATCCGATTTAAATCAAAAAAATCTGACTTTTTTGATTTTTTAAAAAAAAATTATTGATTTTTATTCACCCTGCTTTCAGAAAAAGCATCTTTGGGACAACCATGACCTGGATGACTGAGAATCTCCATGGACATTAAGCACATCTTAAGCTGACAATGTTAGCTTTCAAGTGTTCAAATTGTGCAATTAAATCAAATATCTGGGGTACATCTCCACCCCAGACCACCCCAACGATGCCCTTGAAGTGATGTCCCGGTGCCTGGAGGCCGTGCGGGTCTGGATGGGGAGGAACAGGCTTCGACTCAATCCCTCCAAGACTGAGTGGCTGTGGCTGCCGGCATCCCGATATAGTCAACTGGTGCCATCGCTGACTATTGGGGGCGAGACATTGGCCCCCACGGAGAGGGCGCATAACTTGGGTGTCCTCCTGGACGCACGGCTGTCTTTAGAAGAGCATATGACGGCCGTGGCCAGGGGGGCTTTCTATCAGGTTCGCCTGATACGCCAGTTGCGCCCCTTTCTGGATCGGGACTCCCTATGCACGGTCACTCATGCCCTCGTCACTTCCCGCCTCGACTACTGCAACGCTCTCTACATGGGGCTCCCCTTGAGGAGCACTTGGAGGCTCCAACTGGTGCAGAATGCGGCCGCGCGGGTACTTATGGGGGCGACATGGCGCTCCCACGTGACACCTCTCCTGCGTGAGCTGCATTGGCTTCCGGTGGTCTTCCGAGTGCGCTTCAAGGTGTTGGTTCTCATCTTCAAAGCGCTCCATGGTTTAGGACCCGGTTATTTACGAGACCACCTTCTGCCTCCGATAACTTCCCACCGGCCAACATGCTCCCACAGAGAGGGTCTCCTCAGGGTGCCGTCTGTCAGGCAATGTCAGCTGGCGACCCCCCGGGGAAGAGCCTTCTCTGTGGGGGCACCCGCCCTCTGGAATGAGCTACCCCCAGGGATACGACTAATCCCGGACCTCCGGACCTTCCGCCGGGCCCTGAAGACTTTTTTATTTCAGCAAGCCGGGCTGGGTTAAAATTTTAATTGGGTGAATTTTATGGGTAAGGGGTTTTACAATTGGAGAAGCCAAAGATAATTTAATTCTGTTTTAATGTATTTTAATATTTGTATTGTGTATTTTTAATTCTGGCTGTTCACCGCCCCGAGTCCTTCGGGAGAGGGGGCGGTATAAAAATTTAATAAATAAATAAATAATAAATAAATAAAGTCTGAATTTTAACATTCACTACAATTAATTGAAAAACAAATGTACATGAGGACTTTCAAATGCCAAACGTTCCGGATTAACAACATTAATAAAAACGTTGAATAGTGAAATGTTTATTTGAGAATCAGTAACATCATTTTATGAGCTCCATTAGCTTCTAAACTGAGTACTGAAAAACAACACCCGGCATATTTACCTGACACATGTATATGCAGCCATTCGTCATTATTGTAATTCGACTTCTCATTTTCCTGAAAAGATAGCTGTAGCTGATGTGGTGGCATTCCATTTCTATCTTCTAGCTTTTCAGCAGGAACTTTCTCTTCTTGAATCAGCATGGTTCGGCTGGGATCTTCTAAATCTATAAAATCATCGCTAAAATCTTCGCTAAGGTCATTTTTCTCCGAAGAGGACAGGGAAGATATTGATATTTCATCCACGTCACCATCTGTGCACATTTTACAGCTACTCTCTACAAAATTGTCGCTCTGAGCTTCTATTGCATCCTCAGCAACTCTTTTAACATCCGCAGAAATCAAATCTTCCATTAAACTATTCGTAACGTCTTTCCCGGCGTTGCCATCCACGGGGATCTTTCTACCCAAATGGTGGCCGACAGGCTTCAGCAACGAAGGGCGGCCTGATCTAAACCTCAGGGGAGACGCGTCCCCCGAACCGTTTAAGAGGGGCTGTTTCTTGACATGAGAAGGTGCTAAAGCAGCCAACGACCTAGGAAATTCGTATCTCGGAGGTTCATTCCCGTTGGGCACATCCAACTGGCGCGCACTTCTTGACAGGAGATTCGACCTCTGCGACGGTCTAAGAGCTAGGTGTTGATTCTGGTAAGGCCTTGTCAGATCCACCGCTCTGTTAAACGAGTGGGATCGGGTGAGAGATGCGGGAGGCAAAAGAGAGCTTTGAAGGGAATGAGAGAAGCTTTGAGACCGGACCATTTTTTCACAAGCGGGTGGAACATGGTGTGTGGCTCTCGCCAGGCTCTCCCCTGAGCTACTCCGAGTGACAAAATGGTTCCCCCTCCTCTGCAAACCTATCATCGACTGGCTCCCACAAATGCCATTCGACTGCTGTTTTGGTGTGTTAAATCCAGAATAGGAAGTCCTGCTTAACAAAGAACTTTTGGCGTACTTAGAATTAGACAGACCCGATAAACATTTCTGATTTAATTCTTCTGCGGGCGATACAAACATGTTGTCTTGTTTCGCTGTTTTTGAAAATGTGGTCTTTGAACTGGTCCTAAGCTCTTCCTGACCAACTGATCCTTCAGACTGAGGACACCTTTTCAATCCGGTCACTCGTTCACTGGGATCCTGACTGGAGTTATATTCATTACCGACCCGATCTCCCAGAGGAAATTTGTTAGACTTTCTCCAGTTAAAAGCAAAGGAAGACAGACGAGTGGTGCCATTGTGCTTGCTGAAATTTTTGTCAATGATCTGTGCATTCCCTGAAAGGTGAGGAGCCGTCCCATTTGGAACAGGCGATAAGGTACTGCCAGCAGGCTTGGTTCCATATTTTGGTAACCTGGAAACCAAAGATGTCCTGGTATGAGCTTTTTCTTCCATGTGCTATAGTCCTTCCATGCGATATAACCTTCCAACATTGACTCTGAAGGGGGAAAAAACGGGGAGATATTAATGTTAAGCACATGCCCTTGAAGAGAAATACAAACTGACACTTAAAACGAGTGAAATATCTTCACATTAGGTAGAATGCATCTACATGGAAAAAAGAGATCAGCTAAATATAACAAGCATACAGGATCCCACTAATGCTATTTGAGGAGGGTATTTATTAGACATTCTCCAGTTAAAAAAAGACAGAAGACAATGTATAGTGCCATTGTGCTCGCAGAAAGGTTTGCCGGCAGTCTGTTGTTGTTTTTTCCTGAAAAATTAGGAACAGATTGGAACAAAGAAGGATTTAGGAGCAAGGACTCTTAAGGGCTCAATATCTACTCACCTAAGGAGCCTATTAGGTGAAATTAAAACTTGCCTGGAAGACATATATCGCCCCTGCCCCCCAACCAATTTGCTCAGACAGAAGCAGCTACTTTGGATAAGCAGCAAAACATTTCAAACTAAAAAAGAAATATAAGTCCAGTTGCCTTGTCTCAACTTCCATTCAACTCTACCTGGATGACTGAGAATCTTCAATGATAACAAATTAGAAAGTTTCTAAAGTTTTGTTCTGCACTTTAGTAACCTGCGAAGCAAAGATGTCCATTAATACATTTTCTCTGACATATCCTGTCATCCTTCCATGTGATATAAGTTTCAAATACTGCCGGCATTTTTCAATCTGCTTCAACCTAACATGTCAACAATTCCAGAAATGAAACTGTGGTTCAATGTGTTTATGCGCTGAGAGATCAAGGAATGCTTGTCGTATCTTCCAATGACCAGATGATGTCTGGAAGCTCTGACAAGTCAGCCATCAACAGAAACACAGAGGTAAACTTGCCTATGCAACATTTAAAAAACCAGGGAGGAAACCACTAATCTTCCCTAGCAGCCAACATCCAGAAAAGCAGGAACCAGCATAAGAGAAACAATCAGGAAAGAAGCAGTGTCCTAACCAAGGAACCATCAAGGAAGAACCAATGCCCCACCAAGATGGTGGGGTCAACTACAGTAAACAAACCACCAGCAAACCTCTTCACTCTCCAATCTTCACTGATGTTACATAGTGTGGTGATGAGAAGTCTGCAGGAAAACAATCTCATTCAGAGGACACAAACAACCAACAGTCCAAAAATAATATCTTATAACAATAATATTATTTGGTTATTTTACCTATATTATTAAATATGCTCGTAAGTCATTTTAAGCACTCTATACATGAGAAAACTGGCCATATGATTTGTGTGATTGCATAGTTTAAATAAATACAAACTAACATATAGATTATGGAGGGGCACTGGAAATTAATAGCATTGTATATTCACAGGTTTTTGCTCAAGTACCTGATAACACAGCCACTAATTTCTCCATCATGGGCAACCAGGGTTGAAGGTATGTTTCTATTTTGTTTCATTTTGTTTGTTTTACTGCTTTGTATTTTATTTTCTACGATAAAACAATACATTTTTAAAAAATTGGGCACTTGGCAACAAGTATCTGGATCCATTCCAGTCAGACTTCAGGCCCGGGTACAGCACGGAAATGGCATTGGTCGCATTGGTAGATGATCTCTGGAGGGCTCGGGACAGGGGATGCTCCTCTGTCCTGGTCCTGTTAGATCTCTCAGCGGCTTTTGATACCATCGACCATGGTATCATGCTGCACCGTTTGGAAGAGTTGGGGATGGGAGGCACTGTGTCGCAGTGGTTCTCCTTTCTCTCTGACCGGTCGCAGTCTGTGTTGGCAGGGGTGCAGAGGTCGACCCCGAGGCCCCTCATATGCGGGGTGCCGCAAGGGTCGATCCTCTCGTCCCTCCTGTTCAACATTTATGTGAAGCTGCTGGGCGAGATCATCCGTGGTTTCAGGGTGAAGTACCACCAGTACGCTGATGACACCCAGCTGTACATCTCCACCCCAGACCACCCCAACGATGCCCTTGAAGTGATGTCCCGGTGCCTGGAGGCCGTGTGGATCTGGATGGGGAGGAATAGGCTCAGGCTCAACCCATCCAAGACCGAGTGGCTGTGGTTTCCGACGTCCCGATATAGTCAGTTGGTGCCATCACTGACTATTGGGCGCGAACCATTGGCCCCCACAGAGAGGGCGCGCAACTTGGGCGTCCTCCTGGATTCACGGCTGTCTTTAGAAGAGCACTTGACGGCCATGACTGGGAGGATTTTTCATCAGGTTTGCCTGATTCGTCAGTTGCGTCCCTTTCTGGATCAGGACTCCTTACGCACGGTCACTCATGCCCTCGTCACCTCCCGCCTGGACTATTGTAACTCTCTCTACATGAGGCTCCCCTTGAGGAGCACCCGGAGGCTCCAACTGGCGCAGAGTGCGGCCGCGCGGGTGGTAATAGGAATGACATGGCGTTCCCATGTAACACCCCTCCTGCGCGAGCTGCACTGGCTCCCGGTGGTCTTCTGGGTGCACTTCAAGGTTTTGGTTACCACCTTTAAAGCGCTCCATGGCTCAGGACCTGGGTACTTGCAGGACCGCCTACTACCACCAATAGCCCTCCACCGGCCGGTACGCTCTCATAGAGAGGGGCTCCTCCGGGTGCCGTCGGCCAAACAATGTCGACTGGCGGCGCCCAGGGGGAGAGCCTTCTCTGTGGGGGCACCTACTATCTGGAACGAGCTCCCCCCTGAGATACAGAGGATCCCGGATCTGCATACCTTCCGCCGCGCTCTAAAGACCTTTTTATTTCACCAGGCGGGCCTGGCCTAACTTTCTCCCTCTTTTTAAACATGTTTAATATTCTTTAATATTTTTTAGTATTTTTAATATTCAAAGTTTAAATTTGTTTTAAATTGATTGGGATTTTAAATTTGTCTGGGCCAAACTATTTAATTCGATTTTATCTCTGCTTTTTAAATTTTGTATGTATGTATTTTATTGTTGGCTGTTCACTGCCCTGAGTCCTTCGGGAGTAGGGCGGTATACAAATCAAATAAAAGTAAAGTAAAAAGTAAAGTATGTATTTATGACCGTTGCACTATGCCGGGGTGATGTGCTCACCATCTGTAATCTTCCCAGCTGCTTCCACCATCAAAATCAAAAGGATTAGCCCGATTTGCTTAATGACTGAATGATTCACTTAATAACTGCAACAAATTACTTAACACCTGTGACAAAAAAAAAAGTTGTAAAATGAAACGCAACTCACTTAACAAATATCCCGCTTAGCAATGGAAATTTTGGGCTCAATGATGGTCATAAGTAGAGGACCAACTGTACTATACTCCAACCAAGATGTAACATTGGCTGCTATTATTCCCCTGGGGGAGAAGATAGTTCACTCATCATCCTGCATTGCCCTCCCCCAGGAGAGCCTTTTTGATTAAATAAAATCAATCCATCTGATGATGGCCTCATTCTGGATTTCAAAGTAATGACAACTAAGCCATTGTTTCCCCTCCATTTACCGGAAGAATCTCCAAAGCACAAGGAAGGAGAAATCAGCCTGCATTCCTTGCTCACTAAAACCTAAGCTTTTTTCCTCAAAGCACTTCCAGGCTGAAGAACAGACAAGTAACATTCACAAATTCCTCGGCTGAACTGTGCCATTCATACTCCACTGCAGTGCTGATCTTCCTTTCTCTGCTGATAGATGTTTGACAATGACATAGCTGCTTTAAAGAGCTGCAGATAAGAGCAACATTCTCAAACACCTTCCTGGAACTGAATCTGCACAGCCTACTAGATCTTCTTCTCAAATTAACTTCTTCACTCGCCTGGCGTTAATCATTACTATTTAGAAAGATAGCCAGTTACTAAGCTTGAGCAAGAGAACAAATTATTTGGGGAAGGGGAAAAAATGATTAGGAAACATAATTGAAAACCCTCGGATTCTCGGCTATTTTATTCCAATTAATGTATTATTTTCATTTTAAAAAAATATTCTGAAGTAAATTCTAACTCCCAATTAGGATCAGCAATATCATTTGTAATTTCTAATTCAACATTCTACTTTTAACACTTAAACCATTTAATATATAAACAGATTAGATACATTAAACTGCAGTACTTAATTAGGTCAGTTACTTAGCCATTATTTTATGTTACTCGATGGAGAAGATGCAGTTTAACTACTGATACCGAAATGAACATGAAATTTAAAGTTATACTTTCTACAAAAACAAGAAGAAAAGCTACTAAAAATAGATTACAATGTGTTTATGAATTCATACTCTGACAATCCATATCATATCGCCGTGATCATCAGAATTACTACTGGATGTTGATCACTTTACAACCAGCCAGTGATAAATCAATGATTCTTTCTTCCCACTTGATCAAAAGAGAAGTGCTAAAGGCATGATCTATGCAGTTTCTATACATTAGAAGGAATTGCCATATCCTTAAAATATATCTTTTATTTAAATGAACGCTTTTCTTGAGTGGAGCATAAGATGTCTATTTTCAGATATGCATGCTTAAAACCGAGATAATGATGACTCTCGTTATTATTTCAACCTTCATTATTGTATTAGAGCAGCTCTTCTAAAGGCAACTTCCAAGGACTGTAATAAGGAGAATAAAAACAATTTTTAATCCTCTTAAAGATCTTCTATATCTAGTAGAGGGATTAGCTGGCCCTGCAATAGGAGCTGACATCTGCTCTCACCTTTTTCCACCTTTCTATGCTGCTCTGGAAATCTTCCCACTTAGCTATTGATTTAGAGAGACCTGTGGCATAGAAAGGTTTCATGTCTGCTTCCCACTCAGGAAGCCACATTTTATTAATCATTATACCTTGTCACAGAACAGGCATCTACCAATCCGTGGGTTAGGTGTAGATTTTGCTCTAGGGCTGAACAACTTGGATCCTAGGTTAGGGAACTCACGGAAGAGTTAATTCCAGACAGCACAGAGACTTCTTCTGAAAAATTGGGGAGAACCCAGGAGTGTTTTCCCCATGATTTAGAAAGTCTCTTTGGATTGTGGAGATCTCTGAGTCTCTAAAGCAGGGGTCTCTAACCTTGGCAACTTTTAAGACTTGTGGACTTAAACTCCCAGAGTTTTGCTGGTTGAGGAACTCTTGGACTTGAAGTCCACAAGTCTTAAAGTTGCCAAGGTCGGAGACCCCTGCCCTAAATGGCAAGAACCCCCTGCTTTTAATGGCAAGAAGCAGAGATAAGAAAGGCGGTGGGGGTTAAAAGAAATGTTTCTCAACTATTGTCTACGGAGTTTCTCAATCATCCAGAGGTCATGGTTATGCCAAAGCTGCTTTTTTCCAAAAGGCAGATGGACTTTCTTGGATTTCACCCCCCCCCTTTTTTTTTTCTTCAGAAACAAAGAAGCTCCTTGGATGACAAGCGAAAAGTGTTCAAAGGGGGGAAAAAAGCCTAGAAAGTTCAGTTGCCTTTTGGAAAAAGTACCTCTGGGGTTAAATTTCCAGACAACACTGTTGGTTTGGGGGTGGGGGGGAGGCGCTGCATGCATGTTTTAAAAAAATAAATAGAGTTCCAAAAGAAAAACAACAACCCAGCTTTTGTATTAACTCTTAACACTGCTGTAGACATTAAAACTCATATTGCATTTAGTCATCACCACCTACTCAGGAAGACCAAGCCCTTCCGTGGCTACTCAACTATTCTTCTAATTTCAGCAAAGGATTCCTTCTGGCTTCCAATGGACCCCACCCTTTCGCCAAGGTGCTCCGAGCGATGGACATCCCTCTTCCCCTCGATTTATTCTTCCCTGTGACCTGGGGAAGAAGACAGGGATGAGCGGAAGTGACTGGCCAGAATTGAGCTCCGAGGTCATCCACAATTGAAAGGTTGTTTTTAATTAATCCTTGGAATGAGAAGCCTTTTGTGCTGGGCGAGTAGACGCTGCTCTACTCCCACCCCTCCCCAGCCGTGCAGAGGAGACCCTCCCTGTGCCCTGGGGAAGGAGACCCTCTTGGCGGACCCCCAGGGCAGAAGGCCAAGCCTGCTTATCCCAGCAGGCTCCCCTTCTGCAGAGGTGGGGGGCGGGGGAGGCCATTTCTGTGAGTCACGGGAGCCAGAGAGCAAAAGCCCCAGTAAGACCAGTGGGGCCTCCCCCTTTCTCTCCTAAAGAAATGGTCCCTTTCCTGCATTTCTCTGAGGGGCAGTTCAAAAATGAGATCAATAAATAGAGGGAGAGAGAGAAAGAGGGAGGGAGAGACAAGAGAGGGAGGTGGGTAGGTAGGTAGGTAGATGAGAGTGGAGAAATAGGAAGAGAAAGAGAGAGAGAGAGAGAAAGGGAGGATAGATAGATAGATAGATAGGAAGGAGTGGGAAGAGAAAGAGAGAAAGGAAGGATAGATGGATGGCGAGAGAGAGAGAGAGAGAGAGAGATTCAGAAGGCATTTTTGAATATTTCAGACAACCTGGTCTGAGCAAGGAAGAGAGAGATGATGTTGATAGATAGATAAATCGATGGATGGATGGGAGTGGAGGAATAAGAAGAGAAAGAGAGAGAAAAGGAAGAGAGAGAGAGAGAGAGAGAGAGAGGAAAAGGGAGGCGAAAGGAGGCGCTCCTGGCTCCAAGCATTCCAGCCATTGGGAAATAGGGTCTCTCCAGGGGGGAGGGGGGGCTACCTTCTTTCCCACGGTTGGGGGCGGCCCTTGATTTCCACCCACCCACCCCACCCCCACTCACCGCAGGAGCGGAGCGGAGCAGGCGAGGCGAGGCGAGCCGGTCTTCGGAGGAGGAGGAGGAGGAGGAGTCCGTCCGTCCGCCCTGCCTCGCTGGGCCGCCCTCGTCCGTCCCCGGAACTGGCCGCCGGCTCTGGCCCCGCCCTGCTGACAGCTGATGTCGCGTCACCCGCGGCGCACGCGTACTGGCGCTTGGCCGCCGCCCCCCCCTTCCCTGCCCGCCCAGCGAACGTTCACTGGCCCCGCCCCCTCTCCGCAACGGCTTTTCCCGCTCGGATTCAAATCGAGAAGGGGGGGGAGGGAAATAGGAGTTTAACATTTCTGCTTAATTTTCTGCTTAATTTGCTTAAATTGCCGCCCTGGGAAAATTAAATAGGGAGACATAAATGTCTGCGGGGTCCTTGAGATTCTCTGAGCTGGGAGGGGTTTTTTTTTGCAGACGTTTCATGACCCAAGTAGAGAGCAGCATCAGGGCGTAGGGCATCAATGTTCCCAGCACATATTATTGGCTAGCAATTTCTGGGACTGAGAGCTTTAAAAGAAGAACCAGTTTTCTTTCCGTGGAGCACTTAGGTGCTCTCTAAGCTTGGGTTGGTTGGTTTTCTTGTTTTGCAAGGGTTTCCTTTACAATGCATTGATGATGTAACCTAGTGGGGTCATGAGATGTCTGCAAGAAAGCAATTAGGCTTAGACCCCAGGCACAGTCCTCTTCTCCACAAACCCCCACTCTCTTCCAGGACTAATGAAGTTGCCTAATTTGCATCATGACAGGTCTGAAAGGAAGCAAGTTCAGCACCAAGGATCCCTCAATTCAATTCTGAGCTATAAATATTCTCTATCATTATGCAGATTTCTGTCCATCTCCAGTATGCTCATTGAGAAGCTGCCTACTCAAAATTATTTTGCTGCTATCAAGACTCCCTCCATGCACTTCCCTTAAATTCTTTCTGCGTGCAAGAAATACATTCAGTAAAGGAGGGATTGTTGCCATTATCAAAATATTTAGCATTGGGTTGGAACTGGTGTGCTAGCTAGCTAGTTGCCCTCAGCTACCTTTCATTGAGCTAATTCTACATTACAGGCCATTTCACGTCTTTGAATTTACCCCCAGCATAGAGAGAGAAGCTAATTTTAATCCAATGAAGATAACATGGAATAAGTAGATCCAATGCGTAGAGTCAGCATTATTAATGAATGAATGAATGAAGGTCCAATGGGCATTAATTTATTTTGGATCAAATTTCTTAGAGGCAACTGCTTAAGGCAGCTGCGCCAGCCGCTTTTCCAATGAACTTCCTGCAAGCCTTTGATTTTCTCTTTGGGGTTTGTTTGGCTGTTTTGTTGCTTACTTTGGATACTTGGACTGTAAGCACAAAGTATTTTCTTTAGAAAACAGCAATAACAAGGCAAATCCTGAACCCAGACAGCACAGGCCCTCCATGTACATTTATTCACGTGAAAGGCTAATATCTTCTTGTCAAAATTCATGGAAATTTAGCATGTTGTTGAGAGATTTATGTATTTTATGCCACATGTTGTATTATGGCCAGTGATTATTTATTTATTTATTTATTAGTTCGATTTATATGCCGCCCTTTCTCCGGAGACTCAGGGCGGTTTACAATGCATTAAGCAATAGCCTTCATACTTTTGTATATATCTGCTTAGTAGGGCTTTCACACACACACACACACACCCAAGCCAGCGGTGTTCTTTTTTATACAAAGTCAACTTATTACCTGGAAAGAATGGAAGGCTGAGTCAACCTTGAGCCTGGTGAGATTTGAACTTGCAGTAATTGCAGGCAGCTGGCAGCTAAGTACTACTTTAACAGCACTTAGTCACTGTGCCACCAAGGCTCACCTGAGCCAGCAAAATGTCTAAGCCTACGAGCATGTGTGTGTATAATCAATGTATTTTCTTTGTTTTTTCCCCCTTGTTTTGTTTAAACTTTCTTTTTAATTTCTTCATTTTTGTTTATGGATATGACCCGCCTCGTTATGGTTATGAGTATGCCTGATGGCAAGATAGGAGGCAAATAAATTTAATAGTAATATGATCAGATTTCTCAAAAGCAGATACATTCCCATCCATCCATCCATAATTCCTCATCATGAGACATTGGGAGTCTGTCAAAGAATATGACTGCTTTAAAGAATAATTCCATTTTCAAACACCCATTTTAGAGTTTGTTTACCCATATCAATGCTGTGTAGAACCCATGGTAATGTTAACACTTAACAATGCTTGGCTAGTAAAGATGCACTTTCATGGCTTTTGAAAAGAATTATCATATCATCAAACCAGATATGACTGGGGGCACTGTGTACACCCATTCTTCATGCATACCTAAATCCAGTATATAAAGCAAGAAATCGAGCTGACTTGCAGCTTGAACACCAGTAGCAAAAAAACTACTGTTTTGTTGAAAAGACAAAATTCACATTCTAAATTTAGTTAGACCCATTCGGAGCCTTTACTGTACAAGTACAGGTAGTGCTTGACTTACAACACTTCGTTTAGTGGCAGTTCAAAGTTACAACAACACTAAAAATGTGACTTATGACCGTTTTTCACATTTAATGACCTTTCTAGCATCCCCATGATCACGTGATAAAAATTCAGACACTTTGGCATCTGGTTCATGTTTATGAGGGTTGCTGTGTCCTGGGATCATGTGATCTCCTTTTGCAACCATCTCACAAGCAAAGTGAATAGGAAAGCCAGATTCACTTAACCTGATTACTAACTAATCCACTGCACTGGTTCACTTAACAACTGTGGCAAGAAAGGTCGTAAAATAGGGCAAAACTCACTTAACAAAAGTCTAATTTAGGAACAGAAATTTTGGGCTCAATTGTGGTCATAAATTGAGAACTACCAGGATTCTTTATTCTGAAGAGTGGTTGTTATAACGTTCAATTTTTCTTTCAGTTATACATTCCAGCTTTACGCCTGGAAACCCAACAGGCATGCAATTCTTACCGAGTGCTAGAAACAAGAAAGTATTAGTTGAAGTAACTGCCAGCAAACGAATAAGGAGGAGTAGGAGGTGAAAGGGATTACAATCCAATTTGTCTACAAATGAAAGGGATTACAATCTAATTTGTCTACAAATTGGATAACAATAACTCAATTAAAATGGTCTTCAACGATTTGATCATTGCGTAAAATATTTGTGAAACCAGATTTTAAACCTGTTGGTGATCTTCTCTAAAACTCTCCTCACTGATCCAGAGAGGAGATGATGCACAAGATACGATGATTAATAAAAACTGCTGCTTTTCTGAAGATGAGACATGTTTTTTACAGTTTTATTCCTGTTGTAGATTTATAAAAATAAATGCAGAAAATCTCACCTGCACACCTGTTATATTCCTAAGCCACCTGATACTATAACATTTCAATACAATATATATTATTAAAATGTATATGATGAAGTTCAGTCATACTGGATTAGTGTTAGCTCTTTTTATATACTTTTCATTATGGTATAACCATGAACATTTCCAATCCTTTCCTTTGGAAAGAAATAATATTGTCTAGAAGTAATTTACCTTCCCCCAACCTATCAGCCTTCAACATCTTCATTTAATGGCTTTCAGACAGGGGTGAAATCCAACAGATTCTGACAGGTTCTGGAGAACCGGTAGCGGAAATTTTGAGTAGTTTGGAGAATCAGCAAATATCACCTCTGGCTGGCCCCCGAGTGGGCTGGGAATGGAGATTTTGCAGCATCCTTCCCCTGCCATGCCCACCAAGCCAGGCCCACAGAACCGGTAGTAAAAAAAAATTGGATTTCACCACTGCTTTCAGGTAGTAGATATATATAGTTGGTAGTCCTTGGCTTACAACAGTTCATTTAGTGGATCATTCAAAATTACAATAGCATTGAAAAAAGTGACTTATGGCCATTTTCCCCACTTATGACCGTTGCAGCATCCACATGGCCATGTGATCAAAATTCAGATGCTTGACAACTGACCTATATTTATGACGGCCGCAATGCCTTGGGGTCCTGTGATCAGCTTCTCTGATCTTTTGACAAGCAAAGTCATTGGGAAACCAGATTCACTTAACAACTGTGTTACTAACTTAACAACTGGGGTGATTCATTCAACGACTGTGGCAAGAAAGATCGTAAAATCGGGCAAACATAAATTTTGGCCTTAATTGTGGCTGAGGACTACCTGTACTAAATTAGATACGTCAGGTGTAATGTGGCATTCTGGAGGCTTTCTGTGTTCGTAGTTAATGTTGGTTGAACTTGACTTTTTAAAAAATTCATGAATTATGTAGTTCTATTTGGGATTTATTACTGCATATCTTACTTGAGGTTTATTCAGTCATGAAAATCAGGCAACATATTTGACTAAAGAAACGTTTAAAATAATTCAGTTTGCATTGTTAGCAATTTTTATGTTGCTTATACACATCTTATTATTTTGTAAACAAATCAGAGCACAATAAAAATGTGCTAAGAATGATATTCTACGGTTTATTGCTTGATTCCCACCACCCCCAAAAAAATGAAAATATCTGGTTCAATACAGTATTGTATTCAAAATAATATTTAAGTGTTATCATGCATAAAATTGTATAGAGTTGTGCATTCAATTCTGCAGCTTTTCTGCATCTATATCTTTTTTGCTCTATTTCTGCAATAGTCATCGGTACTAATTATGCACGCTTTGCACATTAGTTGACAGTTAACCGGGTATCATTTTATTCCACATATTTATTGGAGAGAGGAAAAGAGACTCATCAAGAGGTTAGATGGATAAGAAATGTTACACAAAGTGAAAAAAGAGAGAAATACTGAACGAAGGAAAGGCATGAGAAGGTGAAAAGGGAACATAGTTAACTCTTGTTTACCCACACGCTTCGCCGTACTTCTTTCTGCCTTTCTCTTTTCACAAACCATCCTGATTTCCACCATCTCCATTTCATTGCCTTTTGTTATCTGAGCTGCTCTCGGCCCTCTTGATGGATCAATCTGCTGCATCCATGCATGACGTTCTTGGTCTTCTCTGTCCTCTTGATCCATTCTCTCCCTCACTCTTTGTTCCTCTCTTAGGTGATACAATCCTCAGGCAACTCTATCCGAGTTTGTTGCAGAAATCACATCCAGGAAGCACACACAGATAGCTGATGCAGCAGGATTCATTAAATAAGAAACAGATAGACTATTGCCATGTCTATCCCAGTTGCCATGTCCTATTCCAGTTCATGAATCTACTCTGACAAACTCCCTCTATGACCACAGCAGATGTCTTTTGTGATGCCCCCTGACTTTCATATTTAATGCAGTATCCATTCATTGTTGACCCTCTTCTAAGTTCACCCTTCTATTGTTGACCCTCTTCATTAGACACTCTTCTAAATCCTCCATTCCCACTGCTTACTTGTTTGTTTGTTTGTTTGTTTGTTTCTAAAATTGATAGACTGACCATCTTACAACAAGGTAACTCTGGGCTTACTTTTTCCAACTCTTCCAGCAACCTTGTCAATTTTTTTTTCTTCTTTTCAAGAAACATTTCCATTTCTTTCTCATGGTCTTAACATTTTCAAATAACCTGTTGAAGAATATGTCAATGGAGATTCTTAGTCATCCAGGTCATGGTTGTTCCAAAGGTGCCTTTTTTTCAAGAGGCAACTGGACTTTCTGGTTTGTTTGTTTGTTTGTTTGTTGTTTGAAGACATTTCGCTTCTGAAAAACTGAAGAAGCTTCTTGGATGAGAATAGAATAGGGATAGGGATAGGGATAGGAATTGAATTGAATTGAATTGAATTGAATTGAATTATTTATTGGCCAAGAGTGATTGGACACACAAGGAATTTGTCTTTGGTGCATATGCTCTCAGTGTACATAAGGAGAATAAAATACATTCATCAAGAATAAAAGATACAATACTTAATGATAGTCATAGGATACTAATAAGCAATCAAATCATATTAGGAAACAATAAAAACAATATAAGTTGTAAAGATACAAGCAACATGGATATGGCCATAAGTGGGAAGAGATAGGTACTAGTAAGGATGAGAAGAAGAATAGTAATACAGTTTTAGTAGTTAATTTGACAGTGTTGTGGGAATTAGTTGCTTAACAGAGTGATAGCATTTGTGGGGGAAACTGTTCTTGTGTCTAGTTGTTCTGGTGTGCAGTGCTCTATAGCATCGTTTTGAGGGTAGGAGTTGAAACCATTTATGTCCAGGATGCGAGGGGTCTGTAAATATTTTCACAACCCTCTTTTTGACTTGTGCAGTTTACAGGTCCTCAATGGAAGGTTGGTAACAATTGTTTTTTCTGCAGTTCCAATTATCCCCTGAAGTCTGTGTCTGTCTTGTTGGGTTGTAGTACCAAACCAAACAGTTATGGAGGTGCAGATGACAGACTTAATAATTCCTCTGTAGAACTGGATCAGCAGCTCCTTGGGCAGTTTGAGCTTTTTTGATGTTAGGTGTCCATTTTAAGTCTTGAGATATGATAGAACCTAGAAACTTGAAACATCTTCAAAGAAAACATCTTCAAAGAAAACCCCCCAGAAAGTCCAGTTATCTCTTGAAAAAGCACCTTTGGGACTGTTGAAGAATAAAAAAATCTGCATAGTGTTCCCCAGATTTGGTCATTATTACATCTGATCCCTTTCCTGTCAGAATTCTGACAAACACTTTTCCTGACACACTTAACAAGTGAATTCCCCTGTGAGTTTTGCATCCATCCTGTCCATTTTTCCTTTCTCCGATCATCAGGCACAGAAGGAATCTTCGTATGTCAAGGATGTCCATGCAAGGATGTAAGGCCAGAAATTCAGGATACCCAAATTGTTTAGCAGGGTATTCATGCTAATTTTTCACAGGTTCTATTGTACTTTCAGTTCACCATGTAGATGATGTCTGCAGCACAAAGAAATTCCCAACCTTTGGGAGCTAGAAACTTCATTTTCCAGTGTCAGGGCTTATGGTGGACCATCTCAACAATATGGTTGCCATGGAAGGAAGCTTGCCCAAAGAAAAATGAGTGCATTTTATTACAAAACATGGCTGTCACCATCTACTAGTCTTGCCCAGGAGGTCAATAATGCTGCATCAGAAACAATCTTGTGAGTCAATAATTGATCCAGAAATACTGATTCAACTGTTGGCACATGGTAGAGGAAGAGAGATTATTCCACAATAACTAAATATCAATTAAATAGCTGTAAAGTTGATGGCCAGCCCCACCTTCTTCTAACTCGGAAAGAAAGAAGGAAGGAAGGGAGGGAGGGAGGGAGGGAGGGAGGGAGGAAAGAAAGGAAAGGCAGGGAGGGAGGGAAAAAGAAAGAGAGAGAGAGAGAGAGAAGGGAGGGAGGGAGGGAAAAAGAAAGAAAGAAAAAAGAAGGGAAGGGAGGGAGGGAGGGAAAGAAAGAAAGAAGAAAGAAAAAGAAAGAAAGGGAAGGAAGGAAGAGAAAAAGAAGGAAGGAAGGAAGGAAAGAAAGAAAGAAAAAGAAAGAAAGAAAGAAAGAAAGAAAGAAAGAAAGAAAGAAAGAAAGAAAGAAAGAACCATGATCACTATAAGGATAAAATCTAAACTCAACTCAAAGGACCAACAGACCAAAAAAAAAAAGGTATCTCCTTTGTTTAGTTAATTCTACCATTTATTTTCTGAAGAGGTTTAATAGTTTCTTGAAAAGTTCTGCCCCGCGAGTCAGACCAGCGGTTTCCAGTATTTCCTGAATATTTACAAATAATGAGATGACAGAAATGGATGGGATTCTAGGCAATTTCCCGTGATCCTTTATTGGGCACTTGCCCAAAAACCAATTACTGCACATACGACGGAGAGAAACAAAGCCGACAAGCATGACAAGCAGAAACAGAGAGATGTCAAGGGGAGGGGGGGGCAGAGAGAGAGAGAGAGAGAGAGAGAGAGAGAGAGAGAGAGAGATCAAATTCAGATGGCAGCAGATATCAAGTAAACGTACAGAGTGTTTGCTTTTCACAGGGAGTTTGTAATGACTGAAACCAAATCGGAGTCAGCTATTGGGGCTATGTCACCTGTAATCTTAGACAAAGCACTCCAGTTGAAAACCGTAGCAGGGAGAGGTCATTTCAGATGGTATTTTGGCCTTCTTCCATTCCTAAATTGCTGCCTGTTACATGTTAAAGAGAAGTGTTTTGAGACCCGGAAGGTAAAAGCTACTTCTAAATTTGACTTACATTTTTATTACCACCAGCCTCCTATTTTTTCGGAGGTAATGGAATAGATGGGAACCCAGAAGTTGCAGCGGGATATCGAGAGTCTCCCGGGAATGCTGGTTAATTATGCATGGGCAACAACTCAGAGAAGCCAGCGGCATCTGGGAAAACAGATCAATGACAAGAAACAATACACGCTTGCTTTTTCCTGATCCTTAACTGAGAGGAGAGGCCAGATCCTTTTTCAACATTAGAAATGCGCCAACGTTTTGAATCCGCCTCAATTTTTGACAGTAGCACAAAAAAAGGATCTATTCTTGGGACCGTAGAAACGACATTTGTTCTTAATTTTTACCAAAGGTTAACATCCCGTCTTTTGTGAAGAGCACAGATTTATTGTCACAGGAAAATCATGGTGCTCTTAAATTTAAAAAACAAAAAACAAAAACTTTAGAAGCCGCATTAAAAGTAAAACATTAGGCAAGGCTGTTCCGCAGGACAGAACAGAAAGAGGAAACAACATTCAGAGGATAAGTTTGATATAATTACTATGATGTAACAAACAAGGGTTTATTAGACTGAGGTTCTTCCAGACAAACACTCCCATGAGACACCCAGACGTGCCTTTCGTATGCAATTGTTCAAGAGAGGTTGTTTTGGTTGATCCTAATAGGTTCATCTAGCTGTGGATTCTTTTAGATATTTTCAGGGGTTGGTTGCTGGGGGTTCGGGAGAACCTCTTAGCTAAGATTCTCTGCAGTTCGGAGAACCCCCAAATCCCACTCCTGGCTGGCCCCACTCACCCCACCCTGTCCCTCCCAGGAGTCCTCACATGGCCCGTTTTGAATGTAGGTAAGTGCAGGGCGTGCGCGGAGGCTCAGGGAGGGCAAAAAATGGGCCTACCGGAAGTTCAGGAAGGCCAGAAATGGGCCTGTTTCTGGCCTCCAGAGGACCTCGGGAGCCTGGGGAGGCCGTTTTCGCCCTCCCGGAGGCTCAAGGAAAGTCTCTGGAGCCCGGGGAGGGCAAAAATGCCCCCACCACCACCACCATGGTCCAGGAGGCCAACTAGGCCACACCCACCATGGCCATGCCCACCTAGCAACCGGGCAGAGAACCCCTTGCTAAAATTTTTGAAGCCCACTCCTGAATATTTCACCAATGGTACAAGAAAACTATGACTGGCCAATGTTCCTAATTAATGCCATGCCATGTGTAAAATAGCTTACTGTAAGACCTACACCACAATGTCCAAAACAGCTTCCAAAGTTTTAAATAAAAATAGATTAGGGTAAAAAGAAATCAAAACGATGTCTATCATCATCACGCAAAACCAACATCTCGATTTTTTGACCACTCTTTCTATAAATGGAATAAAATAAGCGGCCATCTTCCAATCTTTTCCCCAATCAGTTTAAAATAGCATGTGAAGTTCTCCCTTTTTTATTTTTTTATTTTAAAAAACAGTCACAACAATTGTGTGAGGTAAAACTCAAACTGCAAATAATTATTCACCAATAGTCAAGTTAGTTCATCCAACTTTCTAACCATCGCATCACCTTAAGGGGGCTTTTTAAGAATAAATAATATTTTTAAATATTTTAATATTATTTAATCTTTTACTATAATAGTTTTGTGAATAAAAATTATTCTTAAAAATTATTAATTTAAATAAAAATTCTTAAAATATTAAAGAATTTAATATTATTTAATATTTTAATATATTTTTTAAGAATAAATAATATTTTCTTTTTAAGAATAAAGAATTCTAGTCTAGTCTATTTGATTGTCTTATTCTCAAATCTTGTTGAAAGTGACTTCCCTGGAAATAATTGATGTAGCAAAACAATTGTTCAGTTCTATTAAAAATTCAATGCTCTGCCCCAAATGACAAGGAAGAATTGGGCTGCCCATAAAATAGCAGCTTTGAGGGTGAACTCTGACTCCCTTGGAGCTTATAACGTACTTTTGGAGGAAGGTAAAACCTGGTGTAGGAAGGTTTGCACTATCTTGGGGAAAAATCAGTTGTTAAAGATTGATAAGCCTTTAAAACTAGCACTGCCTTTTATGCGCTATTTTTTTTTTAATGGATAGGTTTTAGATTAAGTAAATCACTTCAAGTGCATATATCAAAAGGCAGATAATAGACTTAATCAATGCAAAGTGAGGGCTTTGGAAAAATCTGGTTCGAAATGCACATTTATGGAGATGATTGACGTTAAAAAGCCTTTTCTCCACTCTAATACCTTTGGCCTTCTCTCCCCAAGCCTGGCTAAGGGTAAAACATTTTAATGTCCAGCTTATTTTGCTGAGAGTGATATCAGCACATGTTCCCCTTTTGCTCTCTCTGGAATCAGCGGGGCTTAGAAAGACTTGCACTGGGAACGATCATCTCCTAAATAAATTATTTGTGTGGGGACAAGGAAGAAATGCCTGGCATGCCATTGAGAGCAATTCAAAAGCTCCCCATCTGTCAGACAAAGCTGAGTTGATAAAATCATACAAATCTTCCACCCTCTTTAGTATAAATAAATACTGTTGTAATCTCCAGGATTATTCCATCTGGCATTGCTGTATAATGGACCCTCTGTATTAGGGAAAAATTAGTCAATTTACTCGCCATGGTACTGTCTCTTCAGACATTTTTGTGAGGTATTTTAAAGGCTGTTTGTCTTCTTTCGTGAGATCAAGATGTCCTTTGTGTCCTGATGTTTTTGGCAACATCTTTGACTTGTAAAAACAATTTCTTCTTCTTAATGGCATACATCCACAACATCCCAAAACCTTGGTTGAAACCTTGTGTCTTCGATGATATGTTGGTTTGTTTTCTTGGCTGCCCATAAGTCTTCTCCAATAGCAAACCACTCTTCCCATCATTTACTTATTTATTAGTCATATTTCTATGCCGCCCACTCTCTGAGGATTCTGGGCGGCTTACACCAAACTCAGTATACTAAATAGCATATTGCCCCTAACAATCTGGGTCCTCATTTTACTCACCTCAGAAGGATGGAAGGCTGAGTCAACCTTGAGCCGGTGAGATTTGATCTGCTGATCTGCTGAACTAGCAGTCAGCTGAAGTAGCTGCAGTACTGCACTCTAACCACTGCGCCATCTTGGCTCTTGCTTCTTCAAAGTCTAACGTTCACTTCCATAAATTGTCAAAAGCAATATTATGGTCTTGTGCTATTCTGATCATAAGGCCAAACTAACTGGTAGGTTATAATCAGTGGTGGGATTCAAATAATTTACAATTATTCTCTGCCCTAATGACCAGCTGGGTGGGCGTGATCAGGGGGTGTGACAGGCAGCACTCAGCCTCCTGCACCACCACCACCCCGGGAGCAAAAATGGGCTCCAGGGGAACCATACTGCATCGCCTCGTGCCCCGTTTTGGGCCTAATAGGCCTCCCTGCACTTACCTGGGAGCCAAAGTGGGGACTCCTGGAAGGGGCGGGGCGGGGCCAGACAGCAATTTAACAACCGGTCTGCCCAAACCAGCTGAATCCCATCACTGGATAATGCATTTAGCATATATTGTTTTGCTTTAAAAACAAGCAAACAGGCACTGAACAGGACAGCAGGACTGAAGCTAGCCTTTGACTCTTCATGCAGCCTCAAAGAAAGCCCAATCTCTACTTCAACCTGCACAGTCACAGGTTAGTTATTAAATCTCCTTCTCTCCTGATCTACCTGCAGTGAAGAATTTGTCACCATCTGGATCTTGCTGAACTACAGTCCCTTGTGGGCAGTGACAACTGACAGCTGAAACCCAAAAACATAGAAAGGAGCTGAGATTGCCCCTGCCTGAAATTATGCCCCATCCCAGAATCATGCATATCAAGTTTGACTTTCAGCTCTAAAACAGAGAGCTGCAGCAAAACAACACAAAGGCTCCATCAAACATCAAGGCAGGAGCAGGCCAGGCTGGCACAGCCCAGGAACCATCTGTGCCCATCATTTCTGCCATGGTTATCTCAAACCTTCATGATCAAGTGGCAAAGGTCAACATGTGAAAAGCCACACCGCCTACATTTCTAGCAGCAGGCCAAAGGTCTGACTTCTGTATCAGCGAGACCTCCTTACAAAAAGGTAGGAAGAGCCCTCTTGGCCCAGCAGAGTCTATCAGGTTTATCTTATGACCCTGCCTTCTAAAGTCCATATCACGTTACAAAGCGAATGCACTGAAAGCTGTAGAACGTAGTTTTAGTACTCGTTTACTTGCTACAGCTGATGTGATTGTGTGTGTGTGTGTGTGTGTGTATGTCTTTTACATGCATAGTAGGCTATGAAAATGAGAAAATGCATAGCTTTGATGACAAAGACATGTACTGTATAGGTATTCCCTGACTTACAACAGTTTGTTTAGTGACCTTTCAAAGTTACAGCATGGAAAAAGTGACTTATATGCGTTTTTCATACTTATGACTGTTGCAGCATTCCCCATAATCATGTGATCAAACTTCAGACCCTTGTCAACTGACTCACATTTATGACGGTTGCATTGTCCCAGGGTCACGTGATTCACCTTTTGTGACCTTCTTGACAAGCAAAATCAATGGGGAAGTCAGATTCACTTAGGAACCGTGTTACTAACATAACAACTGCAGTGACATGCTTAACAAACGTGACAAGAAAAGCCGTAAAATGGTACAAACTCATTTCACAATTTGTCTCACATAGCAATAGAAATGTTGGGCTCAATTGTAGTCGTAAGTCAAGGACTACCTATATCCAGATCTGGAATTCAGACAACCTTTAACAAACACATTCTGCTCCAATGTTATCACCATCACCATCATGTTAAATATCAGGCTGCTATTATCTTTAGCATGACCTTCACCATGTAGCTTTCAGGTTTCCTGTTCTACCATTCATTTCATTGGGCCACCTGTTTTTTAATCACTGCAAAAATCAATGGCAAAATAGAGTCAGGTGAGGAGAAAAACAATCAATTCAGTATCATGTAAAATTAGCAGAGGGAGGAGCAATTGTCTAACCACCTTGGAGAAGCATGAAAAACAATAACCAGTCTTACAGGACTGCTTTTTTCCAACTGAGGAACAAAGCATGGAGAAAGTCATTTGCTGTCCCTGTATTCCAACCCAGGCCTCAGAAAATGAGGAGAACCCCAGTGGTGAGAGTCACTGATTGTAACAACCGGTTTGCTTTGCGTGCCCCCCAGAGGCCAGAAATGGGCCTGTTTCCAGACTTCCAGTACATCTGGTAGGCCTGTTTTTTGTCCTCCCCAGGCTCCAGAGGCTTCCTTGGAGCCTCCAGGAGGGTGAAAACAGCCTCCCCTGGGTACCGGAGGCCCTCCGGAGGCTGGAAACAAGCCCATTTCTGGACTTCCGGTAGGCCCATTTTTCGCACTCCCAGAGTCTCCACGCGTACCCTGCACTTACCTGGCATCCAAAACGGGCCGTGTGGAGACTCCTGGGAGGGGCAGGGCAGGATGGGCAGGGTCAGTCAGTCCTTGGAACAACCGATTCGCAAACCAGATTAAAATTAACATCCGGTTAGCCCAAACCAGTGCGAATCGGCTGAATCGCACCCCTGGGGAACCCCCTTTTTAATATCCCCAGGCAGTTCCAGCCTTCATAGATCTGGAAAAAACTGCAAATGCATGATTGACTCTCCACTACAGCACAGGAACTCAGTCCATAACAGGAGCTTCCTGGACCACAGTTTTCCATGCTTTTATCTTTCAGACTGAAGCTTTTAAGCAGGAGTTTATTTTTATTCATTTTTTTTATTTATCTTTAATGCAATATGATTTAGGTTTCTTAGAACGTCCAGTTCTAAGTTATACATTTCAAAAGTAAATACAGGGAAATGGGAAGCCATCATCTTTACCTGTGGGAAATATTATTTCTTCCAATCTTATTTTAAACATCTTGCTCAGGAGAAATTGTGCACCAGCCCAGGGCAAATGAATGCTTTACAGATGAATTTATTTAATTGCATCCTTTGCCTTCCTTTGCTTCTTTGAATAGATAATTGCCGTGCATGTTTCAAAGAATCTGTGATATTCTTGACACTTCCCCCATTAGACAGTACTTAAAATAAAATAGAGGAGGGGTATTTTACTGATGTAAATTGCCAGTATCCAATTGTCTGGGAAAACGATCACCAGAAAGCTCTTTATTATACCAAGAGAGGACAGAAATGTAACAGTGGGAAACCTTGAGTTGACGATTCTTCAAAGGATTGGATTCTTTCATTTATATGATTGTAAAATATTGCAAGGTTTGTAAAAGTAAGTAAATATTACATTAGCCTTTAAAATCTACACTGTGGGGCAACTACTGAGTAACTGATTAGGTGACTCAAATCAATGTCAACCGGTAGCAGTCATACAGGACATTCAGTCACCCAACTACTCCTTCAGATCTTCCAAAGCCTCTGCAACCTGTACTATCCATCGCCTCTGGAGCTGAGTCCATCCACCTTGCTGCTGTTTCTGGCTTCTTGTCTCTCATTCCGTCTCTATGGAGCAATGGACACTTAAAAGTCTAGATTTGAATATTTTCATATTTAACTGTGTTTTCTGATGGCTGAATTGGATAGCCACCTCTTTTTTATATATATAGGTTCCACTTCTACACATCATTCGTTTTTCCTTTTAGGTGAAGATAATATGGGGAAGGAGGGGAGGAAAAGCTAGAATTTCAGCTGGAGCAGCTTGGAGCAGCAATCCCTAATTGCAATATAAAATTCCTTGGTGTTCCTTGAGATATGGTTGGGAATTGCCTCCAGATCACTGTAAAAATAATTGCTCATTTATGCTAAATGTCTATAATTAGGTAGGTTGGAGAGGAAAAGGAAAGGGAGGGTTGATGAGAAAGTTACTCTCAATTCCAAATAAATTAATTGGCTAGCTTGCCAATTCTTTCTATTTCTTTCTTTCGTTGTTGATGTAATAAAGGAGAATATTTGTAGCTTAGGTTCTTGGTGCTCTTTCAATCAATATAATCAGAATAGAGCTGGAAGCGACCTTGAAGTCCTTCTAGTCCAGCCCCATTCTCAAGCAGGAGACCCTACACCATTTCAGACAAGTGACCGTCCAGTCTCTTCTTAAAAACCTCCTGCAGTGAAGCACCCACAACCACTCAAGGCAAGCTCTTCCACTGGTTAATTGTCCTCAATCTTAGGAAATTTCTCCTTAATTCCAGGTTTTTTTCTCCTTGATTAGTTCCTATCCATTGTTTCTTGTCCTGCCCTCTGGTGCTTGGAAAAATAAGTTGACCCCCTCTTCTTTGTGGCAGCCCGTCAAATACTGGAATATCGGTATCATGTCACCCCTAGTCCTTCTTTTTTCTAGACTGGCCAAACCCAAATCCTGCAACTGTTCTTCATATGTTTTAGTCTCCAATTTTAAAAGCATTTTTTCTACAACCTCTTCAGCTGAAGAGGTTGTTTAAAAAAATGCTTTTAAAAGGCTCTGATGATCCCAGCTGAGTTGCCTGATTGTCAGAGGTTTTTGTTTTCTTTTAAAAGCATTTTTTTTTTTTTGCTTTTAAAAGTAAAAAAAAAAAAGCCTCTGACGATCAGGCAACTCAGCTGGGCTGAGCCTTTAAGAGCTTTTTAAAAGCATTTTTTTTTTACAATCTCTTCAGCCGAAGAGGTTATAGAAAAAAATGCTTTTAAAAGTAAAAAAAAAAAAAAGGTTGGCCACGCCCACCCAGTTGGTGATCCAGCTCAGACAGGTGTTCTCTGAGCTTAGCAGTTTTCTTGCAGACATTTCATTACCCAACTAGATAACATCCTCAGTGCTAATTGCTGATTTGCTTTGCTGTTCTCTCCAATTGAAAAGGTCTTCCAGTGTGGGTTTCAAAACTGTATTTCAGACTGAATCTCTCAGAAGCCCTGTTCACTAGGAACATTGCAAGGATCCTCTCACTGGGATGAGCCCTGAGCTGGATGGCAGGAGCTAGCCAACCTTGGTAGATCTCAGAAAGCTAAAGGAGGTTAGCTCTAACCTTTGTTTCACTACAACCACAAAGCTCAACCAGCCTCTGAATGATGCCTGAGGAGCAACCAGATCCTTGGTGCCTTGTGAAAGACTACCAGGGTTGGGACCATCCAAATTACTGGCTGGGATGGCACTCCACAGGACAGGATAATATTTGGATGAGGACATAACAGGACATTCCAGTGCTGTAGGCTAGACTGGGAAGCAAAAGAACGTATTTTGCAAACCACTTCTACTCTGCGGCCAGGAAACTACAAAGGTGAATTTCTCAAAGGGAAAAACTTAGAAGAATGAACTCCTGTATATTGTAATTGTTTATTGTAAGAAAGGATAAATGGCTTCTTTGATCCACAGAACTGCAGTGGGTTGGGTGTGTTTGTGCTGCAGGAATGCCAAAGAAAACAGACTGCACTAGAGGCCAAATCAGTTTCATCTTGTGAACTGGGAACGTTTCAAACCACATGGGTAGTTTTGCATTTGTTTCCTACTTGAAATGGATCTCTTCCCTTTGTATCTGAGCTTGCAATCCCTTCGCTAACAGCTTTCCACTTAAGATAATTAGAATTTATTTGGATTTGTGCTGAGCGCAGCCCTCAGCCAGCAAGATTCAATGGTGCTAGAGTCATTCTCTTCTCAGTGCTCCATTCCCAACTGATTGGGGAATAACAAACTCAAACATTTGCAAAAAGACATCAAGGGTTTTAATTTAATTAGCTGCTTTTAACTGCAGAACATAGAAGCCATTTGCATAGCACAACCATTTAAGAATATCTACATGCCTAATCGTTTTGGGCTTCTTGCTATGCAGAAATATAGCTTTCACGTGAAGCATTTATAATGCTGTGTAATACGCGGAGTCACATCGCCTGACAATGCGGTATTAAAGATCAGATTTCCCTTCCTGAAGTTTGCACATTGCATCCTCTGCTGGCTACAAGGAAAATAGGCTGGAGTAGTAGCAGAGAGAGAAATGAGCCTGGAGAGGCAGATGAGAAATAATTACAAGGGGGCATGGGGTTGGGGGTCAGGGAGGGATGGCAGATATTAGATGCCACCAAGTGGAGTATGGACACTTTAACATCTATGTCTTCTTTCAGGAGCCCATAGGATGCCATGGATAAAGAAAGAAAGGGAAATAAAGAAAGGGAAATATGTGATGAATGAACCAGGCTGCTGTGCAGCATGAGTTTCTTTAAATAAAGGAGATAATATAATATAATATAATATAATAATATTATATTATATTATAATTAATATTATAATTATAATAAATATTATAATTAAATTAATAATATAATATTATATTATAATATAATATAATATAATATAATATAATATAATATAATATAATATAATATAATATTATATTATATTATAATATAATATAATATAATATAAAACAGAGTTGGAAGGGACCTTGGAGGTCTTCTAGTCCAACCCCCTGCTTAGGCAGGAAACCCTTCACCACTTCAGACAAATGGTTATCCAACATCTTCTTAAACATTTCCAGTGTTGGAGCATTCACAACTTCTGGAGGCAAGTTCTAACTGTCAGGAAATTTCTCCTTAGTTTTAAGTTGCTTCTCTCCTTGATTAGTTTCCACCCGTTGCTTCTTGTCCTACTTTCAGATGCTTTGGAGAATAGCTTCACTCCCTCTTGTCTGTGGCAGCCACTGAGATATTGGAACACTGCTATCATGTCTCCCCTAAGTGAAGGGCTGTCTTCTTTGTAGGGATTATAACAAGGGCAGAACTTGGAACAAGCTCTATAGGCTTTGAGCTGCTCACAGACGTGCTAAGATGTGTTGGGGTTGAGGTGTGTGTGAGACCTCACTCTGCAAAATGGCCTCTGCAGACCAGGTGGTCTGCAGAATGTGGTCCAAAGAGCCAAGGTCGTTGCCATGACCTTCAAAATAAAAATATCTGGACCTTTTTCACCATGTCTTGTGGACAACCACTCTGCACACCTCCATCTGTAAACCATGGACCTCTGCAGGACCTTGGGACATTGTGGCTGCCCCTATATTTCCTCCTCAGTTTGTCCAGAGCAGACCTGCCCCCTTGCATCTGTAGACCACAACTCAGAGAGGATGCCAGGAACCAAGTCCTCTTTGGCTTATGGCCAGACAACCATGTGGAACATGAAAGTGGGTTTATTTCCTTTGAATTTTATTTGGAGAGAAGGTGAAGGGGATTTTATTACTCCGGGACACCCGCACAGCCTACTCTGTGGCCAGAGGAGAAACGTAATTATTCCTTCCTGTGAGTAGCTATCAGGGGACAGCAGCACTGGATCAGGAGTTGGAAGAAACAGCGGCAGCAGCAACAGCATCATTCTGACGATGACAAAGGATTATTTCTTTGGTTATCTAGAACTGATCAATCTTAACAACTTATTTGTCCCAGATTTCTTTGTATCCTGTTCCTGAGAGGACCTGCTGTAAGCTGGGGGAAAAACCCAGCAATTGGGGTCCTGATGAAATCTCAGCAGCTGCACTAAAGTAGTAAAGGAGTAAAGTAGGAAAAGGAAAAGTGGGTCCAGCTAGATGATCATTGAAGGGCCCTCTTTGTTCATAGTATTGTAGAAGAGAAATTGTGCTTGCAAATGTATCCAGTTGAAATAAAAGGCAGACACATTCCTTCTTTGATGTAGAACCAGTGAGGAAAGGCCCCTCAGTTGTCAGAGATATAAGCATTTTGGGTGATTTACACTTTGAAGGTCAGAGAGACGGAGATGACCATATTATTGTTTCAACTAGAAGATAATTTGAATCTATGCTTCAGTAATTTCTAAAAAGAATTATAACTGTTTTGCAAAGATAGTAACAAACTCAGTAATTAAGGTATGTCATTTTGTGTAACTAATGATAAGAAATGCTGACTTCACAGAATCCTTTGTCTGACCATGTATAAAAGATCTTCTGATATCTTCGTTTCATGCTTTTGTTCAGACTCTTTGGTAATGATACCGGTCTGATCCTTTATTTCAATAAATAAATAAACTGATTCTGTCTTCCCTGAAGGGATGTTTCTTTAATTCCTTCTTCCATAACAGCACCGTCTTAGCGCTGAGCATTAGCACAAGATGCTCTTTCCCATTTTAAACCACCAAGTCTGACCCTCGTCAGTGGCTGCGTGGCTATCCCCATGGATTAGTCGCTACTAGCTCGCCTTGCTTGTACGAATCCCCTTCTTCAGTTACAACTTAGCAGAAGTTTTAGTAGGAACTCAGGGTTTGACTCAGGGGTGAAATCCAGCAGGTTCTGATAGGTTCTGGAGAACCAGTAGCGGAAATTTTGAGCAGTTCGGAGAACCAGCAAATACCACCTCTGGCTGACCCTAGAGTGGGGTGGGAATGGAGATTTTGCAATATCCTTCCCCCAGGAATGGGGTGGGAATGTGGATTTTGCAGTATCCTTCCCCTGCCACGCCCACCAAGCCACACCACGGCCCCCAAGCCACGCCCAGAGAACCGGTAGTTTAAAAAAATTGGATTTCACCACTGGTTTGACTGCACTGAATTTATTGGGCTTATTTTAAAAAAAATGCTTCAATGCCTATAGGGGTTCTGCCATTTTGGGGGGAATTTAGTTTCTCTAGCTAAGCCAGAGGTCTCCAACCTTGGCAACTTTAAGACTTGTGGACTTCAACTCCCAGAATTCCACAGCCAGCTTCTGGGAGTTGAAGTCCACAAGTCTTAAAGTTGCCAAGGTTGGAGACCCCAAGCTAAGCCACATGTGGTCAAAAGCCATTATCTTTTTAGAATAAAAGGGCTCAGCAGCGCTTTCCAATCCAGCAGCTTCATAATGTACGTGCAGCAGCTTGAGTTTCTTCCTTCCAGTTTTTAAAAACAATGCAGCAAAAAAAATGGCTTAATAAGGCATTAAACTCAGAGATTAATGCAATATTATCTAGCTCTGCTTGGGGGGGGATCAAGGGTTTGAATAAGCAATGCTTTTTTTTTTCCTTCCTTCCAAAATTTGCTCAACAGGAACAGATGGACCAAATAAAAGCTAAAGATCAAACTGCCCTGCATTTTCTGAAGATGGGAGTCTAACATGTTGACCATGTTTGCTTCAAGTTTCATAAGACCCTCGGCTAAAAGAGGATTTAATAATATTCAGGAATGGAACACATACAGGACATGCTTGGCAAGAGTTGCTTTCCCCCCCCCTTTTTTTTTGCAAAGGATGTTAATTATAATTAAATCAGATGAATGAAAACAAAATCTGTTAACTCAACGTTGTTTTTAGGCAATTGGGCTTCAACTGAGTCGTCAAGTGGCCAAGTGGCAGAAAAACTGTACTAAATGGTGTTTTGCTTTCACTGCATCTTCTACTGCTAAAGCCTCCGTTTATTTTGAATATGTCGCTGAAATGTTTGTTGAATTTTGTGGGGCATGTTTGCTACAACTTCCAACAACTAGCCATGTATTCATTTATCGTTCATGATGCCTTACACAGGCCTGGGTTGCAAATCACGTCCTCTCTGGGTTTGTTATACCTGACGGGTAATAAATGCAGTTGTTTAGGTGGTCCAAGGACAAAAGCAGCCCCTGTCTTTGAGGTGGGACCCCTTCATCAGAAGTGCCTGATGATCCCAGATGCAAAGGTTTGGCCCTCTGAACTGCCAACAATTACAGAGACTATATGCAAGGGAAGAGAAGAGAAAGGAAAGACACCAAAGAATTTCTGTTGCTCCTTCTCTTTCTCTCTGGCAGAATAATCTTTGACCAAAACAATCTATCTATCTATCTATCTATCTATCTATCTATCTCTCTCTCTCTCTCTCTCTCTCTCTCTCTCTCTCTCTCTCTCTCCACTGTGAAGTGGATTGAGAAAGACCACCCAAAGTGGTCCCATAGCTGCAGGGCTGGGCTTCAAAAATTTTAGCAACATGTTCTCTGCCCGATTGCTGGGTGGGCGTGGGCATGGTGGGTGTGGTTTAGTTGGCCTCCTGCACCACGGTGGGGGACGGGGGCGTTTTTGCCCTCCCCGGGCTCCTGAGGCTTTCCTTGAGTTTTCGGGAGGGTGAAAATGGCGTCCCCAGGCTCCGGAGGTCCTCTGGAGGTCGGAAACATTTCCCGAAATTCCGGTAGGCCTGTTTTTTGCCCTCTCCGAGCCTCCATATGTGTCCTGCACTTACCTGCATCCAAAATCAGCTGCATGGGGACTCCTGGGAGGGGTGGGGTGGGGCAGGTGGGGCCAGCCCGGAGTGGGATTTGGGATTTCTCTGAACTGCACAGAATCTTAGCTAGAGGTTCTCACAAACCCCTGCGAACCTCCAGCAGCCCACCCATAGCTGCTGTCATGCATAGCTGACTTGGCTTTAACCAGAGGGCCCGCTATCCTATTGGACAGCCATCTGTCTGGAATAGTAGAGGGTCTCCTGCTTGAGCAGGGGGCTGGACTAGAAGACCTCCAAGGTCCCTTCCAACTCTGTTATTCTGTAATTCTGTGATGGTCCAGCGTCTTCACAACCGCCTCACCCTGTGCAGAAACTGGTCTGGGTTTTCCCCCTCCGTCTTCCATGCCCTGACTCACATCTGACACCATCCTCTCTTTTAGCACGCAGCAGTTTTATTGTCCGAATCCTCATCTCCTCATGCTGATGGGCCACAGGGTGACCTTTGCAATTAACCACTAATGGGAAAAGAACTGTCAGGAAAGAGCCATCTGTACAAGTGAAGGGATAATGAAGACTGAGGGGGAAACAGGGGATAGAAAGACAAGGGAGAAACAGAACTAACCTTCACAACATGAGAGCTTGCTGTCTGCTCCTTGCAGGTGGTAGCGACAAGCTGGTGTGAGCTGTCAAACTCCACAAGAAATAATTGGAAACCTACACTCCCCCGCCACCCTCTTCTTAAAGTAGGAAGATAAATTGGGGGCATTGAAATGTATTTGCACATTTAGAAGAGAAGGTTGTTTGAAGGGCACGGAAGCCCTGAAGAGTTGTGTGAGAGATGGAGACACTATTGGGCTGCACATAATAGAGTCACTGCTCAATTCTTGTCCTAGACTTCTTCCATTAGCAGTCCCGGAGGTAGCGATCACCTTATTTGGGTTTGACTTTCAAGATTTCACCTAACATACCCTTTTTAACTCATTGCTCCTTCCAACACCTAAACGTAGATGTTGGTCCTTTACTCTGTCAGGTTCCTAAACTATTGAGGCCTTCTTCGTGCAGCAAGGCCACTCCTGCGTCACACGTTTGTGGTTGTTATTATCCAACACCAATAGTTGGAATAAGGAATGTGTAATGATTTAGTCGTTTGCAAAGAGAAGTAATGTAATCCCTTGATGGACAAGGCTGTGGACCAGCCATGCTCAGTAGAGAAGTTCAGAGTGGTTGTTGTGACGTAGGCTTCCTGAGGCAGTAAAAAGCGCACAATTAGTCCCAAAAACTCTCTTTTTATTTCAACGGCTGTGAATTCTGTTCACTCCCAGCCCATGATGAGTCACAAATAATGTGTACAGAGTCCCGACAGAAGTCTGCCACAATCCTTTGGGATAAGGAGGCTCCAACTGGTCCAGAATGCGGCCGCGCGGGTGGTTATGGGCGCAACTCGTTGTGCCCACGTGACACCCCTCCTGCGCGAGCTGCACTGGCTCCCAGTGGTCTTCCAGGTGCAATTCAAGGTGTTGGTCACCACCTTTAAAGTGCTCCATGGCATTGGACCTGGGTATCTTCGAGACCGTCTTCTGCCACCAGTAGCCTCCCACCGGCCAGTCCGCTCTCACAGAGAGGGTCTCCTCAGGGTGCCATCGGCCAAATTATGTCAGCTGGTGACACCCAGGGGGAGGGCCTTCTCTGTGGGAGCCCCTGTCCTTTGGAATGAGCTGCCCCCAGAAATTCGTAAGTTCTCCGATCTCCGTGTATTTCGCTGTGCCCTCAAAACCTTGTTGTTCCGCCAAGCTGGGCTATCAATGTAAAGATTTTAATCGGTTTTAAATATGGGATTTTAAATTTGGGGGTTTTATAATTGAGCCCATTATTTAATAATTTTAAATTATTTTTAAATTTTGTCTGTCTTTGTGCTTTTAATCAGGCTGTACACCGCCCTGAGTCCTTCGGGAGAAGGGCGGTATAGAAATAAAATAAAATAAAATAAAAAAATAAAATAAAATAAAATAAAATAAAATAAAATAAAATAAAATAAAATAAAATAAAATAAAATAAAATAAAATAAAATAAAATAAAATAAAATAAAATAAAATAAAATAATAAAATAAATAAATAAGCACCCACCTTTATCTCCCTTGACACGCTGCCAAAGACCTAATTGCCAATTAGCTTTGCAAGGCTACATGGAGCACAGAGTCAAAACAGAGCTTCAGAATTTAAACCGACCAGCACGAACAAGTTGCTTCCTGCAAAGGCCCATGTGCCTTTGCTCCTCCTTTATGCCTTATGGGAGGGGCTAATCATCTCCAAGCCTTACTCCCGAGTCACCCCTTTTGTCTTAACTATTTTTGCCTTCTGGCAGCTCTGCACATGCGTGCACTGGGAACAGACTGCCCTTCTTCCTCTGCCTCTCTGATGTCTGACTCTGGAGGCTCCGGAGTCAGTATATAACTCCCAGATGGCTGTGGCCGCATCTCTGCCTCCGACTCAGAGCCCTCATCAGAGCATTCTCCAGACTCCAGGACTGGCCCATGTTCCTCCCCAGCCTCCTCACTGTCCATATCTGCTGCCAGCTCCACAGGCCGCCAACCGACCACAACAGCAGTTGCTCTCAGAAACATTATTTTTTATGGGTGAGTCTGCTGGAACAATATAGCCACAGTGTATTTTGCAAATGCAACCTGATACCTTATCATTTAATTTGACCAGTACCGTAGCTACTGGTCATGGCTTCCATGACAGCTATGGACCTGACCCAGTTAATTCATGGCCCTACCCACATGGGGGGAAACACATTGGATCTGGTTTTTGTCTCTGGACAGTGGTTGAGTGATCTTGAGATAGGGGATATAGTTACCGAGCCCTTGTCATGGTCAGATCACTCTCTCCTTCGTTTCGACCTTCGAACCGCTGCACCCCATTGTAACGCTCTCTACATGGGCTCCCCTTGAGGAGCACCTGGAGGCTCCAACTGGCGCAGAGTGCGGCCACGTGGGTGGTAATGGGAGTGACATGGTGTTCCCATGTAACACCCCTCCTGCGCGAGCTGCATTGGCTCCCGGTGGTTTTCCGGGTGCGCTTCAAGGTTTTGGTTACCACCTTTAAAGCGCTCCATGGTTCAGGACCTGGGTACTTGTGGGACCGCCTACTATCACCAATAGCCTCCCACCGGCCGGTATGCTCTTATAGAGAGGGGCTCCTCCGGGTGCTGTCGACCAAACAATGTTGACTGGCAGCCCCCAGGGGGAGAGCCTTCTCTGTGGGGGCACCTACTATCTGGAACGAGCTCCCCCCGGAGATATGGAGGATCCCGGATCTGCGCAACTTCCACTGTGCTCTAAAGACCTTTTTATTTCACCAGGCGGGCCTGGCCTAACTTTCTCCCTCTTTTTAAACAATTTTAATATTTTAATATTTTTAATATTTTAATATTCAAAGTTTAAATTTGTTTTAAATTCATTGGGGTTTTAATTTGTCTGGGCCAAACTATTTAATTCGATTTTATTTTTGCTTTTCAAATTTTGTATGTATGTATTTTATTGTTGGCTGTTCACCACCCTGAGTCCTTCGGAGTAGGGTGGTATATAAATCAAATAAAAGTAAAGTAAAGTAAAGCTAATTTGTAATTATTCAAACAGATTTCTATATTGGCTTCACATCTTCTGTTGGCCCAGTCAATATTCTGTCGAAGGAAGGAAAGGATGGGTGAAGCTGAGGAACTATGAGTGGTGCCCCACCTTAGCAACCTTAAGACTTGGGGATTTCAACTCCCAGAATTCCCCAGCCAGGATGGGGAATGGCTAGTGTTACAAGAAGTCTCCTACAAAGAAACACCTTCTAAATATTTTTCTTTAATGTTGTGATTCTTTGTTTGTTTATTTCAAGGGGGTGGGGTGGAATATGGGTCCATTACATAATATGCATGTACGTAGTCTTGCCATCCATCACAGCCAGTGGCATTTACTGTCATAACATTTGAGCATTTGAGGTTAATGTTTTATTTCAGTATCTTTTTTTATGTACCTTGTTCAAATGCCATCCTGGTGTTTTTTATGATTCAGCGCTGATGACAATATAAACTAAATATTAGACATCAATAAGTTTAGTTCCTTCAGAATAGCAACAAAAAAAAATGTGACCATTAAAAAGAACCAAAGTGCAGAGGCAATCTAATTCTATCTATCTGATGAAATGGAGATGTTGTTATCACAATGACCGGTATTGTGGATTATAATCTCTTTAGAGCAGTGGTGAAATCCAATTTTTTTTACTACTGGTTCTGTGGGCGTGGCTTGGTGGGCGTGGCTTGGTGGGCATGGCAAGGGAAGGATATTGCAAAATCTCCATTCCCATCCCACTCCTGGGGGAAGGATATTGCAAAATCTCTGGGGCCAGACAGAGGTGGCATTTGCCAGTTCTCCGAACTGCTCAAAATTTCTGCTAGCGGTTCTCCAGAACCTGTCAGAACCTGCTGGATTTCACCCCTGCTTTAGAGGTTGTATTATACTTATTACACAGGTTCAAGTAAAACATGCTAAAATAGCTGGGGGTTTTGTGACATTCATAAGTAACAACCATGATTTACTGACCAAACTATAATTACTTGCATCCATACAATGAGTGGACCAAAGGTTTGTTCTTGATCATCAGGAAATTTCTTTGCAGAATATATGCACTGGGCTGTTCTACATGAAATATTTATATGGTGCCTGGTCGTGTGCTATTAAAATTAATGACTAAAAATATAAATCAATAACTAAAATTAAAAACTAATTAACAACTAAAAGCTAAACATAATCAGTCACCACATAATTATAATATGTATCAACTATGGAGTTTTCCCCTTATACTGTATTTGACTAATACTTCTAATATGCACATTTTGACAAGTGTTTCCTAATATTTATTTATTTATTTAGTATTTATGTGTGCATGTTCTCCTAAGACAGGGATGTCAAACTCGTGGTGTCATGTTGTCATCACCTGACATATCGTGATTTTTTCCCCCCCTTCACTAAAGGGGTGGGGGTGGCCAGCGTGTGGTGCATCTTAGGACACCCTTGTCCTAAGATGCTCATTTCTATGTGTAGTTGCTTGTCGACTCAACAAATGTGTGTCTCTAAGAACGGAACTTAATCTTTCCCCTGGTATAGCTGACAAAGTGAGGAGAGCCCGTGGCTTAGAGGTTAATACATCTACCTAATATGCAAGTAGCCTGGGTTCTTCAAATCCCAGAAGGGTATGGTTAGCTGGTGACAGCTAAATAGCTCGAAATAGATCTATACTAGTCTCCTTTTATTTTTTTGTCAGTAAAACATAAATTCAACACTAAGCACAGAACCTCCTTACCAAGACCTATGGATTATGTCCTCACTGGAGTTGGGTATAGTTTCTAAACTATATCAGGCATTGTTAGAAAACGTATGAAACTTCCCCCTCACTCTGTGAATTACCCTTGGAGCCTGGCCTCCCATAAAAGCAGAAACATCTCCAGATGTTTGCAACTCCAGGTTGCTCTTTGTCATGAGTTCCTGCTTCTTTAGGGACTAGAAGTGTGTTAACGGGCCTGTAACTATCCCATTTCATGCTCTAGTTTAAAAACGAAATTAGCACCAATAACTGCTGGTTCTGTCATAATAACGAATGAGTTGCTGGGAGGAGATCAGTCTTGAGTATTTTTTCAGAGAAGCTTTAAATCCTATCCTATCCTGTCCTCATTCTGTTCTGTTCTGTTCTGTTCTGTTCTGTTCTGTTCCGTTCCATTCCGTTCCGTTCCCTTATTCCTTATTCCTTATTCCTTATTCCTTATTCCTTATTCCATATTCCATATTCCTTATTCCTTATTCCTTATTCCTTATTCTATTCTATTCTATTCTATTCTATTCTATTCTATTCTATTCTATTCCATTCCATTCCATTCCCTTATTCCTTATTCTATTCTATTCTATTCTATTCTATTCTATTCTATTCTATTCTATTCTATTCTATTCTATTCTATTCCATTCCATTCCACTCCACTCCACTCCACTCCACTCCACTCTACTCTACTCCTTATTCCTTATTCCTTATTCCTTATTCCTTATTCTATTCTATTCCTTATTCTTTATTCCCTATTCTATTCTATTCTATTTTTATTTCAGAGAAGGATGTGTGATGCAAACATCCCTTTAAATGTAAGATGTTGTCTCAAAATCTGTGCCAGTTTGAATGAGATGCAAATACAGATTTACCAGGGAAAATTTCTCATTATTGCTGCAGCTAACACAAATTATCTCCTTGTTAATACTACACAACAGGGGGAAGAAATGATAACGGACTGCAATGTCCCAAAGACTGATTCAATCCCCAATATTTGTATAAAGACTATTTCTATTCCTTGTCCTTACATCCTTCACGTTTTACAAAACGAGCTTCTTAGCACCTCCATTTCAATTTCTGGGTCCCCGTGTGACTCGCCCTTAACCATAGCCAGCCAAATCAACAGCATCTGCTAGGTGGGAATTGAACATATTTGTCCAATTTTTGAAATGAGGTACAATTGTGTCTACAGGTCCCTGGGGAAGGAAAAGGGATTGGCAACTGCTTAATATCCATGCTGAACAAAATATTCCTAGTGCCAGCCCTGAGGCTTCTAATGCAGATAGTGAATGTGATTGAATTTTTAATCCTCTTGCCCATATGCGGCCTCCAATCTGTTCAGGATTGTTAAAATTCCAAAGTATTGTGCTGCACCCTCCCTGAAGGATAGTGGGAAGAATTAAGGGTGGTGTCTGGAACAGATGGGGTGTCAGGAACTGAAAGACAGGGAAAAAAATCATTTTTAAAAAGAGATGATAGTTAACTCCTTGCATGCTTGATACAGTCAGGAGGCAGGATAGATGGAGCCCATCACAAGCATTCCTTCTTCCAGGCTTTTCAAAGGCACCGAACTAAGAAAGTAAGAGAATAAACGGAGAAAGATTGTGATGTGCCCAGAGTAAGACATCTATTCTCAGGTTGGACTCCAGGATTCATCGGTCGTGAGAAACAGGCCAGGGACTCAAGAGTCACAATGTGGCTGAGTTGGTGCTAGCACATTTTAAACACAAGGATGTCATTCAGCTGCTGAGCAAATCCCTCTTGCAATGGTGGATTGCTACCTGGATCGGCGAACTGATAGCAGTGGCTTCAGGCTCCACCTACCCACCCCAGAAACTTCTGCACATGCGCAGAAGCATTGTGGGCAAGAGAGCGAACCGGTAGTGATGGGTTTTGCAACCCACTGCTGCTCTATTGGTCTTAAGATCACTGATTGATTGATTGATTGATTGATTGATTCATTCATTCATTCATTCATTCATTCATTCATTCATTCATTCATTCATTGGACAAGTTTATATGGCTGTCCATCTCACAGAACAAGGATGCTGGGCAGCTATAACCTACAATTCAAAAATGTCACAGCTGTTAAAAACTTAAGAAATGAACAAACCCAAAATTGGAGGAGAAGAGCATCCATCTGTAAAACCATTTTGCAGGCTACTGATGAGTGTACAAGGTTGCTGGAAAAACCATGTTATCTGGTTCTTTCTGAAAGGCTAACAAGGATGGGACAATCTATATTCTTTAATAAACCTGATGAACTAGAGCAGGGGTCTCCAACCTTGGCAACTTTAAGACTTGTGAACTTCAGTTCCCAGAATTCCTCAGCTAGCAAGAATTTCAGTGGAAGAAAATGGACATTGGGTTTCCCTAGTACAGGGCTCTCCAACCTTGGCAACTTTAAGGTTGTGGACTTCAATTCCCAGAATTCCCAGCATTGCTGGCTGGGGAATTCTGGGAATTGAAGTCCACAAGTCTTAAAGTTGCCAAGGTTGGAGAGCCCTGTACTAAGGAAACCCAATGTCCATTTTCTTCCACTGAAATTCGTTTGGGAATCATGCTGAATTCACATCATCTCCAGAACATCCCGGTTTAAGGCCTTGATGGGGCATAGAAGTGAGTCCATAACACAAAAGCAGTTTACAACAATGTAAGAGACTGTGTCATTGTGTAATTACTATGAAATATCAAGGTTGTATCTCATCTTTGTGACCATAGCTGAAACCTTGTGAGAAAGAAGCCAGAGAACTTTCAATGGTAACAAACGAAGACAGAAAAGCCTGTTTTACTTTTGAAAGCTTGTTTGTTGGTCTGGATTATGTAGTATATTTCTTTCAGGAATATCCCAGCAGTGCTTTGTTTTTTTCTTGAAGAAGTTTCCCTTCTCAACCAAGAAGCTTCTTCAGTTCTGAAGAAGCACTTTTGGGAGAACCATGACCTGGATAACTGAGAATCTCCATAGACATTTCTTTCAGGAACTTCTTCCTATTTTTGCTATAAGATTAGTTGCACTGATGGATGGACGGAAGGAAGGAAGGAAGGAAGGAAGGAAGGAAGGAAGGAAGGAAGGAAAAAAGATGGATGGATGAATGGATGGATCATAGAGAGGATGGAAGAAAGAGGTTAATGAGTAAGATGAAGGAAGAAAAGGAAGGAAGAAAAGAAGGAAGGAAGGAAGGAAGGAAGGAAAAGATTGATGAATGGATGGATGGATGATGGGGGGATGGAAGAAAGAGGTGAATGGGTAAGATGAAGAAAGGAAAGGAGGGAAGGAAGGAGAAAAAGGATGGATGGATGGATGGATGGATGGATCATAGGGAGGATGGAAGAAAGAGGTGAATGGGTAAGATGAAGGAAAGGAAGGAAGGAAGAAAAATATGGATGGATGGATGGATGGATGGATGGATGGATGGATGGATGATAGGGAGGATGGAAGAAAGAGATGAATGGATAAGATGAAGAAAGGAAAGGAAGGAAGGAGGAAAAGGATGGATGGATGGATCATAGGGAGGATGGAAGAAAGAGGTGAATGGGTAAGATGAAGGAAAGGAAGGAAGGAAGGAAAAGATGGATGGATGGATGGATCATAGGGAGGATGAAAGAAAGGGGTGAATGGAAGGAAGGAAGGAAGAAAGGTGCTCGTTGTCACCAGTTCTAGTCCTGCAGGATATTCACTATCACCCAATTTATTCTTGCCTTTTTATCAATAGTTTGGACATACTTGCAAACAGAGCCCTATGCTGTATCAACTTCTTTTTTTTAAAATGGAGCCAACACAATTTGGCAGGATGTCCTCTTGCAAATATCATATGGGAGTTGGGAGCCTCAAGGATTCTGCTGGGCCTTTTCAGGTCCCCTCATACTCGTCTTGACTTTTTAGTCTGAAAACAACTTGTTTTTAATGTGTAGCCATATTTGCTGGATAATCCCTGCTTATCATCTTAACTCTGTTTATCCACTGCCTGCCTCCTGCACTTTCCTGCAGCTTGGCCATCCAGCCAGGATGGATTATGAGGCTGCAACTCTGCTTCCGGGTCCCAAAGAGCATCAGTAGAGCATCATGAAGAGAACGCCATTCTTCCCCATCCCACTTACTCATCATGGAGATGTTAGTGTGGAAAGGAGTTTGGAGGATAAATCTAAACAGCTCGCCCATAGAAAACTTGTTAACTACAGCATCTCCAAGAGATGGTTCCAGTGCCTCAATTCTGAACAGAGAGGAAAAACAAAATCAGATTGACATTTAAAAAAATAAAATTAACATATGAACAAATATGTTTCAGATGCAGCTGCAAAATATTTTTTTGATAAATGATTTCAATAAAACAGATGCTCACCTATCTGTTTTACTGAGATTAAAACTAGATGGCACCATTGGATGGCTCTTTAGCAGGAGTGAAATCCAGCAGGTTCTGACAGGTTCTGGAGAACCAGTAGCGGAAATTTTGAGTAGTTCGGAGACCCGGCAAATACCACCTCTGGCTGGCCCCAGAGTGGGGTGGGAATGGAGATTTTGCAGTAGCCTTCCCCTGCCATGCCCACCAGACCACACCCACAGGCCACACCATGGCCACCAAGCCACAGCCACAGAACTGATAGTAAAAAAATTTGGATTTCACCACTGCTCTTCAGTAAGTGCTTAGTCATGAGGTTACTTATGTTGACGGTGCCCTCCCCTCAGTTTTCTTGGCACCCACAATCCCCAATTAGCACAGGAAGCTAGAGTAACACAAATTGACCTCCAATTCATTTCAACGTCACTTGCATCCTGACTTGGTATTTTGGCAAATCAAAACTCGTTTCTCTTGGTTTTGGCTCATGCTCCATCTTACCGCTGATCTGCACATGTTGCACAGTTTAAATATGACCTTAGTATGGGAAAGTTCATCCAGATGTAGATGAATGACAATCCCTAATATCCGTAGTCAGCAAACTGGATGGAAAGGATCCCGGGAATTTTTGTCTAGCTGTACCTGAAATTCTCTTGTGTCATAGAACATAGAATAATAGAGTTAGAGTTGGGACTTAATGGTCTTCTAGTCCAACCTCTTGCTCGAGCAGGAGACTATATACCATTTCATACAAATGTCTAGTCTCTTTTTGAAAACCTTCAATGATGTAACACGACAACTTCTGAAGGCAAGCCTTTCGACTGATTGGTGGCTCTCATCGTTAGGAAGTTCTCCTTAGTTCTAGGTTGCTCCTATCCTGGATTAATTTCCATCCATTATTTCTTCTCCTGCTTCTTGGTGCTTTGGAAAATAGTTTGACCCCCTCGTCTTTGTAGGAGCCCCTCAAATATTGGAATACTGCCATCATGTCATCCCTAGTCTTTCTTTTCAGTAGATTAAAGGTAAAGGTAAAGGTTCCCCTTGCACATATGTGCTAGTCATTCCCGACTCTAGGGGGCAGTGCTCATCTCCGTTTCAAAGCCGAAGAGCCAGCACTGTCCGAAGACATCTCTGTGGTCATGTGGCCAGCATGACTCAATGCCAAAGCCGCACGGAACACTGTTACCTTCCCACCAAAGGTGGTCCCTATTTTTCTACTTTCATTTTTATTTGCTTTCGAACTGCTAGGTTGGCAGAAGCTGGGACAAGTAATGGGAGCTCACCCAGTTACACGGCACTAGGGATTTGAACCGCTGAACTGCCGACCTTTCGATTGACAAGCTCACCGTCTTAGCCACTCAGCAACTGCGTCCCTTAGTTCAGTAAACTAGATGTACCCAATTCTTGTAACCACTCTTCATACCGTTTTAGCCTCCAGCCCCCTAATCATTTTTGTTTCCAGAGTCCCAACATCTTTTTTTGTATTGTGGTGACCAGAACTGGATGCGGTATTCCAAATGTGGCCTTACTAAGGCTTTAAGATATGGGCTACCTTACTTAAGATCTTTAAGGTATATGGGCTAGAAAAATCAAAACATTGCACCTAAAGAAATATTGAAAAAAACCCCTTTTATGCAAAGAGATTTTATTCCAAAGACTGAAAACTCAGTTCTACCAAAGACATCTTGCCTTGACTCAATTCTGGCTGAACATATCTCTGGAAGTAGGTCAAACCCATCCAATCCGCTAGACAGTGTAGAGGCAACTTTAGGCAAGCTAACACTACAAACTAACACATCTACCCACAGACCCTCTTCCCTGTTTCTACCAAAGACCCTCTATAAGCACCCTGGGGTCTGGCCTCCTTCTCAGCTCTCCAGCTCCTCTCCTCCTCCCTTTGCAGAGGACCTGTCCTCACTTTCAGGAAATCAGGGCTGCTGCAAGTTCCTTGGAAGAAGACCTTCTGCTTTCAAATATCTTCACATCTAAAGAAAAAAAAAAAACCAACCCTCAAGAATCCTTTCTCCACTCAAGGATTCCTGCTTTGAAATCTCTCAGTCAGGGAGGTCAGTTTTGCCCAGCTGAATATGTTTCTCGGTGATACTTTTGCATCTGCCAGCAAAGCTCTCCAAAAGTCTAGCTCAGCAGCTGTGCTTCCAAACCTTTGCACGGAATTACCTGTGAACATCTGGCTCAAGGTAAGAGGAATAAAATATCCTACCTCGCCTATCCTTCCTAGTTTCTTTTAAGATGTTAAGAGTGATTCATTTAACCAAATCTGTTTAGGATGAATCTGTTTTCTTTGTTACCTTTCTTATGTCTAGGAGATCTGCCTTTCTCTGACTTTTCAATATATTACTTTCGGGTCGCAGCACCCATATAAAATCCTGGTTTAATTACCATATAAAGAGGTTCAGGCATTTCTGTCATAAGAGAACACAATCCAGGAACCTGGGGGCGTGGGAGGGGGAGCCATTTCAATACGTATTCTGAATACTATTATAAAAGGTTTGAATACGCTGCAGAACAAGTTGGTCAAAACATTTTTTTTGTATTTTATGACTTATTTATTTAACCTGCTCAAACTGATTTTTTTGTCATTTAAAACCTAAAAGACTAGCTGTACACTAAAATAGGGAATCAAATGTTACTGAGTTTAATTTTAAAAAATAAATAAAAGTATTATGGAACATCACTGATATTGTTGATAATTATTTTTGTCTCACAAAGTAATTTTTTTTAAAAAAAATACAGTTTCAAAAGTGAGTTTTGGTTCTAATATTTTTGCAGTTTTATGTATTCCCTTTGATTGCTTGCAAACCAGATTTTTTTTAAAAAAGGAACATTCTTTCTTTAACGTGTAGATCAACTTAAGGGGCTGCCCCTCAAGCTGTTCTAAGAGCACCCCCTGCCTGCAAACACAACTACAGTATCCTCTATAGTTTCGATCCTTGGCCCTTCTCATCAGCACGCTTCTCTCCTTTCCTGACATTTCAAATACTATTCTGTCCAAACGACTAAGTGACTCATATCTCAAGTCTCCTTAAAGTGTAGGTAACAAATGTGTCAGCACACGCAAGAAATCGCTCTGCCATTGGAGGGAACTGACATGATTGTAGAACCAGTAATTTTGTTTCCTGGAGCAGTGGTCACCAACTAGTGGTCCACAGACCACTGGTGGTCCGTGAGAAAATTTTTGTGGTCTGCAGAAAATTTATTTGCATTTTTTATATTGCACGAAATACTATTTATCTTTTTTAAAAAATCATATTAGTGGCCCGTGGGATTTAAAATTATGAATTTAGTGGTTCCTGAGGTCCAAAAGGTTGGTGACCCCTGTCCTGGAGGATCCACTGAAGAAACAAGAGAAAAAGGAGAAATAGGGCCTGTGGCTAGTTTCCAAACAGCTGGTCATAGATGATACACATCTGATTTTCACATATTTTGTTCCTACACCCCTTCTTTAGTCTTTCCACCAGTGCAGTTGCAGTTAGAAAACACTGGACATCCTACCTGTTGATCAAGGAAAGTGACAACTTCTATTCTAGATGGGTTTCCAAGTTATACCAATTTTGGCAGGACCCAAGTGGTTGACTAACACAAATAAAATGTCTACTGTGTTTCCCCAAAAATAAGACCAGGTCTTATATTAATTTTTGCTCCAAAAGACACATTAGGACTTATTTTCTGGTTAGGTCTTATTTTGGGGAAAATACAGTAATAAATGCATCCATCTGGCTGACAATCTTAACTGGGACTTATTTTGGGGATAGGGCTTATATTACGAACATCCTGAAAAATCATGCTAGGGCTTATTTTCCGGTTGGGTCTTATTTTCGGGGAAACAATCTATTTGTCTTCTGTAGTGCTTGAACTGCTGATTAACAATCTATTGCATTTAAGAAAGCCCATTCCGTGTCTTATTAACTCCCAGGTCTGCAGCACAGAAAATGTCTGGACTACAGATGTGTCTGCCTTGCCGGTTTCTTCTGGTCATGTGCTTCAGCCATCCTTTAATCATGGCTGTTGGTTTACAGCAAAACCTGAAGAATGAGATGTTCCGTTTCTATCACATGTTGATGCTTGCAGAGGGCAAGGAAACAACAATCTCTCTCTCCAAAGGGATGCCTCAAAGGTGAGGGGCCCGTCTTTTCCTTTCCATTTTGGGTAGATTCCACAGCCACCTTCTTCTACAAAATTGTTTTTGTTTATGGGTTTGAGATGAAAGCCTTTTGTCTTATGACATCCCTCAGGTTTCCAAACTGTGTTGAGAGGGAACAACTTCAGCAATGAAGTGTTGTTTTAACATGGACCTTGGAGAAGGTTTTCAAAAACCAACTTCCCATGGAGCTCTGGCCTTCCCACATTTATAGGAAGATGCTTTGATTCTTCTGAGATTGATTAAATCTTGCGTATAAACATGCTGTTTCCAAAATAAAATAATAACAGGAATTCTTTTAGCTAAATAATACCATCAAATCTTTGGCTATATTGTTTATGTTAAGTTTGTCTGGTCTTTCCCCACCCCCACCCCCCTTCTGTGATGTAAAATGAACACAAATCCATTCATTTCCAGGTGCTATTTTGTTCTAAAAGAAAGCAAAACCTCTTCATTCTTCACAGTGAGAGTAACCCCATGTGACATCCCCATTGAGTGGAGTATACGAGTCCCTAAGACATCGGCAGACCATTTTGGAAAAACAATTTCTGGTAAGCAAGAGGGAAGTTGAATCTCTCTCTCTCTCTCTCTCTCTCTCCCTCTCTCTCTCTCTCTCTCTCTCTCTCCCTTTTTCCTTCTTCCATCCCATTTCTCTTTCTCTTAACAGAGAGATCTAGTTAGCGTATGAAAGGAAGATTGACTTAGATTCATTTGGAACCTGATTTGTACCAACAAGATTTTTATCCATAATTAAAACTTTAACATTGAAGTCTCAGCACCAGGAAAATCCCTTCTGGGACTGGAAGCTAACCAGACCTGGTTAATATTTGGAGGGGAGACTTCAAGAAGTAACCTAGATTAGAAAGTTTAAAAATAATGGTAGAAGGCAACAATAGAAACCCCCTCCATTGTGCTTTCTGAAAAATTACATAAACTTCAAACCCAATTTAAATATGACCTGAATGTCAGAACTGGAAGCCATCTTTTACATTTGGGCCTTCAGGCCTGCCACATATTCTTCTGTATGAGAATGGGAGGGGGGATTGCATAGGGTATGGGTGATACGTAGTCAAAATAACATTCCTTTCTCAGAGAATCAAGGACAATTTGCCCTGGTCCCTGGAGTCAGATGACTGGGAGGTGTCTCCAGTTTGGACAATGGATGATTTGACCATGGACATGTGGGTGCTGGGCAGGGACTTGAACTTTTACTTGGGTGAGGAAAACCTGGAAGCTTTCAAATTCGGGTTTTCCCAGATGTGCCAATATGACATCTTCAATAAAAAAGAACTTTGAGGAAACTCTTATTTCCTTTGAGGAAACGAATCTTATTTCGTTGTGGGTGTTACTTCGAACCTTGACATGGAATCTGTTTCCAGATTCCCAAAACCAAAACAGACAGGAAGTGTAGACTTTCTCAAGGTATCTACATTGTATTCACTGGTCATGCTTTTCCTATCTCCATTAACTTTAAAAGCTTTGTCTGTCTTCTGTTCCATTGGCAGATAATTTGAATGCTCAGGAAGTCCTGCAATTCCAGAAGGGCCCCAAGTTGGTGAAGACTCTCTTTAGTTATCGAGGTAATTCAGTAGAAAACTACACAGGAGCATCTCACCATTCCGCAGTCTACATGCTTGAATTCATCTCCATTGAGAAAGACACCCAGATTAAAGCATATTTGACCACAGACTCCAAATCGGATCACTTTTATCCAGAACTGCCAATGGATCCCCGTATTGACGTCATTGGGATTGGTCCCACCACAGTAACTCTGGCTTGGAAGCAGAGTCCGAGCGCCCTGCCACCCCAAGGAAACATTCATTATTGTCTCCTGGTGAACAAAAACTACAATTTCAAGACTTTCTGTGCAGCAGAAACAGCAACACAACCTACAGGGGTGAAACTGTCTCCTTCTTTGGTGAGCTTGCCTTCCACAGGTAGCCTCCCATCTCAGGAACTGAAAGCCCCATCCAAGAGCAAAGTCAGCATGAGTCACAAAGGTGGTAATGCACAGGTGAAACAAGTTTGTGTGGGACTCACAAACACCTACACAGTGTCCCACTTGACTCCTGGCATTCAGTACTACTTTGACATTTTTGTCATCAATTTCCTCACCAACACCAGTGCTGCTTATACTGGAGCCTTCGCCCGGACTCTTGAAAATCCTGAGTCCAGTGTGAGCAAACTGAAGGACGGTAAGGTGATTCAGTTGAGACTGGATGGGAGGAAACAGCCCTTTTACAATTTGCTGTACCAGGCAACGCAAAAGCAGGTTCGGTTTGCCTTCCAGTCTTGCAGTGGGCAAGTCCTAGTGGAAATATCCAAGGACGGGGAAGTCTTGATGTCAGAGAGATTTGCTGGCTTGAGGCATTTCATCCTGAAAGGAAGGTTGGGAGATACCTACCTGGTCCATCTGTGGTCCGCTGAGACTTCAGCTGCATCCGTGAAGGTTCAGGTGTCCTCTCTCTTCCATAGGCCTTTCTTCCCAGCTCTCCCAGAGAGTTTAAAAATCAAATCCTTTAAGAAACTGAGGAGCTGCCATTCAGTCACCATCGCCTGGCTTGGAACTCAGGAACTGAGCAAGTATTGCATCTACAAGAAGGAGATTGAGGAGGACCAGACATGGGTGGCCACCAGGAAAGTCGATAGGTGCTCTGGGCCGGAGTCGAGGCAGAAGAGTGAAAAAGTGCTCTGCAAATTCTTCCACGATCTCAATCTGCAACGAGCTGTGACTACCGAAACCATCCGGGGCCTGGAAGCAGGGACGGCCTATCTTTTTGATGTGTATCTCATTGGGTCCTCAGGGGTTCCCATCCGCTATTACAGCAAAGTTGTGAAGACCAGGAAGAGATGTTGAGCACCTTCCAACACCTGAGGAGAGGTCAAACTGGAGAAACACCAGGCAAAAGTAACATTGGCGGTTGCCGCCTTCAGAATAAACTTGAGACACAAAATTGTGTTTGAAGTTGCAAGTTTGGAGATGGACATCTTAGCTTGGTAAACTAGATTTGCTCCTATAACCTCTCTCCTTTGACCCAGAGGTTTCTCCCTATAACAAAACACCTGCCACTGAAATTAAATGATTCTTTTTTGAACCCAAACCTACAAAATCAAAAAACCTGAAGGATGCCTACTTCGTAAGGTCAAATCATTTAGCTTTGTCTTGCAGTTTAATGCCCAAAATTCTTATCTGGAGTTTGAGGCTTGATGTAATGACCTGTTAGCAAAACTCCCCTTTTCTTACACTGTATATAAGCAAATGCTTCTCATTTGGCCCTTGCAAAAAGCTGAAAGAACTATCAGAAGAGAAATCTTGGCATAATCAGTTAAATTTATGCCTCAGTATCATCATGTAGAGAAAACTGAAGGACAAGTGTGCTGGTTCCCTTCCCTCTATTATTCCCCTCCCCCATTTCATGTATATGGTTACTCTAATGGTAACTCAGAGAAATCCCAATATGTCCTGCAGGTCTCATTAGCAGTGACCAATCCATAGCCCCTTGAATTGTTCTGGTAGGCTAGGGCTAGGCTAAAGGACTGACATACCCAGTAAGGGTTATAATGGAACTATGGCTTGAGGTGACATTGTAGGAAGATAGATGATAGTCCTTGATTGCCAGAGGCTAGAAGGACTCTGGTATAATGGAATAGCAAGAGTTGGAAGGGACTTTGGTGGTCTTCTAGTCCAGGGGTCTCCAACCTTGGCAACTTTAAGACTTGTGGACTTCAACTTCCAGAATTCTGGGAGTTGAAGTCCACAAGTCTTTAGTTGCCAAGGTTGGAGACCCATGTTCTAGTCCAATCCCTGCTCAAACAGGAGACCCTAAACCAATTTGGACACGATACCTTTTCTGACCCAATTTTCTTTTAATTAAAAAGCATATACTTGTGTGAGCTGCAACTCACTTCATCAGATGCCTTGACTCAAGTCTTCTTTACCTTTTTACCCCTACTTGTTGAATGACCCATAGTGTCCACTGAAGTGGTGACAAATTCTTCTGATGTATATTTTGGGTCTTAATAATTAAGGGTTTCGTTTCTTTGCAACAGGGCTCCTCCCAATGTTTGATGAGTTCCTAACCAAGATCCAGTCTGGGTCAGTCACTGGGACCAGAAGTTTAGTCTTCTGAGCTTTCGGACTCGTTCTGGAGCCCATCCTCAGGGAACTCTTCTCTCTACCGGAATATGTCCTTTGGGCTATTTTATGTGTCATGCTTATTTGGCGCCTACCTTTTGATTGATTGGTGTGTTGATGGAAGGCATCATATAAATACCGCACAAGAGAATAGCCCAAAGCACACACTCTGCTAGAGAGAAGTTCCCTGAGGATGGGCTCCAGCACGAATCCAAAAGCTCAGAAGGCTAAACCTCTGGTCCTGGTGATTGAACCAGATTGGATCTTGCAAAATTTATCCTGGGACATGTATATTTGCCTTCATTTGTAAGTTCCTAACCAGTTTGGAATTACAGTGGTGGCCAAAATTGTGGAAACCTTTTGGGAAAAGTGTATTTTTGAGGTTTGATGGCTAAAAACACCACTTTTTGTTTTGAGTTTCAAGATAATCCTATTCCACTGCTGGAATGGCCTGGGAATAGCCCAGACCTTAACCCAATGGAAAATCTATGGAGCCGACTAAATGAACTTGTAAGTCAGAAGCGACTCAGCAATAAAACCCAGTTAATAGAGGCAATCCTTCAATCTTGGTTTCACATTATAACAGCTGCAGAACTAAAAGACTTGGTTCATTCCATGGGAAGACGTTATAAGGCCATAATTCATGCTAAAGGTTACCCAGCTAAGTATTAACTGACATGGTGATAATTTTTGTATATCTCGTTTTTTCTATTATGATAATTTTTGTATATCTTGTTTTTTTCTACTTGTTTCACTTTTCTTCTTTATACCATAACTGTTATTCTAATAGCAAATCCTTCATAAAAGTTATTACATTACATTCTTGATTCAATTATCTTTCCATTGATATATAATTTTATAGTACAACTAAAAAAAAGTGGTGTTATTAGTTAGTTTTAGAAAATACACTTTTCCCAAAAGGTTTCCACAATTTTGACCACTTCTGTACATGGGCTAATCAAATGGACTTCTAATTCAGTTGCAAACAGAAATACCTGACTTGATATAAATATTGTCCATATGAAGAGTATAATATCCCTGATAATTAAAATAGTGGTGCATATTCTTAAATAAAACCATTGCCTCCAACCCTACATCTGTTTTCCCAGAGAGAAAAGACCCATTGAATTCATTGGGGTTTATTTCTCTTTGTCTTCTCATGTCTTTTCATTCTACGATTCCAAAAGATGATAAACTCTCATAGAAACCATAAATTTCTCATATAAATCATAGATAGAGCATAGCAATGTGTGGACTTCTCATTCAGGCTAATTATGCTCCTGTTATGTATATGCAGTATGGCAGTAACACCAGACGTAGCACTAAATTTTAAGAAAAGGGGGTTTTCATTTGTAGATCTCAGCACAGCTTCAATTGTTCCGAGGTCCTTCATGTCAATGATTTTCAGTGGAAATCCATGGGAGACAAAATCTATGGGACTCTTCCAGAGAATATAAAAAGAGAAATGCAATCGCTAGAGGGCAGCACAATATTAGTCAAAGAAAGAATAACATCATGCAATAGGCTAGCAGGGTTAAAAAACCCAAGATTGTTAAGAGTGGGTGTGTCTGCTACATGCAGTGCCAACTAGATTCAGTGGAGCTCCTTTCCAGAAATTAGGAACAGAATCGCAACTTACTCTCACAGTGGAAATACAAAGAAAAACTTAAAGGAGCATTAAGAAGCTTTTGAAGTTCTTCCACTACCAACATGTAGAGAGATTGATGGGCAGCTGACGTGATCCAGAGCAGAGGTCTCCAACCTTGGCAACTTTAAGACTTGTGGACTTCAACTCCCAGAATTCTGGGAGTTGAAGTCCACAAGTCTTAAAGCTGCCAAGGTTGGAGACCCTCGATCCAGAGCCTTCAGAGGGTTAGAGATCAGCTCAATTCCCTTTTCTATCTGAAGTTCCTTTCATGGTCACACAGCCAAGCTAAGTCTTTCTTTCTCCATTTGAAAAAATGAGAATAAACAAATGGCTGGGATGATATGTGTGTCTTAACAACTGCACTGCCTTGCTGTGAATTGATTAATTCCCACAGGCATATCCTTTACTCGATGGCCCTAAAATGTTATTCTGTTTGTAGGAGCTACTGAAGTTCTACTACTGGAATATTTCCTTTCCTAGAATCCAAGGTGGCCCATTTAGGTCTTTTTTTTGGAACCTGTATAGAATGAAGAGGAAAACCTCAACAGATGGAGTGGGACCAGAGCAACACTCTTGAAGTCAGATGTCTGACACAGCATCTTCTTCCTCTCAGGCCTTCAAGGGCACTCTTCTTGCTGTTGGGAAGAGTCAGCTTCTTTGGGTTTAGGAGCTGAAGGCATAGTATTGTGATGGATCCCCATCCTCCTGTGCTCATTTTCATTCTCTGTTGCAGTGTTCTTCAACCTTGGCAACATTAAAATACATGGGCTTCAATTCCAAGAATGAATGGACAACTATAAAGGTCCTGTGAAAGTCCAAGGCTAAGACATGGAGGAAGAAAAGAGAGTACATCAAAGGACGTTCAGAATTTTGATCCCTTCCCTGGTTTTCTGCTTTTCTTCTGTGGGCCAGGATTCCATATTTATTAAACTGAGATCTTGTTTTATAGTTTGGGAGGGAGGGAGGGAGGGAGGGAGGGAGGGAGGGAGGGAGGAAAGAAGGAAGGAAGGAAGGAAGGAAGGAAGGAAGGAAGGAAGGAAGGAAGGAAGGAAGGAAGGAAGGAAGGAAGGAAGGATTACACCACCTGTTCGGGGATTTAAGCCTTGTCCAAAGTGATTTTGGACTAGTGTATTCTTCAGTGTTTGCTGACTCAATTCTTTTTATACCTCTTAATTGCTATAATCATTATTGCTCTTCTTAAATTGTACTTGATTTTATAGTTTTAGATAGACTCTCTGTTGATCCTTTGCTGATACATGAGGGGCTTTTCTTTTAAAAATATGAAATAAAGAAACTCTCTTCCAATTTATACGGTCTTTATAAAGATAGCTGCTTCTTCATGTTTAGTTTTCCAATTTTCAGGAAACAAATTGCTTTCTATATGCTTTCTGTTTTGCTTCATTTGAGTCTGTACATGTCTAAATTTTGTTTAATAAAATTAATCCCCTCCAGTCCCCGTTTATTGGGGAAAAAATCACAGCATAATGAGAAACCATATGTTTCTTCTCGAATTCCTGCTCGACAAATGACCTGAAAATTGCTGTTATAAGAACTTCTAAAATATATGGCTACAGTAGGAGAAATTTAAGTTCTTGTGTTGGGCCCAAACACTTTCCAATATCAACAAGGGGTGGCTTACCCACCCAATGACTGTCTTGAAAGATTCCAGTCGAAATTGAGACAGAGAGTGCCCTAGAGGACACAGCCATGTAAATTAACAGGAATTATATCAAATTTCAAGTATAAATAAAGAATAATGACTGAGTGTGTAATATGTGGAAGGGAGAGAGATTTTAAAAAATTCCTGCCACATTCTTTTTATTCGGTGATGTTAGACAAAGAACAAGAGTCAAATTCTTACATAAGATTATTTTAAAAATGGGGAATGGTTATTGGTTACTTTGTACTGCAGCAGGCTTAATTATTAGAGAAAGAAAAATAATTTGATGACCATCCTAAGGCTGGATGACATAGTCCACTGCAGCCTGGTGGACTACAGCTCTCAAAACCTTTTCAGCTGGACCACAGCTGGCTGTGAAATAGGAGATTTGAGGAAGCTGGAAACAGCTGAGTTGAAGAAGGTTGAGATGAGCACCATCTCAACCTTAGATGAGACATGCCTATGATTTACAGGGGAAAACCCCCCATTATTGGTGAAGTGTAAGCAAGACTATCTATTTTGGTTTGGGTCAAGCTGAGTTTACACAACATGTTTATGCAAACCAGTATAGATGATGGCTTGGTAGGGACTAAGTTCAATAGACCAAACTTCATCAGGAATCATTGAAGGCAGTTGTGTCAATTCTGGAGTTAGTGGAAGTAAGGAGGTAGATGACTTTCAGGTGGCAGCAAAGAAATACATTTCTAATCCTTTGTTAACATCTAGTGGTCCTGTTGGATTATTGATGTGGAGTATAGAGGATTGAGACCTATGCAGAGGTTTGTCCTCTGAGCTTGGTACTTGGCTCCCATGTTACCTAGTTTGGTAATGAAATGTTTGGGAGCCAAGCAGCAAGCTCAGAGGACGAACCTCTGATAAATCTACAACCCGAGCTACGAATATTCTCTACAATTTCTGAAAGGGGAGATCTGTTATCAAAACAATGAAGAGGAAAGCATTTCGAAGTCCAAATAAGGAAGGAAGGATGTAAAAATATCTTAAACATCTCAATAATTCCAATTAGGGAGTATAAAGAACGAAGAAGTAAACCATAATACCACACTTGCATAATTCCGTTACTCGAGCCAATTTTAATAAAAGTAGTTTTAGTCTTCATATTGAATGGTGTGGTGGCCTAGTGGTGAAGACGCCTCCCACTCGGATGGTTGAGGGTTCAATCCTAGGTAGTGGCAGATATTTCTCCCTTAGGGCACAAAGAAAAAATATCTGTTATGAACTCTGTGTGGCGTCAGGAAGGGCATTTGGCTAGTAAATGCTCAGCTCCATCCAGTTGCTCCAATTCTACTCTGAATCAAGGGATTATTACAGGGTCGTAAAAGACAGTAGTTTTAGTCTTAATATGAAGTAAATTGGTTTGGTCTAATCTACATCTTGGGGCCAACAATCACAACACAATATTTTTCCCTAAATATTGCTGGAATTGTGAACTTGATTGTGAACAGCCATGAATAATTCTGGTTCATAAACTCCATTCTCCCCCCTCTCTTCCCCCCCTCTCCCCCTCCCTCCCCGGTGTGTGTGTGCATGTGTATAATCTATATCTGTCTGTCTGTCTGTCTGTCTACCTATCTAATCTATCTATCTATAATCTGACAACACAAAATGGATCAACAACTTTTCCAAAGAGGAGATGAACCTAAGGCCAGGTATGGGATAACATTTCCAAGCCCATGATTAACACCAACCCAGGCATAACAAATGTGCAAACACCCCCATAGAAGCTTTCTTGTCCCATCCCTGCTCATATCAAAATCCTGAAAGAATCCTGAAAAAAAAAGGGGGGGGGAATATGTATCCATCTGGGATGCACCAAAGCCCACACCAGAGACTATTTCGTCTTGCCAAAGACAGTTGGAGCATACACACAAAAAATATGTTTTCTAGGCCAATAATGGAAACAAATGGTTTTACAGACTTATATAAACACAATTTCTAATGGAAGGCAAGCAGATGTCCAGTTTTCCTATCTCCCTAAACCTTCTGTCTAATGTAATTGACACATTCACTGTGTTATCTATATATTCAAATTTTATACAGCTACTGTAATTGTTATGTCCTTATAAGGACATCCGCCCGGATTGGCTGCCAGCCACCGGGCGGGAAGATTTGAATCCCTGTCAGGGGGCGGTGCGTCTGCCGGAGCGAATATAAGGAGAGCCCCGGCAGCGCACAGCCAGTCTTGCTACTGTTTCTTGTACTCAATAAAAGTTACTAATGTAACGAGCTGATCACGTCTTCCTTTCCTGCGCCGATCTAACACTGGCGACGAAGGACTGAGAGAAGAACGAACCTCGCGGCACCAAGCCAACAAGACAAGACTCCGGCACCGGGAACTACAGTAGGCATTTCCAAAGGCATGGCATCCGCTGAAGTCACTTTGCCAGCCCTTGCTCCTTTCCGCCCAGGGAAGGACAAGTGGAAATCCTACGTAGTGAAATTCCGGCAATACCTGAGAGGCAACAACATCAGGGATGCCGATGATGACCGGAAGAAGGGCATCTTCCTGGCCAACTGCGGCTCCGAGGTCCTCGACATGGCAATCGACCTCGTAGCACCACGAGACATCGAAGAAGTGCCATGGACAGACCTGCTGCAGATCCTGGAGGACCACTATGCCCCAACAGGAACACCGGTGGCGAACCGTTTCACCTTCCACCAACGGGACCAGAAGGAGGGTGAGACGATCAAGGAATTCGTGGCTGCCCTACGCCAGATCGCAGCCAGCTGTGAGTTTGACCACGTGGACAATGCCATCGCTGACCGCGTGGTCTTCGGCATGAGGGACAGAAAAGAATGAGGGCCTGCAAAAGAAATTCCTGAGCAGGAAGAAGCTCGTGCTCAAGGATGTGGTGGAGGAAGCCACCGCATCCGAAATCTCGGAGAAAGCAGCTGCCGCAGTAAGCAGAGCCAAGGGAATCCACAAGATTCGCTCCACAGAGCAATCTTCAACAGAGGATTCCACGGCTGGATCCGAGTCGGAGGGAGAGTCCACCGTCCACAAGGTATCCAGACCCCCAAGGCGGGAAACCGCCCAACGGAACTACAAAGGGGAGCGCTGCGCCAGCTGCAGAGGGGACCATGCCAGAGCAACCTGCAAGTGGAGAGATGCGACCTGCTGACGCTGCAACAGAAGGGGTCACATCGCCGAAGCTTGCAGAGCTGAGGAACCAGCCCCAGAGCCCTCCAGCCACCGTCCCCGCGAGAATCGGAAGGATTACCAGAGGTCATCCAAACGGTCCTCTGGCCCTTCCAGACGCAGAGACGACGAATTTCCCCGGAGCGGAGCGGTCCACCAGACGACCATCGCTCACACGACGTCAGACAGTGCCACCAAGTTCCATGTGACCATCCACGTGGAAGGAGCACCCTGCAAAATGGAGGTAGACTCCGGCTCGGTCTACTCCATCATGGACTGGCAGCAGTTGAAGCGCCTGCAACCCAGCATCACCAAGCGAGAGCTGAAGCCACTACACTCCAAGCTCGTCGACTTCGGGGGAAACCCCATCGGAGTGCTAGGAAGAGCCAACATCCGGGTCACCTACAAGCAGTTCGAAGGCAAGCTCCCCATCACCGTCGTAAGGGACAGCCGACCGAACCTGCTAGGAGTGGAGTGGTTCAAGCCGCTGGGGCTCTCAATCGAGGGCATCAACCAAATTGGCAGGGACGAACTCGACTACCTCATTGAAGAGTTCAAGGAAGTCTTCGATGGTAAGCTGGGGAAATTTGTGGGGAGGCCAATCTCCTTCAATCTGGACAAGGGAATCACCCCAATTAGGCTCAAGCCCCGCCGAGTTCCGTTTGCCCTGCGGCCCAAAGTAGATGAGCAGCTGGATAAGCTGATCGCCCAGGGCGTCCTGGAACCGATCGATCATGCTTCATGGGAGACCCCCATTGTGACCCCACTGAAGCATGATGGGTCTGTGCGCATCTGCGCCGACTACCGTTGTACCATCAACAAGGCGTTGGCACAGAGCGCATACCCAGTCCCAGTGGTGCAACACCTGCTGCATTCCCTGGGATCTGGATCAATTTTTGTGAAACTGGACCTGGCCCAGGCTTACCAGCAACTGCCAGTGGACGAAAAAACGGCGGAGGCTCAAACAATTGTCACGCACAGGGGGGCATTCAAATGCAACCGGCTCCAATTTGGAGTCAGCGATGCCCCCGGCATCTTCCAATCCATGATGGAACGCCTCCTCCAAGGCGTTCCAGGGGTGGTGCCTTACTTCGACGATGTGCTCGTCTCCGGTGACTCAAGAGCTCAACTCCTGGAAAGGCTCAGGCTTGTCCTGCAGCGATTCAAGGCCAAGGGCTTGAGGGTCAGGCGGGACAAGTGCATCATAGGAGTACAGGAAGTCGAGTTCCTGGGCTACCTCATTGATAGCACAGGCATCCACCCCACCAAATCAAAAGTGGAAGCAATCCATGAAGCTCCAAGCCCAAAAAACAAAACGGAGCTTCAGGCTTTCCTTGGGTTGCTCAACTTCTACGCCATTTTCTTAAAACAGAAAGCCACAGTTGCTGAGCCACTCCACCGCCTGCTGGGGAAATCGGCTTCCTGGAAGTGGGGCCAGGAAGAGGAAGCAGCGTTCCGGGCCATCAAGGGACTACTGACGTCCAAAAGCGTCCTCATCCAATACAGCGAGACGCTCCCCATCAAGCTGACCTGCGACGCGTCGCCATATGGGGTGGGGGCAGTCCTCAGCCACGAGCTGCCCAACGGCACGGAAGCCCCCATCGCCTACTTCTCGAAAACCATGTCCGGCGCAGAGCGGAACTACAGTCAGCTGGACAAAGAAGCCCTGGCCATCGTGGCAGGAGTGAAGCGCTTCCACGAATACCTCTATGGAAGGCGCTTCACCATAGTCACCGATCACAAGCCACTCCTGGGACTCCTCGCAGGCGACCAACCCACCCCGACCTTCATGTCCCCGCGGATGACGAGATGGGCCATCTTCCTGGCCGGCTACTCCTATAGGCTTGTGCACCAGCCAGGCACAGCCATAGGAAACGCCGACGCACTCAGCAGATGCCCATCGAAGAACCCGGTGGAAGACCCAGCCCCCACGCTCCATCTATTCCACATAGATGACGACGCCAGCTGTCCAGTCTCCTCCGCAGATGTGGCCGCGCACACCCAGAGAGACCCCACCCTCCGCCAAGTAAGGTCCTGGATCCTCAGGGGGTGGCCATCGAAACAGACGGAAGAGAGGTTCAGCCCGTTCACCAGGAAACAGACGGAGCTGTCCACCATAAAGGGCTGTCTGCTATGGGGAGACAGGGTGCTGATCCCAAGCACTCTGCAACGGCGGACGCTAGAGACACTGCACAACGGGCACCCAGGCATCGTCCGCATGAAGGCCCTGGCACGGAGTTACGTCTGGTGGCCCTCACTGGACAGAGACATTGAACAATGGGTCTCCAGATGTGACCCGTGCCAAGAAGTCCGCCCAGCACCGCCACAATCCGAAGTCACGAACTGGGAGACCCCCAGCAACCCATGGTCGAGGGTCCACATCGACTTCGCGGGCCCGATGCAAGGGCGGCACCTCCTCATCATGGTAGATGCCTTCTCCAAGTGGCTCGAGGTGGTACCCATGGCATCTACCACAACAGAAGCGACGATCCGAGCCCTGCGCCGCCTGTTTGCCACCCACGGACTACCGGACGTGCTGGTCTCGGACAACGGCCCCCAGCTCACATCCCTGGCCATGGAGTCCTTCCTGGCAGGACTGGGCATCCGCCATGCCCTCTCCGCTCCGTACAGGCCGGCCGGAAACGGACAAGCGGAACGGATGGTCCGGCTCACAAAAGAAGCCCTCACCAAGATGGGCCCGGGAGACTGGCAAGAACGCATCGACAACTTCCTCCTCACCCAGCACATCACGCCGCATGCCACCACCCACAAGAGCCCGGCCGAACTCCTGATGGGCAGAAGGTTGAGGTCACCCTTGGACCGGCTGCACCCCCAATACAGCCCGGAAGTGACCGCAACCGCCAGCCGGCCGCTTCGCGCCTTCAGCAAAGGAAATTCAGTTTTCGCGCTGAATTTCAACGGCTCTCCTAAGTGGCTGAAGGGGAAGATCGCCAGCACAACCGGCCCCAAATCCTACACCGTCGAGTTGGAAGATGGACAGGTCGTGAGACGTCACATCGACCAACTCTGGAAAAGGTGGGGGGAGCACCCGAAAACCAGCCCGACGAGGTAGGCCTACAACACCCAGACGAGGTAGGCCTGCAACACCCCGGCGAGGTAGGCCTACAACACCCAGACGAGGTAGGCCTACCACACCCCTGCGAGGCAGAGCAACGCCATCCCGACGAGGTCGGCCCAGCACACTACCAGGCACTGTCACGTCGGCAGTGCAGCGAGGTAGACCGGGGCCGACCACACGGGGGATGGCAACACCAACCCGACCAGGTGGGCACCCGGCACAGCAGGGCCAGGGACCCCCGACCCAGCCCGCAGGTAGACCGGGACCTGCCCAGAAGGGGAGCACCGCACCCTACCAGTGAAGGCAACCCACGGCAGCCCTACCAGGGAGACCTCAACGCAAGGCGAGTAGACCGGGGACCTTCGCAGATGGGCACACCACAGCACATGGGCGAGGGTGGCACACGACTCCCTGGCGAGGGGGACCCCCGCCCAACGCAAGAAACAACCCGGCAACAACAACCCAACCCAGATGACCCCAACCACCAACTGGCGGTAGACCAGGGACTAGGGGAAAGGGAAAGCCGACAACAACCCGGCCAGGGAGGCCTGCGCCACCCCGGCAGGGGAGACCTCCACCAGCCCGAGGAGGAAGCCCCACAACGACACCCCGACCAGGTCGACCACCACCAACCCGACGGGGAAGGCCAGTGCCAGCCCGGCAAAGGAGACCTGCGCCACCCCTGCAAGGTCGGACACCGCTACCCGAACCAACACCACCCACAGCGAGCAGACCGGACCCAAGGGCACCGGCCCGAACCACCCTCCGGACCACAGTGAACCGGGGCGCAGCAGAACCGCAGCCACCGGGAGACCCAGGAAGAGCAAGTGACAGCCGGGGTCTTACCGAGACTCAGACGCTCTTCCCGGGTCGAGACCGAACAGCACCGCCGAGCCGAAAGATCCACAGGCCAGGAGGAAGACCACCAGAACCAGCCATCCAAGGTCTGCGGTCCGGCCGGAGGCGCTGAGGGTGACCCCGCACACTCGCCAGCTGAACCGAGCCCGGTTCCGGGGAAGGAGCCAGAAGCCACAGGAACCCCGTCCGTCCAGGGCGGGGACGTGGAAGAAATGAGACTGCGCAGGTCAAGTAGGGTGCCTAGGCGTCCTACGTATCTGCGGGACTACGTTACGTTTATTGACGAACTCTGAGCTGTTTTTTTCTTTGGACTAGGGGGGAGGAGTGTTATGTCCTTATAAGGACATCCGCCCGGATTGGCTGCCAGCCACCGGGCGGGAAGATTTGAATCCCTGTCAGGGGGCGGTGCGTCTGCCGGAGCGAATATAAGGAGAGCCCCGGCAGCGCACAGCCAGTCTTGCTACTGTTTCTTGTACTCAATAAAAGTTACTAATGTAACGAGCTGGTCACGTCTTCCTTTCCTGCGCCGATCTAACAGTAATACCAAAAAAATGCATGAAATTATTGGTAATATGCAGCATTCCCTCCTTACTTGGGTGATTTAGACCTGTCCTTGCCACCCATGAGGCCCTGGCTATGATGGGAGCTGTAGACCAAAGTACCTGGACAGCACCAGCAAAGTTTCAGCTCCAATTTCCAAAATAAGTTTTCATATCAAGAAAACAACGGCCAAGACAAAAAGAGGGATGGAAAAGAATTGATGAGCATAATGTGTTCCTTCTGAAGCCTCCGCAAAGGCAAAAATATGGCCCTTTTATCAGAGCAAACACTGATATCTTGCAAGCTGCGCTGGAATTTCCAATGTGAGGCTACCTGCAAACCCAGGGAACGTTTTCTCATAGCTCAGGAATGACATTAGCAGAGGGAGCATTGCTGCCTTTGATAAGGAATGTAGCTTGTCGGAATTTGGCCTAATCGCATGTGGGGAGGGAAGAGGGTGATTGCATGCAAGGAACTCCAGTTGTCCTTTCAATCATTCATACTTTTAAACAGTCATCCAAGAGTCCACCAATAAATCAAACCAGGTCTGAGGCATTCAAATCGGTTGTTATCTCTCATTGGCATCCTTCAGCATACCAGAATATCAGATTCCGTACTGATTTCTGCCTTCGTACTTGATAGAAATTGTAATTCTTTTTTTAGGCTCTGATGTATCCTGATAGTGCAAGATGCACCTAGCTTTTGGGGATGAAAACAAGGGGGGGGGGGGAAATCTGCCTCTGCTCCCAGCAATTTACCTCCTTGCAGCAAACAGCAAACAGCCTGGTCACCTTCAGCACAGCCTGATTTAGCACAAGCAGCTGATTGGTGGTTGGATTGGCCTCCCGGAATACCTATCAGCTGTTCCAGGCTGCAGGGATCACCACCGCCCATTGCTGCCATTGCCACCCATTGCTGCCGCCGCCTATTGCCGCCTCCACGCACCCCATTTTCGGCCTCTGTGCATCCCATTTTCAGCCTCTGCGCACTCCGTTTTCGACCTCCCCGTGTCCCGTTTTTAGCCCATTCCAGGCAGCAGGGATCCCTGCCGCCACCTATCCCCACCACCTGGAACAGGCCAAAAATGGGACACATGGAGGCCAAAAATGGGGTGCGCAGAGTAGGTGATAGGTGGCAATAGGAATGGCCAGCGATGGGCAATGGTGATCCCTGCAACCTGGAACAGCTGATAGGTGGTATTCCAGGAGGCTGATCCAACTGCCAATCAGCTGCTTGTGCTAAATCAGACTGTGCTGAAGCTGATCAGGCTGTTTGCTGCAAGGAGGTAAATTGCTGGGAGGCAGAAGCCGAAGGCTGGGGGCTGGTGGGTGGGCGGGGCTTCGGCAACATTCGCTATATAAGATGCACAGATATTTCCACCCACATTTTTTGGGGGGGAAAGTGTGTCTTATACACCGAAAAATACGGTATATATTTTCACTAATGGAGTAACTGGTGGAGACATTTTGACGTTCTTGCAAAGCAAAATCTTTTCCTGGAGAAAGACAGTTAAGTAGTTCCCATGTTTGCCAAAATTGGTAATTTCTGCTTGAATGATCTCTGCGCAAAAAACCTAAATAAATCTATTATGTAGTTTGCAAGGAGTTCCCATGTAAGAGCACCTCTTATGTCTGCTGCTTGATTTTGGTAAAATGTCTTGAAATCACAAAAAAAGACGACATAAATTCTTTCCAAACCACTATTTATTGTTCTTGGAAGTAATTTTTTTTTTTATCTTGCATTCATGCATTGTGTATGTCTGTGGTGGAATTAAGGAGATCTGCTGGATAGATTCTCCTCAAGCACTTCTTTATCTGCTGTTTTAATGGATGTAATTTAAGAATTTGTTTAGCTTCCTTTCCTTTTCTTAAAACATGAGTTGGATCATGGTTATCACAATTGTGACTTAGTCCTGTTAAAATTCATGGAGGGCAATTTTTTTTTCTTTAATTTATATGCCGCCCTTCTCCGGAGACTCAGGGCAGCTTACAATGCGTTAAGCAATAGCCTTCATACTTTTGTATATTTTATACAAAGTCAGCTTATTGCCCCCACAAACTGGGTCCTCATTTCACCTACCTTAGAAAGGATGGAAGGCTGAGTCAACCTTGAGCCTGGTGAGATTTGAACTTGCAGTAATTGCAAGCAGCAGATGTTAATAACAGTGCTTTAGTCCACTGTACTACAGGCTCTTGCCATTAAGTTCACCCTGCTTGGTTTATGTGGGGTGTGATGCTCGTTCGCCTCCTCGTGGTGCACTCTGGATAGCACAGAAGTGTGAACCAAATGACTAGCAACAATTGGCAGCCAGATTACATTGAAGAATTGGCAGTTAACTACAGTTGGCAGTCAGACATCTTTGTAGAACTCCTGGCTTTCAAAATACACGGCAAAAGATAAGGTGCCAGGTTTTGATTTTCCTCGTCAGCATTGGTCAACTCTGAACAGGATCTGTACCAGAGGTGGGTTTCAGCAGGTTCTGACCAGTTCTGGAGAACCGGTAGCAGAAATTTTGAGTAGTTCGGAGAACCGGTGGTAAAAATTCTGACTGGCCCCACCCCCATCTATTCTCTGCCTCCCAAGTCCCAGCTGATCAGGAGGAAATGGGGATTTTGCAGTAACCTTCCCTTGGAGTGGGGTGGGAATGGAGATTTTACAGTATCCTCCCCCTGCCACGCCCCCCAAGCCAAGCCACACCCACCAAGCCACACCACGTCCACCAAGCCACACCCATAGAACAGGTAGTAAAAAAATTTGAAACCCACCACTGATCTGTACCCAACATGGTGTCTGCCAGGACTCATTGCTTAAGTAGAGTGTTGTCTCTACCCCTCAGTGTGACCGTGGTGCTCCTTGAGAAAATATCCATCACACTGTGTCCAAATATCATCAAGAGCTTACACCGGTCCAATGTCTGTTTTTTTTTTCAAGCTAGACCATCGTATCCTTGAATGGCTGGGTGGACTGGACATTAACATATGAACCACTATAAGTTGATGTATTTGCCATATGCTAAATAATAATAAAATAATATGCAACAGTCAAGTAACAAGCATTTGGGTTCAAAGAATAAATCAAAATCAAATAACTTGTGTATGTTGTACAACTTACAGCAAGAACTAAAACAATACACAACCCTTCAACAGAAGTCAGGCGGCTGGAATTGCACAATATGTAAGGCAAGTAGGAGTATCTGCAGATGTTAGGATGGTGACTTCAATGGTGCAACAAGGCTGTGCCCGTTTCTACTGTGACACATAACCATATACTGCAGGCACCTGTGATGTAACACAACGAGTGATGGAAAACATTGCTGTGTGCTGGACATGTCTAAACTAGATCTCATAGGAGGTACAAGGTATAGCCTTCCAGAAGAAGACAGTCCACCATCTTCTCTTAACGGGATTACAAGGACAGAGATTTTGCCCAGAGGGCATCACCTGAACTCTGTGGACTTTTCCTGCAGATGTAAGGACATAAAATTGAGCTAGCATGAAAGCCCTACAATATTTCAGCACCACAAGATGGGAAACAGTCAGAAGCAGGAAGTTGTTAGTAGACAACCCTGCGTACAAATGACAAGAGGTCAAACTCTTGTCCCTTTGTGAATCTGAGGCCTGGATAAGTTTCTTGATTGTTCACCTAATGCAGGGGTCTCCAAACTTGGTAACTTTAAGACTTGTGGACTTCAACTCCCAGAATTCTCCAGCCAGTTTGCTGGCTGAGGAAATCTGGGAGTTGAAGTCCACAAGTCTTAAAGTTACCAAGTTTGGAGACCTCTGACCTAATATTTTTAGAACCAAATATAGGACAAACACCAGGAAAGAACCTGTTAGAACTATTGCTATCCATTCAGAGTTTTCTTCTGTTTAGCAAAACTGGCTTAATTCTCCACTAATTTCAAGAGACCAAAATTTGACTAATGAAGTTTGACTGTCCAGAAATATTGCTTGTGTTGCTTTGGCTCCATAGCCTGGGTGAAATGCAGAGCTTCTTGCTTCTAAACTGTGATTTATGATTTACTGTTAATAGTCTTAACGAATGGGAAGGCACAGCCTTGGCAGCTGCTCATTCTAACTTCCAGTTGAAAACATCCAGCGAAACAGAATCCTTCATGTCAATGGGCCATTGGTTCCAAAGTAAAAAAAAAATGCTGTATATTGTTTTCTTTCCAGCAACAAATTTTTGGAAAAGCCTTTCTAACAGGAAGAGCATTTCTTAATCTGCTTTTCTGCAGCTTAAATCCGTTATTCCAAGTCCTGAACTCTGGAACAATGGAGAATGTCAGGAGAGCCAGCAATGAGCAGAGGTGAAGGTGGTACACTGGGAGCAGCAGGACCCAAGCTCTTGTCCATCTACTACTCTCTCTCTCTGTCCAACCAAAGGTGCTTTTCCAAAAGGCAACATGACTTTCTTGGGTTTTTTTTCCCCTTGAAAACTTTTCCCTTCTCATCCAAGAAGCTTCTTCAGAAGCAAAACATTTTCAAGAAAAAAACAATTGCCTTTCGGAAAAGCACTTTTGGGATAACCATGACCTGGATGACTTGAGAATCTCCACAGAAACTCTCAGTCCAACCTGTCTCCTAGAATTGTGGTGGTGGGAGAACTAGAGGAGGAAGCACTAGGCACTCCGCCTTATTCTTAAACTCCTGAACAAAAGGTGGGATTAAAATTGAATAAAACACTAAGAAACAAACAGGGCTTGGTCTTCTACTGTATGACATTGATTCAAGAATTCAGTGTGTGCTATCACTTCTCTTCGGGTGACCACACAACACACGGAAGGGGAAACCAACCCATGGGCACAATTTGCACATCCTTCTAAATTAAAATGTAGTAGGCTCCCCCATGGCTGTACAGGGGACCCAAATGCAGCCTAAGCATCATTACTAGTGGAGAAATGAGATGCACCCCAAGCCAAGGCTCATGCTCAGTGCACTCAGGTTGTGCCACAAGGTGTTGCCTCCAGGGACTCAAGAGTTTTACCACCCAACTGTTGTGTCAGTCTCTTTGCTGACTTGCATCTTCTGAGTGAGATGGTGAAGGATGAAACACAAGTGAGGCAGAGAGAGAAAGGAAGCCAACTCAGCAGAGAAGTTCCCTCTGAAGGCATCATTCCTTCACTTTCCACGCACTCCGTCTTCTCCAAGCTGACAGTTGTTCAGCCACACAATGAGACCTCATTCATCACCTTCCTTATCTTTGTTTAAAGCAAAAAATGTAGATAAGTACTGGACAGCAGTAAAGGCTGAATGTCTTTAGCAGTAAAGGCTGAATGACACCCCTCCTGCGTGAGCTGCACTGGCTCCCAGTGGTTTTCCGGGTGCGATTCAAGGTGTTGGTCACCACCTTTAAAGCGCTCCATGGCACAGGACCCGGGTACCTTCGAGACCGACTTCTGCCACCAATAGCCTCCCACCGGCCAGTTCGCTCCCACAGAGAGGGTCTCCTCAGGGTGCCATCGGCCAAGTTATGCCGGCTGGCGACACCCAGGGGGAGGGCCTTCTCTGTGGGAGCCCCAGCCCTGTGGAATGAACTGCCCCCGGAAATACGTAAGATTTCCGACCTCCGGGTGTTTCGTTGTGCACTCAAGACCCTGTTATTCCGCCAGGCTGGTCTATCAACATAACAATTTTAAATTGGGTTTTAAATTTCTGGGGTTTTAAATTTGAGCCGAATTCATTTAATAATTTTAAACTATTTTAACTGATGTTGTCTTGTGTTTTTAATAGGCTGTACACCGCCCTGAGTCCTTCGGGAGAAGGGTGGTATAGAAATAAAATTATTCTTATTCTTATTCTTCTATAGCAGGGGTCTCCAACCTTGGCAACTTTAAGACTTGTGGACTTCAACTCCCAGAATTCCACAGCCAGTTTTGCGTTGCTGGCTGAGGAATTCTGGGAGTTGAAGTCCACAAGTCTTACAGTTGCCAAGGTTGGAGACCCGTTCTATAGTTCTTGGTTGCCACCTACTGGGTGCCTGGATTTCTGCAGCCCAGACACAGTAGCGCTATTTTCCCAGCAGACAACCAAGCTGTAGTAGACTCACTGACGAATGCAGACAGCAGCTGCACTCAGTCTGGGGAGTTCAGATGTGATGTAAGCTTGTTGTGTTAAAAGTTGAGAGAAAAGCACTTCAATGCTACTTGAGATACAATATTAAACACCAACACAGAGGGCAGTTTGGGAGGGTGAGTATGAGTAGATGCATCAGAAGTTCTTCTTGATTTTTCAATTAATGATTAGAAGACCTTTCCCAACAGTCAACTCAGTAAAGTTACTTATTGAATCTACTGTGTTTGCTTGCTTTTTAGAAATGATGTCAGAGAAATTTAGGGACTTTCAGACAAATTTGTCTCTTACCTTGTACCAATAAAGGATCACACAGTAGGTCTTCCAATACTTGTTAGGCTTTTTCCACCTCCTTGCAGGATAACATTCCCAGGTCATTCCTTACAGTTTGTCCTTCTAAGGAGACAAGACTGAAGACCAATTGAAGTGATTTTTTTGGGCTTCTGTTATTGACAAACAACAGAATAACAGAGTTGGGAGGGACCTTGAAGGTTTTGTAATCCAACCCACTGCTCAAAGAGGAAACCCTATACCATGTCAGACAAATGGTTGTCCAATCTCTTCTTAAAAACATCCAATGTTGGAGCACCCACAACTTCTGGAAGTAAGTTGTTCCACTGATTAATTGTTCTCACTGTCAGGAAATTTCTCCGTAGTTCTAGATTGCTTCTCTCCTTGATTAGTTTCCATCCATAAATTTCTTACTGCCTTCAGGTGCTTAGAGAATAGCTTGAACCCTTCTTCTTTGTGACAAGCCCTGAGATATTGGAAGATTGCTATCGTGTCACCCTAGTCCTTCTTTTCATTAAACTAGACATATTCAATTCTAGCAACCGTTCTTTATATGTTTTAGCCTTCAGTCCCCTGATCATCTTTGTTGCTCTTCTCTGCACTATGCATATAATCACAGAAACCAGTATCCAGCAGAAATATGTTTTATACAATCTCTCTTTTCCTCCCGGTGACAAGCAAACAGCTGGTCCTTGACAGGTGGTTTCCTAAGCTATCCACTGCCCACTTCTAGTCCAACAGTCCTCTCTCTTGACACCAAGCAACATCAAGTCCAACTAGCCTGTTTAGTATCGCAACAAAATGCCTACTGTGGTGATGATGAAGACGATGATGATGATGACAGGAAAGTGCCCTCCAAATGTGTCAGCATTCAGCATCCATGATTGACAACTAGTGGAGATGCTCTACGCAGGAAGCTATGGAGTGGGACTTGGATTAGGAAGTCACTTAAGACACATTCCATATAGAATTAACCATCTGGAAAAAGAGCCAAAAGAAAATATCCTAAACCCAACAACAGTTCAACAGGGAAGAATTCCCCAGAAAGGTGGTGAATGCCCCTTTTTTTGTTTCAAGCCAAGAAGGATAGTTGTCTAATTGGGCTCCTGAAGGAAGTCAGAGCCAATGACCTAAATCAGGGCTGTCAAACTCACAGCCTGTGGGCCAGATGCGTCACATGCTGCCCATGGCCATGCCCGGTTTAGCGAAGGGGGAAAAAGTCCCAATATGTCACATAACGACGCCATGACAATGCGAGTTTGACACCCCTGACCTAAATGAACCTTCCCATATCTACAATTCCATGACAATATTGGAAAGGTGTGGAGATCTTAAACTTAATAAAAACAATACTAGAATGCGCAGAAATGGATAGATTAACACTTGAAATTAAAGAGAAGGAAGATACGGAATATTTTGAAACATGGGATTCATTTTATCAGTGGTTAACTAACAGAAACAGAAGTTGGAACATTTAAAATTATAAGAGAAGGATTAATTTTACCATGAGGGTTTATTATAAGTTTATTATTAATATGATTTAGTATTAACAATTAAGTATTAATATTATATTGAGAAAATACTGTTATTATACGATCACTTCTAATGAGCATTATTATGATGATGACCATTGTTCAAATTAACTGTAACCAGACAACACACTGTTTATATAGACATTAAAAATGTTGCTTTCTTTATATAGTAAAAATAGATATTTCATTTTTAAAAGAATTCCATGACAATATTCCAGGGATTAGAAGCTGTAGAAAATGCAGATCTGCTGCCTATACAAATTGTTTATTCCTCAAATATATTTGCAACACTAAAAGGAACGAAGGGAGAAAAGGAACTGTATGCCTCTGGCTTTGAGGCATGCATAATCCTACAGTTGATTTCAGTTTTTTTTTTTAATTCAACCAAAGATTGGGTGGGGGAATAATTTTGTTCCCACTCACATATGTATTATTGTTCTTTGTGAATTTATGCTATTTTCTTTCATATATATATATATATATATATATATATATATATATATATATATAGAATGAATGAATGAAAGGTCGGCAGTTCAGTGGTTTGAATCCCTAGTGCCGTGTAACGGGGTGAGCTCCCGTTAGTTGTCCCAGCTTCTGCCAACCTAGCAGTTCGAAAGCAGGTAAAAAATGCAAGTAGAAAAATAGGGACCACTTTTGGTGGGAAGGTAACAGCGTTTTGTGCGCCTTTGGCGTTGACTCATGCCGGCCACATGACCACGGAGACGTCTTCGGACAGCACTGGCTCTTCGGCTTGGAAACGGAGATGAGCACCACCCCCTACATTCAGGAACGACTAGCACATATGTAGGAGGGGAACCTTTACATATATATATTTGTGTAAAGGTTCCCCTCCCACACATATATATAATGATATATATATATATGTAGGTCTTTGGTTATTCGGGTCTTCTCCCGCGTAAAATTGGAAGTGTCTTGGCGACGTTTCGACGAAGTCTCATTCGTCATTGCTCCTGGAAGCACGAAGCCGAGAACACCAGCCTGAAGATGACGAATGAGACTTCGTCGAAACGTCGCCAAGACACTTCCAATTTTACGCGGGAGAAGACCCGAATAACCAAAGACCTACATACAAACACCCGCGAAAACCTGAGAAAACAAATATATATATATATATATATATATATATATATATATATATATATATGTAGGTCTTTGGTTATTCGGGTCTTCTCCCACGTAAAATTGGAAGTGTCTTGGCGACGTTTCGACGAAGTCTCATTCGTCATCTTCAGGCTGGTGTTCTCGGCTTCGTGCTTCCAGGAGCAATGTGAGATCGCAGCTGTCTCTTCCTTTTAACTGCTAGTGGGGGTGTGAGCTGATTGGGTGGGAACTTGGCCAAGTTCCCACCCAATCAGCTCACACCCCCACTAGCAGTTAAAAGGAAGAGACAGCTGCGATCTCACATTGCTCCTGGAAGCACGAAGCCGAGAACACCAGCCTGAAGATGACGAATGAGACTTCGTCGAAACGTCGCCAAGACACTTCCAATTTTACGTGGGAGAAGACCCGAATAACCAAAGACCTACATACAAACACCCGCGAAAACCTGAGAAAACATATATATATATATATATATATATATATATATATATATATATATATATATATATATATATATATATAATATATATATATATATACTGCTCAAAAAAATAAAGGGTACACAAAGCAGAAGACATCCGAGATATGAATGAATGAAATAGCCTTATTAAATACTTTGTTCTGTACATACAGGAGTTTATACACTGCTCAAACAACTAAAGGGAACACAAAACTACCGTATGTAACGAACAAAGTATTTAATAAGGCTATTTCATTCATTCAGATCTCGGATGTCTTCTGCTTGTGTTCCCTTTATTTTTTGGGGCAGTGTATATCAACACTGTCAAACTATTTACTAAGTCTGCACTACTATTAATCTTTTCATCTTCTCATCGTTCCCAGCACCCATCTCCTACCACTTATGACTGGATGACTGTAACTTTGTTGCTTGTATCCTTACGATTTATATTGATATTGTTTCCTGATTGCTTATTTGTACCCTATGACTATCATTAAGTGTTGTACCTTATGATTCTTGATGAACGTATCTTTTCTTTTATGTACTCTGAGAGCGTATGCACCAAGACAAATTCCTTGTGTGTCCAATCACACTTGGCCAATAAAAAAAATCTATTTTATTCATATACATGCACGTGCATTTAGTGTTTTACCGAGACACCTGGTCTACTCCAACATGTGGGAGGGGGCATTCTGCTCTCTTTTGCCTTTCAGCTCCAACCCAGGAGCCCTCAAGCAGTTGTATCCACAACAAACCATTTTTTATACCAAATATATTTTACCGATAAAGAAATAAAGGGAGACTGGTATATATAAATATATTTGGTATAAATATTCACATAAGCCTGATGATGGCAGATGAGATTCTGTCGAAACGTCGCTTCTACCCTTTTAGGGATATGTTCACAATTACATGGGAAGAAACCCGAAATATTAACTGTACACATACACACACACACACACACACACACACACACATATATATGAATGATGTGGTGCTTAGCCTACTTATTAAAGGTGGAAAGCACGGCTTGTGCTTAGCACCCAGCCAAGTGTGACAAAATACCTTTTTTTTTGAAGCAAGGAAAACAGGCTCTCTCAATTCTTTGAAACCTGTTGCCTTGCCTGACTTTAATATTTTTTCAGGAGGCTTTCTTTAAATTCCTTAAAAGGGCCTCAATATTCACCATTTTATAAAGGAATAATATATACCTTGTATAGACTATTGTGATCCACCAATGAGACCGACATTATTCTTGAACAAGAATGGGATCCTAACGTGTCTTTAGAAGCAGCTGTTTGAAAAGGGGATTTAGAAATGAACTCTCTTGTAGCAAGTTTATCAGTTGAGTTAGCAAATATCTGATAATTTAAGAGTAGTGATCAATAGAAAACCAACTGGCTTTCTTAACAATATTTCAATAATAATAACTGGCTTTCTTAAAAGTACAATTATCTTCTCTACAAGCTGTGGATTGTTTGTTGGACTGAAATCTCATTCTTAATCCCAAACAAGCATCTTTAAGAAAATAGTCTACCTTTACACCCAGAGTTTATAGAAAGAGTAAATTGTCTAGAAGTTCTCTTGAGTTGGACAGCAAAAAATATGTATGGTCAAGACCCCCCCAACCCCCAATGTTAATTTCTAAACTCTACTTCTGTTAACAGGACACCTTTTAAAGTAAATTCCGCTTATAGTGATTTCAATATCCTGTGGCAATGAGTTAACTTCTTTGAAAAAGAAAAGTCAGTAGGTGCTTTTAAAGGGGTAGCACAAATTTACCCATCCTGGGAAATAATCAGAGCTTGAGAGCATTTTTAAAAAATCATGCAGTCTAAATTGAGTTTGTCTTGGAAAGGCAGAAGAACAGAAGTTTCTTCATCTATTTGTCCCTGGTCCTTTAAAAACTCAACTTGGCATCCTCAAACTGCATTTTTTTTTTTGCTGCCTCCTTTTTCCTTGCTTCTCTTGGCTGAGAAAGCAATGTGGGGGAAAGCAGTTTTAAAGTGAAAACTGACCCAAAATTTTGTTAACTGCTTTCTATCCTCACCTGCAGCGTACATTGTATCCAACATTAAACCATAAACTAATCATTTTTGCTCGGACAAATAAACTATGGATAGATTGAATTGAAAAGGGAAACAACAAGAGAGAGGGAAAGGAGTAGAGAGAGGAAGGGAGAAGAGAGGAGAGGGAGAAATAGGAGGGAAAAGGAGAGGAAGAAAAGGGAGGGGAAAGAGTAGGAGAGAGGGTCAGAAAGGGAGGAAGAAGAGAGGAGTGGGGGAAAGGAAGGGGAAGTAGGAAAGAGAAGGAGAGGAAGAATGAAGAAAGCAGAAAGAGGTAGAGGAAGGAAGAGAAGGGGAGAAGAGGAAAAGTTGTGGTAAAATAAAGGAGGGTAAATGGTAAAAGTGCACCCCCAAACAACTAAAAATGAAAGTTAAAAGATAAAATGAATGGGAAATGATGGATAAAAGATTGTACATTTAAATATGTTTATGAGAAATAAAAATAAAAACTTTTTGGAAAAAAACCCAAATAAATTATGGCTATCTTATGGTTTGTTTCAGCAAACAGCAGCTGATGGGGCTGAAGCTAAGCAGTATTTGGCTTGGTTGTATTTTGGAGGGGGGACAACAGAGAAATCCTAGATTGGGTTTTAATGAGGTTTTAAAATTGGTTTTAAAATGAGAGTTTTAAATTCAGCCAATGATTTAATTATTTTAATCTGCTTTTAAATTCTATTTTGTACATTGTTTTTATTATGGCTGTTCACCGCCCTGAGTCCTTCGGGAGAAGGGCAGTATATAAATTAAATTAAATAAATAAATAAGAGTGGAAGTTGGAAAAAAAAACATCCTATAATAAAGGGAAATGAATCTGTCTCATGCTGGACCAGAAAATTACCCAGTCATCACTTCAAGGAGATTTGAACCGTTGCCATTTCAGCAGGTTGTGAGAAGCCAGCCGAGTGGTTACAAATCATGGTTCCATTGACCCTATTTAGTGTGTTGTGCAAACCCAGCACGGATTGGATCCTTCATGGAAGAAGTTCACAATTCCAGATCCTGCAACTGGAAGGATCAGGCTACAAGCACCCAAGATCTGCCAAGGGTCTTTTGCTTAACCTGGAGAAAGGACACCACCTCTGCCATCTGCAAATAAAACAACTGGGATGGGGAGTTTGGTTGCCTACAAGAACCAGGATGCTCAACCTGGGCAAATGCTTGGCCTCCCAGATGATGATCCATAGACAACAACCCATCAGCCCAAGGATACGTTTCATCTTCTCTTTTAAAGCTACCTCCTGATTCAGCCCTGAGGGGTCCTTGGTGCTCTCCGAACTTGGTTGTTTTTTCTTGCAAAAATTTCATTACCCAAACCAGATCACATCATTGATCACTGATGGTGTTACCTAGCTGGGTCATGAAACATCTGCAAGAAAAACTACCATGCTCAGAGAGCACCAAGGACCTCACAGTCCTCCTCCTCCTCCTCCTCTTCTCCAAACCTCTCTCCCTTCTAACACTGATGGAGCCTGAGTGGCGCAGCAGACTAATGCTATTGTTAAAAGTAGTATTTAGCTTCCAGCTGCCTGCAATTACTGCGAGTTCAAATCTCACCAGGCTCAAGGTTAATCTTTTCCCCTTTTAAATAAAAAATTTAATTTGTTTTTAAATTATTGGGTATTTTAAATTCGTCTCAGCCAAATTATTTAATTCGTTTTTATTCTATTTTAAATTTTTGTATTTATGTGTTTTATTCTGTGGCTGTTCACCGCCCTGAGTTCTTCGGGAGTATGGCAGTATATAAATCCAATTAAAAAAAAAAGGTTGACTCAGCCTTCCATCCTTTCTAAGGTAGGTGAAATGAGGACCCGGTTTGTGGGGGCAATAAACTGACTTTGTATAAATATACAAAAGGATGAAGGCTATTGCTTAACGCATTGTAAGCCGCCCTGAGCAGGGTGGATAAAAATCAATGATTTTTTTTAAAAAAATAAAAAAAAATCAGATTTTTTTGATTTAAATTGGATTTTTTTGATTTTTATCGAATTTATTTTAATAAAAAACTTTTGGGGTAAAAATCTATCGTAAGATAGTTTTCTATTTAAGATACATAAACAATTTAGTTTATTCAGCATGAAATGGAGCTTAGTTATGTAGCAGGAGGCTGTATATTCTGCAACACTGGGACTATCGGTGAGTCAACAGCGGGTCAAAGGAGTAGCAGAGATGACAGTTGCTCTTTAAAAATTATGATTTAAATCGAGTTGATTTAAATCAAGCCTTTTTACTAGTGATTTAAATCATGATTTAGATTGTGATTTAAATCAAATCCACCCTGGCCCTGAGTCTCCGGAGAAGGGCGGCATATAAATCAAAAAAGAAATAAAGAAATAAAATAAAATGATGTCCCTTAGTTGGGTCCTGAAACGTCTACAAGAAAAACTAAGCACCACGGAGCCCCACAGTTCAACCCTGAGCTACAAATATTCTCCTTTCTTGATCCAGCCCTTTTCTTAAATGGTCCCAGAAAAATCCAGCCGGGACCAACCAACCAACCGATCAACTCTGAGCCAATGTAGGGATCAACCCGGCGACCCTCCTGGCCTCCTCTTCGGCCCCCGGGAGGCTTTGACTCAAGGAGAGTCCTCCGCCTTCGCCAAGCGGTTGCGCTGGAGACGCCTTTCGCCTTGCAGGATCCCGACCGCTGGAGCGCGCCGGGCAATGCGTGGAGGAGGAGGAGGAGGAAGGCATAATTAGGCGGGGCGGGGCCTTCCGGACAGATGTGCTTCGGCCCGGCCAGCGCCAGCAGCCGCCCCCGGCCGCCCCGTCCCGCGTTCGCCCACCGGCTGTGCGAGCTCGACCCGCCCACGCGGCTCCTGGCCCGGCCTCGGCCTCGGCCTGCCTCCCCCTCGGGCTCCGGCTGGCTGGGCGGCTGGGCGGGCGCTGCTCCATGGAGAAGGCGGGGATGCTGTGCGGACTGCGGGCGGGATGGGGGCGCAGCAGAGCCGCCGCCGGCCCGGGACGTGCGCTGTGCGAGGCCAGCAGCGGCGGCGGCGGCGGCGGCTGCAGCTCCGGCCGCGCGCCCGGCGGGGAGCCCGAGCTGGAGGCGGTAGCGGCGGGCGGCGGAGCCGGCGAGGCTCTGGCGGGCTGGGATGAAGCCGGGGGCGGCCTCCTCTGGGGCCAGATAGCTTCCCGCGGGGGCGGCGGCGGCCGAGGCGACGGCGGGGGCTGCTGCTGCTGCTGCGGGGAAGAAGCGGAGCAGGCGGCGGCCGAGGGCGACGGGGTCTCTGGCGACTGGGGCGCAGCGGCCGGCCCGAGGATGGCCGCGCCGCCGCCGGGCTACCCGCTCTCGGACCCGGGCTCCAACAGCGAGCGCAGCGCCGACTCGCCCCTGCCCAGCGACGGAGGAGGAGGAGGAGGAGGCTGCTCGGCCGGGCCCTCCCGCGCGGCCCCGGACAGCCCCGAGTGGGGCGAGGAGCGGTTCCGCGTGGACCGAAAGAAGCTGGAGGCCATGCTGCAAGGTGAGCCGGGCGCCTCGGGGCTCTCTCACCACGTGGCGGGTTTGCGGGGACGGAGGGAAGGGGGCCGGCGCGGCTGCCCGGCAGGAGGAGGGGACCGGTGGCCCCGCGAGGCCGTGGGGAGCTCGGCTCTTCGGTACTACAGGCCCTCCGGAGAGCCCAGAGTTCCCCTTTCCCTCCCCACTCCCACGGGACAGGAGGAGAAAGGCTTGGGACGTTTGGGGTGTGTAGGTGTGTATGTTTGTGACTAGGTGTGTATGTGTGGTGGGGCCAGCCCGACTTGCCCCTAAGAAGGAGGTCGAAGGAGAGAAGGAGCCTGGATAGCTCAGCAGACTAATGCATTGTAATTTAACTCCAGCTGTCTGCAATTACTGTAAGTTCGAATCTCGCCAAGGCTCAAGGTTGACTCAGCCTTCCATCCTTTCTAAGGTAGGTGAAATGAGGACCCAGTTTGTGCGGGCAATAAGATGACTTTGTGTAAATATACAAAAGGATGAAGGCTATTGCTTAACGCATTGTAAACCGCCCTGAGTCTCCGGAGAAGGGCAGCATATAAATCTAATTTTTTTTTTAAAAAAAAAGAGGGAGTGGGCTTTCCGCGTGGTCCCCTCTCCCCACAGCTGCCAAGTCCGCAAACGCCGCGCAATCAAAGCTGCCGGAGCAGCGCTTTCTCAGCGCCCCGCCCGTTTGCCTCCCCGAATCCTTTGCTCCCCTTTCTGGGAAGGCCATTTCTGAGAATTGGGTTGCCACTGGCCGGGACGGCAAAGCGGTGTCTGGGTGTGTGTGTGGGGGGGGGGTGAGAGCAGATGCTTTCTGGGCTCGTTTTTTCCCTGCCCAAATTGGGGGGCGAAGGAAGAGGCTTTTGGAAGAAGACTGGCTGATGCTCCAAGGAGCATCCCGGGTTTCTGGCTTCCAGCGTCGGCCGTTGCTGTCAAATTGGGGGGTGGGGGAGGAGGCAAAACTTTGGGGCAAATTCTGTCTTCTGCTCCTGCTCCAACTTTTGATCAAGGTTCGGGAGCCCCAAATTCAACTCCCCCCTCCTCTTTCATCACCCCCCCCCTCTGCCCGACAAACCAGTAGTCTGCGGAGAGAGCTAGAAATAGTCTGCGGAGCGAGCATCCTGTGGAATAGATGGGCTGCCCGTCTCGGTTGCCCTGTTTGCTTTCTTCTCTCCCCCTCTCCTGCCCCTTCCCCAGTTTTCCTTCCCGTCTAGCATTCCCAATACATCCAGCAGCCCCAGATGTGGATAAAGATCGCTCCCCTACAGATGTTTGTCTCATCAACTTGAGGAGGGTAGTAGATTCCTGGGGAATGGGCTGGGTCGGAGATGGGTGCCTGGCGTTTGTTTTGTTTGTTTTGTTTGTTTTGTTTGTTTTGTTTGTTTTGTTTGTTTTGTTTGTTTTGTTTGTTTTGTTTGTTTTGTTTGTTTTGTTTGTTTTGTTTTAAGGGTTTTAAGCATTAAAGGGGCACAAAAAGATTGTGCTTCACAATCCACAAGTGTTGTGCGTTTCCCTGGTCATGAAAGTTCTGAGCTGTGAGGTTGCCAAAAAGATATCCAATGTCAGAAGAAGAAAAAAAAAAAGCTAGAATTTTGAGTCACTTAAAAGAAAAGGAACTGTGGACTCTGCAAAGCCTAATTTATGTAGATACAAGCACCAGCCTCAATTTTTTTGGAAATTAAAGCCAATATGATCTTAAAGCAGAATCTTCTTTGAAGACCAGCCCTGCCCCCCCCCTTTCAAGGGGCACTTAGGGAGCGTTTGGCCATCCAGTTTGGCCATCTAGACTTCAGCCAAGAAAGGTTTGACTCCTATTTTTGGATACTGGATGCTGAAGCTTGTTTGACCAGAAGATAAAATGGATATTGCAGATTTTACAATTCAGGAAAGGCAGCTGAAATGTACATTTCAGGCAAGGGCCATCAATGCTGTAATGCCGTCTTTGCACATCTGAAAAAGTGCTTAATAGTAAAAAGCCCCAGTTTTGGAATTCAGAGTTTAAGATAAACTTTTAGCAGCCGGTTTGACCAGACTTTTGTTCTTAGCAAGGCCCACTCAGGTTTTTTGGTGTCCACTCCATTAGGGAACTGCCTTTTCTGTGCATGGAAATTCATAAGAGCTGGACAAATCATCCAGGACAGATAATTCTGCCCAAAGTGAAAGATAATATGAACTGGGTGCACTCCACTTGATTTTAAAAATTATGCAGGTTTCAGTGCATGCTGGGAAATGGTTGAAGATTTGCTGCAAATGTGACCTCATAACTGCTTATGATTACACTGGAATGCCTTAAATTCAGTTCTGTTTTGAATTAAATTTGCTTCTGCTAGAATGTGAAGGAAATTGTTTGGATGGAATATGTTTAACTGCTTTGCATACGGTAGAAGTAGATGTGCAGATCAAAAATAGTTTACATGCATTGTATAATTTTAGAATAAGTATTTTTTTTTTTAAAAAAATGAAAATCAGTTTTGATTTATAATCTGGACCAAACAAGAGAAACTTAGCAGTTTGGAGCAATTTGGATCTAAATCAGGATCAAAATATAGTTTTGAAAAATGAATACTGGATTGATGAAGCTCATGTTCTACTCAGGACTTTGCTGATCTACAGAACTTTCCTGCTTCATTCAACATGGACTTTCTGGCTTTATGTAGACCAGCCACCCCTAGCTTGGTGCCCTCCAAATCTGTCAGTGTTCCAGAACCAGGAGGAATATCTAGAAATAAGTGATCCTGAAACTATGATTCTTTATTTCATTGTGATTTCTAAAATAATTACATTGTTATAGATACATAAACCTTTCAACATGCAATAGGAGTTGTGGCTCTGCAGACATGCAAAATTATTTATATAAATAGACCTTTGGAAGCTGTATTGAGCTACTTAGACATGTTATTCTAAAAATCTGATCTAAAGGTACTGATACCACTCTATAAAGTCTTAGTAAGACCACACCTTGAGTAGAGCTTTGGTCACCACACTATAAAAAAGATGTTGAGACTCTAGAAAAAGTGCAGAGGAGAGCAACCAGGATGATGATGGGACTGGAGGCTAAAACATACAAGGAACAGTTGCAGGAACTGGGCATGGCTAGTCTAGTGAAGAGAAGGACCAGAGGAGACAGGATAGCAGTCTTCCAATATTTGAGGGGCTGCCCCAGAGAGGAGGGGGTCAAGCTATTTTCTAAAGCACCTGAAGGCCAGACAAGGAATCATGGATGGAAACTGACCAAGGAGAGATTCAACCTGGAAATAAGGAGAAATTTTCTGACAGTGAGAACAATCCACCAATGGCCTTCAAGTTGCCTTCAGAAGTTGTGGAAGCTTCATCACTGGAAGCTTTCAAGAAGAGACTGGACTGCCATCTGTATCAGAAATGGTGTAGGGTCTGCTTGGGCGCGGGGTTGGGCTAGATGACCTTCCAACTCTGTTAATCTGTAATCTGTAAACCCACCTGCATTACTCAGCTGAGAAATATTTTGTAGCCCTTGTTAATGTATATGACTGGAAAGCAGTATTCAATAAATACTGAATATTTATTGTCCAGTACAAGGTAATAAAAACAAAAAAAAAAAAAGGTTTGCTGTTAATAGATACACGTGCTACATCTTTGATGTTTTATTCCAGGGGTCTCCAAACTTGGCAACTTTTAAGACTTGTGAGCTTCAACGCCCAGAATTCCTCAGCCAGTATGGGAAAACAGAAGGGCATGGCTGGCTGTGGAATTCTGGGCGTTGAAGTCCAAAAAGTCTTAAAAGTTGCCAAGTTTGGAGAGACCTATTTAATTCCAGTAGTCTCAGCATAGCCTTGATAGTGGATTGTAGATCCTGGTGGATTCTGGGTAACAAGAAAGCATTTGGTATGACTGGACTCAAGTTTGGAATGTGTTTCCATTTAGAATTGGTCTCCTGGGGGGCAGGTTAATCTTTAAGCAGTTAATATTTTGCTGTGCTGATACAAGATTTTTGGCATGCAGCTGAGCAAAAAGTTCACATCCCTTACTATAATTTAAATCTGGAGATACCTTCCATTCCTAAAAGGGTGCAGTGATTCTTGAATGTTTGTATATGTGAGGACTGTTGCTTAATGGGGGAGGGGGAGAAAGTGGGTGACAACTCAAAACTCCTTGAAAATTTAAATTTGTGGGCATTGTCTGCACCCACTTCTGTTTGTTCAAGTTGCATCACAGAGTTCCACGTAAGCATAGGCTCCTTCGATTTGGATTTCCTCTACTTCTATTTTTTACAAACTCTTTCAAACCTTTTACCTTTATTTTGTTGTGAATGTATGCCTTTGATGTGGGCCCTAATAGCAAAATCCCAGCAACAGGAGGGTGCCATCTGATATTTAGGACCACCTGAAAGAAAGTGAGGTGGCTTCCGAAAAGACGTGAACTCAGAAAATTAAATAGAAATAAAAGTGGACGGAGAGGGAGGGTCATTGGAAGAGCAGATAGAGAAGGTTAGAGAAGAAAGCAAGAATGAAATGAAAGGCAGGGAAAAAGACTATATGGAAGACAAAGGACACCCTACTAAGCTTCATGGGCTGAATTTCTGCATTCATCCTCTAGATTTATTTTTTTAGCCATCCAGGTTGGTTTTGGGAATGGCCTCTTGAGTAATCAGTTCATCCTATACTTTGGGAACTAGTCATGCCACACTTACTAAGGCCCTTTGAACTTGGAAATCACCCAGGCAACCTTCCTGTTTAAGGGAAACATTGGCGGGTTTGTTGACCTCCAGATGGGTTAGAAATCAATTGATCAATTGACTAGATAAGATAGCTAATCCAGGTTCTGATGGGAATTCCCTCAAGGGATGCTTTGCGGAAGGGCAGCTCCTTTGATCCTTCTGGGCCTGGTCTTGCGTTTCTGCCTTTCCTTGACCTTTGCTCAACTGGGGGTAGCCACAGGTCCCCAAATCCTGTCTTTCTAGTGGGACTGCCTCTTTCCTCTCAGCCAGACTGGCCCCAGCTTCTGCTTCCTTTCTGTTCCCAGGTTTGGACTGATATTGGAAAGTCTGAAAAGGGGACTTGGTGGTGCAAGGCCCTAAGTTTAGATGTTAGTTTAAAGGGGTTGTGTGACTTTCTTCCAAGAAAAAGAGATGGTTCAAACCCCAAAAAGATAGCACAACCCTTCCTGTGATCCCTTTGTTTGCCAGAGGTTGGCTCTCATATGCTTTCCTTTCATCCTGTGCTAACCATCCCAACCTGATGACGCTATTTGCTCATCCTTTTATGTTTTTATTTATTAGATTTTTGTCCCATCTTTATTTCCTTATAAGTAACTTCCTCACTAGGGGAGAGAACTTTTAATGTTTTAAGAAGTGGTTGACAAGTGTCAGTGCCTTTCTCTCTTGGCTGTCTGATCAGTGAATGAGCGATCCTTGGTGCTCTCTGAGCTTGCTTGTTTGACTAGCACTGATGATGTTATCTAGTTTGGGGAATGAAACATCTACAAAGAAAACCACCAAGCTCAGAGAGTACCAAAGACCTCTCATTGAGGACCCAGTTTGTGGGGGCAATAAGCTGACTTTGTATAAATATACAAAAGAATGAAGGCTATTGCTTAGCGCATTGTAAGCCGCCCTGAGTCTCCGGAGAAGGACGGCATATAAATCAAATTAAAAAAAAATTCAACCTTGAGCTTGTTGTTATTAGTTACAAAATCATGTCCAACCTATTGTGACCCCATGGACCACGTTCCTCCAGGCCTTCCTGTCTTCTACCATCCTCTGGAGTCCATTTAAGCTCATTCCTACTGCTTCAGTGACTCCATCCAGCCATCTCGTTCACTGCCGTCCCATTCTTCTTTTGCCCTCAGTCTTTCCCAGCATTAGGCTCTTCTCCAGTGAGTCCTTCCTACTCATCAGGTGGCCAAAGATTTGAGTTTCATCTTCAGGATCTGGCCTTCTAAAGAGCAGTCAGGATTGATCTCCTCTAGAACTGACCCGTTGGATCGCCTTGCAGTCCAAAGGACTCACAGGAGTCTTCTCCAGCACCATAGTTCAAAGGCCTCAATTCTTTGGCACTCAGCCTTCCTTATGGTCCAACCTTCACAGCCATACATTGCAACTGGGAAAACTTTGAGCTACAAATACATATTCCCCTTTATTGATCAGGGGATGTTTTACACACTCTCTCTCTTCCTTTGATTTCCATTTTTTGTAATTTGTTTTTTTTTTTTTGTACTACATTTGTGTAACACTAAAAAGTGTTACTAAAAATGTAGAGATCGGACATGAAACCTGACTCTACTTTATTCATATTATCATGTTTCTTCATGGTAATCTTTGAAGGAATGTATAGGGTTGGTAGATGTAAGAAGTGAAGCTGGCAGATGCCCTTCTCAGGAAAGAGAGAATTATTCTATCCACATATCTCCATTTCTTGCCATGGCTCAGAAAGTCCGAGAATTTAAACCTCGGGGGTGAGGGGGCACCAGCACCACAGAGCCTGGGTTACTGCAGTGGACAATCTTCTCTGGCTATGCATGCCTTTGTATTTGTCTGCAACCAAGAGTCAAATCGTGCAGAGTTTGCATGCTTTGAGTCTTCTGCCAGCTCCTGGATGGAGGCTTAAATGTCTGGAGAGCTGAGATTTTCATCCCACTAATCCCAGCGTGAGGTTGCTTCTCATTCCACCTCATTTATTGTCATGAAAGGTATATTAAGAAAGTGTTCTGAGGATTTATCTATTTGTTGCAACACAAATGAAGATTGCTAGTGAATGGTAGTCTCCTTCACTGAGCATCTATACCTCAGCACACTGTTGAAGTTAAAAAATGGATTAATGTGATGCAGTAGATGAGCTTCTTAATAAATCCTTTTGACTGGTTTGGTGGAAAATTGCATTTTTGTCAAGTTGGTTGTTAAGGTATGGTGCTGTTATGCACAGCCCTGTAAAGGTCTCCTAGCATTTTTTTAAAGCCCTGGGTTCTTCCCAAACCACCATATGGGATTCCAGGTGATCTCTGATCTCCTTCCCATTTGAAAAGCTGGGGCTCTAGTTTCCTGTCCAGCCAGAGGCACAAGCTCTTGTCTGCTGACATTTGGGGGGCTTAGATAACTGTGGAAGCCTAGCAATGGTTATCTCTTACTCCTCCTCTAACTCCTGGTGCACATTTTGCTACCAGCTTGCAAGACATTGGGAACTTCTTAGAACTTCAGACTCAAGAGAGCAACTCCAGAAAGAGAAGGGTGCTGGTTGCATAGACTGGTGCTTGGGAGATTCCCTCACCAGCTTCAAGGCCAGAGACTCCTTCCTGATCAGAAGCTGGGATGGGAAGAGGTCATCTTACTTGATGGCTTCACTCCACTTTGGATGCTCTTCCCTGTTGCAGCTTGGTGGACCTCTTTCATCTTCATCTTAGGTTGAGGGTAGGGAGCATGATGCATTGTAAAAAAAAATGTGAACCTTTTTGATGAACTGAGAGTCTTCATGATCATTTGAGCAGAATGTGCCCAAACCTGTCAACTTTTGCAGAAGGAAATGAAGTTTCTGGGCTGTGTAGTTGATTTTTACAGATTAACAGAGTTGGAAGGGACCTTGTAGGTCATCTAGTCCAACCCCCCCAAACAGACCCTACATTATGTTTGACAGATGGCAGCCCAGCCTCTTCTTGAAAGCTTTCAGTGATGAAGCTCCCACAACTTCTGAAGGTTTGATAAGGAAGATTTCCTATCTTGAATGTTTAGAAGGTTATCAATGAGTTGCGTAGCTGCCTGAAGTCCCAGTGGAATCTGTTCAGTATCGGCTGCAACCTGCTTGTGACACTTATTTTATTCAGCTTTAATTTATGTGTCCAGAGAAGAAGGGGGGAGGGACGACTTCAGATATGAATGTGTTCGTTGCGTATCTCTAGGAAAATCTTAACAGTCCTACAACTCCACACAAGTTAATTGTGTTGAGAAATCTCCAGTGACTAACTTGGCTATGGTAGCACATTTGATACTTTGGATATTATGAATAGCCCTTCTTATGCAAATACTACGTATTACGGTCTTGCCCGAGATAATATTTATTATATCCTATGGCTATGCAACAGATTGGATTCAGATTCAGAAGTTTCTCAGAGTGTGTGAGGTCGCAGTTGTATCTGTGAGTCTTTAAAACTTGCCTCTTTGACCAGGCTGTCTGTTTTAAAAAGCTGAAGATACTGTCAATTCATCAACCCATCCTTCTACCTAACTCTTTAGTGGGACACACCTGTGCACAAAGAGCAACACACCAAATATCTCCTCTAAGAACATGAGGAAGGGATACCCACCCACCCACCCTGCTCCTCCCCCGAGACCTCAGCCTTGCCACCATATTGATTCCTCCGCGAAGTTAATCTTCACTTCTAATCAAGGCCATGTCCGTTCCAGTTGATGTCATCTGCATGGGGCTGTTTCCTACGTAATGGGAATGGAATCTTGCAAGGGGACAAAGTTTTAGTAATATTAAAATGTTCAGGGGAAAAAAAAGGACCTCTGGATGTATTTAAAGCAAGGGCAGAATGCTGGCTAAATACGTCCCTCTAAAGTTTATTTCAGCAAGAAGCTGCTTTTTTATAAATCGTTGCAAAATCTTACTTTGATTTTTCACTTTCTGGTAACTTAGTATAGTGTCTAGAAAGATTGTTTCAATGTTTCAAAGACAGTTCCCCCCGCCCCCACTTTTCGGATTTAATACTTCTGTTGCATTAACAACAAAGAAGCCTGTTGGATGTGTTTTGGGCATTGTTAGGGCTTTTCTCTCCCCGCCCCAGTCTCTGATCCATGCAGATTTGCAGATTTTGTCAATAGTTTTGCAGAACTTCTGTTCAGTATGTTTTGCATCTAATGGTGTTTTGTAGCATTTCTGGTTATGCAAATAGTTGTTTTTGGTCTCTATGAACTCTTTTGAGGGTTAGGTCATTACCTTGCCTATTTTAGGTCCAATCAGGCACTCTTCCAGTTCTTTTGGATTCCAGTTCCCATCATCCCCTAAAGAGCTTGAAGGCTGGAATCATATAATGCAGGGGTGGGCAACTGTGGCCCTTTTACAACCTGTGGACTTCAACTCCCAGAATTCCTGAGCCAGCTTGGCTGTATCAGGAATTCTGGGAGTTGAAGTCCACAGGTTGTAAAAGGGCCACAGTTGCCCACCCCTGATATAATGGCAACTCTAAAAATGTTAGGAGTTGGGAGGTCATCAGAAGAAAGAGCAGGGAAAACTGCAAGCATTTAGAGAAGGTTGGAGAAGAAAGTAAGAGGGGGAATGAAAAGCAGAGAAGGAGTATATGCAAGACAGAGGAGACCCTACCAAGCTGCATGGGTCGAGTTTCTCTACTCATCCGCTAGATAAATTTATAAAAAAAAAACCGTCCAGGTTGGGAGGAGGGATGCTTTCTCAGTGATCAGACAAACTGTGGTTCATGCTATACAGGTAGTCTTTGACTTATGACCACAATTGAGCCCAACATTTATGTTGCTAAGCAAGATAGTTAAGTGAGTTTTGCACCATTTTACGACCTTGGTCATTTAGTAGCACAGCTGTTAAATGAATCTGGATTTCCCCATTGACTTTGCTTGTCAGACGATCACGTGACCTTGGGACACTGCAGTCCTCATAAATACATGCCTGTTGCCAAGCACCTGAATTTTGATCACATGACCCTGGGGATGCTGTAATGGTTGTAAGTGTGAAAAACAGTCATAAGCCGAGGTGGCACAGTGGTAAGAGTGTAGCACTGCAGGCTATTTCAGCTGACTGCTAGCTGCAGTTTGGCAGTTAGAATCTTACCAGTTCAAGGTTGACTCAGCCTTCCATCCTTCCGAGGTGGGTAAAATGAGGACCCAGACTGTTGGGGGGCAATAGGCTGACTCTGTAAACCACTTAGAGAGGGCTGTAAAACACTGAAAAGTGGTATATAAGTCCAAGTGCTATTGCCCTCCCTTCCTTCCTTCCTTCCTTCCTTCCTTCCTTCCTTCCTTCCTTCCTTCCTTCCACCACTCCCACCCATCCATGGTGCAGTGGTTAGAATGCAGTATTGCAGGCTCACTCTGCCCACAGCCAGCAGTTCGATCCTGACCGGCTCAAGGTCAGGAAGACTCAGCCTTCCATCCTTCCGAGGTGGGTAAAATGAGGACCGTGATTGTTGGGGGGCAATAGGTTGACTCTGTAAACTGCTTAGAGAGGGCTGTAAAAGCACTATGAAGTGGGATATAAGTCTAAGTGCTATTGCTATAAGTCATTTTTTTTCCAGTGCTGTTGAACTTTGAATGGTCACTAAACAAATGGCTGTAAGTTGAGGACTACTTGTGCTTTAAGAATCAGACATGCCACCCTTATTAAGATCCTCTGAAATTGGATATCGCCCTAGGCGACCTTCCCATTTAAAGAAATGTTAAAGGGTTTGTTGACCCCACAACTCCAGATTGATTAGAAACCAATTGATAATTGATTAGATTAGAAATTTAATCCATGTTCCGCTGGGAATTGCCTCCAGGGTAATCTCTGCTTGAGATCAAGGAAGAAATGGCACTTTTATTGGTTATGTCCCTCTCGAGAGTTTAGAGTTGAATGGGACTCCTTCACAGCCCAGGCTGATAAATTGGAAAGCTGTTGACCATCGCATGTCTTCAAATATTTGCTCTCGGCAATCGTGATCAAAGGGTTGTGGCAGACACGGAAGGATTTCCAAATTCAAGTTAAGTGAGTCTTCAGAAGGAAGTTTCTGGAGTGGGGAGGCTTGCAACATAGGAAGTTCATTTTACGTTATACAAATAATTTCAGTAGTAATAAACCTCTGAAAGAATCTAAGTTTCCTTTCTCTTCTACCTTAAACATTTTTAAAGCTCTTTGCTTAGCAGGCAGAAATGTAACATTTTAGGTTTGGATTCCCCAGAAACCCAAGGATTTTTTTTTTTTAAAAAAAAAAACATTTACATTTCATTTTTCATGTGTATATAGCAGGAAAGGGTTCAGTTACTATTTTTTTTAAAAAATCATAAGCCAAATTTGCTGATTAGGCTTTCCTAAGGGAAAATAAATATATGGAATAGATTTGTGGCAGTAGTCATTTTTTAAATGTTTGCACATTCCTTTGTTAACTATTGGAATAATACTATTTTCTCAAATTTCAGTGTTTCCTTAGTAGTACAGCAGGTTATCTTGGTTTGGCATAAATGTCCAAGTTAAGTATTACTGGGCTGCACATTCTTGTGGGTTACATTATAATCTTTACCTTCCTTTGGAAAATATGCCCTGTTAACTGCTTGTTGTGGACAGTCTGATTAAAAACTGGCTGTTTGGTGAATAAACACACAAGAGTTTCTTGTCCATGCAAACGAACCCAAATGCCTTGATAATTGTTTGTCTATAATTAAATGGAAAATGGGATTGTGATGTACTCCAGATTCTGCAAATGCAGGATCTGCAATCAAAATGCAACATAAAGTTTGCATATCATTTGCATATATATTACCCAGAGGTTTAGTGATATTCATGCTGAATAAAATGAGAAAATATGAAAAGCTGATCATATCTACTGAAGTGATTCTTAAGGAATATATATAGTGAATAATAGTGACATAAAAATGAAAGAACATCCTTCCCAACAATCTGGCCTTACTAAGTCATTTTATTTATTTACAGTCAAAGAGGGACAGAAATCGTCATAATAGCAATAATAAATTAAAAAGCACTATAAAGCACAGTAAAAGATACGTTATACCAAAGGAAAGTTGGAGACAATAATCTGCTCCTCATGATATTATCCACACAATCCTCTCAAAGAAACTAAACCCACTTATTTTTCTAATAACATTACTTAATGATAAAATAACAGATTAACAGAGTTGGAAGGGACCTTATAGGTCATCTAGTCCAACCCCCCACCCAAGCAGGAGACCCTACACCATTATTGACAAATGGCAGTCCAATCTCTTCTTGAAAGCCTCCAGTGATGAAGCTCCCACAACTTCCGAAGGCAACTTCTGTTCCATTGGTTGATTGTTCTCACTATTAGAAAATTTCTCCTTATTTCCAGGTTGAATCTCTCCTTGGTCAGTTTCCATCCATTATTCCTTGTCTGGCCTTCAAGTGCTTTGGAAAATAGCTTGACTCTCTGTGGCAGCCCCTCAAATATTGGAACACTGTTATCATGTCTCCCCTGGTCCTTCTCTTCACTAGACTAGACATGCCAGTTAAACTCAGTTCTAAAAGCTTTGTAGTTGTCTTGGAAATCCCTAAATATCGGGAATATTTTAATCTAAGAAATCCTGCTAAAACGAATGGCCACCTCATTTACTCGTCCATTTTTTTTAACAGAAATATTTCCCAAGTAAATGCTTTATACGAACTCTTACTAACTTTGAAGTGTCAAGGAAAACTAGGTAAACTTGAGTATATAACCTCAAAAATCTTATTTCCTCTCTTATTTTGGTCACTCCAGTCTTTGGCTGTGGACTTGATCTAGCTAAATGTCTTACAGGCTGTCTGTGACTCTTGTAAGCGAGGAAGGGAGGTTTTTGAGCAAAGCCAGCAGATGGCCCGGTGATAAAGGAGGAAGTTGGACAGACAGCTCTTGAGTCATTTCACTCATGGATGCTTCCCAGATCAGAAGAGTTGGCTGTCAGGCAACTCTGACCAACTTTGATTCGTCTGCTGTTGTGTTGTATATTCAGCATTGTGTCAGCATTGTTACCCTGAGAAATCCTCCTTTCTCTGAAAATGCCTAGCACCTACTTCAAACCAAGCACAGAAATAAACACAGCCTTGTTTAGAATAACAGAGTTGGAAGGGGCCTTGGAGGTCTTCTAGTCCAACCCCCTGTTTAGGCAGGAAGCACTTAAGGCAAAAAGTTCAGAAACGTTTTTTCTGCTATTATGATGAGAAGAACAAGCTTTTATCTCTCAGAATTGCCCTGTTACTAAGGCCCTTTACAGCTCAGCTTCTACTCTTGTTGAACCTGGTCAGTGGCTTGATATTTTGTGACTATGCCAGTGGAACAATATATATATATAATTATTTTATGGATTTGGAGGTCATGGCTTTTCCCCCCAAGTACAGGCTGTCCTCAAGTTACAACAGTTTGTTTAATGACTGTTTGAAGTTACAGCTGCACTGAAAAAAGTGACTTATGGCCATTTTTCACACTTACAACTGTTGCAGCATCCCCGTAGTCATGTGATCAAAATTTGGAGGCAGTATCTCAGGGTCATGTGATCCTATTTTGTTACCTTCCGACCAGCAAAGTCAATGGGGAATTCACTTAACTGTGTTACTCGCTTAACAACTGCAGTGATTCACTTAACACTGGGGGCAAGAAAGATAGTAAAGATAGTAAAATGGGGCAAAACTCACATAACAACTGTCTCCCTTAGCAACAGAAATGTTGGGCTCAATTGTGGCCATAAGTCAAGGACTTAATTGTATCTTTCAGCACTACAAGTCCCAACATTCTCAGCCGCTTATAGAGGAATTGTAGAAACCTGCTGTAAAGTAATAACCTAATAAGGGTTTGTTTCACTATCAATCTTTATTATTACTAATCATGATGCCGTTTGCAATGCTTTCAATATCCAGCCCAAATTACCATGAAACACTTAAGCTTGTAGTGAAGCTTCTAGTAAATCAGCAGAGTTTCAACAGATGCTGAACCAAAATGTTTACTTGGTGTATTTTAAAATATTAGTGCTCAAAGCCAAAATTACAGGTGACAAATGTTTTGGTCCAGTCCAGTGGTGAAATTCAATTTTGTTTTACTACCGCTTCTGTGGGTGTGGCTTGGTGGGCATGTCAGGGGAAGGATACTGCAAAATACCCATTCCCTCCCCACTCTGGGGCCAGCCAGAGGTGGTATTCGCCGGTTCTCCGAACTGCTTAAAATTTACGCTACCATTTCTCCAGAACCTGTCAAAACCTGCTGGATTTCATCCCTGGTCCAGTCCTTTTGGTGGTGAATTTGGGTTTCCCTGTAGACCAAGAAGGTTTTTGTCAATTTAAGCCCTATTGTTCAGTTTTCTTTCATAGGCCTAAGCAAATATTGTTATCCAAATGAGTTTTAATTGATGAGTGACAGGGTGGATTTGATTTATGTCGAGTTGATTTAAATCACAATTTAAATCATGATTTAAATCACTAGTAAAAAGGCTTGATTTAAATCAACTCGATTTAAATCATAATTTTTAAAGAGCAACTGTCATCTCTGCTACTCCTTTGACCCACTGTTGACTCACCGATAGTCCCAGTGTTGCAGAATATACAGCCTCATGCTACATAAGTAAGCTCCATTTCATGCTGAATAAACTAAATTATCTATGTATCTTAAATAGAAAACTATCTTACGATAGATTTTTACCCCAAAAGTTTTTTATTAAAATAAATTCGATAAAAATCAAAGAAATCCGATTTAAATCAAAAAAATCCAATTTAAATAAAAAAAATCTGATTTTTTTGATTTTTTAAAAAAAATCATTGATTTTTATCCACCCTGATGAGTGATGATAACAATCCAGACACCATCCATTCACTACCATTTAACGTGTGTACTAAAAATTATCTGTGTAGCTGTTTGCAGAAAGTTGTCATCACACCCAAGGTTGGTTGATTGGTTGATTGATTAAATTTAGTGATTGATTAAATTTAGTGCCACCCATCTCACTGTTGAGTGAGTGAATTACAGTAGAAGATTTGTTGATAAGCAGCAGTTGGAGACAAGGAGTACTGTGATAAACAGGGTGAAAACTGGCTTATTTGGTTGCTTTTTTTTTTCTGGGGGGAAAAGTATTTCTATTGGCTTTATTTTCAGGCCAAAAGAAAATGAAAGCCATCTCTTAGCTCACTGTCATGCAGGATGGTCCTTACTTTTCCTTGAGGGGCAGCGAACCTTTGCAGTACCCACCGAGGCAGAGGAAGGGGCTCTCTGCCAAGAAAGAGCCATTCACTGTGCAAAGGCTCCACATCTGCTTTGGAAGCCCTCACTGCTGGTCTCTATTGCACAGTTATTTTAGGATCTTGTTCTATAGGTCCAAGTAATCTAGGACAGTTTTCGAGGCTGTTCTGCAAGTTTTGTGCTTTCTGAAGCATCTCTCAAATGCTTGGCCCTGCCCTGTTGAGAATGGGACATTTCCATGTAGGAAAAAATAAAATCTCTGGTTAAATCAAGCATGAATTTAGCCTGTTGTGCATTGGAGCATTTTATGATAATAGCAAAAATGTCCATTGCTCTGAGAGATGTTCCAAAGATACTGGGCCCCTGGTTTATACATTAAAGAGATTTTCATGTCTGGTGAAGAATAAACAAAATGCTTTGGTACAGAATTCAGTAGCTACCTGAAATCTATAATGCGGATACTTTTTTACTTTAAAAAAGATTTAATAGATAAGTTATATGAAATGTCCTATTCATTTATTTGGAATAACTAGTGGGTAACGTTCTCCTCCTCTGCAAGAATTTATAACTGGAGTTTTACAATAGTCATTCCTGAACACATGACCAAAGGAATTGCACCATGAAAGTTTACTTTTGATTGTGTCTCATCGTCTATCCCAGAGGTCTTCAAACTTGGCAGCTTTAAGACTTGTGGACTTCAACTCCCAGAATTCTGGGAGTTGAAGTCCACAAGTCTTAAAGCTGCGAAGTTTGGGGACCCCTGGTCTATCCCTTAATTAAAAGCCACATTCATTTTGCGACTTCTTTTTCTCATATTGCCCTAACCTTCACTCATTTGGGAGGTCTTCAACCTTTGCAAATTGTTGCTTTCTCCAGATGTGTTGTGTGTCAATCCTAGCATGGGAAGTGCAGTCTAACACTTCTGAGGACCTCAGTTTAGAGAAGTGGTGCTAGGTAGAGTTTATTTCTCAGTCACTCCTAGTTTTGCAGTTGTAGACACAGTTCTGGCTTCCAATGGTGGGTAAGCAGAAGTTTGAAGCATCTCCCCCACTATAATAAATTATATAGTTTTATCTTTTAATATGGTAAGCTGCCCAGAGTTACCATGTGGCAAGATTGGGTGGTTCAAAATTTTTATGAATGAATGAATGGATGGATGGATGGATGAATACATAAGTAAAATTTTGGCCAACTGGTCCATGGTTTTGTAGACACAATTGGTTATGCTATATCATGTAGCATTAGTCTTGGGAAGAAACATTGTTGATGAGTCTTCCCACGTTATTGGAAGTTTGTAAGGATGATCAGCTTGGAAACTTGGTCTTAACGGCTTGTTGAGTTCTACGGAAACTGGCAGTTTGTTGGCTTATTTTTTAGCTGAAATATTCGTTATATAGTTTTTATTCTGTGTTCGATACTGTCGGGGTTGTTGCAGTATAAAATGAGGCCTAAGGATAAATAAGAACCCATTCTAAACGTTTTTGATATGAATTGCCTTGATCTCCACCTATTATTTTCTAAAAGTAGAGCTTTTATTGAAATTCAGCACTTTTCCAAAGTTCGGACCATTCCAATGTGTTTTAAAGTACTTGTTTTGTGAGAAAATACATAGTTGTGCAAATGCACGCTTGTAAGGGAACTGTTCTATGAAAATGGATTTAAGCATGTAGAGAGTGTTAGTTCACCTCCATTTTGGGGCCCTCCTTGACATTTGTAATGAAATGGAATATCAAACAAGGCCTTGTGGATTTTATTTTCCCTGTCTCACATTGTTTCATCTTTGGATGACTTCAGTATCTCCCAACTTTTTGAATTAAAAATGCGCTTGCATAATAACTAATGGTGTTGAAAATTTTAACTGGCCTTTACAACCTGTTCTCATCCTTCTCATTCTTTGCTGATCGCATCTGATAAATACTGCTGTTGAGGTTGTTTCTAGAGCACGATTACCCCTTTTTGACGTATGAGAAACGGGTCCCAAGAGCAGATCCTGGAAACGTGCCTTGTAACAGCTGCAGATGTCAGCTAGAACATTTCAAGTTTATAAATCTCATGTCTGGAATTTGGCTGCTAAATACCACTGAATCACTAACAGTGCCCTGGTATGAGATGGGTTCAGAGCAGAGGATGGTGCTCCATTGTCCTGGGCAGGGGGTCTTGTGCCTCTTTGACAGCTGCTTGTGTTTGCACGAAGTGTGTGCAAAAGACAAGACGTGTTTAATTTTAGCCTTGCATGTGTTCCATTAGAATAAGAAAATATTCAATGTGCCCGTCTGGTGTTTCTTCCAATGCAACACTTCCAGGATTCTGAACTCAACGTAAAACTGGAACAATGGTGCTTTGAGGTCAACCTGTTTTCACTCCTGGGCCACAAAGAGGGTGGGGAGAGAGAGAGAGCTTATGCTATCTGTCATCTGAATTGCAGATGTCTTTTTTAAAATTTATGTTCTTTTTTGAAAACAAAGTGTATCCAAGAAATAATGAGAATAGATGTCTGGCATCATCCTTAGCCATCACTCTATGTAAGTGTCTGCGCAAACAGTGGAATGTCTTCTCAACGTCTTTAAGTAAACTCTCTGGGTTATTCAGCCAACACTTGGAGGACAGAATGAGCTGCTAACCCATCTTTCCAATTGCGCTTTCTGAATATTTTGATTTTTTTAAAAAAGGGGAATATCTTCTTGGCCATTTATTTCTGGATGCCTCAAATACTGCAGTCAGAAGACACATGTTTCATTCAAAGTCAAAGCATTTTGCACTGCCTGATCACATGAATCAAGTATCTTGTATTCTTCCTGAGTCTTTTTTGTATGACTTGATTCCTTGTTCCCTTCCCTAGTTTAGATAACTCTAGAATCTGCCTAACTAAGATCATGGCTCACAGCCCTCTCAATTCCTGGCAAATAGATGGGGAAGAAATGAAGGTAGTGACAGATTTTATTTTCCTGGGCTCTATGATGACCGCACATGGGGACTACAGCCAAGAAATTAAAAGACGCTTGCTCCTGGGGAGGAAAGCTATCGCAAATCTAGACAGCATACTAAAAAGCAGAGACATCATCCTGCCAACAAAAGTGCGTATAGTCAAGGCTATGGTTTTCCCAGTTGCAATGTCTGGCTGTGAAAGGTGGACCATTAAGAAAGGCTGAGCGCCAAAGAATGGAGGCCTTTGAACTCTGGTGCTGGAGAAGACTCCTGTGAGTCCCTTGGACTGCAAGGCGATGAAACCCGTCAGTCCTAGAGGAGTTCAAACCTGACTGCTCTTTAGAAGGCCAGATCCTGAAGATGAAACCCAAATACTTTGGCCATCTAATGAGAAGGCAGGACTCACTGGAGAAGAGCCTAATGCTGGGAAAGACTGAGGGCAAAAGAAGAAGGGAACGGCAGAGAATGAGGTGGCTGGATGGAGTCACTGAAGCAGTTGGTGTGAGCTTAAATGGTCTCTGGGGGATGGTAGAGGACAGGAAGGCCTGGAGGAACGTTGTCCATGGGGTTGCGATGGGTCGGACATGACTTCACAACTAACAACAACAGAATCCACCAGGATGTCTGAATCAAACAAGGGAGGTTTGTACTATTAGGGAACTGTTGGCCAACCATGGCTGATGCTTTGGCAGTGTGATGAAATGTCTAACAGAACATGCGGCATGGAAGAGGGAGAAGGACTATTCCAGGAGGGAGTTTAACATCTCAATCTCCAGGGAAGAGGGGAAAACCTTTAAAAAGACTGGGTCACTTTGCGAGGCATTAGCTGATCTGGAGAACTGCTTTGACGTGATTTCAAGATTCTGTAACATTATCCTGCTAGCAATAAATATCTTTCAGGAAATTCTTGTTCCTGAGTGTGTAGGTCTGTAGCACTTAATATGCAGTCTGGGATTTGGAGGAGTATTGCTATGCCTCAGCATCATGCTAAGATACGAGGTGGCTTAATGATTTTGAGGTTGACTCAGAAGTTAGGTAACCATGGTTGCATGGTCTTAATAAAACAATGCCTTAGCACACTCCATACATCAGGCATTATGTTTTTATAAGATACAGCTATTGATGCATTAGTTGGGCAAGAGAAAATGTCTCCCATAGGAGGCACCAGGAATTAAGGTCCATCCAAGGGACACGGACTTCTTAATTAAGCTGCTATGATGACATCAGCTGATAGTTTAGTTGACTCTAAGATCTAATTAATCCTTATATGGGAGAACACCAGGAAATTGAGGGGTACAGTTCGACTGGGAAGTGGAAACAATATCCTGGAAGATCGGTAGCTAGTGACAAACTATTTCTATATCCCCCCACCCCAAGAAAACTACATGGAGGTGTAGTACTGTAAAGTACTGTAAGTTTACATCTAAGTCATCCAGCTCAGTTCAAGGGAGTCTCTTAATTAAGAGAAAACATGGAGTCATACTAGCGAGAACTCAAGAGTTGGGGTTGGCAGAATAGCCTCTGAGGACACCACTGTGTATTCTGGCACTGTGCCTTTGGCACCTGTCAAGACCTTCTACTCTTATTATTATTAGTCAAAACATGTTCGGCCACCTTTATTCACTTATGTCTGCTTTCTTTGGGAACTGGAACATGTCTTACTTTTTTGCCCGTGAGACAATGGGAAATTCTTCTAAAAATCAAGGAAGAAGATAGAGAGATAAGACTGTTTTGCAATTGCTCCCTGGACGTGATCTCTCATCCCCAAAGGCAAAATATGTGGTTCAAAGAAATCCATCAGGGTAGTGAGGGCCATGTGTGCTTCTAAAAAATGTGCATCGCACAACCAGATGTCCCTCCCCTGTTAACCGTTTTGTGTTGGCATCTTTGACCTATTCTCAAGACACCTAAGTGTCGTCTGCAACTAGCCCCCCTCCAACATGAATGACTGCAATGTAAACCGCTTTTCTAGAAGGAGGTGGGACTTCTGCACCAGAGGATAATAGGTGCTTTCATGATATGCAATCAAAAGGATCAGTTGCCATCACTTAGAAGACATTCTTGGCTTTGTAGCTGATCTGATGGTGCTTTTCTATAATAAGAAATCAGTTGGCTGAAGCCCCAGATTTCTGAGGTCTGGGGTTGCTTTGTCAGCTTTGGGTGATTTTGAAAACAAGCCAACTTCACAGGACAGGAAGTCAACAGAGTTGGTCTTGAGTAGGATGTATCTGAGCAGTCTTCTGCTGGAGTCTTCTTGCTACTGGCAGAAATAATAATAAATGGCTATTTAAAGAGGAGGAGTAGGGAAGACAAGTTTGACTGTTTAATGTACTGTATAGGGCACTGTTCTTAAGATACTAATAGACTTCAACTCCCAGAATTTCTCATGCTGGCTTTGAAATTCTGGGAATTGAAATCCACAAATGTTAGGTTGAGGAACACCAGTATACAAGAATTGAAACTTGTTCAGGGATGGTGCTTTGAAGTATATTTTAATTTCACTTTGATGCTAAGGAGGAAATAGCATAAACGTAGCATAACTGTTAACTGTTAACTGTTCTTAAATTTTTGTATTCTGTGTGTTTACCTTTGGCTGTTCACTGCCCTGAGTCCTTCGGGAGAAGGGTGGTATATAAATTTAAATAAATAAATAAATAAATAAATAAATAAATAAATAAATAAATAAATAAATAAAAGGTAGGTAGGTAGGTAGGTAGATAGATAGATAGATAGATAGATAGATAGATAGATAGATAGATAGATAGAGTGATTTTAGTTATTCTACAGTAGTGGCCAAAATTGTGAAAACCTTTTGGGAAAAGTGTATTTTCTAAAACTAGCTAATAACACCACTTTTTTGGAGTAGTAGTACCATAAAATTATATATCAATGGAAAGATAATTTAATCAAGAATGTAATGCAATAACTTTTATAAAGAATTTGCTATTAGAATAGCAGTCTAAAGAAAAGTGAAACACGTAGAAAAAACAAGATATACCAAAATGATCACCATAGAAAAAATGAGATATATAAAAATTATCACCATGTCAGTTAATACTTCATTGGGTAACCTTTAGCATGAATTACGGCCTTACAACGTCTTCCCATGGAGTGAACCAAGTCTTTTAGTTCTGCAGCTGTTAGAATGTGAAACCAAGATTGAATGAAGGCTTCTATTAACTGGGTTTTATTGCTGGGTCGCTTCTGACCAACAAGTTTCTTTAGTTGGCTCTGTAGATTTTCAATTGTGTTAAGGTCTGGGCTATTCCCAGGCCATTCCAGCAGTGGAATAGGATTATCTTGAAATTCCAAAACAAAACAAAACAAAAATAAAAGTGGTGTTATTAGCCATCAAACCTCAAAAATACACTTTTCCCAAAAGGTTTCCACAATTTTGGCCACTACTGTAATTTTATTTTAAGTCGTCGAGAGCTGTAATATCAGCAGGCTTACTTGCCACTAGTGGTCGCTCAAGATCCTCCTTTCTCTAAGGTTGAATGGCTTCATCAGAGCTTTGCAGTTCTTTATGGACCGAGTTTTCCAGGTACAATTTGCAACACAGCTTTGGACTTTCCACTGCATTGTCCCAAATCTGTAGAATACTCCTAAAAATGCCTTTGTTTTAAAAAGTCAAAGGAAGGTTACACAATACATCTTAACTTATAATTTAGGGGAAAGTGTTCTTCCCAGGCAGTTTTGTGTTTCATAAGGCCAAATGAGTCACTTTGGGTGACACAGCCAGAAAAAGAATAAAAAACAGAAATTAAGTGTAGAATCCTTAGGATAATTTGGATTTGAATGCTGAAGAGCAAATTCTGATTATTCCACAGGCATTTAAGGAAGGTTTTCACCGTGTTCTTACATGGTCGTCTTATTTACTATTAAATCTTCACTGCTAATTTTGCTACAATAAACACATATTCTAGTTTTCTAGAGTTTTTTTTTCCCATTTCCCTTTAAGTCAGTGAAAAAAAAAACACATTTAGATCAAATATCTAGAAAAGTAATCCAGATGCACCATATTTTTTGTTTTATTTTATCTTTAGTCCAAGAATTTCTGAGCTAACAAGAATTCCATACCACTAACCTCTTCTACTGCTGTGCTGGAGTCAGAAAGTTTGCCTTTTCTGACTCTTCATCAGCCACAAAATGTCTCTTGTGTGTCTTCTAGAATGAGAGAAAAACAAATAAAAATCCCAAACAATCTATTTCCTCTTTTCTCCTTGTGCTGTAAATGTAGAAGGGAGATGGGATTGAACAGTAAAACAAAGTGTTTTTATATTAAAATGGCAATAGGTTTGAGAAACGCGGTCTTGGAAGCAGGCTTGAGGTAAAGAAGGACTCTTGACAGGTGAACTGTAACAGGTAGAATGAATTTCCTGTTTATATTAACATATATTCTTAAAGATGGACAAGAATCAACTTTCAATCAAAGCTGGGATAAATGGTACCAATGGATAGTAGTAAAAATGTCATGAGATAGATGTTAGAAAGCCTGTGGCATAGATATGTAAATAGCAAACTAAATATAAATAAGGTAATATTAGATATAAGAAAATATAAGAAGATTAACAAGTGCAAGATGCAATATGATAAACCTAATAGAATCTGTAGTATGATGATATGTAATATTATTTAGAAACTATATATATGGGGGTTGAGTCAACCTCAGTTGTATGTATGTGATTTTGTCTTGTTATAGTCTTTTTTCTGCTTTTTGTTTTTAATTTATAATAAAAAAAAAAATTTTAAAAAAAATTCTGCTACCGGTTCTCCAGAACCTGCTAGAACTTGCTGGATTTCACCCCTGAGTTATTCCCATGAAAAGCTCCCAATATTTTATATAACAGTTTCTCCTTTCAGTCTCGCTATCTAAAGTACATATGGCACATAAGGAAAAAGAGTTTCCCTAAATTACAAGAAGAAAAACAAGGAAACTCTGGCACCGGGTCTTAAAGTTACATAAGTCTTAGAATGACCAGAGGTTACCCAGCTGTGAAACAACCAAAGGCTCTTTGATTAATGTGTGTACAGAATAAATGGATACAAGCAGGGTTTGAAACAGGAGAAAGACCAAAAGCTGGTGAAGGATCCTTTCTTTTCTCTTGCTCTCTTCTGTGGGGTATAGATTGATAATTCTGGTTGTACCAGAAATGAAGATGACTCTGCCCTCCTTTTAACTACAATGTAATGTCTTATCTGGTTCTTCCAACAATCTTTACTTCAAAAACAAAAATGACAATTAATCAGAACAAAATGGTACCATGAGTAGTTCTGATCAGAGGGTTAATTGGTTAAAGGTAATCAATATGTGCTAGTCGTTTCTGACTCTAGGGGATGGTGCTTATCTCCGTTTCAAAGCCGAAGAGCCAGTGCTGTCCGAAACGTCTCCATGGTCATGTGGCCGGCATGACTAAATACCAAAGGCGCACGGAACATTGTTATCTTCTCACCAAAAGTGGTCCCTATTTTTCTACTTGCATTCTTTTACCTGCTTTCGAACTGCTAGGTTGGCAGAAGCTGGGACAAGGAACGGGAGCTCACTCTGTTACGCAGCACTAGGGATTCAAACCGTTGAACTGCCGATCTTTCGATCGACAAGCTCAGCGTCTTAGCCACCTGTCCACCACATCCTTAATTGGTTACATGTACATCAAACCTGGTCTTTTCTTGTTATGTAGGTAAAATAAGTTGAATGGCAGTTTTGAGACGGCTAGGTTAGTTTTCCTATGCCAAAGTGTCAAGGGTGTTTGCTTACCAAATAATGGAAGGAAAATAGAATTCATATACTCATTTGCATAAAGGTCGCATAAATTATGCCTCGTAAGATAATATTTTCTCCACATCATAGAAAGAAGAGTTAATAGACCGGCATAATCTCCAAGTATGTTTTAGGATTAACCTTGAACATCTTCAGATAACTTTAATCTGGGGCAAAATGAGGCCTCAGGTGTGTATCAGCAGGTAGATATTAGGAGGTCTTTCCACTGTGTATACCATTGTGAAGTCTCTCAAGATGTATCTTTAATCAGAATACAGTTGGCTTCTTGTGTCATTCTTGTTCAAGGTACTGGAACTTGCTGTCAAGAATTTCGAAAGGTTGAACAACTCTAGTCTGAGATATACAGCTCCTCTTTGGTATCCGAGTATGTACGATACATGATCTTGACCAGGTCTACAGGGTATGGTTAAATGAAAGTTCAGATGGGGCCATATTAGTGTGATCAAAACTCTGCTTGCTTTTATAAGTATCATGATGGTTTAATCACACCATCTCTGCTGCCATTTTAACTTTACCCTCCTGACATCCTTGGATGTGATTCAGGGATGAAATTCAGCAGGTTCTGACAGGTTCTGGAGAACTGGTAGTGGAAATTTTGAGTACTTCGGAGAACCGGTAGCGGAAATTTTGAGAAGTTCGGAGAACCGGCAAATGCCACCTCTAGCTGGCCCCAGAGTGGGGCGGGAATGGAGATTTTGCAGTATCCTTCCCCTGCCATGCCCACCAAGCCACGCCCACAGAACCAGTAGTAAAAAAACTTGGATTTCACCACTGATGTGATTGCTAGAAAAGTGAGCCTTATTTCTCAAAACACCAGGATTCCTGAGGTGTTGACATCAGAGGACGGTGTTGGGACTTCAACCCTCAACTTGAATGAAAATAAAACAAAACCCTGAGAAGGTTTGCTTTCATCCGAGAAAGGGTTCCAGCAATTGAAATAATAGTAATTTTATTTAAAGAAGGCTCATGATAACAACCAAATAATAACCTAGAGTGATTAAGAGGACAAGCAACTAGTCTAGCCAAGAGAACATCACTTACAGTTGATTTATATTGTATTCCTAATCCAGTTTGATTTTAGCCAATACTTACAGAGCCAAAGCTGAGTGCCTCCTCTACAATTATCTCCAAGGGAAAAGGTCAATACAGTATCCAAGTGGAAACATTAGTTTATCAACAGCAAGTTTGTTACATGACTCATTTTAAAGAAATGCAAACTTACAATAAACTGTACAATAAATTTACTAAGTTTGACAATAATGTTTATTTTTACTTTTGTTCCTGAGCATGACCATCAATGCTGGTCCTATTTGTAGTCTCCCCTATTTTACTAAGTCACATTACTAAATAAACTGAAAAGTCCAAAATTGAGAGAAAATTTAGGACAGGACAGGACAGGACAGGACAGGATTGTTGTGGTCCGCCAGCAACCTGCGGAGCTGTCAGCAGAGTCAGACAGCGATAAGGCTGAGGAAGAACATGGGCCAGTCCTGGAGCCTGGGGAAGGCCCGGATGAGGGCTCTGCGTCAGAGGCAGAGATGGGGCCAGGGCCATCTGGGAGTGATGCGCCGACTCCAGAGTCTCCAGAGACTGATAGGAGTGAGACAGAGGAACAGGAGGAGCCTGTTCCTAGTGCACGTCTGAGAAGAACTGCCAGAAGGCAAGAGCAGCTCAAGCAAAGAGGACAACTCGAGAGTAGGGCCAAGAGATTATTATTATTATTATTATTATTATTATTATTATTATTATTATTAATTAATTAAATTTTTATACTGCCCTTCTCCAAATAGGACTCAGGGCGGTGCACAGCCAAGGTAAAAACAGAGCATACAAAATTTAAAAACAGTATTAAAATAATTAAATATTTGGCCGTAAATTAAAACAATCCAATTTAGAATCAATTTAAAATTTAACTCAAGCCAGCCCAGCTAGTTGAAATAAATAGGTTTTCAGGGCCCGACGAAAAATCCGGAGGTCTGTTATTGTACGTAACTCTGGGGGAAGGTTGTTCCAGAGGGTGGGCGCTGTCACAGAGAAGGCTCTCCCCCTGGGGGTCGCCAGCCGACATTGTCTGGCGGACGGCACCCTGAGGAGCCCCACTCTGTGCGAGCGTACTGGCCGGTGGGAGGCTATTGGTGGCAGAAGGCGGTCTCGTAAGTACCCCGGCCCTAAGCCATGGAGCACTTTAAAGGTGGTCACCAACACCTTGAAGCGCACCCGGAAGACCACCGGAAGCCAGTGCAGCTCGCGCAAGAGAGGTGTCACATGGGAGCGCCTCGTCGCCCCCCATAATCCCCCGCGCGGCCGCGTTCTGGACCAGCTGGAGCCTCCGGGTGCACCCTGGGGGAGCCCCATGTAGAGAGCGTTGCAGTAGTCCAGGCGGGAAATGACGAGTGCCTGAGTGACTGTGCGCAGAGAGTCCCGATCTAGAAAGGGGCGCAACTGGCGTATCAGGCGAACCTGATAAAAATCCCCCCTGGCCACGGCCGTCAAATGATCTTCTAAAGACAGCCGTGCGTCCAGGAGGACGCCCAAGTTACGAGCCCTCTCCGTGGGGGCGAGTGATTCGTCCCCAATAGCCAGCGATGGTGTCAGCTGGCTATATCGGGACACTGGAAGCCACAGCTACTCGGTCTTGGAGGGGTTGAGTCGGAGCCTGTTTCTCCCCATCCAGGCCCGCACGGCCTCCAGGCACTGGGACATCACTTCAAGGGCATCGTTGGGGTGGCCTGGGGTGGAGATGTACAGCTGTACAGATGATTGACTCCTCCCATAAGGCTTAAAACAGACCAGCAACGGCATTTGGACTTTGCTGAAAACAACATTGGTAGCTTTGTCTTCTTCGTCTATGTGTTGTGGCCCATCAGCGGTCTGTGCAGTTAGTAGCTGATTCCAACAGCGAGGAGGCTGGTGTGGTAATGCACCAGCAGCCTGTGGAGCTGGCACTTAAGTCAGACAATGAGGCTGGAGAAGATGTGGTGCCAGAGGCAGGGATTCAGCCAGGGCCTTCAGAACCTCCAGAAGCTCCCATAAGTGAAGAGGAAGAAGAGGAGGAGCCTCTTCTTGATGCACGAGCGCGCAGAGCTGCCAAAAGGCAGGAGTGACTCCTCAGGAGGAGGTCTCCTTGAGAGTAAGGCTTGGGGCTAATTGGCCTCTCCACTAGCCTATTTAAGGAAGGATGAAGACTGAGGCAATTTGCAGGAAACAAATTCGTTCATATTCTTTTGCGTCTTGATTCCAGAAACGTCTGATCGGCTCTTGCTTCTTTCTTATCAGTTTTCCTGCAAATTGCTTCTGGACATTCTGCCAACCACAGCAAGATTACAGTTATCTGAAATACTGTGCTTTAGAATTGAGTTATTATTCTTTGGATTCTTGTCGGCTGTTAATGAAGTTAAATTAACAGCCCTTGATCAGAAAAGACTGATTTAAACTGTACTTGTGTTCGAACAACTAAGAAAACTCATTAGTAGCCCTTAATTAGTAAACTAAGGTTTGTACGGACTTTGTGTGTGCTGTGTTCTTTGGGGTCCGTAGCTGGGGCAGAACACTACATCTTGTATTTATTTTTGTATCTGTGATTTCTGAATGTTTGCCAAGAAAGGCCTTTGGCAGTTTGCCTAATTGGACAAGGTTTGCGATAGGACTGAGGAATTTGTGTTGGGAGGAATTTGCTTTAATTTAGTTGAACGATGCTGGGAATGAAGTAATTCTCAGCTGTTCAAATAAAGTTTGTTTGTTTTTTCACTGACTGATTTTCCAACTACTTACTTGGGCCTGGGTCACAACAAGGATAGGATAACATAGCATAGGATTGGATTGGATTCTTTATTGGCCAAGTGTGATTGAACACACAAGGAATTTGTCCCCGGTGCATAAGCTCACAGTGTAAAGAAAATTTATTAGTGGTAACTATGCCAGGAAGAATTGGGATGCAGTGGCTCAGTGGCTAAGATGCTGAGCTTGTTGATTGAAAGGTCGGCAGTTCAGCGGTTCGAGTCCCTAGTGCCGCGTAAGAGGGTGAGCTCCCATTACTTGTCCCAGCTTCTGCCAACCTAGCAGTTCGAAAGCACATAAAAAATGCCAGTAGAAAAATAGGGACCACTTTTGGTGGGTAGATAAGAGAGATCCGTGCGCCTTTGGTGTTGAGTCATGCCAGCTACATGACCACGGAGACGTCTTCGGACAGCGCTGGCTCTTCGGTTTTGAAATGGAGATGAACACCACCCCCTAGAGTCAGGTACGACTAGCACATATATGCAAGGGGAACCTTTACCTTTACCTATGCCAGGAAGGAGCTTACTTCACTTCAGAGAGTGCTGCAGCTCTTATTGTTTCTTAAGGAATGCCCAGGTGATGCCCAGGTACCCAACAGCAACTCATAGCTGATCTGCTAAGGAATAAACGAGATGGAAGTTAGAAGCCTTAAAAGCAGTTGGAAGGACATTTTTTTGCTAAGTGAAAAGGCTGTTTTTACTTAACTCTTTTTTGAAAGAATCCACACTGGCGGCAAATGTGTGTAGTAATATCCAGGATCGGGGGGGTTGGGGGTGTTTGGTGTTTTTGTTTTTTTTTTAAAAGCAGGACTGCCTTTTCCTGTAAGGGCCCTAACATTCCTTCCAAATTAGTACAATTCCTGTGTTTCTGTGAAAAGAATAAATAGGCAGTTTGGCAAGACTTTGCCTTGACTTTGCTTTGAGCAGAGCCTTCAAATACATGGGGAATATTTGGCTAGAGGGATATTAAACGGGAAATGCATCTGTGGGTCTCTGCGTCTGAGATTACAAGATCTCAACAGCCTTCTTGAAAAGAGGATGGGCGATAAAAGTTTTGTTCAAGTGACTGTGTAGCTCAGAGATCTTCAAACTTGTCAGCTTTAAGACTTGTGGACTTCAACTCCCAGAATTCTCCAGCCAACATTGCTGTCTGGAGAATTCTGGGAGTTGAAGTCCACAAGTCTTAAAGCTGACAAGTTTGAAGACCTCTGGTGTAGTTTGTTAGTAGGAATAATATCTTAGTTATCCCAAAGGTGCTTTTTCCAAGAGGCAACTGGACTTTCTTTGTTCTTCCTTGAAGACAGTTCCCTTCTCAGTTCTGAAGAAGCTTCTTAGATGAGAAGCAAAAGGTCTTGCACCTGTGCAAGCACCTGTGGGACAACCATGACCTGGATGATTGAGAATCTCCATAGACAAATAACTTAGTTAGCAAACTATTTACTTTTATTTATCAATTATTATTTGTCAAATACGTATAAGATAACAGATATAAATATAAACATGATTATGAATGCAGGAAATGGATACAAATAAATGGGGACAGTAGGACAGGGACAGTAGGCACGCTGGTGCGCTTATGCATGCCCCCTTACAGACCTCTTAGGAATGGGGTGAGGTCAACAGTAGACAGTCTAAGGTTAACGTTTTGGGGGTTTGGGGAAGAAACCACAGAGTCAGGTAGTGCATTCCAGGCATTGACCACTCTGTTGCTGAAGTCGTACTTTCTGCAATCGAGTTTGGAGCGGTTTACCTTGAGTTTGTATCTATTGTGTACTTGTGTATTATTGCAGTTGAGGCTAAAGTAGTCATTGACAGGTAGGGCATTGTAGCAGATAATTTTGTGTACTAAATTTAGGTCAGACCGAAGGCGGCATAGTTCTAAGTGTCTAAGCCCAAAGTTTCAAGCCTGGTGGCGTAAGGTATTCTGTTGTGAGAAGAGGAGTGGGGGACTCCTCTCGTGAAATATTTCTGGACTCGTTCAATTGTATTTATGTCCGATATGCAGTGCAGGTTCCAGACAGATGAGCTGTATTCAAGAATTGGTTTAGCAAAGGTTTTGTATGCCCTAGTTTGCAATACAATATTATTGGAGAAGAAGCTTTGCAAGACCAGGTTAACAACTCTTAAAGCCTTTTATTCCTGTTAAAAACAGAAAGATGTATTTTTTTAAAACAACAGAATGTACAGACCACTTCTGATGAGGTCTATGGAAGCTTCCATCCTTGACCACAGTCCTCCAGTACTCCTTCAGTACAGAATCACCTCTACCTGGGCAGGTCAGGTGATCTCTTCCTACGTCTTGACATGTCAGCTGGTGAACCTGGTCCTTTAATAACTTCTCCACAATCATTTTGTTCATGGACAATGTGTCTTGAAGGATCTGTCTTCTTATCTGCTGAAGCCCCAAGGTTGCCTTCGAAAGTTAGTTCAACGGGCAAGGATCTTGGCAAAGGACCCACTTATGTCTGCCTGCCTTTCAAGATTAACCCATGTATTTGAGCCTAGGATCGATCTGATCTTTCTGATCCGCTGACACAATCGGTGTAAGTACGGATCGCTTCACATTTTGTCCAGTTGGGGAACAAGAAAAAAAAAATCTTGATGGCCAATGAACCAGCCATGATTTTATGCCCTTTTAATTTGTTTGACTAGATTTGTAGTAGTTAATCATTTGCTGCTCAGCATTTTCATGCTTGCTTGGAAATGAAATATTCTTTGCCTTTAGCTGTGAGGGGGAAAAATAAGCCCTTAGTATTCCACCTACTACTGGTTTCAGTTTTGGGAAATACTGCAGAATATTATCTCATCCCAGGCTACTGTGCATCAGACTGATTTACACATTTGCTTTACGGAAAACAAATATTTGATGAATTTGTAGGAGTCTTTTTCTGAATTTCGATATTATGGAAGGTCAAAAGAAAAATGTGAGCTTATAAAATTCATCTCGGTAGGGAGCAGAAGCTTGTATATGAATCTTTTATGCAAAAAGGAAGCATTGTATCGGGTTTCATAATTTTAATGCAAAACTGTCATTTCTTGGCTCTATGGTCATGAATATAGCTTTGAGCTGTGTCCATTTTTTTAATGATACGTATTTAAAAAGTTATAATTTCATGATTTGTTTAAATGACTTTTACCCACCCTTGCAGAATGAAAGCTAGAAAATGAAATGCTTTGAGTGTATGAAAGTGCTGAGAACAAATGTTGCAGTAATTGTGCTATGTCGAGGTGAATAATTAAAACATTTTGATCCGTAAGATTACTTAAATTTAATGCCAGGGTGATGCTTGTCTTGTGGTAAAGTGCCTGGGGCTGGGATGTGAACAGAGATCCCGGAATGTGGGTAGGTAGATTTGTCGGCAATGAGATTTTTGCTTGCGTCCCTTGATTTTATAAATGGATACATATTGTATACTATGTTTTTTAAAATTTGTTTGCTGCCCAGTGATTCACTGGTTAAATGGATGGTCATTGTAAGGGGAAAAAAAACCCTTGCATCAATCAGTTAGGAGCTACTTTCAATTTGCCCCAAAATGCATGATGGACACGGGCAGTTGGATTTATTTATTTTCATATGTTAATATCCTATTATATTATAAATTCACCTGGCCATCTCATAAACGTGGCTCTGGGCAGCTGATAAATAAAAAATAGAATAAAAGGAATTACCAAAATGGTAGTCATTGATTTATGACCACAATTGAGCCCAAAATTTATGTTGCTAAGTGAAACATTTGCTGAGTGAGTTTTACAACTTTTCTTGCCACAGTTGTTAACTGAACCATTGCATTTGTTAAGTTAATAACGTGGTTGCTAAGTGAATCTGGATTTCCCCATTGACTTTGCTTGTCAGAAGATTGCAAAAGGGGATCACATGACTCCAGGACACTGCAACCGTCATAAGTATGAACCACTTGCCAAGCATCCGAATTTTGATCACGTGACCATAGGAATGCTGCAACAGTCATGTGTGAAAAATGGTCATAAGTTCCTTTTTTCAGTGCCATTGTACCTTGGAACGGTCACTAAATGAACTGTTGTAAATCAAGGACTACTTGTAATGTAAATAGCATAAAATAGTAGCTTGCAATACTCACTGCTAATATCAGGGACCTAGGCCTGATGACAAAACCAAGTCTTAGACCAGCAGGCCCACATCAAATCTGATCTCTCATCATCATCCTCTTTTAACAACCCCATAATCCCTTGCAGGGGTGGAGTCTGGGAAACTGAATGGAGCTGAATGTTTTAATGGCTGGATGCCTTTCCTGTCGCCAATGCGGAATTTTGTTCAGTAGATATATTCTCAGTGTGCCCAGAGAGAGAAATATCTGCCTCTACCTAGGATCGAACTCACAGCCTCCCGATTGTGAGGTGAGAGCTCCAGTTCTAGGCCACCACACCACTCATCAAATCTGATCTCTGGAGAGATGATATTCAACATGGCAGGTACCGTAACCTCCATTCCTGGGTCCCACCAGACGGCACTCTCTTGTGGACAGGATTGAGAGCATGCTTCTCCTGCTGGATGTAACAGGATGGGGATGGACCTCACTGTGGAGAGGTGGTCCCAGAAGTAACCCAGCCCCAAACTCTCTGAAGGGCTTTAAAGGTAACCACTAGCATCTTGAACTGCATCTGGAAACCAACTGGTAGTCAGTGCAGTGCCTGAAGCAAGGGCGGCCCATGGTCTGAATGGTCAGCGCCCATAACTGAATGTGTGGCCATATTCTGCAAGAAAGGAAGCTTCTCAACAGGAAGCCCAGGGGTGAAATCCAGCAGGTTCTGACAGGTTCTGGAGAACCGGTAGCAGAAATTTTGAGTAGTTCAGAGAACTGGCCAATACCACCTCTGGCTGGCCCCAGAGTGGGCTGGGAATGGAGATTCTGCAATATCCTCCCCCCAGGAGTGGGGAGGGAATGGGGATTTTGCAATATCCTTCCCCCAGGAGTGGGGTGGGAATGGGGATTTTGCAGGATCCTTCCTCCAGGAGTGGGGAGGGAATAGGGATTTTGCAATATCCTTCGCCCAGGAGTGGGGAGGGAATGGAGATTTTGCAAAATCCTTTGCCCAGGAGTGGGGAGGGAATGGAGATTTTACAGTATCCTTCCCCTATCATGCCCACCAAGCCACGCCACGTCCATCAAGCACACCCACAGAACCGGTAGTAAAACAATTTGAAACTCACCACTCATCCTAGGTATCAACTCTCTAGTCATACAGACAAGCGTAAATACATCTGAAGTGCTAGATTGTTCTTTTTTAACTGGAATAAAATTGTAGCTTTATTTCCATTCTACTTCTTTTTTTTCCTCTCTCCATCTGGTAGCATTCTATATTAAGAAGACCCAGCCTTGTTTTCATACATATTTAAAATCCCCCTGGTAAGCAAATTCTCCAAGAAAAGAGTTATGGATCCCAACTCTGGTTTGTGGCTTCTGAAAGCGTCTCTTCTGTTGCCATGAGGGTGAGCATGTAAGGAAGGAGAGTTTTGTCTACTTTGTTTGTGTTAGCAATTATACTGGCATAGAAGGTTTTCCCCAAAATTTCTTTCTTCAGACTTTCAGTCCATCTTGAACGGTGGGGGAGAGGAGGAGACAGGCAGTGAAGGAGAGGGTTGATACATGGATGAAGACTGAACTTTTTACCCCCTTTTTTGGAGAAGGCTGCATGTGTTCTTTAGACCACAAAGTGGCAGGAAACTGCTGTTAATTTTCAGCAGTGGCAGTTGGGAGAGGTTAGGGAGCATGGAAAGGAGGCCTCCAGGAATTCTGCATGAATCTAGAAAAGCCCGTTTCCCTGTTCACGGTTTAATTTATATTAGGCAGTTGCAGAAAGTCGTACATTATTTGTGGTAGTCCCCTATAACTAAAAAGCATTGAAACATAATGTTTATTTTAGAGGTTGTGAGGAGGGTCTAGGCCAGAGGTCTTCAAACTTGGCAGCTTTAAGACTTGTGGACTTCAACTCCCAGAATTCTCCAGCCAGCTATGCTATGCTGGCTGGAGAATTCTGGGTATTGAAGTCCACAAGTCTTAAAGCTGCCAAGTTTGAAGACCTCTGGTCTAGGCAATTTGGCTTTTTTTTTAAATTGTGCCAGTTTGAATAATATATACTTGAGCATCATTTGGAAATTTTTTAAAAAGTCTGCTCAGTGGATACCATGTCCTGTCTACTCTACATTCCATGTATGATACGGGAAGTCTAGAAGCCATGCCAAATATCTCATAATTCTCTTCCCTTTGGGACTGTCAACCCAGGAAACTTCTGCTGTCTTTGAGTGTGCTTTGCAAAGACGTTGGTTCTTAACAATGAGATGATGCTTTGCATCTTTTATTTTGAGGAACCAAAGACTCCACCAACCCAAGAAGACATAGCTTTTTTTTTTTTTATTATTATCTTGAAATCTGCATGCTTTCCTCTTCCGACAATTTTTATTTTGGATTCCTGGAATCAAGATTCCTCCGATTTAGAGGCACATGCCTATTACAGAGGGGTGGGGGGGATGTTCTGCCTCTTTTGCAAGAATTCACAACTTGCTTTTTAAAATGTTTCTGTCCAGACAGCTGCAAAAATAAATGATAATGATTTCTCTTGCTTTGATGTTGCAATGACTTCAGTTCCCTGCTACCAAACACAGATTTTGATACGGTAAATGTTCCTTTGAAGAGTGACTCTTTGGTTTAGATAAGCTATGTTAATATGTTCTGCATGATCATTTAGATTTCAAATATATTTGGCCCCAACCTCTGAATCTTTAGCTTTTGTCCAGCATGGACACTCACATGATACCAAGGTCAAGTTTTAGACTATCTGCAAAATGATGGGAGTCTCAAATGAAATGACAGAATTAAAATACAAAACCACAAATGGGAGTCTACTGAATGAAGAGGAGTGTAGCCCTCTTAAACATTTACCTGCCTATCTGGGTGGCAGCTCCTAGTTGACTTTGGCTGATCTTGAGAAGCTAAGCACAGCTGGACCTGGTTAGTATTTGGAAGGGAGAATCCCAGGGGCTGCAAGCTATTCTGGAAAGTTTAAAAACAAGTCATGAAAGAAGGCAGTAGCAAATATTTCTACCCTTTTGCCCAAAAAATAGGATGGCTCCTCCTGCGAAGCCCTAGGAGTTGAGCTCACCTTGGAGGAGATTTCAACATTGAATGATTTTTATTGTCTATTGATTTCTGAATGCTAGAAAGGGACAAAGATGAGTCCCAACAGGATGCAAAGCTACTGACACCTTTAGCTAGCATCAGCATTGTTGAAATATTTGGGGATAGATTTGATTATAGGTAGTCCTTGACTTAAAACCACAACTCAGCCCAAAATTTCTGTTGCAAAGCGAGACATTTGTTGAGTTTTGCCCCATTTTATGACCTTGCTTGCCATGACTGTTAAGTAAATCACTGCAGTTATTAAGTGTTGTGGCCCTTCAACGGCCTGTACATTTAGTAGCTGATTCCGACAGCGAGGAGGCTGGTGTGGTGCTGCGTCAGCAGCCTGTGGAGCTGGCGCTCGAGTCAGACAATGAGGAGGCTGGAGAAGATGTGATGCCAGAGGTGGGGATTCAGCCAGGGCCTTCAGAACCTTCAGAAGCTCCCATAAGTGAAGAGGAAGAAGAAGAGGAGCCTCTTCTTGATGCACAGGTGCACAGAGCTGCCAAAAAGCAGGAGTGGCTTCTCAGGAGGAGGTCTCCTCGAGGGTAGGGCTTGGGGCTAATTGCCCACTCCCCTAGCCTATTTAAGGAAGGACGACGACTGATGCAATTTGCAGGAAACAACTTCGTTCATATTCCTCCGCGTCTTGATTCCAGAAACGTTTGATTCAGCTCTTGTTTATCTCTTGTCAGTTTTCCTGCAAATTGCTTATTTTTTGGATTCTTGTCAGCTGTTAATGAAGTTAAATTAATAGCCCTTGTTCAGAAAAGACTGATTTAAACTATACTTGTGTTTGAACAACTACTAAGAAAGCTCATTAGTAGTCCTTAATTAGTAAACTAAGGCTTGTATGGACTTTGTGTGTGCTGCGTTCTTTGGGGTCCATAGCTGGGGCAGAACATTAAGTTACTAATATGGTTGATAATTGAATCTGGCTTCCCCATTGACTTTGCTTGTTGGAAGGTCACAAAAAGGGATCACATGACCCCAGGAAACTTCAACCATCAAAAATATGAGTCAGCAAGCACCTTAATTTTTGTCACATGATCATGGGGGTCACGTGATCATGAGGTCAAGGGTCATAAGTGTGAAAAACAGTCATAAGACATATTTTTCAGTGCTGTTGTAACTTCAAACGGTCATTAAATGAATTTCTGCCTTGACACAAAACTTTCCATAGCTTTTCTTGGAAATGTTCCAGAGGCTACTGCCTTAAACTTTAATTACAATAACACCTATTTAGAATTTTAGGAATAATTTGTTTAAATTCAATCTCAAGGATGTTCAGTAGTGCTTTGTTCATGTTTATAGTGGACAAATTCTCGAAGTTCATGGATACCATAATCATTAACACCTGTTTCAACTTTGTGCTGTTAGTTTTGGACGGAACATTTGCAGTCCTGTATTGGCTACAAATGAGAAAAATATGAAATGCAATCCGACATGAGAACCCACAAGAGTGAAGCTGAAATGCAAATTGCTTGAAATATATATTTGAGGGGAAATAGATACAGTTTTGAACGCACCTGTAATTTATATAGAATGGAGTACTTTTCTTTTTTATATACAGTAAATGGTCTGATAATCTTTATAAATATTGTAATGGAAAAAGGTTCAGTCTATTAAATTTCAGAAGTTAACTGGAGCTTGTATATTTTCATAACGTGAGAAAAAAGCCCATTAGTTAGGTCAGATTTTGCTAACTTGTGAATTCTTTGGGGAGGTTCTATTCATTACACAGAAATCTTCTCTTCTCATGCAAGCAAACCAGAGCTTAGTACCAGTCAGTCTGGTGAAGCAAGAAAGATCCCTCAGATCTGGAGCACCCTAGGTTTCCCAAAAACTGTTTTCTAATGAGGGGAACCTTCAAGAGAATTCATTCATGGCATCCTGGCTGTGGGCTACACCCAAAACCTAACTAAAAACACCAGGTTTGATGTCCTTCTTTTGGAAGATGCTCTAGAGTAGGGGTCTCCAACCTTGGCAACTTTAAGACTTGTGGACTTCAACTCCCAGCTTTGCTGGCTGAGGAACTCTGGGAGTTGAAGTCCACAAGTCTTAAAGTTGTCAAGGTTGTAGACCCCTGCTCTAGACAACAAGGAGCACCGACAAAGAGATACTTCCCAGTTTGGTCCTTGGTGAGGATCCATCAGTCAGAGTCAGATATATTTGGCTGAAATACACCTATGCTGTCATCTTCTTTCCTTCTTACCCAGATTTAAAGACCTTCTCTATGGGTACTCCAGAACAAGTACCAGATGGCTTGGGGCCCCAATGGGAGAGTCTCACACTGGTTGATTAATTAAGAGCCAATCCCCACCTCCCCACCACTATTTTGTAACTATGATTTTACTTTGATTGTCCTTCCATTTCATTGTGTTAGGAATATTTATCTTTGATTATTTTAATACTTTTATGCTGTAAGCCACCCAGAGATACTTCAAAATGTGATGGGAGGGCAAGTAATTTTAATGAATAAAATAAATAATAATAATTAGTGAAACACTTTTCCTCCATCCTCTGCCAATCCAATTCTGACTGTTTTATGAGCCAAGATGGCTAAAGTTGAGGGATGTTTTGGTTAAAAATGGCTGCAGGCGAATAGTAATCCCACCATATGATCTTCTTTTTATACAATCAACAACCTTTATTCCTCTTTCTCTTTTTAATTTTCTTTTTAAATTGGGAAACCTAACAGCTCCATAGTATTTTGAAGGTTTTTCACACAGAATAACAGAGTTGGAAAGGACCTTGGAGGACCTCTAGTCCAACCATCTGCTCAAGCAGGAGACCTTGTAACATTTCAGACAAATGGGTGCAAGTCTCTTCTTAAAAACTTCCAGTGATGGAGTACCCACAACTTCTGGAGGCAAGTCGTTCCACTGATTAATTGTTCTGTCAGGAAATTTCTCCTTAGTTCTAGGTTGTTTTTCTTCTTGATTAGTTTCCATCCATTGCTTCTTGTCCTGCCCTCAGGGGCTTTGGAAAATAAATTGATCCCCCCCCCTTTCTTTGCTAAGACTGTTATCATGTCACTGCTAATGATTTGAATTTTGATCCCAACTTGCTAGCTGAGACTTTAGTTGATCATTTGGCTCTCTAAATGTGGTCAGCTCAACTATCCTTAGATAAATGAACAATGAGTTGCAAGTTAATAGGTACTGAATGTTGGGCATTTTGGTGTCAATCCCCTATATCCAGGGGTGGGCTGCTGGGGGTTCACAGGGGTTCGGGAGAACCTCTAGCTAGGATTCTGTGCAGTTTGGGGAACCCCCAAATCCCACTCCTGGCTGGCTCCTCCCACCCCACCTCTCCCCTCCCAGGGGTTCCCATGCGGCCCATTTTGGATGCAGGTAAGTGCAGGGCACGTAGAGATGCTCGGGGAGGGGGAAAAATGGGCCTACCGGAAGTTCGAGAGGGCCTCCAGAGCCTGGGGAGGCCATTTTCGCCCTCCCAGAGGCTCAAGGAAAGCCTCCGGAGCCCAGGGAGGGCAAAAACTCCCCGCCCCCGCCATGGTGCAGGAGGCTGGCTAGGCCACACCCACCATGGCCACGCCCACCCAGCAACTGGGCAGAGAACCCCTTGCTAAAATTTTTGAAGCCCACCCCTGCCTATATTTATGTTGTTGTGCTTATTAATTCCATGCTGGTTTCCTTCTAAAGAAATTAGGTTTCCAATTATCTTTTTGTGGAATCCAGGAGTGTATTTTGGAAGACAAGGATACCTTTTGAGGTTCGAGAACGCCCAGTTTCTCCAGCCCTCCAAGACTCAGTATCACTGCCCAGAAACCCCCAGTATTTATCCAGCACTCTTCTGGTTTGCTAACTTCTCCCCTGTTGGGGTTTAAAAACTGCAATTGCTGTTTACTTATGAGAAGGTTTGTTTTTTTTTTAATTTTGGTTTTTCAGTTTTAAGATGTGCAGTACAGTCCCTCTCCCAGTTTTGTGGTTCTTTTGCAAAACAGTTGCGCTCCCTTTGTGTGGGTGTCTCAGTTGTGTGTTTGTGCGTACCCACACAGATTCACAGAATGGTTGCTTTGAGAGATATAACGAGACAAAAATTTGCCCCCCACCCCATTCCATGCTTTTCCTATCCTTTCTACCTCTTAGTAACTCTTCTCCTGGCCAGTTGATTTCCCCCCTTTTCTGAGCAAATAGAAAAATAACTTTACCTGCCCCCAAACCCCCACTGCGCTGCAGTCATCCATTTCTCCCAGAGACATTATGGGACTTAGAGGTGTTCTTGGGAAGAAGGATGGTCAGGCCAGGGAAGTAGACAATGTGCTATGCAACAGACCACTACCACTTTGTTTTCTTTTAAAAAATACAGTTGATTTTAGATGGCCAAAGACAGTTGGGCAAGGAGACCTCTTGGTCCTGTGGGAATGTCCAAGGCCACCATGCTACCTCAAAACAGTATTTTTATTTTTTTTCTTTTCATCTTGCAAAAACTGATTTTCCCACACGGAAAGAAATTAGGGCCTCCTAACCTCTTATTAGCTTAAATACCGGGGACTGAAAATCACAACTATGACTTTTTACAGTGTGTTGTGTTTAGTTTTAATTTCACTTTCAAGCCGAGGTGATGGAGGGCTGCCTTTTGGAAATGTTCTCTCTGTGGAAGAATAACGTTATGCAAGTGATCTGTAACTGGATACTCCTGAATATGCAGACAGAGTTGGTTTATTCTCAGAAGGAAGTTCAAAGACCTCAGTGGAGAAAGTCAAAGAATAACATTAGATCGTATCAGGTCTCTAAGTGAGGTTCCAAAGAACGAATCAGAACTTTCTCTCTGGTCCAAGATGGTTCTCAGCTCAAGAATACTGAACAAAAACTACATAGCTGAAAAAAAGAGAGACTTTGATGTCTTAGAGGGTGTTTTTATGCAGTTGGGGAGGAAAAAAAAAGAGAGAAAATTGGATGTCACAGCATGCAACTAAGCACTTAAAAGTTGTTCTTTGGATTCATTGTGAAGCTGGAAAGGTTAAAAACAGTGGAAGAAATGCGAGCCGAACCAAACAGCTGATTTTAAAATGGCTGGTTTTAGTGAAATAGAGAAGGCAAGGATTATCTGATAGGAATGGATGGATGGTTTGGTTGTACTCAAAACCACTGGGTGCCATCTTGTGGCCTCTGTGGGTCAGCCCTCCTCTGTGGAAGCAGTCAACTTCTGGATGGCTCTTCCTTGACCCTGAGATACCCGGGGTAGTAGCTTCTAACGGAATATCTTTTCAGCCTCTGGAAGAAAAAAAATGGTTTCTGTTTACACTTTTCTCTTATTACCATCTAGGACAGGGGTCTCCAACCTTGACAACTTTAAGCCTGGCGGAATTCTGGGAGTTGAAGTCCGCCAGGCTTAAAGTTGCCAAGGTTGGAAACCCCTGATCTAGGATGTATGTATTGTTTTTACGATACGGCTTACAATGTATTTTATACTTGTAAACAGCTTTGGGATCCTTTCTACTGGAAGTAGTATAAACATGTATGGATCACCTCCAAAACCTGAAAAATGGACAGTGAGAGAAATCTAATGATTCTGTGCTGCTGCTTCTTCTTCTTGTGCCATAGCCATCATTGGACGTTAGCGATCATGTTGGCAATTCTATTTTTGTCACAGCCGTATGAAAAAGTGCTGCTGAGTTTTGTCCAAACCAGTCCCTTAGGTTTTGAAGCCATGATGTTCTTCTTCTGCCTGGACCTCATTTGCCTTCGATCTTTCCCTGGAGGATTAAGTGAAGGATGCCTTATTTTTCTGGGTGTCACATCACATGTCCAAAATATTCTAACTTTCGCTTTTTAATGGCTTTGATTATTTCCCAGTGTTGATCCAATGAAATCCAGTGAAATTGAGATCCATTGAAATGGAGAGCTGGCCGCTCTTTATTCCATTTCATCTCCTCAGAAAATGACAGGTTGTTCTTATTTGGGGTTCTCTAAATTTGAATTATTGTCAAAATTGACCAAGGTCTTCTAGGTTTGTTTGTTTTTTTAATTTGATTTATATGCCGCCCTTCTCCGGAGACTCAGGGCGGCTTACAATGCGTTAAGCAGATTCTAGTCATTTACATGAAAAAAGTTTCATACTAGGCTATTTCACAAACTTTTAATATTCAGTTCAATAGTGCATTTCAGCGTCAACATTATTTTCATTGGCAGAACAGTCTGCTTTGGGAAGCTCCCCACAGAGATGTCCACGATTGCCCTAGATTGGTTAGTAAACAAGACAAAGATGTTGCGGTAGATCTGATTAATTGTGTGCCATTTTTATTTTCAGCTGCTGCTGAAGGAAAGGGGAAAAGTGGAGAAGACTTTTTCCAGAAGGTAAGAGCTTGGATATGCCTGCAGCAACTAACAGAAATGCTTTTTGGATTGAGTCCTGAACACAATGGACAAGTTCTTGTTTTTGTTAAGTCCTCGGAGAACCTAGAGTAGATAGGACATATGCATGACCAACTCTTCCCATTGAGCAATAATACAAAGCCATTGGATGGGTTATGTCTGATCTAAGATCCATGAGCCCAGCCTTCTCCTACCTTTGCATCGAGGATATCTTCATCTTCTCTGGGCTAACTAACTAAGTTTAGGACTGGGAAATATATGTTTAGCTCCACAATATGGATCCAGATTCTAGACCCAGCCCCCAATATTTTAGGTCCCTCCATGATGGCCAGTAACGACTTTGGAATGTTCGTCTGTTTATAAAAATAATATTATGTTTCCATTATGGTTAGCTTGGTTCCTAATATATAGGAATGTGGTCCTTGTGGTTTAGGTTGGTTTTACTTTCTTTTGTGGATGCTTCTGAATTAAGGGTTGGGGGGGTAGGGTGGGGTGGAAGGGTTTTGGGAAAAAATCCCTAAAATAATTGGCTTCTGCTTGAATTGAACACATTCAGGGTTGGAGACAAAGGTTCTTGCTTTTCCTGTTCCTTCTTTGCTCTGCTATTTAAGGATGGAAGGAAAAGTAATTGTAGAGATGCAGGACTTGTGGTTGGTTGACACAGTTAGGCTGAGGCATTTGTCATCTTTGTGTGAATTGTTAAATTTGCAGAAGTTTGCATTTTTGGTAGCCTATAAAGTATTGTGGCTGAAAGAGAAACTTTCAGAAAAACTCTTTGGAGTAGAAGCTCGTGGCTTACTCATTTCTTTCTTTCTGTTGTTTTCTTCAATCTCTTAAAACTTTTCCGTGTGTAAAATAAAAAGACATGATTTCTGGGATAAAGGGAAAAAAATCTCCAAAACCCACTCTGTTCTGAAATGGAATGCAATAGTAGGAATGATGATACTGTGGCTTTGAGTAAGTGTCACCTCAACTTAACTCAACCATTTTTCTAAGTGGTAAATTTTCTCACAAGGGTCACATGCTTGGCTGGAAACGGGTGTCGAAATGGTGAGGGGGCGGGAGTTTGGGAATATTGTGCAATAAGAAACTAAAATGGCTACATCTTGTTTGGAAGATAGGATGACAAGAAGCTTAGAAATTTCATATATTTGCAGAAGTTGCTAAGGAGGGCTGGGTGAATCAGCCAAGATCTTATTCGAAAGTATGATTAAATTTGAATTGTCAGTTAATTAGGAATTGGGAAAACAAACCCCTTGAGTCAGCAATTTAATTCTTCGACTCAATCTGGATGCAGAGTTAGATAAACTCTTGCGTGAAGAGCAAGTGGCAGATGTGACCGGGAAGGCCTTTAAACAAATCCATTTTGTGCAACAATCACTCCCATTCCTAGATTGTGCCTTGATCACTTTCTCTTTGGACTGTCGCAATGTGCTCTACCTGGGGCTGCGCTTGAAGACCTTTCAGAAGATGCAAATGTTTCAGAATGAAGTGGTGCAAATAGTTACCGAATAAAAAAGTTGGAAGGGACCTTGGAGGTCTTCTAGTCCAACCCCCCTGCTCAAGCAGGAAACTCTATACCAGTGATGGTTAACCTTTTGGGTGCCGCGTGCCCAAAACATGCAAGTGTGCATGCAGGAATGCACACAAACGTGTCTGGAACCCCCAAAATGCAATGCGAGCATCGTTGTACATGCGCGCGCATTCCACGCATATGCACCCACTCAGCACGCCCTCCCCCCCCCCCGTGCCTCCTTTTGTCTTCCAGGTTGGTGCAGGAGGCTTTCCAGTCCCAAAGCAGGGCGCGGAGGGGACCCCCCAAAATGCAATGCGAGCTCCCCCTCACATGTGCCCACCCCCTATGCATGTGTGCGAGCACCCCCGCACGTGCCCCGCCCCCTGCGTATGTGTGGCAGAGACCCAAAAAACAGCTGGCTGGCGGGAGACATGCACGCATGCATGGTAGAGCTGGGCTGGGGCAAAGGCTGGCGTGCCAGGTGACATGGCTCTGTGTGCCATTTTGGGCACGCGTGCCATAGGTCCGTCATCACGGCCCTATACCATATCAGACAAATCCAACACTTTCAGTGTTGGAGCATTCACAACTTCTGTAGGCAAGTTGTTCCACTGATTAATTGTTCTAACTATCAGGAAATTTCTCCTGAGTTCTAGGTTGCTTCTCTCCTTGATTAGTTTCCATCGGTTGCTTCTTGTCTTGCCTTCAGGTGCTTTGGAGAATAGCTTGACTCCCTCTTTTTTGGGGCAGCCCCTCAAATATTAGAACACTGCTGTGATATCATCTCTAGTCCTTCTCTTCATTAAAAGTTATGCACTCAAGTAGCACAACTATTGTGAGTCTTACTAGCTCCTAATAGGTTTCCAGTACCAATTCAAGGTACTGATTACCACTTAAAAACTCTTCCTGACCTAGATAGGGTTGGGTGATTTTCAAAACTCTGATTGTTTCAACCTATCCCAAAGATTGAACAAGGAGATTCCCTCTAGTGTCGTCTTGTGGGACCCAGGCGTTGTGCTTTCTTTGTTGTGGCAGTTATCTTATGGAGCACCATACCTCCTGAAATGGGATCATCTTGAAAACTGTTCTTCCCTGGGCATTGGACCAGGGTACTGGATGATCCCATCAGTAATGGGTTTGAGTCTTAATGGCTTCTCTTATTGTATTGAATTGTCATTGTCTATTGTCTATATCTCAGGAAGATAAATCTATCTCAGCATCTACTTCTGTCCTACTATCGCAGCACCATTGAGAGTGTCCTGACATACAGCATTCTTGAATGGTATGGGAGCAGCTCTGTAGCGGACAAAAAAGCTCCTCAGAAAATCATTAAAACTGCCCAGAATATCATCGGACTCCAGCTACCAGCCCTGGATGACATCTTCGAATCTCGCTGTTTGAGAAAGTTGCATAATATTCTCAGAGACTCTTCCCATCCTGCTTACAATCTTTTTGGACTGTTGCCTTCTGGCAGAAGATACAGAACAATTAAAACTCAGACCACACATTTTCTGAATAGTTTTTATCCCAGAGCTATAATTGCACTCAACAATGAAATAAAGGGCCACCATCAATGAGCTGTTGGACAGCATTACTTGGTCTGTTGTGTGGATGTTTGGGTGGTTTAGGGGTGGGGAATTGTGGTGGGTGGGAGTGTGTTTGGGAATTGTTATGTGTGTTGGACTTGGTCTTTGGGTGTTAAGTGAATTTCGTTGTATGGGTATACTATGTATACACGTACAATGACAATAAAGTTATTATTATTTTCTGTTTTTCAATCCTATATAAGTCACCCGTAATCTAAATTTTCATAGTCTGCTTTGCCTGATTAAATAAATTCACAAGCATCTGATATGATTTAATCACTGGATCATTTTCAGTTGAAGTATGATTTCCTAATTACTGGCTGTCCCTTTTTTTTAAAAAAAATGCCAGGGACAGATGGTTCTCTAACAGTTTAATCATAGCTTACCCTAAAACATGATGCTACTGTAGATTTTTTTTTTTGAAAGAGGCAGTAACATTAACTTGCAGATTTCTAACAAAAAGGCTGTGTGTGTGAGAGAGAGAGATTGTCAGCTTGTGGGAAGATGGGATGGGTAAAGACCTCGTTAATTTGCTGTTGGCTCTTAGTGAGCTCTTGAACCTTTGGATTTTTCTTGGCAGTGGCAGAGAACTAGCATGCCATTGTCTTCTTCCAGTAATATTTTTTGAGGTTTGTAGTCTAGTAGTCTATTGCCCTGGGTTCCCATCTAAGAACTGACCATGCCAGACCCTACTTAGCTTCTAAATCAGAGGTCTTCAAACTTGGCAGCTTTAAGACTTGTGGACTTCAACTCCCAGAATTCTTCAGCCAGCTATGAAGTCCACAAGTCTTAAAGTTGCCAAGTTTGAAGATCTCTGCCCTAGGGTTTGCTGCTTCCTGGTTTTTTTCAGACTGGAATGCTACCAAGCCCATGTTTCAAACCCATGCTGGCTGGAGAATTCTGGGAGCTGAAGTCCACAAGTCTTAAAGCTGCCAAGTTTGGGGACCCCTGTTCTAAATCCAGACACAAAGTGTTACCAACTCTTGATAGGACCAGCAGATGTAAGTGCTGAGTGTTGGTCAGCCTGAAACAACCTGGCTATCTTGCCTGTGTTTCATCAATTGACCAACCTGCTATTATCGTTTCTATCTGTCATCTATCAAGCATGAAAGCAGCAAAAAAAAAATCTATCATAAATCTCAGCTTTTGTGTTATTTTCTCCTCTTCTCTCTCTCTTTAAAATGAGATTTTGCCATCTGTAGAACCCATCATAGTTCCCGGTTGTGTCCCGAAAAGCTCTTGGCTGCCGGAGATGATCTGTAGCTCCAGCAAGAACGTCAGAAAATCAAGGTGCTTGTTCTGTCCCCGTCTCACACACGCACCCCCACAGACAGGCAACAGTTAAAGAACTCAGCCGACAACAGTTTATTGGTATCAGAATTGGCAGCAACTCAGTGGCTGGCTGCCAGATATTCTTTACTCACGAGGGGGGAGTTTCTCCCTTCGTCCGGGAACAAAGCCAATACACAATAATCAACAAAGTCCAGTAAATACAAAGAAGGTTGTCTGATATCCGTTTTTTGCTTGTCACAGAGCTGAACTGGCCACCACACCCTCTTTTATACCCTGTGGGGTGTGGTCCAGTGACTCCGCCTAATCCCTGGCACGCCTCTTCTTCTGTTGCACGCGCTTATCTCTGCGACGCTGCCGAGGATCCACCCAAGACTCATCTTCCTCATCACTGTCCACCTGTGGCTGCGTGGATGTGCTTGGCCCCGGGCCTATCTCTTGACCTTCGGAGGACACCGAAGGCATTGCCAGAGAGGAGGGTCCTGGAGAGGAAGGCCTTGCCAACTTCTCTCCTTCACTCTCGGAGTCCTCTCCTGCTGATAACACAGGCTCAGGTAACGGAGCCACGACAGTGCTCGCTACGGCAGCACATATACTAAAATTGGAACGATACAGAGAAGATTAGCATGGCCCCCGCGCAAGGATGACACGCAAATTTGTGAAGCGTTCCATATTTTTCTAAGAGAAAATTTTTATAAAATGTTCTATAGATGGCATCTATAAGGCATTTTGGATAAAAATATGGTGGATTATCCAAAATATTCTCAAAAAGAAGATAAAATTTATTCCACAGTCCTTTTTGTTAGGTATAATTACAGATTGTACTGTTATAGAGACTAAGTTGATTTTAAATTTAATAACAGCAGCCAGACTCTTGGTGGCGCAGTATTGGAAGAAGGAAGACTTGCCTACTATTGAAGAATGGACACTAAAAGTAGTGAATTTAGCAGAGATGGCTAAAATCTCAGCGTATTTGAAGGACCATTCAAACGAAAGATATATATCGGAATGGAGAAGATGGATTGGCTACATTCAAAACAAGTATCGGACTAAAAAGTTCCAAATAGCTTATGAATGAAACCAATATTTTCTTTTTGAATTATGTTTTGTTAGTTGAAAGGGGAGTTAAAGAGCAAGAGGGAGTTTGGGGACTACAGAAAGTTAGCTTATTTTAGCTTATGTTTGTTATGCTATACCCTGTTTTTGCTCTGGGAAGTCCAGGGTGGGTGGGTGGGGGGAGGGGGGTTGGAGGGAAGTGGGGGGAGGAGGGATGGGAAAAATTGCTGTAATGCTTGTTAAAACTTTTTAATAAAAAAAAAGAAAAGAAAATTAAGGATAGACTGTGTAATCCTGGGGAATTGCTATATGTGCATTTGTTAAAATTTGAGGAGGAGTTCCCAAACAGTACATAGGACAAACATTTTGATCGTTTCCTTTTCTCATTTGGAAGCTCATTGGGCTAGAACAGCAGAAGCGTGCTACTTGGAACCCATTCACACTAGCCTGAATCACTAGTTTTTGAGCACTGCAGGGGTGCCAGAGTTAGTTTTACAGAACATGCTGAGTAATGCAATACATATCCACTAAGCTGCTTAAGATAATGATTTGTCTAGATTGCCCTCTGGGAAGCAAGCAAGTGGTTCCTAAGATTGGTTCATTAGCCTTTTCAGAATTAAGTTAAAGGTTAATCTTGTGTTCACGTACTAAACCCTTTCTTGTGCCAGATTTAGACTGCATAAAATTGTGAATGTGATACTCTTTTGGGGATCAGTATTCCACCACGTTGTCCATTTGAACCCTGTCCAGAAGGAATGAATCAAGACTGGAGTCCACTGTTGATTTTTAACCATAAGTAGCCTCAAGCTTCTACCTGGACCCTACCTACACCTGGACCACTTTTCTAATATTCAGGATTTTTTGATTTTGCAAGAGGGTTCAAGTTTCCAAACTGCTCATTCACAGCACTGCCAAGCAGAGAGGTTGTTCCTTTTGAGACCATTCCAAATTTGGAATTTGGGAGATACATATAGTTCCATCTTCTGAAGATACATCGGTAGTTATTGTTGTCCGGTTGCTAAGTTATGTCTGACTCTTCACGATCCCATGGACCACAGCATGCCAGACTCCCCTGTTCTCCCAGAATTTTTCCAAATTCATGTTCATCACATCAGTGAAACCAGGGGTGAAATCCAGCAGGTTCTGATAGGTTCTGGAGAACCGGTAGCGGAAATGTTGAGCAGTTCAGAGAACCGGTAGCGGAAATTTTAAGTAGTTTGGAGAACCAGCAAATACCACCTCCGGCTGTCCCCAAAGTGGGGTGGGAATGGAGATTTTGCAATATCCTTCCATGAGGAATGGGGAGGGAATGGGGATTTTGCAGTATCCTTCCCCTGCCACACCCACCAAGCCACGCCCACAGAACCGGTAGTAAAAAAAATTTGGATTTCACCTCTGAATGAAACCATCTAACCATCTCATCCTCTGCCATCCCTTCTCTTTTTATTTAGTCTTTCCCAACATCAGGGTCTTCTCCAAGGAGTCCTCCCTTCTCATTTGGTGGCCAAAGGAGTTGAGCGTCAGCTTCAGTATCTGTCCTTCCAAGGAATAGCCAAATTTCATTTCCTTTAGGATTGACTTGTTTGGGTCTCCTTGAAGTCCAAGGGACTTTCAACACCACAATGTGAAAGCATCAATTCTTTGGCGCTCAGCCTTCCTTATGGCCCAACTCTCACAGCCATACTATTACTATTGGGAAAACCATAGCTTTGACTGCATGGGCCTTTATCTCTGCTTTTTAATATGTTGCCTAGGTTTGCCATAGCTTTCCTCCCAACAAATAGCTCGACCTGAGTGATTTAGCATTCAGACTTGATGCTGCTACAGTTCTTATTTCACATCTGTGTTTGGGTCTCTTTAGGAATAGATGTGTGATATGGTAGAACTGCCTTGTCTGGAAGTCACCTCCCAGCTGCAATTTATTACCCTGTGGCTGCTGAAACCCATTCAAAGCAAAGAGCATTGAGTCCTGGCTGACATTTCTCACTTTTTCCACATGGCACCATCCTCTGGAAATAGTGGCTTTAAGGAATTCTATTGATACAGGCAATAGAAAGAAGTATAAACTTTTCAGTGTGTGTATTTGTCTTTCAAATTTTTCCTGTAAGACATCGGCAAAGGATGCTGTTTCTTTCATCATAATTATAGCCACGATTTCTTGAAACAGCAGTATTTGAAACTAGATTGTATATGCTGACTTCTCCAGTTCGGAGAATGGAGGATTATTTTCTTACCTAAAATAGGAGTGAATGCATTCGCATTGTTTACTGTTTTACTGATGTTTTACAAGACTCACGCAGAGATTCAAAGAGACATGTTTAAATAATCATTCAGAGCTGCATTTCTTACATTGAAGTGTTTGGATTAGTAATTTGAATATTCTTGAGGTTTGGGACTCCCTATGCTTTTCTTTCTGTTTTAATCTTACAGTGACAGTGGGAGCAGGTACAAGTAGTCCTTGACTTAACAACTGTTCATTTAGTAACCAACTGCATGAAGACAAAAACCTTGTTGGATTGTATTTGTCAGTTGTTCATCTGCCCACATATTCAGGATCAGGGCCTTTTCCCAATATTTTAGGGGCTGCCACAAGGAAGAAGAGATGTCTGTTTTCCAAAGTGCCCGAAGGCAGAACAAGAAACATTGAATGGAAACTAATCAAGGAGAGAGGCAGCTAGAAAGGACAAATTTTGGGACTGTTAGAACAATTAACCAGTGCAATGAATAAAGAATTTAGAGAGGAATAAGGAAGACAGGTCAAAAAGAAAAAAAGCATAGCAACTAAAGTATTGAAGCGGGCAAGAGATGATGGATAGATGATTCTTTGTTTTTGGTGTTGTTTTGATTTGCCTTCCTTTTCCTTTTTCTTTCCTTTCTTTCATTCTTTTTTTCTTCTTTTTTTTTTAGGTAGGTGACATGATTAGACGTTAGGTAGAACAGAAAGAAAATGTTTTTTTTAAAATAAAGGATGACATGATTAAAAGTTAGAATAAGAGATAGAAATAAGAGAAAAGGAGAATATTAGTGTATACACTTTTATAAAAATAAGAGTAATAATAAGAGAAAACATGGAATAATTAAATAATGGAAGATTGCAACTTTATATAAATATGTATCACTATTAGAAATATACAAGTTGGATTGAAAGTAATAACTATGATTAATGCTATTAATCTTATTTGTATTAGAATGTATGGCACCCAGGCGCGACACTGTTCACGCATTGATATGTTTGTATAAAAATAAAGAAAATAAAAAACTTTTTAAAAAAAAAAACCCAGTGCAATGGCTTGCCTTCAGAAGTTGTTGGTGGTTCATCACCAGAGGCTTTTAAGAAGAGATTGGACAGCCATTTGTCTGAAATGGCATAGGGTCTCCTGCTTAAGCAGGGGGTTGGACTAGAAGACCTCTAAGGTCCCTTCCAATTCTCTTATTCTGTTATTTCACTGGGGAGTGAAGTGCTGGCAATTGTTCCCACCAGCTGATGATCAGATCACTTTTGCAAAGCCAAGTTGTGAACTGGACATCCGAGTAAAATTCTGCACAGGGGCAAAATAAGCCTTCCCAGTTAATGATTAATTTTGAGTAACTTTAAGAAAACGTTGGCAAAAATATAGGGCATACCATAGCAAATTCAGGGAAGTATGGGAGGCTAATAGGAAACAGTCAGTTAAAAGCTAAGTTTTTAAATGTATTGATATTGTGTTTCAGTTAAAATGCTAAAATCCATCAGGTTCATTCCCACTGGGGTTAAATCAGACTTGTCTTCTGAAAGCCATTTCTTGGTACTTTAAGGCAACTTTGCAGCAGTTCAGAATTATTACAAATTCTCGTTGTTTCTGTCTGATAGAAAACAGCAAATGGGTTTAAATTTAAACCAATATTTCTTATCCTTTGACAGATTATGGAGGAAACGAACACCCAGATCGCTTGGCCCTCTAAACTGAAGATTGGTGCAAAATCCAAGAAAGGTAAGTGTTGCGCTTTTTTTTGCATTTTATTTATTTTATTTTATTTGTCAAACATGTACGAGATAACAGGTATAAGTATAAATATGGACATGAGCACATGAAATGAATACAAATAAATGGCATTGGTATGACATGAGCTCTACCTTCATTCAGGATTCTTCATATCAGTTACCTACTTCACTTTTTTTTTTGAATTTTTTTTTTTTTAAACATAACAAAACATAAAAACAACCATCATTCAATACAATCACAAACAGTGTGTCGATTGGTTAAAATTCTTTTGTACTTAATCCCATATTTAAAGTTACAAATTATTTAATTTCTCTTATTTGACAATCTTATATATCCCTTTATATTATTTATATTTAAACAATACTATTTGATATGGGATTTGTTTTATCAATGGCTAGATAATAAAGCATGGATGAAGTATGAAATATGAAATTAAGGTAATGATAGAATATATGAAAGGTTTTCTTATGGGAAATAAGATGTTAGATACCTGTTAAATGAGAATAATAATATAAAGTGTTGCTTTTTTGTTGTGATTTGAACAAACCTTCATGAACGCAGCCGAATCTCGGGCTCCAAATTGATCTGATAGTAACTCTTGAAAACGTCTGCTACGTTCATGTACCTTCACCTGTTTCAAGATGTAAATTACAATCTCAGACACTTTGGCCAAACTCAGATACAGCTTCTCCATGGATTTTGTGTATATGGGAAAATGTGTACCGCATTTGTGCATCGGTTCATAAAAATGACTTAGTGAACTTTCCATCCCTGTGAGAGTAAATTGATCTCTAAATGCAAGTAATCCTCAACGTACAAAACATTTGTTTTAGTGACCATTCAAAGTTACAATGGCACTGGAAAAAATGACTTAAATCAAATCAAATCAAACCTTTATTGCAGTGGTGAAATCTAAAATTTGTTACTACCGGTTCTGTGGGCGTGGCTTGGTGGGGTGGAGTAATGTGACTGGGTGGGTGTGGCCAATTTTTTTTTTTACTTTTAAAACCATTTTTTCTACAACCTCTTCCGCAAAGAGGTTGTAAAAAAATGCTTTCAAAAGGCTCTGATGATCCCAGCTGAGTTGCCTGATCTGCAGAGGCTGTTTTAAAAAGCCTCTGCCGATCAGGCAACTCAGCTGGGATCATCAGAGGCATTTAAAAGAATAGAATACAATAGAATAATAGAATAGAATAGAATAGAATAGAATAGAATAGAATAGAATAGAATAGAATAGAATACTTTTATTGGCCAAGTGTGATTGGACACACAAGGAATTTGTCTTCTGTGCATAAGCTCTTAATGTACATAAGGAGAATAAAATACATTCATCAAGAATAAAAGATACAAAATTTAGTGATAGTCAAGGTTACTAATAAGCTATCAAATCGTACTAGGAAACAAATAAAAACAATATACAGTCATGGCCATAAATGTTGGCACCCCTGAAATTTTTCCAGAAAATGAAGTATTTCTCACAGAAAAGTATTGCAGTAACACATGTTTTGCTATACACATGTTTATTCCCTTTGTGTGTATTGGAACAAAACCAAAAAAGGGAGGAAAAAAAGCAAATTGGACATAATGTCACACAAAACTCCAAAAATGGACTGGACAAAATCATTGGCACCCTTTACTTAATATTTGGTTGCACACCCTTTGGAATAAATAACTGAAATCAGTCGCTTCCGATAACCATCAATAAGCTTCTTACACCTCTCACCCAGAATTGTGGACCACTCTTCCTTTGCAAACTGCTCCAGGTCTCTCTTATTGGAAGGGCGCCTCTTCCCAACAGCAATTTTAAAATCTCTCCACAGGTGTTCAATGGGATTGAACACCTGTGGAGAGATGGACTCATTGCTGGCCACTTCAGAACTCTCCAGCGCTTTGTTGCCATTCATTTCTGGGTGCTTTTTTTTTTTTTTTAATTTATTTATTTAAAACAGTACATCAAACAAAAAAAAAGAAATAGTCAAGCAAATGATCGCGACAGAAACTTTACATGATATTTACACTTTCTACGGTATGTAGGCTTCAGTCAAATTTAACAAATATTAAACATAGTCCTGGTTATACTTGACTTTTTGGGTGTCTGTTGTTCAACCAAACATACCATTTGTCCCAACATTGGAAATATACGGAGTCCTTTTGATCTCGCAATGCTTTAGTCAGTCTGTCGGCTTCTGCATAATCCAAAATTTTCTCCAGAATCAAATCTTCAGCCGGCAGATCTTTCCCCTTCCAATGTTGGGCGAAACATATTCTTGCTGAAGTGGTGATACACACAGACACCATATATTTGTGCCTATATTATCTGGCCTAATGTTCAGTAGATAGTACTCTGGTTTCAGGATTAGGTTATAACCTGTGATTTCCATAATCCATGCCTGTATGGTTTTCCAGAATTCCCTCGTCCTGGGACAGGTCCACCACATGTGGAAATAGGTGCCGATCTCCCCGCACTTCCAACAGTTTGGTGAGAGATTTGAATACATTTTAGAAAGACGGGCAGGTGGAAGGTGCCATCTATACAGCATCTTGTACACATTTTCTTTATATGATGTTGCCCACAGGAGTTTCATATGTTTGAGCCAGATTTCTTCCCATTTGGTCAAATCAATTGGATAGCCAATATTTCTCCCCCAGGCAATCATAGAGTCTTTAACTATTTCATCCCCTATCCAATAGTCTATTAAAAGTTTATATATCCTTGATAACATTTTATCCTCTTTTCCTAGAATGACATTGTCCAGTTCATGCTGATTCAAATTAATACCAACTTGTTCCCTATCTTTTTTAAATTTCGAGCAAATTTGGGCATAAGCCCACCAATCCAGTTGTCTTCCCTGCAACTCCAACTCATTTCTTGTTTTCAGACTGCCATGGGGGTCCAAAAGTTCCCGGTAAGAGAGGTGATTTTCTTTGTTATATAGAGGCCTATACGTTATAGCTTCGAGTGGGACCAGCCAGGAGGGGACTGAAAAGTAAAATTTACCCTTAATTTTCCTCCACGACTCAATTAGAATATTCCTCACATAATGTCCTGCAAGACACCTGTGCTTTGGGATTTTATTTTGCCAGAGAAAATAATGCCATCCTTGATGTAACCCCTCACCTTCCAAAATCAGCAACCTCCTTCTTCTCAACAATTTCTGGGTGCTTTTTGATGTAGGTTTGGGGTCATTGTCCTGCTGGAAGACCCAAGATCTCCAACACAAACCCAGCTTTCTGACACTGGGCTCTACAGTGTGACCCAAAATCTGTTGGTAATCCTCAGATTTCATGATGCCTTGCACACATTCAAGGCACCCAGTGCCAGAGGCAGCAAAACAACCCCAAAACATCAGTGAACCTCCACCATATTTCACTGTAGGTACTGTGTTCTTTTCTTTGTAAGCCTCATTCCGTTTGCGGTAAACAGTAGAATGATGTGCTTTACTAAAAAGCTCTATCTTGGTCTCATTTGTCCACAAGACGTTTGCCCAGAAGGATTTTGGCTTACTCAAGTACATGTTGGCAAACTGTAGTCTTGCTTCTTTATGTCTCTGTGTCAGCAGTGGGGTCCTCCTGGGTCTCCTGCCATAGCGTTTCATTTCATTTAAATGTCGACGGATAGTTCGCGCTGACACTGATGCTCCCTGAGCCTGCAGGACAGCTTGAATTGCTTTGGAACTTGTTTGGGGCTGCTTATCCACCATCCGGACTATCCTGCGTTGACACCTTTCATCAATTTTTCTCTTCCGTCCACGCCCAGGGAGATTAGCTACAGTGCCATGGGTTGCAAACTTCTTGATAATGTTGTGCACTGTGGACAAAGGCAAATCTAGATCTCTGGAGATGGACTTGTAACCTTGGGATTGATGATATTTTTCCACAATTTTGGTTCTCAAATCCTCAGACAGTTCTCTTCTCCTCTTTCTGTTGTCCATGCTTAGTGTGGCACACACAGACACACAATGCAAAGACTAAGTGAACTTCTCTCCTTTTTATCTGCTTTCAGGTGTGAGTTTTATATTGCCCACACCTCTTACTTGCCCCAGGTGAGTTTAAAGGAGCATCACATGCTTGAAACAATCTTATTTATCTACAATTTTGAAAGGGTGCCAATGATTTTGTCCAGCCCATTTTTGGAGTTTTGTGTGACATTGTGTCCAATTTGCTTTTTTTCCTCCCTTTTTTGGTTTTGTTCCAATACACACAAAGGGAATAAATATGTGTATAGCAAAACATGTGTTACTGCAATACTTTTCTGTGAGAAATACTTCATTTTCTGGAAAAAATTCAGGGGTGCCAACATTTACGGCCATGACTGTAATTGAAAGATACAAGCAACATGGTTATAGTGATAAGTGGGAGGAGATAGGTAATAGGAAGGAAGAGAAGAATAATAGTAATACAGTCTTAGTAAATTATTTGGCAGTGTTGTTGGAATTACTTGTTTAGCAGAGTGATGGCATTCGGAAAAAAACTGTTCTTGTTTCTAGTTGTTCTGGTATGCAGTGCCCTATAGCATCGTTTTGAGGGTAGGAGTTGAAATAATTTATGTCCAGGATGCGAGGGGTCCATAGATATTTTCACAGTCCTCTTTTTGACTTGTGCAGTATACAGGTCCTCAATGGAGGGCTGGTTGGTAGCCATTGTTTTTTCTGCAGTTCTAATTATCCTCTGAAGTCTGTGTATGTCTTGCAGATCTCACTAAAGTATTAATATTGAAAATAAACAAGTTTGGAGTTCTTTTAAAAAATTGTGGGCAAGCGAACTTGGGCAGGAATCTAAACAATCAGAATGCTCCCTGCAAGAGTTGCTAGCTTTTTTTAATATGCAAAAGCAATGCCAGATTAAAAATCAAATACTTGGATCTATACTGTACTTACTGTAGATGAAGGGAGCAGGCAACCATTTGTGAAAAACCTGCAAGGCTCTTTGTCCAGGCAGCCTCTGAGAATAAGACATGATTGAACAGAAGGGGGGAAAAATCCATAAATGAATATATTTCAAGTCTTCTAGACATTATTATTTCTATCAAATGTTCAATGTAGCAGAAATTCGGATTAGCTGAACATAGAATTGGAGTACTAAGACGATTGTGAAAGACATTATGATAAAATCAATGCAAAACAGATGGAAAGATTTTTTTAAAAAAGAATCTACCTTGTCAGCATCTCTCCCCCCACACACACACCCCAAGTCAGGAGGCCTTATTAAGTCCATTTTCTTCAAACATAGAACATCAGTGAGGAGGTCCTTTGAAGGAGATACAGGATGAAAGGCCAGCTGCAAATGAACTGATCTGGATATTGGCATTTGTCTGTTGTGTTGGCAGTAGGATTTGGAACAGCCACACGTAGGGGTGTGTTAAAGACACACTCGTTCTGCTGCTACTTTGATTCATTTTGGTGGGAAAGAGCTGCTTGCAAACATTTTAGCTTGGAATGTTGAAGGCTCAATTTGGTTTTGAAATTGTTGGAGCTGATTTTCCATACCATAAGCGCATGATTAACTGAAGCGTACAAAGTAAAGAGAGCAATCATCGTAAAGATTTTGAGTTATGAGATGTTCTCATGTGATCATCATTAAACAGTGTTTGGATGCATGCATATTGGATGGAAAAAAATTAAAAGGAGCTCTTTGTGAGATGACAAAGGCAGACATCTTCTTGAACTCAAGTTTATTTTATTTTGCTTTATTTTCTGGTTTCTAAGATTTAACACGAGGGTTGTGGTTACTCCAACATGCGGTCCTTCTCTTTTTATCCCTTGCGTTGAATTTAAGTTTTTAATCCCTTCCCTGTTTTCGGCATCAACAATCAACACTATAAACAACCTTCGGATAATGTCTGAAGAAATGATGATTTTGAAATTGCAGTGTTGTGTTGTTGTGATTAAAATGTCAGCAATTTAACATCTTGTAGATGATTAGAGGGCTGGAAGCTAAAACTTATGAAGAACAATTGCAGGAATTGGGTAAGTCTAGTCTAGTGAAAAGAAGGACTAGGGATGATATCACACCAGTGTTCCAACATTTGAGGAGCTCCTACAAAGGGGAGGGGGTCAGACTATTTTCCAAAGCAGCAGAAGACAGGACAAGAAGCAATGGATGGAAACTAGCTAAGGAGAGAGAAATTGAACTAAGGAGAAATTTCTTGACAGTTAGAACAAATAACTAGTGGACCAATTTGCCTCCAGAAGTTGTAGGTGCTCCAACACTGTAAATTTTCGAGAAGAGATTGGGTGGTCATTTGTCTGAAATAGTATTAAGTTTCCTGCTGATCAGGGGGTTGGACTAGAAGACCTCCAAGGTCCCTTCCAACTCTGTTATGTTATTCTACAGTTCAGTTATGTGAAATGATACCTTCTAAAAAAAGTGAAAGTCGAACACAATTTGAGATAATTTTAAAGGAAGTAGCTAGATAGATTTAAGACTTTGCTTTCAAAGTTACTGGCTTCTCCCACTGAAGTGGAATGAGGTCATAGAATTGCATGTAAAAGCGTGGAAAATCAGGATATTGTTCCCAGTACAGCGGTAATTTTTGGAATATATGTGAAACTAGAAGATGTAGAATGCGTCACATTATTATAAAAACCACTTGAAAGAGTTAGCACATTTGGATGGAACTCAGAAGTTCAGTAGTCCAAACTACATGTTGGTAAGAAGTCATCTCCAGCTGTTGTTCCTTGGTCCAATTTTCACTCTTAGTCAGATATTGTGAGATAACAATTTCTTTAATACCAGACCAAGTGGCTGGCTTCAGAAAATTCTCCTTTTTCTCTCCTATCTCTGCATTTGTTTTTCATGTCCTTGGATACTCAGATATCCAAGAAAATGAATTCCATTCCTTGATGTTTGTGCTTTTGGTTCAGATTGTTTCAGCATTAAAAGACCATCATGTGGGAAACTTTCAGGCAGTTTAAAGCTCCCTGATTTAACAGAATAACAGAGTTGGAAGGGATCTTGGAGGTCTTCTAGTCTAACCCCCTGCTCAGGCAGGGAACCGTATAACATTTCAGACAAATGATTGGCCAATCTCTTCTTTAAAATCTCCAGTGTTGGAGCACCCACAACTTCTGGAGGCAAGTCATTCCACTGATTAACTGTTCTAACTATCAGGAAATTTAGTTTCCTTAGTTCTAGATTGATTCTCTCTTTGATTAGTCTCCATCCATTGCTTCTTGTCCTGCCTTCAGGTGCTTTGGGGAATACAATAACATCTAGACTTATATACCGCTTCATAGTGCTTTACAGCCATCTCTAAGCATTTTACAGAATCAGTCTGTTGCCCCCAACAATCTGGGTCCTTGTTTTACCGACCTTAGAAAGATGGAAGGCTGAGTCAACCTTGAGCAACTCAGAATCGAACTCCTGGAATAAGCAGTGAGTTAGCCTGCAGTACTGCATTCTATCCACCATGCCACCATGACTAGACCCCCCTCTTTTTCATGGCAGCCCCTCAAATATTGGAGCACTGCTATCATGTCACCCCAAGGTCCATTTCTTATGGACTGCTCCATCTCTTTGTTCTCCTCCTTTCCCTTTAATATCCCCCTCAGAAGATGATAAATTTCCAGATAATTTTTAAAAGAATTCTTCTGTCCTAATTTCCTTAACAGTTTTAGTTTTGGAGAGAAAAGATTTTGACTCAGTAAAGTCTAAATGTTAAGTATGCTTTCTCCCATCCAAAACAATCCTGGGTTAACTAAGGTTTTTGGTTTTCTTCACGGCAAACAGCCTTTAGCTGCAGTTATTCATTCGTGTCTCCTTAGACTGGATTTCCACCGTTCATGTCTATTGGCACTGATTCTCGGCATTGTTTCCTGTGTTGTGTTAAATGCGCCTGAAAGTCCAAAATTTTATTAAATGGATAATTTCTGACGTGAGAATGTAGAAATAGAGAATCTTCATATCTTGATTTATTTGGAAAAACACAACTGCAGCACTATTCAGGTTAATAAGCTAATATGGAACTGCATAATGGTAAATATTTATTTATATACCATCTGACTGGCTCACAGGTTAAAAACATTAAAAAGAAGAATAAAGGTACCATAATAGACAACAATAAAGAAGTAAAAGGTGTAGTGGAGATGATAAACCATAGAATAATGAAGAAGAACACATTCACTCATACAACTCAAAGGGAGCTTCCGTCATCCCCATCAAAGTCTAGGGGAATTGGCTGGTCTTTAAGGCTCTTTGAAACATTTTGAACTCAACAGAGAATTGATCTTAAGCACTGTCAGTACAGTATGATTACCTTGTGTCATTCATGTGATGCAGACAGTTCACTTTGACGTCCAAGAAATTTGATGCATCCTTCAAAAAAGTAGGATCACATTGTTGAGGAAGAAGGAAAAGAGAATGGCCGCAGTGTTCTAGGAGTGTTGGTCAATAAATCTGGAGAGAAGCCAATATGAGTAAAGTTATTCAGTAGAAGAGAATATATGTTGCTCAGGGTTGAATTTAGGAGACTTTTTCCTGTTCGTTTGTCTGGTATTAATCCCTGCTTATCTGGGTGTTGGCTTCTGGAGAGGATGTGTTCTGGTCTTTTTCTTTCCTTCTTAGCTATTTTATTGTCTCTTTTGAATACTGTATAAATATATTTAGGAACTACCAAGGAGAAAACCACATCCCCAACAATACTGGCATCGCATCTTCTTGTTTGTAAAAAGTGAGCAAACCGCACACTCACCAACAATGATGAAGCTTTTGCTTGCAGAAGTAAAACATCTGCAAGCAAAGAGCCAAGCTGAGAGAACACCAAGGACTCCATCCTTCAATACAAAATTACTGAAGTACCAAATAACTTTTGGTACTTTTTCACATTCATGCTTAGGTATCAAACCAAGTAGTGTTCTGCTTTGCAAACATCAGCCATCCCATATATTTTTAGGAACGATTTATGAACTGCATTGGTCTAGTATGAAATCATAATGCTATCATTCACTCAGGATTTTTGATGACAACGTTTTAGTTGGAGCGCATCCCAACAAAAGACCAAGTGGAGTAATCTTTTCTGGGCTCCAGAGCTAAGCAGCATCATGTATGGTTGGTTCTTAGAAATTGCCAAAGAGTTCAAGGATTGTGGGCCAGATCAGGAAGCTGAAGAAAGAAGAAGGCAGTGGCAACTTCTTCTGTTCTACTTCCAGGAAGACTGGCCTGGATTGTCCATGAAAGCACCAGGACTCAACCTCAGATCAAAGGAGACTATAATATGCTTTGTTCAAATCACAGATCTGAGAATGGATCACCTCAGGGGTGAAATCCAGCAGGTTCTGACAGGTTCTGGAGAACCGGTAGCGGAAATTTTGAGCAGTTCGGAGAACCAGCAAATGCCACCTCTGGCTGGCCCCAGAGTGGGGAGGGAATGGAGATTTTGCAATATCCTTTTCCCAGGAGTGGGGAGGAAATGGAGATTTTGCAGTATCCTTCTGCCATGCCCAGCGAGCCACGCCCACAGAACTGGTAGTAAAAAAAAAAAAATTGGATTTCACCAGTGGATCACCTTCCTGGAAGGTGCTTTTTCTATTCCTCCTACCAGAACCTGTCCCAGACCCTCAGAAATGACGTAGGATCACAGACCTCCGGATTTTTCGTCGGGCCCTAAAAACCTATTTATTTCAACTAGCTGGGCTGGCTTGAGTTAAATTTTAAATTGATTTTAAATTGGGTTGTTTTAATTTACGGCCAAATATTTAATTATTTTAATACTGTTTTTAAATTTTGTATGCTCTGTTTTTACTTTGGCTGTGCACCGCCCTGAGTCCTATTTGGAGAAGGGCGGTATAGAAATTTAATAAATAAATAAATAAACAAACAAACAAACAAATAAATAAATAAATAAATAAGCCACCTCTGCCTTCCCTTGACTCTGCCATGATCTCATTATTTGTGCTTACAAATGTTGACCCTCTTCTGCGATCAAGCCAAATATTTTTTGAGCCCTTTAAAAGGGAAAGACAATGTTGTTCGCTACTTTGATCAGAAATGAAGGAAAAGCACAGCTGTGAAAACAATCTAAACTGTGCAAGTTGCAGCCTTATCTCTCTGGCTTTCGCTGCAGGCTAGCAGTGGGTCCCTCAGTTTCCATAGCTACCTGCTAAGCAGCCCGGTCCTCTCGCTTGGTATGCCTGGAGTCAATCAGGGCTCATGAACGGAGGGAGAATTCAAGATCACTTGCTTTGTGTGTGGAGAGCCCCGTGAGCTGCTGCCAGCAGAATCTTTTTTTTTTTTTGTTAAAAAAAGCATTTTCTTGAGGTTTTGGTTCCCAAGGTATAAAGTGTAGGTTTGGGGGTTTTAGCCATTCACCAGGACACACATGTTCAGCTCTTGGCAGGTTTCCTTGCTAGGTCTCCATGACAACCAACATATACCTAGATATGTCATCAGCTGTGCTGTGTGTTTCTGCATCTAGCAGAATTCCTCCATGGTTCAAACATGGGATTTCTTTCTTTCTTTCTTTCTTTCTTTCTTTCTTTCTTTCTTTCTTTCTTTCTTTCTTTCTTTCTTTCTTATTTTAATACAAACATTTCATCTTTCATTAAACAGTGCGTCGTCTGGGTACCAATATTTTGTGCAATAACAATCAAAATTTACAGCCATATTTATTATTTTATCCATTCTTAAATTAATACTGATACCTAACATACCTACTATTGTAACAATCTTCTTCTCAGCTTATTTAACTTTGTTAAAACGTTTTCCACATTTCACTCCTCCGCTTTTCTTTCTAATTTTCGTATTTATTCTCTGACCATTGATAAAATAACTCCTATATACTATAGTAGTCCGATTCTTCCTTTCCTTTAATTGCAAGTGTTAATCTATTCATTTCTGCACATACTAATATTTTCGTAATCCCATTCTCATCCGTAGGGATCTCTTCACTTTTCCAATTTTGTGCAAATACAATTCTAGCTGCAGTTATTATGTGAATAATCAAATATACATTTTCTTTACTAAGTTTCTGGTAAAATCCCCAACAAGAATAATTCAGGTTTGAAATCTTCTCTTTCTTGATGGGGAGGGGAAGGAGAGGAAGAGATAATTCAGTTCTGTTGCACAATCTTGCACAATCTGAAGGAGCATTTGAAGTAGCACATACAGCTGTGCGTGAGAGGGGCACCAAACTGAACCATCAAGAGGTCTTCTGCTACCACCAAGGCTGGAACCTTTCCTCTTTCCAAAGAAACTTCTTCTCTTGGAATGCCTGTTATTTCATGTGTCGTACACATGTTGTAAACTTGAATAAATCAAAATATACCTCTTCTATTTAAGGCAGGTTGAACCCAATCTAGTGCCTTTCAAAGGTGGAAACCTTGGAATTGGTCTAGAATACCTAAAGGACCCAAGATAAAGGGAGGTTGTTCTGATTCTTGAAATTTTACACATGCTTTGAAAATGCATCCAGAGCATGAATGCCTGAAAAATGGTCTTCTTGCCAGCCCAAGCCTTCTGAATAACCATGAACAGAGTGGTTTTGTCTAGATGAAGACTATTTTAACAATGAAATTGCATCCCATTGCTGAATACGATGTGGCATTACATCTCATTGCCCAGAATTGTTATGGAATTCCCATTAACTAGACATTCTGTATTGGACTGCCAGGATTAAATACACGGTTGCATCAGTTATGAAATGGGGAAAAAAAGGAAGAAGAATTAGGGCTAATACCTGTGTTGGAAAATTCAAAACTTTTGGCTCAGTTCTATGCCTCTTGGACCAAATGCCATGTAGGATGGGCTGTCTGGTGAAGGGAAATGACCCCAAGTCCATCCTGAGCCCAAGTCCATCCTGAGCCCAAGTCCATCCTGAGCAGGGTGATCACAATCAGCTGTCTCATTGCAAGAGGAGGAGGCATGGCCTACTCCTTTTCTACCCACGGCTTCTTGACAGCTGCTATAACCTACATTCTAGTTCTACATATTTGCAGAAACTGTGTAGCTTGGCCTGCACTGTTTTCCTGGAGTTATACCTACACTAGTGGTGGGTTGCTCCCGGTTCACCCCGGTTCGGGCAAACCGGTAAAGGTGGCGGTGGGAGTCTCCACTCACCCACCCAGATGTCATCAAAAACGCTCTGCGCATGCACAGAAGTGCCACACACTCGCAAAGCTTCTGCGCGCTACCGATGGCAAACTGGTAGCACTGGGATTTGAAACCCATTACTGACCTACACGTAAGCAAAAGGTAGACTGGCAGGGAGAAGACTACTTCTTTGATGCAGAACAAGTGGACCAGGGGTGTCAAACTCTATTTCATTGGGGGCCACATCAGGGTTGTGTTTGACCTCAGGGGCTGAGGGGGTGTGGCCAGCTTGACATCACTCATGTCGGGGGCACCTGTGGTGGTCCGATTGTTCTGCCAGCAAAAACGGGCTCCCGAGCTTCGTTTTCGGCTGCCACGGCCTCCTGCCCCTGAGGTCAAACCACATGCGGCCCTCCTGAGATCCGTTTTCACTGGCAGAGGGTTGCAGGAGGCCATGGCAGCCGAAAACGAAGCTCAGGAGCTCGTTTTCGCTGGCGGAGACAGCACAGGCTGGTCCTTGACTGTTTCCAGGGCGGCCGCGCAGGCCAGATCTACGTACCCCTCCACAGCCTGGATCCAGCACCCAGGCCTTGAGTTTGACACCCCTGAAGTAGACAAAAACAGGACAAGTAAGATATCCGAAGAAGGAATAACGGAACAGGGTGAGAATTGGGCGATTTATTTTTGGTTTTGGTTTTTCATCCATTCTTTCCAGTGTTGCAAATATATATTTGGGACCAGTTTAGTGTGCTTCTTCAAAGACGTCTCTTTTTAAAAGCATTCTCGTTGCGACACTCTTCAAAGTCAGAAGATTCTTCGTCCCATCCAATCACAGTGTGGAGACCACAAGTGTCCAAGGGGATGCCTCCCATGTCGAAGTTTTGTGAGAAGAAGTGTTCAAAGGAGGGGGTGTGGTTGAGAGCAGCCCACGATTGCCAACCGGTTTTTTCTGATACACAAGTTTTGAGAATAAAAAACTGGGTTTTTTTTTCAGCCACTGAGAAGATGTCAAGAAGGTTTGTGAATGTTTGCCCCTTAGGATCCGAGTTGTTATGGCCGATGCGTTTCTAAAAGCATTCCTTTTCATTTGAATACTTAAAGTGCAGGCAAGGTGGAGCGGGAAGCGGGGGAGGGGGTGTCTTCCCAGATGAGCAGCATAATCTGTAAAGGGAGAGTTTGCTGCAGCAACATCTGTGAACAGGGGAGCCCAAAAAATGTGCTTTTCCATTCATGGAACTCGATGCCAGAAAGTTACATGAGTGCTTAAGGAATGCAAATATTCCTTCTCCCTGAATCCCTAATGCTTGTGTGGAAAAAAGCATCAAGGGAAGAAGAAACTACTATTCTTATGTATTTCCCTTCCCTTCCTCCCTTTTTCCTTCCTTCCTTCCTTCCTTCCTTCCTTCCTTCCTTCCTTCCTTCCTTCCTTCCCTCCCTCCCTCCCTCCCTTCTTTCCTTCCTGTTTGAACCTTTTGTGTATCCAGAGAACTGTCTGCCTGGGTCCCTAACCTCACACAATATTGCCAGAGATTTTTGGGTGGAGCTTAAGTTTAGGAATAAGATGGAAGAAGCTTTCTAAATGTCCTTATGCTAACCTGGGCTACAAAATAGCACCAGGGCATCTTGTGCCTAAATCTCATGCAAATCTGGAAAGGGAACTTTGCAGTCATTTGAAAGGAGCAAATGCATCCTCCAGATTCCTATAATGGGGCAAATTACCTTTAAATTTTTCCCGGTAATATTTCTGAATGCATAAATAAACACAGAGAAGAACTGTGTATTTTTACTGCTTGCTAACTGCCTGTAACATCTCATGCTCCAAAAGTCTTATCTGAACTTTCCCTGTAGTGTCTTACATTCAGCTTTGGCTGGTGTGTTATTGTTTTTCTATATCTATAGAATTCTTGGGTGGTTTTTTAGTACCCTTTTATTTTTAGATTTTGAACTTATCTTTTGGCCAAGAAAAAAAAATGAACTCATTCAAAATCTTGCATAACTTCTATCATACATGTTACTGAGTTTAATTTTTGAAAGTCTAATCCTTGAATACGGTGATAAAAAACATTCACATTAGAAGTGCTTGAGCAAACCATGAAGTCTGTATGATAAACAATTGCTACCAATAGAAGAGAATCTGCCTGGCTCAGGATTCAACAGTGGAGTCTTTGGTGCTCTCTGAGGTTGGTGGGGTTTTTTGCAGACATTTCATTACCCAAATAGGTAACATCATCAGTCCTAATAATCAATTCCTAGTGTTATAAACCAAGAAACTGAACTCTTTACTAATTCATTCTCAGTCATCTTAACCAGGAAGTATGTCTCTGAAGAAGCCAGGACCTATCAAGCCATTGTATGCAAACAACAGACTAGACTAGACTAGACTAGACTTGACTTGACTTGACTTGACTTCTTTATTGGCCAAGTGTGATTGGACACACAAGGAATTTATCTTTGGTGCATATGCTCTCAATGGACATGAAGAGAATAAAATACATTTATCAAGAATAAAAGATACAACACTTAGTGATAGCCAAGGTTACTAATAAGCTATCAAATCATATTAGGAAACAAATAAAAATAATATAAATTGAAAGATACAAGCAATATGGTTATAGTGGTTATACTATAAGCAACATGCTTATAGTAATAAGTGGGAGGAGATAGGTAATAGGAAGGAAGAAAAGAATAATAGTAATACAGTCTTAGTAAATTATTTGACAGTGTTGTGGAATTAGTTGTTAAGCAGAGTGATGGCATTCGGGAAAAAACTGTTCTTGTGTCTAGTTGTTCTGGTGTGCAGTTTTGAGGGTAGGAGTTCGAACAATTTATGTCCAGGATGCGAGGGGTCCATAGATATTTTCACAGCCCTCTTTTTGACTCGTGCAGTATACAGGTCCTCAATGGAAGACAGGTTGCTAGTAATAGTTTTTTCTGCAGTTCTAATTAACCTCTGAAGTCTGTGTTTCCTGTGTAGTGTATGAGATATTGTGAAGTTGCTTTAGGGAGATAATCTGGAGCAGAGATGTCAAGGTCAGCAAAAGTGCCTGGCAAATATTGCAAGGAATAATAAACTGAAGGAATACTCAATTTGGGGCTGCAATCATGGCACTTTGAGATGGGGAGATTGCATGGTGGCGCAGTGGTTAGAGTGCAGTACTGCAGGCTACTGCTCCCGGCTGCCTGCAATTTGGCAGTTCGAATCTCACCAGGTTCAAGGTTGATGCAGCCTTCCATCCTTCCGAGGTGGGTAAAATGAGGACCCAGATTGGGGGGGGGGCAATAGGCTGACTCTGTAAACAACTTAGAGAGGGCTGTAAAAGTGGTATATAAGTCTAAGTGCTATTGCTATTTATATCATGTGTGCATAAAGCATCCATAACATACAGTACCCAGCCTCGGTTCTACTCATTCTTCCAAACTTTGGTGACCTTGGTCCTTGCTTCCTCTACCTTACCTGAAGCATAGCAGTACATGTGTTTGGCTGAGCTCCACAAAGCTGGGACCCTGTGCTTTGTTCCTGGTTCCAGGCAGGAAAATAGGTAAATGCAATTAGCCCCTCTTCAGTCCTTCTCTATCCGTAGAGGAACAGTAAAAGGGGAACCAGGCTGAGCTAATGTGGGAACACTCCTCCAGTTACATTGTAAAGTAACTAAAAGTTACATTGAAAGTAACTAAAAGTATGAGAAGGGCTGAGAAGTTTTTGTGTACATCCGTGTCTCAGTCCACCCCATAAATTCTTTTCCATCTTAAATAATCAACCAGTGATGTTTGTTCCATGCAAGGAAACACATTCATATTGAGTCAAAGTTGTTTAGATTTCTCTTTTCCATTCAAGTAGATAATGCTGACTTGTGTTTTCGGTCCTCCCTCCAAACCGTCAAATCTGCCATATTTCATTGTTTTATTCTTAACTTGCCAAAAGTGGATGACTCTGTTCCATGTTTATTCTGATCTGCTGGAAACAAGGAGACCTCTCTTGAATGGGTGGTCCTTCACGTCAAGAACTTAGCAGAACACTGGAATTCTTTTCAAATTGGCTTCATTTGATTATTGGCTTTGTGGGTAAACTGAAGGAATCTGTATTGGAGTCACTGTGGCTCCAAAGGACAGCTTACCACATATTTTGCTTGTTTACTTGTTCAGGATTTTTTTTTTTTTTAAAAAAAAAACAATCTGCAAAATTTACAGCAACTATCTTTTTGGAATGACCGAATCACTAAAACACTTTCAGGGCTCATTATAAATTCAAAATATTTACTTGGTGTCATTAAGTTCATTAGAACTTATCTGGTTCGACTCCCGATCAAGATTTGTAGTGAATGTTTTTCGACAACTTGTTTGTTAGAATGCCATCGGGATTACAATATGTTTTTTAGCAGCAACTACATCTGTTTTAGTTTAAGGCATTCACTCTGACCAAGAAACATAGGGTGGTGTGCATGTCCACGTGAGAAATAAATGGATTTTTTTTCGTATTTTCAGCAAATGCTTTCATATTTGTTCTGCGCTTGAGAATGATACACGGGATATCCCCAAGGTATCCCCGATTCACCTCTTTCGAAACAGAAACGCTTCCATCCAGATTTTCTTTGTAGTCAAGGCATCATCCTTCATGCTGATTTCATGTGCATTCACATTGATTTCCTCACTACGTAGGCAAAACTGCCCAGTTTAACTTAAGATCTCTAAGATGGGGCTTAGGAGTTAACATGTTCATTCCACTCGGAAGTTGAGACTTAGAACATAGAACAACAGACCTGGAAGGAACCTCGGAGGTCTTCTAGTCCAACCCCCTGCTCAAGCAGGAGTCCCTATACCATTTCAGATAAATAGTTGTCAAGTCTCTTTTTGATAGCCTCCAGTGATGGAGCTCCCACAACCTCTGGAAGCAAGTCGTTCTAGTTGATTGCTCTCACTGTCTGGAAATGTCTCCTTATTTTTAGATTGCTTCTCTCCTTGATTAGTTTCCATCCATTGTTTCTCATCTTGCCTTTTGGTGCAAAAAGGGTCTTTGTGGGACCCTCTCAAATATTGGAACACTGCCATCTTGTCTCCTCCTAGTCTGTCTAGACTAGACATACCCAATTCCTGTAGCCGTTTCTTGTATGTTTTAGCCTCCAGTCTCTTAACCAGTGGTGGGTTGCCCCCGGTTCGCACCGGTTCTATAGAACTGGTAGTAAAACCGGCGGGAGGCTCCGCCCACCGATCTCAACACCATCAAAACGCTTCTGCGCATGTACAGAAGAGTATGTGCACGGCCCCGCTGCAAACCGGTAGTAAAGATAAGTAGAACCCACCCCTGCTCTTAACCATTCTTGTTGGTCGTCTCTGCATTCTTTCCAGAGTCTCAAGACCTTACGCACTTTCTTGAAATTTGGTAATGTTTGTGTTTTACTATGTATTTTCCCAATGGCTTTACTTTCTGTAAGCTACTCTGTGCACCAAATCGCTTTTCCGTGTTCAAATGTCTTGATTTATTTATTGCGCTTGTATTCTTCTTTTCTTTGGGAAGTCTCCTCTAATTGTATCCCACTTAGAGGTGCCCTTTTGAGGAAGCTGAGCTGAATGAGGGCCTGCCCAAGTCCTACAGAGAGCTACACTGCAGTTATCCCCGCTTTTCAGGGTAATGGATATGGAATAACTACAGCAATAAATAAAATTAGGTAGCTCCGTTAACATCTTGGAGAAATTGTAGACAGTAGCTCCTGAGGCGTGGCATTTGCCAAGCTGAGTCTAGATCAAAGGAGCTGCCAAACAAGGATGAACGGATGCGGTGGGAATGATCTCAGCACTGAAACAATGGAAGAAAAGTGTCTGGAAGCAATCAATGATAGATTGCATTGTGGTTAATTAGGGGAGAAATAGACTTAATAGTTGCTAGCTGATTTGAAACTGTCACAACCTCTAGAACCCCTATTTCTCTCCAAACATCATAATCAAGAGTACAAGGGAAGCTTTAGCTCCAGAAATCTATATTGTAGGCAACCCAACTGCCAAGCTAATTGCCAGGATTTTGCTGGCTGTGATTCTAGAAGTTAAATCATTTTTGGTTTATATTGATGCACATCTGTTTCTTGTTCTCTGCTTATGTGAACGTCTCCATGTTTGAAATAGGCCCATATCAGATGATTCTGAGGAGAGAGCTGTCCTCTCACGATCTCTGGCTTGGCCTTCATTTTCAACCATGAGAAGGACCCAGCCTCCTCCTTGTATCTATGCCTTCAATACAACGTGCCCATCTACAGCAAGAGAACATTTTTCCCCCTGTGTCTGTTGGCCAAGCCAACAGTTTTTGGCCTTCCCACTCTTTCTGAGGTGGAAGTGAAACATCGGTCATAAGCAAGACGTGGTCAGTACAGTTTGAAGCAGAGAAATTTTGGGGGTCAGTCACTTTAGGCTGTTCTAAAACAAGCTTCTGGGTTTTCTTACACAAATCAGAATTAGAATAGAGCTGGAAGCCAAAGGTGCTTTTTCAAGAGGCAACTGGACTTTCTGGTTTTTCTCTGAAGACATTTCACTTCTCATCCAAGAAGCTTCTTCAACTCTGGCTGGGAATGGAAGCAGGGGTGAAATCCAGCAGGTTCCGAAAGGTTCTGGAGAACCGGTAGTGGAATTTGAGTAGTTCAGAAAACCAGCAAATACCACCTCTGGCTGGCCCCAGAGTGAGGAGGGAATGGAGATTTTGCAATATCCTTCCCCCAGGAGTGGGCAGGGAATGGAGATTTTGCAGTATCCTTCGCCTGACATGCCCACCAAGCCACGCCCACAGAACCGGTGGTAAAAAAAATTGAATTTCATCACTGAATGGAAGGATTTATACTCCCTGCAAACAGCTGGTCATTTGTATTCTTTTAGAGCAGTGGTCACCAACTGGTGGTCTGTGGACCACCGGAGGTCCCCGAGAAAATTTTGGTGGTCTGCAGAAAAATTATTTGCATTTTTAATATTGCACAAAATCAAGGGTCCTCAAACTATGGCCCCTGGGACAGATACGTGCAATGAACATTTGTGTTGCTGCAGAGAGTCTCCCCCTTCGAGGTCTTTTTGTGTGGGTTGGAGGGGGGCAGAAATTCCGATTTGGGATCTGCTTCAGCCTCCTGGTGCTGGGGCTTTGGCCGAAGGCTGGAGGGAAGTACCGTTGGTGATGAAGAGCCAGAGGACCTTGTTCCAGTGGGACTGCATCATGGCCTGGAACTGCCTGACCATCTCAGCCTGCTGAGCCTCCAGGCACCAGTACCTAGCCTTGCACTCCTGCAGGTCTTCCCTCTGCTTGGAAAGCCTATGCTCGTAGTCCTCAATGAGGTGCTGCTGCTGAGCCTCCTTCTCGGTCAGATCCAATTTGAACTGAGCTGTTTTGCTAACTCTTTCTCGTGGTGGCTGCTTAGCTCCAACAACTGCTTCCTGTTGGAGCCCTAAGGAGCCCAGGCGGGGAGGCAATGAGTTGGCCACGCCCACCCAGTCAGTCATTAGGCAGATCATATTAGTGGTCCTTGGGATTTAAAATTATGAACTTAGTGGTCCCTGAGGTCCAAAAGGTTGGGGACCCCTGTTTTAGAGAGTTGTTGAAGCCACCTAGAGGTTTCACCGGGGTAGTAGGTAGTACAAATGGGTGTGGAGCCTTCTTGGAACTGTTGATAGGACTGTGTTGTAGACTGGAGATAGACGATGTCATAACCCCCCCCCCCCATTGAGAGAGGGCTGTCAATTTTGACATAGATGGGCTCTTTGACCCTTCATTCAAACCAGACCCTTCATTCTCTGTCCAAAATTACTTTGACTTTGTTGTCTTTGAAAGAGTGGCCTTTGTCTTTTAAATGCAGATGGAGCTGGAAGGCATTTTGGAGGTCTTCTAGTCCAACCCACTTCCAACAGGAGATTCTATATCATTTCAGACAACTGACTGTCCAGTCTCTTCTTAAAAACCTCCAGTGATAGGGCACCCACAACTTCTGAAGGCAACTTCTGTTCCACTGGTTATTTCTCCTCACTGTTAGGAAGTACCGGTATCTCCTTAATTCCAGGTTGCTTCTCACCTTGATTAGTTTTCATCCATTGTTTCTTGTCTTTCCTTCTGGTGCTTGGGAGAATAAATTGACCCCTCTTCTTTGTGGCAGCCCCTTAAATATTTGAATACTGCTATCGTGTCACACCCTAGTCCTTCTTTTCTCTAGACTAAGGTAAAGGTAAAGGTTCCCCTCGCACATATGTGCTAGTCGTTCCTGACTCTAGGGGACGGTGCTGATCTCCGTTTCAAAGCCGAAGAGCCAGCGCTGTCAGAAGACGTCTCCCTGGTCATGTGGCTGGCATGACTCAACGCCCAAGGCACAGAGAGCGCAGTTACCTTCCCACCAAAGGTCTCCCTATTTTTCTACTTGCATTTTTTACCTGCCTTCGAGCTGCTAGGTTGGCAGAAGCTGGGACAAATAATGGGAGCTCATCCTGTTATGCAGCGCTAGGGATTCGAACCGCTGAACTGCCGACCTTCTGATCGACAAGCTCAGCGTCTTAGCCACTGTGTCCCCTTCTCTAGACTAGCCAAACCCAAATCCTGCAATCGTTCTTCATATGTTTTAGTCTCTGTTGGTGAACCTTTTTGGCACTGAGTGCCAAAATGGGAGTGTGTACATGTATGTGCGTGCACCAGAAGAGCAGCTGCCTGGTACACATGTGCTCACCGGGAAGATGTTCTTCCAGTTTCTGGTGCTCATATGCGCACCGGCCAGCTGGTCTTCGTGCACACATGCACACCAGAAACCGAAAGACCAGTGGCTGCTCTTCCAGTTTGTGGTGCTCCTGCGTGTGTGAAGACCAGCTGGCTGGCGGGTCGGAACCCAGAAGAGCAACGAGCGATGGCTCGCGTGCCAGGATAAATGGCTCTGTGTGCCACTTCCGGACCGCGTGCCATAGGTTTCGCCATCACGGCTCTAGGCCTTTAATCATCATAGTTGCTCTTCTCTGCACTTTTCCCAAAGTCTCAACATTTGTTTTGTAATGTGGCAGGTCTGCACTTAAAATCACATTTTTGCAGAATATTCTGTGTTTGCAGAATACAAACAGTGCCTTCTATTTGACGAAAGATGTAGTGTGATTAAAAAAGGTGACAAATTTGCACTTATTTATTAATGCTTCAAGATGTGCTGCTTATGCTGGGCTACTTCAGGGTTGCTAACAATAAGGCCAATCCAGAAAACAGCTCAAATTTGTGTTGCCCAACAGGGCATGTTAAAAAGTGAGGTGGGGGCAGACATGCTTAGTTAAAATGTCACTTCTGTTGTGTAATCAGTGTGGAATGAACTTGATAAAGCCTGAAAACAAAGGTACCCCTATAGTCAATTATTTATTCTGTTAGTGGTTTTAAATGGCTTAGAGGTGCATTTGATATTGCTGTTTGCAATACAGTGCCACCCCTGTCCTTCGTTGTATTAATTATTGGGGTAAAACCTTTGACCAAATTAAAAGATATTCTAAGAAAGGCATATGTTTATTCTATTTTATAGCCATAGGAAGTAATTCTGGGCGGCATGCAACATTTAATTTGAGAACCAATAAACACATATAAAACTGTCACAATTTTAAAAATAACTATAAACCAGGCACGCAAAACAAGAGAGGCTATTATTAACTACAATATTCCTGAGGTTTGAGGTTGAAAGGTGGAAGACACAGATTTGGAAGCAGGGCTCAATGGAGGCTTTGAAGCTTTTCGGTGTTCGGGGGAAGCCTTCTGCAGCATCTTTTTAGAAAGTTTTGATGAAAAGTTAAAAGACTGTATTTCGTTGCACATCATATGTACTCAGAGCTCCGACAGATAAATAATTCAACTTAATCTGGTTTTATGTTTCTGGGCATGTCTAAGGAATGAATTTCCGTCTCAGCCAGTAAGGAGCACGAATGGCATCTCTTTACTTTGGTTGCCTTTATAGATTTAATGCACTGTTGTTTAAATCACAATCTTAGATATTTGATTTAGAATGCAAAGTAGTCCCTCGTTGCAAAGAATGGAACTTTCTGTCAGCAACTAGCAATAATATTGTATGACGTTTTGTTCAACGTGTTTATGAAATGATGCAGGATTCTAGACCTCGTTCTTGATGGATACAAATTATGGTGTCAAAGTCTAGGAACGCTATGAAACAGAAGATAAATGCAATTTATCATGTACATTTTGACAGATTGGAATCCGTGGTGCAATGCTATCAAAATATCCCTCTTTCCTTCCCCATTTTATCACTGTTGCAATATAAAGAGAACTATTTCAGGCATGTCGAACTCCTGAATGGCACAAATGATGTTTGGGAGGTATTGGGTGAAGTAAAAACTCATTAAACACCCCACAGGGAAACATTCTAGGTGTCAAAGCTAGAAAGGAGGAACACTTGCATGTTGTGTTGACAGGAGCTGTAGCTTTAAGTTGTCCAGAGGGGCAGCTTCTTCTCTTCCCTCAGAGAAGTGGAAGAAATTCTTCTAGAGCTCTTACCTCATGCTTCGGGTCTGCCAAGAACGTGGGAGAGGAGGACAGGCAGAGGGACTCCATGATCAAATTAAGCTGCAGACCCAGGCTGGCCGCAGACTGTGCATCAGTCATCTTGATCTGAAGCATCTGGGCCTCAGTTGCAACCCCAAGGTCCTGCATAAGGCTCTCTGCCAGTTGCAGGCTAGGCAAGGAATGCACATCCCATTTCTGTCCTACGTGTTTCAGTGCTAATATGAAATTGAATATAGATACATATGGGTATTATTTGACAGACAGGTTTCTTGTTTGTATGTCTAGTTTAATGACGAGAAGGACTAGGAGGGACATGATACCAGTGTTCCAATATTTAAGAGGCTGCCACAAAGACAGGGTCGACCTATTCTCCAAAGCACCTGAAGGTAGGACAAGAAACATTGGATGGAAACAAATCAAGGCAAGAAGCAATTTAGAACTAAGGAGAAATTTCCTGACAATGAGAACTATCAACCAGTGGAACAGCTAGTGCAAGATCTGATATAACATTCCATAAAGGTAGCTATCCAACTTCATTTGAAAACCATTAGTGGAGGAAGACTCATCAGGTGGCAGGTTGTTCCAATTTTTTTCCTGATGTCTACTCTGAATCTCCTTCCTTACAGGCTTAGCCCACTGATTTTAGTTCTTTCCTCTAGTGCAGTAGAGAATAAATCCATGGCTTCTCTGTGGCATTTTTAAAGATATTTGAAGACTACTATGAAATCTCCCCAAAGCCCTCATTTCTGAAGGCTAACATACCCAAATTCTTCAACTGTTCCTCAAAGGATTTGGATTTCAGATCCTTTCCCATCTGGGTGGGACATATCCTCTAAACCAGGAGTCTTCAACCTTGGCAACTTTAAGCAAAGCTGGCTGAGGAATTCTGAGAGTTGAAGTCCACAAGTCTTAAAGTTTCCAAAGTTGGAGACCCTTGCTCTAAATGTGTTCCGAAGTGTGATGATCCACTACTCCAGGCCATAATAGAAAAATTGTCTCTCATAACTGGCTCATGTGCAGTTGTCATTATTTGTCCTTATTTCCAGAGAGATTATTGAATCTCTCCTTGTTCAGTTTCCAACCATTATTCCTTGTCTGGTCTTTAGGTGCTTTGGAAAATAGCTTGACCCCCCTCTTCTCTGGGGCAGCCCCTCAAATATTGGAAGACTGCTATCATGTCTCCCCTGGTCCTTCTCTTCACTAGACTGGCCATGCCCAGTTCCTGTAACCGTTCTTCATATGTTTTAGCCTCCAGTCCCCTAATCATCTTGGTTGCTCTTCTCTGCACTCTTTCTAGTGTCTCAACATCTTTTTTATATATCACCTTAGACTTGTGTGTTACCATTTTCTTATCCTGATGCTGGCATTTCTCCCTATTAAATTCTATCCTATTCACTTAGCTCACTGCTCATCCAGATCTTTGCTTCCCAATGTACGTTTGTGTGGACACGTAACCATGGAATAATTTAGCTTTGCCCTTTGCAATTAAGTGTTGGTCAACTTTCAGAATGCCTTGACTGTCCTTGGCTGCTTACGTTAAACTGATCATTCGGCTGATACACAAAATTCCAGTTACCTAGCATCATGGTTGGGGAGTTTCAAAATGAAAAAAAAGGGGGGGGGAGTGTGTGTTAAGGCTTCTAAAACAACAAAGCACACAAGTCTTCAAGTTTTTAAAATGTGTACTTGTGAGTCTGTTTTGGCTCTCTTTTTCCCAGCCCTGGGATAAGCTGGCTCATATTAAGAAAGCTGTTGACAATATACAGCAAAGTAATTTTGTATCTGTTATGATTTAAACCAAGATTTTTTTTTAAAAAAACAAACAAAAACAAACAATTAATTTAAACAGTGGCAATTGCAAATCAATCTTTTGTTATTAATATGAATTTCACTTTCAGGATGATCAGTAACTGAGTAACAGGATTCGGTGAATCATCTTCTAGCTGAGAAACGCAAAATACAAAAATTGTGTGCATATGTGTAAATAAACTGTCCTTACAACCTATAAGTTGAAGTAAACATGTTCCATGTTTGAGATAGGCAAAGTGGCCTGTTTTTATTAAATGCTTTAAAACATTTGTTTTCTTAAAAACACTAAGCCAATTTCTGTGGTTAGAGTTTCCTGCACAAATCATTTTTTTAAAAAAATCTATGCAGTTTTCAATGACAGGAGTTCATTATATAAATTAGAAAATTAATTAATTAATTAATTAATGTATTAGGCCTGTAATTTGAAGGAATCACTAATTCAGCAGTAAAAATTGATGGTTTTGAACTTGATTTCTCCTGTAATAAGATATTACAGCTGTAGCAAAACAAAAAAAAACCCCAACCCTCAAAAATGTTTAGCTAGTAACTTCAGTATCCAAAAGAGAAGCTTAAGCCCAACTAACTTTGTTCAATTGGATATACAAAGCCCAGTATTGGTTGGTTTTTTAAAAAATCAGGGATATGCGTATCCATCAGGGCTGTAGGCAAGATGTCAAAAAAATTTTGGGAAGAGGCAGTAAAAATCACTTCTGTGACTCTGCTGATAAAATTCCATATTTCTTCCAGGTTGTAGCTGGGAGTCAAGTTGAAACCAAAGGGATCTTATTAAGAGCTATGAATGCTAAAAAAGAATTATGATTCTATTTTTCAATAAATTGGCCCATTTTTTTCCTATACAACTAAAGAAGCCATTTTGAAACATGCTTTAAACCCCCCCCCCAAAATGTTGCCTTTACAAGAGCATTGTTTTTTTAATACATGCAAACCAGAGGTGAAATCCAGCAAATTCTGATAGGTTCTGGAGAACCAGTTGTGGAAATTTTGAGTAGTTCGGAGAACTGGCAAATACCACCTCTGGCTGGCCCCCGAGTGGGGTGGGAATGGGGATTTTGCAGTATCCTTCCCCTGCCAGCCCACCAAGCCACGCCCACCAAGCCACACCCACAGAACCGGTAGTAAAAAATTTAGATTTCACCACTGATGCAAACCTCAAAATGCTATTGTTTTTCTTCTGGATACAGAAAGGAAAGTTTGAGAACTTGCTCTGTTTCTCCAAGCACTAAATAGTTTAGTTCTAATAAATTGGTTTATGGAAAAAGTCATGCACTATGCCTTGAGGCAGTTTAACGTAATGGCTGCAGCCGTTGTTGTCATCCACATTTACTGGAGGATCTTACATTTGTTGAGCCAAAAAGTAATAAATCTCTTGGAACAAATACAGTATATTAAGGTATTTGGCTGCTAGTTGGTTGCAACATTTGCCAAAACCTTTAGAAACAGAACTGAATGTTTCCAATGGAATGCTTCATAAAAAAAAGTACAATAAACGTTGATAAGAAGTTGAGGGGTACTGTGTGTTGAGTTGTGCTCACATACTGTAGCAATCTCTGCTTTGATTTCCTTTTCAAAGGGTAATGTAGCAATTGGCTCTATTTTGTGAAGAAAATTTACTCCTTCTTGTAATGCTACATTTACGGCATCAGCTCTTTTTGGAATGATTAGGCCAAGGGTGTCAAACTTGTGGCGTCATGGTGGTGCCACGTGATGTATCACGAGTTTTTTCCCCTTCCCTAAACCGGGCAGGGACAGGGCCAGCACATGACGAATCCGGCCCATGGGCCGCGAGTTTGACACCCCTGGATTAGGCTATAGTGGTTACCAACTACAAAAGCTTTTCCAAAACTTGGTGCTGTTCTGGCATATGGACTTCAACTCCCAGAATTCTTAGCCATGATCATGCAGAGTGAAGATTCTGAGAATTGTTCACACATCTGGAGGATTCCCAGTTTGGCATAAACTAGACTGAAACTATTCTGGAGCAGATAGATGTGTTTTCTACAAAGAATGGAATGGGATGAGATGGAATAGAATGGGATGGACTGAACCTTGGAGATCTTCTAGCCCAGGGGTGGGCAATTGTGGCTTTTTTACAACCTGTGGACTTCAACTCCAAACTGTCTCAGGAATTCTGGGAGTTGAAGTCCACAGGTTGTAAAAGAGCCATAATTGCCCACCCCTGTTCTAGTCCAACCCCCTCCTCAAGCAGGAGACCCTATAGTGATAATTTCAGACAAGGGGCTGTCCAGTCTCTTCTTAAAAACCTCCAGTGATGAAACACCCACAACTTCTGAAGGCCAGCTGTTCCACTGGTTAATTGTCCTCACTCCTTAATTCCAGGTTGCTTCTCTCCTTGATTAGTTTCCATCCATTGTTTCTTGTCTTGCCTTCCAGTGCTTGGGAGAATAAATTGACCCCCTCTTCTTTGTGGTAACCCCTCAAATACTGGAATACTGCTATCATGTCACCCTTAGTCCTTCTTTTCATTAAACTAGACATACCCAAATCCTGCATCCATTCTTCGTATGTTTTAGTCTCCAGGCCTTTAATCATCTTAGTTGCTCTTCTCTGCACTTTTTCCAAAATTTCAACATCTTTTCTTTTTTTCGTAATGTGGTACCATGCAGTATTCCAGCTGTGGTCTTACTAAGGTTTTATAAAGTGTTACTAATACTTCACATGATTTTGATTCTATGCCTCTGTTTACACAACCAAGGATTGTGTTAGCTTTTTTGGCTGCCACCGCACACTGCTAACCCATATTTAAGTGATTTTCCAAGTCCCTTTATAGTACTAGGGCAGTTTTTGTTCTTGTCAAAGTAACAGTATTAAGTCAACATTTTCTATTTTCCCAATAACTTGTACTTGTTCGCTGATGTTATCAAACTCAGGTTTTATTAAAGCCACTCACACCACTTATAAACTCTTCATTGCTGCAGGACAACATCTCCAGCTGCAGAGAGAGTGCTCTTTATGGCCTTGCGTGGCTATTGAAAGTTGTGCTGTTCTCTCATATTCTGTTGCATTTAGCTGAACAAACTCTAAAGACAGTATGCCTTGTGAGTGATTGAGTAGCAGTCTTTAAAATTGAAGGAACCACAACGGTGCAATAGTAAGAGGCCCACAAAATGATACATAGCTTAGTATATCTCGCCAAAGGAACAAATCCATGTTCCTTGATGTATTTTGACCTGTGAAAACAAGACCTTAGCAGTGTTGGTTTGTGTACTCTTTGCAACCTGTCATTCAGGAGACATGCTGGGGTGCCCCATTCTCCTAACAGCGGGCATGGCAGTCATGCCTAGGGAGTGACATAGCCTTTCCTCCAATGGGACCAGGTCTGCTGAAAGCTTTTAAGTCCCGCCTCTTCCTGTGTAGTCCAGTTTTTCGACTCGGTCTTCTCTGGGACAGTCGTGTCTGTAGTTTTCTCCTAGCCAAGTGGTTTCAATTTGGCATTTCATGAGACAAAACTCTGTAGTGGCGATGGTTTAGGAAAAGCAAAACTGTCTCTGGCCTAAAGACCAGGGTGGATAAAAATCAATGATTTTTTTTTAAAAAAAATCAAAAAAATCAGATTTTTTTTATTTAAATCGGATTTTTTTGATTTAAATCAGATTTTTTTTGATTTTTATCGAATTTATTTTAATAAAAAACTTTTGGGGTAAAAATCTATCGTAAGATAGTTTTCTATTTAAGATACATAAACAATTTAGTTTATTCAGCATGAAATGGAGCTTAGTTATGTAGCACGAGGCTGTATATTCTGCAACACTGGGACTATCGGTGAGTCACCAGTGGGTCAAAGGAGTAGCAGAGATGACAGTTGCTCCTTAAAAATTATGATTTAAATCGAGTTGATTTAAATCAAGCCTTTTTACTAGTGATTTAAATCATGATTTAAATCAAATCCACCCTGCTAAAGACTGTGCATGATATAAACAGCGTGTGGCAGCTTTTTTTGTGGGGGGGATTCCATACGTCATTTTATTTCTGAGCAAACAGGCACCAGCAGAATACGGATTGACTTTTGCCATTTATCCCCACAGGCCTTTTTCATTTAGACTCATTTTTGCATTGCTGTTTTTGGCTTGAAAGATAACTTGGATGGTCTATACCAGTGGAAGTGGCAGTGCTGGAAGTGGCACACAGAGCCATCTCTCCAGGCTTGCCAGCCATCATCCGTTGCTCTTCCGGGTTCCGCCGCAAAAATGCGCCAGCCAGCTGCTCTTTGTGCGCATGGGAGTGCTGGAAACTGGAAGACCAGGTGACCGACACTCACATGCTCGCCAGAAACCGGAAGCTCAACCGGAGCTGCTTTTCCGGTTTCCGGCGCTCGCACACTCCCGTTTCAGCACCCGGTACCGAAAATGTTGGCCAACACTGGCTATACAAAGTAAACTCCATTATTCAAAGAGACATATATGAGGGCAGGATAAGTCTCTCTCCTGCTCTCACTCTCTCTCTCTCTCTGGCTGCTGTGGTCTTAGCACCTTTAGGAACTCAGTTGCTTTGAGCAAGGCAGGGCTAGGCAGATTTCCACCTTCGTTTCAAGGGAAGACCTTCAGAGACCTGCCCAGCCTGCTGAGCTAGAGCCATAAGCAGACAAGAGGGGGAAAGCAGGTCAGGATGGAAGTTCTACCATTTCTTCTTGCACAGCTGGACTGCACGATCCTTAAGGTTTGTCTTTGTGTGAGGAATAGAGACATGAATGAATGTCCAGACAAATTTGGATTCAAACAATCCAAACTGTCTTCCTCCCCCCCACCCCGGCTCCTTTTTAAATTATGTTCATTGAATGTGAAGATAAAAACTGTTCAACAGGTTTTACCGATCATTGAATCCATATGACATTTTTGTTTTAAAAAAAAATTATTATGTCAGGTTAACTTTTGAATTTTCTTGGAATCTTTTAAGAAATCATTTCATGTTTCCTCATTTTTATGTATTTTAATGGATCGGATGGAAATGCTTTTTGGTAGGATGCCACCTAAGAACACAGCTTTACTACTCAGTACATCTGATTAAGATTTATTTGCAGGGGTTTTGTAATTACTGAACTGCCGGTTAGGAAGAATTGCAAGAAAGAAACTGGATTTCATCATCGGTATTAAAAGATAGAGAGAGAGCAAAATGCTTGTTTTTTCCAAGGTATCTGTTCAGTTTTATGTTTTCTTCTGTTTCTCTAGTATAACAGATGCATTTTTGCCCTTCTGAGGTTTTGCAGTTTAAAGAAAACTTACATCAAAGTATACTTATGATAAGTGTAATGATGGTTCCATTTTTTTGTCATTTTGTTCATGGCTGGGTTGTGAATTACTTACAGAATGCCGAGTTTAAAGTTCTTCTGTCTGGTCACTGCAAATTATTCAGGATGAGCCAAGCACTCATTGGATTCAGGAGGACAAATTCAGTAATTTCTGCCCTACTTATTGACAGGTTTTGATGAGGTTAACACCAGAGCAATGACACAAGACTATAGGAGCCTGGTGGCTCAGCAGACTGATAGCATTGTGATTAACACCAGCTGTCTGCAATTACTGTAAGTTTGAATCTCCCCAGGCTCAAGGTTGACTCAGCCTTCCATCCTTTCTAAGGTAGGTAAATTGAGGACCCAGATTGTGGGGGCAATAAGCTGACTTTGTATAAATATACAAAAGTATGAAGGCTATTGCTTAACACATTGTAAGCCGCCCTGAGTCTCCGGAGAAGGGCGGCATATAAATCAAATTAAAAAAAAAAAAGACTAAAGATAGAGTGGAGAGTGGAGAATAGAACTGTTTTCAGTCAAAGCCTAATTTGAAATGATAATTTAGCCTGTTAAAATAAATTATTTCCAAACATGATTCTCATCTAGTTGATGTTGAGAGTCTAGAAAGAGTGCAGAGAGGAGCAACTAAGATGATTAGGGGACTGGAGGCTAAAACATATGAAGAATGGTTGCAGAAACTGGACATGTCTAGTTTAATGAAAAGAAGAACCAGGGGAGACATGATAGCAGTCTTCCAATATCTCAGGGGCTGCCACAAAGAAGAGGGAGTCAAGCTATTCTCCAAAGCACCTGAGGTAGGACAAGAAGCAATGGGTGGAAACTAATCAAGGAGAGAAGCAATTTAGAACTAAGGAGAAATTTCCTGACAGTGAGAACAATTAATAAGTGGAACAACTTTCATGCAGAAGTTGTGAATGCTACAACACTGGAAATTTTTAAGAAGACGTTGGATAACCATTTGTCTGAACTGGTGTAGGGTTTCCTGCCTGGGCAGGGGGTTGGACTAGAAGACCTCCAGGGTCCCTAGCAGCTTAATGTAAGATGTGCTCGGAGCTGCAGATCCTAGATCCTTCAGCCCAGCTCTAGGGAAAATGGGATTTAGCAAGTTAAATCAGTTAAAATCTTGCATCCCCTTTTCTTCTCCTTGATCTTCTGTACCTGCATTGATGTAGGGAAGTTTCTGATGCATCACGATTTTAGAATGCATCATTGTTTTTCCATTTGCACTTGTCTCTAGTGTTATTAGCTGCTCTGAGATGTTTGGCTTGCTTTATGGGATCCAAATTCACTTTCCCGAGACAGTGCTTGGCATTTAATAGTTCCCTGATGAATTTGTATCTGATCTTCCATGAGAAGTAGTTGCAAGTGACGGAATTTGGAGCCAAGTGCCTTTAATTTTTAAACCTCTTAACTTCTGTCAGCTGCACCACTCTATTACATTTTTAGCATTCTAGTTTTCTCTGACTTTCTTAACCACAGTGATCCACTGTGTTTGTAACATGAAGAGTTTAGAGACCATCTGCTTTCCACCCTTGGTCTGTTTGGGCAAAATAAGCAAGTTGTGAGTGCACTTAGCTGGATTGGTTTCGCTCGATTTACTACAGCAAAATTTGCTCTTAGCGTAATGGAGTAAACAATTTAAAATACAAAATACAAACAGTTTAAAATAAAATACAGCTCAGTATATTCTTCATTCATCGTGCTACAAAAAAGAGTCTTTTTACATTTGGCAGCACAGAATGCTCACATAGTAATCATTTTTATTTCCATCTATCAGTAAAAAAAATTTTTTTACCAAATCATGGTAAAAATGACTTTTCTGAGAGGATGGTATAAGTACTGGAAGAAGATCATTGCAATTCAGAGCAAAAATTTTCCTTGAAATTTGAAAGGAGGTTTCATTTAACATTATTTCAGCTTCCTAGAGAAAAAATGGAATACCAGGCAGGTAACTCAATTATCTGGTTGAGGAAGGAGCAGTGTATACAAATCCTTGTCCGGAATGCAATAAGGATTCCTGCCTTGGGCAGGAGGGTGGACTAGAACAGGGGTCCCCAACCTTTTGGACCTCAGGGATTCATAATTTTAAATCCCAGAGACTAGTAATATGATCTGCCTAATGAGCGGCTGGGTGGGCATGGCTAGGTGGTCATATGACTGGGTGGGGGTGGCCAACTCGATGTCACTCACATTGAGGGGTGCTTCAACGGCCTCTACTCACCCCTCCCTTGCCAGCCACTCCTCGCCTCCCTGCCTGGGCTCCTTAGGGCCCCAACAGGAAGCTAAGCAGCCACCACGAGAAAGAGTTGGCAAAACAGCTGGCTCAGTTCAAATTGGATCTGACCGAGAAGGAGGCTCAGCAGAAGCACCTCACTGAGGACTAGGAGCATAGGCTTTCCAAGCAGAGGGAAGACCTGCGGGAGTGCAAGGCCAGGTACCGACGCCTGGAGGCTCAGAGGGCTGAGATGGTCAGGCAGTTCCAGGCCATGATGCAGTCCCACTGGAACGAGGCCCTCTGCTCCTTGCCACCAGCGGCACTTCCCTCCAGCCTACGCCCAAAGCCCCACATCAGAAGGCTGAAGCAGACCCCAAGTCGGAATTTCTGCCCCCCTCCAACCCACACAAAAAGTCCCCGAAGGGGGAGACTCTTTGCAGCAACACAAATGTTCACTGCACGTATCTGTCCCAGGGGCCGTAGTTTGAGGACCCCTGATTTAGTGCAATATTAAAAAATGCAGATAACTTTTCTGCGGACCACCAAAATTTTCTCATGGACCACCAGTGGTCCACAGACCACCAATTGGTGACCGCTGGACTAGAAGACTCCAAAGTCGCTTCCAGCCTTCGGATTGTATGATTTTTTGAATAGAATAGAATCGTATTTTTTATTGGCCAAGTGTGATTGGACACACAAGGAATTTGTCTTGGTGCATACACTCTCAGTGTACATAAAAAGAAGAGATACTTTTTGTGAGCTATCTGGACTTTTTTTGGCTGATCTTCCAGAAGGAGAAGATCTCCATTCTCCTTTTGTTTTCAAATCTTGCTAAAGGTCTGATAGTCGTCTTTGTGTCATTAGCCTATTTTCCTCTTGATCCTGCTACTAATTATGGTGGGTCGAACTCTATTCGTAACGCTAATTCTGTAGCATTACAGCATTTAAAGCAGCCCACTGCAGCCTCTGTTCAGTGTGGAAAATCTACTGAGAAAGAACCTCTGATAGGTGGTCATTTTGGTCTCCACGTGAAGCTTTGCCTGGTTTATTTAATAAGCCACCATTGCCTGGAATCCCATCACATACTGAATCACAGCCAAAGAAAACACAAGATGGTTTGAGCATCTCTTTTTCCCCTCCAGCCAGGACATGACTTCTGTTTTTCTAGCAATCCTTTCAACTCTCGCTGGAGAGATTCAGATCGCCCTCTGCATGACATAGAGAAAAAAAATTGTGCGGGTGTATTGTATGATTTCATAATTTCAAGGATGCCACGTTGCACTGAGATGAGGGTCTAGCATCAGAAGCTAGCTGTGAAGCTCTTGAGATCTTGCCTGGAACACAAGCAGAAGAGGCTCCAGTCTGTTGCAACGATGCCGTGCGTCAAAATGCACTGCATCCATCGGTGGCCCTGTGGGTGCAAAGCTTGTTCTCCTTTTCAGAAAGGAGCTGGCTGTACAGAAATCATCCAGCTACTTGCTGATGATGTGTAACAACAGCAGATGGTGCTCTGTCCATCCTGGTTTCTAGTTACGAAAGATTTCAGTGCCACATCCACAGAGCGAGACAAAAACCAGGCCATAAGAAGATAAATTACTGGAGCCCTTCAATCCCATTACTCTATTGCAAGGGTCTCCAACCTTGGCAATTTTAAGCCTGTCGGACTTCAATTCCCAGAATTCCCCAGCCAGCAAAGCTGCCCTATTGAGCAGGACTCCAGTGTAGGTTACATTGTTTGTGTCACTAAGCAGTCAATACAAAGAAAGTTTGAAAACATGCCAAACAAGATATACCGTATTTTCCAGCATATAAGACGACTGGGCGTATAAGACGACCCCCGACTTTTCCTGTTAAAATATAGGGTTTGGGCTATACTCGCCGTATAAGACTAACCCTCTTCCAACGCACACCAAATAAAAATTAAAAAACATCAGATTTGATTTCAATATGGTAATTTTAATTCAAAAATTAAAATTATGACATGCAGGTACTTAGAAAAACTGTCACTTATAAGCATAAGGCTGTTTGTCATCAAACATGTAAACATAAAACAGTGCAATTGGATTAAACTTTTCCTAATTCACTCTAAAGCTGAAAGGAAGGATAAGACAATAAACCCATGGGAGCTGCCATGCTGTTTGTTTTCTAAGCTGTCAACCAAACTGGAACGGATGATGATAGGAGGAACATAACAAACAATAGAGAGAGAGCAAGTGCTGGGCAAGTCCCTTTTTTAACCTACAAAACACAACACAACACAACCGGCTCACCCACAATGTAAAAGCAGCTGAGCTAGACCCAAAATGGCCCCTGCAACAAGCAGGAACCTCACACAGCCACAAAAAGCCCCCAAAAAATAACTTTCACACTTTACACACACACAACACAACACAACACAACTGGCTCACCCACAATGTAAAAGCAGCTGAGCTAGACCCAAAATGGCCCCTGCAACAAGCAGGAACCTCACACAGCCACAAAAAGCCCCAAAAAAATAACTTTCACACTTTACACACACACAACACAACACAACACAACTGGCTCACCCACAATGTAAAAACAACTGTGCTAGACCCAAAATGGCCCCTGCAACAAGCAGGAACCTCACACAGCTACAAAAAGCCCAAAAACCCAACTTTCACACTTTACACACACAAAATTCCACATACAGCTTTGTGAGATTTTGTGTGTTTGTGTAGTTAGAGTGAAACACTACAGAAACACATTAAATCTCAGAAAGCTGCATAAATATTATTTTATTTTTATTTATTTTTATTTTTATATGAAAGCAGCTAAATTTAAAACTTCTTAAACTTTAAATGACTAGATTTAAAAAAAGAACAACTAAAAAAAACCCCAATTAACTTTTTTTTTTAAAGCTCCCAAGGGGGAAAAACTCACCCAATAGAACAGGGGTCTCCACCTTGGCAACTTTAAGACTTGTAGACTTCAACTCCCAGAATTCCTCAGCCAGCTTTGTTTTGCTGGCTGAGGAATTCTGGAAGTTGAAGTCCTCAACTCTCTGCCTGCTTGATTGCAGGCAGGGAGATTCAGTTGCTTGCTGATGCAATGGATTGCAGGGATTACAGCAAGGCGTTGCGACCAGCAGCTAAGGTAAGCAAGCTGGGGGGGGGTTTGTTACCGATTGGCAGGCAACTCAGCTGGGATGGTCAGAGCTTGGCTCGTCAGAGCCTTTCGGGTTGGTCTGCCTGGTCACAGGAGAACGACACCCGGCGTATAAGACAATCCCCAATTTATGAGAAGATTTTTATGTGTTAAAAAGTCATCTTATACACCAGAAAATATGGTACTCATTAAGATTACAACCCAGGGGTGTAAAACTGGATTTTGTTGAGGGCCAGATCAGCATTGTAGTTGTCCTCTGTGGGCCAGCCGGAAAGGAGTGGGGGAAGACAGTACAGACAGCAGATGGGACGGACGCCTCCTGCAGTACTCTGCTGGCCAAAATGGGGTACGGGGACCTTGCGCGCAGCCCCCCCATTTTTGGCCTGGACAGCCTCCTGCAGCACTCTGCGTGTGTCCCACCACACAAAACAGGGTGTGGGGGGATGCATGCAGCCCCCCACACCCCGTTTTCGCTAGCAGAGTCACCATGGGCCAGTCCTTTGCTATTTCCAGGCTGGCTCCACAAGCCAGATCTAAGCACCCCGTGGGCCGAATCCAAGTTTGACACCCTTGTTACAAACAGAGAGGGCAGGGTTGGTCGCTGGAAGGGAACATAAGTCCTTGATTGAGTTGGCATTTAGAGAGTTGGCATCTCAGTTGAGGAAAGTTCCTGCATCTATATGGATCTGATCAGGAAGAAAACCCTCATTCAGCATATCCCGTATGATATTAATATAACTTTTTAATTCAATCCTTGAAATTTAAGTCTGTAGAAACATACTGCCCCACCTTTTCATTTTTAGAAAATATTTCAACCATCTATGAAGAGCACTTACCTGGCATCTGTTCTGTAGCATCAGGAGTACAGGTAGTCCTAGATTTATGACCACAATTAAGCCCAAAATTTCTGTTGCTAAGCGAGATATTTATGAAGTGAATATTGCCCCCTTTTACTGCAGTTGCTAACTTAGTAACACGACTGTTAAGTGAATCTGGCTTTTCCATTGACTTTCTTTGTCCGAAGGTCGCAAAAAGTGATCACGTGACTCTGGGACGCTCCAACCGTCATAAATATGAGTCAGGTGCCAAGCATCCAAATTTTGATCACCTGACTCTGAGGATGCCTCAATGGTTGCAAGGGTGAAAAATGGTCATAAGTCACTTTTTTCAGTGCAGCTGTAACTTTGGAATGGTCGGTAAATGGACCATTGTAAATCGAGGACTACCTATATCGTGGGTCTCCAACCTTGGCAACTTTAAGACTTGTGGACTTCAACTCCCAGAATTCCTCAGTCAGCTTTGCTAGTTGAAGTCCACAAGTCTTAAAGTTGCCAAGGTTGGAGACCCCTGACCTATATAGATTTCTTTCCATCTTTGTCATTCAGCAAAGAAAAATATTTTTCATAAAATGCCCAGTCAGACTTATTTTTCTGTCAGAAATATTACATGGGGACAGGCAGGCTGTTCATAAATATGGAGACGAATAAATCTGGCTGAGAATGATTTGAGAGTCAGTTTGGCGCAGTTGCTAAAGGCACCTGGCTAGAAATCGGGAGATGGGGAGTTGCGGTACCTCTTAGGCATCAAACCATCTGGGTGACCTTGGGCTGGTCACACAATCTGAGCCCTAGGAAGGAGAAGGCAAAAGGCAAGCAGTGTCAGAAAGTGTCGCCGAGAGAAGTGCATGGATTTGTCCATATAGGCCAGAGGTGTCAAACTCAAGTCTCAGGGGTCAGATCCTGCCCACCGGGTGCTTAGATCTGGCCCGGGGGCCACCCTGGAAACGGCAAAGGACCAGCTCATGGTGCCTCTCCCAGGCCCCATTTTCGCTGGTAGAAGGCTGTTGCAGCCAAAACCAGGGGCGCACGTGCCCCCCGAGCTCTGTTTTCGCTGGCAGAAGGCTATCAAAACAAACTAAAAACAAAGCAAAAGAAGAAATGTTTCTCCTTTTGCATTTGAGAATCCAAGAAGGGACAAGAAAGGAGAAAGGGAAAGACAAAGAAAAGAAGGAAAGATGGGAAGAGAGCAAGGAAGAAAAAATAAGGAAAGAGGGGAAGGAAGAGGGAGGGAGGGAAGGAAGGAAGGAAGGAAGGGCAACAGCAATAGCCTTTAGACTTATATACCGCTTCACAGTGCTTTACAGCCCTCTCTAAGCAGTTTACAGAGTCAGCCTTTTGCCCCCAAAAATCTGGGTCTGCATTCTAAACACTGTGCACCATGGATGGATGGATGGATGGATGGATGGATGGATGGATGGATGGAAGGAAGGAAGGAAGGAAGGAAGGAAGGAAGGAAGATTATAATGAGAGGGAGGGAGGGTCTGAGGGAAGTCCTGCCTTAGCACTTGGCCACCACAGGCGCCCCGACAGGAGTGACATCGAGCTGGCCACGCTCCCCACCCACCCACGCACCCCCCCCCCCGAGGTCCAACACAACTCTGATGTGGCTCATAATGAAATCAAGTTTGACACCCCTGATGTAGGCAATGATGGTGGTGATGATGATGATGATGGCTATTTGAAACCTGACTGGGCATTTACTCTGGTGAAAGAAAATAAATTTCACATTTCTGTGATTACATGTAGAACTTGGTATGTTCAGCAGTAAAATGTATTACATTCCAGCAGGGTTAATATATAGCCCAGAACCTGTTTTCACTGAAATGGAATTTTTTTTTAACGGACCGACAGGTTCTCTAGTCCATCTCAAACTTTTGGAAGTTAATGTGTCTGCCATAAATTAATGCACGATGAAGCTTTGAGGGTTTCTCCAGGAAATATACAATGTCCCTCTTGTGCCGTTGGTTGTATAACCTACCTAATAGAATATATATGAAAAGCAGAAGGCGGGATGCCTGCTTGTATTAGAAAGATTGGGTGACAGACTCGTTAAGATATTTAGCCTTCGTACAAAGTAATTATTCTTTTTCTTTTAAGATCCTCACATTAAAGTCTCTGGAAAAAGGGAGAATGTTAAAGAAGCTAAGGAAAAGATCATGTCTGTCTTGGATACAAAAGTAAGTTGAAAATTTAACTACTCATTTTTAGGCTAGAATTCTAGGTTTTATATATATTACTTGAGTGTTCACAAGAATAGAGAAATGGTGATACTTCTAGCTCACGAGGGCAAATTTTCTTACTAGAAGTGATAAACAATTTGATTTTTCCATAGTTGGTTCCTTGAGATTTCAAAAATAAACAATCATCTATCACCATCCACAATTCTGTGAGTAATCGTGATTTATGTAAAACTCAAATCTAGCCAGTTCTCCCATGTTGACACATTTCAAAGCAGCATCCAACCAGAAAGACATTTAATGAGGTACTAATACCACTCTATAAAGCCTTAGTAAGGCCACACCTAGAATACTGCATCCAGTTTTGGTCACCACACTGTAAAAAAGATGTTGAGACTGTAGAAAGAGTGCAGAGAAGAGCAACCAAGATGATTAAGGGACTGGAGGCTAAAATATACGATGAACGGTTGCAGGAACTGGGCATGGCTAGTCTAGGGAAGAGAAGGACCAGGGGAGACATGATGATAGCAGTCTTCCAATATTTGAGGGGCTGCCACAGAGAGGAAGGGGGTCAAGCTATTTTCCAAGGCACCTGAAGGCCAGACAAGGAATAATGGATGGAAACTGAACAAGGAGAGATTCAACCTGGAAATAAGGAGAAATTTTCTGACAGTGAGAACAATCAACCAATGGAACAGAAATTGCCTTCAGAAGTTGTGGGAGCTTCAGCGCTGGAAGCTTTCAAGAAGACACTGGATTGCCATCTGTCAAAAATGGTGTAGGGTCTGCTTGTGGGGGCTGGACTAGATAACCTACAAGGTCCCTTCCAACTCTGTTAATCTGTTAAAGATCTGTTAATGTAAGGAGTTTGATGCATTTCTGGTGATTTACATCCTTTGCTACAACTATTCAGTGTTGTTTCCACCTAGGTTTTTGGAACCAGATGTAGTCAAGCATCCTGACCTGCTCATAACAAGTAAAATATGTAGCCCAAATAAAGAAGTTTGCAGTCCAGACTGAACGTTTTGTCCCCCCCCCCCCTCAAATTTTGTATCTAAACCTTGAAAAGTCACCTATATTTGGGACAAGGATATTTTCACGGGTTGGTTGTTTGACTCTTGATTCTGTTTTCAGAAATAGTGGGGCATCCAGTTAAACCCTCCTCTAATTACTCATCAGACACCAAACTCCCCAAATGGGCCCAAAGCCCTTATACTTGTGAACAGATTTTAGGAGAGCTTTCACCTGCTCGCCTTCCCATCTCAGAAAAAAATAATAATAATTACAGTTTTAACGTAACAACAAACTGAAAATCTTGCTGAGTTTCTGTGCAAGATACTTTTGTAAAAACCAGCCTAAAAATGGTTGTTTTTTAAACGTGCATGATCTTAAGAGAACTGTTGGAAAGTGGCAAAGTTTTTGGGCCAGCCCCAGATGAATAAAGACTGGCGCACTAAAACATTTAAAAACACTTTTTTTTAAGGATAGAAAATGATTTTCTCAACTTGTTTTTGGATAATTTCTATGCTGGATGTGCATTGAAGTTTCATGAGGGATGAAACTATGAATGATTCTGATGCTGACCAATCATTTCTAGACTGGATTTTTAAGGACAGACTTTTTGTTTTGTTTTTTTAAAAAAAGACTATTACTTTAGAATTAAATATAGTCATTACTAGGGAACGTGGTAGTTCAGTAGCTAAGACGCTGAGCTTGTCGATCGAAAGGTCGGCAGTTCAGCGGTTCGAATCCCTAGTGCTGCGTAACGGGGTGAGCTCCCGTGACTTGTCCCAGCTTCTGCCAACCTAGCAGTTCGAAAGCAGGTAAAAAATGCAAGTAGAAAAATAGGGACCACCTTTGGTGGGAAGGTAACAGCGTTCAGTGCGGCTTTGGCGTTGAGTCATGCCAATCACATGACCACGGAGATGTCTTTGGACAGCGCTGGCTCTTTGGCTTTGAAACGGAGATGAGCACCGCCCCCTAGAGTCGGGAACGACTAGCACATATGTGCGAGGGGAACCTTTAACTTTACCTATAGTCATTACTATTTAAAAGCACACACTATCTATGAATTTAATACTACAGAGATTTTTGCTTGCACGTTTGAGATAGAGAAGGAGTCCTCAACCCCCGGGCCCTGGGCCCACTACCAGGCCGCAGCCTGTTTCAAGCCAGGCCGCATGAGCAACGAAGTCCCACTTGCGTGAGGGGTGAGCAAGCGTGCAAGTGAAGCTCCACTTGCGTGAGGAGAGAACACTTGTGTTCCTACACAGAGGTCCATTTGCATGAATGACGGGGGTGCATGCCAAGATGGAAAGGTTGTGGATGGCTGAGATAGAGAGCATGGCCACAATAAAAATGTTCCTTTTAGTTTGTACAAAACATTTTTAATTTTAAAAAAACCGTAACCGTTTCTAACTCAGGAAAGGTGATTTGAAATGGACCAGATGAAATCTCACCAGAGAAAATAGGTTTAGATTGGAAACCAAGGCTTCATAAAGATGAAATGTATTCTCTCCCGGGAGAGTGAAATAAAAAATAACCTGATTTTGATTCCAGAGCAATCGAGTCACCCTGAAGATGGACGTATCTCACACTGAGCATTCTCACGTCATTGGCAAAGGAGGGAATAATATTAAAAAAGTGATGGAAGAAACAGGCTGCCACATCCATTTTCCAGATTCTAATCGAAACAACCAAGCGGAAAAAAGCAATCAAGTAGGTATTCTCTGAGCTTCTCTTGAACCCCGAGACCATCCACCAAGTCTGATGAAGACGGAATTGTCTCCTAGGACTTTTTGTGGAAAAGCATTTAGCCCACGTCTCTTAGGAGGGTATCGCATTCACACTTTGTTTCTTTTGCGTTCGGTGGAGAAGGAGTAGCAAGAGGCAGTATATTGTAAGTAGTGGCCAAATTGTGGAAACCTTTGGGAAAAGTGTATTTTTGAGGTTTGATGGCTAATAACACCACTTTTTTTTTTTTTTGAATTTTAAAATAATCATATTCCACTGCTGGAATGGCCTGGGAATAGCCCAGACCTTAACCCTACTGAAAATCTATGGAGCCGACTGAAGAAACTTGTTAATCAGAAGTGATATCAGCCATAAAACCCAGTTAATAGAAGCCATCATTCAATCTTGGTTTCATATTATAAGAGCTGCAGAACTAAAAGACTTGGTTCACTCCATGGGAAGACGTTGTAAGGCCGTAATTCATGGTAAAGGTTACCCAACTAACTATTACAGTAACTGACATGGTGATAATTTTTGTATATCTCATTTTTTCTATGGTGATCATTTTGGTATCTCTTGTTTTTTCCATGTGTTTCACTTTTCTTCTTTCTACTGCAACTGCTATTCTAATAGCAAATCCTTCATAAAAGTTATTCCATTACGTTCTTGATTAAATTATCTTTCCATTGATATATAATTTTATGATACTACTGCAAAAAAAGGTGGTGTTATTAGCTAATTTTAGAAAATACACTTTTCCCAAAAGGTTTCCACAATTTTGGCCACAACTGTATACATGCAAAATTGCATGTTTTTCCTAAGAAAAGCTCTTTTCCAGAAAAAAAAACATCTTTGGAGATTTTCTTGTTGAAATTAAGCCTTGAGGAGCACTAGATGCTTATCCTGGGTGTCTTTGTCTTCATCTTTATGTGTTCAGATAAGTTGTCAATTTTGCATCACGCCTGTCCTTTTATCAGGACACAGTGGTATACTTTTAAAAGGTTCTTGAAACCCAATTGTGTTTCATTCATTGTGTGGTTTTGTCAAAGCGCTGTCTTTATTTTGTCCTTGCTTCAACTCCCCTTGTCATTCTGTGTACAATAACTCTGTGAGCATCATAAGTACATGAGCCTTGATGGCGCAGTGGACTAAACTGCTGTTAAATTAGCACTTAGTTGCCAGCTGCCTGCAATTACTGCAAGTTCAAATCTCACCAGGCTCAAGGTTGACTCAGCCTTCCATCCTTTCGAGGTAGGTAAAATGAGGACCCGGTTTGTGGGGGCAATAAGATGACTTTGTATAAAAAAGAACACCGCTTGGGGGTGGGGGCGAAAGCCCTACTAAGCAGATATATACAAAAGTATGAAGGCTATTGCTTAGTGCATTGTAAGCCGCCCTGAGTCTCCGGAGAAGGGCGGCATATAAATTGAACAAACAAACAAACAAACAAACAAATAATAAATAAATAAATCACTAACGCATGTCCATCAAAATGTGTAATAAATGTGATTAGTTTTGGTTGCACAGCCTTTTCTCTCTCTGATGAATATAAGAAACTCTGTTTCCTGTAAATTGTGCAGAGCAAAAAATCTCAAAATTTGTTTTTAATTTCCATAACAGTTCTAAATGCTAGGGCAAAGTTGAAGTGCTCAAGAGGCCACAACTTCTCAGGTGTGTGTAGGCAGGGCGAACAAACGAGACCCAGATATTCAGATGATTTTTTGCTTCTGTGCCCAACTGAGATGCAGTAGGCTTAAGTCTTTTGTGAATATGTCTACCATCTTCCATTCTTCTTTACCCTCTGCTCCTGTGGATGACCCCAGGGTGACTTTGAGAGTAAGAAACTTGAATTCCAAGAGATCTCGGCAATGCATTGATATTCTGTCAAGGATTCACTATTCTGCCTGCTCCTGCTATTATTAGAATTTAACTTTTGGTCCTTGCATTTCTACAGGTGTCTATCGCAGGGCAGCCAGCTGGAGTAGAATCTGCCAGAGTTAGAATACGGGTAATTATGAAATACCGGCATGAGTGAATGTTACTTTAAAAAGTTGGGATTCCTCCAGATCCGTTATGTGTTCTGCAAAATTTGCAACTCGGGGAATTTAACCTACCTGGAGCTGTGTTGTGGCCCATCAGCTGCCAGCGGATCTGGCAGCAGATTCGGACAGTGAGGAGGTTGGGGAGGAACATGGGCCAGTAGTCCTGGAGTCTGGGGAAGGCTCTGACAAAGGCTCTGCGTCGGAGGCAGAGATGGGGCCAGGGCCGTCTGACAGTTGTCAGCTGCCTTCGGAGTCAGACATCAGTGGGGCAGAAGAACAGCTGGAGCCTGTTCCCGATGTGTGTATGTGCAGAGCTGCCAGGAGAAGGGAACAGCTAAGGAACAAGGGTCGACTCAGGAGTAAAGCCACAGGTGGACAGTGAAAGGCCCCTCCCATAGGGAATAAAGAGGAGCGAAGGGGAGGGGAGTTTGCAGGAGACAATTAGTTCATTTGGGTGAAGATCTGTTCCTGCATTCTTGCCAAGTATTGTCGGTTACAGTGTGGAATCTGAAAGATATCGGCCTGGCTACTCTCCAAACCTGATAAAGGTCGGTAATTGTGAACTATCTTGAAAGACTGTGGGAGAAGAAAGGCTTTGCTGGAGTGGAATTCACTGTAAATTAAATAAAAGGGGTTTATCAGGACGAGGACTCGGCTTCATGCTGCTGGGGAAGCCTAGGTCAGAACAAGCTGCAATTTTACTTATTGTTTTCCTGACTTCCAGTTGCATGTCAAGTAAAGTAGGCTGTCAAGGCAGTGGTGAAATCCAAAATTTTTACTACCGGTTCTGTGGGCGTGGCTTGCTGGCTGTGGTGTGGCTTGGTGGACGTGGCAAGGGAAGGATACTGCAAAATCCCCATTCCCTCCCCACTCCAGGGGAAGGATATTGCAAAATCTCTATTCCCACCCCACTCTGGGGCCAGCCAGAGGTGGTATTTGCCAGTTCTCCGAACTGCTCAAAATTTCTGCTACCGGTTCTCCAGAACTTGTCAGAATCTGATGGATTTCACCCCTGTGTCAAGGTCTGTTTGCACTTTCTGCACTCAGGAGAAGGGGGTACCATAAGCCACAGCATAGAAGAACAAAGTATTTCTATAGGCATTTCTTGTCACTTCCCATGTCTCTATAGACAGAGTTCCCTTCACTCTTCAGGATTACTGCCCCTTAATGCCAACTCAATAGGTCTTATCCCTGTAGAGCTTTCCATGTTGCTAAGAGTCTAGGTACGAGAATTAACATGTCAACCTATAAAACCTTAACCTCAGGTGTGCTTTTTTCCCCTCCCATTCCCTCTCTCCTGATTTTACAATAGTCTGTAGATCCAGGAAAGCAGGCTCTTTGGTGTGTGAGAAGTTTTTTATCAAAATATATTTTATTCTTCCTGCTTCTTCCATCTTTCCTTAAAACATTAACCGAATCTACCGTACTATGGACTGAGAATCAGTGTCACCATTAGATGATTGACAGTCAAGCTGAAAGGGTTAAGCTAAGCTAAATTAATCAAGTAAAAATAGCAAACGGGGGAAAATCTTTTACTCAAACTTCCTCAAAATAAGTTTCCCAGACCTAATCTACATATCAAACGATAAGGTCTGTAAACACAAATAGAGTTAATTAAATTAGGTCTCCCAGCAGAACTTCATGTTCACAAGAATAAACATACCTACACACACACCAGGACAAACTCCGCTATAAAATTCTGCTGCTGTACCCCATTTCATTGCAGCTGCCCCTAAAGTCAAACTTGCTTTTAGGAATAAATATTTCTTCTTTCCTCACAGCTGTCTAGCTCTCATTTTTCTTTATTCTTTTTTTTAAAGTTTTTTATTTAATAAACATTAAAAACATTGGACACAGTGTGACCATCCTGGTCTTAACATACCCATACATATTATTTCCATAACAACAAATATAATTGCTATTTAACATACATTGCTACTTTGTTCTTACGTACATATCCTTTGTCTTCATTTGCTATCTATTTACTATTTGTTTACTATTTACATTTATTAATACTATCCAGTATTAATTCTCCAAACCCTAAATCTGTTTTGTTCCAACTCCTTTTCTCATTTCCAACCAATAATACACCTTATTCCAGATTTTATAGTATTCTGTCTCATTCTTGTTTTTTGCATTCTGTTCATTTCTGCACAAGTCAAAATCTTCCTTGTTATTTCTTCTTCCGGGGAGATTTCTTCCTTTTTCCAGTATTGTGCATAAACCAACTTTGCTGCTGTTATCACATGAAGCATTAAGTATATTGATTCTTTGCTATAATTCCCTTTTATGATTCCTTCTTGTGCAACTTTGGCTCGAATTGGAACCCCAAATTATTCTTCTGACGGGTGGCAGCCCCATTGTCTGAAATGCTCTCCCCATCTAAGCAGAGCCTATAGTTTGAGCCCTCTGCCCCTGCCCTCCCAATCTTTGGCCCTGGTAAGGCCAGGGAGAGATAGTCCTTCATCAGCCAAGAAAAAACAGCATGCTCATCATGACCGAAGCCAAGGACAGACGAAGGCAAGCCGAGAGGGAACCAGGTTTCCCATGAAGGAAGTGCAACTGAGATGCTTGGATTGGAAGGAGCAGGCTTTACTTCTTATACGCTATTAAAAATGGGAAATTCTACAAGCTTGCAAATATTTTCATTCTTTGCTTCCTCTGAGCTTGAATCGCTTGCTTGAAAATCATTGGTTTTGGCTTCCTGCTTTCATCAGTCACTCTTAACTTTCTTGGATTTCTCTGGAGCTCCCTTCCATGCCTTGTTGCTGCCTGGGCACAAAGCCCAAGACTGCCAAATTCATTAGGGCGATTTCTCTATATTTCTTCTGCTTATTCTAGTGGTCTGTGGTTCTGTTGGGTTTTTCCTCCTTCTCTTTTATATTGCATTTAAATATATTGTTCATTGGGGAGTGGGGAGTGGGGGACCACGGGGAATGCATTGCGTGAAATGCAAAACTGAAATACTTCCCGGTTTTTCCTCTCTGCTCCATTCCTGAAAATCCACCAGCGCCAACGAGAAGCAGAATCGTTGCCTCTGAATTGGCAACAAAGACTTCCCACTTTTTAATAACAAGGGGCTCTCGATGCGATGGCTATGCAGAGTAGATACGACCGATTCAACCTGGAAATAAGGAGGAACTTTCTCACAGTGAGAACAATCAGCCAATGGAACAGAAGTTGTCTTCGGAAGTTGTGGGAGCTTCATCACTGGAGGCTTTCAAGAAAAGTTTGAACTGCCATTTGTCAGAAATGGTGTAGGTGGGGGGGGTTGGACTAGATGACCTATAAGGTCCCTTCCAACTCTGTTAATCTGATTATTTGCTGTGGATTTGTTTCGCTTGCTGTTCCAGGAACTGCTGCCCTTGGTGTTGATGTTTGAACTACCTATAGCTGGAATCCTTCAACCGATCCCCGATCCAAGTTCTCCCACGATTCAGCATCTATCGCAGACATACAATATTTCGGTGTCCTTCAAGCAGCGTTCTCGGACGTACGGCGCGACGGTCATGATCAGAGGCTCCCAGAATAACACGAGTGCCCTGAAGGTGAACGATGATTGTTCTCAGCTTAATGGTTTTAGGGAGCTGTGTGATGGGGTGCTTTTTCTCGAGAGAGTGGATAGTAAATGGGGCCTGCAGATGCTTCAGGCTTCTTCTGGGCCAAGAGGGGAGGAGAACGTAGATTCCGAGAACATAGTTCAAGCATAATATCAATTGCAATTGGAGACTGCAAGTAGAAACCAGAGTTTGCCGAGACCACATACCTGTGTTCAGATTTCAGGGTGGCCCTGCTTACAACTAAATGGGCAAAAACACCCAATGTTTGCCCAAAGAGTTTGTGCCAACAGTTTTATCTTAAGCAAGGTTCTCTATGCTGCTGTGCATAGATGATGATGATGATGATGATACCCATTTTTTTTAACATTCTGTTTGCTTCCACAAATAAACAAAGAATAGAATAGAATAGAATAGAATAGAATAGAATAGAACAGAACAGAACAGAACAGAACAGAACAGAACAGAAGGAATTTGTCTTGGTGCATACACTCTCAGTGTACATAAAAGAAAAGATACGTTCATCAAGAATCGTAAGGTACAACACTTAATGATAGTCATAGGATACAAATAAGCAATCAGGAAACAATATCAATATAAATCGTAAGGATCCAAGCAACAAAGTTACAGTCATACAGTCATAAATGGAAGGAGATGGATGATGGGAACGATGAGAAGATTAATAGTAGTCATCTTTCCCTACTTGGGTTTACTTGGTGATTACCAGAGTTTGTTCTTACAGGATAATTTCCTACAAACAGGTTGTTAAGTCTACTGGAATGAGCAAAGCATTTTGTTTCAAATGTCTATGGAGATGTCTCCATCATCTGGGTCATGGTTGTCCCAAAGGTGCCTTTTTCAAAATGCAACTGGATTTTCCTGGGGTTCCCCCTCCCCCTTTGAAATTGTTTTGCTTCTCATCCAGGAAGCTTCTTCAGAAGAAAATCCTTCTTGGATGAGAACCGAAACGATTTCAAAGGGAAAAAAACTAATGGCAAGAAAATCCAGTTGCCTTTTGTTTCAAATAAGTTGAAGCACGAAACTTTGCCAAATGGAAAACTTCAAAGTTTCACGTCAGGAAGAAAAGTGCTTTCCACCCCTTTGAAAGGCACCAAGATATGAGCCCTGGTGGTTCAGTGGTTAGAATGCAGTATTGCAGGTTTCTATTCCTGCCTGCCGGCTGCCTGCAATTTGGCAGTTTGAGTCTTACCGGTTCAACCTTCCATCCTTCTGAGGTGGGTAAAATGAGAACCCAAAATTGTTGGGGGCAATAGGCTGTCTCAGAGAGGGCTGTAAAGCACCATGAAGTGATATATAAGTCTAAGTGCTATTGCTATTCCTTCCTTCCTTCCTTCCTTCCTTCCTTCCTTCCTTCCTTCCTTCCTTCCTTCCCTCCCTCCCTCCCTCCCTCCCTCCCTCCATGAGTCGTTGTGGTGCAGTGATTAGAATGCAACATTGCAGGCTAACTCTGCCGACTGCCAGGGGTTCGATCCTGGCCAGCTCAAGGTTGACTTAGCCTTCCATCCTTCCGAGGTGGGTAAAATGAGGACCCAGATTGTTGGGGGGCAATAGGCTGAACTCTGTAAACTGCTTAGAGAGGGCTGTAAAAGCACTATGAAGCGATATATAAGTGCTATTGCTATAGCGAATATAAGTTTGTTTTGTTTTCTCTTCCTGGACAGGAAGGAACAGCTCTGCTCTTGGAGCACCTGGCCGGCAGTTTGGCCTCTGCGATCCCAGTGAGCACCCAGCTAGACATTGCAGCTCAGCATCATCTCTTTATGATGGGCCGAAATGGCAGCAACATCAAACATATCATGCAGAGAACCGGTGCTCAGATCCATTTCCCCGATCCTAGTAATCCCCAGAAGAAATCCACAGTCTACCTCCAAGGCACAATCGAATCAGTCTGTCTTGCCAGACAATATCTCATGGTAAGTATCCCGAAGGATGGGGCAGCAGATGGTGGTAGGAACTTCTGCCATGCCTGGGTCACTAGCCCCTGAAGATTGCAGTCACAAGTCACTTGACACTGACTTCCCTGCAGTCCTCGACTTATGACCACAGTTGAGCCCGAAATTTCTGTCGCTACGTGAGACATTTCGTAAGTGAACTTTGCCTCATTTTACAACCTTTTTTTGCCACAATTGTTAAGGGAATTACTGCAGTTGTTGACATGGTTGTTATGAGAATCGGACTTTGCTTGTCAGAAGGTCGCAAAAGCGGATCACCGACCCTGGGACACTGCCAAGCGTCATAAATACGAGTCAGTTGCCAAGCATTTGAATTTTGATCACTTGACCATAGGAATGATGCAGCGGTCGTAAGTCTGAAAAAGGGTCATAAGTCCGTTTTTTCAGTGCTGTTGTAACTTTGAGCGGTCACTAAACAAACTGTTGTAAGTCAAGGACTACCTGTACTAATAATTGGGCAACCTCTTTTATGGAAAAAAAATTACCCAGAAAGTCTTGCTTGGCTGAAATTCTCTTACCCACATCACAAATTACCGTATATTTCCCCCCTTCCCCCTTGGCGATTGGAGTAAGAATTGGGCTCAAGAATTGGGCTCAAGAATTGGGTTCAAACCCAGGTTCGTCGGTCTGTAGTAGCTCTCACTACCCATACAAATAGCTGGTTAGTGTTAAGACTTGACATAGTTTCCATAGTTTAGGAAAACATGATCATGTAGGGATCCCATTAAAGCAGTGTTTCTCAACCTTGGTAGCTTGAAGATGGGTGGACTTCAACTCCCAGAATTCTGGGAGTTGAAGTCCACCCATCTTCAAGCTACCAAGGTTGAGAAACACTGCATTAAAGGATTCTGTGTTCCCCTCGGAAATCAAGAGCCTTGAACCTTCTTCCCTTGTCTGGTTCGTAACTCTGGTGAGGCAGATATTTAAATTACCCATCTCGAGAATGGTTATTCAGTTAGCTGGTATGATTTTCCAAACCCTGCAGAAGGCAAGATAAGCAATGGAAGAGAAAGAGTATGGAGAGCCATTTTTCTGAAATGGTATGGTGAAGTGTTGGTGAACCTTTTTGGTGGCAGTCTTAATCTTTAGTCTTTAATTGATTTATATACCGCCCTACTCCCAAAGGACTCAGGGCGGTGAACAGCCAAACAATAAAATACATAAATACAAAATTTAAAAAAACAGAATAAAACCGAATTAAACAAATTTGGCCCAGACAGATTTAAAACACCCCAATCATTTAAAAACAGATTAAAATTTACATATTAAAAGAGAAAAAAGGGGAAAAGATTAGGCCAGGCCCGCCTGGTGGAATAAAAAGGTCTTGAGAGCACGGCGGAAGGTGCGTAGATCCGGGCTCCTCTGTATCTCCGGGGGGAGCTCATTCCAGATAGTAGGTGCCCCCAGAGAGAAGGTTCTCCCCCTGGGGGCCGCCAGTCGACATTGTTTGGCCGACGGCACCCAGAGGAGCCTCTCTCTATGAGAGCGTACTGGCCGGTGGGAGGCTATTGGAGGTAGTAGGCGGTCTCATAAGTAACCAGGTCCTAAGCCATGGAGCGCTCTAAAGGTGGTAACCAAAACCTTGAAGCGCACCCGGAAGACCACCGGGAGCCAGTGCAGCTCGCGCAGGAGGGGTGTTACATGGGAACGCCATGTCGCTCCCATTACCACCCGCGCGGCCACCCTCTGCGCCAGTTGGAGCCTCCGGGTCCAGAATTGGAGCCCGCACGCAGGTGAGCGCCAAAAACTGGAGGAGCAGCTTCCCTGTACGCATGTATATGCTGGGAAGCTGAGCTTCCAGTTTCCGGCGTGCACATGCCTGCCAGCCACTTGGTCTTCTGGTTTCTGGCAGGCATCCATGCACAAAGACCAGCTGGCTGGCACGCATGTGCTCCAGGGAGCTGCTCTTCCATTTTCCGGTGCTCCCACACATGCGAAGACCAGCTGGCCAGTGCACATATGCGCCCCGGAACCCTGAAGAGCAACTGGTGACGATTGGTGTGCACAGAGAAAATGGCTCTGCATGCCATTTCCGGCACGCGTGCCATCATGGGTATAGGATCTCCTGCTTGGCCAGGGATCTCCTGCTTGGGCTAGAAGGCCTCCAAGCTCTGTTATTCTGTTATTTGAAAATTCCTGGACACAAAAGTGACGTCTGACTGAATCCAGTCCAGAATTTCCTTGAGTCTGAAGTTGTCTTGTGGGTTTTGGGAATTCGAGACTTGCGAAGATGATGTTGAACGTTGAAATCCCATAATCCAAAGAGAGAGCGCTAGATAGCATCACCTAAACTTGTGGCCTGTGCATGCCTTGGATAGTCACTAACACAGCCATTGTGTTTCTTTCAATGCAGCAAGGGACCACACATTTTATGGGATGGTAAGGCCTGGTTCTCTTTTATCTATTCTGTAGCATTTTAATATTCAAACCTAGCACATGCCGTTCCACATTTACACATCTGTACTGAACTGTACCAGAGGAATTCCTTGTAGAAGGAAAGATGCAAAGAAGAACATGAGTGTCAACAGAAAGAGTTGGATGGAGACTAGAAGACCTCCAAGGTCCCTTCTAACTCTCCTATTCTGTTAAAAAGTTAAAGGCAAGGTAGAACATCCACTTTAAAATTTTTGAACAATTCTCAGTTGAATCAGAACTGTTCTTGATTGGTCCAGAACTGAAATGAAAAGATACAAATTGCAAATTTATGGACAATATGGTTTTGGTTGTTGAAAGATATAACATTTTTCATCTCATCAGTGGGCTATATATTTTTGTTTTTATGTGTTTTGCATGCATATTTCTGTTTCCAGTGCCAAATTGTCTTGTCTTTCTGGCTGTCTCATAATCATTATTGGATTTTTTCCATGTCTTGCAAGTTGACCGGACAGTCTACTGCATGCTCATAATAGGCTTGCATGCAAATAATTAGCTCATAAAGATTTGTGTATGTGTGTATTATGTATGTACCTATTGCTGAAAGGATCATAAGATTTATTCTCAATAGATCTGCATGACTCTTGGTTTCAAAGGGGCTCTTTAAAAGTTTTAGTTAACCCTCCATTCCAAAACTGGTGGAATTCATCTAGGCAGAAACTGAACTTGTAAGTTCTTGGTTGTATAGTAGATCCTATCCTGATGTCACCAGTCATTGCGCGCCTCCCATATTCTTGAATTGCTGAGAATCCAAACAGTGAAACATCATGAGAAATATATTCTTGTCTGTATGGAAATGTCAAACAAGTGGCATTTCTAGATTCTGGAAATCTCTTGTTAGAAAGACCGTGTGAGTAAAATTCAGGAGAATGGTGGGGATGGTGAACAGTAGATTGCTTTTCAACTGTGTGCTGCACAAAACACGAAGGGCGTCCTAAACTTTATATTGGATTTTGTGTTTCATCTTCCAGGGCTGCCTTCCTCTTGTGCTGATGTTTGATATGAAGGAAGAAATTGATGTAGAACCACATTTTATTACCCAGCTGATGGAGCAGCTAGATGTCTTCATCAGTATTAAACCAAAGCCAAAACAGACGAGTAAGGTGAGTAGAACGGACTCTAGTTTTTCTGGACAAGGCTATATTTAGCTTTTAACTATCCTGCTTGAAAATTAAGCCAGCCCCCTTCTGATCATCACAGGGGGCAGGATGGCTCAGCGGTTAAAGATGCTGAGCTTGTCAGCTGGAAAGCTGAACAGCCCGGGTTCAAGACCGGAGCAATGTGCAATGGGGTGAGCGCCCATCCTGCCCCAGCTCCTGCCGACCTAGCAGTTCGATACCATGCAAATGCAGGTAGATAAATAGGTACCACTTTGGTGGGAAAGTAGCACCTTTCTGTGCACCTCGGCGTATAGTCCTGCTCAGGGGTGAAATCCAGCAGGTTCTAACAGGTTTTGGAGAACTGGTAGCGGGAATTTTGAGTAGTTTGGAGAACCGGTGAATACCACCTCTGGCTGGCCCCAGAGTGGGATAGGAATGGAGATTTTGCAATATCCTTCCCCCAAGAGTGGAGGGAATGGAGATTTTGCAGTATCCTTCCTCTGCCACACCCACCAAGCCACGCCCACAGAACCAGTAGGGAAAAAATTTGGATTTCACCCCTGGTCCTGCTGGCTACAGGATCACAGAAATGTGTTCAGAGGATGCCTGGCTACCTTGATAAGAAACGGAGATGAACACTGCCCCCTTGTGTTGGAAATGACTGAACGCAGGAAACCTTTACCTTTTTCTACCTTCTTTTCATTGTAATAATAGAGTTATTATAATGAGAATTCTGTTTTAGACTGAGCTGTTACGAATCCAGTATTTGCTTAGTATTTAGGTCGAACAAGAAAGAGGAGATTGTACAGCCCTGTCTTACTTCTTTTCCACTCTGGAGCCAGCTCATGTGCTATGCGGACTGTGGCTTGCTCTTTTTTTGTGTGTGTCGTTTTATATGAAGACAATGAGATACTTCAAGATTCCGATTTTCCTAAGGACCCTTGAGAGTTTAACATGAGTGACACTTATCAAAGAGCTTTCTATTGTCAGTGAAACACATATTGACTTATTTTGGGTATTGTTTGGTTTTCTAAATAGGTCAGCACACATCAGCAATAATATGTCTTGTTCCTTGGCCTTTCTTAAAACCATCTTGAACATCTGGGCTCTAATTTGTGTTGGATGATCCTAAACATTATTTCACTGTCATGTGAAATTAAGCATATTGTGTAATAATTTGCACACTGTTAAGTTTCCTTTCATTGATCTTGGTGCCTTTATTATTTAACAGAAACAAGCATATCTAGTTACAACAATGTAACAGCTAGTGTAAATTTTAAAAAGATCTTTATTAATTAATAAACAATGTCTTTGAAATGACTTCATCGGATTATATTTTTAATATCAAGTTAATTCCTACAAAAGTACAAGAAAGTTTGTCTTCAATGTTGGTCTGAAGCTTCCAAGAAAAACAAGGATATAGCCAGTATCTCACTATTATGTAATTTTAAAGCTAAGAGAAACACAAGCAAGGAATAAAATCTGACCAGATGTTTTTTCCAGAGGTCTTCACAGCCCTGATCTTCTTAGGCTGCTGCACATAAGAAAGGAAGACTCCTTTGACAACTTGACAACATGCAGATAACAACCCAAGAGGCAGATTTAAATAAAGCAGCTGTTGTTTGACACCAAGATGAATCAAACCAGTTCTTGTACTGTGTCAAAACATGCTTTTCCATTGTCACAATGATTGTGGTGACTTGTTTGTGAAGGAAAGTTGGCGTAAAGTTAAATGTAGGGAGTCTCGGAGCTCTAGAAAATGAGAAATCCGGTTTCTCTAGACCTGTATGTTGAGGGGGGAAAATGTTATGATCTGATATTTCTATTTGACTTGGAAAGCACTGGGATGTGATAAATTAGCAAACTCTCCATCATTTCCCACAAAGTTCTAAACAAGGTCAGAAATCTGAGATTAGAGTTTGGCTGCCTGAAGCAGAGATAACTACATCTATATCAATGATCGGATATTGTTGGGTGGTGTGATTCGAAACAAGGCTGAAATGTTGATGGACCTTTACACAAAGCCTAAATTTATTTCATCTTCTGAAATATTACAGAACAGGAATATCATTTCAGTGACTGTATATTGTAGCCAAGAATCCCAATCAAAATGCACCCTACCATTCCAGATTTTTATTTTTTTTGTATAAATCAAAGTATGTAATTTAGGAGCCACAACTACTCTCTTTCCGTTGCTACTAGGAGGATCTTTCTTCAACAGAGGATTTGTAAACAAGACTGGTGACTCTTGCCAGTTGCTGGAATTGTTTGAATTGTTGTCAGAAACTCATATCCCGTGTTTTGTTTTTTGCAGTCTGTGATCGTGAAAAGCGTTGAGCGAAATGCCTTAAATATGTACGAAGCACGGAAATGTCTCCTGGGTCTGGAAAGCAATGGCATTGCCGTAGCGACAAATCCCTCCCCCATCTCTTGCCCAGTTGGCCTTCCTTGTCCTGGCTTGGACATCTTGACCTCAGCCGGCCTCGGACTAACTGGACTTGGTACGATCTACAACCTAATATTTTCAAACCTCTTCAGAATGAGTTTTCAAGGTTTAAGGAAGGGGGGTCCAACCTTGGCTGGACGTATGGACTTCAACACCCAGAGTTTAATTCATGGTTGGCTGGGGAATTCTGGGAGTTGAAGTCTACAGATCTTAAAAGTGGCCAAGGTTGGAGACCTCTTGTTTATGGATTTATTTTAAAAAGTAGGCTGAACAATAGCTCCGACATGTAAGAATATGTTGATATGTGCATGTGTTTTCTTTCTTGTACATAAGAAAAGGCAATAATGGAAGGAAAACATCTGTTTAACTGATATGGGGAAATGGAAGAATTAGAAAAGAGCTTGGAAATGTGAAGTAGGGATTTGTGGTGGTGGGGAGGTTGTCAGCAGTGAAGGAAGAAGTATAGACATAGATGTTAAGGTGTAGTTGAGTTAAGTGTCTGTGGTTGTGCATCTCATTGGTTGTGCATCTACAGGGGTATAAAATCTCTTTTTACTTATTTTTTTTTTGATAGGTCTTTTGGGTCCAACCACTTTATCTGTCAACACATCCACACCTCCAAACTCTCTCCTAAATGCTCTCAATAGTTCGGTTAGTCCTTTGCAGAGTCCAAGTTCAAGCACACCAAGTTCAACTTTTTGGGCTTCCTCAATCGCTAATACAAGCACTACAGGTTGGTCTTTTGGGTTTAAATTGGAGACATTTTAAATAGAGCAATCTAGCATTCCCCCTAAGCATGCAGAACAGGACGTTAAAATGATCCCACTATTTCAAGAAGCCATCATTGTAAGATGGGAACATCTGAGTCCTTGGGACTTCCAGGTGGGCATAGAGGGTGCCTGTTCATTGCATTGTGATTTGTGCTTTGCGTCCAGAAGACCCTAGTTTAGTCCTTGGCATTTCAAGGACCTTGTGAAACGAAATCTGTCCTAGGAAGATAAGGCAACTTTAGGCTACTCAGATTCTATTCTATGCAATCTTGCTCTGCTGAATTGCAAATCAACTACAGCAGGGGTGAAATCCAGCAGGTCCTGACAGGTTCTGGAGAACTGGTAGTGGAAATGTTGAGTAGTTCGGAGAATTAGCAAATACCACCTTTGGCTGGCCCCAGAATGGGGTGGGAATGGAGATTTTGCAATATCTTTCCCCCAGGAGTTGGGAGGGAATGGGGATTTTGCAGTATCCTTCCCTTGGAGTGACATGGGAATGGAGAATTTGCAGTTTCCTTCCCCTGCCACGCCCACCAAGCCAAACCACACTCACCAAGCCACGCCCACAGAACCAGTAGTAAAAAAATTTGGATTTCACCAGTGAACTACAGGTAACCCTTGCCTTACAACTACTCATTGATGCTGAAAAAAGTGACTGGCCTTCACACTTACTCTCAATTTTATTGCATTCAAAAATTAAAATACGAAATCCAAAAGAAGACATTCAACGGAGACCAAGCAAAACTAGACAAAAACGTTTTTTAAAATGTGAATTAAACAACAACAACAACACACACCTTATTCCCCCACCTCCCCGCAGCTGAACACTAGCAAAACTATTGCAACAATACTGACTTCCTCCTTTGCAAAGCAGGTCCAAAATGTATAAGCTTCTGCATCTCTGCAAGCCAATTGACTTTCCACTTGGAACCATTGCCACGTCTCCCATAATCAGGTGATCAAAATTCAGGTGCTGGGTCCAACTGGTTTGTATTTATGACAGTTGGAGCATCCCAGGATCACAAGATCACCCTTTGTGACCTTCCCAGCCAGTTTCACAAAGTCAGTGGGAAAAGCTAGATTTGCTTAATGATTGAGGGATGCACTTAACCACAGCAAAAACGGTTGTAAAATCAGGTGTGACTCACATATTGACTATCTCCCTTAGTGATAGAAGTTCCCAATTGCAGTTGTAAGCTGAGGACTCTCTGTATCTGCTTAGGATTTTAGACATCTTCAATCTCAGCAGAAATGAGGCAGAAACATCTGACATTTTCTTCCAGGTTTCTCTGCTATCCCTCACCTGATGATGCCACCTACTGCACAAGCCACGTTAACCAGTATCTTGTTGTCGGGAGTACCCAACTATAGTCAAAGCACACCGTCTCCCCCTCCCGGCTTAACTCCTGTTGATATCCATGTGAATGGCATGCAAATGGAGAACAAGAAAAACCCAACCTCATCATTAAATGGTCATGTAAAGGTAAACCAATGATCTCACGTTTATAACGCTAGCATATTTTATTTTTATTTATTTTATTTATTTGTCAAGCATATATATGATAAAAAGTATAAACATGATTATGAATACATGAAATAGATACGAATAAAAAGAGACATTAGGACAGGGTGTAGGCACGTTGGTGTGCTTATGCACGCCCCTTACAGACCTCTTAGGAATGGGGTGAAGTCAACAGTAGACAGTCTAAGGTTAAAGTTTTGGGGGTTTGGGGAAGAAGCCACAGAGTCAGGAAGGACATTCCAGGCATTGACCACTCTGTTGCTGAAGTCATATTTTCTGCAATCGAGTTTGAAGCAGTTTACCTTACGTTTGTATCTATTGTGTGCTCATGCATTGTTGTGGTTGAAGCTGAAGAAGTCATTGACAGATAGGACATTGATAAGAGAGCAAATTCCAACTACTGTAACTAAGCAGAATTTTCATTCTGTGTAAATAGCAATAGCACTTATATACTGCTTCATACATCCTTTTACAGCCCTCTCTAAGCAGTTTACAGAGTCAGCCTCTTGCCCCCAACAATCTGGGTTCTCATTTTACCAACCTTGAAGGTATGAAAGGCTGAGTCAACCTTGAGCCAGTCAGGATCAAACTCCTGGCAGTGGGCAGAGTTAGCCTGCAATACTGCATTCTAACCGCTGTGCCACCACAGCTCAGATTATATCAACCTGAAAAAACAGAGCTTATTTTTAATGGATCTTAAACACTAGTGCACTTTACTTGGCAATCACAAAACACTAGTTACCGCTACTTTTTCTAGGATGTTACTTTTTCAGTAGAACTTAACCAGGATAAGTTTTTGTTTAGAGGTTTTGCATATCATAAAGTATAACCTGGAAATTCTGGCTTCTGATGGTGTGAAAACAATTATGCCATTTCATTATTGTAGCTTTCTTACAACATCATAGGAAGTTGTGGAAAACGGGTTTCCAGCCATAATTAAAATTGGCGTCCTGAAATTTCATCTTTCAACAGTGCCAAAGCTAAGGCCAACACAATAGATAAAGGAATGATTCAACGAAGCCTCTAAGACCCATATCTAAAACCCTAAACATGGTTTTGAGTAGATGGTTTGACATTATGTAAACCTAGGAGGGCAATCTTACTCAGAGGCAGCCAGGAGGCCAAGTGATGTTATGCTCAAAGCTTATCTAAACACTCTCCTTCTATTAAAGATTATTGTTCACATAATAATGGGACGTGATGGCTCAGTGGCTAAGACGCTGAGCTTGTCGATCGAAAGGTCGGCAGTTCAGCGGTTCGAATCCCTAGGGCCATGTAATGGGGTGAGCTCCCGTTACTTGTCCCAGCTTCTGCCAACCTAGCAGTTCGAAAGCACATAAAAAAATGCAAGTAGAAAAATAGAGACCACCTTTGGTGGGAAGGGAACAGCGTTCCGTGCGTCTTCGGCATTGAGTCATGCTGGCCACATGACCATGGAGACATCTTCGGACAGCGCTGACTCTTCGGTTTTGAAATGGAGATGAGCACTGCCCCCTAGAGTCGGGAATAACTAGCATATATGTGCGAGGGGAACCTTTACCTTTAACTTTTAATAATGGAAAAATAAGGGAGGGAAAGGGGAACAGAGAAAAGTGTAGGGTACAAGGGAAAAAGAAAAAGAAAAGCATTGACTTCAGATTCCTTTTGGTTCAGTAGAACAAAGTAGTGACATGAAACCTCAACCTTTTACTTTTTTTTAAAAAAAATCATTTTTCAAGATTCATTTCAGTTCATCTGTCCCTGTCTAAGATAACAAAGTGGGCATGACTCGGTTGCCAAGTCAGTGGATGAAATTCTCAATGGTTCCTATAAAACCCCCAGAGGCACAGTTTGATGGGGATGGGTCCATAGAAATCAAGCGAAAGTGCCCCCCTGGATGAGTTTCCGATGTCTATGTTTAATACTGAAGGTTCGGTTCTATGAGAAAATCTGAAAGGCTGCATTCTAGCACCTTTTTTTTTAAAAAAAAAAATATATTGATCCTGGGTATCCACAGACAGGTGAGAGAGTAAAATTATTAGATCACCATATATATATATATATATATATATATATATATATATATATATATATATATATATATATATATATATATATATATATATATATTGCATGGAAAAAGAGATATTAAGTATTTAAGTAAGGTCATTAATGGACTTTCTTTTTTCCAAAGTCTAAGATGATTAAACATACTGTTAAACATCCTGTTCCAGACCTCAACTATGAAATATCCTGCATTCTCTGCCACAGCTCTTGGTGAAAACGTATTAAGTTCAAACCACAGCGAAGCTTCTCGGACGATTGGTAGCCATAATGCCTCTGAACAAGGGACGGCCAAGACAAACTCTGGCGAAGGTATAACCAAAACTACCGTGGTGTGCATCATTTCCCCACCGTAGGAGGACAGTGCAACCTCTTGGGCTGAACGGGGTCGCCTTAAGAAGGGAGGTGGAAAGACCAGCTGAGGATTTCTACTCTAAAAATAAAAAAATGTGCCGAAAACCATAAGGGAGAGAAGTCTGTGCAGGTCGATTAAAAGTTTGCTCAAGATCAAATGATCAAAACATTCCTAAAATATCTATTTCTGGGTATGGTCCAAAAGAATGTCTTGGTGGTTTGGTTCAGAATAACAAGCCATAATGGGCTACTACAAATATGATATTTGGGTTTAAAAGTACTTCATTCTTCCAGGGGTCTTGGTTCTAAACTAACTTCTCAAATACAGAGAAGTGAGAAACTCAAAATTAGAGGAAATTAGGGAACAGAAGTTTTAAATTTCTTCTCTTCGCAAAACAAAAATTTTGGGATTTTGAGGTTCGTGTGAACAGTCTACAATGTTTTCCCTTTGAACTGGGCTGGAAACACTGTCTCAAAAGGGAAGTTATATACAGAGGTACACATTTTATTTTTGTTAATCCCATTTATAAACAACAGAGGTAGCCTTTCATAGCAAAATCGTGGCCCGTGTGTTCTAATACTTGTCCAAATATACATGTGACTCAACCCATGTTTTTTTAAAATATCTGATTCTTTGTCTGTTCCTGTGTTAATAAAGACTAGATATTTCAGTCCTTAGGAAACTTTTGGATCCTAAGATATAAAGATGGCAAAGAAATGACCCAGACCAGCTGAAAAAGAATACCCAGCCCTTTTAGCCATAACAACTCCTCTTTTAGTGAAGTGGAAAGTTTATGATGGCTTTCTCCAAATTTTACAGGTCCATTAAGAAGACCTCTTAACTCGCACCATCAGCCGTGGGAATCTGCCTTTCATGTGGGCTAATTGGTCACTCTTGGTTCTTTGTAGGTTGCAATGATGCTTTTGTAGAAGTGGGCATGCCCAGGAGTCCTTCACACTCCGCAAATGCCAACGATCTCAAGCAGATGATGAGCACCTCTAAGCAATCCTGCACAAAGAGGCAGACGGTGGAATTACTGCAAGGCACCAAAAATTCTCATTTACAGTACGTAACGCTTATAAAGATAAGGTTGTGCAAAGTGCAGAGATGTTTAATGTGTCTTCTGTGGGGTGGTTGTGTTAATAAAACACACTATTCATAACATATACCTGGCTGGAGGGAGCTTCTTATACAACATGCACAGTGCAAAACCCATGATCTCGTATGAACTCCTGATGGTTTTTATTTGGTTCACGTGCTTTCCCCCTCAAAATTACATTACTTGTGTAGTATTAATATAATTATAATATATAATTATTATATATATATAATTATAATATATATATATAATTATAATTATAATACTATAATACCTGAGCGGTGGCTCAGTGGCTGAGACACTGAGCTTGTCGATCGAAAGGTCGGCAGTTCAGAGGTTCGAATCCCGAGTGCTGCGTAACGGGGTGAGCTCCCGTTACTTGTCCCAGCTTTTGCCAACCTAGCAGTTCGAAAGCATGTAAAAAAATGCAAGTAGAAAAATAGGGACCACCTTTGGTGGGAAGGTAACAGCGTTCTGTGTGCCTTTGGCATTTAGTCATGCCGGCCACATGACCACGAAGACGTCTTCGGACAGCGCTGGCTCTTTGGCTTTGAAACTGAGATGAGCACCGCCCCCTAGAATCAGGAATGACTAGCACATATTTGTGAGGGGAACCTTTACCTTTACCCTTTCATCAATCCTAACATTCCTAATGTTGTAAATTTGGTTTTTGCTAGGCTGTGAGAGTAATACTGGCAAAGGCCTACGTATTGAGAGATCATCATTTTTTTATTTATCATTAATCTCTTAGCTGTTGCTCTTCTAGTCCCTCTGAGAAAATTAGTGACATATTTCAGTCAGGGATTAAGTTATTTGTAAGCATCTTTATTTTTCTTTCCAAATTCCTTCTGAGGTAGATCATGATTCATAGTGGAGAGTCTGTTTGGGGGAAAGTTAGATGTAAACGATTTCACCTTACTGAGGGGGAATTACACAGAGAGTAACTGCATCCTCTTTTCCTCCTTGCTTATTGAATGGTGGGGACAACCGGGATCCAGTAAAATGATTTACTCAGCAGCGTTTCCAGTCCTCTTCATATCCCAAGGCAGGAAAATGAGCAGACCAGATGAATAGAAGAGATTGTAGCTCTGGCTTCCAGGGCCGACTTCAAGCAATAAAATCAAAATGAGTTTCAGAGAGTGTCTTCCCTCTTTAGCTATAACCACAGTATTGACAGTCAACTGAAGGAGAGAAGCAGGTTGGAAGGCCCTGAATTTCTCCTTGAATTATGAGGAGATTCTGGAGAGAAGAGGGAGAGTCCATAGCAGCATTTTTTTGTCAACCTTGACAAAATATTGGATTTGCTGGCTTGGGAATTCTGGAAGTTGAAGTCCACATCTCTTCAGGTTGAGAGAACACTCTTTGACAGTGTTGGTTCTCAGAGAGGCTTCCCAGTGCATGAGGATCAAGCTGTGGAGAAGACAACTGTACCCTTAATCCTTTTTGTATTAAAAAAAGAAAGAAAGAAAAGATACTTAAGAGGTATCCAAGATGGTGTTTAGCCCAGGAAATGAAGTTATCCATGATCTTTTGAACCAGGTTTAATGAAAGGAAAGGAATAAGGAAAGGGGAGGGAGGGAGGGATGAAGGGGAGGGGAGGGGAAGGACAGGACATTAATAGTAACAGAGTTGGAAGGGACCTTGGAGGTCATCTAGTCCAATCCCCTGCTCACACAGGAGACCTGTACTAGGGATTTGAACTGCCAAACTGCCAACCTTTCTGATCAACAAGCTCAGTGTCTTAGCCACTGAGTCATCCTTTCAAGCTCAAATACAAGTAACGGGCACTCACCCCGTTATGCGGCACTAGGGATTCGAACCGCTGAACTGCCGACCTTTCGATCGACAAGCTCAATGTCTTTAGCCACTGAGCCACTGTGTCTTCTTCTTCCAATCTTCTCTACAGCATTTATAAGCACCATTATAAATTTACCTCTTTCTCTTAAAGTCCCACCATGACTCTCATCTTTCTATAACCTATCCCAGTATTGGCAAACCTTTTCAGCCCTGAGTGCCGAAACGGGAGCGGCCATGCACACCCGTCTGCCAAAAACAGGAAGAGCAGCCACCCGGCATGCATTTGCGCACTGGGAAGATGATCTTCCGGTTTCTGGCGCGCCACCTGGTGTTCAGTTTCTGATGTGCATGCGCGCGCGAAGATCAGTTGGCGCACCAGAAACTGGAAGAGTGTCAATGAAGCGCCTCTACCCAGCCCGCCATCAAGATCAAGCCAGCGCAGCTGCCCCATCCCACCACTTCTGCCAAGGGAGCACGGCGCTTCACAGCTGGTGCACCTCTTACCCCGCCGCCGGACAGACGTTCCTCCTGCTCGGACTCAGCTCCTGCACAGCCCCGCTTGAACCCAGAAGAGCAATGGGTAACGGCTCACATGCGTGGAGAGATGGCTCTGTGTGCCACTTCCGGCACATGTGCCATAGGTTCTCCATCATGGATCTATCCTGTATAATCATCCAAAGCATAAGTCGTAAATTCCATCTCTGTCTTCTTTGTAGCGCGGGCGAGAGATTGCTGTCGGATTCTGAGCTGAGTGCTTCAGAGACCACGGTGGCTGATAAAAAGGCACCTGGAAGCGAAAGAGCAGCGGAGAGGGCGGCCGCAGCACAGCAGAACTCGGAAAGAGCACATCTGGGGCCCCAGTCGACGTATGTGGACATGCAGGTATTGACTCTTCCAAGGATGGGTTTCCACTCTCACTGTGCCTGAGCTTGTTTTCTTGTAGCTGTTTCATAACGCATCTAGGTAACTTCATGAGCCCTGGTGGCGCAGTGGTTAGAATGCAGTACTGCAGGCTACTTCTGCTGACTGCCAGCTGCCTGCAATTTGGCAGTTCGAGTCTCACCAACTCAAGGTTGACTCAGCCTTCTAGCCTTCCGAGGTGTTGAGGGTAAATTGCCCTCTGCAGAGCTGGAGTTGGAGTTGGAGCCATCCAGCCGGGTAACCAATGATAAATTGGGAACTTGACCTTGTGCCATCATCAACAGGATATTAAATACGTATCAGAACGTTTGGAGCACTTACAGTGTGTCGCAGCTTTCTTAATACTGTAACTGGTAAATAAACTGTGGCTCTGGGCCCATAACCAGTGTTGAGGGTAAATTGCCCTCTGCAGAGCACAGCGGTATACCAGGCAGCGTTGCAACACAGATACTTCCAAACTCTGAACGTTTTAGTAAAAAGAATAGTCTTTACTGTGATAGTTCAAACAAAGCTTCTCGTAAACAAAGATAAAGCTTTCAATACAAAACATTGTTGCTTACATTTCTAGTTCCGTAACTCCGACACAATATCTCTCAGCAATAACATCACGAGTAGGAGTGAGCAGTATCAGCAAAGCATAAGCGAGCATGCGAAGAAAAAAGGGGGAAGGGGGAAGAATACTGCTGAGCTTACTGCCTTCCTTATATTTCCGTTTCAACCAATTACTCAATTAGTTACTTTACAATAGTTAAAGTCATAGTACACATTTTTGATATATTGTCTACCCAAATGTAGGATACAGATCCAACACGAGGTCGGTAAAATGAGGACCCAGATTGTTTGGGGGCAATATGCTGACTCTGTAAACCGCTTAGAGAGGGGCTGTAAAGCACTGTGAAGCGGTATATAAGTCTAAGAAGTACTATTGCTATTGCTGTCATTAGTATTGCACTAGAAGGGCATGGGGTTTGATCTCTGTTTATAGACAGTTGGTTTGCCTTGCCAGTGTCGGTGTAATGTTCTTGGCAGTTCCTTGATTAGGCTGCTATTTCCTGTTTGATTGTTGGTCTGGTCTTAATCCTGGTGTCAATCCCTGCTTATCTGGATGTTGATCGCTGAGAGTAAACCCCACTCTCTTCTAGCATTGATGATGTTACCCAGTTGGGTAATGAAATGTCTGCAAGAAAACAATCAAGCTGAGAGAGCACCAAGGATCCCTGAGCTACAAATACTCCCTTCTGTTGGTATAGCAGTCTCTGCGTTGCACTAATACAACCAGCATCAGAGATTTATGTGTTGCTCTTCTAGTTGTCATCTGAAGATTCAATCCATACATTGAAATGGATTGCTGATGCTTCCAGTTTTGTCTTCAGCGGACGTTGCAGCCCTAATTAGCTGGTTTTAAACGGGAGTTTTAAGTATATCAAAGGTTCATTGGACTGCTGGCACATTGTTGGGTGGTGCGAAGGGTTCCTCCGAGACAAAGTGATGGATCCTGGTCAAAATCTTTGTGGCTTGTGGAGCAGAGTGTACGCATGACATTTAGCAAGGGCGGTGATTAAATGGCCTTCTCTGGGTTTCATTTCTAGGCATTTGACTACGAACAGAAGAAGCTACTGGCAACCAAAGGTATGTGGGACAACGGTGACTTGTAGCATGCATCTGTTTGTAAGCAGAGTGATGAAGGAGCTTTGCTTGCCCTCCCACTGCCATCCATTCCCTTCCGCCCTCGGTTTGGGCTCTGTCATTGTTCCAGTGGAGAAACTGTAGCTTAGACAACATGTTTTGCAATCCAACTGGTCTTTGTTTCTTTTCTTCCCCTTGAAAGGCTCCTGGAGTTACATTTTCTGAGCAAACAGGATCCCTTTTTATCTTCCTGACTACAAGGCCCTTTTTATGGGGCGGTGATCAGAACATTTGACCTCCCCTTTACAGAACTATTCAGAAAACGGTAGAGTAGAGAAAATGGAATAGGAATAGGAATAGGAATAGGAAAGGAAAGAAGGAAAGGAAAGGAAAGGAAAGGAAAGGAAAGGAAAGGAAAGGAAAGGAAAGGAAAGGAAAGGAAAGGAAAGGAAAGGAAAGGAAAGGAAAGGAATGGAATGGAATGGAATGGAATGGAATGGAGTGGAGTGGAGTGGAGTGGAGTGGAGTGGAGTGGAGTGGAGTGGAGTGGAGTGGAGTGGAGTGGAGTGGAGTGGAGTGGAGTAGAGTAGAGTAGAGTAGAGTAGAGTAGAGTAGAGTAGAGTAGAATAGAATTACATTAATCAGCATACATTAACATGAAATTTTGTTGCATTCAGCTCTCAAATTCTTTTTTTCCTATTTCTATTTGCCTTTTTCACTCTTAATAAATAACAGAATACAGAATTGGAAGGGATCTTGTAGGGTTTTCTTTTTAAAAAAACCAGAACCAGTAGTTAAAAATGTTTTTTAAAAGTAAAAAAAAAAAGAGGTTCCGTTGATCGGGTGCCACAGCTGGAATCATCGGAACCTTTTTTTAAACCTTTTTAAAACATTTTTTACTATCGGTTCCAGAGAACCAGTAGTAAAAAATGCTTTAAAAAAGGTTCCCGAGCTCATGTGCCACAACTGATTCCCCCCTCTCACTGCATGCGCAGCCAACAAACCAGTGGCAAACCGTTTCAGATTTCATCACTGCACTCCACCATTTCTGACAGATGGCAGTTCAGTCTCTTCTTGAAAGCTTCCAGGGATGAAGCTCCCACAATTTCTGAAGGCAACTTCTGTTCCATTGGTTGATTGTTCTCACTATTAGAAAATTTCTCCTTATTTCCAGGTTGATTCTCTCCTTGGTCAGTTTCCATCCATTCTTCCTTGTCTGGCCTTCAGGTGCTTTGGAAAATAGCTTGACCCCCTCCTCTCTGGGGCAGCCCCTCAAATATTGTGGCAGAACTCAAATAATTACGGCAGGGTCTAAGGCCCAGGTCTTAGGAGTTGTTTTTCTCTTGTGTTAAGCAGTGTATATCCTCGTTTCAGGCCACTTGGGAGGGTTGAAAGCTTCATGCATCCTTATTCACCATCCACAAAGACAAACAAGGTTTCATGCCAACCATGTTTCTCCATTCCATTGGCACATTCAGGATAGGTGCACATTCAGCTTGTTGTATGTATTTTTGACTTATTAAAAGGAAAGAGTCATGAAAGTCACAGAAAGACGAGGTGGGTATGCTAGAAAATGATGTGCCCTGGAGTGTGCCAATTATGCAGTCCTTCAATACCCTCAACCCGTAGAGGCCTCATAGAAGCCTTGTGACGTACATCTCAGTGTACAGATGTAATGGTTATGTAATTCAGCTGGTCCAAATGGCATCATTGCAATTGATATCATGAACCATTTGATGCCATTCTGATGTCCTTGTGGTTTCTAGCAGATGCCTTAAGTACCGTCCTTAGGTTTCCTGCTTCCTTTCTCATCTTCAGCCATCAAACATGAGTAGATGACCTTCTTTATTGGGCATGCAGCAAGATGCAGGTTTTAAGTCCTTTGTTTTTGAAAAGGGAATAGGGTTGTTTTTGGTCTAAACAACCATGAATTCTTCCATTTTTATAACACATCCTACATTTATCCTGTTCTCGGCTAGCAAAATCCTCCCATCAAATATTTGCTTGATAGTTTTCTCCTATGCTTTTGGGCTTGGTCTCTACTTCTTGCTTGAAATTGAGATAAGAAATAAAACAATAACAAAAGATCCTTGACTTCCTTTTTTTTTCAATGCAGCTGCTCCATCTTGCCACATTCTACATTTGAAAAGCTTTAAAGGTTTCTTACACTTCTGAAGATTTCAGGTTTCTCTTTTCCGTCTCCTGAAACTTCAGAATGACTCTTCTGGCTTTATAAAAATATTGCTCTATTTTCGCCTCCAAACTTACCTTCATGTACTTGGAATTAATCATGTACTTTTGTGTGAGTGAATATGTATGCAACGTGTACACATATAGAAATATGTATATGCTCTCAAGGCCATATCACATATTAGTATAACCTTCTCTTGCTGCGTGCTCAGAAATATAAACTGAAATATGAAGTGACCCTAGCAAGTTTAAAATATTTGGAAAGTGGTAAAAGCAGAGAATGGAAGATTTTCTGGATCTGATCATCCACTGCCTAAAGAATTTTGGCTGCTTTTTATGGTGGGGGAAAAAAGATACTGATGCTTATAAATATGCTTCCTGCCCCCTTAAAGCTATGCTGAAAAAGCCTGTTGTTACGGAAGTGAGAACGCCCACCAACACCTGGAGTGGGCTGGGCTTCTCCAAATCGATGCCGGCTGAAACAATTAAGGAACTGAGAAGGGCCAACCACGTAGCCTACAAACCATCCATGTCGACAACTTATGAGGTATGCAGAACTGCAGTGTGTGCTAGGCTTGAAAAAGGAAGAAATTGGAGCTTTTGGCCTGAATTTTGAGCAGGTTGTGTCTGGGGTTTGCTGCTGGGACAGCCAAGGCCCCTCTGACCAAAGGTCGCTTTGCGTGACTCCTCCAGGCCTCCGTGAAACTGCGGAAAGCCAGGAATCAATCTGTCTTCTTCAACTCTACACAGAGAACTACAATGCAGATACACGAGGAGAGAGAGAGAGATGCCCTCTAATGGCCTCCCTTATATAGACAGCTTCTTAAAGGGCAATAACCCTCAGTTTTAAAGGGGCTGGTCAGCTTTAAATCTTCATTACCCTGACACTTCTAGCCATTTTTCTCTTTCTCCTTAGGAGTGTATTAGTGGACACATACACACACACATTGTGTGTGTGTGTGTGTGTGTGTGTGTGTGTGTGTGTGTGTACTGTATCTGAGTCACTTGGCTGTAGCCCCAAGATCAAACCACAGCCTGAGTTCTCTGCTCCGTAAGCTATTTTTTTCAGAGATTGAGGCATCCGTTGTTTTTCCTACACTTGAAACGTGTGGGAAAAATAATTTTTGAAAAACAAAAACGATCTATTCCTTTGTTTTTCCTGCTTTGCATTGGGTTGTTTTCAGAAACATCCACAGTCTTAGAAACACTGGTTTAAAAAATGACCAGTCTGAATTGGGACAACCTCCTAGGAGGACACAGTGTGCCACAGATGACAAGTTAAAATTAATTTGCTTTGATAATGCAAATTAAGTGTTGCCAATATAATTCTTTATTGGTGTATACCTTTTCCTAAAGTACTTAAGACTTCTCTGACAAGAATATTTTTTAAAACAAAATATTGCTCAGTAATTTAAGTTAACGGGTTGCACCATTGGCACCATGCCCTTGAGTATAAAGCCAAGTTGACAGTATCCCCACATGTCCTAGTCACATCTCTTCCTGCTGGTTTCCTTGCAGGGTTCCTCCATGTCTCTCTCCCGATCCAACAGCCGGGAACACCTGGGAAGCGGGAGTGATTCCGATAACTGGAGAGATCACAACGGCATTAGCTCAACTGCTCCGGGCGACTACGTCTCTTCCATTGGAAGTCCTAAACGGAAACAGAAATCAAGTAAGAGTTTACCCTGTTGGTTAGGTCAGAGAATAAAAGTTAGCTCCAGCTTGGTTTAGACCAGAGATCTCCAACCTTGGCAACTTTAAGTCTGGAGGACTTCAACTCCCAGAGTTCCCCACCCAGCAAAGCTGGCTGCGGAACTCTGGGAGTTGAAGTCCTCCAGACTCAAAGTTGCTAAGGTTGGAGACCCCTGGTTTAGATAAACCAAGGTCAGTTAGTTGCATAAAGCTATAATTATCAATGATAGGCTATTAGAATAGAATAGAGCTGAAAGGGAACTTGGAGGTCATCTAGTCCAGCTCCCTGTTCAAGCAGGAGAACCTACACTATTTCAGAGAAGTGACTGTCCAGTCTCTTCTAAAAAAACCTCCAGTGATGGAGTGCCCATGATTTCTTCTTTTATATATGTGTGTGTGTGTGTGTATTATATTTATATTTATATTTATATTTATATATATATATATATATATATATATATATATATATATATATATATATATATATATATATATATATATATATATAATATTCCATCTTCAATTAAACAGTGTGTTGTCGAGGTACAAATATCATTGTAAAATGATAATCAAGATTTAGGACAATATTCATTACATTAACATTAATTCTAGAATATTAAAATAATATTAAACATAATAATCATAATACTAGCTTCTCTCTTTTAACGTATCTTTATTTCACTAAACTTTTTCTTTTGTTTCCCTGTTTCTCAGTTCCATTTTTATTATCTAACCACAACTTGCACCCATAACTTCTGGAGGCAAGCTGTTCCACTGGTTAATTGTCCTCACTGTTAGGAAGTTTCTCCTTAATTCCAAGTTGCTTATCTCCTTGGTTCCAAGTTGCTTATCTCCTTGGTTAGTTTCCATCCATTGTTTCATGTTCTTTCCTCTGCTACTTTGGAAAATAAATTGACCTCCTCCACTTTATAGTAGCCTCTCAAATACTGGAATACTACTATCATGTTGCCCCTAATTCTGCTACATTCTATTAAAAACATTAGAGAGTTGGTGACAATAATGGCTTCCCTCTGTGATGACTGTTTCTTCTTTCTCTCTCTCTTTTCCTCCTCCTCCGTTGTTGTTGTTAGAGAGAGATCTCTCTCTTTTCCTCCTCCTCCGTTGTTGTTGTTAAGAGAGAGAGGGGATTTGAGATGGCATGCAATTTTCCCTTACTCTGACCAATACTTCTTGTGTTCTATTTCCATGAAAACAAAGCTTTGTAATTCAACATCAGGCAGAGATTCAGTTGAAGGGTCCTTGGTGCTCTCTGAACTTGCTTATTTTTTTTTTTTTTTTTTTTGCAGATGTTTCATTACCCTAACTAGGATGTTACTTAGTTAGCAGTGGTGGGATTCAAATTTTTTTACTATCGGTTCTGTGGGTGTGGCTTGGTGGGCATGGCATGGCTCGGTGGGCATAGCTAGGTGGCCGTGGCAGGGGAAGGATACTGTAAAATCTTCATTCCCACCCCACTCCAGGGGAATGTTACTGCAAAATCCCCATTTCCTCCTAATCAGCTGGGACTCGGGAGGCAGAGAATAGATGGGGGCGGGGTCAGACAGAGGTGGTACTACCGGTTCTCCAAACTACTCAAAATTTCCACTACCGGTTCTCCAGAACTGGTCAGAATCTGCTGAAACCCACCTCTACTAGTTAGATAATGAACATCTGTAAGAAAACAAGCAAGCTAGAGAGCACCAAGGAGCCCTCATTTCAACACTGAGCTATAAATATTCTCCTTTAGAGATTCATTTCACTACTTCTTGGCAGTTTGCAAGCACCAGAACTTTAGGCTCCTTGGCCTAAAGTGAACTCAACCTAACTAGAAGCTTGTTTTCTCTTGAACGTCCAGGTGAGCATTATCTCAGCAGTAGCAACTACATGGATTGCATCTCCTCCCTGATTGGAAGTAACGGCTGTAACCTGAACAGTCTGTTTAAGGGATCTGACCTACCTGAGTTATTCAGCAAACTGGGCCTTGGTAAATACACAGACATATTTCAGCAACAAGAGGTCAGTGTTTGTGAAAGGCTTGGTGATGGTTCTTTGTAGGCTAAATTGATTGCTTTGCTTTATTGTGCTTTTATTGATAATCAAGACCACAGATTCATTCCTTGGCTGTAGGAATAGCTACCTTGGTAGGTAACACCTAGGCCTCGGTGTTTTTGAAGTGCTATGTTCAGAGAACAAGTTCTGCAGTCTCAAACCAATTTCCATTTTTTGCAATCATGCCTTAAAACCTAGCTCTCTGAAAGGAATGGGGGTCTGATTTGGATATTATCAGCAAACCCATAACCCACTGCTTGGGAAATACTAATCAGAGCAAATGACCTTGATGGTGTGAAGACCAACTCACCCAGAGTTAGCTTGGGATAAGATGGGCAGTCAATAAATTAAATCAATAAATGAAAGCAAATATATGGCCATCAAAAATGATCAGAATGGGATACCTCAATGGGACAGCAGAAACCTTATGGAATTTCCTGTCACAGTGTGTTAATTCACTCAGTTGTACTCACTGATAGAGAGGTAGTTGAAACATTATATGCATATCCCAACATACATGCAGACATGTGAGGCACAAGTATGTGTTTGTGTATACTGATCCCTGCTTCTGAGCATTTGCACACAAACACACACGCCAGAATAAAAATTAATATGACTTTGTTATATGTTTTTCGTCTGCTGCAATTTCCTTGACTTTTAAATATCCCTGTTCCAAAGAGAAATGCAATTATCTAATATTTTGCAATACCAACATAACAATCACATTAGTTTTCTGTGTTACAGTAGTTCATCAGCCTTGGGACATATGGACAATTAACCTGTGGGCATAAAGGAATACCAATAATGGCTCAGTAATTTTAAAATGTGTTCAGAAACTGCCACAAATGGCTAAAAGGGATTGTCTTTCAGAAAATAATGTATACTAATTCACTGGCAACCACTCAGAAAAGATCCAGATCTTTTCAATTTATATAAACTAATTTTAGAACACAGTAACATATTTTGAATTGTTCTGGCAGCCAATTTTTATGACTCACCAAACAAGATTTGAAGGAATTCTATGCCACGAAGAATTCCAAGGTGATTCATCAGGTTGAGCGCCTAAATCCTTTTCTAGTATTTATTTAGGCTGTCAAAATAATACGTTGCATTTGTTATAAAAATGTTGCTCCTTTGATTTTAACGTGCTTTGGATGTTGTTAATAGACCTAATTACCAGCAACTGAAATAATGGTTTTGCTTCTTTCCTGTGCAATTTGTGCACAAAATAGATTCTGCAGAATGTTCTCCCACAAAAGTCCTCTGCCCTCTTGGTGGAAGAGCATCTTAAAGTGTGGTGTTTTTTGTGGTTTTTCCTAGATTGATCTTCAGACGTTCCTCACTCTAACAGATCAGGATCTGAAAGAGCTTGGAATTACCACTTTTGGTGCACGAAGGAAAATGCTTCTGGCAATCTCAGGTAAAGGAAAACCACTACCTTGTGCAGTTTGTAAGAATTCCCTTTTCCCTTCTTTTCCTTGACGGGGTTATTCTCATACACAGAATGCGGAATGTCTCTTTTTCAGAAACTATACCCCTGTCATGTTCATGTTCTTGTCCACCAGGGGTGGGTTCTACTTACCTTTATTAACGGTTCACATCACTCCCACATGCGCAGCTCACCTATGATGATGTCCAGGTCAGTGGGCGGAGCTTCCCGCTGGTTTTACTACCGGTTCATACGAACTGGTCTGAACTGGGGGCCACCCACCACTGTTGTCCACCCTTATCCTGCCAGCTTAATCTCTCTGTTCTCGTAAATCAACTCATGTGTATCTTTCAATGGGAGATCCATTGATTTCCCCAGATTGGTGAAGTTAGGAATTCTATTAGGTTTCACCTACCGTACGATTGTAACAAACAGCTTCCTGATGTTTGGTTTTTACCTTGATGTTAACATCCATGATGGTTTATAGTCAGGGACATGCAAAACCCCATCAGGGAGCCCATGTCTTTCTTTATAGGTTCCCCTTGTAGAGAGCCAGGTACGTATATCTCATGTGGTGGCTGCCTGCTCTGAAATCAACAGCTTGATGCCTCTTTCATTTTCAACCTGTAGTTAACCAAAACAATTGTCTCAATAGACCTGTGACAGATCTATTGCCTTTTCTGACCCAAATCTATTTTATTTTACATTTTGGGGGGGTATTGTGGTAGAATCTCCAGCTAGGGAGGAGGGAAGTGTTAAGAAGGGACCAAGCTTGGAGTCTTTGCACTGCAGAAAGTGGCACAGGTCTGAGCTCCCCAAAAATCCCTGAATGCACCCGAGGGAATACAGTCACTCTTGTGAGATTCTTGTAACATGGGTACCTAGCAATAAAGCTTATGCTTGAGACTATTCACAAGTGGTTCTCATTGAGATCCACGGAGAATCTGGCTGGATGAGCCATAGTGACAAAGTGGTTAAGAATGCAATATTGCAGGCTGTCTCTGCCCCACTGCCAGGAGTTTGATCCTGACCAGTTCAAGGTTGACTCAGCCTTCCTCCTTTGGAGGTCAGTAAAATGAGGACTCCAGATTGTTGAGGGCAATAACGCTGATATTGTAAATTGCTCAGAGAGTGCTGTAAGGCATTACAAAGTTATACATATAAGTCTAAGTGTCATTGCTATTGCTATTGCTTGCACCTGACATATTGCATTTGATTGGACTTAGTTTCCTTGGACTATGAAATAGTAAAAATGTCTCTTGCTAGATTGCACCTGGTGTCCAGATTTTGAATGGAAGCTTCTCTTCTCTCTCCTCTCCACTCCCCCTCTCAGAACTGAACAAAAACCGAAGAAAACTCTTTGACCCCTCCAACGTTCGAGCCTCGTTTCTGGAAGGCGGCGCTAGTGGCCGGCTGTCTCATCAATACCATTCGGACATTGCCAGCGTGAGCGGCCGTTGGTAGCAGGAACAGGAGGCTTTCACAGTTGACTGCACAACTCCATGGACACGCCCAATCCTGTGGACCATCACACCACCCTCTGCACTCGGGAGTTTAGGTACCAATGACCAAAGTCATCTTTTTTTGCACAACTTCCTGTGCTGAAAGAAAGAGAGAAAGAACACTCGTCTGTCTTTCCACGCACCAAATGTGGATTACGCCTTACTCTTGTAGATTGGACAGAATTTGCAATAATATTTGGGGGGGGGTGTTTAGTATTTTATGACTTATTATAACTATATTGTATGCACTGAATGAAATTTTTTTTTTTACTTTTTTGAATGGAGAGTGATGGGCAGGGATGCCAGAGGGGGGGGTCATTGCTTATGGTTTTTATCAAGGAAATTTCTGGTACTGCTTAATAATTAATAGAGATCTTTCTGCACTTTATGTGTTCGGATTGCTTTTCCTGTGGAAATTTTTATTACTTTCCTCTTAATTTCCATGGGAAAAAAGATTTACGGTAGTGGCGCTAACCAATGTTTGCCAGGTGCATTCCCACTCCAGGTGAAAAGGCTCCCCCTCCCCCCCCCCATAAATGGTACTAACGAGTTGAAATATAGAGGACGATGGTTTTCTTTAGACGACTGTAGGGAATTTTCCCGTAATCAGTTCCATGAAGAGGAATCTCCAACCTCCTTTGGAAGGAAGTCTTGAGAAATATTTGCAACTGAGTTTGCGCACGGCAAACCAAGCAGTGAGAGACCAAAACAGTGTGTGTTGCCATCGCTAATCCTAGTTAGCTGCTGCCTTCAATGCTAAACCTGATTTTAATGATTATCTCAAACCAAGGACTATTTTTAGTATAAACTGCCACTAAAGGACACTTTATTTATAGCAAACGTCTTATTTTTTAGAACCTGTACACTTAGAGCGCATAAGAAATTAAACTGATCTACTAAAGAGTTTGTGGTAGAGACTGGGAAGCGGGACATGAAGCCGATCTCCAGGCCTTCGTTCATTTGACAGAGCATAAATTTCATTTGACAAGACAGCACTCTTGTCTCTATTCCCTAAGGGATGTTGCTGACGTGATTTTCTGTGCACCCATTTAAGAGCTTGTCAGGTTGTGACATCTGCCTCCTTGACTTACGTCCATGATTGTCTGCCACAAAGGTTTTGAGTTGGGCTACTTCCAAAACTCTGTATTTGAGCAAAGAGTTCGTATGATGTCTTGGTAGGGCAAACAGTTGTGTTCTTATCTTGTAAAAAGGTCTAGAAATCCAATTATATTGTCTCTGTCAAATGATTTGGTATAAATTTATGAAGGTTGAAATGAAGTGCCTCTCAGTGATGCAAAATGATGTTTCTGAACGTGAATTTATCAATAGAAGAAAAACACCATCCCCATTGCATATATTGTGAATTACTTGTACTGTAATTTTTCCTTTTTTTATTTATGTACAATGTACAAACCCTTTAGGGTGGAGGCAAACCACTCTTCAGAAAGGCATTAACAATTACCATGGTGGTTTTTATTTAGATATATATATATATGCAACATAGAGGTGAGGAAGAGTTTTGACACTTTTTGTGGATATATTTCATTTCCGTCATGAAGGAGACACCAGCACAAAAGGGAAGATTAGAAAGGTGAGAGCTTAGTTAAAATTAGGAAATAATAATCAGCTATACATCAGAATTCATTTTAATCACAATCTACGACATCTCAACAGCCTCTCACTCTTGCTGAAATAGCTGCTGATATTTCTCTGATTTTTTGGAAAAAAACAGGGCCGGATGAGCACAGCGAGTGCTTTTTCTCAATCCGGAGTGGTGCATTATTCAGGAAACAAATTTTATTTTTCTTTTGAAACACAGTCTGTCCATCAATTTGTACAAAATGGAGGTCCTGATATTTTCAAAGAACGCTACGTGTTTTATCGTGGCTGCTCCCTTCGGTGGGAGACTCCACGTTGTGTTGTGAAGCACAGCCCTTGTGTCAGAACCTCAGGAGGACCTCAGGAGGTGAAGCATTTCACCCCACATGGAAAACTAACCTTGTTTAATCTGTGCCAGAGTGATTCAGTTGAGTCTTTTGGTTTACATTGAGACCTAACCCACAATATATCCCACTGGAGATTTTTTTTCTCTCTCTTGTGGATTTTGTGTCATGATATTTTTTTCCCCCCAGTTTGAACTCAAATGGCCGAATGCTTCGATAGTGACACCCTTGGAAGACGCATTTAAGCTGCAGTGGTCTATACTGAAGCGAAGAATGTCTGAGATATAAAAGTAATAAGAGGCCTACCCTTCCACAGACACCCACCCATCCACACCCCCACACCCCCACATACCACACTGGGAAAGCAAAACTTTGCTACTCAATTGGATTCCACGAGAGGAAAAAAATGGCAACGCAACATTCAGTATTGTCAGTATTGTATTAATGCACAGAGAATACCGAAGCATTCGTTTTAAAATATTGTGCCTTTATAGCGACCAGTTATCTGTAAATATAGAGCAGATACAGATTGTATTTGGGGAGGGATGGGATCCTTTTTAGTGATTTTTTTTAAAAAGGTAAATAAATAAATAAACTATGGAATTAAACATTTACAAATGGAGAATTTCAAACTAATCAAATGTTACATGAAAGAATAAATTTATATAACCCGTGTTACGTTGCTGGTTAAATGAAGTCTGGTTTTATTTCTAAACGTGCTACTAGTTAACATTCTTAACCGGAATGATTGCTCTAAACTAAAGACTACAGAAGTGAAGTGGCTCACTTTTTCCTTAAGCTAAGATAGTGATTGTAAAGGGAGGTCAGGAAGAGCAGTGGGATCTTAAAAAAAAAATAATAATAATAATTCTGGATTAAGGTATGTATTCTGTGAACCATTATCATGTCAATATTTTTCTGTTGCCATAGTGGCGTGGAGTCCTTGGGTGCAGTTCCTTCTCTTTTATGCATGCCGTCTAGTGCTACCAAAACAACTGGAAATACAATGACACACACACACCCAATTTCCAAATGCAGATGTAGGGATTGCATAGGTCAGCGTTCCGGAACAACCCAACTCCAATGAAAAATTCCAAGACAGGCATCATTTCAAATCTTCCATTTATTAGACTAGGTATACTGGCACATCTGGGAAAACCTGAATTTGAGAATTCTGGGTTTTCCCCTCAGTAAATCAAAATCAAAATCCCAAATCCAGCCCATCAGTCCATCACATGGCCCAAATCACCATCCATCCCAACTTGAGCCATCCCTACAACCATGCCTCCTCTAGATGCATAAACACCATGACCTTGACTGAAAAGAAGAATGCTATTATGTCTAACTACAATCTCTCTACTAAATCCCCCCCTCCTTCTTTCCCAAGCACAAGAAAGTGGCAGCGTGGAAGCTTCCGGTGTTAATATGGCTTCCAAAGCTGACAGCATAGCTCAATGCTTCTTCTTTCCTTCCCCAAAAACACCTTTCTTTGGAATGTGGCCTTGCCAGGGTGATAATTTGAGACTTCTCTTTAATGTGATTTGGGTACTATAAATTAAGGTGACCTCTTTGCTCACATTAGTTGGGGAGCCTGTGTTGGCAGTGATGCATGCCTCTAATTAGTTATGCTGGAATTGAGACATGGACTAAATGGATGACGGGTATTGAAGCTTTGACTCCATTAAGCTATGCAGTTACTTCCAGCACTGTGATGGTGTCGGTGGTACAAAGTTCTTGAGAAGAGGGGAAATTAGATCTCCATTTTCCCTTCCCAGGAATTAAGACCCAAGTGCTGGGAGTGTCTATGGCAGAAAGTTGGAATACTAATAAAAATAATGAATAGAATATCTGAATTAGAGTTCGAGAAAGATAATTCAGAGGTTAAAGGTTTGCTGAAAGCTAAAATTTAACTTCAAAACTTCAAATTTGAAGTCTTTTCAAAGATTGCCAGTTGATTTATTTTCATCAACGTTACCAATGACTTTTGAGGCCCTGTCAAAAAGTGATGGAATTGTCATTCCTGGTAAGATTTAAAACGTAGAAATAAGCAGCATGAAAATGCAAAAATCAAATAAACATGCAAAAAAATATGAATTTCTGCAGAGACGAAGGGATGCTGTGCAGTAAGCAGCAACTGATCCAACTGGAATGATTATTTTTCAAATAGCTACTCAAAGAAGGACTGTTTGGAGTTGCATCTGGAGAAAGAAGGATCTCCCCCAGAATGCCAGAAGACATCAGGGCAAAACTTGGGTCATTGAAGATGAAAAGAAAGCCAGGGTGTTTGACTTTGGGGCAGAGACAAAAAAAATCAATGGGACCAGATCAATTTAGTTTTAGTTGGAAATCACTTAAATACAGCCACATAGATTACATTCTATGCATTTACTAAAAAAAAAAAATCCCTTTTCTACAACTTGTAAAATTACTATTTGATGGTGCTCTGTAGTGGGACACAGCCTAAGGTTTGAAGTATCTCAAGTGGCCTCTTTTGCTTTCCAATGCAAACGTTATACATGCAGAATTCAAAATACATTTGAGCTTTCCTTCCTTCCTTCCTTCCTTCCTTCCTTCCTTCCTTCCTTCCTTCCTTCCTTCCTTCCTTTTCCTCCCTCTCCTTTTTTCCTCCCTCCCTCCATTCCCCTCTCCTTCCTTTCTCTCCTTCCTTCCTCCATCCCTCCTTCCATTCCCCTCTTTTTTCTCCTTCCTTCCTTCTCCTCCCTCCTTCTTTTTTCCTCCCTCCCTCCCTTCATTCCCCTCTCCTTCCTTTCTCTCCTCCCTTCCTCCATCCCTCCTTCCATTCCCCTCTCTTTTTCTCTCCTTCCTTCCTTCTTTCCTTCCTTCCTTCCTTCCTTCCCTCCCTCTCCTTTTTTCCTCCCTCCCTCCCTTCATTCCCCTCTCCTTCCTTTCTCTCCTTCCTTCCTCCATCCCTCCTTCCATTCCCCTCTCTTCTTCTTCCCTTCCTTCCTTCCTTCGTCTCTCTTTTTCTTTCTTTCCTTCCTTCCTTCTTTCATTTTTTTCATTTCTTACTTTCTTCTATTCTTTCAGAGAAATAAGGGTTGAACTTGATTCTTCTGAGAAGGTGAGCCAACCTGCATCTGGTGATGCTTTACATAAGGGGAACTAGCCTCGTTACCAGGGAGACTATCCACCATCCTATCCAGAATTCAGGAATGGTTTCTTTTCATCTCAATTCCCCAATCTCTTGGTTGCATCAATAGTATCCCAAGAGCTCCATCCTGAGGTGGAGAAGGGTCAAAACTGAGGAGGAAAAATGTTGAAATTATCTGTCATCTGCCTATAAGTAGGGTCTAAGCTTTTTGACTGTTAAAATCTTTTTCACGGCCTTGGCGTCCTTCACATATCTCTGAAAAATATGTGCAATACACATTGTGCATCTCAAAGTCACACAAGTGACAAGAAAGCTGATTTCTGGAGCCGTGCGACAATCGCGGCATTTTTACAGCTGAAATGGAGAAGTCACTTTGGGGCATCTGGTAGTCATAAATCCAAGAATCCAGGAACCGAGGGTTGAATCACAGTCGTCTTCTATGAAAATTGGCTGCAGATTTTCTAGTTTTTGTTTAATCACTTCTTCATCATATCCTGTCTCCGACCTTTGAATATTAAAAGCCCAAACAGTGTTTGGAACCACACACAACTCTGTGGACTTCAGACTTACATAAACACAAGTGATGAACGTGGAGAATTTCCAGATCTTGAAAGCAAATCAAAAGGAATGCTTCATGCTGGGTGTGTATGTGTGTGTGTGTGTGTGTGTGTGTGAGAGAGAGAGAGAGAGAGAGAGAGAGAGCGCTCAAAGCACGCAAAGGAGCAAACACACATCTAGACCTATTCAGGGCTTAATGAAGAAAAATTATCTGTACTCTCTCCCAAATTTTAACTTACGGCTTCACCATTGTGAGAAAGGGACATAATGTTAAATATTTTCACGTGGAGTAGGGGTGTTAAACTCAAGGCCCGGGGGCCAGATCTGGCCGCTTAGATCTGGCCCACGGGGCCGCCCTAGAAATAGCAAAGGACTAGCCCACAGTGCCTCTGCCAGCAAAAATGTGGCCCTCCCGAGCTTCGTTTTTGCTGGCAGAGGGTTGCAGGAGGCCATCCCAGCCAAAAACGGAGCCCGGAAGCCCATTTTCTCTGAAAGAGCACTCGGGCTACAGGCACCCCCGACACAAGTGATATCAAGCTGGCCACACCCACCTCAGCCCCAATGGTGAAATTCAATTTTTTTTACTACCGGTTTTGTGGGTGTGGCTTGGTGGGCGTGGCAGGGAAGGATACTGCAAAATCCCCATTTGCCGGTTCTCCGAACTATTCAAAATTTCCGCTACCGGTTCTCCAGAACCTGCTGGATTTCACTCCTGCCCAGACCCCGAGGTCAAACACAACCCTGATGCAACCCTCAATGAAATTGAGTTTTGACACACCTGATGTGGAGAATTCATACATGGAAAAGGCTGGTGGCTCTAAAAGGTACCATCCTTAGGACTTTAACATACGTTAAATGTTTTCTTTCTGTCTCATTTCTGGTACTTGCATCATTATATGTTAGCGATACACATTGCAAGTTACCTTTTTAAATATAATTTTTACTCAAACTTTTAAACAAGAAGATGGAAGCTAAAATTAATGTAAAGTAAGCAAGAAAAACTATTTTTTAAAAAATGAAGTGCAAGAAAAGGAAAAAAAATGTTGAATAAAAATAGAAAAGAAAGAGAGAGAAAAGAGATTTATCCAACTTTATTTATCCAGTGCTGATTATTTGGTGGTCAGATAATATTTCAGTAGATGAGAAAATATATTTCCAAACCAGTCGGGAATTATTTGCAAGAAAGATACAGGTTTTGGAATGGCCTTCAGAGCTCCCTGGCCTGAAAAATCACAAAATATTTCTGAGCCAGAACGAAAGGGGTGAAATCCAAATGCAAAAATTTTAAACTGTTGGCTGCCTTCAGGAAACATTTGGATGCTGTTATTTCTGCCAAGGGGGTGTGGGGGTGTGATGTGAAGTACAGGATTGATTGAAAGGTGATCAATTTTTGGCACCTCCATATAACTGCCTTCCTGCTTTGGATCTGCAAACAATTGCTCAAAAATATGAGGAATGCTTTCAAACGTGCAGAAAGACATTGTGTTTTATTTTGTACACAATATTGTGTTGTATTTTGTATAGAGCTTATGTCACCTTTTGTAAAATGAAGCCTATTCTTTTTTCTTTTTTTTTTATTGAAAAAGTTTTTCAAATACAATTCCCCCCCCCCTTTTTCCCCCCTCCTCCCTAATCCCCTCCCCCTCCCGTCCCCCCATGGCTTCTCCAAAATAAAACCCAAATTAATAACAGATTATATAATACTTTACCATCCTTTTTACTCCACCCCCCATATGCTGACCCTTTCTTTCTAACAATATTATTATATCCCCCTTATACTATACATTTCAAAGCAACATTCAGCTATAAAATTATATAACAAATCCTAATTTGGCAATTTCAGCTCATAATCTATCCATTTCCTCCTCCCCCATGCATATATCTCTTAATTCAAATCTTTTATATATATAAATATAGCCTAACATCCCTTTTCCTAAACTAAACAATCAGTAAGCTAACCTATCTCCACCCTGAAGCCTATTCTTCAAAGCACCTGAAAGCAGGACAAGAAGCAATGGATGGAAACTAATCAAGGAGAGAAACAACCTAAAAATAAGGGGAAATTTCCTGACAGGTAGAACACAGTCACTCACGCCCTCGTTACCTCGTGCCTGGACTACTGCAACGCTCTCTACATGGGACTCCCCTTGAAGAGCACCCGGAGGCTCCAACTGGTCGAGAATGCGGCCGCGCGGGTAATCACGGGAGCCGCCTGGCGCTCCCACATAACACTGCTCCTGTGTGAGCTGCACTGGCTCCCCGTGGTCTTCCGGGTGCACTTCAAGGTGTTGGTTACCACCTTTAAAGCGCTCCATGGCATAGGACCTAGTTATCTTCGAGACTGCCTGCTGCTACCGACGGCCACCCACCGACCTGTGAGCTCCCACAGAGAGGGCCTCCTCGGGGTGCCATCAGCCAAACAATGTAGGCTGGTGACCCCCAGGGGGAGGGCCTTCTCTGTGGGGGCACCTACCCTCTGGAATCAGCTGCCCCCAGAGATAAGGAGAATCCAAGATCTCGGTGCCTTCCGCCGTGCCCTTAAAACCTTCTTTTTTCAGCAAGCCGGGCTGGCTTAACATATTTTTTAACATATTTTTAATTTTTAATTGGTTTGTTATCTTAAATTGGGGCCAAATTAATATATATCCTTTTAATTGTTTTTTAATGTTTGTATTGTATGTTATTATCTGGCTGTACACCGCCCTGAGTCCCTCGGGAGAAGGTGCGGTATATAAATTCGAAATAAAATAAAAATAAAAATAAATTAATCAGTGGAACAGCTAGCCTCCGGAAGTTATGCATGTTCCATCACTGGAGGTTTTTAAGAAAAGTTCGAACAACCATTTGTCTGAAATGATAAGGTCTCCTTCTTCAGCAGAGGGTTGAACTAGAAGATCTCCAAAATCCCTTCCAATTCTGTTATTGTGCTCGCTTAGCGATTTATTACAGCATATACCTTGGCTAGGGATGCCTACACTTTGCACATAACCATGTGCCAATATGGAATTTTAGGGGGCCATATCCTAAAAATGTAGATAAGAGTCTAGGCCAGTGATGGCTAACCTTTTTGCCGTCACGTATCAAAAGCGGGGCAAGTGTGGGAGGGTCTTGCGCGTGCGTGCCCACACCCATATTTCAATGCACCCCATGCCCTGCCCCCCACGCATGCACACGTGACACACACACACACACACACTGGCATGACCCATTTTGGGCCTAGCAGTCCTCCCTGAAGCCTCCAGAGGTGAGAAACAGCCTGTTTCCAGACTTCCGGAAGGCTGGTTTTTCACCCTCCCCAGGCTCCAGAAGCTTTCTTGGAGCCTGGGGAGGGCGAAAATGGCCTCCCCCACCACCCCGGAGGCCTTCCGGAAGCCAAAAGCAGCCCATTTCCCAACTTCTGGTGGGCCCATTTTTCATCCTCTCCAAGGTCCAGAGGCTTTCTTGCAGCTTGGTGAGGGCAAAAATGGCCTCCCCCACCACTCCCGGAGGCTGAAAACATCCTCCCAGAGCCTCCACGCGAGCCCTGTACTTACCTGGCATGCAAAACGGGCCACATGGAGACTCCTGGAAGGAGAGGGGCAGCTTGGGAGGCGCCAGCCAAAAATCAGCTGGGCAGCGCACGCATGCGTGCTGGAGATTAGCTAGGGCAAGGGCTTGCGTGCCTGCAGATATGGCTCTGCGTGCCACTTGTGGCACGCGTGCCATAGGTTCGCCATCATGGGTCTAGGCTTTATCTGGCATTTGTGGGGTGATTTCTGATGGGGTGTGTAAAACTTTAAAGTGCAGGCACTTCTCTTGTATAAAATCAAACTGATATATGTGCAAGCTAAGTAGTGTTATTTGGCTTGTGGCTGAGTCATACTTGCACTGGTCTCTTTCTCATACTCGTCTTCTTGAATTTCAATCCATATTAATAGGACGTGATGTGAAACCTAAGGCTCTGTTGTATGCTTAATATGTTACTTATTCAGTCCTTGGTTGACATGGATCAGTTGCTGTTCATCCTGGCCAGACAGGTGCGAGTCCAACTTCATCATATTGACATTCTGGCCAACTGCCTTTTGTTTATGGAACCATAAAGAAAGGACATTTAAAGCATTTGCCTGCCTTATCTGTGTAGTATCATAAAGTCCATGTGTTCCTGTCCATTTAGCAATAATCAGGGACTATGATTATATAGTGTAAGACAGTGTTTCTCAACCTTGGAAGCTTGAAGATGGGTGGACTTCAACTCCCAGAATCCCCCAGCCAGCAGCGCTGGCTGGGGGATTCTGGGAGTTGAAGTCCACCCATCTTCAAGCTTCCAAGGTTGAGAAACACTGGTGTAAGCAATTAAGACGGTGAGTATTTGTACTCCATACCTTGAACTATTTGCCATCAGCTTCCTTGACTGTGGAGGTATTCTCAGTCATTCACAAAAAGGAAACCCGACTTTCTTGGTGAGGTAGAAGTGATTTCAGCTCTTGGATTTGGAGTTCCATGTTCTCTTTCAAAAAAAAAAAGAAAGAAAAAAAAATCTGTTTTATTCTTTCATCGAGAAGCTGGAGCTCTGCTTTCTGCAGGATGTTTTCTGCAGGGGTGGGCTGCTGGGGGTTCGCAGAGGTTCGGGAGAACCTCTAGCTAAGATTCTGTGCAGTTTGGAGAACAACCAAATCCCACTTCTGGCTGGCCCCGCCCACCCCTCCCCGCCCAGGAGTCCCCACACAGCCCATTTTGGATGCAGATGTTGTGGCTCCGTTACCTGAGCCTGTGTCATTGGCAGGAGAGGTCTCTGAGAGTGAAGGAGAGGAGTTGGCAAGGCCTCCCTCTCCAGGACCCTCCTCTCTGGCAGTGCCTTCGGTGACAGACAAAACTAACTACTATCGAGTCACATTGCATCTTTGGAAACAACATTATCGGCCTTGGATTTATTTTATGAACTTGACAATTCTTGACTGTGTGTATTTTGTTTTATGAGTAAAGTTCTTGGCAAGCAGCTACTGGGTTGCTGCCAAGCTTCTTATCGGAAGAATTGGTTGTCTACCAGTTTATTTAACCCCCGGCTGTCTGTTTGTGTGCGTGTGTGAGACGGAGACAGAACAGCAGGTAAGTGCAGGGTATGCACAGAGGCTTGGGGAGGGTGAAAAACAGGCCTACCAGAATTTTGGGAAGGCCCATTTCCAGCCTCCAGAGAGCCTCTAGAGCCTGGGGAGGCTGTTTTTGCCCTCCCAGAGGCTCGAAAAAAGCCTCCGGAGCCTGGGGAGAGCCTTGATAGTACAGTGGTCTACGCACCCTGTTATTAACACAGCTGCCTGCAATTTTCTGCTGGTTCGAATCTCTCCAAGGCTCAAGGTTGACTCAGCCTTCCATCCTTTCTAAGATAGGTGAAATGAGGACCCAGTTTGTGGGGGCAATAAGCTGACTTTGTATAAATATACAAAAGTATGAAGGCTATTGCTTAACGCATTGTAAGCTGCCCTGAGTCTCCGGAGAAGGGCGACATATAAATCATATTTTAAAAAAAAATTGCCTCCCACCAGTCAGCAGGAGGCTGACTAGGCCACGCCCACCCAGCAACCGGGGCAGAGAACCCATTGCTAAAAATTTTTGAAGCTAACCCCTGGTTTTCTGTCCTGTGTCCTTTCATTCTGAACTTAGACGCAGACTATGTTGTGGCTCCGTTACCTGAGCCTGTGTTATCAGCAGGAGAGGACTCCGAGAGTGAAGGAGAGAAGTTGGCAAGGCCTTCCTCTCCAGGACCCTCCTCTCTGGCAATGCCTTCGGTGTCCTCCGAAGGTCAAGAGATAGGCCCGGGGCCAAGCACATCCACGCAGCCACAGGTGGACAGTGATGAGGAAGATGAGTCTTGGGTGGATCCTCGGCAGCGTCGCAGAGATAAGCGCGTGCAACAGAAGAAGAGGCATGCCAGGCATTAGGCTGAGTCACTGGACCACACCCCACAGGGTATAAAAGAGGGTGTGGTGGCCGGTTCAGCTCTGTGACAAGCAAAAAATGGATATCGGACGACCTTCTTTGTATTTACTGGACTTTGTTGATTATTATGTATTGGCTTTGTTCCCGGATGAAGGGAGAAACTCCCCCCTCGTGAGTAAAGAATACCTGGCAGTCAGCCACTGGATTGCTGCCAATTCTGATACCGGATAAACTGTTGTCGGCTGAGTTCTTTAACTGTTGCCTGTCTGTGGGGGTGAGTGTGTGAGACGGGGACAGAACAGACTATTGGGGAGGAGCCTGCGCTGTCTGCATCACAAGTTGAAGTGCAAATGGTTCCTGTAGTCTGCATGTTTTCTGGAAATCCGTTCATACTCCCGCATCATTCAAAGGATGTTCATCCAAAGCCCATGGCTAAATGTAAGTGGAGATTCTCAGGCGTCCAGGTTATGGTTGTCCCAAAGATGCTTTTTCAGGAGGCAACTGGACTTACCAAGAAAGTCCAGTTGCCCTTTGGAAAGCACCTTTGGGACATCAGCTTGCTTGTTCATTTATTAGTTTGCTTAAAATATTTTCCTAACCTTGCCTTTGTTTTGAATTTGTTATAGCGTTTAATCTGGCAGCACTTTCCTACCTTGTGATCTGTTAAATTAAAGGTAAAGGTTTCCCTCGCACATATGTGCTAGTCGTTCCCGACTCTAGGGGGCAGTTTTCATCTCCGTTTCAAAGCCGAAGAGCTAGCGCTGTCCGAAGACATCTCTGTGGTCATGTGACCATCATGACTAAACGCCAAAGGCGCATGGAACTCTGTTACCTTCCCACCAAAGGTGGTCCCTATTTTTCTACTTGCATTTTTTACGTGCTTTCGAACTGCTAGGTTGGCAGAAGCTGGGACGAGTAATGGGAGCTCACCCCTTTATGTGGCACTAGGGATTCGAACCGCTGAACTGCCAAGATTTCAATCAACAAGCTCAGCCTCTTAGCCCCTGAGCCACTGCATCCCACACTGTTGAATTAGGGGGATACAAATTTGTCAGATTGATTGCTGGAAATTCCTGGGGATCACAGAACAGATTTGCTAATAATCGGCCAGAGCAATCTGGACATCTGAATGGTTGTATAAGCAATATCATGTCTGAAGAGAGTGATGCTTTTCAAAGAGGACAAGATTTTCTGGACAGCATGTTGGGTAGAAACAGAGCATTGGAATGTGGTGGAGGAGATCTTGGACTGATTCTCTCATTAAGTTAATAAATGGATATACCAAACACACACACACACACACACACACACACACCTCATTTTTCATTGGAGGACTTCATTGGAAGAGACACAAAGCTCACACTCAGCACATTTGTTTGGAATGTAATTGCCCTCAATCATTGTTCAAAAGAGTTTCACAATTGCACGCTGGCACTTCTTAGTAGAAAACTTTGCCAATTTGCTTCCCACTCAGGCTCCATCCCACAGATAGCGTGGCTTCTTGAATCCTGGGAAGTTAATGCTCTGCAGGAAAAAAGAAAAACAATACAACACAGAACATCTGAAACTACTATCGTGCACTACGATGACTCGTAATTGATCAACATTGAATCGTGGTTAATTTCCCTTCCTCCCTCTTTCAGAGAGGCTTAAATGCTAGAGGAAGCTTTAAACTCTGTATAATTGTCCTCTGGACCTGGAAAACATCAAGGGAGATGACAGAGGAAAGATTGTGTTGTTGTGTTCATTCCTTGCCCAGGGAATGAAGTTGTGGAAACAATGAGCTGCTTTTTCTCCTCCACTACCAGCACTGGGAAATCTTCAGCTGAATCTTTTGGAGGTAGGATGCTTCCAGCAATGAAAAGATTATTTTTTGTAACATTGCAGATCCCTTTCCTAAAAGCTCCCCTTAGTTTAAAGAAGCTGTCCTTTGTCTAGAGACTTTCTGAGTCCCATAAAAACAGAAACTTAAAAGTCTCTTTTACCTTTATAGTGATAAATAAATAATTATATTTCATAGGATCCCACAGAAAAGAATGGCAGGATGGAAAATATCTGCTGTCTTGAATAGCAAGCCTTTTTGGTGAGGTACCTGGTTCTTAGGAAGTGTACAAAACACACACACACACACACACACACACACACACACAGAGAGACAGAGACCCCACAGAGAGAGAAAGAGAGAGAGTGGAATGGAGGGAGAGGGGGGGATGCATCAAAAATCAGGATTCATAGGTCAATCACAATAAATTTTATTAAATATGGCTTTTTTTCCCCAGAAAAAATGTTTGTGTACTTAGGAACGTTCAAAGATCATGCATCAAAGGCATAAGGAAATATTTAGAAGAAAATGGCACCCGATTTGAACATTTACTGCAATTCATGTAATAAATGGTCTATGGCAGTGTTTCTCAACCTTGGAAGCTTGAAGATGGGTGGACTTCAACTCCCAGAATCCCCCAGCCAGCGCTGCTGGCTGGGGGATTCTGGGAGTTGAAGTCCACCCATCTTCAAGCTTCCAAGGTTGAGAAACACTGGTCTATGGGGCCTGGTTTTGGAGCACACCCAGTGATGAGATTCAGCCGGTTCGGGCCAGTTCGGGGGAAACCAATAGTTAAATTGCTGGCTGGCTCCGCCCCTTCCCGCACCGTTCCTTTCAGGAGTCCCCACGCGCCCCATTTTGGCTCCCAGGTCAAGTGCAAGGAGGCCTTCTAGGCCCAAAACTCCTAGACCCAAAGCCCCCCCCCAGCCCATTTTTGCTCCCAGGGGCTGTCACACCCACTGGCCATGCCCACCATGGTGACCCCTACTCAGCCAATCATTAGGGCAGAGAACCGGTTGTTAAATTATTTAAATCCCATCACTCGGCACACCCTGTAGATATAAAACACAGCTTATCATGTTTTTGTTAGAAAATGCTTTAAGCCAAAGAGGATAACTTACAATATATAAAGGTCTTATAAAAGAAGTACACAACCGTCTGCATTTACAGGTATTTCCATTAATTCTACAAATTGTTCCTCTACGATTGAGCCAATACTTCTTAGCCAAGTGAACCATGATAAAATAAATCCCTCCTCTAAATTTTACATTTCCAGCAAGAAGTATTTCTTAAGTGCTGTTTTGCTTGGCTGTGGGCTAGTGACAAAGAGAGGCTGCAATAGCTCCCTGCGCTCAGGCCCCAAAAGCTGAATGTCAATTTCTTCGCTACTTCTCAGCCAATGAAAATACAGAGGTAATAGTCTGATATGGTTAGCAGAACTAGACTGTGAGATGAGGACTTCTCCCATAACAGAATAACAGAGTTGGGAGGGACCATGGAGGTCTTCTAGTCCAACTCCCTGTTCAGGCAGAAAACTCTATACCATTTCCAATCTCTTCTTAAAAACTTCCAGAGCTGGAGCATCCACAACTTCTGGAGGCAAGTTGTTCCACCATAGTTGAAGATATATTTTCATGGGCCTTTCATGACTGGTGATGGTAATGGACATATTTTGTTTGCCTCATTTATACCTAAATAATAATGTATACCGTATATTATAACTTACCCAATGCCCCTTTTATTGGAAATGTCCTTTTCCAATATTTATTGCATGTAAAATCATCGTGTCCTCTTCTGTACTGTACTGCTAGGAAATTTCTGGTGAGTTAGAAGCTATCAAGGACTAACATCTGAGGTCACTCTTAAAAGGAATTTGATTATTTTTTAGAAATGGCGTAGTCACCCTAGGACTCTCTGGAGGACATTATTGAATTCCTGCCTGTGGGGCAGCCAAGGAAGAAAAGAAGAAGTTGGTAAGGAAAAGGCAGAACGGAGAAGCAAGCCAAGAAAATGACGGGGAAGAACTTGGCTCCAGATCTTGAAGTTTCCAGAGCAACCAGTACAATCCCAGGGCTGCAGGAGAGATTCCTCTTCTGATTAAAACTGTCCTACTTTGGAACTTTTTTGTCAGGCTAGCAAAAAATAATGGTAATAATAAGTTCAAAGAGCTAAAATAAGTCTCAATATTTTGGTTCAATGGCAGAGTAGCTGTTCCAAAAAAAGGACCAAACCCAGGAATTTTCAAAACTATCCTCAGTGTGGCGGTTAATCTTAAAAAGATCACAGGTACTTCTTGATTTACGACCACAATGACTCCAAAATTTATATTGCAAAGTGAAACAGTGGTAAAGGGCATCTCTCATTCAGCATACCCTGTATAATATTTAATATAACTTTTTAATCCAGCCCTTAAAATTAAGTCTACAGAAAACATATTGCCCCACCTTTTCATTTTTAGAAAATATTTCAATGGTCTACGAAGAGCACTTACCTGGAATCTGTTCTGTAGCATCAGGAGTACAGGTAGTTTTGGACTTACGACCACAATTGAGCCCAAAATTTCTGTTGCTAAGCGAGATATTAAGTGAATTTTGCCTCATTTTACGATCTTTCTTGTCAAAGTTGTTAAGTGTATCACTCTAGTTGTTACCTTAGTAAACCGGTTGTTAAGTGAATCAGACTTCCGCATTGATTTTGCTTGTCAGAAGACCGCATGACCTTGGGATGCTGCAACCGTCACAAATATGAGTCAGTTGCCAAGTGTCTGAATTTTTATGGCTGCAATGGTCATAAGTGTGAACAACGGTCATAAGTCACTTTTTTTAGTGCTGTTGTAACTTGGTCACTAAATGAACTGTTGTAAGTTGAGGACCACCTGTGTTGTTATTCTAACTTGTACACCATGAAGGTAGAAAAGGAAGCTGTGGAATTATTCCCTTCTCTGCTCTTTTGCCACCAACAAATCTCCTCAATATTCTGGGTAATAATTTTGTGCTCTTCAGCCCAGTTCAGACCACGATGAAGGTTGAATAAAACAAGGATCAAGCTGTCCCTGGAGGGATCTAGAAGGGGAATGAGCAATGAGGGCTTGTCACCCAGGGCTTGATTTATGAACCAGAGAGTGGACTGCAAGGACGTTTTATGAGTTTGTTTCTATGTTCCAAGCCACCAAAAGTGGGCAACCTTGTAAAGCTTTAAAATAAGATAACCTTATATATCTATACCTTGCTGGGTTAATGGGTCTATTGATGATAAAAACTCATTCTCATCTATAGATCTGAAACAATTCAGAGATCATCTGAACATCTGCAGAGAAAATAAGCCATGTTGGCCAATAGCTGGACTATCTATTGGCGGGAAACTCCCATTGGCTGCTAAAAGGCAGCAAAGAGATAAGACTTTAAGAGTTTAATAAAGAAAAGAGTCTTTTCTTTCTTTTAAAAAAAGTTTTATTATTTTAAAACACAAATAATACATTGTCTTATTTAGACACAGCGGTATTTATAAATAGTTGATAGAAGATGATCACAGCAATCCTCCGATAATTAAATTAAACTTTTTTTAAAAAAAAAACTTAATATCAATATAGTATTATCTCATCATCATCATTGTTTTAGCTGCAGAATGAAAGCCTCTTCCCCAAGTTTCCAACCCATACAGCGCTGAGCTCTTATCTATGTATTATCTATGTTTTCTAAAATATTAATGTTGCTTATGCCCAAGAGTTTGTATGAGTTTGGCTTTGTTGTCTTCTACCATATTCACCTGAATTTTTTGCAGCTCGGAAGTGATAATTATCACCCTTGACTCTGTTTTTGATTATAATTTAATGTAAACTTTAAACGCTTCATCCACATATTTTCCCATTGTTCAATGATCACATTGTATCCAAAATTCCTTGCCCAAAGAATCATACAATGTTTTACATGTTCATTTTCCAAATTCAACTTCAATAACATTTTATAGATCTTGGCAATAATATGTTCATCATTTCCACATAATGAAATTTCCAACTCATTTTTAACAAAGTCAAATCCATAGCACTTTTTATCCAGTTTAAATCTTTCTTTCAGTTGTTGATAACTAAACCAATGGCAAACATAACCTTCTGATTCAAGTTCTTCCCTCGGCTTTAATATGGGATCACCAGAGTTGAAAGATAAAAATTTACCATACGTCAACCAGTTTGGCTTTGCCACCATTTCTTTTCTAAAGAAAGCTTCCTAGGGTGACACCTAAAGAGGCAACTTTGTAGAGAGCCTTGTTTTATACGTATTTATTCCAAACTCTTAGTATGAAATGTCTAACAACATGATTATTAAATTCAATATTAACTTTACTTTTATCATACCATAAGTAGTCGTGGCCATCCAGTGGTGGGATTCAGCCGGTTCGGGCCAGTTCAGGAAAACTGGTAATTAAATTGCTGGCTGGCCCCGCCCCTTCCAGGAGTCCCTACGGTCCCCATTTTGGCTCCCAGGTAAGTGCAGAGAGGCCTACTAGGCCCAAAACGGGGTGCGGGGAAATAGCATGCCCCCTCCCCCCCGCGGCCTGATTTCACTCCCAGCAGGGTGCAGGGAGGCCTCCTAGGCCCAAAATGGGTAATGTGGTAGTGTGTCCCCCACAGCCCATTTTTGTTCCCGGGGGTACAGGAGGCTGAGTGCTGCCTGTCACACACCCTGACCACACCCACCATGGCCACGCCCACCCAGACAGTCATTAGGGCAGAGAACCAGTTGTTAAATTATTTGAATCCCACCACTGGTGCCATCCAATCCTTAATTCATGGCCCTCTAATTCAAGTAACCTCTTATTCTGGAGGCTCACCCATTCTTTTCACCAGGTCAGACAGCCTGTGTCAAAATACAGTTTCCTATCTGGTAGACCCAAACCCCCTCTTTCCCTAGGATCTTGTAGTAGCTTATATCTAATTCTTCATTTTTTTCCCTTGCCATATGAACATAGAAATATCCTTCTGCCATTCTTTAAATGGACTGTCAGTTGTAAGTATTGGTAACGTCTGAAATAAAAAAAAGCATCTTTGGTAAAATATTTATCTTAATTACAGAAATTTTACCCAATTGATGATAAGTGCAGTTTATCCCATCTTTGTAAGTCCTGTTTCATATCCCTACAAAGAAGGACATAGTTATTTTGAAACAGTTTTATATTTGTATTTGTATATTTGTATTTGTATTTATATTGTATTTTCTCTGCCTGGTTGCTGGGTAGGTGTGGCCATGGTGGGTGTGGCCTAGTCGGCCTCCTGCACCATGGCATGGGGAGGGCGTTTTTGCCCTCCCCAGACTCCGGAGGCTTTTCTTGAGCCTCCAGGATAGTGAAAACAGCCTCCCCAGGCACCAGAGGCCCTCTGGAGGCTGGAAACGGGCCTTTTTCCGGCCTTCCCAATAGAACCATTTTTCACCCTCCCTGAGCCTCCATGCGCGCCCTGCACTTACCTGCATCCAAAACGGGCCATGTGGGGACTTTTGAGAGGGGAGGGGTGGGGTGGGCAGGGCCAGCTGGAGTGGGATTTGGGGGTTCTCCCGAACCACTGCAAACCCCCAGCAACCCACCCCTGGGTATAGTGTCTCCGGCTTGAGCAGGGGGCTGGAACAGAAGACCTCCAATGTCCTTTCCATCTCTATATATAACAGAATATATTTATTATATTCTGTTCTGTTCTGTTGCACTTTTCGCTTCTCTTACAAAGTTTCCTCACCATAGTGTCTACGTCTACACCTAAATGGCTATGTCATCATTATTTATCTCTGTAGATGTGCTCGGACTTTATGTCCCCTTGATGGGATCCACATAAGATCTCAGGGTGTCAGGAATTATGGCAATTATAATCCTAGCTATTTTGGAAGCCATTCACCAAAGCAGCTGCTGTATCTGGCAAAACCCAGGGCTGCAATAATGAAAAGAGAAGGACTTAGACATTCCTTGAGCATGGCTCTCTTTCTTTCTCTTTCTGTCAGCAGGAATGGCTGCCTTATCTTTGGCTTCTCAAGAAAACAGCCAGAGGCTTAATTTTAATTGCTCGGAGATTTTTAAGCCTTGTCGTTTGGTACTCAGAACGTGTTGAGCTTCTTTCTGATTTATGATGAGCTTAGCTGGAAACCATCCAGGAGAAGAAAATCTTCTTTCTCAGGAGGCTTCTGGGTACGGTTACAAGATTTTCCTACACTTAAGATAAAACATGCAACTTTAGCCATCTGTATTAGAGATCCTTGATATTCCAGCCAATCTGACAAATGGTTCCTCCTGCTTTGCTTTTTATTTATTTATTTATTTATTTATTTATTTATTTATTTATTTATTAATTATATTTATATACCGCCCTTCTCCCGAAGGACTCAGGGCAGTGAACAGCCAAGATCAAATACCTAAATATAAAAGTTAAAAACAATTTAAAACCAGATTAAATATTTTGGCCCACAATTAAAAACATCCCATTAAAATCCAATTTAAAATTTAAAACCGTTAAAATTAGGCAAGCCCGGCTTGCTGGAATAACAAAGTCTTCAGGGCACGGCAGAAGGTGCGCAAGTCCGGGATCCTCCATACCTTCGGGGGCAGGAGCCCCCACTGAGAAGGCTCTCCCCTGGGAGGGTCGCCATTCGACATTGTCTGACCGACGGCACCCCGAGGAGCCCCGCCCTGTGGGAGCGTACTGGCCGGTGGGAGGCTGCCGGTAGCAGAAAGCGGTCCCGTAAGTACCCTTTTTTTTTTTTGTTTAGATGGTAAATCTGATAATCTGTTTAGGAGCAGCACTCATAATGATGAGAGCACATTCTACTCTTTGATAGTAAAACCACCAATGCAGTGGTGGGTTTCACAAATTCTTACCACCGGTTTGCCCCCCCGCGTGCGCGCACGCTCGCTTTGCACATGCACCTTCCACTCATTCACCCAGCCTTCTGTGCTTGAGCTTTGCTCGCACGCATGAGCAAAGCTCTGCATATGCGCCAAGCCTCAAAAACGTGGCTAAATAGGACGGCATTATGCTGGGATGGGTGAGGCCGGGCTCACCCACAGTCACCGCTACCGGTTTGCATGAATCGGTACGAACCGGCTGAATACCACCTGTGCACCAATATTTGTGGGCATAGAAGAGATTGCAGCTGGCCTTTCACCTGGTCAGCATGGTTATCTTGGATCCATTTCCTTTCTTGGTACAAGTTCATTTTTCCCTTTCAGGCCTGGCCCTACTCCATCACCCCAAACTCAAGGCTGTCCCGAAAGCCTTGGCTCCCTTGTTCCTTATTTTCAGCCATTTGGCAAAGCCCCATTCAACTGATGAGCATTAGCCCAACTGGGAGGACCAATTACTGCTCTCAATTTCCCCAAATTCAGCACACACATTCCAAAACACTATTTATTAAGTCTGGCATGAAAACCAGAGATGGTTGGCATTAATGATTGTGGGGAGAGGAAATTATTATGCACCTTCTACAAAGGAGGTAGGGGCTCACCTGCCCCAATTTTGGAAGGAAACATCCCCTCGTTTGCTCTGCTGGTGCTTGGGCACATGCTCTGGTGGGATTTTTCATTGCTGTGCGTATCTGACATTTATTTTGTGCCCCCCCCACCCTTAATGCTCTGCTCTGCTCCAATCTCTGTGTGGGTTCTGAATCTTGGATGGAGTTCCAGCCACAGATTGCCAGCAATTGAGTTTGGAATCAGACAGAGACACAAACACAATTCCGTTGAGTCTTAATTCCTTGAATATATCACTGTGCAAAAGCCAGATTTTCCTCCTATCCAGATGAATGTCTTCACATGTCAATTGGAAGTAAAATGTAATCTTATAACCACTTTCTAAATTGTTAGTCTGCTTTCTGTCATTCTTCAGTATTTCCAGGTCTGGAGAAAGAAAAATCTTCCAAACTCTTTAAGCAATGCTGGTCCTGCAGAAAGATACTGTGATGTTGGTGTAAAGAAGCGAAAATAATTTTAAGTCGCCTCAATAAAAATACTGAGCAATATCCAAAGAATACTTAGGAAATAATGATTCAAAATGACAGAAAGTTGGCATTCTTACTCTTTTTTGCCACCACAGTTGTAAAAAGAGCTGCTTATATCCCCTTGAAAAGACACTGTAAAAATAGTACCTGAGTGCAAGCTTGTTTTGTTTTTTCAAAAGTCAACAAAAACACAAATCTAAACAGAAATGAGAAGCATCAGAGTTTTAATTGTGCAGTATTAATTAATACCCATCAAATGTTTTCAAGTATTGAGAGTACTTCGTGGGAGTAGACCAAAATTACATATGGTAAGCATCACAGCATACATTAATGCCAGCTTTTGAAATTCCTACACAGAGGTACAATTTAAGATGAAGAGCCAAGAAGGCATTCTAATTTATAAATTTGGAAAGTCCCTGCCTTTTTTGAATTTCATTCTGCAGACCTCCGGATGCCATTACTTAGTCCGTTCTGGGAAGAACAATTAATCAGTGGAACAACTTGCCTCCAGAAGTTGTGAAAGCTCCAACACTGGAAGTTTTTAAAAAGAGATTAGATAACCATTTGTCTGAAGTGGTGTAGGGTTTCCTGCCTAGGCAGGGGGTTGGACTAGAAGACCTCCAAGGTTTCTTCCAACTCTGTTATTCTATTGTCTAAGCCTTGTTTGTGTTTTACTTTTCTGTTATTGTGAATTGCTTTGAAGCTTAGGAATTGAGCAGGATGCAAATCCTCCAAAAATGAAATTGTGTAATTAAATCTCAGTTTTGGGAATGAAATCTAGAGGGGAAAGTATCTGGTGGCAGAGGACAATAAGAGTGGAAGTCAATGCTGAGAAGAGCTCGTGTTTTTAGAAAACTTCAGCTGTTACCAACTCATTGGCCTGATTTTTAGATCACACCAAACAGTTTACCCATTATTCTCCCATCTGGACCCTGAAACTGCTGGGTAGGAATATTTATGGATAACTGAAGCTGCCATCTTCTAGGCTAGCTAATAACATGCCCGATTGCACACAGCTGGACTTTGTTAAGAAGATCGTGAACATTTTCAAACTGGCAGCGCAACAAAATTAAGCAAAGGAGATAGATTTTTATTTTGGAAGGTGAGGATTTGGGAGAAATATTTTACAGCATCATCTACTGTTGATAAAAGCAACAGCAGTAATAATTTTATCTGGATACCTATCTCCACTTCCTTTAATGAAAATGCATATGAAATCTTTAGCAATCTCATTCTTGTCTGCTCTCTCTTCCATAATTCTATGCATTTTACTACAAGGACAGACCAAAAAAATGCAATTTTCCTGGCACCATCCTTGAAAGTTTGGGACTATGTACATTTTTAATTTTTTTTTTTTTTTTTACTTTTAACATTTTAAATACGCCAACCAATTGTGAAACGTTTCAGTTATTTATTGTTGCCACTGGCAGGATTTAAAGCAATTTGAAATGGAGCCACATCTGGTCTGTTTTTTTTTTTCCCTTTAGGAGGAATGGACAGGAAACAGAGTCAGGCTTTGCCAAATGGAAAATGATAAAAACACAGTAATGATATGTTGCAATATAATGCAGAAGAATTCCTTCCTCTCAGGGTATCTTTCCCACTGAATGCTTTCCAGTATAATTTATATTTTGCTCTGCTTTCTGCCTTTTCTGGGGAGAAGCAGTCCTCGGTTTTCATATTTCAACATCTTGGAAGACCAGCAAAAAAATAAAATAAAATAAAATGAAGGTCAACATTTGTTTACATACCAAACGAGAATATTTGAAGGGGAGAGGAAGTCACTTACTGTCTCCATTAAAAACACAACAACGTTCTTTGGAGTTTGTTTTTCCTTGAAGATGTTTCGCTTCTCATCTGAACTGAAGGAGCTTCTTGGATGAGAAGCACAACGATTTCAAGGTGAAACAAAGCTCACTGGCCTTTTTTTGAAAAAGCACCTTTGGGCAGGAGTGAAATGCTACCGGTTCGCTCCAGTTCGGGTGAACCTGTAATGATAAAAACTACCAGTTTGGGCAGACCGGTAGTAAAAAAAAAGCTACCAGTTCAGTTGAACCAGTAGTTTTAAAAAGCTGAACCGGTATTTCCAACGATCAGCTGTGCCACGCGGTTTAGCTTAGGTAGAAAGCAGGAAATCCTGCTTTCTAGCGAAGCTAAATTGTGTGGCACAGCTGATCCCCCCCTCACTGTTCTACTTACCTTCCCAAGCCTCCTTTTTCATGTACTGCGCATGTTCGTGCTTCTGGCGTGCGTTTAGCGCGCAGCGCACATGCACAGCCAGCGAACCGGTAGCAAACCGGTTCAGATTTCACCGCCACCTTTGGGACAGCAGCATTCTTTGCATCTTTGTGCAGAGGCTTTGCTTGAGCCACTCAGCCAAAGGGGAGCCATCAGGATCACTGCTTGTCTTCACTCCATCTCACTCCCCCTTCCCCAATTCCTGGTCTTGACCATATTTGCTTTTCAAGGCAAGGGAAGAAAATTAAAAGCCCCTTCTGAGGATATACATGGCCTGGAAAGTGGTTGACAGCCCACGTTGCATTTGCGTAGAGAAATGCTTTGGAATGGAATGTGTCACTGCGTTTTTGTATTTACCAGATGAGCTCTTATTTTTGAACTCTAAGACTTACCGTAGCTTGCCAAGTTCTTATCAATAACTGATACTGCGCATGTCTACATTCTTTCACTTTCTTCTAACTTTCTTTGTTCTCTGGCCAGGAGAGGTGGCCGGGAAAACGTTGCCAAGATGTAACTAATTAGATTAGTGAGATGTTTTATTTTTCTTTATAACAAATAAATGAGTTTTTCTTAGAAAATATATCTTCGGGTTTATTTTCTTAAAGTATGCTTCAAGGGAAAGTCACGATCCACTTCTCTAAATCAAGGTGCAATTACCCAAAAGCAGAATGGGATTAATTAGCAGCCTGACAGAATGACCCCCATGGAGTCACCCAATTTGGTATGTGCCCAAGAGCTCCTGTATTCAGGAGCCTTTGCTCAGTTACCCCCACCCCCCAAAAAAGAAGACTCTGCCTCCCAGCCAGGACTGCGTCATCATCATGCAAACTGTCATGGCTGCCATCCTGCTAAGCTACACAAGTTGACAGCCTGACATCACCAATGCCACCCATAAATTATATGGCATGGGACCTTCGAGACCGTCTTCTGCCACCAGTAGCCTCCCACCGGCCAGTTCGCTCCCACAGAGAGGGTCTCCTCAGGGTGCCATTGGCCAAGTTATGTCGACTGGTGACACCCAGGGGGAGGGCCTTCTCTGTGGGAGCTCCTGCCCTGTGGAACGAACTGCCTCCGGAAATACGTAAGATCTCCGACCTCCGGGTGTTTCGTTTTGCACTCAAGACCCTGTTGTTCTGCCAGGCTGGTCTATCAACATAACAATTTTAAATTGGGTTTTAAATTCCTGGGGTTTTAAATTGAGCCAGATTCATTTAATAATTTTAAACTATTTTAATTGATGTTGTCTTGTGTTTTTAATAAGCTGTACACCGCCCTGAGTCCTTCGGGAGAAGGGCGGTTTAGAAATAAATTTATTTATATATATATATATATATATATATATATATATATATATATATATATATATATATATATATATATATATATATATATATATATATTTAATAGCTAAACAATAAATAAATAAAGCCTTCAGCTCAGAATAGGTGAGTCACAATTTCTTCTACCACCCTTATATGCTCCAGTCCTTCCTTCTGTCCGAAAGACAATCCTTCTACTGATAGCTAGCAGACCTTTCAGCAGAGTGTGGACAGGGGACAGGCCTGTCATAGCTCCAGAAGCAAAAACTGGATGCGGAAGCCCTTCTCACTTACACTGTGGCAGCAGGTATGAATTCATTCATTTACTAAACATTTAAATGGTGTTTTTGTTTGCTTCGAGAAAGGAAAGAAGGAATCAGTAACAGAAAACGGAAGCTGCTGTGTTAGCAGATCCTGAGATTCAAAGGAGAGACGCAATGTGCTCTTGGCTTTGAGAGAAACCAGCCTCACTCCACAGCTGACATCCATGTTGTTGTAGGAGGCCTCCTGGACATCTTCAGGCTTTATTGTTATTTCTGGATGACGCTGAAGGTGGGGGCTCAGGGAGCGCAAGAATGTGGTGGTGAACTTCAAACAGGAAGCAAATGATGTACTGAAAAGTCACACTTTAATTGTATAAATATGAAATAACACGAGTGCAGCAAAGGAATGGCTCCTGCGTCCAAGAGAAATACAACAGCAGGATTGAGCTTTGGAAAGTCCCAAAATTTCAGAGCTTTGAGGAAGTGCTTGAAAATGTAGTCTTGGAGTTAGGTTTGTGTCAATGATCCCAACCTGGTCAGTTAGAAAAGACTGACTCCTGGCCCACAATTAGCCAAAAGTATACTTTACTAAAGCCAAGGTCATTACAGAAGAGGCAAAGCTGGATCTGAGATTTTTGCACGCAAAAAATATAATTAACTTTCTCTTGTTCTTGGCCAGCTCCCTGCTCTCCTGGGTATCAGCCAATCTCCAATCAGGTATTAACAAATTGTTTGGGAAATGGTCCCTGTCTTCACACGTTCCCTGCTCTGCACCTCATTCTTTTGGTGTGACCTTGAGATGGCTGTGGTGCTTCTCGGGAGGTGCTTCTCATGAGGTGCCGCTTGGTTTCGATTCCTCCGAGTTCCCTCCAGGGGTGGGATTCATCCAATTCAGACTGGTTCGGGCAAACCGGATGCTAATTTTACATCTGGTTCACCGAACTGGTAGTTGCAAGGACTGGCTGGCCCCACCCACTCTGCCCCTCCCCTCCCAGGAGTCTCCACGCAGCCTGTTTTGGATGCGAGTTAAGTGCAGGACCTGCGTGGAAGCTCTGGGAGGCTGAAAAATGGGTCTACCGGAAGTACCTGAAGTCCGAAAATGGGCCCGCCTCCTGACTCTGGAGGGCCTCTGGAGCCTGGGGTGGCAGTTTTCGCCCTTCCAGAGACTCAAGGAAAGCCTCCAGAGCCTGGAGAGGGTGAAAAGGCCCCCCCACCCGGCCATGGTGCAGGAGGCTGAGTAGGCCACACCTTCATGGCCACGCCCACCCAGCAACCAGGCAGAGAACCGGTTGCTAAAATTTTTCAATCCCACCCCTGGCTCCCTCCCTACACCTTCTTCCTCCCCCTCCTCCCTCCCCCATTGGGTGACATATAAATTTAATACCCAGAATTGCCCAATAAGGCAATTCTGGGTGGCTTACAGATCAGTGGTGGGATTCAAAAACTTTTACTACCGGTTCTGTTGGCGTGGCTTGGTGGGCGTGGCAGGGGAAGGATACTGCAAAATATCCATTCCCTCCCCCCTCCAGGGGAAAGATACTGCAAAATCCCCATTTCCTCCCGATCAGCTGGGACTCGGGAGGCAGAGAATAGATGGGGCGGAGCCAGTCAGAGGCGGTATTTACCGGTTCTACGAACTACTCAAAATTTCCACTACCGGTTCTCCAGAACTGGTCAGAACCTGCTGAAACCCACCTCTATTACAGATCCTAAAAAGATAAAATAGAAAAAGTGTTTGAATTTTTAAAACTATACAAATTAAAAAAAAACATATATTTATTCTCTTTCTTCTTACCCCATATCTCTTTATTGCCAGCCTCTAGAGCAGGGTGTCAAACTCGATTTCATTGAGGGCAGCATCAGGGTTTTGTTTGACCTCTGGGGCGGGGGGGGGGCTAGCTCATCACTCATGTCAGGGCGCTTGTGGTGGCCCGAGCACTCTGCCAGCAAAAATGGGCTCCTGAGCTTCATTTCCAGCTGTGGCTGTCTCCTGCAACCCTCTCCCAGCGATAACGGAGCCTGGGAGGGCCACACGTGACCCTGGCAGAAGCACCACAAGCCAGTCCCTCACTGTTTCCAGGGCGGCCCAGAGGGCCAGATCTAATCACTCCATGGGCAAGATCTGGCCCGTGGGCTAACTTTGTATAAAAAAGAACACCGCTTGGGAGTGGGGGTGGCGAAAGCCCTACTAAGCAGGTATATATAAAAGTATGAAGACTATTGCTTAACGCATTGTAAGCCGCCCTAAGTCTCCGGAGAAGGGCGGCATATAAATCGAACCAATAAATAAATAAATAAATAAATAAATAAATTTGACCCTCCTGCTCTATAGCAAGGCAGAAGGAAGGAGGAGGGAGGGAGGAGGAGGCAGCAATAACAAGTCATTTCCATGTTGCTGCCAGATAGACTGTGTGAATATGTCAACCTGCACTTGAAGGGTGAAGTGTTAATCTGATAAATAAGAAACCTACCAGCTAGCTAACCAACCAACTTTTTGAATTCTGTTTAGTAAAACATTGGCACAATTAATAGAGTAGCCTTATCTGAATTTTGGGAAGTATAGAATGAATGGCTTGAGCTGAGATTGTGATCAGTACATTATGGCAGGGCACATAATGAGCTAATGAGAAGATGAAAGAAAATGAAAGTGGCATGATAAAATGGAATAGCTTTTAGGCTGAGTCTTGGTGGCACAAAGAGGATTCTCTTCCACCACTTTCTGGTTTAAGATATCATAATCTGCAAACTGTGATCAAATGATTAGCAAGGAATCCCTGAGCCCCGAGGCAAAACCCATGGCCTCTCCCGTAGCCTGCTAGCTATTCCATATTTCCCCACTTCTTTGCTGTTTTGTTTTGCAGTTCTCAGCAGACAAAAAAAACCTAAACAAGCGGAGATTAAAGAATCAGCTGCGAACCATCCGAGTTATATGTAGCATGCTGGACACCCTTCTTCAGCCTCTGTTTTTATTCAGCCAGAATTGTAGCTAGGACTGTTTGCTAAGAGAGAAGAGAGAAACTCGAGTTTGAATTATTTGGCAGATGCCACTGAGGAAATATGACTCAAGATAAGCTTAAGAGGAAAAGTGCTTTTAATGGCAAAGGTGGATTTAGTTAAACATCATTTTTGCATAATATTTTGAATGTTCTTCTGTGTTGTGATGGTTAACTCAGTAAAGGCTCCTTTTCTGACGTCAGCGGTTCCCTCTTTTTCAAAATATACAGTGCTGACAAATGTTGCCAAAATGTGGAACTTTTTCTCAGCCCTTTCATTCAACTGAGAAAGATGGCAGAACAAGCCAGGCGGAGGATGCTAAGCTAGCCAGCACTGCTGAGAGGCGTGTAGCAAAAAGAAAGCAAGCAATAGAAGAGAATATCTGCAGCTCAGGGTTGAACTGTGGGGTCCTTGGTGCTCTCTGACGTGGATTGCTTTCTTACAGACATTTCATGACCCATCTAAGTTACAATATCAGTGCAGCATAGTAAATCATCCGCAAGAATGTTTGAAGAACCAAGCTAAGAGGGTACCAAGAAAGATTGTGATTCTCCTTTTAAGCTCTCAATCTCAGAAACTGCGAGCCACATATGCTAGTCCTTGCTATGGGTTAGCAAATTTTGCCAATGTCTTTTTTTTTTTTTAATTAAATTTATATACCGCCCTACTCCCGAAGGACTCAGGGCGATGAACAGCCAAAAGATAAAAAACACATAGTACAAACGTTAAAAAACCATTTAAAAATACATTAAATACTTGGGCCGAAAACAAATTTAAAACACTTGGTTTGTTTAATGTGGAAAGAAAGAAAAGTATATAATATTTTGCCAGTCTTCTTTTGTGGAAAAATCTCCTTCAGGGGAGATTTGCACAATGCTAGAGAATATTCTGTGGCTTTGAACTGGAGTCATTGGTGGTAAATACAAACGTCAAATACTTCTAGCCATCAATTTTAAGAAGAACTTTACTATAGGTTACCATAACATTCTCCTTCGTGGATTACTGCCTTGTCATGGCAAAGAGGCTTGCCGTAGCTCAATGAAGCTATGATGAGCATAGTGAGTGTAGTGAAGAGGAACTAAAGAGCCTCTTGATGCGGGTGAAGAAGGAGAGTGCAAAAGTTGGCTTGAAACTCAACATTAAGAAAACTAAGATCATGGCATCCGGCCCTCTCAATTTCTGGCAAATAGATGGGGAAGAATTGGAGGTAGTGACAGATTTTATTTTCCTGGGCTCCAAGATCACCACAAATGGGGACTGCATCAAGAAATTAAAAGACGCTTGCTCCTGGGGAGGAAAGCTATCGCAAATCTAGACAGCATACTAAAAAGCAGAGACATCACCCTGAGAATAAAAGTATGTATAGTCAAGGCTATGGTTTTCCCAGTTGCAATGGGTGACTGTGAAAGGTGGACCATAAGAAAGGCTGAGCGCCAGAGAATTGAGGCCTTTGAACTCTAGTGCTGGAGAAGACTCCTGCGAGTCCCTTGGACTGCAAGGCGATCCAACCGGTCAGTCCTAGAGGAGATCAACCCTGACTGCTCTTTAGAAGGCCAGATCCTGAAGAGGAAACTCAAATACTTTGGCCACCTAATGAGAAGGAAAGATTCCCTGGAGAAGAGCCTAATGCTGGGAATGATTGAGGGCAAAAGAAGAAGGGGAGGGCAGAGAATGAGGTGGCTGGATGGAGTCACTGAAGCAGTAGGAGTGAGCTTAAATGGACTCCAGAGGATGGTAGAGGACAGGAAAGCCTGGAGGAACGTTGTCCATGGGGTTGCAATGAGTCAGACACGACTTTGCAATTAACAACAACACTGTAACATTGAAATGCCACAAGCATGTGTAAATAAAAGCAATGATTAGAATTCAGCAGTCAAACTTGGTGATAGTCATCCTGATTTGGTGGAACAACAAAAATGCAAGTAAATTAACTGAAATGGTGGGAGCCCTTCACTCTCTGATTTTCCTGGACAACATTGTGTATAAATACGAGCAGAAACCAATAACTTTCTATAGCAACATCTTAATTTTTCCATACTATATTTCATTATTGTAGTATCATCAGAAATTGAAAGGTCCTCCTCACAGTCCCTAAGATTTGGGGTGAGATGTGATCATAAGACTTTTTCCTTATAACTGAAGGCCAAATGTATAACTTGGTCCCAAGAGATCAAAGGAGCTCATTCTTCACATGACAGTTGAATGATCTGAGTGATAGTTGTTCCAATTGTGATGCAATGCAAATGCCATTCAGAAAATGTGGCCGTTTGGAAGCAACCCTTGTAAATGAAGACGTGGTCTTAGTGTCTGAGAAGAAGTTTTGACAAAACTCTCATTGTTTTCTGAGGCACATCGTTTCAGGCAGAAAATGTGCCTCCAAAATCTCTCTGCGTGTCTTGGAAGGATGGGAGATATCTCTTAAGGCTTTTATTCCGAAGGCTTGTTTGGTCAAGCAGATTTCCTTTACAAAATGTGTTTCTGCTAACATGAGTGTAGAATGGCCAAGAAATGCTTAAAAAACAGGAGTGTCTGATCTTGCAAGAGAGGCTGTTTGTTTCTAAAATTACCACTATAAATGAAGAGAGGAGAATCAACCCCTTTGCTTTGCAAAAAAAAAAGCTTCAAAATAGGAAAAGTGCCCAAAATACAGTAATTCTTCCTAACATTGTTTTGTTTCCTTGTAGACATTTGTGACAAGAATCTGGAGAGTGCAAAACCAACAGGGGAATCTTAGCCGCTGGCAAGGATTCTGATTGTCCAATCCCCCACTAGATGGCAGGCTGTCCTTAAAATTCGAGAGTGGACAGCAGACTCCTGTGGTCAAGCCGAGATTTGGGCATTGCTGGTCCTGTCAGCTATCTGCAAAAGTTCTGTCACAATGACTCGAGATGCTTTTTGACATTGTTCTTGAGAAATGTCATGAGTCGTTTACAAAAATCCTGGCACTGCAGAGTTTCTCTGATAGATTTTGTTTGGAAGAATGTTTTGCAGTCCTTTTTAAAAGGCTCAAAAGCTGGTGTGTTTTTTTTCCCCTGCAGGTATTTTCCTTTTCAAAAATGCTACATGTCTTCAGCAATCTTCATAGTTTTTGACAATTTGCAAAAGGCTACTGTGGGTTCTTTTAGAGTAAGAATTCAGTCCCGAGAATACAACTGAATTTATATTAGCGGTCAGTGCATTCCTATATGCCAGGGGTGTCAAACTCGATTTCATTGAGGGCCGCATCAGAGTTGTGTTGGATCTCGGGGAGGGGGGGCTGGGATGGGCGTGGCCATGGTGGGTGTGACCAGCTTGACATCACTTGTGTCGGGGGCGTATGTGGTGGCCCGAGCGCCATTTTCAGCCGTGACAGTCTCCTGCCGCCCTCCCAAGCTCCGTTTTTGCTGACAGAGGCACCAGCAAAACGTTTGCTATTTCTAGGGCAGCTCTGCAGGCCAGATCTAAGCACCCCGCAGCCCAGGCCTTGAGTTTAATATCCCTACTCTAAGCCATCATAAAATTTGTTTCAGCTAGCACACTGAGTAAATGTAGTCACTGCACACTCGTTAACTGTAGTTTATAGCTTAGCATGATGTGTAAATCCAGGCAACTCAAAAGAACCGTGAATGAATGCACCCTTTGTTTCTTGAGAGAGTTGGAGTATAAATCTCATCCAGTAAGCATCCAAGACAAAACTGTAATACCCAATCTAAAATCCAGGAAACTGCCAAAAAATCAGACACAATTGAATGAATAGCATCATGGGCTCTGACCAGCATCTTGGATTTTTGCAGCCCACATTTTCTAGCCCTTAATGGCCCACTCTGTGATTCGCAGTGGGTACCCTGCAGGCTGGTGAAAGCAAAACAGAGGGTTTGACCAGCCAATTTGTTTGAAATGTCCTGCAGCCCTGAGAGCAGGACATCAGGATCCTGCAGCCAGACAGAACAGGGGCTTTAGAGGCAAACGGCAGTGGGGACAGTGTGTTTGGGGCCAGGATCATTTCCTACCAGCCGAAGGACTGATGGACATCACTTGAGCTGAGCTGTGGGGAAAGATTCTGCATCATTTTCACCCTGAACATTGGTCTCCAGTTTCCCTTTGCCTAATCACTTTTCGGTAATCTGTATATTGAAAAAAAAAATATCAAAGAGAACAATCAAAGTTGCCAGCTGACGTTCTGGCCCTCCCATTTGCCAGAAGCAGCATTTTCTTTTTCAGTTAAATGTGGGGAAAGGGAGGAGGAAGAAGAGGAGGAGGGGGAGGCAGAGTAGCCACAACCTGTGTTGTGCGTCTCTCTCTCTCTGTCTCACACTCCCTGCATCTCCCACCATCTGCTTGTCTCCGCTTTGTTGCTAAGCAATTGCTTCCCTGATCCCGCCACACACCGACTCCGAGAAGGATTGAGGAAATTGGAATGTGTCAGCCATGTTGTTGTTGCCATCTTCTCAGGAGGCCTCTCGCCAGAGAGGAGAAGCCGTAGGAACCCTCAAATTAATCTTTGCACAAAATCGCTGACGAAAACTGCCAAAAAGATATTGAGCTCCTTACAAGAATTCCAAAGGAGAAGCAATATTGCTGTGTCAAAAAAACCAGCAAGTGTATCTCTATTCCGGCTGCGTCAAACACTTCACACATCGTATTCATACTAGCTTATGTGAAAATAGATGCTCTTTCTCTTCAGGCCTGTTAAGTTTGACAGGGTTTTTTTTTTCCTTTACCGGATCCTGCAGACACAGCGTTAAATCTTTTCGACAGCTCCAATATTTTCTTTAATATAAGAATCCTGATTTATAGCTCATCAAACTAAGCCGTGTGGCATGGGCTTCTCCGTTCCTTTTCAGTAGTGTTAGATAGGCAGTCAAAACGTATACATTGAAAATTCTTGGGGAGACATCATAATTCTATGGAGAAAGACTTTGATTTGATGGTTTGTAGACCTTATTTATTTAATATTTCGCCCTGCTTGTATCTGTGAAGAAACTGACATCTGCCTTGCCCAATTGCAAGGAGGGGCTGACTAAGATCCAAATGAAATGGACATCAGTGAGCCGATCTTCGCTGGGATCAAGGTTTGAGTCAACCTAAACCCTGAAAATTCTTTGAATCAGTTTCTTCACAAATATAAGCTGTCAATCGGACAACCAAATGTCTATCCTTGGGTGCAAAGAAGACTTTTTATGACAGGAGTCTCCAACCTTGGCAACTTTACCAATTGTGGACTTCAACTTCCAGAATTCCTCAGCTGGCTGAGGAATTCTGGGAGTTGAAGTCCACAAGTCGTAAAGTTGCCAAGATTGGAGACTCCTGTTTTATGAGACACATGCTAAGTTAAGCTTCACATTTGTTCACACAACCCTCTGAACCCTAAACGTGAGTTCATAAAACATTACTGTTATGTTGGCTAGTTCATTGCAGTCTCTCCATTGGTGGATTGGTAGAAAAGTTCCTGATTCAACAGAAACTGGACATGGTGTGCAATTCAAACTTTGTATCGGCTGATTTTCTTGGTCATGGCTGTTATTTACTGCTTTATTATTTCCAGTGCTTCCTGGATCTTTCTTGCCTCTAGGTCAGAGGTCTTCATACTTGACAGCTTTAAGACTTGTGGATTTCAACTCCCAGAATTCTCCAAGTTGAAGAATTGTGGGAGTTGAAATCCACAAGTCTTAAAGCTGCCAAGTTTGAAGACCTCTGCTCTAGGTGATATTTCTTTGGTCCTCATCATTATTATTACCTACTGCAACATGAAAAGTCAACATGAAAAGTCACCTGACATAATTATTCAGTTCATGGAACGACACCTTGATTCTCACTTTTAACTTTCAGTCGTCTGAATTTCTGGATGTGTAATTTGCATAGCTAATTAAAGCCACTTCGATTCTTCATCCTTTCTGATGCATCCTTGCAGCCCCTATGACTCCTTTCTCTTGCCTTTACGACGTTCTTGACTAATGTTTTTTTAATCATTGAGCTACAATGATTTACTGAGTCAATTAACTTTGGGGCCAGCTTCTCCTTTTCTTTTTACATCTAGTTCTCAAACTACAACCCAGCCTCCATACAGCATTCATTATCAAACTTTACAGTGCTAAGAGCCTTTGAGAGCAGAGTTCAAACCCTGCCCTATTATCCATAGCAAGGAAGTGACAATGGAAAGACTGCATGCCTGCTAATTCCATCTTATGGAACCAGCTATGGCCTATTTTCCATATACATTTCCAAATGTATTTTTTTAAAAAAAATTGTAATTTATTTTGTGTTTCTCCTAGGATATTTATGATTCAGTTTGGCTGCCTCTGTCAGATGTCACATGGGAAGATGGAAGCTGAACATCCCCCAGAGCAGAGACTGAGTGCATATTTGCACATTTTGCAAAGAAATTCCTGAATTCCATAAATCAAGGCATCTGATCCTGCCATGATCTGGTCAGCTTGGTGCTATGAGATCTTCCTTCCACTTTCTGCTGGTGATACTTAATGGGTTCTTCTGGAAGCAAATGCTTTGGTGTTTCACGGGGTGCAGGAAGTCCCACTTTATTTTCTGAATCTGTTCAGAATGAACTGATAGCACCATCGAATTGTGGTTGTGCCCTGTTGGATCTATGGTGCAGTTGACCTGATTTGCTGGCAAAAGGTACTATGGTCAGTGTATGATATCTCTGAAAAGTTGTGATAGATGTCATCCAACAACTAGGTTCTTCGTCCAATTCAATGGACCAAACAAAAAAGAGTGAGTAGCAGCACTAGGTTCTTCGGGATGCTTTATTTAAGAGCTTTGCATGTGTAAGTGTTATGATTACTCTGATCATTCTTGGTTCCAAATCCTACTTAATTAGCATTTTCAGCTACTACACTGATTACATATACTGATGGATTTCCAAAACCATCTTAAATAAATCCCTGGTCTTCTCATCTTCCCATTCAGAGCTACTTTGCCGGTGCAGTATGTGTTCACTCGATTATATTTGCGTTTCCCTGCTGATGGACGGTGATTGCCTTGTATGTTTCCCTCCACACTATTTGCATCCCTTAACCGTGCTCACCGGACTCCTTTCTCCCTCTCCTCCTTCAGAGCTGTATTTCATAAGTTTGGATCTTATTCTGTAGAATTCCCTCACCCTGTAAATCTCCAAGCTTTAAATTCACCCGTTTCCTCCACAGGTTTTCTCATACTCAAATGTTCTTGGATTATCCAATCCCTTATTAATGAGCCTTGATATCTCCAAACTCAAACCTGGTTATTTGCATTTTTAAATAACTGTAATATCCTTCGGTGCCTTCCCCATTGCTGGATTCCAGGGGGGTAAACAATCTAACCTTCCATTATAACCAAATAATACTGTCCTGGAGAAATGTTTCCACATAATATGTACTTATTTCTCTAATCAACCATAAAAACACTTTCATTTTCACACATTTCCTTTCTTTTCTATTGCAATTACACCTCAGGATTCAAATTTGCCTCTTTTGTGCAGGTGAATTTAGGAGTTTTAGGATCCTCATCCTGCTTTACTTTGCTACTCCTAACATTTCATACTTGTCAAAGAAGATTTCACAGAAACAGGTGGATTCTTCACATGTAGTCTTTTATTTATATATATAAATGGAGGAGCAGATGAAGTTCCTTTGAGTGCTGTTAGGGCCCACAGACCAAAAAACAGGCGAAGCAAGACAAAAATCTTGCTTCATAGCACCAGGATAAAAATAAAATGAAATGGATGGATTTGATTATTCGATTTAAACGTTAATTAGTGCAGTGAATATCTTCATATGTTTCATAACTCTCTCCTGCCATTTTCAAAATGGGAAACCAATTGTAGGATCTCAGGGGCCACCTTCTGTCCGGTCCCTAAGAGGTCAACTTTCTTTTCTATACACCAAAGTTGGAACATATGCATTTCAGTAACCATTCCTAATTTTATACATCTTAAGATGACATGAAAATCAAGACAGTGATCTGTAGGATGCTAATAGCAATGGCACTTACTTATATACCGCTTCATACTGCTTTGCAGCCCTTTCTAAAGCAGTTTACAGTGTCAGGTTATTGCCCCCAACAATCTTCTCCAGCACCAGAGTTCAAATATAATTCTGTCTTATTTGAGATCAACCCATTCAAAATGGGGATATTAAGAAAAGCCTTTTTTTAAAAAAAAATCATGTCATGAAGCTGGTAAAATTACTTGATGCCTAAGTAAATTATCAGTTTGGCTACAGATCAGTTTACATATTGCTGCACATACTTGTTTTAGTCTTCCCAATGCTTTGGACTTGTCTAAGAGCTGCATCTCAACTACACCTGAGGTAGTTAAATGCTCAAAATTGAGGCCTTCCCGCCTAGTTTGACACTCATTCAAATCTCCTCACCTGTGCTGGTGCCAAAATCTTTCGGGAGAATGTTATATTATTATGAAACATGTTGTCCTCTTCGCAAAGTTTGATTTTGAAAGAAGGTCTCAGCATTCTTGATTAGCTACCTATCTCTGTAGGATATAGGTAGAGCAATGAAGATGTCAAAAACCCATTTAGAAAATAAGCATATTTTTTTCTACTCCAAATCTAGGTTGTTCCTGAAAAATTAATGCATTTTTGCACTGGTGAACATATCCCAAAGAAACAGGTTTTCATTTGTGTCTGAAATCAAGTGCCTCCCAGTGCCATTAAGTAATGCTGAAAAGCCTTTGCTCTTTTCTCTTGAATTAAATCAGAAAATATACACAGCTGCCTGCTGAATAGGGACGTTCAAACTTCAGCTGCTCCATATGGGTGGTGGTGGATGGTACGGGAAGTTCATCCAGAAAGGCCACATTAGTAGCCAGCCACATCCAGAAAAGCTTTTTTCCCTTGATGTGTCATTCTGGATGAAGTCAGAAGAAACAAGTTATGGAAAGATGTATTCACAAAATACAAGAAGCTTGGTAAGTATTGATTTTGGTTAGTTAAAAATGGTTTATTTCAGCCAGCGGGTTAAAAGCTTGGTATGAGAGCAATGAAAGGGACATGGTGGCTCAGTGGCTAAGATGCTGAGCTTGTCGATCGAAAGGTCGGCAGTTCAGTGGTTCGAGTCCCTAGTGCCGTGTAATGGAGTGAGCTCCCGTGACTTGTCCCAGCTTCTGCCAACCTAGCAGTTCGAAAGCAGGTAAAAAATGCAAGTACAAAAATAGGGACCACCTTTGGTGGGAAGATAACAGTGTTCTGTGCGCCTTTGGCATTTAGTCATGCTGGCCACATGACCACAGAGACGTCTTCGGACAGCGCTGGCTCTTTAGCCCTTGCTGGGTTAAAATTCCTGGATAGCCACAGCATTTGGAAATGGATCCAGGTTTAAGAATATAGTATAATCCCAGCCAGAACATTTCTCTCCAGCTGTGATGGGATTTTTAACAGCATTTGGATCTGAGTTTTTATTGTAACCCATCAAATAACAAATGGACATCCCCACCCACCCCGGTTTTCCTCCAACTAAAAAGGTTCCACCAGTTTGATTAAATTAGGGAGAAATGTCACCTCTCCAAATTGGTTGCAGACATATTAACATTTTTAAGGATTAAACTTCAGCTAGAAGGAGAATTGCAAACTCACCCAAGAGGGCTTCTGTTTCCTCTTGTGAGGAAGTGGTAGTTGTGGAGTTTATCTTCCAGGAATCCAAGAGCTTCTTAATCCTCTCTGAAGCATCTTCTTCTGAGGTGTCCCAGACAAGATTTTCATTGTGCAAATGCCCAGCCTCGGCCACCGAATATTGGGGTGGGGTGGGGTTATTTCTCGACACGAAACCTCCTGTGATTTTTTATTATCATTCCTATCACTTGTTGCTTGAAAGAAAACCAGTTGAATAAGAAAATACAGAATAATTCTCCATCCAGAAACCCTTTTGCAAAAGGAAAAGAGCCCCATGGATATCTCATAACTAAAACATTTATTATGAGGAGGCCTCCAGAGAGTAGGAAGTGCTGATTTATGGGCTGAAAACCTCTTTGCCCCAGAATGACAGCCATGCCTCCAGAAACCCTCCCTGAGTCTAAGCCCCTTGCTCAGTGAGGTAGCCTGGGGCCTCTAAAATTGCTGGGTGAATCTGCAGCGAAATTAAAAACAGAGCAACGACCCACCTCCTGCCCACATTTCCTTTCCTTTTTTGAAGGCTCAACGGTTTGCTTATTAATCTACCCTGGCAAAGGCTTTGTTGTTTGGCTGAGCTCAGGGGAAGTCACAAGGAGCCCATTCATTGCATGATGGCAGACATGGAAGCAGCTTTTACAGATTCATCTGTACTGCTGTGTATGATTACTGAGTCAGTGCAGTCAATTCACTCCATCAGGGTTGCTGGGCTGGAATCTCGGCTGTTGTTTTTGATTTGGAGCAGCAGAAACGAGAGAGAGAGACAGAGACAGAGAGACAGAGACAGAGAGACAGAGACACACACACACACACACAGAGAGAGAGAGACACACACACAGAGAGAGAGACAGACAGAAAGACACAGAGAGAGAGACACAGAGAGACACACACAGAGAGAGACAGAGACAGAGACAGAAAGACAGAGAGAGAGAAAGAAATAGAGAGAGACATGCACACAGAGAGAGACAGAGACAGAGAGACAGACAGAGAGACAGGGAGAGAAGAGAGACAGAGACAGAGACACACACACACAGAGACAGAGACAGAGAGACAGAGACAGAGAGACACACAGAGAGACAGAGAGAGAGAGAGACAGAGAGAGACACACAGAGAGAGAGAGAGATAGACAGAAAGACACACACACACACAGAGAGAGACAAAGAGAGACACACACAGACAGACAGAGAGAGAGAGAGAGACAGAAAGACAGACAGAGAGACAGGGAGAGAAGAGAGACAGAGAGACAGAGAGACAGAGACAGAGAGAGACATGCACACACAGAGAGACAGAGACAGAAAGAGAGAGAGACAGCGAGAGAGACAGAGAGACAGAGACAGAGAAAGAGAATGAGAGAGAATGAGAGAACGCAGGAACAGGAAGCAGAATACATGATGGCTTAGTACCTTCCAAGGGCAGCAACTCAACCAAAGGGCAAAAGGAAGCAAACAGAACATGGAATTCATGTGGTAGGTGTGCAAAGGCATCTACAAGAGAGTTCAAAGAAGTCAAGCTGGCTTGAGTGTGACTGGAGCTTAAGATGCAGGGCTTTGAGTGCCTGGTTGTGGTGGCCACCATCTTCGTCTCCCTTGCAGATACCATACAGGATTGTGATTTAACATGCCAGAAACCTGCACAAACAAGCGAAGCCCCATCCATGGGATGTACAGTAAGCAGCACATGAAACCATGTCTCCTCCAGTCTGCGGGAAAAACCCCTCTCCACGGAACCAGTCCCTGGTGCCCAAAAGGTTGGGAGCTGCTGCCTTAAAACCAGTAGTGGGTTTCAAAACTTTTTACTACCAGTTCTGTGGGTGTGGCTTGGTGGGCGTGGCAGGGGAAAGATACTGCAAAATCCCCATTTCCTCCCGATCAGCTGGGACTCAGGAGGCAGAGAATAGATGGGGGCGGGGCCAGTCAGAATTTTTATTACTGGTTCTCTGAACTACTCAAAATTTCTGCTACTGGTTATCCAGAACTGGTCAGAACGTGCTGAAACCCACTAGAAGGTCAGATGTCCTGGCTGAGATGAATTAAGGTAAGAAGAGCCATTGGACAGGTTTGTTCTGCCATAAGCAGCCTTCAACTTTCATGTAACACATTTCTCTCCCACGTTTAACATATATTATGAAGGTTTAGGTCATGAATGAAGAATAGCTTATTAGTATCAACATAAAGTTGTTTGGATGTCAACCCTGATCTGGAGGGGTCAATGTTAGAGCCCAGCAGGGACTACAAATGCTACTTCTGGAAGGGACTGTAAGAGGCCAAGGATTTGGGGCTGAGGGTCAACATTTTGGGATTTGGAAATGCTCTTTGATTCATCTACTTTTCATGAAGAGAGGCAGGCCGTGATTAAAGTTGAGTTCCTGCTTCTTTGCCCAACATAACTATGCCTATAGAGAAAAAGGAACACCTTGAATCGGTGGAGTGAAAATTTTACCCATAAGAATCACAATGATGGCCAAACACTCCCTTTGCTGAATGAATAAGTGCCCCATATAATAGAAAATATGAGCAAGGGGGAAAAAAAGAGGTATTTCTTCTCTATAACACCCAGGGCATTAAACAAATTCAGCCCATTACATTTTTTTTCTCCAGAATTGTGTTTTTAAAAAGCACTTCATCAAGTGCCTGTTTTCTGATTTGAAGTTAGCTCTCCGATCTGATTTGAAGTTAGCTCTCCGATCTTCCACCTCTGTGGCTTCTGAGATTTCAGAAAGATTCCCTACCCTTTATAACATACATCTCATTTATAGGAGCCATGAATTTGCTTTAAAAAAAATCCTCAGAAAACTGCCTTCCGTGTTCAATGCTGCATCCTTACCTTTAGGCATTTCTCTTTCTGATTTTAAAGTGCCCCCTGATTCTGAACAAATATAAAAGGTGAGTGACTGTGACATATTTGGTGGGGGGGTGGCTGTGATATATGAGAATATAATGCTAGAATGCAGAAAAAATTGATGGTAAGGATGGGTTTGGTCAAATCCACTCGGGAAAGGACTGTATTCCCTTCTGCTCAATTTCCAGGTTGTGTGATCCATAAAGATTCAGAGTTTGGTCAACGTGGATCTTCCAACAGTTATAAAAATAAATTGCCAAGCTTAATGGTTTCCATGGTGAAAGTCTGAAAAGAGCCGCTGTAGAGACCTACCATGTTATAAAAATAAACACAAGGCACGTCTCGAACATGTTCTCCATGGTTCAGGCAGAAGTGGGTGTTGTATCACTATTCCAAAGATCTGCAAATGTGTGGTGCAGAAAAGAAGGAAGGGGAGGAGAAGGAAAAGGAGAAGAGGAAGAGGAAGAAGGAGGAGGAAGAGAAAGAGGTATTTGTCTCTCTTGTCCAACTCTAATTCCAGAATTCTGGGTGGGAAGTTATGTGAATCAAAGTTGTATTGAACTGAACTTATAAAAGAGTAATATTTCTCATTATGCATCATAATAGCTGGGTAATTTAATTGTCATGGGTTCTGATGGCCAATTGGAACACTATGAAATTACATGTCAGGTTAAAACCCTTTTATCTTTAACATTCCTGTTTTTATTTCCTTAATCGTTCTAATAATGGCAAACTCTGTTGGAAGTACCAGCTACCAGCACTGCACCACTTCCTGGTCGCAAGAGGCAATGGAATAGTGAAAGAGAGATAATTGGGAGATAAGGCCAAATATTTCCTAGGGAACATCCTTTCTGCTGCACTCCCAAACAGCTGCTTCACCTGCCCCAATCAGGTGAGGTTTCCAGGAACAAACCCAAGTGACTCCCTCTGCAAACATTACTGCATTCTTTTGTAATTATTATTATGATTCGTCACACAGTTCAGGCTGGATTTGGCATTTTTTGTCTACCTATTGAGTCCTTTTCAAGGACCTGGGATAGGCGGGTCCTGTTATTTCATGGTGTTAAAGGTATCATTGCAGGAGATGAGCTATTCCGTTTGCAATTGACTGATAGTGAATGTGTCCAAATCGAAGGTGTTCAAATGGCGCTGCAGATATGTGGGCATTGCCTCCAAGGCGCCTATCACTATTGGTACCACCATGTCACTGCGTTTTTGTATTTACCAGCAGAGCTTTTTATTTCTGGACTGTCAGACTTTCCGTAGCTTGCCAAGCTATCTTATCTCTGATCCACTGCGCATGTCCGCATTCTTTCACCTTCTTCTATCTTTCTTTGTTCTCCTGCCAGGAGAGTTCCGGCCACAGAGAGGTGGCCGGCAGGAACTTTGCCAAAATGTAACTAATTTAGATAGTGAGATGTTTTATTTTCTTTATAACAAATAAATGAGTTTTTCTTAGAAAAAAATATCTTCGGGGTTTATTTTCTTGCAAAAGTATGCTTCAAGGAAAAACCTCGATTCGTCCTCTAAATCAAGGTGCGATTGCCCAAAAGTAGAATGGGATTGATTAGCACCCTGACACACCATGCTTTCCCAAAAATAGGACCTACCCCCAAAATAAGCCCTAGCCAGATTTTTGCACCTGCGCCTAATATTAGCCCTACCACAAAAATAAGCCCCAGCATAGAGGGGTAGTGTAGTGGTGGGTTGCCCCCGGTGGTAGTAAAACTGGTGGGAGGCTCCGCTCACCGACCCTGACGTCATCAGGAAGCTTCTGTGCGTGCCCCGTTGTGAATCGGTAGTAAAGGTAAGTGCAACCCACCCCTGGGGCAGTGAGCATGTGCAGGGCGATGATGTCTGGCAGCAGCCGCAGCCCGTGCAACACAGGTGAGTTGAATACATGTGCAAATAGCAGGCAGAAGCAGAGAGGGAGGTGGCAGGCAATCTGGACATGCCGCACGAGAGCGGAGGTGGGCTGGAGTGGCGGGTAGCCGCAGGGGGCTCATCTTCACATTCATCTTGCCTGCAGCCCATCCGATGCATCACGATCACCTGCTCCACACGTCGGGATTGCCTGCCTTCTGCTCTGAGTGTTGGGATTGCCTGCTTTCCGTTCTATGCAGCCCCAGAGTACGCTGAGCAAAGGACCAGCATGGGGCAGCTCCTGTCAGTCTCTTCATGCTTGCTGGTTCTGGTGTGTGCACCGGGGGACGGGACACCCAGCTAGGCTGATCACCCTGAAATTGTATTTTTTTTAAAAAAAAAATTGATTTATATGCCGCCCGTCTCCGGAGACTCAGGGCGGCTTACAGTGCGTTAAGCAATAGCCTTCATCCTTTTGTATATTTATACAAAGTCAGCTTATTGCCCCCACAAATTGAGTCCTCATTTAACCTACCTTAGAAAGGATGGAAGGCTGAGTCAACCTTGAGCCTGGTGAGATTTGAACTTACAGTAATTGCAGGCAGCTGGTGTTAATCACAATGCTTTTAGTCTGTTGAGTTACCTGAAAATAAGCCCTACTGCTTATTTTGGGGCCCAAAAGAAAATAAGATTGGGTCTTATTTTAAGGGAAACACAGTAGCTTTGCTCTTTGGCCACAGTTCTATTTTTATATGAAGGCCTTTGTATTTTATTATTTTCCCTAGTTCTTTCTCTTATTTATCTGCCGTCTTCAGAGATAAATAAGAATAGACATAACATTTTGATAGGGCCCTTCTCAATTTTGGCAGTACCACTGGATATGTGCTTTCCTAATTTTGAGATTAAAGCAAAACTCACTTCCAATGCAATTTGGGAAAGACTGGGACTCAGGGGACTTACTTCTCACAGCCTGCTATATTATGATGGGATTTGCTGGTTTTAGCTTTAGAGTTTATGCACCTCAGATATTACGGTTTGTAAAACCTGATGCATGACGTGGTCTGCTGAGCCAAACTAGGCTACTGTCATTTTTGTTCAATATACTGCTGTTAAACAAACCAGAACTTGAGTATATTGCATGCGAAAAACTAGTTTCAGAAGATGTCAGAAGGGCACTTCTTTTCTTGATTTGTTCATTTAAAAGACTGGAATTCCCTCCCTGTCTGCAACCTGACCAAGGAGAGATTCAACCTGGAAATAGGAGAAATTTTCTGACAGTGAGAACAATCAGCCAGTGAAACAGAAGTTGCCTTCAGAAGTTGGGGAGCTTCATCACTGGAGGCTTTCAAGGGGAGATTGGACTGCCATTTCTCAGAAATGGTGTAGGGTCTCCTGCTTAGGTGGGGGGTTGGGCTAGATAATCTGCAATGTCCCTTCCAACTCTGTCTGTCTGTCTGTCTGTCTGCCTGCCTGCCTGCCTGCCTGCCTGTCCTTCCGTCCATCCATCCATCCATCCATCCATCCATCCATCTATCTATCTATCTATCATCTACCTGTCTATCATCTATCTAATCTAATCTACCTACCTACCATCTATCTAATCTACCTACCTACCTTATCTATCTATCTATCTATCTATCTATCTATCTATCTATCTACCTACCTACCTACCTACCTACCTACCTATCATCTATCATCTGTCTGTCTGTGTGTCTGTCTAAACTCTACTTTTGTGGAGCAGCACCAAGATTGTCTTAGTTGATCTTGGACACTTAACAGGGTTAGCTGCTAGTTTGAGGGGTTCGTGGCCTTTGGAATTTCAGGGCTCTTATCTATAATGAAAAGCTAAACAAACAAACCAAAAATATCCGAAAAAGCAAACTTTTCCCCCATCCATAAGGCCGCCAGGAGGACTGTGTAGAAGTGACATCACCAGGGTTTGACCTCTCCTCAAGGGATCTGGACCTCAACCCTTAACATTAATGGGATCCCCCTCCCAATTTATTTGATTTCTCAGGAGACTTTTTGTTTCAGACCTCAAGGTGAACAAAGGGCTGAATGTTTGGCAAACTCTTCCCTGGGCTATTGCCATTAAGGATAAATTCTGCAAAAGGGCACCTTGGTGGGATTTCTGCAGTGGTTGAAATCCACATTTTTTTACTACTGGTTCTGTGGGCGTGGCTTGGTGGACGTGGCAGGGGAAGGATACTTCAAAATCCCCATTCCCTCCCCACTCTGGGGCCAGCCAGAGGTGGTATTTGCTGGTTCTCCGAACTACTCAAAATTTCCACTACTGGTTCTCCAGAACCTGTCAGAACCTGCTGGATTTCACTCCTGAATTTCTGCCTTATCCCTCTGGGAAAGTCAAAGGGGGCAGAATGATTGATTTATTGAAAATAAAGACTCCTTTTGAATCTGCAAGGTGGGTTTCCTTTCGCCAAGTAGACTTTAGCCTTTGCCTTGTCACAGATCAACCCAACACGTACAGGCTCGTTCAGGGACATATGTGCAAAACATTGTATCATTTCTGTTTTAATTCCATCAGGTCAATTTAGCCCTGATTACAATTCACAGATGGAAAAGAACAACAGTCACATTATTTTTAGCCTCTGGGTATTGCAAGCCACCACAAAGGGTTGTCCATCCAAGCAAATTATGTGCCTTATGTTACATGATCCTGAGGGATTCCTCCCTTGGAAACTGTTATCAGGAGATAAAATGCCACTTTATTCTTCTCTGCTCTACAGATGGAAATTGTACACTGAGCAACGGCTGTTTGTTTGTTTAGTAAAACGAGCTGGTTACCTTCCACGGGCTGAAACGCCCAATGAGCTTCACCACAATGATGTCATCACCGAGATTTAAAGAAGAAGCTGGGGTTTGTTCATCTGGCCAGACTCAACAACTACATCTGTCGATTGTTTACCTTGCATGGTCTGCAAAACAGAGGCTCGGCTCAGACTGTTGGTCTCCTTCGAAGATGCTGAGCCAATTTGCCAAATTTTCAAAGATCTGGAAGTCCTGCTGAAATCTGATGCTCATTTTTAATGGGCAACTGTGACTATTGAGTCACGTGGCGCAGTGGTTAGAGTGCAGTACTGCAGTTTACTTCTGTTGACTTGCCAGCTGCCAGCAGTTTGGCAGTTCGAATCTATCCAGGCTCAAGGTTGACTCAGCTTTCCATCCTTCCAAGGTCAGTAAAATGAGGGCCTAGATTGTTGGGGGCAATAGGCTGAACTCTGTAAACCACTTAGAGAGGGCTGTAAAAGCACTGTGAAGCGGTATATAAGTCTAAGTGCTATTGCTACTGCTATTAATATTTCTTGGAAATTTTGTGACTGTATGTGAGGGTTTTTTAAAAAAAAATTTTAATTTATCTCCAAAGATAAAATACAAAACAGGGGGAAAAAATCAACTACAAACAAAACATTTAAACAACATGTAAAGTATGTGTGTATAAAAACAACTAACAAATATATTATTAACATTAACATTAAACAGAAAATGTCCACCCTGGTTGAATGCTGAAAAAAAAACCTCAAATATCTGAAGCATTCTCCACGCTTACATAAGAGGTCTACAAATAGTTATAAACTCTCCCATCTATACTTACTAAAAATGCTATGTTACATAAAAAGATTGGAAATCTGTTGTCTATCAATCAGGGCAACCCGCCATCTATCCACTATAGAAAGAAACAATTAACAACTAACCCCAAGAACAAGACTAATCTTCAACTCTTTGTATACTGGGGTTTAAAAGAATGCAGGAAGCTGTTAATTCTAAAACTTGGATAAAGGAGAATCAAAGATTTTGTTCAGAAAGCCATTTGCTATCAAATCCAGAGTAGCTCCAGCAAGTTTTTGCCACCGCAACAGAGATACAAGAAATGAATCTTGGAGAGGGTGTGAAATGCAAAATGCAAGATTATGCAGGAAATAGAGTTTTTCTTCAAATCAAGGCTTCTAATTTTCTTTCTGGGAATTGTGATTCCTCTCTCTCCAAAATGGCAAAATTCCAGAGTTCTCAGAGTCCCCAACCATTCTAATATTTCTTTCACTGGGAAAATAATAAATAAAATTAAAGGTTATTTCTTGGAGGTGCAGGACAGGACTTTCCCTACCCTAACCTTCTAATTCCCAAAACAAACTCCACGCTGTTCTTGGGTGGGCTCTCTTTAATACTGTTGGGGAAGTGATGAAGAATTTTAAAGGTAAAGGTAAAGATTCCCCTTGCACATATGTGCTGGTCGTTTCCGACTCTAGGGGTTGGTGCTCATCTCCGTTTCAAAGCTGAAGAGCCAGCGCTGTCCGAAGACGTCTCCGTGGTCATATGGCTGGCATGACTAAACGCCAAAGGTGCATGGAACGCTGTTACCTTCCCAACAAAGGTGGTCCCTATTTTTCTACTTGCATTTTCTATGTGCTTTCGAACTGCTAGGTTAGCAGAAGTTGGGACAAGTAATGGGAACTCGCCCCGTTACGCGGCACTAGGGATTTGAACCGCTGAACTGCTGACCTTTTGATCGACAAGCTCAGCATCTTAGCCACTGAGCCACCGCATCCCTATGAAGAATTTTGGGAGACCCTTATCTCATACTTTTCTTAACATTATTATTATTTACATTTCAGGAGCTGATGGAGCAAATGGGTGAATTCAGTTTTTTTCTTTCTGAACCTTTGTGGTTGTTCACTTTGAAGTTGTCTTGCTTTCTCATTTGTAAATGCTCTCGAAGTAAGCTCCCTGGAGGTGTGTAAAGTGCAAAATAGAAAAGCTTTTACAGAGCAGAATTTGCTGGGAAGAGCAATCTAAGTAATTTGTCCGCTTAAAACTGCAGTCTCAAGCAAACCAATAAGATAAAGGGAATGCTACTATTATATAATCTAAGTCTGGTATCAAAGGACAGTTCAGTGAAACCAATTATGTGATATAAGATTCCAGACTTTAGCTCAGAGGTCTTCAAACTTGGCAGCTTTAAGACTTGTGGACTTCAACTCCCAGAATTCTCCAGCCAGCATAGTTGAAGTCCACAAGTCTTAAAGCTGCCAAGTTGGAAGACCTCTGCTTTAGCTCAACGGCTGGTGCGCCTTCACGCTCCACTCTGGCAATAAATCCCTGCTTTTCAAGTGCTGATGTCCTTCCTCAGGACTCGGTTAGAGATGACTCCCAGACAGACTTTGGCTACTTTCCAAACCACTTTGCAGACAAGGATCAGCTCCCTCGGTCATCCACAGCAGAACAAGGATTTCCAAGTCTATGTAGCTAAGGGTTGACTTTTAGCTTTTTCCACTTTTCTGAATCAACAGAACCCAAACAACAACTGTCATTCATCTCCTGGTTTAAGGACAAAGGAACTGATGGGTTCTAAATCAGCCTCAGGCAGAGTCAAGGAGGGGTTTCCTGTGAGCCAAGTCTAATTTATCATGACTTCACCAACGCAACTGTGTTTCTCGTCATTGGGCACAATCCTCTGTTGGAAGAAAGGTTCAGTTCCAAGTGGGGAGAAAGACACTGGAAATAATGGAGACTGCTTGGAAAGATAGTCTTTATTGGTGGACAGGATCACATGCCTTGAAGATCTTGGGTGAAGAAAAAATGGGGAGAGATGCTAAGCGTGCCTGAGTTTTATACCCTCTCTGGGCTTTTGAATTTGAGCTTGTATTCTGATTGGTTGTCAGACTCCCATGGGGCCATGCAGGGGCAACTCTGTAGGCTTTGTTTTTGAGTCCCAAGTTTGGTTGACTCTTGCTGGGTGATTATATAATGAAAGAGGCTTTGGGCAATTCTTACTATGGCTCTGCCTGAAGGAGGTAGATCTTTGTTATGTAAAATAAAGTGGTCCAGGCCTTAATGGCCCATTGACAAAGATGGGGGTGGGGGCTGAGTTTCTGCCTCCAGTTTAGGGGAAATATTCTGCTCTTTTAATATTTCCTAAAATATCTTATTTTCCTAGGAGAGGGGTGGGTACTAACTTCCTACACCTTGTGTTCTCTATCAAAACACTAACTGGACCCTAATCTTCTTAGTTTTTGGCAACAGGCAACCTTGATGGGATGGTGCTTCCCAGTGGTGGGTTCCACTTGCCTTCGCTACCGGTTTGGAACTGTGAGCACGTGTGCGGCGCTTCTGTGCATGCGCAGAGTGTCCGTGATGACGTCCAGGCAGGTGGGTGGAGCCTCCCGCCGCCGCCACTACCGGTTCGCCTGAACTGGAGCAAACTGGTAGAAACCCACCGCTGCTGCTTCCACTTTCTTTCTTTTTTTTTTTATTGCAAAAGTTTTACAATTACATTTTCACCCCTTTTTTCCCCCCTCATCCCACCCCAAACTTCCCAACCTCCCTAACCCACCCTAACCCTCCCCTTCCCCCCAGACTTCCACACAGTATACACATATCAAGTAAAAGGAAAAACCCTCCTTTGTATATAAAACTTGAACCCCTCCCTCCCCCTTATAAATTTTCATCTTCATTACATTAACCTATTTCTATCTTAATATAACATTTTCAAATAGATTTTCATTCTCATTACCTTCAAATATTTCTATCTTAATATAACATTTTCAAATAAATTTTTCATCCTCATTACCTTAAAATATTTCTGTCTTAATATAACATTTTCAAATAAAAGCTATTTGGTACTTCCTAGTTTGATATTTGTTCTGAACATAATCTATCCACCTCTTCCATTCCCATTCATAAATCTCTTGTGAACAATCTTTTAGATATGCTGAAATCTTCGCCATCTCTGCAAAACTGGCCTCTTCAAAGTCCATTCTTCAATCGTGGGCAGCACTTCATTTTTCCAGTATTTACCTATCAACAGTCTTGCTGCTGTTATCATATACAATATCAGTTTTGTTTCACCCAATGTAAAACCCTTAACTATACCCAGTAAAAACAATTGTGGAGAAAATTGAATTTTTTTCTTCAGAACATTCTGCATGACCCACCAAATTTTTATCCAAAAAGCCTTAACTTTCTTACAGGTCCACCAAACATGATAATATGTAGCATCTTGACAATCACATCTCCAACATTTAGGCTGCACATTAGGGTACATACACGACAATTTTTTGGGGTCTAAATGCCATCTGTAAAACATTTTATAAAAATTTTCCCTCAAATTCTGCGACTGTGTAAATTTAACATTCTGAACCCAAATTTTTTCCCATGTTTCCAACATCACTGGTTCTTCAAAATTTTGTGCCCACTTGATCATACAATCTTTAACTAATTCAGTTTCTGAATGCCTTTCTAACAAAACATTATAAAGTCTTTTAATATGCATTGGACCTTTCTCTTTTATGTGTCTGACCAATTCTTCCTCATACATCATAATACCAGTTTTTTGGTCCTCTTTCCATCTCAATTGCAATTGATTATATTGTAACCAAGTTAGATTAATCCCTTCAGCCAACAATGACTGTAATGTCTTCAGCTGCCATCTGCCCGCATCTGTAAAAAGAACCTCTTTGTATAAAAACCCCCCGAGTGACATTATATTTGTATTCCACAAAGTATGACCAAGATCCAACCATAGCGGTATTTTATAATCCCATTTGAGTCGGTGCTTCTTCCAAACTCTCAACAAAGAATCTCTAAGTATATGGCTTTTAAATGCTTTATCCACTTTGTTATCATAAAATAAGTAAGCGTGCCATCCAAATTCCAAATCAAAACTTTCTGCATTTAATATTCCAGTCTTTTTTCCTCCAAACCAATCACTTGTTAAAGTCAAAGCTGCTGCATCATAATATAACTGTAGGTTTGGAAGTTTAAGACCTCCCCTTTCTGGAACATCTTGCATAATTTTCAATTTTACTCTTGGTTTTTTCTCGTTCCAGACAAACTTGTTCACTCCAGTTTGCCATACTTTTAGTTGTTTATCATTTTTAAGCACCGGAATCATTTGAAACAAAAAGAGAAATCTTGGCAAAATATTCATCTTAACTGCTGCTATTCTTCCAAGTAAAGACAGCTGCAGTTTTTTCCAAGTCTCCATGTCTTTTTGCACCTCTCGCCACAACACCTCATAATTATTTTGAAACAATTTCATATTTGATTCTGCAACCTGAACTCCTAGATATTTTACCTTTGGTACAATCTCAAAACCTGCCCTCCTTTCAAGCTCGTGTTTACGATCTTGTGTCATATTTTTGACTATCATCTTAGTTTTTTTCTGGTTCAATCTAAAACCTGAAACTTTACCATAGTCTTGTATAATGTCCTTCATCTGGATTATTGATTCCATTGGCTGTGTTAGGGTAACAACCAGATCATCTGCAAATGCCTTTATTCTGTAATCCTCTTGCCTTATCATTATACCTTTCAAGATATTAGAGTCCCTTATTGTATTTAACAAGACTTCTAGTGTTAAAATAAACAACAATGGGGACAACGGACATCCCTGTCTTGTTCCTTTTTCGATTTTAAACTCTGTTGTCAAACTTCCATTAATAATAATCTGAGCCTTTTGCTCTTGATAAATTGCTGAGACCGCCTGTATAAATTGGTCCCCAAAGTCCATCTTTTTTAAAGTCTTTAGTAGAAAATTCCAGTCCACTTTATCAAAGGCCTTCTCTGCATCCAAGGAAACCAGCACTGCAGGGATCTGTTTATTCTTCTCAAGATATTCCAATAAGTCTATTACTTGTCTTACATTGTCATTCATGTGCCTGCCCTCAATAAATCCCGCTTGGTCATCATGAATCACCTTTTGAATTACTGGCATCAGTCTGTTGGCTAGTACTTTTGCATAAATTTTATAATCCGTATTCAAAAGAGATATTGGTCTGTAATTCTCCGGTTTTTTGGGACCTGCTTGTTCTTTTGGTATCAAAGAAATGTAAGCTGTAGTCCATGATGGGGGTACTTTTCCCCCTTGTTGTATATTACAAAATAAGTCTCTGAGTTGTTCCACCATTTCTGCCTGCAAAGTTTTATAGTACACTGCAGTCAGACCATCCGTTCCAGGAGCTTTGGCTGTTTTTAATTGTTTTATTGCTGCTATTATCTCCTCCTCTGTTATAGGATAATTCATTCTTTCCTTTTGTTGCTCAGTAATTTTTGTAACTCTTTTGTTGTCTAAATATTTTTCTATAAGTCCATTCTGCACCTCCTCTCTAGCATATAGTTTAGTGTAATATTCAAGAAAGGCTTCTTTAATTAATTTCTGTTGAACAACTTCTTTCCCTCCGATATCGATACTATCAATAGTCCGTATGCTCTGTTTCTTCCTCAATGTGTAGGCCAACCACCTGCCCGGTTTATTAGCGTTGCAGAATGTATTATGCTTCGCGTATTGTAAATTTGTTGCAACTTGTTCCGCTATAAGCATTTGGAATTGATCTTTCAAAAGTTTTATAACACCACGTGTTCTTTCATCTGTTGGATTTTTAATAAGTAACTGTTCTTTATTCTTTATTTCTGCTTCCAATTCGAGTCTTTTCTTTTGTCGGATCAATCTATGTTTAGAGTTCATATAAATAAGCACCCCTCTCATGTATGCTTTGCTTGCGTCCCACACAATCTCCATTGGAGTGCCTTTATTCAAGTTCAATTCAAAAAACTCTTTCAAATACTTTTTAAGTTCTATTATATTTTTTTCATATCTGAACAAGTTTTCATTTAATCTCCAAGAGTGTCTCTCAGTCTTGCATGTCTCAATTTCTATCCACACTGGACTATGATCAGTCAAAGTTCTTGGCAGAATCTTTGTTCTTTTTGTCCTAACAAGTAAGTCATCTGACAACAAAATGAAATCAATCCTAGAGAAGGATCTATGTCTATCAGAGAAGAAAGTATAATCCAGTTCTTTTGGGTTATGTATTCTCCAAATATCTTTTAACTCCAAATCTTCTTTCATATCAAAGAAAGTCTGTGGTAGTCTAATCTTTGACTTCGCCAAAGTCTTTTTATCTAATTTAGAGTCAATTACTCCATTCCAATCTCCCATAATTAAAATAGATCTATAATCCCATTGTAGTATTTTAGTATGTAGCATTTTATAAAAATAGTCCTCTTGTTGATTGGGAGCATAAATTCCTATCAGAAGAACTTGACTATTAGCAGAAAGTAATTCAATTGCTACAAACCTGCCATCTTGATCAGCTTCTATAAGTTTGGCTGTTAGTTTTTTATTTACATAAATAACCACACCATTCTTTTTTTGGTTAGTTGAAGATATAAAATGTGTTCCTAATTTGGAATTTTTCAAATAATTTTGATCTTGAACTGTAATATGCGTTTCTTGTAGACAAATTATGTCTTTATTATGTTGTTTTAAATATGCAAATACTTTCTTCCTTTTCTGTGTTGCATTCAACCCATTCACATTCCAAGATAAACATTTAATCATCATTATTCTCTTTCTGGAGCCAAAAACAGAATAATCGGATTTCATCCAAAATCTTCTGTCCTGCATTCTCCACGGCTCCAGTCTCTTGTATAGTCTTTGCCCCCTTTTCATCTTGTCTTTCCTGCTGTAACTTTTCTTTAAGTTGCTTGAGTTTTTCTCGGGTTATACGCTGGTCCTTGACTTCAGCCATCCAGACCGGCTCCAGAATTGGAAAAGGTTCCAGCAAAGGCTCATCCAGGAAACCTCCTTCAGCGCCCTTCAACTCCTCTGATTCCTGCTTAGATTGTTGTTGCGGATCTTGAAGTTGCTTCTTATCACTCTCCTTAATCTCCAAAATTGTGGATGTACGTGGGGATGGTGTTCTTTCTTTAAAGATATCAGTATAAAATTGTTCCGCCTTCTCCACAGTATTCAAACGGTGTCTCTCTCCCTTATATCTCACAATTATACCAGTTGGAGCATCCCAACGAAATGGGATCTGGTTATTCTGCAGTTCTTTAACAAGAAAGCCAAAGTCTTTTCTAGATTTTAACATCTTAGGTGGAAGCTCTTTATAAACTGTAATCTTCGATCCTCCCACTTGCACAGAAGTAAGAAAAGATTTTTGCAGGATATCATTTCTTATTACTCTGTCTGTAAAATATATGACCACATCTCTAGGCAATTGTCTTTGTCTGGCCACCCAGGAATTGACTCTGTAAATTTTGTCTATTTTACAGAAAACCATATCAGGGTTAACTTTTAAGATCACAGCTAGGGCTTCAGCACAGACCTGTCTCAAATCTTGTCTCTCCTCTTCTCTAATTCCTCAAAGCCGTATAGCGAATTCCATTGCCCGGAATTGCATCATGACAATCTCGTTCTCAACTCTCTGCATCTTATCATCAACATCAAAAAATTTATGGTCATTATTTTTCATCTTAGCATTAACTTCTGATTTAAATTCATCCACTTTTAACTCAACTTTCATAATAAATCCTGCCAGGCCAGACGCCACATCTGTTATTTTTTTGGTCACCTTCTTTTGGTTCTGCTGCATTTCCTGCATAATTTCCTGTTGAGACTTTTGGATTTTATCATCTATTTCCTGTTGAGCTTTTTGAAATTTATCATCCAGAATTTTTGAAATAAATTCTTTTAAATCTCCCATATCAAAATCTTTTTTCTGAGCTTGTGACTGCGTGTCCTGTTTGTGTGTGGGGGATCCCCCCCTGTTTTGCCTTCCTGCTTCTTTGAAGCCATCCTGCCACGTAGGCTAGCTTTTCTGAAGAGGGAGGTTCCTCTTCTTCTGCCACCTCCACAAAGCCTTCTAAAAAAGTCCCCCAGATTTAATCAGGACAAAACTGTGGTGAAGCAAAGTCAAATAAAAGGGAGAGATTTTCCTCTTGTTCCTGTTATTACAGCTGAAGCAGCTTTATAGCAACTTATTAACTTTGTAACAAAGCAAGATGACTTCACCAATCCACACTCGCTGATTCATTTACTCTAATGCTGAACGCCATATTTTTTCCAGTCACTTTCACTCATTCAGAAGTTTTCCCTTCAAAATAAAAGATCAGCAAAGTGCTAATACTTGCAATTCAGAGTTTCAGGGTTCAAGTAGATTTTGGCTGTTTGTTTGGGTTGTTTCCTTTCTCTTTGAAGTTTCCTGCAGCCGGCTTGTTCTGCGAAAGCAGAGACGTCCCACGCCGCCCAGAGTCTCAGCAGGTTGGGAGGAATTCCCTGGGGGGGTTGCAGGGGCTCGACCTGTGCCCTGCTGCCTCTTCTTCAAAAATCCTGGGGATTTTGAAGCTTTCAAGCCGCTTCACGATCGGGAAGCGGCTCTACAAGCGGCAGGGGTGGCGGTGCTTAAAAAAGGCACCGTCGTCGCCGAAGACGAGGAAACCGGAAGTCCTTTTTTTTTTTTTTTTTTTTTTTTTTTGAAGATGTTTCGCTTTTAATCCAAGAACTGAGCTGAAAAAGCTTCTTGGATGAGAAGCAAAACGTCTTCAAAAGAAAAACAAGAAAGTCCAACTGCCTCTCGAAAAAGCACCTTTGGGATATTCACCTACATGATGTAGGAAGTTAGCACCTACCCCTTTCCTAGAAGAAAGCCTACTTGTTAAGGAAAAAACAAAAGCTACGTACTATAGAAAAAATAGAATACAAAGGTATACCAATAAAATATGATTAAAAAAGCTTTTTTAGAATTCTATACAAAGTTATATGCTAGTGGTACAATTCAAGGTAAAGACATAGACAGATATTTACAGGAGGAGAATATTCCTGTAATTACACCAGAGCAGAGGGAAGGATTGAACCAACCAATAACTTCGGAGGAAATTATTTTAGCAATTAAACAGTTAAAGCGGGGGTAAAGCTCCAGGCACAGATGGAGTGACAGCTGTTTATTATAAAAATTTGCAGTTAGAAATGGTAGAACCGCTTAAGGAACTATTTTGTAAGATTCAAGCCGGAGGAGATGTACCCCCTTCTTGGAGAACAGCTTTTATTTCATTGATTCCAAAATAGGACCAAGATCGTAGTCAACCTAAGAATTATAGGCCAATATCGCTTTTAAATACTGATTATAAGATTTTTGCTAAAATATTAGCAAATAGGTTAATGGTAATCATGCAACAAATGATTCATAATGACCAATCTGGATTTATAAGTGGGAGACAAATGAAATGTAATGTAAGACAAATTGTAAACTTATTGGAATATTTGGAAAGGAACAACCTAGTCCCTGCAGCGCTTATCTTTTTGGATGCGGAGAAGGCATTTGATCGATTGAATTGGCAATTTTTATTGAAAATAATAGAAAAGATGCAGTTTGGAAAATACTTTACACAATCTATTAGGGCAATATATCAGAGACAAATAGCACAAATAATAATTAATGGTGGTTTAACAGAAACTTTTAAAATTGAAAAAGGAACAAGACAGGGATGCCCTTTATCACCATTATTGTTTATTTTAACTTTGGAACCTTTATTGAATAAAATACGAGGGTCAAATAAAATAAAGGGAATTAAAATTAGACATCATGATTGTAGATTAAGAACATTTGCAGATGACTTGGTTGTTACTTTAACTCAACCAGTACAATCAGCTACAGGTTTAATGGTTATAATTAGCCAATATGGACAAATGTCTGGATTTAAAATAAATAAACAAAAAGCAAAGATAATAACTAAAAATATGACGGTAAAGCAAAAAGAAGAACTAGAAAGACTAACAGGATTTGAAATAGTAAAAAAGTTAAATATTTAGGGATATATATTACAGCTTCAAATGTAAAATTATATAAAAATAATTATGAATTGTTATGGCAAAAAATACAGAAAGAGATAGAGAATTGGGGAAAACTACAATTATCTCTGTTGGGAAGAATAGCAGCAATAAAAATTAATGTTTTACTTAGGTTTTTATTTTTGTTTCAAATGATACCAATACTCAAGAAAGATGAAAATTTGAGGGAATGGCAAAAGGGTATGAATAATTTTGTTTGGGCAGGGAAAAGACCGAGAATAAAGTTAAAAATAATGCAAGATATACGTTTTTTTTAAAATTAAATTTATATACCGCCCTACTCCTGAAGGACTCAGGGCGGTGAACAGGCACAAAATAAAATACATAGATACAAAAGTTAGAAACATAATTAAAACCAGATTAAATAATTTAGCCCGAGACAATTAAAAATCCCAATAATTTAAAACAGATTAAAATTTCGATTTAAAAGAATTTTAAAACAGTGGAGAAAATTAGGCCAGGCCAGCTTGCTGGAATAGGAGGGTCTTAAGAGCACAGCGGAAAGTGCGCAGATCTGGGATCCTCCGTATCTCTGGGGGGAGCTCTTTCCAGATAGTGGGTGCCCCCAGTCGACATTGTTTGGCTGACGGCACCCGGAGGAGCCCCTCTCTATGAGAGCATACCTGCCAGCGGGAGGCTGTTTGTGGTAGTAGGTGGTCCCGTAAATAACCAGGTCCTAAGCCATGGAGCACTCTAAAGGTGGTGACCAAAACCTTGAAGCACACCCAGAAGACCACCGGGAGCCAGTACAGCTCGCACAGGATAGGTGTCACACGGGAGTGCCATGTTGCTCCCATAACCACCTGTGCGGCCACACTCTGCGCCAGTTAGAGCCTCCAGGTGCTGCTCAAGGCAAGCCCCATGTAGAGAGCGTTACAGTAGTCCAGGCGGGAAGTGACAAGGGCATGAGTGACTGTGTGTAGGGAGTCCCAATCCAGAAAGGGATGCAACTGGCGAATCAAGTGAACCTGATGAAAAATCAGGTTTTGATTTTTCAGCTGTGAATCCAGGAGGACACCCAAGTTGCGAGCCCTCTCCGTGGGGGCCAGCGATTCGCCCCCAATAGTCAGCGTGGCGTCAACTGACTATATCGGGACGTCGGAAACCACAGCCACTCGGCCTTGGATGGGTTGAACCTGAGTCTGTTCCTCCCCAAATATCGGACTAAAAAGTATCAAATAGCTTATGAATGAATAGAAAAATTAAGAGTATTTATATTTAATTAAGTAAAAGCGGAGTTAAAGTGTGAAGAGGGGGATAGGGATCCATAGTTAGTTAGCTTAGTTTAGCATATGATTGTTAATTGTTATACCCTGTATTTTGTTCTGGGAAGTTCGGGGGGGTAGGGGGGGTAAGGAAGGGAGGTGGGAGGGGGAAATATTTGTAAAAAATTTTTTTTCTCTTTTGTAAAACTCTTTAATAAAAAAAAAGAATGAACTATTTTAGGAAATATTAAAAAGGCAGAATATTATGTTTCCCTGTATGAGAAATGGAGAAACATGTTTTAAAGACAAAGCAGCTCCCACCTTCCTGCCTCCCCCACTTTTTGTTAATGGGCCAGAGGCAGAAATTTGATCTTTGTCAATGGATCATCATCTGCAACACAATAGGACCCATCTAGCAACAGAAACTCACCACATGGCACCTGGGAAGATTACATCAGCCAGCAAGGCTAGCTAAGACCCCTGCCCCTTGGGAGTCTGACAACCAATCAGGATACTCTTTCTGGGCCCCAGGAAGTTCGAAGCCAGAGAGGGCATAAAACCCGGGGACTCGCAGCATCTCTGCCCTTTTCTGTTCAGGAACTCAAACCATGTGATCCTGTCCACCATTAAACCATCTTTCCAAGCAGTCTCCATGTTTCCAGTGTCTTTTTCCCCACTTGGAGCAGAACTCAGAAGGATATTTCTTCCAACAGCTTGGGGGGGCGGGTAATGTGACTGGGGGGGCATGGCCAACTTTTTTTTTTTAACTTTTAAAAGCATTTTTTCTACAACCTTAAGACGTTTCAGGAAAAAATGCTTTTAGAAGCCTCTGACGATCAGGCAACTCAGCTGGCATTGCCAGAGGCTTTTAAAGGCATTTTTTTCTACAACCTCTTTGGCTGAAGAGGTTGTAGAAAAAATGCTTTTAAAAGCCCCTGAGATCCCAGTTGAGCCACACGATCATCAGAGGCTTTTTTTTTTTTACTTTTAAAAGCATTTTTTAAGCTTTTAAAAATTTTTTTAAAAAAGCCTCTGATGAGGTAGGCGGGGTAAGCAAGCGGTGACTGGGCCGGGGACCGGTTCAGGGGCATCGCCAGCCAATGTTATTACCGGTTCTCCGAACTACTACAAATTTTTACTACCAGTTCTTGCGAACCAGTGCGAACCAGGAGCAACACACCACTTGCGGTGGCTCAGTGGCTAAGTCACTGAGCTTATCGATCGAAAGATTGGCAGTTCAGTGGTTCGAATCCCTAGTGCCACGTAATGGGGTGAGCTCCTGTTACTTGTCCCACCTTCTGCCAACCTAGCACAGGGGTCTGCAACCTTAAATACTCAAAGAGCCATTTGGACCCATTTCCCACAGAAAAGAAAACACCGGGAGCCACAAAACCTGGATGGGCATGGCCAACTCAATGTCATTGACTTCCACCAGTCACATGAACACCCCCCCCCCCCGCCACGCCTACCCAGCCAGTCATTAGGGCAGAGAACCAGTTGTTAAAAAACACCGGGAACCACAAAATCCTTTTGACATTTCTCTCTCCCTCCCTCCCTCCCCCTCTCTATCTATCCCCCTCTCTCTGTATCTCCCTGTCTCTGCCCTGGCTGCTTCTCCATCCCCCACCGTCGCCCTTACCTTCTCAGGCCAGGCGAGGAGTTACTGGGAGGGGAGGGCAAGGGTTGGGGCCAACCAGTGGTGGAATCACCTGACAGGAAGCCACAGCAGAGGGCCCAAGGAGCCACATGCGGCTCCGGAGCCACAGGTTGCTGACCCCTGACCTAGAAGTTCGAAAGCATGTAAAAAATGGAAGTAGAAAAATAGGGACCACCTTTGGTGGGAAGGTAACAGTGTTCCATGTGTCTTTGGCACATGTCATTCCAGCCACATGACCACGGAGACATCTTTGGACAGCATTGGCTCTTCAGCTTTGAAACAGAGATCAGCTCCATCCCCTAGAGTCAGGAACGACTAGCACATATGTGCGAGAGGAACCTTTACCTTTACATTTCTAGATATTTACATCAGCATTTATTTTTATTTATTTATTATTTTATTAATTTAATTTGTATACCACCCTTCTCCCAGAAGGGACTCAGGGCGGTGAACAGCCAAAATTAAAAAACATACAAATACAAAAGTTAAGATAATTAAAAAAATTAAATAATTGGCTACCCAATTTAAAACCCCAAATCCATAAAATTTAAAATCCCAATTAAAAACCATTTAGGCTAGGCCGGCTTGATGAAATAAAAACATCTTCAGGGCTTTACGGAAGGTCCGGAGGTCCGGGATCAATCGTATTCCGGGAGGCAGCTCATTCCACAGGGTGGGTGCCCCCACAGAGAAGGCTCGCCCCCTGGGGGCCGCCAGCCGACATTGCCTGACCGACGGCACCCCGAGGAGGCCCTCTCTGTGAGAGCGTATTGGCCGGTGGGAGGTTATCGGTAGCAGCAGGCGGTCTCGCAAATACCCTGGCCCTAAGCCATGGAGCGCTTTAAAGATGAGAACCAACACCTTAAAGCGCACCCGGAAGACCACCGGGAGCCAATGCAGCTCGCGCAGGAGAGGTGTTACGTGGGAGCGCCACGTCGCTCCCATAATCACCCGCACGGCCGGGTGTCAAGCTGCCTATCCCCAGAGTAAAGGCAGCCCTGAAAAAGTCCTTAGCAGATGGTTCCTGTCGAATCTGAAATTGAAATGTATGTTTTTTCCAGGTTAATTTCATCATCTGGCACCAAGGTAGAAAAGTTTCCCCTCCTCCCAATCACTTCTAGACAATTCAGGGGACGTGATGGTTTCTCATTGTGGCTCTAACACTTTTCACAGTTCCTGTGACTAGGGTGCACATTTCATAGCTAGTGTGGGAAGCCCCCCTCCACCCCCCGCACCAGAAGAATGAAATATTTTGGGAAACATTAAAAAAGGCAGGATAAAATATTTTTTTTTATTGTGAAGTGAAAAAAAATCTTAAGTGAGACAGAAACCAGCCCCGGTTTCTCTGCCCCAAGCAGAAACTGAGGAGGCCATCTTTTAGAAATGCACATTTGGTAATCCATTTAGAAAGACTGGGTCAGGCAGAAACTCCAGACAAGCAACAAACAAAAGGTTGACAAAATTAGCTCAGACAGGATTTGCATTTCCTCTTTTGCCGATAGAGCCAGCCATGATCCCATAGGAATCTGTCAACAGCCAATAGAACATTAAAGGACATTTTCTTGCACAGGAACAGGAAGCTCAAAATACAAGATATAAAAACCCACCCACTCTCAATTCCATTTTGTCAGCTGCCCAGAATCACATGTGGTTGGTGGTTCTGCTTCATCAATAAAGAGACCCTTTCTTTCCAATCAGCCTCCATTTTATCTCCAGTGCCTTTCTCCTGGCTTGGAATTGGACTTGGTTATTTCTTCCAACACGAAGATCTTGGTTTCTGCATCCTGACCGTTAACAGTGACATCCTCCAAGGCCGGTCCAGGTGCACGAAGGAGCCCCCAAATTGGTGGGAAAGCTGACGCTGGAAGACAGGTGGAAAGCTTGGAGAAGCATCTCCATTGACTCTTCTCAATCAAGTCTCTTCAGTTGTATCTGCAGTCATGATCTCCACGTCTACCAAAGATGTTTCTAAAGCTCCTTCCAAAACAGAAGTATCATTCTGCAATCTCCAAAAGTAAATTAAATTAAAAAGTAAATACAATCGAATGTGTCCAGAGATATTTCACAAGAAGAGTCCTCCACTCCTCTACTCACAACAAAATACCTTATGCCACTAGACTCGAATTTTTGGGCTTAGATAACTTAGAACTTTGCCATCTTCGGTCTGACCTAAGCATAGTACATAAAATCATCTGCTACAATGTCCTACCAGCCAAT